>JAILYB010000103.1:1481031-2962063 GCA_021437785.1 Rhodomyrtus psidioides | reverse complement strand
ATGACGAGTTGGGGCAAGCGATCCTGAAGGCACAGATCGAAACTGGGGCATCCTTAAACGTTAGGATCACATTCCTTTGTTTCATTTTCCATTACTAGTCCTCTTGTATAGGGTTTATTTTTACTGAGGTTTTCTCTATCTCACCCCTTAGAGTGATTGTATTAGGGATCTATTGGCGTATACATTCAGATGGAACTTGGTTGTATGTCTTTTGACGGGTCATTGGAATGTGATAGTGGCATTTTTTTCTAATCATCCGAATACCCACAAGTCAAGTTTATAATTCCTTTAGAGGAAATTAAAATTTCTCTAGAAGGAATTATACACTTGAATTGTTTCGTGCATGTTGTACGTCACTGGTAATCCACGATAATTGATCGAGAATATCGGCGTTGTTTCAAATTTAATGACGAGATAGATGTCCAAATCACTCTCGTTCTTAGCAAACGGCCTTAATTTGGACGCCATATCTTCAATTGAATTTAAAACACGCTATCATGTCTTGCACTTTTGAATAATTCGTTCCTTTCGAAATTGATCAAAAGCGATTATCGTAAATTACATTCCTTTCAACAGTATGCTTCCCTTCGAGGAATATTGATAAAAACTTTTCGCACAAGATTATCCTTGTAAAAGTTCTTGTCCTTATTAATCATGGGCAAGCATAGGATTGAAAGGGGTTTTTGCTTTCTTTTTCAAATTATTCCTTCTGATTCTGTCTTTTTATTTGCAGGTAAAAAAATATAGGAGTAGAGAGAAATCTTTTCTTGGATAAGCCTGAAGCTATTCTTTCTTCTGATCATGAGCGAGTTAGAAAATCAGAACACATTTGCTCGACTTATTATGGATCGGCTCATCCGAGTCTGAGAGTATTCAGACGTTCGAAGAAATGAACTGTACAGAAGTAAAAGCACATACGCGGGAGCTTGCATTCATTTTTGCTTAATCGAAAGACTTCCAAAGCAGATTAATACAGATTAGCGAGGCGGAAAAGTAAAGCCGAAGTGAGCCCTAATCAGCGACACGAAGGAGCTCAGCTGGCCCTCCATGTTATTGATCCTCTGCCTGCACTCACTGCTCCGCATATCAAGGTCTGCAAGCTGGAGAAGAAGGCGCTTGCACTCATTCTTAAGCTCAGCAACCTTGGCTCTGTGATCTTCAGCGGCGAGTTCCAGATCCCGAACTAGCTCCCTTCCACGGGATACGTCCTCGGTAACACGATCGAGCCTCTCTTCCAGCCACTCACTTTGAAACTTCAACATGACATTACGACGGTCATGTTCATAGGTGATCAAGCACATGGCCAGTCGCTCCACCAAATTTCCTCGCTCACGTAGCAATGTTGAGACCCGCTCGTTGGCTGACTCTATAAGTTTGTTGTGGTTGTCAGCCACGAAGTTAATCAGCACCAAGTGCTCGCATCGGTCCTCGTAGCGGGCTCGCAAAACACGAACCACGGTAACTTCCCGATGAGCAGTGCGGTAGACCTCCAGAGAGTTTGTAAATAGGGCTGGGAAAGCTCTATATTCCCTCCCCAACGTAGTACCCTCGAGGGAAGTGATATCCAGGTCCCCAAACATGACTCGGATTTCATCCTCTGTTTCAGGATGATCAGCCATGTGAGCATAACCTCGACCCATGAGATTATAGAATTTTCCCCATTGAGCCAAAGTTTCAGTTGAAAAGGTGTGAATGGGAGAGGAGGCCATTTTGGAAGGAGAGATGCGCAGTAGAGCGACTAGAAGATGGAAGCAGATTATATGGGAACGTTAATCTCCCAAACACTAACTCCGTGCTTTTGTAGCGTCTCGAGAGTGAAGAAAAGCCGCAGCAATAATGCTTGTGGAGCCGGGGTAATTAAGTAAAGCAGGGGCCGCTCCTCCCGTGAATCACCAGACCCGCCTCGATCCGCGATTTCAGGTTTGACGAGTCTGAAAAGTTGTAAAAGCATTGTCTGTTTCACCATTATTGAAGGGGAGCGGGAGTCGAGCGCAAATATCGAAGAAGCCGCGATAGGGTTGATAGTCTTGGCATGATGAAAAGCTGAGCGGGTGGTAAACATAGTTCAGTCTTTTGGGAAACGTGGTGGGGACAAGTTCGGCTACCGAGGAAAGGAAAGCGATCCGAGGTCCCTCCACAATAGAAAAGCAAGGAAAAGGACAAAGCGAGGAATCCAAACTCTTTAAAGGAGTGCTCGCCTGGTGATCGTCTTCCATGCTCGAAGGGCGTCTCCTGAATAGGCAAAGTCACTCAAAGGAAAGTTTAGAGAGAGTGAACGTACGAAGAAGATTACAAGACCCTGAGTGAATAAAAAGGACGAACAAACCTCTTCTTGATCCAGTATGTTTAATAGTCATAGTCATTTGTTGGAGATGACTGACCCAAATGTCATAGGTAATGTGCAGTTGGGAAACCTCGAAGTCTTTGGGATCGAGCCAGATGTCGAAACCATGCTACCCAACCCTGCTGGCAACGAGGTTCAGGATCAGGGCAGCGACGATGACAGCGGTGGCGACGACGACAGTAGCAGCAACAACGACGACAGCGGCGATGTCCCACCTCGCGGAAGAAGACGTCGCCGGCCCTATACTGAGAAGGAAACCCGGATACTTGAAGCCGCCTTCAATAAGTGCCGTTACCCAAATATGAGACGAAGAAAAAAATTAGCCCGGAAATTAGAGATGGAACCCTTAAGGGTCAAGCACTGGTTTCAAAACAGACGGGCCAGATCAGTGGTTCGGGGAAAGTGTCAAGAGCTCGAAACTCTAAAAGAAGAATACGCCAAGCTTCGAGCAGAAAACATGTGGTATAAGGAAGTCCTCATCAGTACCGCTTGCCTTAACTGCGGTGGTCCTATCGACACTCGCGAAATGTTCCGTGATAAGTTTTCTATGAGAATCGTAGGTGGTCGTCCACCACCCCACTCCCTCGAACCATCTTTTGAAAGAGGGGAGGCGCGTCACTACAATTTCCCTGACAATGGGCTTACTATCACCACAGACCAGTTCGAAGTCAGCCAGCTTCCCCTGCAACAACCTCTGGCACAACCAGACCCTGCCGAGAGTAAATCGAGGAATGATCGCCGAGTCATGGATGCTATCCTGAGTCGCCAAAAGAAGTTCATATGGTCTCCAGAGCTTCACAGAAAATTCCTTGATGCGGTTCACCAAATAGGGAATGACTCATTATGTCCAACACGCGTACATGAGGTCATGAATGAACCGGGGCTCGCTAGAAGGTTAGTCGCAAACCACCTTAATGGTTACCGAAGGACGCTAAGACGGCGTCATGCCGCACGGCGCCTAGAAGAGCCCGACTCGAACTTGAACATTAGGTACGGCCACAAACACAACAGCCATGCCTCAAGAAGAGCCCTGCCGAGTCTCGACACCAACCAAGCCGGTAGCTCTACCACCAACTGTTGGAGAATTGGTCAAGATAGCCCTATCAGTCATCTTAATGTTCCTCAAGAATACGTGCCACCGGTGCAACAAATATACACTTCTCTGCTCGAGCAGCAGCCGTCCACCGGCGCTCTTCCTGCTGCTGATCCACCCACGACGTCTAATGTTCAGGAGTTCGCCCAACTAGGGCATATGATCTCAGATGATCCAATGGGGGAACACTTCGAACAATTTTGCTTCCTTGATCTCTGAGTGAGACACGCTTTTGATAGGAAAAAGGTCGACCCTCCTCTTTTCTTCTCAAACAAAGATGGTGGTCATAGTTCGAAGAATCTATCAGGAGGAGGCTAGCAAACCTTCACGGCCATGATCTGGAGTCGATGACCGCGCACCTGAACCCAGACATGATGGGTTGGTGATCGAACATACCCAGAGAAAGGGGGGCTTGTACACAAGTAGAACTTATTTCTTATCTGCGCATTGTAAAGTTTCAATCGGAGCAGTTCTTTTCTTCTTTAAGGCCTAGGGTTGATTTCACACAATGATGCCTGCTACATCATCATGTTTAGCTACAACAATCTTTTGTCATAATGGATTCGAGGTAAATCGACCAAACACACGAAGGCAAATGTGACAACATAGGTTACGAACAGAACGCGAGCGGGCTCGAAAGCGGAAAGATCGTTAGTTGCCTCAAACACTATGATTGCGAAACCGAGGGCAATATTGAATCTTGCGAAAGATAAGGGAAAATGTACATACACTCTCATTTATTGCACTCAACAGGAGACTTTACAAACAGATTACTGAGGAGGAACCGTAAATCCAAAGTGAGTTCTAATGAGCGTCACAAATGAGCTCAACTGATTCTCCATGTTGTCCATGCTCTGCCTACAACCAGCGCTTCGAGGATCAAAATCTGCGAGTTTGAAGAAAAGGAGACGACATTTCTCCTTGAGCTCATTCACCTTGGCCTCATAATGCCCCGATTCATGCTCCAAATCCTGGGCAAGCGCTCTCCCACGGGCTATATCCACTGTCAGATCGTCAAGCGTTTCCTCCAACCATGTGCACTGGAGCCTCAGCATGAGATTGTGTTGGTCTTGCTCAAGAACGGTTTGACAGAGAGCCAGACGCTCTATCAAGTTGTCCCTCTCACGGGCTAACAATGAGACCTGTGCGTTGGCATATTCAACAACTCTCTTTTGGTTATCGGCCGTCAGCATGGCCAACACCAAGGAATCAGCTCTGTCTTGATAGCGGGCTCGCACGATGCTAGCCAAAGTGACATCCCGGCTAGCGACGTGGTATGCCTCCAGGAAATTGTTGAAGAGAGTTGGGAAGATCACAAACTCCCTTTGCAGTTTCGTACCTTCGATACACACGGTGTCCAAGGCCGGGATCAGAGTACGTACTTCAACCTCGGCTTCAGGATGATTATTTATAAAACCATAACCTCTACCCAGGAGATGATAAAATCTCTCCCATTGGGTTGAAGCTTCGGCTGAGGCGGTAGGTACAAGAGAGGAAGCCATCTGCGATTGAACGACAGAGAAGAGAATGAATGATGGGGGAGTGTTTGAGAGGTTAGGTCGAAATGTTAATCTTCTCAATGTCAACCTCTCGCCCTATAGCGCTCGAACGAGAAAGGGAAAGTTATAATAATTTTTATGCGCGGCCGGGTTAATCAAGTCTCATTAATGCGTCCTATCAACCTCTCGCCCTATAGCCCTCAAACGAGAAAGGGAAAGTTATAATAATTTTTATGCACGGCCGGGCTAATCAAGTCTCATTAATGCATCCCGGGTGAGTCACGGATCCACCTCTGTCCTGTGATCTCGGGCTTAGAAAAGGGACTAGCGCCTAAAGGCCGGCGGAATTATTACTTTAAAGACCGAGCAAAGGGAACGGGCGCAATGCTCGATAAAGCAAAAGGCGACACAGGAGGTCTTCATGCTCCACTCAGGCAAGAAAGAGTAAGAAAAGACGGGAGGGAATCACGAAGTCTCGAAAGGAACGCCCGTCAGACACTCGTTATTCGATTTCAAAGGGGCGCTTCTTGGAACACGCCTAATCTCTGATAATTACAGAGAGGGCGAACATCTGAGAAAAGGGTGGAGAAAATTGAGCGAACGAAGACCAGGAAAAGACATTTCGACCCAAAATGTTCAAGGGGTACCGTCATTTGTTGGAAACGCCCGACCTAAATGTCTCCGAACTTGAACGGCTAGAGGAATTTGAAAACCTTGGAGACGAATTCGTCATGAAGGATATGGAAATCGACTCGGCCATCCAGGAGACTCAAGCCCTCAGCGACCAAAACGCCAGCGACAATGATCCGCGCCAGAAAAGAAAGCATCGCCAGTTCCACATTCCGGATGAGGTCCAGGTACTGGAAGCTATCTTTAGTGAATGCCCTTTCCCGGACACAGAACATAGGAAGAAGTTGAGCCAAAAACTAGGGACGAGCCCTTTGAGGATCCTGAATTGGTTTCAAAATAAGCGAACCAAGCAGAGTAATCAGTACAAACGACGGGAGACCGCGCTTCTAAAGGAACAGAACGAGAAGTTTCGAACAAAGAACATGAGGTATGAAGAAGTTCTTAGCACTGTTGCCTGCCCTAACTGCGGTGGCCCTACCACTCTCAGTAGATTGTTTCCCGTTAAGCCTTCTACTATGATCGAAAATACTGGTGATGTGCATGAACAAATCAATCCCACAAAGATAGTGCCAGTGCCTTCTGAAGGAGGGAATGTATGTCACTATGATGAGAGTCACCACGTCAGAGCCCGAGAGTCTCCTCCACAACGACTTCTGGCAAGATCAAATCCTGCTCGAGAAGGGTTAAAGATCAGCCGTCAAGCTGTCGACGCTATTCTGAACCAAGAGAAGAAGAGTTTCACTTGGCCCCTTGAGCTTCACCGCAAGTTCTTAGACGTGGTTCGGCGAATAGGGCTCGACTATGCACGCCCGAAGAAAGTAATGGAGGCCCTGAATGCACCGGAACTTACCAATGCTATGGTCTCAAATCACCTCGGTTGTTACAGAAGAGCGCTAAGACAGCGTCATACTAACCTCGGTTACAAATCCAACACTTATTGGGAAATTGATCAGAATATCCATCTGAGTCATCCCAATTTTCTTCAAGATTGTGTGCATCAGATGCAGCAGATCCAGCACCCATCCGTCGCTGTTTTTTCGCTTACTAATGAGCTTTCTACGCTTAGTGCTCAAGGACTTGCCGAACTAGGGCATGTGTTTTCAAAGGATCTAACAGGGGAATGCGTTGAGCATTTTTGTTTCTCTAATTCCCAAGTAGGAGATGCTTATGGGGGTCAATCGGTCAACTCCCCTCTCATGTTCTCGAGAAGGGATGGAGGTTCCAGTTCGAAGAACCAGTCGGGCGATACTACCCAACCCGCACATCAATATTTCGAAGGATCAGATGACTTCTGTGATGATCAGTCAGTGATACTTCGATCCAAAATGTTCCAAGGATACCGTCATTTGTTGGAAACGCCCGACTTAGAAGTCTCCGAGCTTGAACTGCTGGAAGAATTTGAAGATCACGGGACCGAATCCGGCACGATGGTCATGGAGATTGACACTTCCAACGATGAAACCCAAGGTTGTGGTAATGAAAACAATGTCCATAACAGTGATCAGCGTCAGAAAGGAAAACATCCCCTTCACCGTACTTCAAGTCGAGACCGGGAGCTTGATTTTTTCTTCGAGGAATGCTCCCATCCAGATGAGAAGCAGAGGGCTGAGCTAGGTCGAGAGTTAGGGTGGGAGCCTTGGAAGGTCAATAATTGGTTTTATAACAAACGAGCCCGGCTGAGGAATCTACGTAAACAGCAAGAGTTAGCGATTCTGAAGGAAGAAAATGAAAAGCTTCGAACAGAAAGCGCTAGGTATGAGGAAGCGCTGAGCAATGCCACTTGCCTTGATTGCAGTAACCATATTCTCATCAGTGAAATATTCTCCGAAGAGCCACTTCTAGAGATTTGTAGTGCTCATATGTTACAATGCCTTTCGCAATGTCTTCCGGTGCAGTCAGATACCGTCGAAGGCTTACAAGAGCAGTTTCCAACACAATCGGATCTCATAGAGATTAGTCGGCAAGCTGTTCTTGTTGGCAAGAAAGCGCGATTTTCTTGGACTGCTGAACTCCATCACAAATTTGTTGATACAGTTCGACAGTTGGGGATCGACACGGCACGATCAACGCGCATACACGAAATCATGAACGTGCCGGGACTCTCTAAAGTTAACGTCGCGAGCCACCTTGGATATTTCAAGAGGTTGCTAAAAGAGGGACGGGTGACACTAAGCTCGGATGGAGCTGGTTCGAACTTAAATGTTGGTCATGACTGCAACCACGATGATTGTAGAGCCAGGAACACCCAACCATGTTTCAGTGTTGACGAGACCAGCAACCGTGTCACCAACTCCTCTAACCCAAATCAGAACGCTCCACCAAGCAGCCTCAATACCCCTCAAGAGTATATACCGTAGTTCCCGCAAACAGGAACTCCCCAATTTGAGTACCAACCTGTTGCTAGTGCTCTTCCAATGGCGAATCCAACATTTACAGGGGACATGTTTACAGATTTGCCGGTCAACAAGGGAGGTTCCAGCTCGAGGAATCAGATCATCCAAGGCGAAGGTGATTTATCGCCAGCGGTCGGTGATACTCGACTTGAGCATCAATGGCTCGGAGATTCGAGCGATTTCCTTGGGGAGGAACTCAATTTCTGGCTCGATCAGTCTGAAGCTAGCGGACTCTTGCAATAGTGATACAAAGCCGACGATCAGGTGTTTGATTCAAGGCGCGATTGTAAAAAAATGCTCGGAGAAAAGAGGTTGAATAGCCTGAATGAATGTATTGGCAATCCCATTGTAAAGCTCCCATGTGAGCATTTCTCATTTACGCTTGAAACTAGTCGTACGAGGATCCGCCTTACCTTTTGAGCATCTTTAAGCTCAGGGGAGAACTCCCCAAGCGATGATCATCGTTCGCAGAACATAATGGAATCCATCCCTTCAATGCAAAATGCATCTGGCCGCGAAGCCACCCATTTGGTAAAACGATGTATCGTTCCTAAACGATCTCTAATCGGATACCGAAGTAATGTCTTCTTTCTTTTCCTTCTCAGATGATAAACATGGATAAATCACTCAAGGAGTCATGCGTTCAAATAACAGAACAGACGCTGCCCAGCTGGGGGCAAAGGAACCATCGATGTTGCAAACACTCCAAGCATGGATAGAAGGATTGGATAGATATTGTTCAGGAGGGAATGCATACCAAGAGTAAAGTCGTATCGTCCCAATTTGTCGGACACTTGGAAGCACGAATTGACACTTATTTTCTAATCCTTGATAGGAACTCGTCATCAATGTGGACAGGTTTCCACAACCCTAGTGCACTCACTGAAGCACAAAACCAAGGGTAAGGTGTATCGTTCCAATTCTTGTAAAATTGGCGAACATACAATGACATGTGTCTTTCATATTTCCAGGGATCTCCAACCACGACGGACAGGTAAGTATCCCTTTTTCCCAATTCGTTGAAGATAAAAAAAAGGTGTTAGGATTCTTTCAATCATTATGTCTGAAAAGAGGCATCGAATTTTCAAACTCATAGACATCCACAATGGAAGCTGGGAGGTTGTCTAAACATGAATGAAGCATGCATGGTACACCATAAAATTCCCTTGAAGGAAATTTTTTTGAGAAAACAAAAGAAATTCCCCAACAAGATGTTGTTCAAAACATTCAAAAGGACGTTTTCTCAAAAGACGAGAGGCGAAGCCAAATCCAAACACGTCCAACACACACTTGAGAGATGAGTGGACCAAATCGGATAGTAAAATCTAGACCTACGAAAGTAGGGATCATTCGCAGCGATTACATGGGTTGGGACGACGGAGGCATTCGTTTCTTATCCCCAAACACTACAGGTGACCGTTGACAACCCCCTTTGAACGGCGGTTTTCATTCTTAACCCTGTCAAGAACCACCCCACACCGGGGCAAAAATGGAGGTGAGTCCAGCAGCATCAGGAGAAAATGGTTAGAAATTTTCTTGCTCGGACTAACATTAATCTTTGTGTGTTGTTTATATGGTAATCCAAGTGCCATAGGATGATGAGAAGCATTCATTTCTCTATCCCACACACCGAATCCTTTGCATAGCCAAGTTGAGCCTGCAAAATCATTTCATAAACCCGTTGGTGATCATTGCACATTCCAAGACGGATGCAGCATCACTTCAGAAACGAAGGAGTTCAAGACTTAGTGTTTGCAAAAAAAAAAATTCCTAAGTTAATGCTTAACCTTGTTAGACCTTTGATCATAGGTCTAACACGATCCCATGAAGATGAGAAAAGGTGGGATTTCAAAAATGAATGAGAAAAATCCACGGCATCGAGAAAAAGCAAAGTGCCTGGTAAAAGCAAGGCCGATGCTCGTGTAAGTTGTTTGATTGATCCGCAATGAAGCCGGATGGGAAAAGAGGAAATCCTTGAAGGAGCCAAATCCAAAATGGCTGCTCCCCAAATGCTGCCAAACACAGAACAAAGACATAGAGAGAGTCAGTCTCTGAATGCAACAAGAGACGCTCTCTAAAGAGCTGGTTGTCGCGACCCGTCCGGAAGCGGACGCGGCTAATGGATTACCGATCGCGGGTCTTCCCCCGCACAAGGGTGCAGATCGCGGGCTTTGGATCGGCGCGGGCCCTCCCAGGCCCATACCAAATCGCGGCGGGAGTATTTTTCAAAGGGATTCGACGATAACAGTCGATCGCTTTCGACCTTAGTGTGGTCGTGGTGGCATGTACAACTTGTGCATGCATTTGGAGTCGCCACCGGTCTTTCTTGGAGGGTAGACCGGAAACCTTATTGACCGATTGGGAGAGATCGATCAATTCTGCGGAACCAGAGATTTTGAGTTCGGGGACTTGGTTACGTTGGTGTCATTACCAACGCCCTTTCGGGTGGGTCCGGATTGGTTATTTAATTAGACAAAATAAATAAATAAAAGCACTTCCTATCTATTTATTATTTTTGATGTTTTCTAAACTTTCTTATTGCCAATTATTTATTAATAATAAATAAAAATAACCGGGTGGGTCCGGATCGGTTTCTCGGACCCGGGTCTGGATCAGGTCGCTGGACCTAATTCGGCCCGAGAGAGAGAACCCGGCCCGGGCCTAGTTGGCTCCAAAACAGGCCGAAACAGATCCAAACCTCCTCTTGGCCCAGCTTCCAAATAATCATCTACCACCTTGGACCAGCCCAAGCCCAAATTCCCTTTCATTCCAGCCCACTCGGTCAGCCCAACTAACCAAAGAAAAACGTGGGAAACCTGCATGTGACACTGTTCACCATCTCCTTCCTCGCGTCGCTTTTCTGCAACCCGGCATCGCGACCGAAGACCTGACGCTGCCGCGATCTCCGCTCGCCTCGCCGCCGGGATTCGCCCATCACAGCCGTCAAACTTCATTCGCCGTCAAGCTTTGCACGAGTTGCAGTTGTAACACAGCCGGTTCTGGTCGTTGCAACAGTTCAGGCAGTCCACGTCCGCCACCTTGTGATCGGGCTGATCCAGTACGTCGGGTATGTCCCGCTGCTGAACAGAGACGATGATGGTTCAGACACGTAGTGAGGCTCTGGAACAGTGGTGTCGCGACTGAGGTTGGCCCCGAGAGGTGCTGGGAGACTCGGATCAGAGGCGTCGGGGATTGGAAGGCATCGGACGAGCGGAACAAGAGGTGGTGATGACTGGCGCAAGGACTTGCGGCGATCTTAGGAGCGTCAAACACGGTCGGGAGTCCGCCATCCTCGATGCAGTCCCTCACGGCCCGGAGCTTCGGTGAGCTCGGGACAGCTTGGCGACGAAGGAAGGCGGCGGAGCTGGCCCGGGCGAGATGGTGGTCGCTCCGTTGGATGGCGCGGCCATGGGCGGTGAGGCAGTGAACGCAGAGGACCGGATAGCTGGTGGCGTGGCAAGAGGAGATGATGAAGCTAGCGGGGGCTGGTTGGGGTGGCTATGGACGAAGGATTATGATGTGGTGATGGCGAGGGAGAGTAGGAGGGAGAGCCGCCAGGAGGAGCCGAGAGATAGTCCGTTTTCGTCCGGCTCCCCAGGAAGACGATCATCACTGTGTCCCCCTCCAGATCTCCTATTTTTCTTTTTCTTTTTGCTTGGTCTGGGCGTGCATGGAGAGAAGCGTCTCATGGGGATGCACACGTCCCTCTCTCCAAGGACTGCCGTATGTTAGCAATCGAAAGGCCTCAGATTATTCCCATACACCATCGCCTTTTACCCCTTTTTTTATCAGATTTCCAGCAAGCACGAAATCTGAAATTTTCGCCGGAACTGGCACTCTTTTTTTTTTAGTCCGATTCGCCCGAGGTTGCTTCCAAACGATCTCCCTTTGGATGACATCCGATGTGCCGAACGTGAAGAACCTCTCGTGCCTCTCTTATGGCTTCCTCCTGTGGGGGTTCGGGGTCAGAACGTGAACTCCTTCAATGGCCGTATATTCGATATTGTGGCCTCCGGATCGTTGAGGTTCGGAAAAAGCAACGACCATCGTCAAATGCATTGGCTCGACCCATGGATGGAAAGCATGGCACAAATCGGCTAGTAGAGGCGCAACGAGGAGAACAGCTCAGCTTCCCAGGCAGCCAAAGTCGAATCTTCCTCCTTTTTTTTTGGCGAGGGGGAGTAGTTTTATCTCGGCCTTTGGACGACTTTTCCCACAACCACTGATCCCCTCCATTTCTTTTTTCTGTGCGCCAAGAATCCCAGCCAGCACTAGTGTAGTGCATGTGCTTTAGTTCCCCCCCTTTTTTATCTTATTTTTTTCATTTATCATTGTCTGCCCATTATTTCTTCCTTCTACTTTTTTTAATCTCCCCACGATGGCTTGTTTGCCATCTTCTAGCACTTCTTCTTTTGGTTCTTTTTTTATTTATTATTTATTTTTTTTTATTTTTTTTTATTTTTTTTAGGCTCGGTTCGGGTTTAGGTTTGTGAAGGAACCGAGTGACCCGAGCCGAATTTTCGAGATTTAAAGTGACAAGCTTGAAGAGGAAATTAAAACAAAATTATTGAATATTTTTTGTATTTTTCCGACCACGAATGGTATTTTTCTGATTTTTTTTTTGTATTTTTAAATAAATTCAAAAAATTATTAAAAATTACGAAAAATATTTTTTGTTCAAAATTGGCTCTTGAGACTAGGCCAAGGCTTCCAAAGTTGATTTTACAATTTAATGATTTTTTTGCTATTTTTAATTAATTTTAAAGAATAAAAATCACAATAATAAATGGTAAAAAATCAGGTGTCAACACTGGTGCACACCTCAAAATCGATTGCGCACCTCAAAGACTAAAGATGCATAAATGAAATGACAGGAGGCAAATCAGCAATGATCACCAATGTCAAACCCGTCACGAATTCTAGGCCAAAAACGAGCCTTTTTCGGTCCCCAATCCTACCAATGTTACAACCCTGAAACAGTCTTCTTTGACTAAGACACTTGGGTTAACATATAGCTTAGCTCGAAGAAGTACGAGCAAGACTATTTCTTTCTCATTTTGCAGGGTTCTTGACTTGTAAACCCGGAGCAGATGGTGAAGACTTTCATTCAATGGCCTCGACTCCAAAGCGGGTCCCCCTTGAAAACCAATATCCAAGCCCAACATTACGGTCCCGTGGAAGACCTCCCGACCGATCGAAATGTATGCGCTGCGAATGATCCTAAAACCTAGGCACATGTTAGTAGGAAGTTGAGCGCATTCCTTACAAAAGACCATTATCACAGAGCGGTGAGGAGCCATCTTGGATGAGAAATCCTCCAATAGATGTTTTGAACAAACTCTTTTTGGAATTTTCAAACTGTTGATCCAAATTTTCCATGCAAGGAATTTGTGATCACATTTGCATGTTGTAAGAATGCTTTGGATAACCTCCAGCATCAAAATGCACATTTCATGACTAAAACTTAAGTCATAAAATTTTGTCAATTGGACAATTATTGTCTTCCCAAAGATTATTAACATTTTCTTGGTGAAGAAAAATCTTTCAGGTTTGAATTTTCTGCAGGATACCTGGAGAACCCAGCTCCCAGAATGTCGCCTCAACAGACTCAATGTGAAGCTTTGTCAAAACAAAATCTTTCACTGCTTAAAAAATCAAATTCCCGACAAACTTCGGGATCTCTAAAAAAAGGGGGAAGAAAAACCCTTTTAAAAGAAAAAGTCCTATCAGACGTGGAGAACCCTCGTCCCAGGACCCTTTTTTCAAAAATCAAGCAATCTCATCGGACGTGGAGAACCCTCGTCATGAGACCCCTTTTCAAAATTTAGGCAGTCTCACCGGACGTGGAGAACCCTCGTCATGAGACCCCTTTTCAAAAATCAAGCAGTCCTAGCTTGACGTGGAGAACCCTCGTCCTAGGATCCCTTTTCAAAAATATCAAACAGTCTCATCGGACGTGGAGAACCCTCGTCATGAGACCCCTTTTCAAAGCAAAATCAAGGTGGATACCGCCTGAAGGGTCAAAATCAATGGTAGACACCGCCTGAAGGGTCAACACAAGGTAGATACCGCCTAAAGGGTCAACACATGGTAGAAACCGCCTGAAGGGTCAAATTATGGTAGAAACCGCCTGAAGGATCAAACGAAGGTAGAAACCGCCTAAATGGTAGGTCATACCATTATGGAATTCCTAACTGGTAGGAATCTAAGGAAGGCGCATCCCACACTTTAGGATTTGCCAAGGATTTTGATCCGTATGGTGGATCGGACCTTTGTGTTGATTCTTACGGCGGTACTTACCAATGAGTTGACTCTTATAGCGGTATCTACCATTAATTTGACCCTTCAGGCGGTTTCTACCATAAGCTGACCCTTCAGGCGGTTTCTACCTTGAGTTGACCCTTCAGGCGGTTTCTACCATTGATTGACCCTTCAGGCGGTTTCTACCATGAGTTGACCCTTCAGGCGGTTTCTACCTTTGGTTGACCCTTCAGGCGGTTTCTACCTTAGTTTTGACCCTTCAGGCGGTATCTACCTTGTGTTGACCCTTCAGGCGGTATCTACCTTTGAGTTGACCCTTCAGGCGATATCTACCTTGAGTTTTGATTTTGAAAATGGGTCTCATGACGAGGGTTCTCCACGTTCGATGAGACTGCCTAAATTATGAAAAGGGGTCTCATGACGAGGGTTCTCCACGTCCGATGAGATTTCCTGAATTTTGAAAAGGGGTCTCATGACGAGGGTTCTCCACGTCCGGTGAGACTGCCTAAATTTTGAAAAGGGGTCTCATGACGAGGGTTCTCCGCGTCCGATGAGACTTCCTGAATTTTGAAAAGGTGTCTCATGACGAGGGTTCTCCACGTCCGATGAGACTGCCTAAGTTTTGAAAAGGGGGTCCTGGGACGAGGGTTCTCCACGTCATGCTAGGACCGCTTGATTTTTTGAGAAGTGGTCTCATGACGAGGGTTCTCCACGTCCGATGAGACTGCCTAAATTTTTTTTAAAAGGGGTCTCATGACGAGGGTTCTCCACGTCTGATGAGATTGCCTAAATTTTGAAAAGGGATCTCATGACGAGGGTTCTCCACGTCCGATGAGACTGTCTGATTTTTGAAAAGGGGTCTCATCCTCACCCCTTCTTTTGAAAGATCTCGAAATTTGTCGGGAATTCAGTTTTGAAGCAGAGAAAGATTTTATTTTGACAAAGCTTCATTTGATTCTGTTGAGGCGACATTCTGGGAGCTGGGTTCTCCAGGTATCCTGCAGAAGTTTAGGCCTGAAAGATTTTTCTTCACCAAGAAAACGTTAGTAATCTTTGGGAAGACCACGGCCGTCCATTTTGACAAAACCGTATGATTTAAGTTTTAATCGTGAAATGTGCATTTTGATGCTGGAGGTTATCCAAAGCATTCTTGCAACATGCAAATGTGATCACAAATCCCTTGTGCGGCAAATCTGGATCAAACAATTTGAAATTTCCAAAAAGAGTTTGTTCAAAACATCTATTGGAATATCTCTCGACGAGGAGGTCTTTTCACCTGTTTTGAGATAGTGGTTTTTATAGGGGATGCACTCAATTCCTTACTAACACGTGCCTAGGTTTTAGGCTCATTCGCAGCGCGTACATTTTGATCGGTCGGGAGGTCTTCCACGGGATCGTAATGTTGGGCTTGGATATTGGTTTTCAAGGGGGACCCGCTTTGGAGTCGAGGCCATTGAATGAAATTCTTCACCATCTGCTTCGGGTTTACAAGTCAAGAACCCTGCAAAATGAGAAAGAAATAATCTTGCTCGTACTTCTTCGAGCTAAGCAATATGTTAACCCAAGTGTCTTAGTCAGAGAAGACTGTTTCAGGGTTATGATGTTGGTAGGATTGGGGACCGAAAAAGGCTTATTTTTTTGGCCCAGAATTTATGAGGGGATTGACATTGGTGATCATTGCAAACTTGTCACATGTCTTTTCCATTCTGCATCTTCAATTTTTGAGGCATGCAACCGCTTTTGACAACTCCGTCTGCGTCTTTTTTTTCCACGCCTGACATCATTTGGAGGAGTAGTCTTTTTGATCTGACTCCATTAGGGATTCCCTCTTTTCCCATCCGGCTTCATTGCGGGTCAATCAAACAACTTACACGAG
The DNA here is from genome assembly GCA_021437785.1 of Rhodomyrtus psidioides. NCBI lineage: Eukaryota > Viridiplantae > Streptophyta > Magnoliopsida > Myrtales > Myrtaceae > Rhodomyrtus > Rhodomyrtus psidioides. The sequence goes on along the minus strand of JAILYB010000103.1, from coordinate 2,945,967 downwards.
CATCGGCCTTGCTTTTACCAGGCACTTTGCTTTTTCTCGATGCCGTGGATTTTTCTCATTTATTTTTGAAATCCCACTTTTCTCATCTTCATGGGATCATGTTAGACATGTGTCTGAAAGTCTAAACATCTTTAAATATCAGCCTAGGAATCTTCTCCGTAATCCCTGAGTCTTGAACTCTTCCATTTTTGAAGTGGTGCTGCATCCGTCTTGGAATGATCACCAATGGATTCATGAAATGAATTTGCAGGCTCAAGTTGGCTGTGCAAAGGATTCAGTGTGTGGGATAGAGAAATGAATGCTTCTTGTCATCCTATGGCACTTGGATTACCATATAAACAACACACAAAGATTAATGTTAGTCCGAGCAAGAAAATTTCTAACCATTTTCTCCTGATGCTGCTGGACTCACCTCCATTTTGCCCCGATCTGGGGTGGTTCTTGACAGGGTTAAGAATGAAAACCGCCGTTCAAAGGGGTTATCAACGGTCACCTGTAGTGTTTGGGGGATATGAAACGAATGCCTTCGTCGTCCCAACCCATGTAATCGCTGCGAATGGTCCCTACTTCCGTAGGTCTAGATTTTATTTTGCTGTCTTACCCGCTCCACTTCTCTCTTAAGTGTGTATAGGACGTGTTTGGACTAGGCTTTGCCTCTCGTCTTTTGAGAAAACGTCCTTTTGAGAGTTTTGAACAACTTTTGATTGGAAAAATCTCTTTCGTTTTCCCGAAAATTTTACCTGTCAAGGGATTTTATGATGCCCCATGCATGTTCTTATTCATGTTCAGACAACCTCCTGTTTTAAAACATGAATGCCAATGAAGTTTGAATTCTATGTCTTTTCTAGACATTAGATTCTGAAAGCTTTTTTTTTTCTCTGTTTTTTATTTAACATCTTCCATGGATTTGGGAAAGGGATACTTACCTGTCTCCCGCGGCTGGAGATCCCTGAAAATATGGAAGAAACATGTTATTGTACGTTCATGCATTTTTCAAAAAATTAGAACGATACATCTTACCCTTGGTCGTGTGCCCCTACGAGTGCACACAGGTTGTGAAAATCTGTCCTCCTTGATGGTGAGTCCCTATCAAGGATAAATAACAAGCGTTAACTCATATTCCCAAATTGAAGACAAATTGGGACGATACAATTTTACTCTTGGTTCTCATCCCGTTCTGACGTCGCGTATTGATATGAACCATGTCTATCAAATCCGCTTATCCCTGCTTGGAATATTTGCAATATCAATGGTTCAGCTGCCCCTGGTTGGGCAACGTCTGTTTTGTTATTTGAACAGATGGCTCCTTGAGTGATTTATCCACGTTTATCACCTGAGAAGGGAAAGAAATGAGACATTACTTTGGTATTCGGTTGAAGATCGTTTAGGAACGATACATCATTTTACCAAATGGGAGGCTTCGTGACCAAACGTATTTCGTGCTGAACGGGGTAGATCCCATTATGCTCCGCGGGTGATAGTCATCGTTCATGGAATTTGCTCCACGGATTAAGTGATTAATCCATGGCCCTTGGCTCGAAGACGTTCAAAGGGTAATGTTGACACTCAGAGCGGTTAGTTTTCAGCGTTAATTAAAATGTTCCCGCGGGAACTTTACAACGAGATCCGTAACACATTCATTCGACGTATTCACCTCTCACTCTCCTGAGCCTTCTAATGATTTAGCACACGAGCTTCGAACCAGATGTCCGGTCGCCGGTACCGGTCACGACTGCGAAGATGCACTTGTTCCAAAATGCTTGACCCATAGGCTGAGTTGCTCATTCAGTAGATCGTCCGACCGCTCGAGTCGTTCAAGTTGAGCATCCTTAATTGCTGGTGACGGACTTCTCCCATTTTCGGCATGAACAACCTGGTTCCTCGGTTTATGCGTGATCCACACGCCGAGTTGCTCACTGAGGGACTCACTTGAAATTTCAAGCCATTGACGCCCAAGTCGGGCATCCTCAACCGTTGGCGATGGGTTCCTCACACTACTTTCGACATGAACAACCTCACTTCTCGAGTTGGTATTTTCATCGTTGTCCGGTAGGTTTGTACCCAATGCTGGATTCGCCGTAGGAATAACACTAACGATCGGTTGATGCTCAAATTGGGGAGTCCATACCTGCTGAAATTGTTGTATATACTCTTGAGGAGTACCAGGGTAACTCAGGGGGGAATTCAGCCGATCGAACCAAGAATAGATGTTCTCAAGGAGATCGTCTGAACCATCGAGCGACTGACACTCAGGTTGAGTATTGTCGACTACTGGAGAATGAATCTTTTCGCCATTTTCGTCATGGACCACCTGATTCTTCGAGCTGGAATCTCCGTAATCGTCTCGCAAGATTGTACGTGCATCTCCTGCCAATGTTAGATCCGCTGTAGGACTAGCATTAACGGCTAGTCGGTGCTCAGACTGGGGAGTCCCGATTTGCTGAACTTGCGGTACATACTCCTGAGGAGTACTAGGATAACCCAGGGGAGTACTCTGATTGATGCCTGAACAATCGACCGTGTAATTGTCAGTCCCATCGGTGTTAAGAGGTGATTGGATGCTTCCTGCTGTATGAGGATTGCGATCACAGCCATGCTCATCGTTTAAACTTGAACTGCCTCTATCTTGGTCTAGTGCCACTCGTCCATCTCTCAGTAGTCTTTTGTAGCACCAAAGGTGGTTCCTGACTTTATTTCTATCCAGTTTCGACATGTTCATGATCTTGAGTATGCGCGATGGGCGAGCCAAATTGATCCCTAACTGTTGAACTGCATCAACAAATTTGCTATGAAGCTCCGAGGTCCAATAAAACCTTGTTTTCTTGCTAGCCGAAGTAGGGTTAGCAACTCGGCGGCTACTCTTCGCGGAATCTGGTCGTGTTGAACCGCCTCTATCTTGATCTAGCGACGCTCGTCCATCTCTCAGTAGTTTCTTGTAGCGCCAAAGGTGATTCTTGACCATATTTTTAGTCAGTCCCGGCACGTTCATGATTTCGAGTATGCGCAATGGGCAAGCAAAACTGATCCCTAACTGTTGAACTGCATCAACAAATTTGCTATGAAACTCCGGGGTCCAACGAAATCTTATTTTCTTGCTAGCCGAAGTGGTGTCAGCAACTTGGCGGTTACTCTTCCCGGAATCTGGTCGTGTTGGAGGTTGCTCTGGAGGGGATTTAGTGGTCTCAGATCGGCTGGTCATGATGGTGAGTTCATCATTGAGCGGACCCGACTTGTCATGACGCATGTTCCCTTCCACAATGGGCGTCGACTTTGACCTTATAGCACTAGTTTCCTCTTGTAGATCCTCGGCGGTACCCGCCTGTTCCGAAAGATGTTGCGAAGGGCATTGCAACAAATGAGCATTATAAACCCCCAGATCTGGCTCTTCAGTGAATACTCCGTCCGTGGGAACAGGGTTACCGCACTCAAGGCAAATAGCGATGCTTAGAGCTTTTTTGTACCGAATGTTTTTTATTCGAAGCTTTTCATTTTCCTCCCTTACAATCGCTAACTCGTGCCGATCGCGTTGCTGCTTCAGCCGGGTTCGTTTGTTTTCAAACCAGCACTTGACCTTCCGAGGCTCCCACCCTATCTCCTGGCCCATTTTGATTTTCTGTTCCATGTTCGGATAGGGGTATTCCCTGAAAAACAATTCGAGTTTATGGACTTGACCTGAAGTGTTGCGTTGGAGATATTCCCCTTTCTGACGCTGATCACCGTCGCGGGTACTGTTCTCGTTAACCAAGCCGCGGGTTTCATCATTAGAAGGATCGGTCTCCATGGCCCTCGTGTCAGGTTCGGTCCTGAGATCTTCAAACTCTTCCAGCAGCTCAAGCTCAGAGACCTCCAAGTCTGGCGCTTCCAGTAAATGACAGAATCCCTTGAACATTTTGACCGGAATATCACTGTTTGATTTTCCGTTAACTCAGCTTTCTTTGTTCCTCCTTGGATCTTCACTTTCTCTGCAAATTCTGAGAGGTTAAAGGAGCCGGATCACCGTTCTTCGATCAAAGGTGATGGCTACCCGACGAGCGCTCTTCTCAATGTTTCGAGATTCCCACTTCGTCCTTTTGTGATGGCTACCTGACGAGCGCTCTTCTCAAGGCTTCGTAATTCCCACTTCGTCTTTTGTGATGGCTACTTGACGAGCATTCTTCTCAAGGCTTCGTAATTCCTACTTTGTCCTTTTTTGCTCTTTTCTACGTGAACGGAGCCTGAAGATCTCTTGCGTTGATTTCGCTTTGTCGAGCACTACGCTTGTCCCCCTGGCCCAGTCTCTAGAGTAACAGCCTGCCCACCTTTCGGCGCCATTATGTTTCGTAAAACCCGAGATCACAGGACGGTGGTGGATTCGTGACTCATCGGGGATGCATTAACGAAACCCGCTTGGCTCTACTGCACATAAAATATTATTACCACTTCTCCCTGTTTACTCGAGCATTTATAAGGTGATAGATTGATGTCAAGAAGATTAACACTTTAGCCTTATCAGACTCAGCCTCTCAAACACTCTTCACATTCTCACTCTCCTCTCCGTCATTCCATCGCATATGGATTCCTCCTCTGTGCCTGCTGCCTTAGCTGAAACTTCGACCCAATGTGAGAGATTTTACCATCTCTTGGGTAGAGGTTATGGCTACATAAACAATCATCCTGAAGCTGCGGTTGAAGTTCGTACTCTGATTCCGGCCCTGGATACTGTGTGTATTGAAGGTACGAAACTGCAAAGGGAGTTTGTGATCTTCCCAACTCTCTTCAACAATTTCCTGCAGGCTTATGAAGTTGCTAGCCGGGAGGTCACTTTGGCTGGTATCGTGCGAGCCCGTTATCAGGACCGAGCTGAGTCCCTGATGTTGGCCATGCTGACGGCCGATAACCATAAAAGGGCTGTTGAATACGCCCACGCCCAGGTTTCGATGCTGGTCCGTGAGAGGGACAACTTGGTGGAGCGTCTGGCTCTTTTTGACACCGCCTTTGAGCAAGACCAGCACAACTTCGTGCTGAGGTTCCAGTGTGCCTGGTTGGAGGAAAGGCTTGAAGACCTGAGCATGGATATAGCTCGCGGGAGGGTGCTGGCTCATGACTTAGAGCTTGAGTTCGAGTACTATGACACCAAGGTGAACGAACTTAAGGAGAAATGTCGTCTCCTTTTCTTCAAGCTTGTAGACCTCGATTCCCGGAGTGTGGGTTGTAAGCAAGGCATGGATAGCATGGAGAGTCAGTTAAGCTTTTTTGTGATGCTTGTCAGAACTCATTTTGGGTTTACTGCTCCCCCTCAGTGATCCACTTGTAAACTTTCCTGCTGAATGAAATAAATGCGAGTTTGTTTATATATGCTCTTTCATTCTGCATTGTTGACTAGCCAAGAAAGGTTTTTGCTTTCGGATCTACGCGACTCCTTTTTCGCATGTGTCAACAGATTGACTACGCATCATTCTCACAGCCCGACGCTTTATATTTGATTGACTTGAATGCCTCGTGAGAAATAGATTTGTAGTTGCTCGAAACTTAAAGATTGCCCCTGATTTTGCGGTCATTGCGTTTGGGGCCGCTAGTAATCTTTCACTTTCGAGCTCGATCACATTCTGCTAGTAACTCATGCTATCAATTCTGCCTTCACGCGTCGGGGCTGATTTTACCTTGAACTTAATAACAAGGAATTACCGTATACACACGAGATGACGTTTGCGAAAAACATTATGCAGAATCAACTCTAGCTATTGAAGAAACAAACGCATGCACCGATGAGAACTTTACAATAGGAGATACATCCTTCTCGCGTACATCCCCTTCTTTCTTTGGGCATGTCCAATGACTAACCAGTCTGGCCTCAGCTTAGGTGTGCCATTACCAACTGCAGATCATGGTTGCCAACCTTTAATAGCTTCCAACTGATCGAACCAGGTATCAAGTCCTTCATCGAAGAAATCACCCGACCCCTCGAACGATTGATGTGTAGGTTGAGCTGCATCGCCCGACGGGTTCTTCGAACTGGAACCTCCATCTTTGTCTGGGATTATAAGAGGAGATTTGATCGATTGACTACCACAAGCATCTCCCACTTGGGGATTAGGGAAATAAGAATGCTCCAAGCTTTCTCCCATTAGATCATCTGAAGCCATATGCTCTGATTGGGCAAACCCTTGAGCACTGGGCGTGGTGGGCTGATCTGCGACAGGATGAACACTGACTAGCTGCTACTCGGACGGAGGAGTGCTTACTCGTTGCACTTGTGATGCGTGTTCTTGAGGAATATTGAAATGACTCGCGAGGATATCCTGATCAAATCCCCAATAGTCGTCCAGATTCGACCGGGCCTCATTTGTCATAAGGGTGCTGGGTTCGCAGCCGAGTCTATTGCTCGGATTCAGTTCTGCATAACGCTGTCCTAACGCCCTTCTGTAGCAACCAAGGTGATTCGCGACTAATTGCTTGGTAAGTCCCGGTACGTTCATGACCCTAAGTATGCTTGTCGGACCTATGAAGTCGAGTCCTATCTGTCGAACTGCGTCCAAGAACTTGAGATGAAGCTCCGGGGGCCAAGTGAATTTCTTCTTCTCGTCGTCCAGAGTGGCGTAGATAGCCTGCCGACTAACCTCTAACTCCTCTTGAACCGTATCTGATCTTACCGGAAGCTGTTGTGGAGGAGATTCATGGGCTTTGATGAGGTGACTCCGATCATAACGACACGTATCTTCTTCCTCCGAAGACACTGGTATAATTTCTGTAGGATCGATCTGCTCATGCGCGCCATTAGCAGGATCTGATTGTACCGGAGATGGCTCAAGGGAGCAGGGGGATAAATGAGCACCTTCCATCTTCGTAGAAGGCTTACCGGGGAACAATTTACTGAGGGAGGTAGGGCCACCGCAGTCAGGGCAGGTAATAGTACTGAGGATTTTCTCATACCACATGTTTTCCATTTGAAGGTTTTGGTTCTGCTCTTTTAGGGCCGTGATCTCCTTACGCCTGTGTTGGACACCTAGTATGAAACGTCTATTCTGAAACCAAAAATGGATTCTCATAGGATTCATTCCCAGCTTCCGGCCCAATTCAATCTTTTGTTCCTCGCCTGGGCAAGGGCATTCATCAAAGAAAGCTTCAAGCTCCTGGATTTCTTTCCGAGCGTAGCGCTGACGACTTTTTCTTTTCCGGGGTTGAGCGTCGTGGCCACTGTCGTCGTCACCACTGCGATCCTGATGTTCGTCACGGGCAATGTTGAGTTCCATGGCTTTGATGTCGAATTTGATTCTAGAGAATTTGAGGTCTTTCAACGAACTCGTCACTCGGGGTTCTCTGTTCTCTTTTGTATACTCGCTCTTTCGATTTGTTGCCTCCTTTTCCTCGAAAGCTAGGTCTGTTCAGCGTTCTGTTTTTGAAACGACGGAACTGTTTGCCTCTTGCTCAGCTTTCCGACACGAAGGGGTAACCAAATCCTTCCGCGGCTTCTTCGATAGTAGCGCTCGCCTTTCACTTTTCCTCAATAGTCATGCCTGTTCAGCACTGTCTTCTCTTTTTAAGTGGCAGAGTTGTTCACTCGCCGCCCAGCTTTATGCGTGATGGAACAACACAATCCTTTCGCGGCTTCTTCGATAGTTGCGCTCGCCTTTCACTTTTCCTCAATAGTCATGCCTGTTCAGCACTGTCTTCTCTTTTTAAGTGGCAGAGCTGTTCACTCGCCGCCCAGCTTTATGCGTGATGGAACAACACAATCCTTTCGCGGCTTCTTCGATAGTTGCGCTCGCCTTTCACTTTTCCTCAATAGTCATGCCTGTTCAGCACTGTCTTCTCTTTTTAAGTGGCAGAGCTGTTCACTCGCCGCCCAGCTTTATGCGTGATGGAACAACACAATCCTTTCGCGGCTTCTTCGATAGCTGCGCTCGCCTTTCACTTTTCCTCAATAGTCATGCCTGTTCAGCACTGTCTTCTCTTTTTAAGTGGCAGAGCTGTTCACTCGCCGCCCAGCTTTATGCGTGATGGAACAACACAATCCTTTCGCGGCTTCTTCGATAGCTGCGCTCGCCTCCCTCCCAGCTTTAATAATGGCGAGACCGAATTTGTCAGGCCTGAAATTGCGGACCAGGACATGTCTGATGATTCACGGGAGGAGCAGCCCTCGCTTTACATTAACCCGGCTCCACAAGCATTATTGCTGCAACTTTTCTCCACTCTCGAGACGCTATAAAATGCGGAGTTGGTGTTTGGGGGATTAATGCTCTCATATAATTTGCTTCCATCTTCAAATCGCTCCATTACGCACCTCTCCGTCGAAAATGGCCTCTTCCCATGTTCCCACTTTCCCAGCCGAAGCTTTGGCTCGATGGGAAGAGTTCTATAACCTCTTGGGTCGAGGCTACGCTCACATAGCTGATCATCCCGAAACCGAGGATGAAATCCGAGTCATGTTCGGGGACCTGGACATCACCTCCCTCGAGGGTACTGCGCTGGGGAGGGAATACAGAATTTTTCCAACGCTCTTTACAAACTCTTTGGAGGTCTACCGCGCTGCTCACCGGGGACTTACCGTGGCTCGTGTCCTGCGAGCCCGTTATGAGGATCAGTCCGACCGCCTAGCGTTGGCTGACTACCTGGCCGATAGTCACAAAAGGCTGTTGAGTTCGCCAAAGAGCGGGTTTCGACATTGCTACGCGAGAGGAGGAATCTGGTGGAGGACTTAGCCCTATCTCTGGCTACCTATGAGCGCGATCGACGTAACGCCCTGCTAAGGAACCGAAGCAAGTGGCTGGAAGAAAGGCTCAACGGCATAAATGAGGATATAACTCGTGAGAATGGACTTGTTCGGGACTTGGAAGCAGTCGCCGAAGATCACGAGACTCAGGTTGTTGCAGTCAATGATGAACGCAAACGCCTTCACCTCAGGCTTGCGGACCATGATACGCGGAGTGGTGCGTATAAACAAAGCATCCATAACCTGGAGGGCCAGCTGGGCTCCTTCGTGTCGTTGATTAGGGCTCACTTCTGCTTTACTTTTCCACCCCAATGAATTGTATGATCTGGTTTGGGCAAGAATGAATGAAAGCCCCCGTGTTTGTTTTAGCTTTTATATGATCCATTTCTTCGAGCATCCGTACATCTTAGACTTGGATGAGCTGATCCATAATAAGTCGAGTAGATGTGTTCTGATTTTCTAACTCGCTCATGATCAGATGAAAGAATAGCCTCAGACTTATCCAGGAAAAGATTTCTCTTTATTACCTATTTTTTACCTGCAAGTGAAACGACCGAATCAGAAGGAATAATTTGAAAAAGAAAGCATAAACCCCTTTCAATCTTATGCTTGCTCGTGATTAATAAAGACAAAAACTTTTACAAGGATAATCTTGTGCGAAAAGTTTTTATCAATATTCCTCGAAGGAAAGCATACTATTGAAAGGAATGTAATTCACGATAATCGCTTTTGACCAACGACGCGTTTTAAATTTAATTGAAGATACGGCATCCAAATCAAAGCCGTTTTGTTAAGAACGAGGGCAATTTGGACATCTATCTCGTCATTAAATTCGAAACAATGCCGGTACTCTTGATCAATTATCGTGGATTACCAGTGGCGTAACACATGCATGAACCGATTCAAGTGTATAATTCCTTCTAGCGAAATTGGGGTTGGATTACCCTATACGACCAAAAGGTCGTGCAAGACTTCCAATTTTAATTTCCTCTAAAGGAATTATAAACTTGACTTGGGAGTATTCGGATGATTAGAGAAAATGCCACTATCACATTCCCATGACCCGTCAAAAGAAATACAACCAAGCTCCATCTGAATGTATACACCAATAGATCCCTAATACAATCACTATAAGGGGTGAGATAGAGAAAACTTCGATAAAAATAAACCCTATACAAGAGGACTAGTAATGGAAAAATGAAACAAAGGAATGTGATCCTAACGCTTAAGGATGCCCCAGTTTCGATCTGTGTCTTCAGGATCATTTGCCTCAACTCTTCATCTTCATTGGATGATACCTCAATAATGTACCTCAATAATGTCCATAGTATGCTCCTTTACCGTACACCCGGTGTTCGTCGTGGGATACCACCCTCCTCGTCTTCTATCAAGGACGTTGGGGACAAACACACATATCTATCCTAGAAACGACATTTAATCTAATCACCCGAATCCAATGAATGAAATGCCTATACTTATATGAACAGTGATAGATTTGGGGGGATAGAGAGTCTTACCAACCCAACTCGTCGACTTATGTGCGGTTTTAGGTGTACCAACCGCCCAAAGACATGCGCATGAGACAAGTGATGGTAAACTTCTAAAAATCAGAGGGTTTGGCACCTAAGGTTAAGGTTCCCACCTCGAGTTCTAGAAAGAGCCGATTCCATTGCACAACTATCGTTGCATTGGGACTCAATCCATAGTTCGAAGCGAGCGGAATTGAGAAGTGGATTACCCCATGTTTTTCCTCACGGAGATTCCATTTTCAATTCATTCTATTGTGTTCCTAAAGGCGGCGCCTGGGGTTTTAGGCGCGGTTGTGTGTGTCTATGTGTCGTGACCATCACAATGCAAGTCATGCACAATAATTTATCAATCAGCACTTCAAATCATCCACACAACATACATTCCTACGCCACACCTGCGTAAAATAAAGTTAATCACAGACTACACCCCTTATCTCTCCAATCTGCAAAAACATATAACACCTACCATGAGCGGACTTACCTCACCTTCAAGAGCGCCTGCAGGGTTAGAAAAAAATCACTCAACGTTTTAATTACGGCCTAAGTCCACTTGAGGTCCAGAACCAAGTGTTCTAGAACACAGTCCCCAGTGGAGTCGCCAGCTGTCGCGACCCGTCCGGAAGCGGACGCGGCTAATAGATTACCGATCGCGGGCCTTCCCCCGCACAAGGGTGCAGATCGCGGGCTTTGGATCGGCGCGGGCCCTCCCAGGCCCATACCAAATCGCGGAGGGAGTATTTTTCAAAGGGATTCGACGATAACAGTCGATCGCTTTCGACCTTAGTGTGGTCGTGGTGGCATGTGCAACTTGTGCATGCATTTGGAGTCGCCACCGGTCTTTCTTGGAGGGTAGACCGGAAACCTTATTGACCGATTGGGAGAGATCGATCAATTCTGCGGAACCAGAGATTTTGAGTTCGGGGACTTGGTTACGTTGGTGTCATTACCAACGCCCTTTCGGTACCTAATGCGAGTGATTTTCTTGGCTAAGAGTTCATGCAGGCGCAGTTTTGGATGGGGTAAGTTTGATTCAAGGTTTCATGCAGATTGGAAGACTATCCTATCAACCACAATCAATTTTAATGAAAACGCAAACAAGTGTATAAATAGATCTCATCGATGCACATCAATTCCAGTAAATGGCTTCCTAACATAGTCAAAAGGGCTCAGGGAGGATGTGATTTAGGACCGGGGCAAGATGAGAGGATTTGGAGGCGATTTAGCCCGAAGGGCAAAATCGCCAATTTTTGGAAGATTTGGATACCGAATTACCCAAAATATTCCATGGCCAGTTGTTTGTGGCCATTTCCCATTTTTTGGGATTTTCCTGGATTTTTTAGAATTTTTTAAGATTTTTTATTTTTTTTTATTGATTTTTGATTATTTTTGATTATTTATTTATTAATACTATTATTTTCTTTGACAACATACCACACTTAACCAAATAAATAAGCTAAGCTAATCACTGAATTGAAATAAATACATGTAGATCAAATCTATAATGACAATATTTTAGAAAAATAAACCTAATATATAATCGGATACACAAAATATACCTGATTCGACACTAGTCTTCAATTGCCCATCCCCAGCCTACTTCCGTCACCATGGGCGTCATCGTCCATCACCACATTGAAGTATCCCAATGGTGCATCAAGCCTTCGGAACATGTACTCACTCAAAGTAAATAGTTAACAAAGTCCAGCCAATTAAAGGATAAAACAAGTGTCTCCAATTTAAACTCTAATGATCGTGCTGACTTACCTAATAAGACATGCACAATATTCAAGCATCCACATGCAAAGCTAAAACTAAGTTATGCGAATCGATCATGGCGGACAGTCGATAATCAAACATATAAAAGCTTAATTAGACAAAATAAATAAATAAAAGCACTTCCTATCTATTTATTATTTTTGATGTTTTCTAAACTTTCTTATTGCCAATTATTTATTAATAATAAATAAAAATAACCGGGTGGGTCCGGATCGGTTTCTCGGACCCGGGTCTGGATCAGGTCGCTGGACCTAATTCGGCCCGAGAGAGAGAACCCGGCCCGGGCCTAGTTGGCTCCAAAACAGGCCGAAACAGATCCAAACCTCCTCTTGGCCCAGCTTCCAAATAATCATCTACCACCTTGGACCAGCCCAAGCCCAAATTCCCTTTCATTCCAGCCCACTCGGTCAGCCCAACTAACCAAAGAAAAACGTGGGAAACCTGCATGTGACACTGTTCACCATCTCCTTCCTCGCGTCGCTTTTCTGCAACCCGGCATCGCGACCGAAGACCTGACGCTGCCGCGATCTCCGCTCGCCTCGCCGCCGGGATTCGCCCATCACAGCCGTCAAACTTCATTCGCCGTCAAGCTTTGCACGAGTTGCAGTTGTAACACAGCCGGTTCTGGTCGTTGCAACAGTTCAGGCAGTCCACGTCCGCCACCTTGTGATCGGGCTGATCCAGTACGTCGGGTATGTCCCGCTGCTGAACAGAGACGATGATGGTTCAGACACGTAGTGAGGCTCTGGAACAGTGGTGTCGCGACTGAGGTTGGCCCCGAGAGGTGCTGGGAGACTCGGATCAGAGGCGTCGGGGATTGGAAGGCATCGGACGAGCGGAACAAGAGGTGGTGATGACTGGCGCAAGGACTTGCGGCGATCTTAGGAGCGTCAAACACGGTCGGGAGTCCGCCATCCTCGATGCAGTCCCTCACGGCCCGGAGCTTCGGTGAGCTCGGGACAGCTTGGCGACGAAGGAAGGCGGCGGAGCTGGCCCGGGCGAGATGGTGGTCGCTCCGTTGGATGGCGCGGCCATGGGCGGTGAGGCAGTGAACGCAGAGGACCGGATAGCTGGTGGCGTGGCAAGAGGAGATGATGAAGCTAGCGGGGGCTGGTTGGGGTGGCTATGGACGAAGGATTATGATGTGGTGATGGCGAGGGAGAGTAGGAGGGAGAGCCGCCAGGAGGAGCCGAGAGATAGTCCGTTTTCGTCCGGCTCCCCAGGAAGACGATCATCACTGTGTCCCCCTCCAGATCTCCTATTTTTCTTTTTCTTTTTGCTTGGTCTGGGCGTGCATGGAGAGAAGCGTCTCATGGGGATGCACACGTCCCTCTCTCCAAGGACTGCCGTATGTTAGCAATCGAAAGGCCTCAGATTATTCCCATACACCATCGCCTTTTACCCCTTTTTTTATCAGATTTCCAGCAAGCACGAAATCTGGAATTTTCGCCGGAACTGGCACTCTTTTTTTTTTAGTCCGATTCGCCCGAGGTTGCTTCCAAACGATCTCCCTTTGGATGACATCCGATGTGCCGAACGTGAAGAACCTCTCGTGCCTCTCTTATGGCTTCCTCCTGTGGGGGTTCGGGGTCAGAACGTGAACTCCTTCAATGGCCGTATATTCGATATTGTGGCCTCCGGATCGTTGAGGTTCGGAAAAAGCAACGACCATCGTCAAATGCATTGGCTCGACCCATGGATGGAAAGCATGGCACAAATCGGCTAGTAGAGGCGCAACGAGGAGAACAGCTCAGCTTCCCAGGCAGCCAAAGTCGAATCTTCCTCCTTTTTTTTTGGCGAGGGGGAGTAGTTTTATCTCGGCCTTTGGACGACTTTTCCCACAACCACTGATCCCCTCCATTTCTTTTTTCTGTGCGCCAAGAATCCCAGCCAGCACTAGTGTAGTGCATGTGCTTTAGTTCCCCCCCTTTTTTATCTTATTTTTTTCATTTATCATTGTCTGCCCATTATTTCTTCCTTCTACTTTTTTTAATCTCCCCACGATGGCTTGTTTGCCATCTTCTAGCACTTCTTCTTTTGGTTCTTTTTTTATTTATTTTTTATTTATTTTTTTATTTTTTTATTTTTTTTAGGCTCGGTTCGGGTTTAGGTTTGTGAAGGAACCGAGTGACCCGAGCCGAATTTTCGAGATTTAAAGTGACAAGCTTGAAGAGGAAATTAAAACAAAATTATTGAATATTTTTTGTATTTTTCCGACCACGAATGGTATTTTTCTGATTTTTTTTTTGTATTTTTAATAATTAAATAAATTCAAAAAATTATTAAAAATTACGAAAAATATTTTTTGTTCAAAATTGGCTCTTGAGACTAGGCCAAGGCTTCCAAAGTTGATTTTACAATTTAATGATTTTTTTGCTATTTTTAATTAATTTTAAAGAATAAAAATCACAATAATAAATGGTAAAAAATCAGGTGTCAACACTGGTGCACACCTCAAAATCGATTGCGCACCTCAAAGACTAAAGATGCATAAATGAAATGACAGGAGGCAAATCAGCAATGATCACCAATGTCAAACCCGTCACGAATTCTAGGCCAAAAACGAGCCTTTTTCGGTCCCCAATCCTACCAATGTTACAACCCTGAAACAGTCTTCTTTGACTAAGACACTTGGGTTAACATATAGCTTAGCTCGAAGAAGTACGAGCAAGACTATTTCTTTCTCATTTTGCAGGGTTCTTGACTTGTAAACCCGGAGCAGATGGTGAAGACTTTCATTCAATGGCCTCGACTCCAAAGCGGGCCCCCTTGAAAACCAATATCCAAGCCCAACATTACGGTCCCGTGGAAGACCTCCCGACCGATCGAAATGTATGCGCTGCGAATGATCCTAAAACCTAGGCACATGTTAGTAGGAAGTTGAGCGCATTCCTTACAAAAGACCATTATCACAGAGCGGTGAGGAGCCATCTTGGATGAGAAATCCTCCAATAGATGTTTTGAACAAACTCTTTTTGGAATTTTCAAACTGTTGATCCAAATTTTCCATGCAAGGAATTTGTGATCACATTTGCATGTTGTAAGAATGCTTTGGATAACCTCCAGCATCAAAATGCACATTTCATGACTAAAACTTAAGTCATAAAATTTTGTCAATTGGACAATTATTGTCTTCCCAAAGATTATTAACATTTTCTTGGTGAAGAAAAATCTTTCAGGTTTGAATTTTCTGCAGGATACCTGGAGAACCCAGCTCCCAGAATGTCGCCTCAACAGACTCAATGTGAAGCTTTGTCAAAACAAAATCTTTCACTGCTTAAAAAATCAAATTCCCGACAAACTTCGGGATCTCTAAAAAAAGGGGGAAGAAAAACCCTTTTAAAAGAAAAAGTCCTATCAGACGTGGAGAACCCTCGTCCCAGGACCCTTTTTTCAAAAATCAAGCAATCTCATCGGACGTGGAGAACCCTCGTCATGAGACCCCTTTTCAAAATTTAGGCAGTCTCACCGGACGTGGAGAACCCTCGTCATGAGACCCCTTTTCAAAAATCAAGCAGTCCTAGCTTGACGTGGAGAACCCTCGTCCTAGGATCCCTTTTCAAAAATATCAAACAGTCTCATCGGACGTGGAGAACCCTCGTCATGAGACCCCTTTTCAAAGCAAAATCAAGGTGGATACCGCCTGAAGGGTCAAAATCAATGGTAGACACCGCCTGAAGGGTCAACACAAGGTAGATACCGCCTAAAGGGTCAACACATGGTAGAAACCGCCTGAAGGGTCAAATTATGGTAGAAACCGCCTGAAGGATCAAACGAAGGTAGAAACCGCCTAAATGGTCAAACAAAGGTAGAAACCGCCTGAAGGGTCAAACCAAAGGTAGAAACCGCCTGAAGGGTCAAATCCAGGTAGAAACCGCCATAAGGGTCAAACTAAACTTGAAGGTAGATACCGCCTAAAGGGTCAAATATGGTAGATACCGCCATAAGGGTCAGCTCATTGGTAGAAACCGCCATAAGGATCAACACGAAGGTCCGATCCACCATACGGATTAAAATCTCTGGCAAATCCCAAAGCGTGGGGATGCGCCTTCCTTAGGTTCCTACCAATTAGGAATCCCATAATAGTATGACCTACCATACAGGTCAGAGCTTAATCTCCCTAGGATTTTCTGTGACGAGTCCTAGATATCTTCTTGAAAGTTATCGCAACCGGCAGCATCCGACAGGTGAGCTTCAGGTAAACCTCCCTCCCTCCAGCCCAAGTACAAATTGCAAGAGCAAACCGGTGATTAATTTGAGCATTCATTAAAAGGCTTAAGGATTCGATGTTGTCGCGACCCGTCCGGAAGCGGACGCGGCTAATGGATTACCGATCGCGGGTCTTGGATCGACGTGGGCCCTCCCAGGCCCATACCAAATCGCGGCGGGAGTATTTTTCAAAGGATTCGACGATAAGAGTCGATCGCTTTCGACCTTCAGTGTGGTCGTGGTGGCATGTGCAACTTGTGCATGCATTTGGAGTCGCCACCGGTCTTTCTTGGAGGGTAGACCGGAAACCTTACTGACCGATTGGGAGAGATCGATCAGTTCTGCGGAACCAGAGATTTTGGGTTCGGGGACTTGGTTACGCTGGTGTCATTACCAACGCCCTTTCGGTACCTAACGCGAGTGATTTTCCTAGCCAAGAGTTCATGCAGGCGCAATTTTAGGCGATGTGGGTTTGATTCAGGGTTTCATGCAGATTGGAAGACTATTCCTATCAATCACAATCAATTTTAATGAAAAGCTCAATCAAGTACATAAATAAATCTCATCGATGCACATCAATTCAAGTCAATGGCTTCCTAGCATAGCCATAAGGGCTTAGGGAATGTGTGATTTCAGACCGGGGTAAAATGGGAAGATTTGAAAGCAATTTAGCCCGAAGGGCAAAATCATCAATTTTTGGAAGATTTGGTTACCGAATTACCCGAAATATTCCATGGCCAGTTGATTGTGGCCATTTCCCATTTTTGGGAATTTTTTGGAATTTCTTGATTTTTCTTCAATTTTTGGAAGACGATTTGCTCAAAGGACGAAATCGTCATTTTAAGAAGGGTCGGGGTTCAAAACACCCGAAATGAGTCTTGGCCAGTTGATTGTGGCCATTTCCCATTTTTTTGGGATTTTCCTGAATTTTTTGATTTTTTTTATGATTTTTTTTATTCTTTTTATTGAATTTTTGAGTTTTTTATTATTTATTATTATTATTATTACTTAATTAAAATGGTCGGATCCGAATATGACTCTCGGGCCCGAACCTGAATCGGGCCGCTGGGCCCAATCCGAACCAACAAAGAGGACTTGAATCGGGCCCAATTCACACAATAAACCTAAGCCCACTTTCTTTCTTTTAGGCCTACTAATCCAATTTGCCTAAGCCCAATCTATCTTCCACTAGCACCAACGTAAGCCCAAGCCCAACCTAGCCCACAAGACCAAACCTCACCAACCCAACATGAAAATGAACTCTTACCTCACTATTCATTGTCTTCAACACCGGACGTAGCTTCCCCCATGCAAACAGAACCGAGTGAATGCTTTGGCTCCCACCACATGCACCATCGTGACGCGACTCCCCCACCGCATGTGGCTTGAAGCCGTTCGTCATCATCCTTTGCCGCGGGAAACATGCCGCCGAAGATCCAGCATCTACCAGCACCACCGTACTTAATCCGAACCGGCACCAGCTATAAGCTCGACAGGCAAGTCCTCAAACAACTCTCCCGCTCGTTCATTTGCACAACGTCGAAAAGCGGTCCGACCCGTCGAGTCTCTCGCATAACCATACGAGTGGGTTGAGCGAAAACCAAGCTCGCAGCTCTCGGAGAGCTGCAATCCGCAGGCCGGAAGCCGAATCCCCTCGACTGGCACTTCTGCTTCAGCATCTTCCCAAGGCGGAGAATGCTTAGCCCCGGAAAGAGGGAAGAGGGTCGAAGCGGTACTCCGGTGCCGGCAGCTCGGCCGCTGAGCCTCTGCCGAGCCGCAGCCGCCCAACTGTGTAGGAACGAGCTCAGGGTCGACGCCGTGACCTTATGCGACATACGAACCGCAGCCGCCACTCCTCCGTCAGCAAAGAAGCTCAACTGGACACTAAACGACCGTGGAAACTACTCGAGCGAGTCGAAGTCCACGGGAAGGAGCAGCTTCAGCGTCCGGATCCGGCGGCTGCAGGATCTCTCGAGCGCCGATCCTCATCACCTGGGCCTCGAAATAGTCCGCGCCTTCGTCTGTGTTCAGCGATCCTACCATGCAAGTGGGCAGAAACGAACCGTTTCCGACAGCGCCGACTTCATCCGCCCTGGCCTTTCATGGATATCGTGTTCGTCACGAAGAGCGTCGGCGTAGAAGAGGATCAGCGGGACGTAAACAGAAGATGTGAACTGGTTTAAGAGGGACAAAGTGAACCGGGAATTCTGGGGAGGTGCAATGGTGATAGCTGATGACGACGGTGGTATTGGTTGTGCGGATGGAGGTGATCGGAGACGAAGCTCGGCGACGCGAGCCACGTTGGCTTCCTGCTCATGAATGGGTGGCACGACGGTAGGTCAGGAAGGTCGGGTGAGGTGTGGTGGTGTCCGGATGGAAGCTGGAGGGGAGGTTGATGACGACAAGCCACAGAGGAGTCCTCGAATAGGAGTTGCGCGGCTGAATATCAGGGGGCGAGAATGGTCTTGCGAGACTTCCTCGGCTCCCTCGAGTGGTGTCCAGATGAGATGATGGAGAGGATTGGCGAGCTCTCTCAGACAAGAACGACCACCTGGTTCCACTGCCTTTTTGCCGATGGACCACCCCCACTACATGAGGACGGCAACAATCGTCGATCTCCACCTCCTCCGTCCTTTCCATTTTTTTTTCTCTTTTAGACGTGTCCCCCCCCCCGGTTGCCCTCTTCCTCTCCTTTTCTTTTTTTTTCTTTTTTTTTTGGCGCCGTCTGTTCCACTATCCCTTCATTCCACTATCCATGTCGGCCAGTTCTCATTTTTTTAACCATCCCACTGCATCACATGATTGACCAAATGGACAAGGAATGGCCAACTTCGCAGTTGATATTGAATGCTATTTATTTACTTATTTTGTAAAAAAGAGTTGACCAAAATTAGATGTCAACAGTGACCCAAGCCGAATTTTCAAATTTTAAAGTAACAAGCTTGAAGCGAGAAAAAAAATATTGACTATTTTTATGTATTTTTCTGGTTTTTTGGGTATTTTTATAATTAAATAAATTCGAAAAATATTATAAAATACCAAAAAATATTTTTTGTTCAAAATTGGTTCCCGAGGCTAGGCCAAGGCTTCCAAAGTTGATTTTGTGATTTTATGACCTTTTTTGATATTTTAATTAATTTTAAAGAATAAAAATCACAATAATATATGGTCAAAAATTAGGTGTCAACAGCTGCCCCTCTTTGAGAGGAATCTCGTTAGAGGTTTCTCTCAAAGATAAGATGACACCTGATTCCTAACCCACTCAATTGGAAAATGAAAGGAGAAATGCCATGACATCGGATCCTTAAGGCCCTTTGACGAAATCTCGAATTAATCTCCGGTTCGCTTTAACAATTGGAACATGGGCCGGATGAGCGAGGCTTACCTAAAGCTCACCTGTCGGATGCTGCCGGTTGCGATAACTTTCCAGAAAATACCTAGGACTCGTCGTAGAAAATCCTAGGGAGATTAAGATCTGATCTGTATGGTAGGTCATACCATTATGGGATTCCTAACTGGTAGGAACCTAAGGAAGGCGTATCCCACGCTTTGGGATTTGCCAAGGATTTTGATCCGTATGGTGGATCGGACCTTTGTGTCGATGCTTATGGCGGTATTTATCAATGAGTTGACCCTTATGGCGGTTTCTACCATCAAGTTTAGTGTTGACCTTTTAGGCGGTTTCTACCTTTGTTTGACCCTTTAGGCGGTTTCTACCTTTGTTTGACCCTTTAGGCGGTTTCTACCTTTGTTTTGACCCTTTAGGCGGTTTCTACCTTCAAGTTTAGTTTTGACCCTTTAGGCAGTTTCTACCTTTGTTTGACCCTTTAGGCGGTTTCTACCTTTGTTTTGACCCTTTAGGCGGTTTCTACCTTTGTTTGACCCTTTAGGCGGTTTCTACCTTTGTTTTGACCCTTTAGGCGGTTTCTACCTTTGTTTGACCCTTTAGGCGGTTTCTACCTTTATTTGACCCTTTAGGCGGTTTCTACCTTTGTTTGACCCTTTAGGCGGTTTCTACCTTTGTTTTGACCCTTTAGGCGGTTTCTACCTTTATTTGACCCTTTAGGCGGTTTCTACCTTTGTTTTGACCCTTTAGGCGGTTTCTACCTTTGTTTTGCTTTGAAAAGGGGTCTCTTGACGAGGGTTCTCCACGTCCAATGAGACTGCCTGGTTTTTGAAAAGGGGTCTCATGACGAGGGTTCTCCACGTCCGATGAGACTGCCTGGTTTTTGAAAAGGGGTCTCATGACGAGGGTTCTCCACGTCCGATGAGACTGCCTAAATTTTGAAAATGGGTCTCATGACGAGGGTTCTCCACGTCCGATGAGACTGTTTCTTTTAAAAGGGTTTTTTTTTTTTTTTTTTTTTTAGAGATCCCGAAGTTTGTCGGGAATTCAGCTTTGAAGTAGTGAAAGATTTTATTTTGACACAGCTTCATTTGAGTCTGTTGAGGCGACATTCTGGGAGCTGGGTTCTCCGGGTATCCTGCAGAAAGTTCAAACCTGAAAGATTTTTCTTAACCAAGAAAATGTTAATAATCTTTGGGAAGACAATAATTGTCCAATTGACAAAATTTTATGACTTAAGTTTAGTCATGAAATGTGCATTTTGATGCTGGAGGTTATCCAAAGCATTCTTGCAACATGCAAATGTGACCACAAATTCCTTGCATGGAAAATCCGGATCAACAGTTTGAAAATTCCAAAAAGAGTTTGTTCAAAACATCAATTGGGATATTTCTCGACAATGAGGTCTTCTCATCTGTTTTGCGATAGTGGTTTTTTATAGGGGATGCACTCGATTCCCTACTGACCTGTGCCTAGGTTTTAGGCTCATTCGCAGCGCATACATTTTGATCGGTCGGGAGGTCTTCCACGGGACCGTAATGTTGGGCTTGGATATTGGTTTTCAAGGGGGACCCGCTTTGGAGTCGAGGCCATTGTATGAAAGTCTTCACCATCTGCTCCGGGTTTACAAGTCAAGAACCCTGCAAAATGAGAAAGAAAAAGTCTTGCTCGTACTTCTTCGAGCTAAGCCATATGTTAACCCAAGTGTCTTAGTCAGAGAAGACTGTTTCAGGGCTATGATATTGGTAGGATTGGGGACCGAAAAAGGGCTTGTTTTTGGCCCAGAATTCATGAGGTGTTTGACATTGGTGATCATTGCAGATCTGCCACCTGTCCCTGCCTTTATGCATCTTCAGTCTTTGAGGTGTGCGCCCGCTTTTAAGGTGTGTACAAATCCTTTAGAGAACGTCTCCTGTTGCGTTCAGAGACCAACTCTCTCTATGTCTTTGTTCTGCGCTCGGCACCATTTGGGGAGCAGCCCTTTCGGATTTGGCTCATTCAGGGATTTCCTCTTTTCCCATCTCGCTTCATTGCGGACCAATCAAACAACTTACACGAGCATCGGCCTTGCTTTTACCAGGCACTTTGCTTTTTCTCGATGCCGTGGATTTTTCTCATTCATTTTTTAAAATCCCACTTTTTCTCATCTTCATGGGATCGTGTTAGACCTATGATCAAAGGTCTAACAAGGTTAAGCATTAACTTAGGAATTTTTTTTTTTTTTGCCAACCCTAAGTCTTGAACTTCTTCGTTTCTGAAGTGATGCTGCGTCCATCTTGAAATGTGCAATGATCACCAACCGGTTTATGAAACGAATTTGCAGGCTCAACTTGGCTGTGCAAAGGATTCGGTGTGTGGGATAGAGAATGAATGCTTCTCGTCATCCAACGGCACTTGGATTACCATATAAACAACACACAAAGATTAATGTTAGTCCGAGCAAGAAAATTTCTAACCATTTTCTCCTGATGCTGCTGGACTCACCTCCATTTTGCCCCAGTGTGGGGTGGTTCTTGACAGGGTTAAGAATGAAAACCGCCGTTCAAAGGGGTTATCAACGGTCACCTGTAGTGTTTGGGGGATATGAAACGAATGCCTCCGTCGTCCCAACCCATGTAATCGCTGCGAATGGTCCCTATCTCCGTAGGTCCAGATTTTGCTGTCTGATTCGCTCTACTTCTCTCTTAAGTGTGTATAGGACATGTTTGGACTAGGCTTTGCCTCTCGTCTTTTGAGAAAACGTCCTTTTGAAAGTTTTGAACTTTTGATTGGAAAAAATCTCTTTCATTTTCTCCAAAAATTTTACCCGTCAATGGGATTTTATGATACACCATGCATGTTCTTATTCATGTTCAGACAACCTCCTGTTTTAAAACATGAATGCCAATGAAGTTTGAATTCTATGTCTTTTCTAGACATTAGATTCTGAAAGCTTTTCTTTTTTATTTAACATCTTCAATGGATTGGGGAAATGTATGCTTACCTGTCCCCCGCGGCTGCGGATCCCTGCAAATAGTAAAAGAAGTATATCATTGTATGTTCACGAATTTTCCAAAAATCGAAACGATACATCCTACCCTTAGTCATGTACTCTAACGAGTAGTACATGGGATGTAAAAACCTGTGCGTCTGCAAGGCGGCTCCCCTGTCAAGGATAAACAATAAGTGTCAATTCATATTCCCAAATTCAAGACAAATTGGGACGATACAACTTTACTCTTGATTTTCATCCCATTCTGATGTTGCGTATTGATATGAACAACACCTATCAAATCCGCCTATCCATTCTTGGAGTGTTTGTAACATCAATGGTTCCTCTGCCCCCAGCTGGGCAGCGTCTGTTCTGCCATTTGAACGCATGACTCCTTAAGTGATTTATCTATGTTTATCCTCTGAGAAGGAAAAGAAAGAAGACATTATTTCGGTATCCGATTGGAGATCGTTTAGGAACGATACATCGTTTTACCAAATGGGTGGCTTCGCGGCCAGATGCATTTTGCATTGAAGGGATGTATTCCATTATGCTCTGCGAACGATGATCATTGCTTGGGGAGCTCGCCCCTGAGCTTAAAGATGCTCAGAAGGTAAGGCGGATCTTCGTACGACTAGTTTTAAGCGTAAATGAGAAATGTCCCCATGGGAGCCTTACAATGGGATTGCCAATACATTCATTCAGGCTATTCAACCTCTTTTCTCCGAACATTCTTTTACAAATCGCGCCTTGAATCAAACACCTGATCGTCGGCTCTGTATCACTATTGCAAGAGTCCGCCAGCTTCAGGCTGATCGAGCCAGAAATTGAGTTCCTCTCCAAGGAAATCGCTCGAATCTCCGAGCCATTGATGCTCAAGTCGAGTGTTACCGACCGCTGGCGATAGATCACTCTCGCCTTGGATGATTTGATTCCTCGAGCTGGAACCTCCCTTGTTGACCGGCAAATATGTAGACATGTCCCATGTGAATGTTGGATTTGCCATGGGAAGAGCACTAGCAACAGGTTGGTACTCAAATTGGGGAGTTCCTATTTGCGGGAACTGCGGTATATACACTTGAGGGGTATTGAGACTGCTTGGTGGAGCGTTCTGATTTGGGTTAGAGGAGTCGGTGACATGGTTGCTGGTCTCGTCAACACCGAAACATGGTTGGGTGTTCCCGGCTCTACAATCATCGTGGTTGCAGTTATGACCAACATTTAAGTTCGAACCAGCTCCATCCGAGCTCAGTGTCACCCGTCCCTCTTTTAGCAACCTCCTGAAATATCCAAGGTGGCTCGCGACGTTAACTTTAGAGAGTCCAGGCACGTTCAGGATTTCGTGTATGCGCGTTGATCGTGCCGTGTCGATCCCCAACTGTCGAACTGTATCAACAAATTTCTGATGGAGCTCAGCAGTCCAAGAAAATCGCGCTTTCTTGTCAACAAGAACAGCTTGCCGACTAATCTCTATGAGATCTGATTGTGTTGGAAACTGCTCTTGTAAGCCTTCGACGGTATCTGACTGCACCGGAAGACATTGCGAAAGGCATTGTAACATATGAGCACTACCAATCTCTAGAAGTGGCTCTTCGGAGAATATTTCACTGATGAGAATATGATTACTGCAATCAAGGCAAGTGGCACTGCTCAGCGCTTCCTCATATCTAGCGCTTTCTGTTCGAAGCTTTTCATTTTCTTCCTTCAGAATCGCTAGCTCTTGTTGTCTATGTAGATTCCCCAGCCGGGCTCGTTTGTTACGAAACCAATTATTAACCTTCCCAGGCTCCCACCCTAACTCTCGACCTAGCTCAGCCATCTGCTTCTCATCTGGATGGGGGCATTCCTCGAAGAAAAAATCAAGCTCCCGGTCTTGACTTGAAGTATGGTGAAGGGGATGTTTTCCTTTCTGACGCTGATCACTGCTATGGGCATTGTTTTCATTGCCACAACCTTGAGTTTCATCGTTGGAAGTGTCAATCTCCATGACCATCGTGCCGGATTCGGTCCCGTGATCTTCAAATTCTTCCAGCAGTTTAAGCTCGGAGACTTCTAAGTCGGGCGTTTCCAACAAATGATGGTATCCTTGGAACATTTTGGATCGAAGTATCACTGACTGATCATCGCAGAAGTCATCTGATCCTTCGAAATATTGATGCATGGGTTGGGTAGTATCGCCCGACTGGTTCTTCGAGCTGGAACCTCCATTTCTTCTCGAGAACATGAGAGGGGAGTTGATCGATTGACCCCATAAGCATCTCCTACTTGGGAAGTAGGGAAACAAAAATGCTCAACGCATTCCCTTGTTAGATCCTTTGAAACCACATGCCCTAGTTCGGCAAGTCCTTGGGCACTAAGCGCAGAAAGCTCATTAGTAAGCGGAAAAACAGCGACGGATGGGTGCTGCACCTGCTGCATCTGTGGCACACACTCTTGAAGAAAATTGGGATGACTCAGATGAATATTCTGATCAATTTCCCAATAAGTGTTGAATTTGTAACCGAGGTTAGCATGACGCTGTCTTAGCGCTCTTCTGTAACAACCGAGGTGATTTGAGACCATAGCCTTGGTAAGTTCTGGTGCATTCAGGGCCTCCATTACTTTCTTCGGGCGTGCATAGTCGAGCCCTATTCGCCGAACCACGTCTAAGAACCGGCGGTGAAGCTCAAGGGGCCACGCGAAAATCTTCTTCTCTTGGTTCAGAATAGCGTCGACGGCTTGACGGCTGATCTTTAACCCTTCTCGAGCAGGATCTGATCCTGCCCGAAGCCGTTGTGGAGAAGACTCTTGGGCTCTGACGTGGTGACTCTCATCATAGTGGCATATATTCCCTCCTTCAGAAGGCACTGGCACTATCTTTGTGGGATTGATTTGTTCATGCACATCACCAGTATTTTCGATCCTAGCAGAAGGCTTAACGGGAAACAATCTACTGAGAGTGGTAGGGCCACCGCAGTTAGGGCAGACAATAGTGCTAAGAACTTCTTCATACCTCACGCTCTTTGTTCGAAGCTTCTCGTTCTGTTCCTTTAGAAATGCGGTCTCCCGTCGTTTGTACTGCTTACTCAGCTTGGTTCGTTTATTTTGAAACCAATTCAAGATCCTCAAAGGGCTCGTCCCTAGTTTTTGACCCAACTTCTTCCTCTGTTCTGTGTCCGGGAAAGGGCATCCCTTGAAGATAGCTTCAAGTATCTGGACCTCATCCGGAGTGTAGAGCTGGCGACGCTTTCTTTTCTGGCGCGGATCATCGTCGCTGGCGTCTTGGTCGCTGAGGGCTTGAGTCTCCTGGATGGTCGAGTCGATTTCCATATCCTTCGTGACGAATTCATTTCCGAGGTCTTCAAATTCCTCTAGCCGTTCAAGTTCGGAAACATTCAGGTCAGGCGTTTCCAACAGATGATGGTACCCCTTGAACATTTTGGGTCGAAATGTCTTTTCCTGATCTTCGTTCGCTTGATCTTCTCCACCCTTTCTCAGATGTCCGCCCTCTCTGTAATTATCAGAGATTAGGCGTGTTCCAAGAAGCGTCGCTTTGAAATCGAGTAACGAGCGTCTGACAGGCGTTCCTTTCGAGACTTCGTGATTCCCCCCGTCCGTTCTTACTCTCTCTTGCCTGAGTGGAGCGTGCAGATCTCCCGTGTCGACTTTTGCTTTATCGAGCATTACGCCTGTCCCCCTAGCTCGGTCTCCAAAGTAATAGGTCGGCCGGCCTTTAGGTGTTGTTACCTTTTCTAAGCCCGAAATCACGGGACAGAGGTGGATCTGTGACTCACCAGGGATGTATTAATGAAGCTTGATTAGCCCTGCTGCGTATAGAAAAATTATTGCAGCTTTCCCTTTCTCGTTCGAGCGTTAAAGGGCGAGAGGTTGACATCAAGGAGATTAACATTTCGATCTAACCTCTCAAACACTCCTCCATCATTCCTTCTTTTCTCTGTCGTTGAATCGCAGATGGCTTCCTCTCCTGTACCCGCTGCCTCAGCCGAAGCTTCAACCCAATGGGAGAGGTTTTATCACCTCTTGGGTAGAGGTTATGGCTACATAAACAGTCATCCTGAAGCTGAGGTTGAAGTTCGTACTCTGATTCCAGCCCTGGATACTGTGTGTATTGAAGGTACGAAACTTCAAAGGGAGTTTGTGATCTTCCCAACTCTCTTCAACAATTTCCTGCAGGCTTATGAAGTTGCTAGCCGGGAGGTCACTCTGGCTGGTATCGTGCGAGCCCGCTATCAGGACCGAACTGAGTCCCTGATGTTGGCCATGCTGACGGCCGATAACCATAAAAGGGCTGTTGAATACGCCCACGCCCAGGTTTCGATGTTGGTCCGTGAGAGGGACAACTTGGTGGAGCGTCTGGCTCTTTTTGACACCGCCTTTGAGCAAGATCAGCACAACCTCGTGCTGAGGTTCCAGTGTGCCTGGTTGGAGGAAAGGCTTGAAGACCTAAGCATGGATATAGCTCGTGGGAGGGTGCTGGCTCAGGACTTAGAGCTTGAGTTCGAGTACTATGAGACCAAGGTGAACGACCTTGAGGAGAAATGTCGCCTCCTTTTCTTCAAGCTTGTAGACCTCGATTCCCAGAGTGTGGGTTGTAAGCAAGGCATGGATATCATGGAGAATCAATTGAGCTCATTTGTGATGCTCATTAGAACTCACTTTGGATTTACGGTTCCTCCTCAGTAGTCTGTTTGTAAAGTCTCCTGTTAAGTGCTATAAATAAGAGTGTATGCACATTTCCGCTTATCCTTCGCAAGATTCAATATTGCCCTTGGTTTCGCAATCATAGTGTTTGAGGCAACTGACGATCTTTCCGCTTTCGAGCCCGCTCACGTTATGTTTGTAACCTATGCTGTCACGTTTGCCTTCGTGCGCTCGGTCGATTTACCTCGAACCCATCGTGACAAAAGATTGTTGTAGCTAAACATGATGATGTTAGCAAGCATCATTGTGTGAAATCAACCCTAGGCCTTAAAGAAGAAAGGAACTGCTCCGATTGAAACTTTACAATGCGCAAATAAGAAATAAGTTCTACTTGTGTACAAGCCCCCCCTTTTCTCTGGGTATGTTCGATCACCACCCCATCATGTCTGGGTTCAGGTGCGCGGTCATCGACTCCAGATCATGGCCGTGAAGGTTTGCTAGCCTCCTCCTGATGGATTCTTCGAACTGTGACCACCATCTTTGTTTGAGAAGAAAAGAGGAGGGTCGACCTCTTTCCTATCAAAAGCGTGTCTCACTCAGAGATCAGGGAAGCAAAATTGTTCGAAGTGTTCCCCCACTAGATCATCTGAGATCATATGCCCTAGTTGGGCGAACTCCTGAACATTAGACGTCGTGGGTGGATCAGCAGCAGGAAGAGCGCCGGTGGACGGCCGCTGCTCGAGCGGGGAAGTGTATATTTGTTGCACCGGTGGCACGTATTCTTGAGGAACATTAAGATGACTGATAGGGCTATATTGACCAATTCTCCAACAGTTGGTGGTAGAGCTACCGGCTTGGTTGGTATCGAGACTCGGCAGGGCTCTTCTTGAGGCATGGCTGTTGCATTCGTAGCCGTACCTAATGTTCAAGTTCGAGTCGGGCTCTTCTAGGCGCCGTGCGGCATGATGCCGTCGTAGCTTCCTGCGGTAACCATTAAGGTGGTTTGCGACTAACCTTCTAGCGAGCCCCGGTTCATTCATGACCTCATGTACGCGTGTTGGACATAATGAGTCATTCCCTATTTGGTGAACCGCATCAAGGAATTTTCTGTGAAGCTCTGGAGACCATATGAACTTCTTTTGGCGACTCAGGATAGCATCCGTGACTCGGCGATCATTCCTCGATTCACTCTCGGCGGGGTCTGGTTGTGCCAGAGGTTGTTGCAGGGGAAGCTGGTTGACTTCGAACTGGTCTGTGGTGATAGTAAGCCCATTGTCAGGGAAATTGTAGTAACGCGCCTCCCCTCTTTCCAAAGATGGTTTGAGGGAGTGGGGTGGCGGACGCCCACCTGCGATTCTCATAGAAAACTTATCACGGAACATTTCGCGAGTGTCGATAGAACCACCGCAGTTAAGGCAAGCGGCGTTGATGAGGACTTCCTTACACCACATGTTTTCTGCTCGAAGCTTGGCGTATTCTTCTTTTAGAGTTTCGAGCTCTTGACACTTTCCCCGAACCACTGATCTGGCCCGTCTGTTTTGAAACCAGTGCTTGACCCTTAAGGGTTCCATCTCTAATTTCCGGGCTAATTTTCTTCTTCGTCTCGTATCCGGATAACGGCACTTATTGAAGGCGGCTTCGAGTATCTGGATTTCCTTCTCAGTATAGAGCCGGCGACGTCTTCTTCCACGAGATGGGACATCGCCGCTGCCGTCGTTGTTGCTGCTACTGTCGTCGTCGCCACCACTGTCATCGTCGCTGCCCTGATCCTGAACCTCGTTGCCAGCAGGGTTGGGTAGTATGGTTTCGACATCTGGCTCGATCCCAAAGACTTCGAGGTCTCCCAACTGTACATTACCTAGGACATTTGGGTCAGTCATCTCCAACAAATGACTATGACTGTTAAACATACTGGATCAAGAAAAGGTTTGTTCGTCCTTTTTTTTTTTAATCACTCAAGGTCTTGTAATCCTCTTCCTATATTTACTCTCTCTAAACTTTCTTTTGAGTGACTTTGCGTATTCAGGAGTCGCTCTTCGAGCATGGAAGACGATCACCAGGCAAGCGCTCTTCTAGAGATTTTGAGTTTCTCGTCTTGTCGTCTTCCTTCCTTTTCATGGTGGAGAGATCACGGATCGCTTTTCTTTCTTCGATAGCCGAACCTGTCCCCCACTATCTCTCAAAAGACTAAATTACGTCCACCACCCGCTCAGCTTTTCATCATGACAAAGCTATCAACCCTATCGCGGCTCCTTCGATATCTGCGCTCGACTCCCGCTCCATCTCAATAATGGTGAAATAGACAACTCTTTTACAACTTTTCAAACTCGTCAGGCCTGAAATCGCGGATCGAGACATGTCTGATGCTTCACGGGAGGAGCAGCCCCTGCTTTACATTAACTACCCCGGCTCCACAAGCATTATTACTGTAACTTTTCTCCATTTTTGAGCTACTATGAAACGAGGAGAAGGTTAGTGCTCTCATTTGCCCAGCTTTCACTTTCATTCATCCCATCGCACTCGTCTTCCTCTCCATCCTTCCAACAAGAAATGGCTTCATCTTCTGCTTCTTCCTCTGACTCTTCCCATGCTTGCGTCTTTTCAATCGCAGTCCCGGCCCGATGGGAAAAACTCTATAATCTCTTGGGTCGGGGCTATGCTTACATAGCCGATCATCCGGAGATCGAGGCTGAGATCCGCGTTCTATTTGCGGCCATAGACACTACTTCCATCGAGGGTACTGAGTTGGAGAAGGAGTATAAAACATTCCCAGCCCTCTTTGTAAACTTTCTAGAGGCTTACCGCGTTGCTCACCGTGAAGTTCTCGTGGCTCGTGTCTTGCGAGCCCGCTACGAAGACCGCTGTGACTGCCTGACGTTGACTAACTTCGTGGCTGACAGCCACAACAAGGTTATGGAAACTGCCAACGAGCGGGTCTCGACGATGCTTCGTGAACGTGGACATTTGGTGGAGCGTTTGGCCTTGTGTCTGATCACTTATGAGCACGATCGTCGTAACATCATGTTGAAGTTTCAGAGCGATTGGCTGGAAGAGCGACTCGATACTGTTACGGCGGATGTATCCCGTGGGAGGGAATTGGTCCGGGACTTGGAACTTGCTGCTGAAGATCACAGGGCCAAGGTTGCTGACCTTAAGAATGAGTGCAAGCGCCTTCTTCTCCAGCTCGCGGATCATGATATACGGAGCGGTGAGTGTAGGCAGGGAATCAACCATATGGAGGGCCAATTGAGCTCCTTCGTGCTGCTGATTAGGGCTCGGTTCGGCTTTACTTTTCCGCCTCGCTAATCTGTATTAATCTGCTTTGAAAGTCTTTCGATTGAGCGAAAGTGAATGAAAGCTCATGTGTGTGTGTTTTAGCTTTTTATATGGTCCATTTCTTCGAGCATCCGAACATCTTCGACTTGGGTGAGCTAAACTATAATATCAATAAGTTGAGCAAATATGTCCTGATTTTCTAACTTGCTCATGATCAGATGAAAGAATAGCCTCAGATTCATCCAGGAGAAGATTTCTCTCTATTACCTATTTTTCACCTGCAAATGAAACGACTGAATCAGAAGAAATAATTTGAAAAAGAAAGCATAAACCCCTTTCAATCTTATGCTTGCTCGTGATTAATAGGGACAAAAACTTTTACAAGGGTTTTAATCTTGCGCAAAAGTTTTTTATCAGTATTCTTCGAAGGAGAGCATATTATTGAAAGGAATGTAATTCACGATAATCGCTTTTGATCAATTTCGAGAAGAACGACCTAGTCAAAAGTACAAAGCATAACGACGTGTTTTAAATTTAATTGAAGATACGGCATCCAAATCAAGGCCGTTTTGTAAGAACGAGGGCAATTTGGACATCTATCTCGTCATTAAATTCGAAACAATGCCGATACTCTTGATCAATTATCGTGGATTACCAATGATGTACGACATGCATGAATCAATTCAAGTGTATAATTCCTTCTAGCGAAATTGGGGTTGGATTACCCTATACGACCAAAAAGGTCATGCAAGATTTCCAATTTTGATTTCCTCTAAAGGAATTATAAACTTGACTTGGGAGTATTCGGATGATTAGAGAAAATGCCACTATCACATTCCCATGACCCGTCAAAAGAAATACAACCAAGCTCCATCTGAATGTATACACCAATAGATCCCTAATACAATCACTCTAAGGGGTGAGATAGAGAAAACCTCAGTAAAAATAAACCCTATACAAGAGGACTAGTAATGGAAAATGAAATAAAGGAATGTGATCCTAACGTTTAAGGATGCCCCCGTTTTGATCTGTGCCTTCAGGATCACTTGCCCCAACTCGTCATCTTCATTGGATGATACCTCAATAATGTGTCATGGGATATCATCCTCTTCGTCTTCTATCAAGGACGTTTGGGAAAAACACACACATCTATCCTTGAAATGACATTTAATCTAATCACCAGAATGCAATGAATGAAATGCCTATATTTATATGAACTGTAATAGATTTGAGGGATAGAGAGTCTTACCAACCAAACTCGTCGACTTATGTGCGGTTTTGGGTGTACCAACCGCCCAGAGACATGCGCATGAGACAAGTGATGGTGAACTTCTAAAAATCAGAGGGTTTGGCACCTAAGGTTAAGGTTCCCACTTCGAGTTCTAGAAAGAGCCGATTCCATCGCACAGCTATCGTTGCATTGGGACTCGATCCATAGTTCGAAGCGAGCGGAATTGAAAAGTGGATTACCCCGCGTTTTTCCTCACGGAGATTCCATTCTCAATTCCTTCTATTGTGTTCCTAAAGGCGGCGCCCGGGGTTTTAGGCGCGGTTGTGTGTGTCCACGTGTTGTGATCATCACAATGCAATTCATGCACAACAGTTTATCAATCAGCACTTCAAATCATCCACACAACATACATTCCTACGCCCAACCTGCATAAGACAATGTTAATCACAGACTACACCCCTTATTTCTCCAATCTGTAAAAACATATAACACCTACCATAAGCGGACTTACCTCACCTTCAAGAGCGCCTGCATGGTTAGAAAAATCACTCAGCGTTTTAATTACGGCATAAGTCCACTTGAGGTCTAGAACGATAGGTTCTAGAACAAACGTCCCCAGCGGAGTCGCCAGCTGTCGCGACCCGTCCGGAAGCGGACGCGGCTAATGGATTACCGATCGCGGGTCTTGGATCGACGTGGGCCCTCCCAGGCCCATACCAAATCGCGGCGGGAGTATTTTTCAAAGGATTCGACGATAAGAGTCGATCGCTTTCGACCTTCAGTGTGGTCGTGGTGGCATGTGCAACTTGTGCATGCATTTGGAGTCGCCACCGGTCTTTCTTGGAGGGTAGACCGGAAACCTTACTGACCGATTGGGAGAGATCGATCAGTTCTGCGGAACCAGAGATTTTGGGTTCGGGGACTTGGTTACGCTGGTGTCATTACCAACGCCCTTTCGGTACCTAACGCGAGTGATTTTCCTAGCCAAGAGTTCATGCAGGCGCAATTTTAGGCGATGTGGGTTTGATTCAGGGTTTCATGCAGATTGGAAGACTATTCCTATCAATCACAATCAATTTTAATGAAAAGCTCAATCAAGTACATAAATAAATCTCATCGATGCACATCAATTCAAGTCAATGGCTTCCTAGCATAGCCATAAGGGCTTAGGGAATGTGTGATTTCAGACCGGGGTAAAATGGGAAGATTTGAAAGCAATTTAGCCCGAAGGGCAAAATCATCAATTTTTGGAAGATTTGGTTACCGAATTACCCGAAATATTCCATGGCCAGTTGATTGTGGCCATTTCCCATTTTTGGGAATTTTTTGGAATTTCTTGATTTTTCTTCAATTTTTGGAAGACGATTTGCTCAAAGGACGAAATCGTCATTTTAAGAAGGGTCGGGGTTCAAAACACCCGAAATGAGTCTTGGCCAGTTGATTGTGGCCATTTCCCATTTTTTTGGGATTTTCCTGAATTTTTTGATTTTTTTATGATTTTTTTTATTCTTTTTATTGAATTTTTGAGTTTTTTATTATTTATTATTATTATTATTACTTAATTAAAATGGTCGGATCCGAATATGACTCTCGGGCCCGAACCTGAATCGGGCCGCTGGGCCCAATCCGAACCAACAAAGATGACTTGAATCGGGCCCAATTCACACAATAAACCTAAGCCCACTTTCTTTCTTTTAGGCCTACTAATCCAATTTGCCTAAGCCCAATCTATCTTCCACTAGCACCAACGTAAGCCCAAGCCCAACCTAGCCCACAAGACCAAACCTCACCAACCCAACATGAAAATGAACTCTTACCTCACTATTCATTGTCTTCAACACCGGACGTAGCTTCCCCCATGCAAACAGAACCGAGTGAATGCTTTGGCTCCCACCACATGCACCATCGTGACGCGACTCCCCCACCGCATGTGGCTTGAAGCCGTTCGTCATCATCCTTTGCCGCGGGAAACATGCCGCCGAAGATCCAGCATCTACCAGCACCACCGTACTTAATCCGAACCGGCACCAGCTATAAGCTCGACAGGCAAGTCCTCAAACAACTCTCCCGCTCGTTCATTTGCACAACGTCGAAAAGCGGTCCGACCCGTCGAGTCTCTCGCATAACCATACGAGTGGGTTGAGCGAAAACCAAGCTCGCAGCTCTCGGAGAGCTGCAATCCGCAGGCCGGAAGCCGAATCCCCTCGACTGGCACTTCTGCTTCAGCATCTTCCCAAGGCGGAGGATGCTTAGCCCCGGAAAGAGGGAAGAGGGTCGAAGCGGTACTCCGGTGCCGGCAGCTCGGCCGCTGAGCCTCTGCCGAGCCACAGCCGCCCAACTGTGTAGGAACGAGCTCAGGGTCGACGCCGTGACCTTATGCGACATACGAACCGCAGCCGCCACTCCTCCGTCAGCAAAGAAGCTCAACTGGACACTAAACGACCGTGGAAACTACTCGGGCGAGTCGAAGTCCACGGGAAGGAGCAGCTTCAGCGTCCGGATCCGGCGGCTGCAGGATCTCTCGAGCGCCGATCCTCATCACCTGGGCCTCGAAATAGTCCGCGCCTTCGTCTGTGTTCAGCGATCCTACCATGCAAGTGGGCAGAAACGAACCGTTTCCGACAGCGCCGACTTCATCCGCCCTGGCCTTTCATGGATATCGTGTTCGTCACGAAGAGCGTCGGCGTAGAAGAGGATCAGCGGGACGTAAACAGAAGATGTGAACTGGTTTAAGAGGGACAAAGTGAACCGGGAATTCTGGGGAGGTGCAATGGTGATAGCTGATGACGACGGTGGTATTGGTTGTGCGGATGGAGGTGATCGGAGACGAAGCTCGGCGACGCGAGCCACGTTGGCTTCCTGCTCATGAATGGGTGGCACGACGGTAGGTCAGGAAGGTCGGGTGAGGTGTGGTGGTGTCCGGATGGAAGCTGGAGGGGAGGTTGATGACGACAAGCCACAGAGGAGTCCTCGAATAGGAGTTGCGCGGCTGAATATCAGGGGGCGAGAATGGTCTTGCGAGACTTCCTCGGCTCCCTCGAGTGGTGTCCAGATGAGATGATGGAGAGGATTGGCGAGCTCTCTCAGACAAGAACGACCACCTGGTTCCACTGCCTTTTTGCCGATGGACCACCCCCACTACATGAGGACGGCAACAATCCTCGATCTCCACCTCCTCCGTCCTTTCCATTTTTTTTCTCTTTTAGACGTGTCCCCCCCCCGGTTGCCCTCTTCCTCTCCTTTTCTTTTTTTTCTTTTTTTTTTTGGCGCCGTCTGTTCCACTATCCCTTCATTCCACTATCCATGTCGGCCAGTTCTCATTTTTTTAACCATCCCACTGCATCACATGATTGACCAAATGGACAAGGAATGGCCAACTTCGCAGTTGATATTGAATGCTATTTATTTACTTATTTTGTAAAAAAGAGTTGACCAAAATTAGATGTCAACAGTGACCCAAGCCGAATTTTCAAATTTTAAAGTAACAAGCTTGAAGCGAGAAAAAAATATTGACTATTTTTATGTATTTTTCTGGTTTTTTGGGTATTTTTATAATTAAATAAATTCGAAAAATATTATAAAATACCAAAAAATATTTTTTGTTCAAAATTGGTTCCCGAGGCTAGGCCAAGGCTTCCAAAGTTGATTTTGTGATTTTATGACCTTTTTTGATATTTTAATTAATTTTAAAGAATAAAAATCACAATAATATATGGTCAAAAATTAGGTGTCAACATCGTCTTCCACTCCCCTTGTGTCTGTAGAATAATGAGCATGGAGTCTCCAAAGACTTGTAACCTAGGTATCTCCATAGCAAGGGCCAGTCGTAGACCCAGAATGGACGCCTCATATTCTGAAATATTGTTGGTACAATGGAAAGTTATCTTTGCCGCGACAGGGTAATGTTGACCATCTGGGGATATCAGTACTGCCCCAGTGCCTGCCCCTGATAGGTTAACAGCACCATCGAAATACATGATCCACTTATCCTCTGCTAAGTTCAGAATTCGGCCTTCTGTGTTCGTTACTTCAGGGGATTCAATGCTCGATGGGTTTTCTGCCAGCATGTCCGCTATAGCTCTTCCTTTTACCGACTTCTGCAGAGAACATTTAATGTCAAATTCAGACAACATTACTTGCCATTTTGCCAGTTTCCCAATTAAAGCGGGTTTCTCTAGGAGGTATTTGACGGGGTCGTTCTCTGTTATGAGCTGAATGTGATGATGTAGGGTATACTGCCTTAGTCTTCGTAGTACCCATACTGCTGCTACGCAGGCCCTTTCAACTGGTATATATTTTGCTTCAGATGGCGTGAATTTCTTACTCAGGTAATAAATGGCCCTCTCTTTTCCATCTATCGGGCTTGTCTGGGCAAGTAAGGCTCCCAAGGACTCTTGTCGTATGGTCAGGTATAAGGTCAATGAGTGACCGGGAATTGGTGGCACAAGCACCGGTGGTGTGATCAAATAGTTTTTGATCATTTGGAATGCCTTGCTGCACTCGGCGTCCCACGTTATTTTCGCGCATTTCTTAAGCAATTTGAAGATAGGCTTAGCCACATCAGACAGCTGATTGATGAACCTGGCAATATAGTTCAATCTCCCTAGAAGGCTTCTCACTTCTTTTACTGTGGATGGAGTTGATAAATCGTGGATGGCCTGGATTTTTGAGGGATCAATCTCAATGCCCCTGTTGCTGACTATGAACCCAAGGAGTTTCCCGGATCTTGCCCCAAACACGCATTTGTTAGGGTTCAGCTTTAACTTGTATTTGCGCAGGCGCTCAAACAGCTTCCTTAATATCTGTATGTGTTCTTGTCCTTTTTTGGATTTAGCGATCATGTCATCAACATATACTTCAATCTCTTTGTGGATCATGTCATGGAATAACGTGACCATAGCCTTCTGGTAGGTAGCCCCGGCGTTTTTCAATCCAAAGGGCATGACTTTGTAGCAAAAATTCCCCCATGGTGTGGTAAATGCAGTCTTGGGTTTGTCTTCTTGTTTCATGAAGATTTGGTTGTATCCCGAGAATCCATCCATGAATGAGAATAATTCATAACCCGCCGTACTATCCACCAATACATCAATGTGGGGGAGTGGAAAATTATCTTTTGGGCTTGCTCTATTCAGATCTCGGTAATCTACGCAGATCCGAACTTTTCCGTCTTTCTTCATGACGGGGACTATATTTGCAACCCAGTCTGAATATGGGATAGCTTCAATGAAGCCTACCCTAAGGAGTTTCATGACTTCTTCCTTAATCTTGTCTTCTAACTCGGCTTTCATCCGCCTACTGCCTTGTTTGACAGGTTTGATGCCAGGATCCGTGGGCAATGCATGTTCCACAATCTTAGGATCAAGGCCTGGCATGTCCGCGTAAGACCATGCGAAGATGTCTTGATATTCTTTTAGTAGCTTGGTGAACTCGAGCCTTTCATCACGGGATAGGTGTCCGCCGATCTTGACCTCTTTGACGTTCACGGTGTCTCCCAAATTAATGACAATTGGTTCTTCTGAGGTAGGAGGCTTTGATTCTTCAAAGGTGTTCCAATCCCTACGGATAGACGCGTAATCCTCGTCTTCATCTTCCTCAATGTTATAGGAGTGGTTAATGGAGGGATCCGAATTTTGTAACAACCTGGTATGCATGTTTGAGATGATATGCCTGAAATGTCATGAGTATGGTTAGTTTGTGCTCAGTAAAAATGGCATGCATGCTTATGTAAAGTCTTTTTGAAAAAGTTTTTCGAAATAGATGTAGGTACAGATGGGACTAATCCTCATGTCATTGGATATCCCGGCCCCTTGAAAATCTTTTGAAGATTAGGAATCATATGGCAAATCAGGCCTCAAGCTTCTATATGGAAGACCATTATCATCATCGAGCTGATTCGTGGTTCCATATGTCCTTAACAAAACATGCGTGGTTTTATTGAATGCGAAATGGGCCGCGTTACAAGATGTGCTATTTGGACCAACGGCCGGAGATCCAAAGGCGTTTTCTTATGCGTTCAATAAGGAAAGAAAATACAGTGAAATGCAGAAAGTTCTAAACACAGTATTTAAAGATGAAGGAAGAGTCTATTTACTCAGAAGAAGTGGCTTCACTGTCCAACCACTCCATGATGACATTCACAGAGTCATCTTCGAGAAAAGGATTTGTCAGATCTGGTTCCATCGGCGAAGTGATACCCTCTTCAGATAGCCATTTGGAGTTCTGGTCGAAGTAGGTATTTAAGGGATTCTTGAACATTCGAGACCTTCCCTTCCAGGTTGGAGAACCGATGAATGAGCTATTCGGGCTGTTTTCGCCTCCACGGCGTCCCAGGCTTTTGCCTCGGCCTCGGCCTGTTGCTTTCGGGACAGAATCATTCATGGGATACTTCTGGTACCCCAAGCCCATTTTATGTGGATTAGCCTTCAACTGTAGCGGGGCATTTATACCCTGATTATGTTTGCCTAGGCCTTTTTCAGGATTGAACCCGTATGCCAGCAGCATCTTAGCTGGTAGAAGACTGGCTTCTGAGATGTAAGGAGTTCTCAACTTCGACCCTACTGGGGTATGAACTGTTGCTACCAACTCTAGGGAGTGATAGCTCGCTTCAGTTTTCTCTTCAGGCTCAATATAGGGAATGGCACTGTTCTGGTATGCCTGGAGGTCGACTTCCCCATGTACGGTAATCACCTTCCCATCTACAACGAAACGTACTTTTTGGTGCAGGCTCGAAGGGACAGCTCCTGCGGTATGGATCCAAGGTCTTCCTAGCAGGAATCCAAATGCACTGGGCAGATCCATTACTTGAAA
Organism: Rhodomyrtus psidioides; assembly: GCA_021437785.1. Taxonomy (NCBI): domain Eukaryota; kingdom Viridiplantae; phylum Streptophyta; class Magnoliopsida; order Myrtales; family Myrtaceae; genus Rhodomyrtus; species Rhodomyrtus psidioides. The sequence continues at coordinate 2,907,492 of JAILYB010000103.1, read as the reverse complement.
GTTTATAGAGAACTTTGTCGGGCCGATGAATACGTCAAGCTCGATCTCTCCCTCTACAGTCTTCCTCATGCCGTCGAATGCTCTCACAGCTGTCTTGGATGTCTTGATCATCTCTTCCTTGATTCCCAGCCTCCTTATGGTAGCCAAAGGACAGATGTTAAAGGCTGATCCATTATCGATCAATACGTGTGCCACTCTTTTGCCGTTACATTGGGCAGAGATGTATAAAGCTTTGTTGTGCCCTCTTCCTTCCATGGGGAAGTCCTCGTCAGAGAAGCTCAACTGGTCTTTTAAGAGAATTGCCCCTACAAAGTCCCCTAGTTGGACCTCATTAATTGTTTCAGGGACATGTACTTCATTGAGTACCTTCAATAGTGCGTCCTTGTGCTTCTCTGAATTGATGAATAGGTCTAGCAGGGATATCTGAGCGGGCATCTTCCTCAGCTGCTCTATCACTTCAAACTCACTGGTTTTGATGATCGATACGAGCTTTTCGGCATCTTCCTTTGAGACATCTTTTTTTTCGGATTCTCCCTCTCTGGGGGCATAAAATCTTCCAGACCTCATTATTGCATCTACTTGTGTGGTCCCATAGTCCCAATGAACAGCTTTGGGATCATACTCTTCTACTGGGGGGACTTTTATCGTTACAGTTGTCTGATGAGGTACCTCTGGTCCTGACGAATTGCTTTCTTCCTCCTGAGGTAATTGAATTACGACAGGCCTCACTGGGCAATCTTCTACCTTGCTCAGGCTATCCAGCTCATCCAATCTGATCACCACGGCCGTGGCTACTTCGATCATCAATATGGCGTTGTCGAGTTCTTCCATACCGTTTGAGGTTTCTGGTTGAGAGAGATCATCCATACCTCCCCATCCGTCCGGTATGACGTCTTCAATCTTCTGATAAAAGCTGGGAGGGGCCGAATATTTCACCTTGAAATTGTATCCTCCAGAATCTTGACCCAGGTTGTCTATAATTTCGCTCTTCTCAAGTGCGTCAACCATAAACTTGAGGTCTGCTAGACTTCTCCTTCTGGCTTCTATTTCGTCTTCTTCAAATTCTTCCTCTGACTGAGTAGCTGGCCCCAGGCTGCTTACCAAGTTCTCATGTGAGGTACCACAGGTGTTACTCTGCCCAGCTGTGATCAAGAAGTGGTTTCTTTTCAAAGATAGAGATGCTTCGATCCCTTCAAATTCTTCATCAGTGATATCGGACACTATCCCCAAGCTCTTCATCTTGTCGATACACAACTTCTTTTGGTCGGTTGATATCTCCCCTTCTTTTGGGTATGATGAAGCGATTGTTAGCAGGGTGTCCAGCTTAGGCATATCTACCTTCAGTTTAAGGTAATCCTCCTCTTCTTCAGTGAATATTGCCCCTATTGCTTGATGATCTGGCAACGGATTTTCTTGTACATTTGGGGCTGCATTGTCAAATTTCAAAATCTGACTATCAATTAGGGCTTGCACTTTCAGCTTCAGGACATAGCAGTTATCCACATTATGCCCTCTTTCGCCCATATGGTAGGCACAGGTCTGGCTCTCATCAAAGCCAGGATATCTTGCGGGGTTTGCCCTAGGTGGTTCTTTTGCCACTAAGTGTTGCTCCAGCAGCATCGGGAGTAGCTTGGATAAAGGTCTCGGGAGCTGAGAGAATTGTCTCTGGGGTTGCTTTCTTCTAGGCTCTTGTACCTTTGGCGCTGACCAGGATGATCCGCCTTTGGCCTGATTAGAATTGCCAAATGGCTTTAACTTGTGGGGATCTGGTATAAATGCTATGTCCAATCCGGCTTCTCTTTCCTTTCTCAGAGGGTACTGCTTCCTAGTAGGAGCTTCCTGAGGCCTTCTTTCTTTCAAGGCCCATTCCAGCCTCTCAGCAACCTTAATCAGGTGTGCGAATGTCTGACATCCAGAAGTGTTCAGTCTGTCAAAGTACTCGTAGGGGAGTGCTTTTAGGAATAAGTCGATCATCTCCTCTTCTGGAATTGAAGGCTTTACTTGGGTAGCCAAGGCTCGCCACCTCTGAGCATATGTCCTGATCGATTCGCCCCTCGCTTTTGAAGTTCGTAGGAGGTCTTCTCTTGTTGGGGCTGTAGCCGTGTTAAATTTGTACTGCCTGAGGAAGTCTTCTGCAAGGTCCTCCCATCCGTCATAATCCTCTAAGTCTAGCTCAATAAACCAAGCCAGAGCGGCGCCAGCCAAACTCTATTGGAATGTGTTCATTAACAACGGAATGTAATCCGAGTAGTGCGCCATCTTGCGCAGGTAGTACTTGAGGTGGGCACGGGGACAGCCTGTCCCGTTGTATTTTCTCACGAACTCTGGCTCCCTATAGTCAGGGGGAGTCTCTATTTTAGCAAAAGGAGATATTTTGTCGAAGCGGGCCAGCTCATAGCCTTGATTGCTCAGGCATTCTTCGATCTTGGCCAATCTCTTAGCCTCTGCCTCTGTCTTCACAGTTTGTTTTCCCTTCTCCTCTTTTTCAAGGTTGATGACAACAGGCGAGGCTTTTTGTTGTGCCCGACTATTTGGTTCATGAACGTTTTCCTCTGTATGTTGGGTATCCCTGGTTCCTTCTTTATCTGTTACATCAGGTACCATGGAAGGGCCTGAGTTGTTCTGATTGTGGGCGGTTGTCTGTCTAGCTTGGTTGATCTCCAGCATGGCCTTAATGTCAGCCATCATAGTTGCCAGGGCAGTCATCTGAGATTCCAACATGCCTACGCGCGGAGTCAATTCCTGCTGTTCCATTCTCGTCTTTAGGCGGGTACGGAAACGATGCGTTGGCAATTCCGTGATGAGAGTGTACCTGTTTAAAAAGATCTCTATGAGTGCTTCGCTTATTTAGCAAAAAGAAGCAGCTAATTCTTTTAGTTGCATGCTTCTTGTCAGTAGATGAGAAAAAGGGCTACTTTGTGAGCCTTAGCCTCATGTAAGTAGTTCTTTTAATCATTTCCCGACAAGAACTCATGGAATTAAAAGAAGCGTAATTTCTGACGATAGTTTTTTATGCATTTGCAAAACATGTTCACATTCATACTCATGTGTCCAAGATAGTATTCCACAGAAATGAGAATGTATGAGAAGGCATCACAATGCTTGCTTATTTTACACTTGACAGAATAGTCTATTCAAGTCTAGGACGTTTGAAGCCTAAGGTATCCTCATCATCCCAGTATAGATTCCCCTCTTCAACTTGGGGCTCTTCGTCTTCTGAACATGACAGTGGTCCCAGGTCTTCGGGTATGTAGGGCTCTATTCCAGGTACGTACGTGTCGCGACCCTCTTGAGGTTGTCGGGCTCTCGAGGGCTAATGGGCCGTCCTGTCTGGTCGAACGCGGGCCTCTCCCAAGGCCCATTACCCAAATCGCAACGGAGGTATGCGTGATCGACTTTCAGTGTGGTCTAGTGACATGTGCTAAGTGTGCATGCCATGGAGTCGCCACCAATCATTTTTTTAGGGTATGATTGGACCACCCAATCGAATAGTTGGGAGTTTCTATTCAATTCTGCGAGAACCAGAGAAATGATTTCGGGGACTTAGTTACACCAACCGTCAGAGTTGACGCCCTTTCGGTACCTAAGTTGACTGAATTTTCTAGCCTGAGATTCATGCGGATGAGTAAGGTATGAACCCTAAATCTAGAAATTCATGTAGATAGGAGTGATTATCCTAGCAATCACAATCAGTAATAAAATGCCCAACTCAAGGAATCTAGATATGCAAATAAATCACATGGCATTCCTAGTAAGGTCCTATTTATCAATCACAGCTCAAGAATGATTTAGCTGTCCTAGCCATTCTACACACGATCTAACCTAAAAAAAGCATTAGGAAGCATCGAAGGAGTTCGAGAGTACTCACATGGGGTTTGCCGTGCCCTGGTTTGGTCTTGGACGAGCTATCGAGCTCATGCCGACCCGATTATATTTGGGGATCCACTCGGCGTTTTACACCATGAAATCATGTGAAACAAAAACGAAAATATTCAGCAAGGGGCATTTATTGTAGATGGTGGTCGATCTAATTGGACGTCAAGACTAAAAAAGATGTAGAAATTTACAAATTAAAATACTTGAATGACATTTTTTTGCTAAATTCAACTCTATGCGTCGTGAAGAAACACATGCAATTGAACTTGAATTTTGACTATTTATGAGTTCAAAATGTAAAAGAAATTAAAATAAAAATATTGACTATTTTTCTATATTTTTACGACAGCGAACGCTATTTTTCTTCATTTTTCATGTATTTTTCTATTTTTGGAAAATATTAAAAAATATTAAAAATATGAAAAATTATTTTTTATCAAAAATGGTTCCTTTAGCTTGGTCAAGGCTACCAAAGATGATTTTTTAATTTTTTTAACTTTTTATAGATTTTTTATGAATTTTTTAAAAATAAACTATGAAAGACTGATCAAAAATCAGGTGTCAACAGTACGGCACGATGTATTCAGGTATGTAGGGCTCGACAAGGCTTCGTCGGATCGCTTTGAAATGTTGAATGTATTCTGTGGTGGCTCTATGAGTGTTTTCTTCTCGAGTCATGTCTTCTGGCCAGCTTATTTCTTCAGCCTGGGAATTCTTCAAGGAGTGTATGATGGATGCCACCTTGGCTTCAAATTGTTTCTTCTCCTCCTCCGTGAGGGTCTGGCTTGGTAAGTCAAAGGAAAAGACACCAGGTCGCGGTGAAGAAGGGATCTCCTGAAGTGCTCCAAACTGTCGAATCACCCTCCTTGGATAGTATGCAGTTGCGCCCGTGAATCCTAGCAAGGGGACTGGGCTTCCGTCATCGCAGGTCAATCTGACCTTGCTCAGCGTCGGTAACCTTAGCCGCCATCGGAGTTGTTCGGGTTTTAGGACTTTGAAGAAGTTTTTCCACTCTATGAAGTTGAACTTAGGAACACGTGTATGGGTTCTAGCAAATGTTTTAAGAGGGTGTGCATTAGGGCTGATTTCAGTGAAACCCATGCGGATGTGGAATTGTCTGATATGGGATGTGAACCACAGATACAGCAGATCACTAGAAGCTCTAAAGATTCCCTTTTTGCTTTTCTTGAAACGATTTAGGGAGAGGAAGGTTTCGGCAAGGAGGATGTTTGAGTAATCCCACCCACAACAGACTTGCCTAGCTACTATAGCCATGATAGGGTCGAAGGTGACAGTTGAGATTGGGAATAGCACAAAGCTAAAGAATGCCAAGATAAAGGCTCTACCAGATTTGGTTCCTTTAGAAGCAGGAAGGCGGGAAAATCGGTCTATAAGGAAGGACAGGGAAACTCTTCCAGAATTGCTTTTCGCATCTACTTTGACTTCATTTAGGTTTGTGTCAAGGAATTCAGCCACCTGACTTAGGGGTTCAAGTCCTATAGGGGGTCGGACGAGCGTAGGGGTGAATTCAACTCCGATGATAGCGCTGTATTCCTCGATAGTGGGAGTGATCTCTAATCCTTCCATGCAAAATGTAGCGGTGGTAGGATCCCAGTAGAGCGCCATGGCTTGAATAAAAGCAGGTGGGCACTCAATCTTCAGTAGGTCCAGTAGGTATCCTAGTCGTGACTCCGCATACTTCTGGCTGGCTTCGCCCATGCCATCCCACCATGATCGGAGTTCAGCTCGGGGGATCTTGAACACTTGAATATCATTCTTTCCCATCAAGTCTAAAATATGCAAATGATTTTAAAAGGTCAATCACCAGAAATTACTTTAAATGTATGAATATGCAGATGTCATGAAGCATGCATGAGCTAACTTGATTGCATAGTTCAATTTGAAGAAATGGAGATTATGACCCTTTTTCAGGTCTTGAAAGCCTGACTCAAAGCCTAATTTGCATTTCAGGGAAGTGAATTATGCAATTTAGTCAGGTTTACTCAGTGACTAAAGGGAACAGCAATGTCACGTTCCATTGGTCAACACATCAAAGGAACAAAGTGGGATGTACTCTTATTACAATCAAGATGTCTAATAGAAGAACGGTAAAGAAAGGTTTTTCAAACAAGAAAGCCATAAAAGATAATGGAACGTGAGGGTCTAGATCACTCTTTCTTTAGAAGTCTACCCAAATGACAGTCGGTCAGGAATTCTCCTTTAATCTAGGGTAGGGGAGTTATCTTCAGTGGTTTGGTCGAGAGGTTGTAGTTCCTCCGGCCACTTTCTAGTCCAGGGTACGATGACTTCGGGAGCCTTCTCGGGTTCCACTTTTTTGAGTGTGATGCGCCTTGGCTTGGTCTTGATCGCAGGGCGTCTCTTCCTACCCCAAGAAGTAATCATGGGTATGTTCTCTTTGGCCAGCAATTCAGCCTTCATGCGAGCGTACGCTTCCCTAGCCAGCTGGTTGCGACGTTGTCTCTTCATCTCCAGATAATCCTTCATCATTTCGTCTGCTTGTCGCTTGAATCTGAGGTTATCAGCATAGTAGCGGGTTTGACAGTCCTCAGCATACCCCAGCTTACGTCCAGTCAGTTCCCGACCATACACGAATCTAGTAAAGTGTAGCCTCGTGTTTGGTCCGGGGCGAGTAACTTTTCTCAAGTACTCGAAGGTCACCAACTCCGTCGAGCTCTTAGGGAACAGCGACATCCTACCCCATAATCATTGTTGTTCTCATTAGTCACCCGAGTAATCTTCATGATGCGAATGCATATGGGTGTATGCAATGTATGAGTCATATCATGAAGCAGGAAATAAAGTACGTTTAGAGATAAATGTCTTACCAACCACACTTTGGGGGACGTGGAATGCCCCCTGTATCAATGGGTGGTTTTAGGTATACCAACCATCCATGGACATGCGCATGCGACAAGTGGGTATACTCTAAAAAAGAAAATCAAAAGTCAGGTGAGGAACCTACGGCTCAGGCTCCCACGATCCACACGAGGCAGATTCCTCCCCAAGGGTACCTACCCAAGAGGGCTAGATATCGCCAATGCAGATGGTAGGCGGGAACGAATACGAAAGTCTCAAGTGCCATCAAACACAAGATCCTTTTCGCATCCTTTCCCTATCTAAGGTAACCTAAGGGTGGTTGCAGTCGGGGTTTGACCGCCAGTGTGTGCGATGTGTCGTGATCATCACAATGCAAAGTCATGCACAGCAGTTTGTATCAAACACCGCTTCAGTAAATGCATAAAGTAAACATACATTCCCAACTTCAACCTGCAGGAAAGATGTCAACAATCACGCCACCCCTTATTTCTCCAATCTGCAAAAACATCTAACACAATGGTTAGCATACGTACCTCACCTTCGAGAGCATCTGCAGAAAACAATGTCAGATAAACCAAACAACTTTTTAATCGGCTCAAGTCCTCTGGAATGAGCAACCAGAGATTCTGGTTTTAGAATCGTCCCCAGCGGAGTCGCCAGTCTGTCGCGACCCTCTCCCGAGCTCGGAGGCGGGAGCGGGGCTAATGGGCCGCCCGATCGCTGGCTTGATCGGACGCGGGCCTCTCCCAAGGCCCATTACCCAAGTCGCAACTGCTGGATGTACGTGGTCGACCTTCAGTGTGGTCTAGTGACATGTGATGAGTGTACATGTCAAGGAGTCGCCACCAATCGTTTCGTGGAGGGTACGATCGGAAAACCCTATCGAATAGTTGGGAGTGGTCTATTCGATCCTGCGGAAACCAGAGAAATGAGTTCGGGGACTTAGTTACGCCAACTGTCAGAGTTGACGCCCTTTCGGTACCTAAGCTGGATGGTTTATCTGATCCTAGGATTTCATACAGACGAGTGGGGTATAGATCCTAAAACTAGGAGTTCATGCAGATGGGAAATACTACCCTATCACTCACAATCAATAGAATTAAGTGCGCAAATCAAGGATCCAGTACATGCGGATAAAACACATGAAATCAGCATGGCATCCCTAATGAGGCCCTATTAGCCTAGAGAAATATCAATCAAGGCTTAGTAATGATTTGGGCATGATTCGCCCATGAGGGGCAGAATCGTAATTTTGAACAGTTCGGGGAAAATTTACCTTTAAAAGGGTAAATCTGTCATTTTAGAGAAATTGGGAAGTCAAAAGACAGGGGAAATAGGATTGGCCATCAATCCAATCCATTTCCTATTTTTCAGAATTTTCCAGAATTTTTCTGGAATTTAAAAGTGATTTTACCCTCAAAAGGGTAAAATCGTCATTTTAGACAAAGATGAGAACTGAAAATCTCAAATATTAGGGCTGGTCGTCCACCTGACCCAAACCCTAACTTCAAGCAATTTTCAGCACTCGATTGAGACAAGAAAGACAATTTTCCCATTGAAGGGCAAAATCGTCATTTTGAGAAAAAGGGTGGGACTCGAAACCCAAACTTAAGAATTGGTCGTCTAATCGATCCTAATTCTTACCTTGGCGTTATCGGCCTTATCTTGTATACACTGCAGAGGCGACTTACCCCTAAAGGGTAATGTCGTCAAGTCTTGGAAGAACGGATGAGAAACCCCAAAAATAGGGTTGACCAGTTGTCTGTGGTCAACCCTCGATTTTTGGGGGGTTTCTGGAGTGTCTAGGATTTTCCTACAATTTTTCCACATTTTTTGGAATTTTTTTGGAATTTTCTAGCATTTTTTGGATTTTCTGAAATTTTTCCGATTTTTTTTATTTTTTGAAATCATTTTCTGATTTTTTATTTAAAAAAAATGTTATTCGGGCCGGGTCGACCCGACCCACTCGGGTCGGAACCCGGCCCAGACCCGGACCCGCGAAACCGGCTTCCTCAAAACGACGCCGTTCTAGCTTAATATTTTTTTTGTTATCCGACTCTGATCCGACGACCTTCATTGAGCCGCGTGGCTACCCTGTGACCGCCGGATATCCTGACTGAAATCTACGGCCTAGATTAAGTGAAGACTCGCCCAGGACCGTCTGATTGACTTACTAAAATCTACGGCCACGATTAAAACCTGAAACTCGATCTAAACCGTCTATTCGTACTATCCTAAACGACGTCGCATTATTACTTAACTAAACGGCACCGTTTCACCATATCTTTACTTCTTGATTTAAAACTATTTTCAGATAATTCCTAATTACTGATCGGACGGTCACTGTTTATTGGACTCAATTATCCTCAGCCGTTGGATCTACCCATTCGAATAACAACCTCCAACGGCCGGCTGACTAGACTGACACGTGGACCTATGGCGAACTGACACCTTATACTTTGACCCGTTGACCGAGCCACGTCAGCTTCGTCTTCAACCTCGCGACTCCGACAGGACGGACGGCTGTGCCTCTCCGGCGGTGATCTAACGGTTGAATCTTGACGGATCGAAGCGAGACCGGCGGCGTTAGATGGTGTTGTTGGTGTCGATCGACGGGGGAAGATGGGAGGAACAAAATGCCCACACTTCTTCTTTCAATTGGTCGCGAATTGACCTTCAATTTTGTCTTCAAAACTCAGTCGATTCACCATTCATCTGCTCGAGCTCTTTGGGGAAGACGACACTGTAGCGGACCGGTTTGACCGGTCTGACCGGTCTGAACCGGTTCCGAACGGGATTTTTCAAATTAATCCCAAATTAATGGGAAAATTTTGCAATTAAACCTCAAAATCGAATCTAGAGCACGAATTCTATCTAGAAATGTGGTTTTGCCCAAAAGTTTTCATCAATTTCTACAAAACCCCCAAATTTTCATTTAATTGGAAATTGGGGATCGTGTAATTGAGGGTGCAAATGATCAAATTGAGTCAAACCACATGTTCCAATCGATTTAAAATGGTGAAATCCATTGGGTAACATGTTTAATTTGCAATGATAGCCCTTGAATTGAAAGTAATTTCAATTATGCTTAATTTCAAGGACTAAAATGCAATTTTAGTCCTGTAATTTTGTCAAATCCGTGCAATTGAGCATATTGTGCAAACAATTGGGCTAAATTGAAATAGGGGATAGTCAGATTGAATGTCAAGATCTTAAAAAATGCCAAAATTGCAAATTAAAAGACTCAATTGTTATTTTTTCTTCAAATTTAATAGTACGGGTTATAAAGGAACACCTAAAATTGAATCCGATTTTGATTTTTTTGAGAGGTCAAAAATAAAAGGGATTAAAAGGAAAAATATTTGATATTTTTCCATATTTTTGTGACCTCAAATGCTATTTTTCTTGATTTTTTAAGTATTTTTCTATTTTCCAAAAATACTAAAAAATATGAAAAATGTGAAAAATTATTTTTTGGTCAAGAATGGTTCCTTGGGCTTGGCCAAGGCCACCAAGTTGATTTTGTAATTTTTTGACTTTTTATAAATTTTTTGTGATTTTTCAAAAATAAAACTGAAAAAGACCTGGTCAAAAAATCAGGTGTCAACATGCACTGACAACCGTATTGGATTGTATTGTATGGTGAACACATGAGGAGATTGTTGGATATATTATTAATATAGTCCAGATAATATGTTCACATACAACCCCAATATGTGAAAGCATGATTATTTGGGTCCATATGGGCTGGAGTCCAGTAGCTTGCATATAACTCTAGGGTTTCCTACGCTGGAGGTAACACTGTTGAGCGTTCCAAATTTGACGTCTCTTGGTGTAATACTTCAAGCAGACAAAACCATTTCCACTCTCTCAAACCCTAACCTCCAACATTCATGTCATGATGCCGACCGAACGTGAATCATTGACGACAGGCTGCACGACTGGGTTCGATACAAGGAACCCGATGCTTGGAGTCCTAGCTTCCAGAAGGTCGGCTCGAAAGATTTAAATGGATAGGTGAAGGGACGTCATGTGTATATGAAGAGCATAGAAACTTAGCAGAGAAGCGACGTGGGATATGTTAACACTGCCTGTGCTGACTGTGAAAGTAATCTACGAGGAAGTCGATGATCAAGAGGAGGAGTCGATCTAGCAGGTGAATCATTTTGAGTCGAGAACGTCAAGTTGGATGACGGTCCTGAAATTTTCAAGGAGCAACAAGCCGAGGAGGTGACCGAAATGACCGGGCATGCTTTAAAGTTTCTATTAGCCTAGGATTTTCCTGGTTTATGCACATTCGTATTCAAGAAAATACTCGTAATTTATAATGGAATTGGTCGTAGATAGGAAGATTAGATCCCCAATATTAAAATGAATAGAGATCTAGCTTAAATGGAGGGGTTCGCAAACATATAGGTCGCCTCCCCTTAATTTTTTTTTTCACATTTTGTCAGTTGATTAAATCTGCCCAATTTTGGCTGGAAGTTGAATACTTGGACGCTGGCCGTTACGTTTATTGGCCAGCGTTGATTGTGGATAATCTTTAATAATATTGTAATATTCTTTCAAGAACATTTATTAATATTTGTATATATTGATTCTTTCTTTTATTTTCCTTTTACTATGCTGGTCGGCGACCAACCACAGGTTACAACTGGCGAGGGTCGTCCTTGTTGTCCATAAGAGAGGTCTCCCTCGCCTGGATCTGGCGAGAGGGGACCTTGCCAACCGAGGCCATACCTCTTTAGCCTTTAGCTAGGTCAACCCGCTCTGTCCTTGTTGGGATTTTGTTCCATATGAAGTGAATGAAGGAAAGTCCCACATAGGAAAAAGAGTAGATGGGAGATGGGTTTAAATATTAGAACCTCACAAATGGGTTTGGGCCCCAAGGGGCACCCCACTTTTGTGGACGGAAGAGGACCTACGCAAAGCTAGGTCGGCCCACACGCGTGCACCGCCGCTAGCGGCCGGTTCGGGCCCGGGCCCGCGCGTTTCTATTTTTTAATATACCCATAAGATTTATTTTATTTTATATTTTTTCGAATGGACACGATTCGAACGGACAAGTTTGGTCGACTCTGAACACATTTCTTTTCTTGTCCAAGAGATGTGTTTGTTCGAAATTTTCTTGAACAAATATGTTTGTTCAGAAAATAGCGAACGAACGTGATTGTTCGAAACATGTCGATTCGAAACGAACATAATTGTTCGAACACATATGTCCATTCGGGTAAAAGGACGAACATACATGTTTGTTTGGAATAAAACGAACAAACATATTTGTTCGATACAGAACTGTTGATTGGTTCGCGTTCCTTCGTCAATAGATACATACCACTTCATGACGTCGTGACTCTTCAAATCATTGTCTATAAATACCAACCCCGACCGTCGCATTGTGGCTGTCGAATTTGTCCCCTCATTCATACATAATTACTCATCATTTTTGTGCGAGAGTTCCTCGAGAGTTGCGTTCGAAGGTTTCTTCTGAACGAGTACCACTTCAGAAGAAAGGTCGATCCGTTCTATCCTGGGAGACAATTGTCCAACACCTTGGGTACCGGTTGAGAGGATAAAATTGTCTTAAGGACACAACGTGAATTCGTTGGGCTCGGATCTTTCATCTACACTTGGATTTCTCATTCTCTGTTTGGATTCAGGTTAGTTGTTTTATCTTAATTCTGTTTATACAAATTTAGGCTACAACAGTCCTCTGGCAAAGGCCGACCCTCTCGTAGTTGCCTTTGGCCGGTTGCCGACCCGGCAATCGTCAAACAGAAAGAATGGGAGAAAAATGAAAAAAAAAATTATATTATTATTTAAAATTTTCCACATCAACGTCGACCGACTCAAGTAGAACCATCGGCATCCACGTTACACACTCAAAATTGAGTTATTAACATGTGGACTCTAAATTTTTTGGGAAAAATTATCAAAAAAGTCCTAAACCTATTGCAATTATGCCGATTCAGTCATAAACCTTTTTTTCTTGCCGATTCAGTCCTAAACCTTTTACAATTGTGTCATTTCAGTCCATCCGGCAAATTTTGACCGGCCTGCGCTGACGTGGATGCCAACCGGTCGACGATCGAATATTTTAATAATATTTCATAATTTTATGTTTTTTTTTCTTTTTCCATTTTTCCTTTCCCCTCCCCACCCCCAACCCACCCTACGTCTCGATTCCGGCGACCGGCCCAAGCGCGGCCAGAGAGGCTGAGCCTTGTGCGGCCATGGCGGGGGTGACCTCGCCGTCGCCGGGGGAGGCTGCGAGGTCGCACCGAGGGGGAGAGCGAAGCAGAGAGCAGAGCGGAAGGCAAGAGCGTGTCGGCGATGACGAGCAGGATCGGGGCAGAGAAGAGGAGGAGGGAGATGAGCATGGTGATGAGGACGAAGACGATCTTCACGCCTCGCAATGCCCTCCTCAATCGCTCCTCCTTGGACGAGAACCCCATCACTTCTTGCCACACAAAAAAAAATAAAAAAAGGGACTGCCCCCCTTGAAAATTTCTTGGAAATCCTCCGCCGCTGCTGTGTCGTAGCAACCTCGCGCTCGCGTGCTCGATGGAAATAGACGAAGCAAATTGGGTGGAGAAGGAAACTAGGGAAGCTAGCGGGGCGAGATCGAGGTTGAAAATTTCTAGAAATCCTCCATCTTCTTCTTCTGCTTCTCTCTCTCTCTCTCTCTCTCTCTCTCTCTCTCTCTCTCTCTCTCTCTCTGCAATTACAGTGTACCACGCCCCAATCTGGGTTGCGAGATTGAGCCTCGCCCGGCCGTGGCGAGGCTCGACCTCGCCGTCGCCGCCTTGCCTTTGCTGGGCGAGGTCGCACCCAGCCATGGCTGCACGAGGCACGACCTTGCCGACCCAGATCTAGGCTTGGGAGGTCGAGCCTCAGCCGGCCATGGCGAGGCCCGACCTCGCCGTCGTAGCCTCGTCTGGCGACGGCGAGGTCGCCCCCGCCATGGCCTAGCGAGGTCGACCTCTCTGGCCGCGCTTTGGCCGGTCTCCGGAATCTGGACGTAGGGTGGGTTAGGGTGGGGAGGGGAGGGGAAAGGAAAAAATGGAAAAAGAAAAAAGAAAAAAAAACATAAAATTATGAAATATTATTAAAATATTCGATCGCCGGCCGGTCGGCATCCACGTCATCGCTGGCCGGTCAAAATTCGCCGGATGGACTGAAATGGCACAATTATAAAAGGTTTAGGACTGAATCGACAAGAAAAAAAAAGTTTAGGACTGAATCGGCATAATTGCAATAGGTTTAGGACTTTTTTGGTAATTTTCCCAAATTTTTTGGTACTTCCGACTAGAAACCACACTATGTGAAATTCCCTAATTATCGTTATGGTACAACAACCAATATCATAATTTTATCTTTTCTTTTGTCCTCCCAAAATCGGAATACGGTTAAGACCCAGAGTTCAATATGTGTTTAGTTATTTTAGAAACGCTCCACTCTTCGTTCAATATGTGTTTTCGAGACAACAAAACTGGGTCTGCTAAAAGAATGAAAACAACGCCAAGTGCCATATTTATCCATGCAATTAAAATTTGCAACACTACTATTAATTTGTTACGACCGCGTACAAAGTATGAAAAATAAAGTGCGTGAATGAAAACTTACATGCTCAGTAAATCGAAATCTTGAGATGAACCGAGCTAGGAGAAACTGGAAATGGATCGTCTAACATTTCCTTAGAAGGTTAGGCCCTAACCTTTCAATCAGGGCCGTCCGTGTTATGAATGGATGGCCCAGATTATTACTAACAATATATATCCCTAAAAATAGGAGATCTGGGCAGTCCATCCAAAAATGGACGGCTCAGATCGTAAGGTTAGGTGCCTAACCTTCTGAAAAAAGGTTATGCGACAAAGAAACTATCCTAACCGGACCATATCTTTTGCGAGTATCCTAACCCTATTAAAAGTTAGCCCGTCCCTATCCATTTGATGTTTAAAAAAAAAAAACCTTTGGTCAAGTATGTAGAGAAAAAGAAAAACAGACGTAGGGTTTTGTTTTAAAATAGAACAGCTTGAAATTGTAATTATCGAATGAGGGCGAAATTAGAAATCGGAAAATTTCATCAGCTCTAGGTTTCCGCATATCCGAAAAATGCCAAAATGTCCAATGCCGAATCTCCCTTGTCTTGAGAGAAAAGAGCTTTTGGAATCCATTGCATTTGGTAAATCGGTTTCCAAATTCCTTCGCCGAACACACTTCTCCTTGCCAAAAGCTTTCACGAGCTTAAAGTCCCTCGACAATGCTTCTCCCTCGCTGCCTATTAACCCAAACCCAATCGGCCCCACCCAGTTTTGGCTACCATCTTCATGTTGAGATTCGGGGTCCAAACTTAATACTAATGAAAAAAAAATACTGGCTTAAATTATAAAAAGCCCTATGGGGGATCGAGGACGCTGCCTCCGCGGTCCCCTGCTCGGACGGTTTTCCCGGATCCCTACCCACTTATCAAGGAGCGAAACTCCTGTACTTTCATATCGATGGAGAGGATGAATCGCACCCCTAATATTTCAATCGTGGCAACTAAGAAGAAGTCACGCATCGAGGACGCAAACGTGCACAGGGGATCTTTGGAGGATCCGGATCCTCTACCGTTATGGTAGAGGATCATTGAGATCCCCACCTTCCATGTGGGGGGCACTCATATGAAAGGTGGGGATCTCAATTGGATTGGTCCACATCACGCAACTTTTTTTTGTTTGTTTTGGGTCTAAACATCACGCAACCTTTTGATCGGCCAAAACATGCGATGTAGTGTTGTGGCTAGAGAGTGTTGGGAGACACTGCCAAATCATCACAATGTTCATCATCGAGCCTTTTGGTGGGGACCACAGAAAGATTTGGCCTGGTGTGCTGCATTATTGGGCCATGTTCCTGTCTCCACCCACTTCAATTATTTCGATTATTGTTTCCACACTTTAGGTTCGGTGCCAGATGGGATGGTACTAGAAGAGGTTCTTGGAAGATGGACGGCTTGTCGGGTATTCACTGTTTTGTCGTTGCTGCTATTGGCTGGCCTAGTTTAACTAGGTTGCCCAACAATTTTCAGCTGCGAATTAGAAGACACATGTTGGACTCTCAGGACATGCACGACAATGTTTTTGAAGTAAAATCGAGTAAAAAGTGCTTTTAGAGCCGAAATTCTTTTGGTAACGTAACTTCTTAAGTAGAAATCAATTTGGTTACTCAACTTTATTTTTTTACTTCAGAAGCATTTTTTTTTTACTCCAGAAGTAATTTTAGAGCCACTTAAAGAAGTAAAAAAAAAAAAACACTTCTTTTCAGAAGTAGGAAAATCGACTTCTGTTCAAAAGCATAAGTAGAAAAATCAACTTCAGACCAAAAGTTGCTTTTTAGAGTAGAATGTTGCCCGGCGCGCCCTTATTAACCACACGCACACTTCCCTGAGTCAGGATCGCTTGCAAAAGTAAAGATCTGAATTTTATCAATTCGTGGAAGGTGAGGCAAAAGTGGTCAATCATCTCTATTCCATTATACTTATGTCAATTCAGACCTAAACTTTTCAATATTGGTAGAAAATCATTGACATGGACACTAGCAATCCAACATATACGACCGATGTTTAAGCAGGAAATTTTTTTTTTAAAAAAGTCTTTTTTAATTTTGCAATATTTTTATTACTTTTTTTCCTTATTGTTTAATTTCTTCATTGTGATCGATAAGGGTTTTTAGCAACCCTCCTCGGCTAATGGGCGAGGATCTGTGAGTCCTTGGCTAATGGGCGAGGATAAGAGAGCCCTCGGCTAAGCCATCGCAGATCGCCAAACCCTTGCTAGAGAATGCAAGGGCATACCCTCGCGCGATCATGAGTGTCGAGCCCTTGCTAGACCCAGGCGAGGGCCGCCCTCACCGAATCTGGCGAGGGCTCACTTAGGCATGGGCTTGGTAGCCCTCCTCGCAATCGGAGATTGCTTGAGCAAGGGCCAAGACCCTTGTCATCCCTCACCAGTTACAATGAAGAAAAAAGAAAAATAAATAAGTATAATAAAAAGTTAAAAAAAAAATAGAAAAACAAAAAAAAATATTAATTTTGTCAACGTCAGCGCCGTTCGTATTATGTAAGATAGTGCATTAGCAAATCATCAAAATATTTAGAACTCAATCAGCATAACAAAAGGTTTATGACTGAATTGACACAAGTACAATAAGTTTATAATTTGTTTGGCATTTTTTTTTTCATGTGATAAGTTTAGGACTAATTGGATAATTTTCTCGATGATGATGTGACTCGATGTTAAAATAAGGAGATTCAAACTCAAAACCTATGCTGTGTAAGTGCATGATTGAGTCACGATTCTTAACACTTCTTTCTCGCCAAATTTGGAACGTGTGTAGCAAGTCAAATTCGCAACCATTTGTCTAATGTATTAAGCAATATTCAACTCGCATTGATTGGGACCAGAAAAAGATGAGGATAATCAGCAGCCGGTGCTAGCGTGTCGGCTCAATCCTCACCTAGAAAATCCACGTAAGCAAATTGATTGGGACGATTCATTAAGACAAAGTTAAAAAATAAATAAATAAATAAATAAAAAGAGCGGAGTGCCTTACTTAAATTCTCCATCGTTGCCCCTCCATGCGCTTGAAAGCGATCTCGTCAGCATCTTGCCCGCTCCCGGCACCTAAAGAGTGTTTAGCACTAAACATAATTCCACGTCACGAAATTAGATGTTAACGGAAAGGTTAATCAATATGTATTTTAGTTTCCTAAATGGCATAATAGAATTAAAAAAAAAGGCTAATATGACAAAAAATCCAAAATATTAATCACTAAAAACCTCAAACATGTGATAAGTTTATCCTAAACTGATATGGATTTTCATGTGGACTTGTCCTGTCTATTGAGACAGTTGCTAGTGTCATCCAGCTCAGCAATTTCTAAAATTTAACGGAAGCTAACAAAAGGTAAATATGAGATTTTTGGTTACCCAAAAATAAGGTTAGGATAAATTTATCACGACTGTACTTTATGATTTTTCAAGGCACTAATCCGGAAAAAAAAAAAAGATGAATGTTAAAGTTTCACGCATTGTTTGTTCACGGGATATATACATAAAATCTCGCTCCGCCTATAGGTTAAGTTTTTGGAACAGGCATTCCAACGCGATTTCATAACCGGGTTCCGCCCCTGCCTATTTCGCGTGGCGCGGCGTCTTCTCGACCCGACCGGAGGCGTGCTTCGTCCAGACGGAACTACTTGCCGCCGCGACAGTAAGCGCGAATCGGCACATTTTCCGATCTTTCTTGTTTGTTTCTACGAGGATGAGGGGAAATATTACTGGAAAATCGACTATGGATACTGGAATGAAATTTAAGAGTTGAAATTGCCAATCGGAGAAGCAAAAAGAGAAAAGACAGAAATTGGATTTTATTATACGTTTTGAAAAACGCCGCGACGCTGCCGTGTGATCTGCATGGACACATACAATACATGCATGTGCTGGCCAAACACACAAATTGAAAATTCTGTGGACTTACCTTCGAATTAAAATAATGACACATGCATTAAATTCAATTGATTGACTACATCCAAAGAGTCCGACCAAATAAAAATATAAAAAAAATAAATAAAAAATCTTGGTCGAAAAACAATAATAAAATTCACATGAGAAGAAGAAAATGAATTTCCCCACCACCAAAGAGGGACCCACTTTAGATGCCTCCCAATAACAGCTCCGTCAGCCCCCCTCTCATTTTTTACAGACCACACAAAGATGAATGGCAGCGGCGATGATCCCAAAACCCCTCTCCTCCCGCTCCGCTCCGATCGCGGCGGCGAGAGAGGGCCGCCGCGAGGCCCGCTCTCCCAACTCCTCGATCTCTTCACACCCGGGAACGCGTTCATAGCGCTCGGCCCGCTCCTCTGCGCCACGACGTGCCTCTTCGTGCCGCTCGACGGGCCGGCGAGCAGCCGCAACATGCTCGGCGTGCTGGCGTGGGTGTTCGCGTGGTGGCTGACCGAGGCGGTCCCGATGCCGGTGACCTCGATGGCGCCACTCTTCCTGTTCCCGCTGCTCGGGATCGCGTCCGCGGACGCCGTCGCCAGGTCCTACATGGACGATGTGATCGCGCTCGTGCTTGGGAGCTTCATTCTCGCTCTCGCCGTCGAGCACTATAACATCCACCGGAGACTCGCCTTGAACGTGAGTCCCTTCTTCGATAATATTTCTTCCTTTTTTACATGGTCCACGTGCAATTTACTTGCAAAATAGTTCATGATTATTACAATATGTTATTTCGTGTCCAAACCTTAATTACAAGAATTTCTATCATGACCAGTTCGTTATTTCATTTTTTTTTTTTTTTGCTTAACTTGAGTGTCAAATCAATGACTATGAGCCAAGGACACCTCATATTGCTGGGTCCTAGTCCTTCCAAATGTGGTCTCAATTTTCTCTTGTTTCGTCCATAAAGTGAAGGGTGGGAAAATCATAAAAAAAAAAAAAATCACTTACGCCAGTTCAGTATTAGACCTTTTAACTGTGCTGATTTAATCGTAACCTTATTGACGATATATCAATTTAATCCTAAACTTTTCAATTATATCAATTTAGTCCTAAGCCTTTTGAAATTTTTTCAATATAGTCATAAATCTTTTGAAATATTTTCATTTTAGTTATAAACCTATTATTTGAGCAATTGTCCGAAAGGACTAAATTGACAATTCGTTAAAAGGTTTAAGGCTAATTTCGTAAATCATTAAAGGGTTTAGGACTAAGTTGGCGTAATTAAAATATTTAGGCCGAATTGGTAATTTATCAAAATGTTTATAATTAAATTCATACAATTAAAAGATTTAAGATTTAATTAGTCGATATACAATAAATTTAGGACTTTTTGGATAATTTTATAAGTAAAGGCGCGATGGAGGGCTTCTTTTTGGCCGTAAGCTTTCTTGAGATATAATAATCTGTATGGTACTTTTCTCACTTAATTATCGGTTAAAAGCTTTTCTATAATGTGGATTAATTGTCACTAACATCATCTCAATAATGCCCTTCTCTTTGTATTGTGGAGGAATCTCCATGATGACACATGTAAGCAATTGACACTTTGATGTGGACTAAAAAGGCATTATCAGATGTTTGATTCCCTATTCCTACGAACCTTCGAGTCGTCTCGTAGGAAGATACTGTGTTATTCGCCTGTGGGGTCTTAGTAAATTGGTCTGTGTAAACGTACACGCAGAAAATTTTAACCACTATAATTAGTAAATTTCTCTAGATGAATTGTATCTAGAAAAATTGATCATCCTCAAGCTATAACTCTATAATTAGTAGGGGCGACAACGGACCGGCTCAATTCAGAGTCTCTACTCATACCCAACTCAAGACCTAACTAGCATAGAACCCAGACCAAATAATGGTCGAGTCGGGTTAACAAGTTTCTTTTTTCGTATTTGCGAATGGGTTTAATGTTTCATAAACGCTATATTATCTTGATTACTAAATAATTTCAATATTGTTTTTGGGATTGATTCGGGTTCATGACTTGCAACCTAATCAAATCATCAGAAACGCATTGTTTTACTTATTGTTTGAATCGAAAGGACCGGCTCAATTCAGAGTCTCTGCTCATATCCAACTCAAGACCTAACTAATATAGAACCCGGACCAAAAAATGGTTTGAGTCGGGTTAACAAGTTTCCTTTTTCGTATTGCGAATGTGTTTAATGTTTCATAAACGCTATATTATCTTGATTACTAAATAAGTTCAATATTGTTTTTGGGATTGATTCCGGTTCAGACCTGCGACCTAATCGAATCATCAGAAACGCATTGTTTTTACTTATTGTTCGAATCAAAAGGAAGCCCAGCTCGAAAAGATCCAAAACCTTTTTGCCACGATCGATTTGGTTCAGTTCGGGGTCTTAGTGTGGACGGTTCTCTTTTACACCCCTGATAATCAGTAATCGTGAATGGAGCAGATAACGTTAATTTTCTGCGGAGAGCCGCTGAACCCGCCTCTGTTGCTCCTCGGGATATGCGCCACCACGGCGTTCGTGAGCATGTGGATGCACAACGTGGCGACGGCGGTGATGATGATGCCCGTCGCCACAGGGATCCTCCAGCGCATCCCGGAGGGGCCCGAACGGCCCGACGAGGCGGGCAAGTTCTGCAAGGCGGTGGTGCTGGGGGTGACATACTCGACCGCGGTCGGGGGGATGAGCACCCTCACCGGGACGGGCGTCAACCTGATACTGGTGGGGATGTGGAAGAGCTACTTCCCGGAGGCAAAGCCCATCACCTTCAGCACGTGGTTCTTCTTTGGGTTCCCTCTGGCCTTGCTGATCTTCTTGGGCTTGTGGGGGATTCTCTGCTTCATGTATTGCTCGAGGGGCTCGGGGCGGGCTCTATCTGCTTACTTGGACAAGGCCCATCTCAAGAGAGAGATTGAATTGTTAGGTAAGAAAGAGCCCAACTCTTGCTTTCCTTACTCTGATTTCTTGTGCCAAACTACATGAATATATTCTTAATCGTAATTGATTTTTATTTTTATTTTTGATTGATGAATGAGCTAATTAAGGTTATTTGGTGTAAAATATGTGTGTAGGTCCAATGGCATTTGCTGAAAAGATGGTGTTGACCGTCTTCTCGGTGCGTTAATAACTTCGATTTTTCCTAGTAATTTCTCTAGTTTATATGATGGATCGCATTATTAAGATGAATACAAAAATTTTGCAGTTGCTAATAGTTTTATGGATGACAAGAAGCATAACAGAAGACATTCCGGGTTGGGGAGCTCTATTTGAAGGAAGAGCAGGCGATGGAACCGTGAGTGTAAGTATATGTTACATTTTTTAAATTTAATTTAGATTTAAAAGTTGTGTAAAATTAGTCTAATAAATACGAAATTCGGATCATTTATAAGTTTCAAATCTAAGTTACAACAATCGCTTCGATTCGCGACGTTGCTCTTCATAATCCCTGAGTGCCATGATCTTCGCTGTTGAGTCCAGGTGATGATGGCGACGTTGCTCTTCATAATCCCGAACAAGAAGCAGAAGGGAGAGAAACTGATGGACTGGAACAAGTGCAAGAAGCTTCCGTGGAACATCATCCTCCTCCTCGGGGCCGGCTTCGCGATCGCTGACGGGGTCCGCTCCAGCGGGCTTGCCGACATCCTGTCGGAAACCCTAGGCTTCCTAGAGGGGGTGCCGTACCTGGCCATCGCCCCGGCTGTCTGCGCCATAAGCGGGACGATCACCGAGTTCATCACGTCGAACAACGCGACCACGACCCTCCTCATCCCTCTCCTCATTCAGATCGCCAAGACCATGGGGGTGCACCCGCTGCTCCTGATGGTTCCCGGCGCGATCGGGGCTCAGTTCGCTTTCTTGCTTCCCACCGGCACTCCTTCCAACACCGTCGGCTTCGCGACGGGCCACATCGAGATCACCGACATGATCAAGGTCGGCTTGCCTCTCAAGATCGCCGGTATCGCCATATTGTCCTCGCTGATGCCCACGTTAGGTAAAGTCATCTTCTTGCTGTGAACTCCTTCATCAGTCATCGCGAGGTTCTGTTCTCTCGATCGAGTTGCTCGGCTTTAGTTGCGCTTCGAATGGAAAAAACCGCTCCATCGCTGAGCTACTGATTGAAACGTGATCTGATCTGCTGTATTTTTTGTATTGTTTGGTGCAGGAGCATATGTCTTTGGAACAAATGGGAAGGTCCCATAGCCAGAGGAGAGATGGCTTGCTTGTCTTTGGAGCTTCGCTTCCCACATTGAACACAGGCAAAGAGAGGTTCCACTATATATAGGATTAATTCTTTGGGACTACTTTCTTTTTCTTTTTTTTCTTTATCAACTCTCTGTACGTAAAACGACGGTAGTGGTTGCCTGGTTGGCCCCAAAAATCTTAAAAAGAACGGGTTTTTTTCCGATTTAATACAAAAAAAATTAATATTTACAAATTTAGACACTGTTCGAAAGTATATACCAATTTAGGTCTCGCGCGCTGGTCTAACCAGCGCGCATGTGCTGGACCAAGCAAAAGCTTGCTTTTTTAGCAAGCTTTTGCTTGCTTTTTTTTTTTACAATATTTTTATTGTAACAAAAAAATTGTATTCATTATTAAATTTTCGATGGTTTTTATTAGCGACGAATTTTAAGACGAATGTGTCGTTGAAAATGTATGTTATATATTTTTGCGACGAAATTTGCAATAAATTAGATGTTTTGTTGCAAATTAGCTAGGAATTTTTTTTCCGCTAATTTTCTGTACCCAAAATCCTTTTTTTTTTATGTTTTTCAATTATTTTATATTTTTAGACAAAAAATTATTATTTTTTGTATTTGTCCCCAGTATGAGATGAACATGTTGCAAATTTTGCGACAAACATGTCGCAAATTTCGTCCTGCGACACGTTTATATTTTGCGACAAACTCACACGTTTGTCGTTGAAAATGTACGCTTTATATCATGCGACAAACGTGTTGCATGAGTTTGTCACAAAATATAAATGCGTCTCACGACGAAATTTACGGTACGCTTGTCGCATGATATAAAGCGTACATTATATTTTGCGACAAACATGTCGCAAATATGTCGTAAATTTCGTCCTGCGACACGTTTATATTTTGCGACAAACTAATGGGACACGTTTGTCGCAAAATATAAACTGTACATTTTCAACGACAAACGTGTGAGTATATCGCAAAATATAAACGTCTCGCATGACGAAATTTGAGACATGTTTGTCGCAAAATATATAGCTTAGTATGTTTCACGGTGACGTCTAAAGTGTCGTTGGAAATATGCGCATCATGTGTTGCATGAGTGTCGCGACCCTCTCGAGCGCTATCTGGGGTAGCGAGGGTTAATGGGCCATCTGATGTTGCATGATCGGACGCGGGCCTCTCCCAAGGTCCATTACCCAAATCGCAACTGCTGGATATACGTGGTCAACCTTCAGTGTGGTCTAGTGACATGTGATAAGTGTACATGCTAAGGAGTCGCCACCAATCGTTTCGTGGAGGGTACGATCGAAAACTTTATCGAATAGTTGGGAGTGGTCTATTCGATTCTGCGAAAACCAGAGAAGTGGGTTCGGGGACTTAGTTACGCCAACTGTCAAAGTCGACGCCCTTTCGGTACCGGAACTGAATGGTTTATCTGATCTTACGATTTCATGCAGATGAGTAAGGTACATATCTTAAATCTAGGAGTTCATGCAGATGGGAATTACTACCCTATCACTCACAATCAATAGAAATAAGTGCGCAAATCAAGGATCCAGTACATGCGGATAAAACACATGAAAGCAGCATGGCATCCCTAATGAGGCCCTATTAGCCTAAAAAAATGTCAATCAAGGATTAAGAGTGATTTGGACATGATTTGCCCATGAGGGGCAGAATCGTAATTTTGAACAATTCAAGGGACAATTCGCCTTGAAAGGGAAAATTTGTCTTTTTAGATGAATTGGGAAGTCAAAAGATGGGGGAAATAGGGTTGGCTATCAATCCAATCCATTTTCCATTTTTTGAGAATTTTCAGGATTTTTCTGGAATTTAAAAGTGATTTTACCCTCGGAGGGGTAAAATCGTCATTTTGGACAAAAATGATGACTGAAAATCTCAAATATTAGGGTGGGTCGCCCACTTGACCCAAACCCTAATTTTAAGAAATTTTAGGGACTTTGATTGGGGACAAGAAAGACGATTTTCCCATTAAAGAGCAAAATCGTCATTTTGAGAAAAGATGCGAGACTTGAAAACCCCAGCCTAAGAATTGGTCGTCTACCTAACCCTAATTCTTACTTTGGCATTATCGGCCTTATCTTGTATATACAGCAGAGGCGACTTACCCCTAAAGGGTAATATCGTCAAGTCTCGGAAGAACGGATAAGAAACCCCAAAAATAGGGTTGACCAGTTGTCTGTGGTCAATCCTCAATTTTTGGGGATTTCTAGAATGTCTAGGATTTTTCCACAATTTTTCCACAATTTTTTGGAATTTTCTGAAATTTTCTATCATTTTTTTTTTATTTTCTAGGATTTTTTCTGATTTTTTTTTATTTTTAAAATCATTTTTTGATTTTTTTATTAAAAAAATATTATTCTGGCCGGGTCAACCCGACCCACTCGGGTCGGAACCCGCCCCAGACCCGGACCCGCGCGGACTTCGGCCACTGAACGACGCCGTTCCAAGCTTTTTTATTTTCAGATTATTCGGAATTAATCCAATGGTCCCTGATGGACCACGTGGCTAATCCACGATCGCCGGATGAGATTACTAGAGCCTACGGTCCAGATTAAGTGAAGACTCAACTTGAGCCATTTGATCTACTTACTAAAACCTACGGCCACGATTAGAAACTGAGACTTGATCTGAGCCGTTCAATCCTGCTAGCCTAAACGACGTCGTCCACCCGTTAGCCTATGCGACACCGTTTTGATTCAATTTGATTTTCCGTTTAAAAACTATTTCCGAATAATCCCAATTATTAATCTGACGGTCACCGTTTGTTGGACTCGATTAATCTAGACCGTCCGATCTATGCTGACTCGCCCTAACGAACTAATGGTCAAGCTGACTTGACAACCACGTAGACTAATCGCATTGTGACACATGGAACTTTGACCTATTAACCACGCCACGTCAGCTTCGTCTTCAACCTCTCGACCCCGGCGGAATGGACGGCTGAGGATCTCCGGCGATGATCGTACGGTGAGATCTTGATGAAATCACGTGAGACCAACGGCAATCGACTCGCAATCATCTCTAGTTTAACATATTTGAGAATTGAAGCATCCTATTCACAGAATCGAGAACATCGTGCGAATTGCCGAGTACAGCCATGGAAGCTCAATCATGCAAGTCACGTGAAATCAGATCAATTCATCCACAGATTGACATGGCAGGAGGTGCAGAAGGCTTACCTCGGGCTCCGATTGAGCCCGCGCGGCCTAGATTGGGCTAGGCAAGTATGAACAGTGGTCGGCTATGGCAGCTAAGTTTGAAGACTCGATTCAAGGTGCTCAGGCAAAATCGATGCAAAACCAAGATGCGAATGTGGTCAGTGATGTTCAGGGAAGAAAACGCACACACAAATCACAAAAAAGAACGTGAAACAAGCAAGTCACCATTGATGCACAGTGAAGAGCTTTAAGCTTCGTCTTACCTATTTCCGCGGTTTCAGGAGGCGCGATCGGTGGCGTTCGCTTCCTGGCACACAAGACGACCTTTTAGTAGTTTCCCTTGGCTTCGGTTTGGCCGGAGACAGCCCAACCAGCGCCCTGCAAGTTCGAGCTCAACCCTCGACAATGGCGATGGAGGGGAGCTCTCTCTGTCTCTCGTTCTCTCTCTCTCTCTTTCAATTCTGTTATGCTTTTCCTAACTGAACTTACCCCCCTCCTCTTCGCGAAGGCTCTCTGGCTTATGTACCATTTTCAGTTTTGGCGCCGAATCGGGAAGTTGGAACAGGTGACCTTCGCACGTGAGAACACGTGCGAAATGGTCACCGGCGACTGGCAATTGACGGGTATTAAGTGGTTATTCCGTTCGGGACCTCCAGTGGTTGTATTTGGCACGAATTCGACTTGCATTTGGTACTCGTTGACTTTCGCAGGTCTCGCGTCTTGACCAGCCGATTACTATCTGCTCCGGCGGTCGTTGATCACCATTCCGGTCCCGATCGATGGGGAATGGTCTAAAGGATTAAACGCCCAACAATGCCTCTCCGATTATGGTCGATTGGTCGGTCAATTTTGTTGTTGAAATTTAACTTTTGTACTGTTCATTCGTGCGCAGGCCTGAGGAAGACGATGACACTGTTCTGGACCGGTTCGACCGGTCGGACCGGCGGTCTGACCGGTCCGAACCGATTCCAATTTGGAATTTTTAAAATTAGTCCAAATATGTTGGGAATTTTTGCAATTAAATTTCAGAATTGAGTTTAGGCATGGATTTTATCTAAAAATGTGGTTTTGCCCAAAATTTCACCTCAATTTCTATAAAAACCCCAAATTTCTATTTAATTGCAAAATTAGGGATTGTGCAATTGAAGGTTCAAATGACCAAATTGGGCCAAATTACCTATCCCAATCGATTCAGAATGGTAAAAATCATTGGGCAGCATGTTCAATTTGTAATGATAGCCCTTGAATTGAAAGTAATTTCAATTATGCTCAAATTCAAGGACTAAAATGCAATTAAGTTTGCAATTGAGCAATTTGTCCGAACAATTAGGTCAAATTGAAATAGGGGACGGTTAGATTGAATGTCAAGATCCTAGAAAATGCTAAAATTACAAATTAAAAGACTCGATTGATATTTTTTTCTCAGATTCAATAGTACGGTTACAAAGGAACACCTATAATTGAATCTGATTTTGGATTTTTTGTGAGGTCAAAAATGCAAGAGATTAAAAATAAAAATATTGGCTATTTTTTTTTTATATTTTTGTGACCTCAAATGCTATTTTTCTTGATTTTTTGAGTATTTTTCTATTTTTTAAAAAATACTAAAAAATGTGAAAAATATAAAAAATTATTTTTTGGTCAAGAATGGTTCCTTGGGCTTGGCCAAGGTTACCAAAGTTGATTTTGTAATTTTTTTTTTGACTTTTTATGGATTTTTTGTGATTTTTCAAAATAAAGCTGAAAAAGACTTGGTCAAAAATCAGGTGTCAACAATGAGTTTGTCGCAAAATATAAACGTGTCACACGACGAAATTTGTGGTACGTTTGTCGCACGACACGTTTATATTTTGCGACAAACTCATACGACACGTTTGTCGCAAAATATAAACGTCTCGCAGGACGAAATTTGTGACATGTTTGTCGCAAAATTTGCGACATGGTCATCGCATACTGGGGACAAATACAAAAAATAATAATTTTTGTCTAAAAATAAAAAATAATTGAAAAACAAAAAAAAAGGATTTTAGGTATGGAAAATTAGCGGAAAAAAAATTCCTTGCTAATTTGCAACAAAACATTCAATTTATTGCAAATTTCGTCGCAAAATATATAGCGTGCATTTCCAACGACACGTTCGTAGTAAAATTCGTCGCTAATAAAAATCATTGAAAATTAATAATAAATACAATTTTTTATTACAGTAAAAAAATTGTTTAAAAAAAAAAAACAAGCAAAAGCTTGCTTTCAGCAAGCTTTTGCTTGCTCCAGCACATGCGCGCTGGTAAAATCAACGCGCAAGCCTAGCGCGCTAGTTTCACCAGCGCGCAACGGTTGCGTGCTGGTAAAACAAGCGCGAGACCTAAACTGGTAAATACTTTCGAACAGTGCCTAAATTTATAAATATTAATTTTTTTGTATTAAATCGGAAAAAAAAAAACCCAAAAAGAACATGGTAGACGAATTAAGAATTCCAAAACTTTGCATCACATTTTTTTTTGACTTTTTCATAGCTCTTCGTCATATATTGAAAAAAGTCATAAACCTATTATTGGTATCAATTCAGTCGTAAACCTTTAATTGGACTAATTCAATCCTAAACATTTTCGTATTGGTACCAATTAAGTTCATTCGGCGAATTTTAGTAAAAAATTGCTAACGTGGATGTGGGTCTACCACGTTGGACGGCCGGTGCTGACGTGCACATTTTTAATAATATTTTAATGTTATTTTGAATTTTATATAATTCTTTTTAGTCATTTTCTCTATTTTCTGTTCTTTTTTTTTTGGCTTAAGGTCGGCAAGCGTTGTCAATCATCACTCACCGGACAAAGGTGAGGGATGCCGCGCCCTCGCCTGCCACTAGGGTGAGGCCCCTCGCTCATACCCGATTAGGACCGCGACACCCTTGCCAAATCTTGGCCGAGGTCACGATGCCCTTGATTGTGGCCGGCAAGGGTGTCTCGGCCACTCACCCATGGGCGGCAAGGGTGTCTCAATACTCAGTCTTAAGCTCAAAAAAAATTATAAAAGATGCAAAATACAAATATAATATTATTTAAAAAATTCAAAAGCCAACGCAGACGGTGCCTCATAAGACAATCGATGTACATGTCGGTAATTTCCGATCAAAATTGGCCGGATGGACTGAATTGACATCAATACAATTGATATAGGACTTTTTTGGTACTTTTCCCATGGTGAATTCTAACATTCGCTAGTTCTTGCTTGGTTGGGCTCAGATCAATTGTTCCGACCTCGTTTCTTTTACGCACATTTGACCACGCCAACCTTGCAAAATCCCCCCGTCTTCAACATTCGAATCATTCCAAACTACCCCCAACCCAAACGCCACGCCCGATTGGACTCCAACAAAACCCAAAAGCAAGGCCTCGTTCAAAGCTTTAAATCGAAATGTCAAGTTCAAGTAAGAGAACGACTCCGTCAATCCAGGAGCAGTTCTTCGAGCTTGTCAAGGAAAGCCCACACCCCCCGAAGACGCTCCCAAGATTCACCCTCGAATGGGACATGGACAACACGACAGGACAAAGCACACCGACCGACTCAATCTCGCGACCCTCCGAAGAAGCTCCGTGTCGTGTTGGTGCGCTCCACCTGTCGCAAACACTGCCGTTTCCCGTCGCTGCTGCTCCAACCCCAACGACCCGTCGAAGTTTCTGCTGCGATTTCTTCTCTCCACACGCTGTTTTTTTCCCAATAAAATACATCGGATAAAGATGGTCTGGAGATAGGTTTGTTTAGCAGAATATATATTTTTCCAAAAGACATTTTTTTCTTATTTTCTGGCATTTGAATCGCTTCGGAGTATGAGTTAACCAACTTCTTTTGATCAAAACCGAAAATGTTTTCGTATCGAAATTTGAGTACAAGAAAATGATTTGCACTTCAAAACATCGAAAGCCTTTTTTTTTTTTTTTCAAAAATGACAAATTGTCGATGCTTAGATTAGAAACTCTGCGCTTGGACACGACAACCCCAACGCTTGTCTTGGAATACGAGTTAATGGAAAATATTTTTTTTCTATCAATTGGGAAAAAAAATTCCCCGCCAAAGCTTAAGTTTGAAAAAAAATGATTTACTCTTTAAAAAAAATCGAAAAATCACTTTCCAAATATCGTGGCTTAGATAAGAAGGATCATTTCCTATCGTTTGAAGAGTTAGAATAGAGAGATATTATTGACCTGCGAGTCAAATTCACCATTTGATTGACCTGCTTTACATGTAGCCGTATCAAAAACGGAATTGTACGAACCACAACATTGGATCCCCCTCCTCCTTTTTTTTTTAATAATCAAGGTGTTCGGGCCAGCTTGCACGCACCTCAACTATTCTTCGAGGAAGACTAGCACAGCAACCCACAGCCATGACCCCCCACTTAAATCACAGATGCTCACTCGAACTTGGGACCAGTGCGCCTAACCACACAATCCCAAGTGCTGCCTAACCAACTGAGCTATCCATGGGTAGGTTGGATTCCCCTCTTTTTCCTACCTTCTTCTACCAAAAAACCTGGCTTTTAGCAAAAAATGTTTAGAGAAAAAAAGATCGCCAATTCGAATTTCAGCAGACACCCTTTACTTGTACATGCAAAATCAGTGAGGATCACTAATTATTCTTGTGAATGCATCTTATGCAGAACCAGAAAACGTTTTGCAGCGCGTAGCGTGGGTCAATGCAAATAATGAGTAAAAAAAAAACAGTTAAGTACGAGTCAGATTATTTTTTATCTTACCCAAACTAGGGTCGTTCGGTTCTTCATACGCACATGATGAAGAGGGGGCGACCGCGGTGAAGTCGGTAACATTCATAAGGTTCGGCGAGGAGGCGAGACCAAACCAGTGGTCGATGAAGACGAAGGCAGTGGAGAAGTAGACGACGACGATCACGGGGAGGGAGAAGCCTATCCCGCCTCGGCGGCAGCGAGACAGCGGCGTCTCCCAAGACTAGCGTGGGTCGAAAAGGAGTGAGCTTGAGAGGTGAGGAAGTATTGGGTGGGGCGGGTCCAATGCACCCCACCCAATCGAGAGGGGACATCTTGAGTGACATGTGAGAGATGAGAGAGAGACTGAGAAGAGAGAGAGAGGGGGACAGAGAGAGAGAGAGGGGCATCTGTCCCTTCTTGATTGGGTGGGGTGCGTTGCACCCGCCCCACCCAAAATTTTTCCTTGAGAGGTGGGCAGGGTGCGACGTGGCGGTAGGCTCTTAAATTTATTAGAGATGACTTTGGCTCGCCTGGATTTTGGACGCCAATTGCGACGATGGATTGGGAAAGAAGGGGAGAATGGAAGTCCGACGTCTCTATTTCGATTGTCGGATCAAAGGGATGGAAGACGAAAGCGGAGGAAGATTCTCTCTCCTTTTCCTATTTCTATCCGACGCAAATTCCCTTTCTGACGTTTAAAAAAAAGAAGAAAAAAATCCGAAGCTTCCAATACATTTTGTGCTCTTTTTTTAAATAAAAAATAAATAACTAGAAAATAATCGATCCGAATGGACCGTTCCACCTTTGAAATCGAGGACCGAACCGATAATCGCGAGTTTCATAAAATAAAATTGAAAACTCGACCGACACTCCCGATAACCGGATCACCTTTATAACCGGATCACCTTTAATTACAACCTTACCATAAATTCCCAATTGACCCAAGAAAAAGTATTCTTTTTCTCCGCCACAAGACAAGTGTCCGTGACTCTCGCAATTCCCAGACGCTATTAATACACCTATCAACCAGCCCCGTCGATGTCGAAGCCATCAAGATAAGCATTCAATTTAATAGGCCACACCAAGAAAAATAAAGACACCCCACCATTCTCAAAGCAGTTACCAAAACCAAAAATCCTCCGGAAAATGAGACTCCTCATCCTCGCCGCCGCCGTCCTCATCCTCCAAGTCTCGGCCGCCCGCGCTGGGGCGCTGCTCGGGGGGTGGCAGCCGATAAAGAACCTGAGCGACCCGTACGTGATGGAGATCGCCGAGTTCGCGGTCAAGACGCACAATGGCGAGGCCAACACGCGGTTGCTGCTGAATAAGGTGGTGAAGGGCGAGACCCAGGTCGTGGCGGGGACGAACTACAGGCTCGTCGTCGAGGTCAAGGACGGGGACGACGCGAAGAGCTTCGAGGCCCTCGTCTGGGACAAGCCGTGGGAGCATTTCCGGCGTCTCTCGTCGTTCAAGGCCGTTCAGGGCAGCGTGTGAGCGTCGTCGTTTCGTCCTGCTTGTGAATTATTACTACCTAACTCTTATCCTCTCCTCAGTCATGTTGCGGTTTCAGTAGTTTGAGGATAAAATAAAGAGTCCATAGCAGTGGAGATCTGGTCGTTTGATCTTTAGGAGTGGGAAGTTTCAGTCTGATCTGATGGGGGCTGTTTCTGTTTGAAACTTAGGTGCAAAATTCGTGGGATCCCATGTTTTGCTGTCCCTTCACCTGTGCTGTTCTTTGCTTTTCTGGTATCTGATGTTGCTTGCTGCGACGTGCAAGAATCTTGTGACGATGGATGGGGGATTAGGTCAGCCGAAGTGAGAAATCTGCGTGTGAAGAAAGATCGTGTTGATCTTGATTTAGGGTTAATCCCCTGATCGAAAATCGAACCGGATGGTGTTGGGACCGGTCTTGTCTTGGGTCCATATTGTCACGGGACAGACCTATTTCGACGAACTGTAGATTAATTTTGTTGACTTCTGGTCCAAAAGAGAAAAATAGTTTTTTGACTGTAGTGGCCTAAACAAAATTTAGGAGCGCGTTTGGTGGGGACGTTGGATGAAAGGTGACTAATTTAGGCTTTGGGGAAAGACCAAAGCTAGGAAATACTATTTATTGTTTTTTTTCAATTGGACCATTCTCGATTCAATTGGACCCAAACCTGATTTGATCTTCTGCAACTCTACATTAGACCCATCAAAAAGGGTTGATCAGGTCGAATTTGGGTCTGAATTGGTCAAAAGCAATCCAACGAAAATTGACCCATTTAACCGATATAGACCTAATTTTTATGCGATACAACTTTAGCACTATACCCATTCTCGTACTCGATCCGGAGCCATCCTTTTTTTTTTTTTTTCCTTCCGTTGATCTCATTGTTCATCTATTGGTCCTCTTGAACTTCTTTGGCAAGAATGTTGAAGATCGACGGTAGATTACATGTGCAATACTATTATCTCGCAAATTTTGCATTTGACGTCTATTATATTTACGCGACATATGTATCACTCGAGATTCACAAGGCAACAACGATCATCACGCGCATTGGATGTGATTTTGGCAAAAAACATATCATCTTTTTCGAATTTCGTAGGAAAGTAGAAAGATGGGAGATTTTTTTTTTTTGTCAGCCCTAGATAGATAACATAATTGGCATCGTTTTATCCCCCCACAAGTAAATTTGTCATGGAAAATGGTTAAGCGGAAAATAAAACGGATGAATGATTATGAATTTTGAGCTACCCTTATATGAGGATAACCTTATTATTTCTATGTGTCTTTATAGACAATGTTTTTAACTTTTCATATCCCTTCCAATCGAAAACACTTTCGTACGCCACGTCCAAATAAAAAAAACGTCGAGTCCAATAAAAGAGAATCAAGTGTCAAACCCTAGAAATAGAAGCAAGCCACGCCGAAGACGACTCCAAGATCCATCCTTTTCCACGATCACTTGCGACTGTTCGCAAAATTAGGAAAGAAGCTCAATGTTTTGGACTGTCTCGCTAGCCCTCATCCTCATTGTAATGTTTGTGCGATCCATCTGTCGTGAACAACTGTCATTTCTCGTCGCTGTTGCTCATCTCTTGGCTCTTGCTGCCCACCAAAACGCGTACTCTGTTTTTGGACGGAAAACATTATCCAAAAAATTATTAATTTATTATACTTTTGCCAATTTAATTTTAAGTTTTTGAATTTTGTCGCTTAGGTCCTTTTTTTGGGATAATTACATAAATGGTCCCTGAACTTTGACAGAATATGCAATCTGGTCCCTGAACTTTTAATTTGTTCAATTTAGTCCCTGAACTTTGGCAAAATATGCAATTTGATCCCTAAACTTTTGACTTGTTCAATTTAATCCCTGAACTTTTAGTGCATGTTCAATCTAGTCCCTGAATTATAGAAAAATATTTAATATAGTCCTTTTGTTAATTTAAGATCATGGATAACATTGAACATTTTCATATAGTCCAAGGACTAAATTGAACACACACTAAAAGTTCAGGGATTAAATTGAACAAGTCAAAATTTTAGGGATCAAATTACACATTTTGCCAAAGTTCAGGGACTAAATTGAATAAATTAAAAGTTCAGGGACCAGATTGCACATTCTGTCAAAGTTCAGAGACCATTTGTGTTATTTTGCCTTTTTTTTTTGCTTCTCAATGGTTTGGGAGAGGGTTGGCGGGCCCTCACTGGAATGAAAAAAAAAGAGGAATAAGAAATATAAAATAAAAATTAATAAAAAATGAAAAAAAAAAGATATTTTCAATAATTATCCATATAAGTTTTTGCAGCCAAAATTGGCCAAATGGACTCAATTAGCAAAATGCAGAAATATTTTGGCACTCAATTAATAAAATTAAAAGATTTAAGTTTGAATTAATAAAAATGCAATAGATTTAAGACTTTTTGGACAAATTTTCCGTTTTGGATGAGATCGCTGGAATACACATACAAAGTCGGCTCGATAATTTATGTTGTGAATCATTATTCAACATATGCAATTGAAGTACTTTGGAGAGTCCCCCAGTTCCTACATGCATAGTTAATTTGTTTGCCTTTGACTGAATTAAGAAGTTGACTTATGGTGCCATCTGATAAATAAACGAGAATATACGAGTTAATAACCATATTAAATTATATAAAGTCCGCTTGAAGATACATGAACATTTTTATTGGGAACATTACCGAAAAAGTACTAAATATATTGCAATTGTGCAAATTCAATTCTATATCTTTTGCATATGTGCTAATTCAGTCCATTCAGTTAACTTTAGCCTGCGGGTTCTGAGGTGGACACTAGCGTTGATGTGGATAATTTTTTAATAAAAATTATTGTCTTCAATTTTTTATTTTTATTTTTATTTTTTCTTGCAATCCTCCAGCCGATCATCGATGAGACTTGTCTCCATCGGTCACTAGCGAAGGCAAGCCTTGACCTCGACCCCGTTGGCGATGGCGAGCCTCATGGCTGGCCTGACCTCGCCTAGCGCTGGCGAAGGCAAGCTTCTTCGGCCTTACCTC
The DNA here is from genome assembly GCA_021437785.1 of Rhodomyrtus psidioides. Lineage (NCBI taxonomy): Eukaryota > Viridiplantae > Streptophyta > Magnoliopsida > Myrtales > Myrtaceae > Rhodomyrtus > Rhodomyrtus psidioides. The sequence continues at coordinate 2,872,622 of JAILYB010000103.1, read as the reverse complement.
TAGTTGGTGACTGGTGGCAACCGGCTGGAGAAAGAAGGAAGCCCAAAAAAAAGGAAAGAGAAAAGAAAAAAAAAGGAAAGGAATTCAAAAATATTTAAATATAATTAAAAATTTGAAATGAGTATTTATTGTGGGTTAATACCACGAAAAACCCCAAAATGATATACGAATGATAAAATTTAACCCAAACTATTTTTTGTTACTACAAAAAATCTTGAACTGGTACACCATTGACAAATTTATCCCACACTTGTGATAAATTTACCTTATGTTAGTTTTCGTTACATTTTATCATCAAATTGTCGAGTTAGATGACATATGGCAATTACCCGATGTACACATTTGAGGTTTTTGCTCTCTGTTTGTCACAAGTGTATCAATTCGAGATTTTTTGTGGTATTAGCTTAATTTAATGGAAACTAACAGAGGGTAAAATTATCACATGTGTACTAGTTTGAAGTTTTTGGTGGTCAACAAAATTAATAGGTGGTAAATTTATCGTAGATATTCCAGTTTAGGGTTTTTGTTGGTTGAAAAAATTATTTAGGGTAAATTTGTCATATGTGTATCAATTTGAAATTTTTTGTGGTAAAAAAAATTAATTTGGGCTAAATTTATCATAAGTGTATTACTTTGAGATTTTTCGTAGTATTAATCCATTTATTGTTAGGTGGTAGGAAATAAAGATCCACTTTCTTAATGGCAGGTACTAAGGTCGAAAGAAGATTGAAGGTACATACTATCTTTCGAGCTTGGTGGTTGGGTCTTTAATTTATTTAGAGATGACTTTGGTTCTTTAGTGTTTTGGACGCCATGGGAAAATGAAAGTCCGACGTCTTTGCTTCGACTCTCGGATCAAAGGATGGAAGACGAACGTGGAGGAAGATTCTCACTCCTTTTCCTAACCACAGTAAGAATGATGACAGTAATTAAATTCCCTGAAATTTCCAATACACTCTGCTTTTTTTTATAAGAAATAAATAACTAGAAAATGATTTCTTTACAAAAAAAAAAACAACTAGAAAATGATCGGTCCATATGGACTGTTTCATCCCTGAAATTGAAAATCGAACCGACAATTGCAGGATCCATAAAATGAGATCGAAAACTGGGCCAAACCTCCACTAATTACAACCTTACCATAAACTCAAAGTTTATTAACATCAACATCATCTTTATCTCAAATTAGTTGGCGTCGGAGGTCGACGAATAAAAAAATAAATAAAATAAAAGCAAGATCTATTGAGGGAAAAGAAATAATTATATTTGAGAATAAAAAATATATAAATATATATAGAGAAAAATGACTAAAATGGACAGTCAATGACATAGAAATTTTATAAGAGATAAACAACAAGAAAATGATCGGTCCAAACAAGCTGTTCCACTCGTGAAATCGAAAATCGGAACGACAATCGCAGTTTCATAAAATGAGATCGAAAACTAGACCAAACCTCCGCTAATTACAACCTTACCATAAATTCGAAATTTATCAACATCAATATCAACATCATTATCAATATCAACATTACATTTATCCCAAACTAATAAAAGGACAATCAAGGATATAAGAATTCTGCATGTTCACAATGTTAAAAGCTTCGGTTCACTCTGCCTTGACATAAAATTCGAAGTTGACCCGAGAAAAAAAAAGTGTTCTTTTTCCCCGCCACACGACAAGTGCCCGTGACTCTCGTGATTCCAAGACCTACACCCACCAATCTCAAACCGCAACGCTCCAAGAGAAGACCCAAGAAAAACTGTTACCAAAAACCAAAAAAGCCTCCACAAATGAGACTCCTCATCCTCGCCGCCGCCGCCGCCGCCGTCCTCCTCCTCCTCCAGGTCTCGGCCGCCGGGGCCGTCCGCCCGGGGGCGCTGCTTGGGGGGTGGAAGCCGATAAAGAACCTGAGCGACCCGTACGTGAGGGAGATCGCGGAGTTCGCGGTCAAGACGCACGATGGCGAGGCCAGCACGGGGCTGGTGCTGAAGAAGGTGGTGAAGGGAGAGACGCAGGTCGTGGCGGGGACGAACTACAGGCTCGTCGTCGAGGTCAACGGCGGAGCGGACGCGAGGAGGTTCGAGGCCCTCGTTTGGGACAAGCCGCGGGAGCATTTCAGGCGTCTCTCTTCGTTCAAGGCCGTTCACGCCCACGTTTGAGGTCGTCGTTTTCGTCGTGCTCCTGAATTATTGCTGATTATCCTCGGTCGTGTTACAGTTTCAGTAGTTTGAGAATAAAATAAAGAGTCCATAGGAGTGGTCTGGTCGTTTTGTCTATGGGGAAGGGAACTTAGTCTTTGAGTGTGATGTGATGGGGCTATTTATTTCTGTTTGAAAACTTTGGTGCAATTCGAGGAATCCCAGGTTTTGCTTTGCCTTTTTCCCGCGCTTTCCTTGCTTTTCTTAGTCTGTGTCCCTTGATGCAAGGGGATAATTTATGCAAAGATGTCTGGAGTTTGACCAAACGTGTAACGTGGTCCATAAATTCCTAGTTTATTCAATGTAAGTTCCCGAGCTTTAGTATAATATACAACGTGATGTGCAATCTTCAATATGATCAATGAATTTTTAATTAAATATTCAATCTAGTCCTTAAATTGTGTGTAAATAGCATGTGTTATCCATTCACTGATTCAATTTCGGGAGCAACATTAGATATTTTCATATAGTTCGGGGATTAAATTGAACATGATTGAACGAATTAAAAGTTCAGACACCACATTAGACATCGGGTTAAAGTTGAGAGATTATATTGGGCATTTGGGTAAAATTCGGTGATCATTCGTGTCATTTTTCTTGATGAAATGCGCTGAGAATCTTGTGAAGATGGATCGGATTAGGTCAGCCGAAGAGAGAAATCTGCAGGTGAAGAAAGGCGACGTTGATCTTTGGTTTGGGATGGGCATGGTCGAGAAACGTAGCAGACGATGGAGATTTATTTTAAAGGTACATTCTGGTATATTCATTCTCGCGTGAACCATGGGGAAGGGACAGATCTATAGACCGATTATTACTTTTGTTTTGACTTCCTGGTCGAAAAGGAAAAGATGGTTAATTTCTTGACTGTTGTAGACTGTTAACAAAAACGTCAAGAGAGTGTTGGGTGGTGGACGTCGGATGAAACGTGGGATAATTATTTAAAACTAAGAAAATAAAAAAATATATATACATGAATATATAAATAGGGAATAAAAAAGAGTGGGATAATTCTTTTTGGAACTTTGCGCCGTGTTGATCGGATCGATTTTGGAGCTAATCGGGTTAAAAATGATTCGATCCAAATTGATCTATTTAACTAATATAGATTTTTTGTGTGATACAACTTTAGCGCCCCATACCCATATTCATAATTGACTCAGAGCCAACCCGAGCTCCAATTCTTAGCAATTATTCTCCTTAAATTGCTAATTTTCTTTTTGGGACTGTTCTGAATTTTCTACACAACTTTAAGAAAACAAAAACAACAAAAATAAAATAAGATAAAAAATTTATTAAAAGATTCGTAAAACATGGAAAAATAGAAAGTTGTCAATGTAAGCGCATGTCTTGCCACACAGGACGGCGGGCATCCACCCAAACAATTTCTAATCAAAATTGGCCGGATAGACTCAATTGTCAAAATGAAAAAAAAAATATTCATGACTCAATTGGCATAATTAAAATATTTAAGACTAAATTGACAAAAATGCAATAGGTTTAGGAATTTTTAAACAATTTTCTGCTCCTTTATGTAATAGATATGTTGTCTATTTAAATGTTTTTGGCTGAATTTCTTGCTGTTTTCATGGAACTTTAGAGTGTGGATATTGTTCATTTCATTGAGTAAATTTCTCCTAAGACTGGGAAAAGTGTCTTTGTTCATAACAAGAAGGGTCTTGTTAACAAGTGCCTTCGGTATATATATTAAGTATGATTAACAGAGAACATTTCAATATTCAGAAGTGTCAACCACGCATAACACGAAAAAAACATTGAACTGAAAAAGTACAAAGATCATATAGTTTCTTTTGATCAACCCTAGACAGATAACAAAATTAGCGTCTTTTTTTTTTCCCCGCAAGTAAAATTTGTCACCGAAAATGGTTAAGCGACGAGCAATGAATCTTTTCCGAAAACAAGACAAGACGGATGAATGATTTAAGAATTTTGAGCTAGAGTCATATAAAGAGAACCTTATTATTTCTATACCTTTATAGACAATTTTCTTTTCACCTTCCATACCTCTTCTGATTTTTAACTTTTTTCACCAAATTTAAACATTAGCAAGGGCTTGCTTGGTTGGGCTCAAATCGGTCACTCTTGCTGAATCCCATATTCAACCTTCTAATCATTCGAAAACACTTTCGCTACGCCCACGTCAACTGGACTCCACAAAAAAAAGAGAGAGTCACAGTTGGCTCGTTAAGCTCAGATCAAAACGTCAAATCCGAGAAACAGAACCAAGTGTCAAACCCTAAAAAGGGGAAGAGTACTCGTGACTTGTTCGTCGACGATGGACAACAAAACAAGCCACGTCCGCTGATCTTTCGACACTCAAAGGAAGCTCCTGTGTTTTGGACTTCCACTTGGCCCATTCTGAGTCTTGCGCAATCCATTTATAGTGTGCACTGTCATTTCCAGTCGCTTCTTTTCTCCGCACACCTTTTTTTTTTTTTTGGGGTGGATGTATAGGAAAACTCACAAGTTATTTTAAGGGTTGTGATTAGGGGCGTTCATCCATCCCGGTCCAATCTAAAAACTTGGACTAACCCGGTCGAGCCGATCAGTTACGAGTGATTCTAGCAGGTCTAATCTAGTTTCGGTTCAAGATTTTTGCAACCGATGGCCTGCTCCTGCATCTCTGGTAGGTTACAAACTTCCTCATAGACTCCTCAACACTCATCCTATGTTGCTTGTGCTTCTTTAGAAACAAATCTTAAGCTGAGCTTCTTCAGCTTTTTCCAAGATTTGGCCCTACTTTTTTCCTTCCCTTATTCTTTAATTCTTTTCTCACCAAAGTGAAGCATACTTCTAAAATTTAAGAGTATCAACCTTACACTTCTTTTCATCCGATTGTGACCTGAACTTAAATGCTCGTTCAATAGCATGTCATCGATCAATAAAGTCATTTGGATTGAAGCTACCTTCAAATTTAGGTGCTTTCACTTTGATTTCGCAATCATTCTCAGTGTGCCTCCCTCTTCTTCCTCTAGCTCGATAATTTGGACCACAAGAGTTGCCTTAAATGTTGTTGGATTTATCATCGGAGCTGGTATAGTGGTCTACATAAACGTTTGGTCACCGATGAACCGTTGGTCTTCATAATTTTCCTTTGTCTCGCTTTATTCTCCAAGAGATTGAGGACTTGAGATCTATTATTGGAGATTCTATGTCGCTTTCTTGGCTGTGCTATCGGAGGCTCCAGGGACGTCAGAATAGAGAGAATAGAGAGCATGGCACGGTCACACCTTTCATATTGGGCTTGTTCCATAATCAAGCATCTGGAATCGGATTACTCATATTTTTCGAAAAGAAATTATGAAAATGAAACGAAGAATGGAAGAATTCACCCAATGTTAGCCTTGGAAGCTTGGGTTAAGCTGTTGAACTAATTTCACGGAATGCAAGTGTTTGATGTGTTTGTGGAAAAAGGACTTCTGGATAGAAGAGTTCACCACAAGGCATAAAAGAATATTCCGCTAAGCAAGAATAAAGAACTTTAAATTTCACCACAAATGAATTGGATAAAGAACAAAATAAATCACTCACTCGAAAGAAATTCTCATGTACTATGAGATCAAAACTTGGCATGCATACAATCGAGAATGCACCTCTTATTTATTGTCGGACTAAGACACTAGACTAGGAAACACGAAACATAAAATTAAGAACCGTTAAACTAGGAAATAATCAAATTAGAAAATCAAGTTAAATAAGAAGACTACCGTTCAACTTTTAAGTCAGCTTATCGGAAGAGTCTTTATTCTTCAGCTTTTAAAGTTCCTTATGGATCATTTTGAGAAAAATTATCAAAAAAGTCAGACATCTATTGAGCCGTGGCAATTTAGTCTTGAAATTTTTAATCGTACCAATCAATTCTTATATCTTTTCACGCTTTATCAATTGTTCATTCGTTAATTTTTGCCAGAAATTGCTGATATGGACCTTGATTGTCCTATGTGACATACTAGAAGCGTTGATTTAGAGAATTTTTTTAAAAAAAATTAACATTTTTTGAAAAATTTTAGCTTTTCATTTCTTCTCATTTCTTTCCTTATTTTTTTTACTGTGTCTGACGAGGGTTACAACAGCAATGGTCATTCACCGCAGTTAAAAAAGAGAGAGAGAGAGAGAGAGAAAGAGAAGAAAAGAGAAGAAAATTGTCCAACAACAATTCAGTACTAAAATTTTTAATTTTACTAATTGAATCTTAAATTTTTACCTTTTGCCAATTAAGTCCATCAAGTTAATTTTTTTTAACTGAAAATCGCTAAAGTGGATTTTGGCCATCGTGGCTGGCCAAAACGTAAGCAATTTTTAATAATATTTTCTTAATTTTTTTTTCATTTTTTTTCTCTATTTTACTTTTCTTAGCAATCAATGAGGGTCGCCTGGCTCTCATCGTGGAGACGCAACCACCACGATGGTGGTTGCCCCAACAATGGTGATGAGGCGTTATCATGTTGTATATTGTCCTATCCGGCTATAATCACAATCGATTATATTATTTAGACGGAGTCGATTACCGCCCATATTATTTAGATGGACTGTGATAAGATGAATTGAGCTGCTTGATGCAACTATATAATATGAAAGCAGATTTTATGAAGAAGATCTGGCTCAGCATATTCTATTTGTACGGATAGGAAATAATGATGTCGAACAATGATTATCTTGCAAACAAATGAATAATTAAAAAAATATTTATGTTATATTCTATGATGTTTGGTATAGGTTTATTTTTTTAACGAATAAAGATAAGATTATATATATTATTGGATAATTATCGCGTCCCACCGCCAGTGTCACGAAATCTTTACACACTCAAAATTGAACGATTGACTTGCATATTTGTAGATAATGACTTAATTAAATTCTTCACGTGTCAATTAGATAGATATTTAGACAAAACAGTGTATCGGCAAAGAGATCTCTATACAACCCTTGTGTTTATATATATATATATCATCAAAGCTACATCTTCGAGCCGTTTAATAATGTGTTTTTTTAATGTTTCTCTCCACGAATTTCCTAACTTGTATCGACATGGATTAATATGCCTTTTGCCTTGATCCAAGAGATGGATCTAATTCGGTTCGTAAAAATTAATATAGTAATGCGACTCGAGTATAGACGTACCCACGAAACCAACGTATTTACATTTTAAAATGCGAAACAATTTTTTTCCTCTCTATTTGATTTGTACTTTTTCTTTTTCTTTTTTTATAACCAAGATGTCCGGGCCAGCTTCCGCGTATCTCGACTATTCCTCGGGGGAGACTAGGACAGCAACCCACCGCCATGGCGGCCCACTTAAATCACAAGTGCTCATTTGGAGAATCGAACCTGGGACAAATGCGTCTAACCACACAATCTCAAATGCGACATAACCAACTGAGCTACTCATGAATGGGTGATTTGTACTTATTTGATTGAATAAAAATGTTAATTTGCCAGAGCGCCGCACCATGCATCTTTCAATTTTCCTTGTCCCTCGACGACGAAAGAGGTTTCATCATAGAAGATTGGGCGTTAAAATCTAAGCTCTAATTATCCTTGAAAATTCGAAATTCATTCAACACTCATCAATAAGACTAATTAATTATGATATAAAAATGATTTTTTTCATTGAAAATTTTATTACTAAATGATTTGGTGCAAGATTATATTGGATGTCGATTAGTGGGTGTATAGGTTTTGCACTTACCTGAACATCCGATTACCAAGTCCCAGTATACAAGTGTTAGAAAGAATTATAAGTAATTTTTATCATTACTCCTGCCTCATTCCTTAAAAAAAAAAAAAAACCTGACTTTAGGTCCAATCTCAATTCATTCCCGAACTTTTTTTTAGATAATCTCCATCTTTTACTCTAGTCTTAAATTTGTCCACACATCTCACTAGTTTCTTTAAATTACCAAAATTATGACCAGGCAGAGGTCCATAAATAGATTTCTTGCTAGAAATAGTTTTTCCTATTTCTAGTTCTGGATGAGTTTTTGAGTAAAAAAATACTTTTGATAACGACATAAAATTTTTAATCTTAGAACAGAAGTTTGTTTGACAAAAGTTGATAATTTCTACTTATAGAAAATGCAGTGGTCGGCCGGCGGCGGCGAGCAGTGGGGGGGGGGGGGGGTGTGGGGCGGCGGGGTGACCGTCGGCAGGGGGCAAAGGGTGGCAGCCGGCCGCCGTCGACAACTGCAAATATTTGAGAAAAAGTGAAACATAGAAAATTTCTATTTCTGTTTATCCGAGAAATAGATAATTGTTGTTTTTCATTTCCCCTTCAAATCTATTTATGGAATAACTTTTTATTTCAGAAATAGAAAAATAGAATTACGTTACCAAACGAGTTTCTGTTCTAAACTTATTTCAGAAATAGGTTTGGAACAGAAATTCTATTTCTAGATGGTTTTCATGCATCCTCTTGATTTTAGGGGCGGGCAATGCATTAAATGAGGGGTGAAGACATGTAAAAGTGGGACCCGGATCCCCTGCCTGTATGGCAGGGGATCATTATCATGTAGACCCTTAGATCTTCCCCCCATTTTTAGGGGGGAAGATCTAAAGGTGTTAGTTGTTATGATCCTCTGCCATTATGGCAGAGGATCCAAAGGCGTAAAAGTGAAGTTGGAAAGAAGTTGAGCCCAAGGGTTGATCGCGTTAAAAGAGTTTTTTTTTTCCTTTTAAGAGGGTAGAGAGTAAATAAACATTGTATGTCTATTAGTTTGAAAATAGCTTACTCCCAAAGGCCAAAGGCCATTTTTTTAATGCTTGAAGTGATAAGTACACCGTGAGTGCCATAATTTATGTACGGCGTTCACTTAAGTGTCATAACTTTTAAAATATTCACTTGAGTGCTATAACTTTCAAAAATCGTTCACTTGAGTGCTACATCAATTTTTTTGGCGTACAACTCAGCTTTTCCGCATGCCACATCAGCTTTCCCGCAAGCCACGTCAATTTTCCGGCGTGCCACGTCAGCTTTTTCGGTGTCCACGTCAGCGATGGCACTCAAGTGAATGATTTTTGAAAGTTATGACACTCAAGTGAACGCCGTACAAAAAGTTATGACACTTAAGTGAATGTTTTGAAAGTTATAACACTTAAGTGAACGTCATACAAAAGTTATGGCACTGATAGTGTACTTATCCCAATGCTTAAACGTTTATAGACGGTGTAATCAATAAAAGCTTTTCATTTATACTATCTTTTCCATAAGATTTGCAAGCCTTCAAATTCAAAAATTTCGATTCTACTTTATAATATAAAGGTCGAAATAGACGTGACATGCATTTAGCACACAGCCTGTGATTAAATTCTATTGAAATTGTGTATGCAAATAAAAACCCTCGATGTATACATTTGTAAATTAAGTCGTATTGCAATCGATCGTAGAGTAATTCTAATTGTTAGACTTGCGCAATATGTGGCTGTATATATTCTCTTTGGAGAAAAAACGTAACTAACACAACAATAACACATAAGAAGGGTTTTTTTTTTCCAAATTAATATTTTTAAAAAATATTTACCAAATTAGTATTAAAAAAATATTTGCCGTGCCGAGCGGCACCCAATTGGGGCGATTGGGCCCCCCTTGGCGGCCCAATTGCCTAGCGGGGCCGCGATTTAATTTTTTTATTTTGATTTCATATTTTTTTGAAAAATAAAAAATCATTGATAGTTATTATAATTATTTTATTTATAATTATTTATCTTTTGAAGCTTATTTTTATAAGATAATCATCAATTATTAATTTAAAAATAATTTATATTTATGTAATTATTTAAAACCGCAGCGAAAGATTAAAATCTCAGTAATCGATAAATGAAAAATCGCAGCAAAATAACTAAAAATCGCATGGAAAGATGGAAAACCGCAGCAAAAGAGTGGAAACGAGTAAATAAAGAGGAAAACTTTGAAAGGGCATATCTTATCGCTCGGGTGTCCGTTTGGGGCGATTTGTTTTTTATTTCAGGTAATTTTTCGAGACGAATCCATTGGCAAATAGCCAAAGGTGGTTTGGCCGGCCTTTTTCCCCAAAAAATGCCGTTTTCCTTGTCAATTTTGCATTTTTCCCTCCCATGTCTCATTTATTATATCATGTCTTTTGTAGTGGGAAATGGGTCTAGGCAGTTTTTTATGTCCAAATAAATATCACGTCTTTTAATGAGTGTATAGATTAATTAATTTGCAAATAATGTTGTCAATTGTGCTGTTTACTCTATTGGTTGTCATTTGGGTGAAGTGCTTTGGTGGTTGTGAGTTCCATTCCCAGCATGTTCCATCTCTAAATTTTTTATTTCTTTTTTTTCCAAAAAAATACGAAATAAAAAAAATAAATGACGGCCTTGCTCGGCAATTGGGCCGTCGAGCAGGGCCCAATCGCCCCAATTGGGTGCCGCTTGGCGGCCCAATTGCCGAGCGGCACCTAATATGGTAAATGTTTTTTTAATAGTAATTTGGTAAATATTTTTTTTTAAAATATTAATTTGTAAAATTGCCCAGATAAGAATGATACTCTAAAAGTTTTTACATAAAAAACTTAATGTGAAAAAAAAAAACTGCAAGATGCAGGTCCAGAAACTGCTTGTATATTCAAAGGATTAGAATTGACACTCTAACAATTGTCACGAAGCATACCCTCACTTGATGAACTCTTAAGATCTTTCGTGTTTACACATTATTGAGAACTTTCGTGATCTCTCTTAAATATTTTCTAGTGCACACAAAATCATCCACGCAGAGCTGGCGCTGAAAAACTGACCTCATCAATTTCCTATATTTTCGATCTTGCCCCTCCTTTTTTACTATTTATCTTCTTCTCTGGTCCGACAAAGGGTAATTTTTTTAATTAAAAATTTAAAAATTATATTCAAAGCCCGTTTGGAATGTTGTTTTTTCCAAACGCCATTCAATCCAGAGGCCATCTTCAAATGAGATTTTATCAAACGCGATTAGCATTTTCTTAAACTCCTTTTGGTTGAGGGCATTTGCATTTTTCCAAAACTCATTTCAAATGCTGAACCAAATCCACACAAACTACAGACTCACCGTCGAGGTCGAGGACAGGGCCGACGCGAAGAGCTTCGAGGCCCTCCTCTGGGACAAGCCATGAGAGCATTTCCAGCATCTCTTGTTGCTCAAGGCCGTTCAGGGCGACGTGTGGGCGTCAGTCGTTTCGTCCTAGTTGTGAATTACTACTCACTCTATCCTCTCCTCGGTCATATTACATTTCAGTAGGTTAAAAGAGTAAAATAAAGAGTCCATAGAAGTGGAGATCTGGTCGTTTGATCTTTAGGAATGGGAAGTATCAGAGTGATCTTATGGGCTGTTTCTGTTTGAAAACTTCGGTGCAAAATAGAAGGGATCCCATGTTTTGCTTTCCCTTTACCTGCGCTGTTCTTTGCTCTTCTGGTGTCTGATGTTGCTTGACGCAACGTGCAAGAATCTTGCGAAGATGGATGGGATTAGGTCAGCCGAAGAGAGAAAATCTGCATGCGAAGAAGGATGGTGTTGATTACGAGTAATCGGTTTCGTTCGGTCCAGTCTCGGCCATTTTTAAGTTCCGGAACCGAACCGAATGCTCGGTCCGCCCCTAGATCTATATTCTCACCTGAACAATCGGGAAGGGCCAACCTATTTCAACCGACTATAGATATGACATAAAGGAAGAAAAAAGTATTATTTCGATTTGATCATATCAACCCATTTGATGGACACTCTTCGATCTTCTGCGACTTTATGTAGGTCCGCGAGAAGGGTTGATCATGTCAGATTCGGGGATGATTGGGTCGAAAGGTGATCAAATCCAAATTGACTCATTTAACCGATATAGACCCAATTTTTATGCGATGCAACATTAGCACCATACCCATACTTGTACTTGATTCGGAACCGATCCGAGCTCCAATTGTTAGCGATTATTCTCCTTAAGTTGTTAATTTGTTTGGGACAATTTTGAATTTTCTACAAGACTCAAAATATACAACGATTGAATATGGCGTGGGCGAGCATTTAGCCTAGCTCTCTAGTTTATGGCCTCTTCTTTATCGTACTGGTTGCTGGTTCATTGAATTTGCTTCATTAATAGGCTCGAGAGATCGAGGGGAATAACTTGTTGGGCTCCTTATAATACAGAAATGTTGTCTATTTGTTTTTCAATGTTCTTGGGTGATTTTTTTTTTTCAATGTTCTTGGCCCTGTTGAATTTTTTTTTTGGCAAGAATACTGAAGGTCGACATTCATCAACTGGTCCTCTTGAACTTGTTCGGCAAGAATATTGAAGGTCGGCGATAGATTACACATGCAACATCAAATTTCGCATTCGTTATATGACCTGACACATACATCACCCGATATTCACAAGGCAACAACCATCATCACATGCATTTGGGGTGACGCTGATCTAGTATTAAACCATGTAATATAAATTTGACTCAAGTGATTTTGCTTTTTAAAAATTATGTTACGACTAAAGATTGTTCGAAAAGTTATGGCATCAAAACGAGGCCTTGGAAGTTCGCTGTTGTAAATAATAAAATAAAGGAAAAGAACACTTAATGTCGTCACTTCGGCTTGTCGAAACCCAAATATTACAAACAAAAAATATGCAACATTTAATAATCTCCGGTGGGTTTGTAAAAGCAATTCCCATCTTATGTCGTCTCCGTCTATTACAACTTACAAGTAATGTGACTTATTATTATTATTATCATTTTTGGTCAGAGTAATGTGACTGATTTAAGTAAGGATTTTTTAGGCTTGATTTTAATTTACCAAAATAGCCTTTCCCCTCCGGTTTGAACTTTGATAGAGGTACGGCTACTTTTCCTTTTCGAGCGCGAAATTCAAAAGGCATGGGGGGGGGGGGGCGAGCCCGTGAATGGGAAGAGGACACGTGTCCCCACCTAGCCGTTCGCACCCTGACCCCATTCTCTTGTAGACTGTCGCGACCATTTTGGAATTATTACTACTTTTTTTTTTGTTGGTCGGATAATTATTACTACTTTAATGAATAAAGTAACTTATGAATTAATTTTTTCCAAGGGGTAAGGGTGCGTTAGGGATCAGCATTCCCAAACCCCTTTAGGTGTCCAAAGCCCTCTGGGCAAAATATTTGTTGTTTGGGTAATTTTTTGAAAGCCCCTCGAGGCAAAATGTTAGCATTCTGAATGCTGAAAGAAGGCTGTCTTGGGCTTTCGGCTTTCTCGGCATACAATTCGCTGTACTGTTCATTCTTTTAAATTCTGCCGTTTTTGACCTCAAATTTCTTTTATATTCCAGGTTTGCCCTTCCAATAGAAACCCTAGAACTGCCTTATTGTTTTACTTATCCGAAGCGGTCGTTCTTCTCTCTCTTCTTCTCGTGCCGCTTCTGTCCTCACTCCGTCTTAGGAAGATCACTCCATCGCTCGCTCGCTCGCTCTCTCTCTGTCTCCGAATCCTTCCGATCTTCCGGATTTCGCCTGCAATTCTGGTGAGTTGTCATTGTGAACTCTTTGAACGATTCTTCATCATGCTTCGTTTTCTGTCGATTTTTTTAGAATTGAGTAGATCTGGTTGTTCGGCTGTGTTTTCTACCCTCCAGCTTCTCGTGAGCCCGTTTTTTTGTCGATTATTGGAACGATGTGTTTTCTGAAGCTTAATTGCTTCGTTCTCTCCGACGCAAACAGCACTGGTTTTTTGGATCTTCTTCCACTTCATGTGGGTGCAGAGTGAAAGTGAAATTTGAGTGATCTCCGTTAGCTTACAAAGCTGTAACTGTATCCCCTCCCTGCAGCAATTAAAGCAGTATATATTTCCATCTCCACATTACTCAACGAAGCAAGAACAATCTACAGTCCTCCACAGTCTCTGACAAAAGCTATCATTCATGTGATGAACTCAGAAAAATGTCTCAATGTTTTTTACAATTGATGAGTGCCGAGAATGTTGTGACTACTAAAAGAAACTGTAAAATCATCTTGATTGACAACCTAGTATGGAAATGAATCGAATCCAATACTGTTGTGGGTTAACATTAGATTGTAACTCTACCTTTTGGCGGTTTCTCATAAATATTTTCACATTCATTAGCTTTGGATAGTAGATTAGAGGATTTTGAAATAAAATGCCTATGAAATAAGGCCTAAAAGGAAGACAACTGGCTTCCACGGAAGATAACACTCTGTATTATATTCAGTGATAGTGTTATAATATCTGTTTAAATATTCTTCTCCTTAACTGTCCCATGTAGTGTTTTCCTCATTCTTACTGATTCAAACTTAATGAATAATAACTTCGGAGACATCAGCATATCTGAATTTTTTGTGTTGATCATATACTGTATTAGTTTTTCTCTTCGCACCTCGAGAAGTAACACCCCCATTTATTTGCATACTTATTCTAATTTTTATCATGTGTATTGTTTGATTGAATTAGGATCGGGGGATCTGGGATGGACATGAGGAGCAAAGCAAGGTTAAGTAACTCTGTGCACAAGTAGTTGACTTGACGAGACAACAAGCGTTTACTCTTGTTGATTCACTGCACATGCTCTTCTTTACTTTAGCTACTTTTGATGGTATAGACTCTCTCTGGTCCTGTTAATGATCCTTCAAAGCTTCCTAAGTGGAACTATGATGGTTCCAGCACAAAGCAGGCTCCTGGAGAGGACAGTAGAGTGATTTTATAGTGAGTTTTCTGCTTTATCTTCTTCATGAGCAATTTTTAGCCCCTCGTTTAGTCATATGTTGGCAATTTTGCTTGTTAACTTGTCGATTATTGGAGCTTGAATTGACATGGGTTGTCATATTTTTTCAGAAATATGATCAACAGTCCTCAAGCAAATTTGAAGGATCCTTTCAGAGGGGGCAACAACATTCTTGTGAGTTCCAAACCAGCTGTGCTTTTATCCACTCTTGGAGCTTCGAGCTTAGGCATGTCCATCAATGGATGCACTCAGAGCCATTGGATCCTCAAGCCATTGGTCGAAACGCCAAGGATTTGGGAGTCCATGAGAAGAAGAAAGTTTGTAATATTAAGGAGAACATATTCAGTTGACCATGATTTATGTGTTGAATTAATAGTTAAGGAAGTTTGTAATATTAAGGAGAATATCTTTTTATCGATCGTTTTCATTATAATGATTGAGAACATATTTTTATCGATCGTATTCATTATAATGATTTTTTGATATCATTAAATGCAAATAATCATATTTTGAATTTTGTAATTTATAAATTTATTCATACGTGCATTCTCAACGTGAAAATATAGAAAATGCTTTTATTACCTTTTATTTTTCATTTTTTAACAAATTAAAGTTAAAAAAAAATTAGGACACCAAAGGACTTTCTATATGTAAGTTTATCAAACAGCCTTTTCCCCAAAGTTATATTTCAAAGCACTTTTCAATTTCAGTTTATCAAATAATATTTGCATTCCACCAAATCTCTTTAACCCAAAGGCATTTGCATTTTTCTAATGGTTTTCCCCAAAAGTCTTCCCAAACGCAGCCTAAGCCGGTCTTCCCCATTGCCCTTTACTTTCTGCACACAAAAATTAATTTTCCCTGTGCTAGTCTGCGTTACAGTTAGGGGTGTCCAAACAGAACAAGAGACCCGACCCGACCCGAAATTTGTATGCAATTCTTGTTTGGATCTTATCGTGTTTGGGTAACAATAAAACTAGTCGGGTAGTATTGTTATGAAGTTGTTTGTGCTCGGATAATACCCGAACCCAAACATGAAAACACTCAAACATGCTCGAAGACAAAAACACAAAGTAAAGCCCAATCCATTGAGCCCAAACAGGCAAACACGGAAACCCTAAAGCTAACGCACACAGGCTGGTTACAGCATTCTGGCCAATAGCCTGCGTTAACGTAAATGCAGTAGACTGACTGCTATTTTCTCTCTCCAGCTTTTTCTCTTTCGCGCGCGCTCTCTCTCTTTCTCTCTCTGTCCTGCTCTGGTGAGTTCAAGGCTCAAGCGTCTCTGTCTCTCTGTTTGCTCTCGACTCCCTCGCTTTCTCCTCCCCGGCGCTCGCTCCGTCTCGGCTCCGTCGCTCGCTGGCTCTCGGCTCCGTCGCTCGCTTCGTGTCTGCTACTTGCTCCTCCAGCGCTCCCTTGCTCCTCCGGCGTTCGTTGGTCCACTAGCGGTCGATTTTACCTATCACGAGAGGGCATTTTGGGTGCGCTCGCCTTCTCTCACCACAATAGTGCATTTGGGATATGCATGCTGTGATTCAGTTTGTTTGTTGTCTAGGATGCCTCTGAGTTTGTTGATTTTGAACTTTTGCACCTCACAGGATCCATTTCCGACGAATCCACAGAGAGAGGGAGAAACCCCTCTTTCCCGAGTCCATCATACTAAGGTTCGTTTCTCTCTCTGCACCGAGTCTTCACTTCCCGACCAGATTGCAGCTGTCTTGTGTTGGCTAGATTGTGCACATCCGTCGATTCTTCTGTCTATGGGTAGAGAGAGAAGCGTCGTGCTTGATAATCAGGGCTACTTATAGAAAAACAGTATACGTGAGACCACTCTATAATTTGATTTCTTTTATAGGCCTTGGTTTACGGGAGAGAAGGTTGGCGAAGCGATTTGTAGAACAAGAAGAGCAACCCAACACCAGGCTGCTGAAGGTTCACTCAGGCATTTTGGCTGGTAAAAATGATCTCTTTCAGTGTCCCATTTAATGCCCTGTCTGGGTGCGTTTGACTGCTTAATGTTGATGGTTGTTGGATACGGTATTATAAGAAGTTTGTCAATGGATAGTCATTGAGAAACAAGTGTGTTCTACTATGTCTCGTCGATTTTCTGCCAAATGTAAGCATATTTGAGCGTGGTTGACATGACATAGGGAGGCTCGGATACTTAGAAGCAATCTAAAACAAAGTTCTGTCTGCTGGTTAATCTCGCAAAGTGACAATTGGAATTCTTGGTAAAACGAAATTACCAGTACCTGCTTAGTTAAGCATTTTTGCGTACTTTAATTGCTATAATATGATAGTGGACAATTTTATTGAATCATATGAGATTAGCTGAATTATTTAATTACTCAGCATGTCATAATGTTGTTGACTATTGTTTCTCACATCAAATATGTGTTTGCCTGTAAAGATGCGTGCACCATCTTTTTAGTAGGTCAGTGTCATACATTGAATTGTGAGGTGAGGTGGGAAAATCCTAATTTTATGCATTTTCTATGGCCGGACTTTTGTTTTTAATGTCTATTTTTTTGGCGGGGGAAGAGAAGGGGGAGGCAGCTAATTGTGTCCTGATTTAACATGGCCAGAAAATGTCAAGGTTATCTGGAGAGGTATGAGAGAATTGATATCTGCCAAAGGAAATCATAAGTGCATGATGGACTGTGTATATCTCCTGGGAGAGAGTGCTGAAATTTTTCAGTTTATGATTGGGCCATTCTTTGACTTACTGCTAGAAAGAAGGTTCTTTTGCTCTCTATAAGGATCATCCTTCATTTTACCCCTCGATCTTTATTTTCATTCTTTTCGGGTACTTGTTCTGGGCCAAAATGTATTATCTAGTTGAAGCCATGGGATATCTGTTTCAACAAACTTCATAAGATCAGAATGTGTAGGTCTGTTGCTCCTCTACTATGCATCTATAAAAGGAAAAAGTATTTCTCTTCCTTGTCACCTACTAGATGTCCAAGAAGTTAGTGATTGCTTTGTCATATATGATCAACTTCAATGCAGTAGGAGCATTGATAGATAGGTTGTGATGCTTATTGACAACTACTGAATAAATAGGATTGAGGAACAAGCATGATAACTAAGATGTTTATGCATTTCCATGAAACACATTGTACATGTTGAACGAAAAACATGATTATGATTATGAATAATTGCTTTTGCAATCTTGAGGTTCTTTTTTTTGCAGAACCACCAGAAAAAATTTTAGTATTAAAAATATTATAAAAAAGGGGCTTTGATCAGGTTGTTCTATTCGAGCACTGGATTTAGCTCAGTTTAATTTTAGTTAGTATATGTAGTTTGGCTTTGATTTTTTTTTTCCAGCAAATGCCCTTGACATAATGTAATTTTTTGCGATGCCTTTTATGCTGTTTGCCTATTTTCATCAACTATATTAGGATGCATCTTTGTTGAATGAAATCTACTTGGTTCTGGTCACTCCATTGACGCTTGAGTACTTCTCTTTGCAGCCTTCATTGTTCATTGAATCGTCGATATGGAAATATCCTCAAAATGGGTGAAGTGGTTCACTTTTTGTTTTTGCCTGATTCTTCTGATCTCGGCTGTTGGAGCTATCTTTCATGTGATTGACTACTGCCGCCATAGAAAGTAAACGAATGATGATGGATGTCACGCCCCAAACCCCGAGCACGCGACATCCCGATCAAATCGTCCCAAGGGTCATAAGGGATAGCGTCCCAGGTTCGCTACCGACCCACGACAGTTTATTACGCATGCGGAAACGGTTTACTCCCAGACAACATAAATTTGAACAGGGATACATTAGTAGGAGATAAATACAAAGACAGTTCACAAAAGATAATCACACACATTAAACCAAACAACTGATGATAATTAACCCTATTGAGCTATAGCTGGCATAAACGATCCCATACTTCGGGATAGCTCACTAAGGCCTCAAACGGGTATTCGGTCGGGTAAGGTTAACTTCCCATCTACTTCAAAAGTTCACTCCTACCGCCAAACCATGGCGTCCACGGGCTTCATCACTTGGGACTTGAAAAAATGTTATCCCACGACGGGGTGAGAAATAAATCTCAGTGAATTAAGCCTAAGCTCGGTTAGGAAACTGATTCGCCGAGGGTATCCTAATGGTAAGCTCACAGAATCATACAATCACATAAAATACCCAAGTATAGCCCTCGTATACTAATCAACCACATGCATACTTACCGGCCTTCAGCCACACATAATGCAATACTTGACTCGACTCAGCAGTGAAATAAGTCAATCACTCAAAACAAGCATCGCATTCACAAGTATGCACAGGACACCACGCGAGTCCATTTATTAACGATGATCGTGCCAACGGCACCATGAGAGGATCTACGCGATTGGCGTGATTCCACCCTCATAAATAGTACGATCCCATACTCATCCGGACGAACCGGGCTACGCTCCTTTTCCCTCTCGGTAGCGGCTACTACAAGCGGTCTTCCAGTGCACCCGTTGCACGGTACGGCAAGTAGGCATCCTTATACGGGGCGTCGGTCCATCACAAGCTGCGACCGGCATCCGATCAGCCTTGTGCCCGTACTAACCGGCTCGAGGCAGGACTGTCGTGCTTCTGGTAAGTCGTATGGTCCCACATGACTGGTACTGGTGTACTATTTGTACATTACGAACTTACCAGGAAAAACCCATCATCGTTCCGTCATATGACCACACAACGCACCCACCATAACAATCAATTTTAATTCTCTTTGATTTAGGCTGGATGCTCACACAACGTGCTCAAAGACTCGGCCCACGGTCATTTTTCATGCTAAAACATATTTATTTAACTTTGCACACGGTCATATGTATATGCAGACTATCAATTAGATACTGCAACCACGGAACGAATAACTCCCAGATACATGTCAATTCATTCAAAGAATATTTCAGGCATCCAATCATAAATAGGGCGATAAATCCCCAAGTAGCGATTAACACTCAATAGTAGTTCCAGTCACACCATCAGCCCTCCAACGGGATAATCACACCAATGAAAATCATTGAACCAATTATGAACATTTAATTCCATTTAGGCAATATAAAACTCGATTCGAACAATAATCATTTATTAGCCCATTTTAATTTATAATTGTCGATCGATTACTCGTCTTTAATCTATCGCTCTCTCGCGATAAATCAATTAATTTCAACTAATCACAATCAACCACAGATAATATAATATAATTAACCAAGCTAACTTAGTCGATTACGGTCATTTAACCTAAACCGGGATTTCTAACTAAACCAACCGTAATCACTTTATGTTATTACCAAAATTGCTAACCCAACTAACCCTAGGCGCAATTAGCGCCCTAACCAAGGTTTAGGGTCAACTCACAATTTATTTAAGCTCGGGCCGACTCAAAATCAACAATGTGACGGCGGCGGCAACGAGCGACGACAACGACGGCGGCGACGGTTCTCGGCGATAAAACACGGTTAAGCCTCAGTTCTAAGGTTTCTCGAGAGGCGTCACGACCCGACATCAACTAGGGTATGTGACGGAGGTCCGGCGAGGTGGCGACGGCGACGGCGGAGCTCCGGCGAACTCCGGCGACCTAGAACAGAATTTTACAGCAGCATTAAAACAGAGGAACGGGGCTATTTGAAGCGATCCTGGGCCCCACGGGCTGAGGCGAGGCCGGCCAATGCTCGGGGACTCACCTAGGGGTCGAAGGGGATCGGTTGGGGCCGGAGGAAGGCGGCGGAAGGCGGCCAAAGGCGACGGGACAGCAGCGAATAGAATCGGCGAAAACAGAGGATTCGCGCGCAGAAAACATGGGAGGTTGTTCGGGGTTGAATCCGGGCCCCACGTGCGGCGACCGGCGACCACGAGCTCAGGGAAACTCGTGAGGGGTTCTAGGAAGTCGTCGGCGGCGGTGGTGAGCGACGGTGGCGGTCGGTTCGGACGAAAACAGAACCAAACCGCGACTTACTCCAAAACAGAGTACCGGCGGTTCCGTGGAGATTTGCGGTGGTTCCGGCGACAACGACCGGCGAGCTGGCTTCGGGAAGGTGGTGAGGAGACTGAGGGACTTTAGTGAGGTGGTGGGGGGTTGTGGCGTCGCTCAAAACCGACGGGAGGAGGAGGAAGATGGAGGTGGAGCTTCGGTAGGGGAGGGGGTGTCGCAGAAGAGGAAAGAAGGGAGGAACGTTGGTGGGAAAATGAGTGGAGAGAGGTGAGTGAATAAAATAATGAGGGAAAGAGAGAGTGAACGTTAGAAAAGGGAGAAAGAGAGAGAGAAAAGTGGGAGTGTGATGAGTGGGATGGGGGAAGAGGACAACGGCAATGTGGGGGGTGTGGCAAATGAGTAGGGAGAGAAAAGTGGGTGGGGGACAAACGGTAAGTTTGGGGTGTCACAACTCTTCCTCCCTTAGGAAGTTTCGTCCTCGAAATTACAACACAATTACAACTGCTCAAAAAGATAAGGGTAACTACTCTTCATGGCTTCATTGTTTTCCCACGTAGCTCCTTCGGTACCATGATGTTGCCAAATCACCTTCACCAACGGAATCGTCTTGGTCCGGAGTATGTGCTCTTTCCTTTCCATAATTCTGACTGGTCGCTCCACGTATGATGCTCGCTCATCCAGATCAATCTCTTCATAATTCAGTACATGAGCGGGGTCAGGTTCGTACTTTCTCAACATCGACACGTGGAAGACGTTATGCACTTGAGCAAGTCTCGGCGGTAACGCAAGACGATAAGCTAGATTTCCAATCCGTTCCAAGATTTCGAATGGTCCGACATATCTTGGGCTCAGCTTTCCTTTCTTGCCAAACCGAGATATCCCCCTCATAGGCGATATCTTTAGAAAGACATGATCACCTACCTGAAACTCCAATAGTCTGCGTCTTCTATCGGCGTAACTCTTTTGGCGACTCTGTGCCGTCTTCAGTCTGCCTCTAATTACTTTAATTGCTTCCATTGACTGTTCCACTAATTCGGGTCCAGTGATCTTCCTTTCACCAACTTCTTCCCAGCAGACTGGCGTTCTACAAGCTCTTCCATACAAAGCTTCGAAAGGTGCCATCTTGATGCTTTGCTGGTAACTGTTATTATAGGCAAACTCTACCAGATGCAACTGTTCTTCCCAACTGCCTTTGAAATTTAGTACACATGCCCTCAACATGTCCTCCAAGGTCTGAATCGTCCTTTCCGACTGTCCATCAGTTTGCGGGTGATAGGCCGTACTGAATTGTAACTTCGTTCCCATAGCAGTCTGCAGACTTTTCCAAAACGTGGCAGTGAACTTAGGATCTCGATCAGAAGTGATCGTTACTGGCACTCCATGTAACCTCACAATGTGTTTCACGTACAGCTCTGCATATCTATCCAAAGCGAAGTCCTTTCTCATTGGAATGAAGTGTGCTGATTTCGTCAATCTGTCTACTACAACCCAAATTGAATCATGGCCTTTCTGACTCCTTGGCAAACCCATCACAAAGTCCATTGTGATATGCTCCCATTTCCATTCTGGAATTTCTAAAGGCTGTAACAATCCTCCAAGTTTACAATGTTGCGCCTTGACTTGCTGACAAGTCAAACACTTAGCCACATACTTGGCTATATCCGCTTTCATGCCATTCCACCAATAGTGCTGCTTCAGATTCTGATACATCTTCGTACTCCCAGGGTGGATACTATAACTACTACGGTGTGCTTCCGATAAAATCTCCTCCCTTAAAATTTCGTCGGCAGGCACTACCAAACGTCCTCTAAACTTCAGTATCCCATCCTTGGCCAATTGGAAGTCGACTCTTCGTTTAGTTGAGTCTTCCTGAATGATCTTTTGAATAGTGGGGTCAGTAGACTGCAGGGTCTTGATCTTAACCTGAACTTCTGGTTCGATTCTCAAGGTAGCCACAAGACTCGACAAGCGACTTATTTCTAACTTGAAATCTGAGTCTCTAACTTGCTCAAGTAAACGCCATTCATGTATATGTAATTGAGCAATCATTGATTTTCTACTCAAGGCATCGGCAACCTTATTCGCCTTACCCGGATGATACAAGATCTTGCAATCATAATCCTTAAGTAGCTCCATCCATCGGCGTTGTCTCATATTCAACTCCTTCTGAGAGAACAGGTACTTCAGACTCTGGTGATCGGTATACACCTGAAAACTTTCTCCAATCAGATAATGTCTCCAGATCTTCAATGCAAACACGACCGCAGCCAATTCCAGGTCGTGCGTCGAGTAGTTCAACTCATGCGGTTTCAACTGGCGAGATGCATACGATACCACTCTACCATGCTGCATCAAAACACAACCCAGTCCTCTAAGCGAAGCATCGCTATAAATCTCGAATCCTCCATGACCATATGGAATTGTTAGAACAGGAGTCGTAGTTAGCTTATGTTTAAGCTCTTGAAAACTACGCTCGCACTTGTTCGTCCATTCAAACTTCATATCCTTTTTCAGTAGCTTGGTCAAAGGTGAGGCTATAGATGAAAACCTCTCCACGAAACGTTTGTAATAGCCCGCCAATCCTAAGAAACTTCTGATTTCTGTAACTGTCGTCGGTCTTGGCCAATTCATAACTGCTTCAATCTTAGATGGATCCACGGCAATTCCTTCACCAGACACTACATGACCCAGAAATGCTACGCGAGTTAACCAAAATTCGCACTTGCTAATCTTGGCATACAACTGATGTACTCTCAGGGTTTCTAACACAATCCTAAGATGTTGTTCATGATCTTCAGGATTCTTCGAGTACACCAGGATGTCATCTATAAAGACGATCACGAAACGGTCCAAGAATTCTCTGAACACTCTGTTCATCATATCCATAAAAGCAGCAGGAGCATTCGTCAAACCAAATGGCATTACAGTAAACTCATAATGTCCATAACGTGTCCTAAACGCCGATTTTGGTATATCTTCCTTTCTGATCCTCAACTGATGGTATCTCGTTCGTAGATCGATCTTAGAAAATATCGATTCCCCTTGCAACTGGTCAAACAAATCATCAATCCTCGGCAGTGGGTATTTATTCTTAATCGTCACTCGATTCAACTGTCTATAATCAATGCACAACCTCAAAGATCCATCCTTCTTCTTGACGAACAAAACAGGCGCTCCCCAAGGCGATGCACTAGGGCGGATAAACCCTTTATCTAATAATTCTTGCATCTGTACTTTGAGTTCCTTCAATTCAGACAATGACATCCTATACGGCGCTTTAGAGATCGGCTCCGTCCCAGGAGCTAACTCTATAACAAACTCAATTTCCATTTCTGGTGGCAAGCCAGGTAAGTCCTGAGGAAACACATCTGGAAATTCACATACAACAGAGATATTCTCCAACTTAAGTTCTTCAACAGACGTATTCACCACAGAAACCAAATAACCTTGGCATCCACTCTCCAATAGTTGGGTCGCCTCTAATGACGATATCATTTCTGTCGAGGTTCCACCTCGATTACCCACAAATTCATAGCTAGTCCCATTCAACGGATTAAATCGGATCACCTTATTAAAGCAATCCATCGTGGCTCTTTGCTTTGTCAGCCAGTCCATTCCCACAATCAGATCAAAATCATACATTTCTAGCACAATCAGATCTATCTTGCTTTCATGGCCATCCACAACAAGTCTACAATCAGGACAGCTAACTGTAGCTACTACGCTATCCTTTAACGGCGTAGATACTTTAAACACCACATCCAAAGGTACTAAGCTTAATTCATACAACTTAACAAACTGATCCGCAACAAATGAATGTGTAGCACCCGGATCAAACAAAGCATAAGCTACTTGATTATGCAAGAGGACCGTACCTGAAACGGTCGGCGAATTCTTCGCCTCTTCCCGGGTAACAGCAAACACTCTTCCCTGTGCCGGCGGGCGGTTATGAAAGTTTTGCGGCGTAGTTCCTCTAGGTGGTCCTCCTTGTTGTGGTGGCATCTGCCTGCCCTGCTGCCTCTGCGGGCAGTCCTTCACTTGATGATCAAAACGACCACATCCAAAACAAGCACCTCCTTTAAAGGGGCATGGACCAGGTCCATGCCTCTGGCGACATATATTGCACACCTCATTTGGGCGAAAGGTAGGCTTACTGATCGTTCCTCGACGATTCGGTGGAATATGATGCTTGCCTCCAAACATCGGCTTCTTTCCTAGCTTCCTTTCAAATCTGTTTGAGGAAGTGAATCGCGATCCAGATGCGGCGGTTCTCTCAGCCAAGTCCTGCTCCACTATCAATGCCCTTTCATAGAGGTCATCGTAGTCTTGAAGATTGAATGGCGCCAGTATACTCTTAATCTCGGGCTTCAGTCCATCCCTGAACCTTCTGGCCCTATCTTCAGGGTCCTCAATCAATCTCGGGGCATACTTGGACAGTTCAGAAAACTTGGCTTCATATTGGTCGACGGTCATCTGGTTTTGGCGGAGGTGGAAGAATTCAACCATCTTTTGTTCTCTAGCTGTCTTCGAGAAATACTTGTTATTAAAAGCATCCCTGAAGGTATTCCATACTGGAATCGTACCTTCTGGAAAAATCCTATCCTTGACAGCTCTCCACCAAGTACTGGCATTCCCTTCGAGTTGATAGACGGCCAGGAAAACTTTATCCTCATTCGAACATCTCAGTAAGTTGAATGCTTTCTCTAACCCTTCAATCCAACGGGTGGCAGCTTCAGGGTCTCCGTTTCCAGTGAATTGTGGTGGATTCAACTTGAGAAACTGTTCTACCATCTTTTGAGCCTTACGCTCCTCATACCCAGGTGCAGGTGGTGGATTTACTGGAGGAACCACAGGTGGCACCATAGGTGGGGCTTCAGCAGCTGCAACAGCAGCAGCAGCTTGATTCCTTACTTGTTGTCCCAACAAATCTCCAATAGTTCCCAAAGCTTGCATCACTTCAGCATTGGTCGGCTCACGTCTAGCAGGCTCAGCATCAGGAGTTGCGACAGGAGCTGCGACAGGCGGTGGTCCTCTAAGATCAACAATCTCTTCAATTGGTCTCACATTCCTCCTACGAGGGGCTCGAGGTGTTTTTCTACCGCGTCCGCTCATTATGCAGGAATTATACGGAGTCCTGCTTACCCCATAGCGAAACGCGGTCAGAAAGCAACCCTAAAACTTACCACACAATTAACAATCACAAGCATAGCGATAAAAATCCTACTAACTATCCCATTTCCCAACGCTCCTTATCACTTCAGGCCAATGACCAGATGGATCACGCTGACCTTGCTCTGATACCAAACCAGGGAGGATGTCACGCCCCAAACCCCGAGCACGCGACATCCCGATCAAATCGTCCCAAGGGTCATAAGGGATAGCGTCCCAGGTTCGCTACCGACCCACGACAGTTTATTACGCATGCGGAAACGGTTTACTCCCAGACAACATAAATTTGAACAGGGATACATTAGTAGGAGATAAATACAAAGACAGTTCACAAAAGATCATCACACACATTAAACCAAACAACTGATGATAATTAACCCTATTGAGCTATAGCTGGCATAAACGATCCCATACTTCGGGATAGCTCACTAAGGCCTCAAACGGGTATTCGGTCGGGTAAGGTTAACTTCCCATCTACTTCAAAAGTTCACTCCTACCGCCAAACCATGGCGTCCACGGGCTTCATCACTTGGGACTTGAAAAAATGTTATCCCACGACGGGGTGAGAAATAAATCTCAGTGAATTAAGCCTAAGCTCGGTTAGGAAACTGATTCGCCGAGGGTATCCTAATGGTAAGCTCACAGAATCATACAATCACATAAAATACCCAAGTATAGCCCTCGTATACTAATCAACCACATGCATACTTACCGGCCTTCAGCCACACATAATGCAATACTTGACTCGACTCAGCAGTGAAATAAGTCAATCACTCAAAACAAGCATCGCATCCACAAGTATGCACAGGACACCACGCGAGTCCATTTATTAACGATGATCGTGCCAACGGCACCATGAGAGGATCTACGCGACTGGCGTGATTCCACCCTCATAAATAGTACGATCCCATACTCATCCGGACGAACCGGGCTACGCTCCTTTTCCCTCTCGGTAGCGGCTACTACAAGCGGTCTTCCAGTGCACCCGTTGCACGGTACGGCAAGTAGGCATCCCTATACGGGGCGTCGGTCCATCACAAGCTGCGACCGGCATCCGATCAGCCCTGTGCCCGTACTAACCGGCTCGAGGCAGGACTGTCGTGCTTCTGGTAAGTCGTATGGTCCCACATGACTGGTACTGGTGTACTATTAGTACACTACGAACTTACCAGGAAAAACCCATCATCGTTCCGTCATATGACCACACAACGCACCCACCATAACAATCAATTTTAATTCTCTTTGATTTAGGCTGGATGCTCACACAACGTGCTCAAAGACTCGGCCCACGGCCATTTTTCATGCTAAAACATATTTATTTAACTTTGCACACGGTCATATGTATATGCAGACTATCAATTAGATACTGCAACCACGGAACGAATAACTCCCAGATACATGTCAATTCATTCAAAGAACATTTCAGGCATCCAATCATAAATAGGGCGATAAATCCCCAAGTAGCGATTAACACTCAATAGTAGTTCCAGTCACACCATCAGCCCTCCAACGGGATAATCACACCAATGAAAATCATTGAACCAATTATGAACATTTAATTCCATTTAGGCAATATAAAACTCGATTCGAACAATAATCATTTATTAGCCCATTTTAATTTATAATTGTCGATCGATTACTCGTCTTTAATCTATCGCTCTCTCGCGATAAATCAATTAATTTCAACTAATCACAATCAACCACAGACAATATAATATAATTAACCAAGCTAACTTAGTCGATTACGGTCATTTAACCTAAACCGGGATTTCTAACTAAACCAACCGTAATCACTTTATGTTATTACCAAAATTGCTAACCCAACTAACCCTAGGCGCAATTAGCGCCCTAACCAAGGTTTAGGGTCAACTCACAATTTATTTAAGCTCGGGCCGACTCAAAATCAACAATGTGACGGCGGCGGCAACGAGCGACGACAACGACGGCGGCGACGGTTCTCGGCGATAAAACACGGTTAAGCCTCGGTTCTAAGGTTTCTCGAGAGGCGTCACGACCCGGCACCAACTAGGGTATGTGACAGAGGTCCGGCGAGGTGGCGACGGCGACGGCGGAGCTCCGGCGACCTAGAACAGAATTTTACAGCAGCATTAAAACAGAGGAACGGGGCTATTTGAAGCGATCCTGGGCCCCACGGGCTGAGGCGAGGCCGGCCAATGCTCGGGGACTCACCTAGGGGTCGAAGGGGATCGGTTGGGGCCGGAGGAAGGCGGCGGAAGGCGGCCAAAGGCGACGGGACAGCAGCGAACATCAGCGAACAGAATCGGCGAAAACAGAGGATTCGCGAGCAGAAAACAGGGGAGGCTGTTCGTGGTTGAATCCGGGCCCCACGTGCGGCGACCGGCGACCACGAGCTCAGGGAAACTCGTGAGGGGTTCTAGGAAGTCGTCGGCGGCGGTGGTGAGCGACGGTGGCGGTCGGTTCGGACGAAAACAGAACCAAACCGCGACTTACTCCAAAACAGAGTACCGGCAGTTCCGTGGAGATTTGCGGTGGTTCCGGCGACAACGACCGGCGAGCTGGCTTCGGGAAGGTGGTGAGGAGACTGAGGGACTTTAGTGAGGTGGTGGGGGGTTGTGGCGTCGCTCAAAACCGACGGGAGGAGGAGGAAGATGGAGGTGGAGCTTCGGTAGGGGAGGGGGTGTCGCAGAAGAGGAAAGAAGGGAGGAACGTTGGTGGGAAAATGAGTGGAGAGAGGTGAGTGAATAAAATAATGAGGGAAAGAGAGAGTGAACGTTAGAAAAGGGAGAAAGAGAGAGAGAAAAGTGGGAGTGTGATGAGTGGGATGGGGGAAGAGGACAACGGCAATGTGGGGGGTGTGGCAAATGAGTAGGGAGAGAAAAGTGGGTGGGGGACAAACGGTAAGTTTGGGTGTCACAATGGAAGTGTTTGAGGCACATGGCATGGCAGTTGGGCGGCACAATCTTACTATCTATTTCCATGCATATTCCACATCACTTTTCCTTGACTTTGGATTCAGGCAGTCAGAACTTGGATTACCATAGAACTATTGATGCTAGCTTTTCTTTGATGGGTTGATATGGGCAGACTTGATAAAACTTTAAAATGATCTGGATATGCATCTGTATATCTGCATATTGTCTATGTTCCTCCTCTTCACTTCTTCCCTTGATTACCATAGAACTGTTGATGCTAGCTTTTCTTTGATGGGTTGATATGGGCAGACTTGACAAATCTTTAAAATGACCTGGATGCGCATCTGTATATCTACATACTGTCTATGTTCCTCCTCTTCTTCCCTTGTGTACCTCTCCATGCACGCAGTCTTCTGCTTCTTATCTTCAGTACGAGTGACTTTTTTGAAGTTGCAGTAATGATGGATAAAATGACGGTAGCAGGAACAAGAGCATTGTCAAACTAACTAATCCAAATGGATTACTAACCTGACTTTGGATTTGGGCAGTCAGAATTTGATTACCATAGAACTCTCTGATGCTAGCTTCTCTTTCGTGGGTTGACATGGCTGCCTTGCCATCAACATGGACCTACAGAACAAGAGGACTACCAATTTTCAGTAATTGCCCTATCACTAATATGAGTTCATAAAGCTAAATCACAATAGAATTGAGAACTTTCCTGGTAGCACAGTGGGTCAAAGTTCAAGGATCATTTATGGTTTGTTTGTTTGTTTGTTTTTGTTTTTGTTTTTTTTTTTTGTGTGGGAAAAATGGGGCAATAATGTTAATAACCGGTAGATCAGGATGATTGGGGATTTCATATGGTGGTTAATTTATGCGGAAAATTGTCAAAAATGTCCTAAACCTCTCACATTTTTGTCAATTTAATTCATTACATCAAACACCTTTAATCACAACAGAAAAGCATGCTTTAACTCTATAATACATCCACAATCAAATCACAAAAGTTGAAACTGAATGTAAAAACAGACCGATTATTCTATAACCAATTATGACACGTTGGAGTATTGTACGACAAACACTTGTTGCAGGGACTTCCAAATTAGGAAGAGAGAATCTCTTCAGGAACAACTCCACGGTATTTTCTTCCAATCAAGTGGAACGAAAAAACAGATGTTTTCAACATTTTCATGGACGGAAGTTGCAAATTTATGAAGACCCTTTGGTGGTGATGTCCAAGGTGTCCTGAGTTTATACGAAACCTGCAATTTGGGCCTCCGAAGAAGAAGACATCCGGGAAAACCCGAGTCGCGACGTCGGCAAAGATCTTCAAGACCAAGCGAACCTTGAATTGGAACTGCCTCTGCGCCACAGAATAGCGTTACTAGAAAGCTCGATGGTCCATTGAAGCTCATAGCGGACGCAGATGCGCGAGTAATCGAATCATTAAATTTGCCGCGATGAAGTTCCACACATTGTGGTCAGTCCTCCAAAGAGAACTCCAGGAAATATCAAGGTTAGTCCGCAAAGTCATGAGGATAAGTACTACAAATGACGATGGAATTGGA
This sequence comes from Rhodomyrtus psidioides, assembly GCA_021437785.1. Taxonomy (NCBI): domain Eukaryota; kingdom Viridiplantae; phylum Streptophyta; class Magnoliopsida; order Myrtales; family Myrtaceae; genus Rhodomyrtus; species Rhodomyrtus psidioides. The sequence continues at coordinate 2,842,156 of JAILYB010000103.1, read as the reverse complement.
CTCAAGGAAACCAGACTTTGGAAAACTTGAATATAAAGATTCCTCTACCAAAATTGCAATGTAATAATGGAGCTATTCAGCGAACCAAATCATGCCGTGAGATACTGTTTTATTTCGATTGCAAATAACAAATCACCTTGACCCAAAAATACTAATATGGACCTCTTTCCTTGAGACGCTCATACGTCTAGAAGAAAACTAAACAAGATTAAGATCAGGGGACAGTGCAGCATGATCATTTTCAGCTCTTTCATCCACGAGATAATGACACAAATGGTCCATGTACTTTGGTCCAATATGCAATATGGTCTTTCAATTTTTAATTTATTCAATGTAATCCGTGACTTTAGCCTAATATTCATTGCGGTCCCTAGACTTTTGGTACATATTCACTGTAATCCTAGAACTATATGAGTTTAATGTGGTCCTTCTATTAATTTAACATCAAGGATAATATTGAATATTCTCATATAATCCACGGACTAAATTAAATATGTAATGAAAGTTTAGGGACTGTATAGAAAAAAAAAATTAAAATTTCAGGGATTACATTGCATATTGAGCTAAAATCAATGGATCATATTGACAAATCAAAAATTCAGAGATCATGTTATATACCGGATCAAAATTAAGGACCATTTGTCATTTTCCCTTCATACACGCACTCGCTATCCAGCTTCATCATATGTTAATATATCCCATAATCAACAATATAGCAAGAGAGAGACCTGGATTCCCTGCAGCCGAGCTCGGAGGGCCATCGACTATCTTAATCGAGCCCTTGAGCACGTTTGCTATCGGGCTAGCGAGTCCCCGCACGGCGGCTCCGCTTGGGCGACCCTGTCACTTGTGAAGATCTCAGGGATGGTGTTTTGAAATGCTAATGACCACTCACAGTCTACAGCGTTTTGGTCTAAGCAGTTGATTATGCCAGGATATGTTTTCCTCATAGATGCCCTGCTTCAATTCATGATCTGGATAGTTTGGGTTCTTGGACAATTACATCACACTTGGTAGTTGGTATCTGTTAGAACTTCTCTTGTATTGGAGTCTACTGTACTTCCATTTTTTTTTTAAACATTTTTACCTTTGACCTTTCCTCGTAAATCCACATCGAAGCTAATTCTTAAGTTAAATGCGTTGGTCTTCTTATTTTGTTTGTAGGCCTTTTATGCACTGAATGGGCCAAAGGTGCAAACCGATGGCTGTTCTCAGCCAATGTTTATGATGACGGATAGTGGGGATAATTAACATCACAGTTTGTCTCAGTCTTTGCCCATAACCTCAAAAGATCAGTTAATGTATCGAGGATCCATTTGATGATTTTATGAATACAACCATGCGAAATCTATCGAGGAAGGATAGTCAGCTACAAATCAGCAGACTTCCTAGCAGAAACATGAAGATGTTCAGTCTCAGGCTTTCCTAATGTATCCTTAGTCGTACGAGGCTGATCTTCGTCAAATTAGATTATCACAAACGTAGATACTCTGCATTCTCTACCTATTTTTGTTCTGCTCTTGGGCAATTAATGGTACACCACCTCTATCTCTTTGGCAGAGAGCTGTGATCTTTTCATGCGTTATGTGCCCACAACATCGGCCGCAGAATATGAGGAATTCAACTCAGCAAAGTCTCGACATGTTGAATATTGGTGTTTTGCTACCAATTAACCAGATTTTTAGGTGTCATTTTCTCTGCATGCAGAAGGAAGAACATACGAGACAGGGCTACGGTTATTGAATGAGCTTGCCAATCTCAAGGTTACTGTGAAGCTCCTGAGTGTTTCTGCAGAGGCATATACCATGGATGAAGTTGACGTGGTCCTCGTGGGTGCTGACGGCGTATAGTTGAAAGTGGTGGCATCGTCAACTTGACGGGGACATACCAAATTGCATTGGTGGCACACAGCTTGAATAAACCTGTATATGTGGCTGCTGAAAGTTATAAGGTACTCTTGATTTTATGCTTCTGTTATTGCATTGTGCTTAAGAGACTATCCTGATCATTTTGAACTTACAATATGGGAACAAAGTGAGAATTGCAAAACTAGTTTCAAGTCACAACCTGCCAAAGGCACTCTGCCTCGAATGCAACTGAAAATTGTTCTGTAACTTTAAAGTTTTGTATTCCTGAAAACATGTTTCCAAGAAGGAACTCTGAAGTTTTCAAAGCCTCATCAGTCTTCATATCTTGGTGCATACACATCATGAGTATTCGATCTCTTGCTTTGCAGTTTGCTCGCCTTTATCCTTTGGATCAGAAAGATATGGCCCCGGCCTCATGACCTATTGTCTTGGATGCCAATCCCATCTAAAGTACAGCTCGATGTAAGCTGCGTATTTAATCCATATGCAGCAACCCAAAATACACACGTACAGATACACAAATCCATGTTCCATAGAGTTAAAGAATTAACACACCTTGTTTTGGATTCATCGTTCTTGATGCGGAATTGCGAGAATCCAACGCTTAAGAGCTTCTCCTCTATGAACCCCCTTGATCACTGGCTTCAATGAGACGGCCCCTCACTGTCGTTTCTGACGATTTCTATATGTGAGGTTATGTGGACATTAGGGTTTAGATGAGGGACTTAAGCACCATTTATAGAGAATGAACCCTACCCCCTCATCAAGGATAAGGATATCTCGGCCCATACTATCCAGCACCATATCCTACTTGAATTAGGAAATAATATATCTCTTTCTTATTAGGCCAAATAATAATTACAGTAACAATTAATAAAGCCCACAATTGAATATTAAAACGAAATATTCTAACATTCTCCCACTTGGGCTAAATTAATTGAAACTGTACTGTATATGCGCATCTTTATATTGGTCTAGAGATAATTCTCAACAGTCAATCCGATCCCATAAAGTCTTAAGTACCGGACCATGTCAGTAACTGCATCAGAAGACACAGAGCCATCCACAATCACAAATACTCTTAACTTTACTGATATGGATTTGATATGGTAGTATGGCAATCGGATAACATCTCAAATAATAGAGACGCTTTATATGTTATCCTCATTGTCAGTCACCATTCTCTCACTTTATGTGTCACAAAATCGGATGTGTCACGAGAGAACATCTTTACGGTTCCAACGAACCAACATATGTCTCACCTTTATAGTTAACTATGCTTTACGTGTAACAAGACATATGCCTTTTGGCTAAAATAAATGCCCCAGCCATCACTCAAGGTTTACACAATTCCTTGAGATTTTTAACAGATATGCATTCAATATCACATTCAAAAAACTTCAAAGAATGTAGAAGTTCAATACATATCAAAATCATTACTAAAAGTAATATAACATTGTAAACTTTATTAGAGCAAATATCGAATGCAGCTCCCACTGAACAACATCATCTCATGATGCTTACTCAACCCATCAATTAACACGTCATATCAACATCCCACGATGCTTTTATATTTGCGACATGTCATCTAAATGTGTATGGGAAGAGACTTTAAGTTAGTGAGTCTGCAGTCTTATCATCTGTGTAATAAGCTCTACTGTAGTGTCACCCTTTCATCTGTTACCTTTATGGTCAAAAACTTGACCGCTAGATGTTTAGACCCTTGCGATTCATGATGTTGTTAATGAACAACACTGCAGAATTATAGTCACAATATAACTGTATGGGTCTATCCACAAAGTAAATACGGTCAACTCTTTAATGAGATTCCGGAGCCAAATAACCTGAATAGCAGCTGACAAGCATACTACAAACTCCGCTTTCTTGATTGAGGATTACATAGATTTATGTTTACGCTTTTCTGTAATACTGCACTTTTCTTTTGACATATAAATATTTGTAGTTGTCAACTTCACATTATCCTGACAGCTAACAAAGCCTGAATCTGAATACTTTACTAATGCAGGTCCTGAATATGTCTGTAAATTAGCATATAGTCTTTTGTCCTCTTTAAGTACCTCAAAACTTTCTTAGTAATCACCTAGTGAACGTGTCCTGGATTTAACCAATACATTACAAGAATGATCCATACGAATCTCAATGCCTAGGACAAAACACTCTATATCAAGATCAATCACGTAAAAAATGCTTCGACAATATCTGCTTCATCTTATGCAATAATTCAAGAAAATTCCTTTCAAGCAAGATATCGTCTGCATAGAACACAAAGAAAATAAATTCCTCCCACTGATCTTGTAGTATATATATATTGATTTACTTTGTTCTTGACAAAACATGATAAAGCTACAATACTATGAAACTTCAAGCCACAATTGTCTAAAAGCTTACTCGATCCCATAAAATAGACTTTTCAGTCTAGAATCTCCATAAATATGATCAAACTTTATTCCATGATATTTATATGATATTCCTCTCTCTTTACGCACAAGTTTATCTGAATCATCTGCTGTATAACCTTCGGGTTACATAAAAAAAACTTTTACATTAAGAACTCCAATAAAAAAGAAGTTTTAATATCTGTATGATAAAGCTCCTTACAATATGAGCTATTAATTCCTTAATCACTCTGAAAAACTCTTTATGAGAGACTGAATAAAAATTATTTTAAGTCTGCTCATTCTTTATGAGTGAAAAATTTCGCTACCAATCTGTCTTTAAACTTCTTAAATAAAAAAATTGATCAAAATATAATTTGATATAATAAAGTAGACAAAAAACTTTCATCTGGAGTCCCTTAAGTTATGCACACCCAATTGCAGCAGATGGACTTGTGACCTTGAGGCATACTAATAAGCTTTCAAACACCGCATGTTTTATAGTCTATATCTCATCTACCATGCACCCAATCACAATTATAATTAAAAAACAAGAAATAGCAACTGTATAAATTACTAGATTATTTACATAGTCGATTTTGTAGTCATGCTCTTCCAGATAGACTATACAATGTGACTTGATACAACTGATCGTCTCTGCCTGATAGATCTTTTAGGTAGAGCTACTTTAACCTTTATTCTGCGCTTGTAGGGTTTGATAAACTTCATCAGGTATTATCTTAATAACAAGAACCTGAACCCCAACAGAATCATACTGTAATGTAGAATGCTCAATGATCATCTGTATAGACAGAGAAAAATGATACAATTGTCCATACCATACTGTTACCTTTAATAGTCTGTGAGCAACTACCATTATTCGGCTATATCAGGCTCCAGCAATTTAGCTATCTGTAATTCCACAATTCTTGTTCCTCTTTTGGGATGATAAATCAATACCCCTTTAGATGATATGGGTAAGGCACGAAGTAAAACCGAGTGGTTCTGGAGTCCAACTTATCTAATGTTGGATTATGTAACTTTATTTCTGCATGAACACCTCAAACTTTAATATGGTTCAAACTATATTAACGTCCAGTCCATGACTCAAAAGAAGTCAATGAAATATTTTGATAAAAACATAATTGGTTATTTTTAAAGTTTTACCCTACAGAAAAAATATATAAATTGATTTTACATATCATACTCGTCATCATATCCGTATGGTGTAATCTTGCCTTTCAGTCACACCTTTCTATTGAGGAGTATCGGGCACAAAATCATAACCCAGAATCCTCTCAAATATTTGGTAAATGGCTCTTTAAGCTCTCCAGCATTGCCATGTCAACCATGGTACTCACCACCTTAGTCAAAAATGACATTTTTTTATAATAAATTTATCGACTATAGTCAAAAATATGTTGAACTTGTCACAGAAATAAACATTTTCTTCAACCAAGTATGAAAAACATATAGAGAAAAATCATCATTTAAATGTGATAAAAACTCTACACAATATTACCATATAAGATCCACTTATACTAGTATAAATGACCTTCAATAGGTCATAACTATCGACTACAGTTTCACCATTTATCTTAGTTATTTTATATCTGCTTCAATTTACGCATGTGTCTAGGTCACTTTTAAGAGTGAGCAGAATGCTTGCCTTTATCTGTCTTTTCACTCTTTCTTTACTGATGTGACCAAGAAATTGATTCCATAATGCGCATGATTGTTCCTTAGGCAGATAAATTTTGTAAGTAACTTTTCAGCTGTATAAATGACGTATAATTCATTGGGAGATAAACATAATCTGTACAATTCATTGGACATAGAGTAGTAACCAACTTTATTTTAAAAGAAATAGTAATTATTTTATTTGAAATCACAAAAAGGAGTAACTACACATGTCCATACTTGATACGGAAAATAAATTCCATCTTTAAGAAGAGTACATAAAATATGTTTCATAATGTCACAATAAAACCAGAATCCGGAATGACATTCCCATCAATTTAACGTCAACTTTATAAGTGTTTCCATAATGAGCTTGATTCAACCTGAATTTGGTACCTTTCAGTTTATGAATTCATATATGGTAAATGCAACACAATATGCTGCACCACTATCTAGCCATCACATAACCAGATGAGGCCTAAGATAGAATGAATTCACAAATCAATACCAAAAAATCATTAGTTTATACTCATACTTAGATAACCAAGTCTTTGTATTAACTGTAGTCTTTCTTTATGTGATCTTTCTTCTTATAAAAGAAGTAGCGATCACCATCCTTTTCAAAGGACGCATTTCATGGATCCAAATCATCAGAATGACCGGTGGTTTAATATAATACTTTATGAGTATGATTTTAGAACTATTCAAAATATAATTTCATCAACTTTAAGACGTAATCCTTAATCTTAATAGAACCATTACACTTGATGTTGAGGAGTCATTGCAGATATTTATCACTCTTAATAATAAATGAGATATAATTTCAAAGCCTTCAAGACTTCCTTTACTTACTTAGCAGTGCAGTTAACTGGTAGAAAACACTTTTCAAGTGTTCTTTAGTGGACCGCTTCATATCAAATAAGCGAATCCGATCACTCTTTACCCAATAAGTACATAATGCTTTTGAAAGTTCTCACCAATGAGGGTGAGAACTACGAGTCTTTCTTGACAAGAGTAATATAAGTATTTACTAGTTCTTTGTAAACAGATAATCCTAATTCAGTTCTCAATAAGTCTTAATTCTAACAGAGTTGCCGTTCACAGAAACGGTGACTAAAAATAATCAATATTTTTAATTAGTATAATGTGAAATTTCACCTTGAGAGATACATACATCATCACATAATCACCTTTGGGCAGAAAACATGACATGCAGTTGTATACTCCCTACATTACAGCGGCCATGAGAACTTATTTCAATCTTCGTTAATCACCACCTTTGGGTGTATGACATCACTTAGACTAATCAATCCTCAACCATATGCTGTACATGTAACCCTCCATGCAAAAATACACAATTACCTCATTTGGGAGTATAACTATGCATTAAAACATGAGACATCCCAATACTATGTAAAATGTACTTTATTAAACTCAACTAAGTGTGCCGCTTTGGCGGTCACAACCCAACTGAATTTACCTGAAATTGGGATATAACTTTATATTTCACATTTACCGTGTGCATGTAATTTCAGAAATTATGGGCAATCATCTACAAAATTACACGCCGCTAATTTACATCGATACCTCAATAATTCATGTCAAACCATAAACATGAAATTGATCAAAAAATTTCCACATAATTCCACGTGATACTTTCATGTAAGCCTGTACCTGTACTTCACAAATCCTTACAGAAATACCATAAAATACCTCAAAAATACCCCAAAATACCCTCGTATTTGGCGTTCCGTACGTATTTCCATCCATGAAAATACCAAACATGAAAAATAAATGTACCATCCTGTAGAGCATGAGCATACGAGCACGCCGGTACCTGGAACACCTCCATCGGAGCCCGCACGCGCCGCCTGAAGCTTCGGCGCGTGAAGCTCACGCGCAGACACGTGTCGCATACGTGTTCTGTATGTCAGCCGGTTCTGAAACCGGTCCGACCGGCTCGACCGGTCCGACCGCTACAATGAACCGGTTTGGCGAACCCGGTCGAGGCGATCCGGTCGAACCGGTCAGCGACCGGTCCGACCGGAAGGTCCGAGTCAACGGATCGGGTCGGGTTCCTGGTCGGGTCGGGTCTGCACCCGGCTGACTGACGTCAGGTGACGTCATCCCGCACGTGTCACGCACGTGCGGGCCGGGTCTGCGCGTGGCGTGTGTGGGGCGCGTGGCCGCCACGCGCCCGATAGCCACCGGCGAGTGGCGGCGCGTGGCGGCGCGTCCGGTGGATTCTGGCGGCGATCTTTATATGGTTTTGCTCGTCTCGTCGAGCCCTTTCCGAATATATAATTTTCTTTGAATTTTGATAAAAACAAAATTTCGAAAATACTCCAAGAACGCGATTCGTGACCTAATACGCGCAGGCTCTGATACCACATGTAAGCTGCGTATTTAATCCGTATGCAGCAACCCGAAATACACACGTACAGATACACAAATCCCTGTTCCATAGAGTTAAAGAATTAACACACCTTGTTTTGGATTCATCGTTCTTGATGCGGAATTGCGAGAATCCAACGCTTAAGAGCTTCTCCTCTATGAACCCCCTTGATCACTGGCTTCAATGAGACGGCCCCTCACTGTCGTTTCTGACGATTTCTATATGTGAGGTTATGTGGACATTAGGGTTTAGAGGAGGGACTTAAGCACCATTTATAGAGAATGAACCCTACCCCCTCATCAAGGATAAGGATATCTCGGCTCATACTATCCAGCACCATATCCTACTTGAATTAGGAAATAATATATCTCTTTCTTATTAGACCAAATAATAATTACAGTAACAATTAATAAAGCCCACAATTGAATATTAAAACGAAATATTCTAACACTCGAAACATCCGCTAGGGATTATACGCCCCCCCCCAATACCTGAAGCTGCTTTTCGCTGATCTGGGAGTTTTGGCACCATCCGTGGTCAGCGATGAGCTCATTCAGGGATCATACGCTGCCCGTACGTGGCGCTGATGTTCACTGATCTGGGAGCTTTGACCCCAGTGCTCATTCAGCTATAGGGCCTGTTTGGTTCAGCATTTGACCAAGGGACTTTGAGGAAATGCAAATACCTTTAGCCTAAAGATCTTTTCCAAAATGCAAGTAGTGTTTGGCAAAATATTTTTTAGAAATGCATTTGAAAGCAACTTTGGCGTAAATGCCGTTTGGTGAAAAATATACTTTGTAAAATATTTTTACTTTTTTATAATAAAAAAAAAAGTGGCGGCGGCGGCGGCGGCCGACGTCCGGCGATCGACGGCGGCTGGCGAATGGCGGCCGGCGACCGGCGTTCGGCGACCGGCGTCTCGCGACCGGCGTCTCACGACCGGTGTCCGACGATTGGCGTGCGGCGATCGGCGGCTGCGACGGCCGGCGTCCAACGATCGACGTCCGGCACCGACGTTCGGCGACGGCGTCCGGCTGTGGCGGCATCCGGCGACTTGCGGTGGCGGCGGCGTCTGGCGATCGGCGGTGGCGGTTGCGTCCGGCGTTCGGTGGCGGCGGCGTCCGGCGGCGGTGGCGTTCGGCGATCGACAGCGTCCGGCGACCGACGGCGGCGGCGTCCGGCGACCGTCGTCCGGCGATCGACGGCGGCCGGCGGCGGCGTCCGGCGACCGGCGGCGTCCGGCGACCAGCGGCGGCGTCCGGCGACCGACGGCGACCGGCGGCGGCGACCGGCGGGGGCGTCCGGCGACCGGCGGCGGCGTCCGGCGACCGGCGGCGTCCAGCGACAGCGCCCGGCGACCGGCGTCCGGCGACCGGCGGCGTCGGCGACCGGCGGCGGCGACCGGAGGCGTCCGGCGGCGACCGGCGTCCGGCGGAGTCCGGCGGCGGCGATCGGCGGCGGCGTCCGGCGTTCGGCGACCGGCGGCTGCGGTTGCGTCCGGCGTTCGGCGGCGGCGTCCGGCGACAGACGGCGGCGGCGTCCGGCGAATGGCGGCCGCCGACTAACGATAGGTGTCCGACGACCGGCGTCCGGCGGTGTCCAGCTACGTCCGGCGGCCGACGTCTGACGACTGGTGTTCACCGTCCGGCGGCGTCCGACGATTGGCGTCCGGCGACCGGTGGAGGCGACGGCCGGCGTCCGGCGATCGTCGTCCGGCACCAGAGTCCGGCGGCGGCGTCCGGCGACCGGTGGCGAGGCCGGCCACCGACGATGGGAGGCGGTGACGGTGATCGGCGATGAACGGTGGCGGTTGGAGGCGGCAAGTGAATGTGATAAAATTTTAAAAAAAAATTAGTTGCATTTGAGATGCAACTTCCCAAAGTACCTCCAGAGGTACTTTGGCCTAAAGGCCTTTAGAGGGCATTTGAGATGCAATTGCATCTGTCCAGAGTGAGCCAAAAAATGAACCAAACAGCATTTGCATTTGGCCAAGGGACTTTAGAGCCCCAATGCTCATCTCAAATGCTGAACCAAACAGGCCCATAATTGTAGCCATGCTCGGAGCAAATTTGGCACAATATGCTTGATCTGGTTCATTTAAGAAGTTGCTTGTAAATTATTCTCTCTTGCATGACAGCACTAACAGAGTAAAGTTTTGCTAACAGGATTAGTCACGAGCTCAATTTAACCCCTTGAGATCATGTGTAAGGTTTGGTTGAAGATATGAAATGTGTTGGTCATGTATGCTAGTTCTGATAGATTTAACTGAGCTAATTTATCTCCCTAATTTGAGTGGTTTCTAACCAAACATATGAAATCTTTATCCCATTTTTCCCTACAACTCATTAGACTAATCTGCCTAGTAGCATGCTTATAACGATTGAGGGCATTTGTTTATCGCAGAAATTGGATATTGATGTCAAAACTCGTATCCGATGTCAAAACTCTTATCTTGTTTGTTTAGATTTAAATATCAAAGTGTGTGCATCGCAGAATCTAAATTAAGAAAAAAAGTGAGATCATGCTCCATGTAGAAATTGAAGGGAAAATTATCGAAAACAGTCCTAGACTTATTTTGTGTTGTCAATTCACTCCTACATTTTTTAATTTTATCAATTGAGTCGTAAATATTTTGCATTTATGCCAGTCGAGTCATCCGGAGTTTAGTGGATGGGAAGAAGCATTGCATACGACATTGCCGGTTGGGGAGCTCTATTTGAAGGAAGAGCAGGCGATGAAACCGTCAGCGTGAGTATATATATCATCTTAAAATCTAATTTAGACTTATGTAAAATTAATTTAATAAAGATTGGACAAATTTTCCTTTTTGGATGAAATTGATTGAGTACATTTATAAAGTCGGGTCGATAATTCATGTCGTCAATTATTTATCAACATATGCAATTGAAGAATACTTTGGAGAGTCCCCCAGTTCCTACATGCACATATAGTTAGTTTGCCTTTGACTGAATTAGAAAGTTGACTCATGGTGTCGTCTCATAAATAGACAAGAATGGACGAGTTGATAAACAGATTAAATAATGACATAAACTCCGCTTGAAAGTGTATGGAGATTTTTATTTGCAACTTTACCAAAAAAAAGTCATAGACCTATTGTTATTGTATCAATTCAGTCCTAATTTTTTTGCATTTATGCTAATTCAATCTATTCGGCGAACTTTGACCAGCTGAAGCTGACGTGGACAAATTTTTAAAAATATCTTAATTTTTTTTTTAATTTTTGTGTGTGTGTGTGCGCGCGCGCGCCTTCCTTCTTTCTTTAGCCGATTGCCAGCAAAACTTGTCCCCGCTGGCCACTAACAAGGGCGAGCATCGTCGACCCTTGCATCTGGCCGGTCACCGGTGGCGACCGGCTGGACCAAAGAGGAGATGAAAAACGGCTATCACCAGCAAGTGAGACTGGATATTTTGTTGGTGTTTACTCTTTTTGGAAGCAGCTGTTGCTCAAAGAGGATCCTGTTCCTTATGTTGCTATAGTTGCGCCATCGAGATTTCTAGACCCTAGATTTGAAGGCCCTAAAAGGTGAAGGTTTCGCTCATACAAGTGCTAGATTTATACTTGTTCAACCTTTTTACTCTTCTGACAAAAAAAAAAAAACCTTTTTACTTTATTCAGTGATGGTTTTGGAGATACCAAACATAGGCATACACCGCCAAAAGGTAATTGGATGCCGATTTTGGTATGATGTCATAGATGTATTTTTTTGAGCATATATGACCTATAAATTTATTCCAATAATTTCTCTTTTTACCTTAAGCTTGTTTTGTTTTGAAATTGTCTGGGATTTGTCTTGATTTGAAGTTATGCTTCTTGTGCTGAGATGTTTCTCTCATTTATTTCGATTGAGAAAATGAAATGAAATGTGTTATTTCAATAAAAACACATTTATATATTTATTTATATTCGGCTTGTTGAAATCCAAATATTACGAATAGAAAATATTCAATATCTAATAATCTCTGGTGGGTTTGGAAAAGCAATTCCCATCTTATGTCCCATCTATAATGAGTAATGTGATTTTGTTTGACGGAAAATCATTTTTCAAGAAAATAATTATGTTTTTTGATGTTTGGCTAATATTTAAAAATGAATTAAAAGATGATTTTTGTTGTTTGTCAAGGAATTAATTTTCCTAAAAAAATTATTAACCAATTGGATTTTTTAATTATTGTTTTATTTTTTGAATAAAAATATTTTTTGTTTTTAGTTATTATGTTTTAATTACTTTCTTTACTTTTTTTCTTTTTATTCCTTCTTCCTTATGTAATTTCTTCTCAGTTGGTCGCCGGCCACAAGCTAGGCTCGGCCTTGGTCCAACCTCGCTGGAGGTCGGTGAGCTTAGGGCGAGCCTTGCTGGTCTCGAGCGAGGCCGAGCTTCACTGGATCTAGTGAGGCAAGTCTCACTCGTTCGAGGCCGAGTCCGATAGAGCCAGATCCGGCGAGGCGAGGCCTCCCTTATGGCTGGCAATACCAAGGCTCATCTCGTCGGCCTAGGGCGATGTAGAGGCTTACCTCATCGTCTTCGGGAGAGGGCAAGGCTCGCTTGCCTCGCTCGCTCAAGGTCGAGCCTGTCTAAAGCAGATCCAGGGAGCTTGACCTCCTTCGAGGCTCGCGTCGTCGAGCCTCGAGCTCACCTCGCTAGGCGATCGCCATTGCCAAGGTCCGCCATCGGTGGAGGAAGGAGTAGAGCAGGCTGAGGAAGGAGGAAGAAGGAGAAGAGATTAAAAATAAAAAAATTTGAATTTAGATAATGAAAAAATAATAACCTTGAAGAAAAGAAGCGTGAAAGAAAGGAGAAAGAAAATATAAGGAAAATGTTTTCCTCTTCTAAATTTTTTTTCCTAGTTTGAGAAGGTTTTTTTTTTTTTGTTGAGTGAAAAATATTTTTCGTTGATCATTTATTTTCCATCCTCCAAGAACCGAAAATTAGAAAAAAAATATTTTTCGAAAAACAAACGGGCCTAAATAAGGATTTTTAGGCTTGATTTTAAATTACAAAAATTGCCTTTCCCCCGTTTGACAGACGTCCGGCTACTTTCCCCTTTTCGAGCGCCAAATTCAATCGCGGAAGCTGAGAGCAAGGAAGGCATGAGGCGAGGCAGTGAATGGGAAGAGGACACGTGTCCCTACCTAGCCGTTTGCAGTCTGACCCCCTGAACAGGTGCAAGAGAGGGAGGGAGAAGAGAAAACAGAGGAAATATCTTGTAGAAAAGCTTCCTCCTTTGCACTCAAGTCGCACCCTGTCTAGCGTTGCAGTGATTGATTAGCTTCAGTTCGATCATGGGTCGCTGATCATCGATTTGGGTTCAATCGACTGCGCCTGAGGGAAGAACCTGGTTCTCGCTTCGCTGGAAGGTAAGATGGTTCATACTCACCTCGCGTGTTTGTGGGTTCAGCTCAAACCCAGTTTCGTCGCTGTCGTTCTTCTGCAATTCCGTGTTGGTCCCGGTCAAACGAAGTGTCTAGGTTTTGCACTTAGCTAAGACAGGAAGGACTGTGAGAGGACTGTGTAGATCTTCACTAATTTTGTGGTTTACCTTCGTTATCTGGGAAGAGCGAGCCAACGCACACAGAGTTATCCCCTATTAGCTCATCGCATTCTTGTGCTATTTAATACACCGTCTCTCTGCGAATATTAGGGACAAATAATGCCTAAAAGCTGAAATGGAAGGAAAAGGCAATATTCGCCACAAGGGTTTATAATTCTTGTAACAGCAATGTTGGTTTTTTCACGGGCAATTACTGGCATCAGTCTTCCAGATTCATTGACATCTTCGCCCTTCTCTTTCCTTGCAAGTTAGGTGTTACCATCAGTAGAAGGAATTTCTGTGTTAGTTCTCTTTGGTGGTTTGAGGAGGTTCGGAGTCGAAAGGACAATGTCAAGTTTTACACAAACACAGACAATCTGGCACCTAAAACGCGAAATATTTCTGCTAGTTCCAATGTCAGTGATCTTATGCTTTTGACAGTATTGAAGGGTTGGATCTTTTCTGGCATGTGGAAGGATGAAAGCCAAGCTAACTTACCATTTGACCGAAAAGAGGATAAAAAATGGGGATGTGGATGACAATAAGTGGAGTACCTTATATAGCTCCTTACTCTGCAACAACGCCTTGTCGCCTTGTCGTAATTTTAATGCTGCATTCATTTTCTCTTCCATTCCCGCACTTTCCTTAGAATACTGCCTTGACATCAAGGAAGTGACCCCAAATGACCAAAATGTTCATGGTTGACGAACATGTTTGTGATTTCCACAGAACATAATTACAAGACTACAGACCACGCCATGCATAGATCTGAGCGATATTTGTCATGAAATACGACCATGATTCGCTGCAAGGGGTCTCCCCTACTAATTAAAATGCCTCATCTATGAAAGGCTGTAAATGAGAGGTTGGAACTTGCCAAATGACAAATGAGAGTTCTCCTTGCAGAAATATCTCCACGTGCTAATGGCCAAATGACAAGTTCTCTTTATAGTACATGGAGGCTGACTCTGCTGTGGTGTTCTGTCTAGTTATCATTTGTTCTCATCCTATGCTCTTAATGTGAATAAGTTATGGTTTTGCTTGCCCTAGAAACAAGAACCGGACAGGTTATGATGCTAACTTGTGGTGCGATCATTTACCCCCTCCTCTCGCTCTCCCTCCCTCCCTCTATCTCTCTTTGTGGGATTACTTGCATAAGATCCGAATGTGGAAGTTTGCTGCTCCTCTACTATGCATCTATAAAAGAAAAAAGTACTCCTCTACAATGTGTCATCTACTAGATGTCCAAGAAGTTAGTGATTGCTTTGTCATTTATGATCGACTTCAGTGTAGTAGGAGCATTGATATATACGTTGTAGGACTTGTTTGGACCCCAGAGTGTCTGGCATGTTCCCTTCATTTTTTGTTGCAATGCTTATAGATAACTACCCAATAAATAGGCGTGAGGAAAAAGCATGATAACCAAGATGTTTATGCCTTTCCATGAAACACGATGTACATGGCGAACGAAGAACATTATTATGAATGATTGCTTTTGCAATCTTGAGGTTCTTTTTTGCAGAACGGTCAGAAAAAACGCAGTATGTCTGGCTTCTTTGGAGCTTGAGTGTGTTAAATTTTTTAATTCTATCTTATCGGTCTAGCTTTTCCTTGAAAATTCATAGTTCTAGCTTTTTCTAAATTGTTGCACTAGTCCCTCAGCCTTAACATGCTTCGTTAAGTATATTTAAGAACGTGCTACTTATGGAAAAAAGTATATGTGAGACCACTCTATAATTTGACTTCTTTTGTAGGCTTGGTTTACGGGAGAGAAGGTTGGCAAAGTGATTGGTAGAACAAGAAGAGAAGCCTAACACCAGGCTGCTGAAGGTTCACTTAGGCATTTGGCTGGTAAGATGCTCTCTTTCAGTTTCCCATTTAATGCCCTGTCTGGGGTCCGTTTGACTGCTTAATCTTGATGATTATTGGATATGGTATTATGAGAAGTATGTCAATGGATAGTCATTGACAAACAAGTGTGTTCTAATATGTCTCGTCAATTTTCTGCCAAATGTAAGCATATTTGAGCGTAGTCGACATGACATAGGGAGGCTCGGATAGCAATCTAAAACAAAGTTCTGTCTTCTGGTTAATCTCACAGAGTGACAATTGAAATTCTTGGTAAAATGAAATTACTAGTAGCTGTTTAGTTAAGCATTTTTGCATACTTTAATTGCTATAATGTGATAGTGGACAATTTTATTGAATCATATGAGATTAGCTGAATTATTCAGCATGTCATAATGATGTTGACTACTGTATCTTACATCAAATATGTGTTTGCCTGTAAAGATGCGTGCACCATCTTTTTAGTAGTTCGGTGTCATAAATTGAATTGTTAGGCGAGGTGGGATAATCCTAATTTTATGCGTTTTTTCTTGCTGGATTTTTGTTTTTAATGTCTATTTTTTTGGGCGAGAAAAGAGAAGGGGGAGACAGCCAATTGTGTCCTGATTTAACCTGGCGAGAAAATGTCAAGGTTATCTGGAGAAGTATGAGAGAATTGATATCTGCCAAAGGAAATCATAAGTGCATGATGGACTGTGTATATCTCCTAGGGGAGAGTGCTGAAATTTTTCAGTTTATGATTGGGCTGTTCTCTGTCGTACTTCTCCTAGAAGATCATCCTTCATTTTACTCTTCGATCTTTATTTTCATCCTTTTGGGGTACCTGTTTTGGGAAATTAGTTGGAAATATCCATATATCCTTATATCCTTTTATTGAGGGGAGGACCAAATAGTCTAAGGTCTAGCTTTATTTTGGGTCAAAGTGTATTATCTAGTTGAAGCCATGGGATATATTTTTCAACAAACTTCATAAGATCAGAATCTGTAAGTTTGCTGCTCCTCTACTGTGCATCTATAAAAGGAAAATGTATTCCTCTTCCATGTGTCATCTACTAGATGTCCAAAAAGTTAGTGATTGCTTCATCATTTATGATCAACTTCAATGCAATAGGAGCATTGATAGATACGTTGTAGGACTTGTTTGGATCCTAGAGTGTTTGGCATGTCCCGTTCATTTTTTGTTGTGATGCTTATTGATAACTATTGAATAAGCAGGCCTGAGGAAAGAGCACGGTAACTAAGATGTTTATGCATTTCCATGAAACACATTGTACATGTTGAACAAAAAACTTAGTTTTGAATAATTGCTTTTGCAATCTTGAGCTTCTTTTTTGCAGAACCATCAGAAAAAAACTCAGTATTAGAAATGTTATTAAAAAAAGTGGGGCTTTTACCAGGTTCTATTCTAGCATCAGATTTAGCTCAGTTTAATTTTAGTTAGTATATATATTTTGACTTTATTTTTATTTCATTTTTTCAGCAAATGCCCTTGACATAATTTAATTTTTTGCAATGCATTTTAAGCTGTTTGCCTATTTTCCTCAAATATATTAGGATGCATCTTTATTGAAGGAAATCATTGTACTTGGTTCTGGTCACTCCCATTGATGCTTGGGTGCTTCTCTTCACAGCCTTCATTGTTCATATCGTTGATATGGAAATAACCGCAAGACAGAGGATGTGGCTGATTATCTTTGCCTGCATCATTATTTTGCTCCTGATCATTGAAGTTACCTTCAAATTGCTGGCCTTCTACCACCCCCGAAAGTAAATGAATGATGATGGAGGTTTTCAAGACATATGGCGTGGCAGTTGGGCCGCACAATCTCACCATCTATTTCCATGCATATTCCACATGACTCTCCTTGACTTTGGATTCAGGTAGTCTTGATGCTAGCTTTTCTTTCATGGGTTGATATGGGCAGACTTGACAAATCTTTAAAATGACCTGTGTACTCATCTGGATATCTGCATGCTATGTTCCTTCTCTTCTCCCCTTGTGTACTTCTCCATGCACGCAGTCTTCTGCTTTTTATCTTCAGTATTAGTCACACCCTTTTGAAGTTGCAGTAATGATGGATAAAATACCTCTGACGGCAACAGGAACAAGAGCATTGTCAAAATAATTAATCCAAATGGATTGCTAACTTGACTTTGGATTCGGGAAGTCACAACTTGATTACCATATAACTCTCTGATGCAATCTTCTCTTTCTTGGGTTGACATGGTTGCCTTGCGATCAACATAGACCTAGAGAACCAGAGGACTTCCAATTTTCCGCAATTACCCTATCACTAATATGACTTCATAAAGCTAAATCACAGTAGAATTGAGGACTTTCCCTTTAGCATGTTGAGCCAAAGTTCGAGGATCTTTATGTCATTTTTATTTGAAACAATGGCGCAATAATGTTTATCACTGGGAATGCTGGAGTGAAATCAAGATAGTTTACAATCTGTTGCTATGGCAAAATGGCTCAGCCTAACGTAACTATTCGTGAAGTGAGCTCATGCAAATCTTTCTCCTAATCTGCAGATGCGGAACTTGAGTCCTAGATCTTACAGGTTGTGCTGACTTGTTAGTCACTCCTAAGTTCTCTGGCTGCAAAAATCTGGCCTCATTGATGCTGGAGCGATGTCCACAATTGGTCAAGATAGATCATTCGATCGGCGATTTGACGTGCTTGGTTTCCCAGTTTTTGAAGGTCTGCACAGATCTCAGCACGTTGCAGGGAGAAGTGGGTCACTTGACAGCTCTGAATGAGCTTCTCATGGACCGGACTTCGGTACAAGAAATTCCCATCTCCATCATTTAAAGCAGTTAGAAACCTTGAGTGCCTCAAACTATTCTCATTCAGTCGACCACCGAGAAGGATACATCACCAGACGGATATCTCACTTCTTTCCATGGATGGCACCAGAATCGCAGCACTTCCCATCTCTGGTGGAGAACTGGTCCATCTTAAACGCTTGTCATTATGGGGCTGTCGTCGAATAAGAAAACTTTCCAAGCGCCATTGGAAGGAAAGGGAGATCATTAGTCGAATTAGAAGTGTCGTGGACAGGCGTTTCCAAGTTTCCAGATTCGATTGAAAATCTGCAGAATTTGAAGGTACTGAGAATGGATTCTTGTTTCTTTAGAAAGTTACCCCGATATCGGAGAGCTGACTAGCCTTGAAGAAATACACGCCGCCCAGTGTCGGAGTCTCGAAGAGGAGGAGGGGGGGCATTCTGATTCAGATCGGGAAACTGCATAATCTGAGAATGCGTCCAAGTATTTCCAGCATACCAGCAGAGATCCACCAACTTTCCAATCTTCGGACACTTGTCTAGGCTCCAGAGACCCCTAGTGTATTTCCACGGTCAAGTATGTCTGTAGATTTCAGACAACGTTTGCTTGCAATTTTTCTTACGAGCGTGTTTATGTCTTTCTCTCGGGCTCTAACCTTCACATGAGCACAAACACTGTCGCTTGTAACTTGCATTCACCTCTTTTGTACGTCCATCGTGGTTAATCCATCAGGGGACTTTGAAGCCCAACATGGCCGGGCCAAGTCCAAAATTCAACATCTGCCGCTGAAACATGATAGATTTGACTTGCTATTTTCATGTTTGACATAAGGTTCATCATTAGCAACAATCTCTTGGCCTATCAATTTGGTCGTAGGACCACCGACTACACCCACATTAAAACTTACTGTGCATTTTTTTTTTAATTTTCACGTCAAATATTTAATTCATTACATCAAACACCTTTAATCACACCAGAAAAACATGCTTGACTCTATCATATATCCACAATCAAGTCACAAAAGTTCGAATTGATTGTAAAAACAGACCAATTATTCTATACCCAATTATGACATGTTGGAATTTCGTACGACAAACGCTTGTTGTCGGGACTTCCATAGCAGCTCGTGGGATAGGACCTCATCATGTCTTCACTCGAACATACATATTAGAAAGAGAGAATCTCTTGAAGAACAACTCCATGGTATTTTTCTCCAATCAAGTGGAAAGGGAAAACACATGTTTTCAAGGTTTTCAACTTTTCATGGACGAAAGTGGCAATTTCATGAAGGCCCTTCGGTATTGGTGTCCAAGGCGTCCTGAGTATAAACGAAACCTGCAATTTGGGCCTGTGAAAAAGAAGACATAAAAGAACTAGAGTCGTCAATATGGGTCATAGTGTTGGGCTTTGGGCCCAATCCAGCCCATTAGGTTGTTAAAAACCTAGGGCAGCAGCAGCAACACGGTGGAATATATACACGCACGAGAGAGAACAAAAGGTAAGAAGAGACCGAGAGCAAAAACGTCAAAATAGTGCAGGGGCGCACAGCAGATTTTCTGGGCGTCCATCTGAGATCAAATCGACGATCGGAGGTCTTCCCGTGGTCCGATTGGGCTGAAATTTTGACAGCATCTTCAAGACTCGTTGTTCTTGATTCTGTACGGTTGAATCATGATTTCAAGGTATTTACTGTAGCTGTTCGTGGGTATTTCGGGACTGCATATTTTGGGGGTGATTTTCATCCGGTTCTCTCGTCTACGATGTTGTTGCTGCTTGATCTCCACTTATAGTTTTGGGATTTTATTGTCGTTGTATTCAGCGAGTTTGTGTATCCAAACGATTGATATATAGTGGAGATTCGGGTAGACTCCGTGAGCGGTCTCGTGGTTTTTATCCTTCGCATTGAAGGGGTTTTCCACGTAAAAGATTCTGGTGTTGTTTTTCTTTCAATTCGCATATTTCCATTGGTTGTGCTCGAATAGGTTTCTCACAGGTTTAGTCAAAGGGGGAAAATTATATCCGCTGCTTGTCTGTTTTTCCCAACATAGTGGTATCAGAGCATTGTTTTTGACTGAACGATGGAACCGAACGTGAGCAGAATGGTTAGTTTGAATGGAAAGAATTATCATGTATGGAGAGGAAAGATGGAAGATCTACTATATGTGAAACGGTGGCATTTACCAGTGTTTGCTGATACTAAACCTGATAATATGAGCGATGCTGATTGGAATCTTGAACACAAAATTGTGTGTGGATTTATTCGACAATTTGTCGATGATAATGTTTTGAATCACATCAGCAAAGAATCGCATGCTAGGACATTGTGGAATAAGCTGGAGTCATTATATGCACGGAAGACTGGCAACAACAAAATATGTTTGATTAAACAATTTATGGAGTTGCATTATAGAGATGGCCAATCTATATCAGATCACTTGAATGAGTTTCAAGGAGTGATAGATCAACTTTCTGCCATGAATATTAAATTTGATGATGAAGTGCAAGGACTTTGGTTGTTATGTACCTTGCCGGAATCTTGGGAGACTTTTCGTATGTCTTTAATTAATGCTGCACCTGATGGTATTGTTACCATGGATTTTGCAAAAAGTGGTGTTCTGAATGAAGAGATGAGAAGAAAAACACGTGGTTCTTCCTCTCATTCAGAAGCTCTAGTTGTTGAAAACAGGGGCAGAAGTCAGAGTAGAGGTCCGAAAGGTAGATACAAGAACCGAAGCAAGTCAAGATCATGGAAGAAGACTATTGAGTGTCATCACTGTGGTAAGATGGGTCATATGAAGAAAAATTGTTTCCAGCTGAAAAATGAGATGAGGAATGAGAAGAAAAATGGCAATGAAAATAACGAGAGAAGAAATAATGGTGGTGATGATCGGGTGGCAACTGCTACTGATGAACTTGTTATTGTTTGCTATGATGATAATGTTAATTTTGCATGTGATGATTCAAACTGGGTTATTGATAGTGGAGCTTCTCTGCATATTACCTCCAGGAAAGAATTCTTTACATCCTACAGGTCAGGAAATTTTGGTACCTTAAGGATGGGTAATGACGGTTTGGCTACTGTTGTTGGCATAGGAGATGTATGCTTGGAGACTAGTACTGGAGCAAAACTAGTTCTGAAAGATGTTAGACATGTTCCTGATATTCGTTTGAATTTGATTTCGACTGGAAAACTTGATGATGCAGGATTTTGCAGTACTTTTGACAATGGTCAATGGAAACTCACCAGAGGCTCATTAATTGTGGCTAGAGGTATGAAACAATCTTCCTTATATTTGTTTCAGGCTAAGATTTCCAAAGACATGTGTAATGTTGTGGAAGATGAGAATGCAACTGCATTATGGCACAAGAGGCTTAGTCACATTAGTGAGAAAGGAATTGGCTTACTAGCTAAAAAAGGTTTACTCTCTGGAGTAAAGAGTGCAAGACTTGAGAAGTGTGCACATTGTTTAGCAGGAAAACAACGAAGAGTTTCATTCAAGAGTCATCCGCCTTCGAGAAAATCAGAGTTGCTAGAATTAGTGCATTCAGATGTTTGCGGTCCAATAAAACCACTAACACTTGGTGGTGCAGCTTACTTTGTAACCTTCATTGATGACCATTCAAGAAAATTATGGGTTTATTTCTTGAAGACGAAAGATCAAGTGTTAGATGCATTCAAGCAGTTTCAAGTTTCAGTTGAAAGACAGACTGGAAAGAAGTTGAAATGCATTCGTTCAGATAACGGTGGTGAGTACATCGGGCCATTTGATGAATATTGTAGGCAACAGGGAATTCGACATCAGAAGACACCTCCTAAAACGCCTGAGTTAAATGGTGTAGCGGAAAGAATGAACAGAACACTGATTGAGAGAGTCAGATGTTTGATTTCAGATGCAAAATTGCCAAAATCTTTTTGGGGAGAGGCTTTGAGTACAGTGGTACATGTTCTTAATATTTCTCCCATTGTTGCTTTAGATGGTGATGTTCCAGACAGAGTTTGGTTTGAAAAGGAAATTTCATATGATCATCTAAAGGTGTTTGGCTGCAAAGTTTATGTTCATGTTCCCAAAGATGAGAGGTCCAAGTTAGATGTCAAGACAAAAGAGTGCATCTTTCTTGGTTATGGTTCTGATGAATTTGGCTACAGGCTTTATGATCCAGTTGCTAAGAAAATTGTCAGAAGCCGAGATGTAGTATTCGTTGAGAATGAGACCATTTGTGATATTGAGAAGATAAAGAAGACAGATTCCCGTGATTCTGATGTGTTAGCTGATACTAGCTCAATCTCACCTTTTGAGTTGCAGGAACAGTTGCATGATCAAGTTGAAGACGATGGTCAGACTACATATCAGCAGGTTCAGGATCAGACTCAGAATGATCAGCCGGTTGAAGATCAGGCTCAGGGTGATCAACATCATTCAGATGACATTGATGCTCAAGAGATTGCACCATTAGCTCCACCAACTACTGCTTTGAGGAGGTCTGCCAGAGACCGCACCTCATCTACTAGATATTCCTCTAATGAGTATGTTCTGTTGACAGATGCAGGTGAACCTGAAACTTTTGAAGAAGCAGTAGAAGATAAGAATAGGAAGGAATGGTTTGATGCAATGCATGATGAGATGAAGTCATTGCATGACAATCACACCTTTGAGTTGGTGGCATTACCTGAGGGTAAAAGAGCTTTGAAGAACCGATGGGTTTATAGATTGAAGCAAGATGAGACGACTTCGCGTCCTCGATATAAAGCTAGATTGGTTGTTAAAGGCTTCAATCAGAAAAAGGGAATTGACTATGATGAGATCTTCTCACCAGTTGTAAAAATGTCTTCAATTCGAGTTGTTTTGAGTTTAGCAGCTAGCCTTGATCTCGAGGTTGAGCAGATGGACGTGAAGACCGCTTTCCTTCATGGTGACTTGGAGGAAGACATATACATGGAGCAACCTGAAGGTTTTCAGGTAAAAGGTAAAGAGAATTATGTTTGCAAACTGAAGAAAAGCTTGTATGGCTTAAAGCAGGCGCCGAGGCAATGGTATAGAAAATTTGAGTCTTTTATGGGGGAGCAATCCTATAAGAAGACTACTTCTGATCATTGTGTATTTGTGCAGAAATTCTCTGAAGGTGATTTTATTATCTTATTGCTCTATGTTGATGACATGTTGATTGTTGGTCAGAATACTTCTAGGATTGACAGGTTAAAGCAAGATTTGAACAAGTCTTTTTCAATGAAAGACTTGGGGCCGGCTAAGCAGATTCTTGGTATGAGGATCACTCGCGACAGACAGGCGAAGAGATTATGGTTATCTCAAGAGAAGTACATAGAGAAAGTACTTCAAAGGTTCAAAATGGACAAAGCTAAAGTTGTAAGTACACCTCTTGCTACGCACTTTAAGCTTAGTCATAAACAATGTCCGTCAACTGAGAATGATCTGAAAGAGATGGAAAAAGTTCCTTATGCTTCTGCAGTGGGTAGTCTGATGTATGCAATGGTTTGCACAAGACCAGATATAGCTCATGCAGTTGGAGTGGTTAGCCGTTTTATGTCAAATCCAGGTAGAGAGCACTGGAATGCATTGAAGTGGATATTGAGATATCTCCGAGGCACTTCTAGTTTGAGACTTTCATTTGGGAGTGATAAGCCGATTCTTGTTGGATATACTGATTCTGACATGGCAGGTGATATTGACACAAGGAAATCTACTTCGGGTTATCTGATTACTTTCTCAGGGGGAGCTGTGGCTTGGCAGTCAAGGTTGCAAAAATGTGTTGCCTTGTCGACGACAGAGGCAGAGTTCATCGCAGCAACTGAAGCATGTAAGGAATTGCTTTGGATGAAAGAGTTCACGCAGGAACTTGGTTTCAGTCAAGAGAGGTATGTTTTACTTTGTGATAATCAAAGTGCTATACATCTTGCAAAGAATTCCACTTTTCATGCCAGGTCCAAACATATTGATGTGAGGTATCACTGGATACGAGAAACTTTGGAATCCAAAGGGTTAGAACTTGAGAAAGTACACACAGAAGATAATGCTTCAGATATGATGACAAAGGCTCTCACTAGAGAGAAGTATGAGTTTTGTCGGCGTCAAGCCGGCATGAATTTCTGATGAATTCTTTTGTGTCGAGATCTCCCTTAATGGGCTGGAGGGGGAGATTTGTTGGGCTTTGGGCCCAATCCAGCCCATTAGGTTGTTAAAAACCTAGGGCAGCAGCAGCAACACGGTGGAATATATACACGCACGAGAGAGAACAAAAGGTAAGAAGAGACCGAGAGCAAAAACGTCAAAATAGTGCAGGGGCGCACAGCAGATTTTCTGGGCGTCCATCTGAGATCAAATCGACGATCGGAGGTCTTCCCGTGGTCCGATTGGGCTGAAATTTTGACAGCATCTTCAAGACTCGTTGTTCTTGATTCTGTACGGTTGAATCATGATTTCAAGGTATTTACTGTAGCTGTTCGTGGGTATTTCGGGACTGCATATTTTGGGGGTGATTTTCATCCGGTTCTCTCGTCTACGGTGTTGTTGCTGCTTGATCTCCACTTATAGTTTTGGGATTTTATTGTCGTTGTATTCAGCGAGTTTGTGTATCCAAACGATTGATATATAGTGGAGATTCGGGTAGACTCCGTGAGCGGTCTCGTGGTTTTTATCCTTCGCATTGAAGGGGTTTTCCACGTAAAAGATTCTGGTGTTGTTTTTCTTTCAATTCGCATATTTCCATTGGTTGTGCTCGAATAGGTTTCTCACAGGTTTAGTCAAAGGGGGAAAATTATATCCGCTGCTTGTCTGTTTTTCCCAACACATAGAACCATATTTGACCCATATTTTGTATAAAATGGGTCATATATGGATTATTAACTTTTAAAGGACTCAATAAAGATGGGTCTAAAAAGTTGAAGTAAAATTAAATGATTCACAATAAATGCATAGTCGACACATATTGGATCCATTTTCGACCCATAAATATAGCTTTCTTCCATAAGTTGCAAATGGTCTCGGTTGCCGGTCCTGATCGCGATTGCAGGCCCCGGCCTCGATCCTTGTCGGGTATGGGTTAATTGCGGGTCGGGTATATGTTATTGAATATGGGTCAAAATGGATTAGATAAGTCAATATGGGTCGGACCATATTCGACCCGATCCGATCCACCCATTTGACACATTTACAGAAAACCTTAATCGCAACGACGTCCAAGGTCTTCAAGACCAAGTGAAACGTGAATTGGAACTGACTCTGCGCAATAGAATGGCGTTACTAGAAGCTCGATGGTCCAAACGAAGCTCATAGCGGATGTAGATATGCAAGTGATCGCATTATCGAATTCGCCGCGATGAAGTTCAAAGCATTGTGGCCAATCCTCCAAAGACAACTCCAGGAAATTTACTTCCGACATTGACAAAAACAACTACACCAATGGCTTATTTGACAATGGATGTCCTAGCATACTTGACTAGGAAGACCATCGGGATTTGAAAATCTTAACAAGAAAGGACATTTCTTTGGATTTTATCTCATTGTTACCTGAAATTTGAAAAAAGCGGACATCGCTAGATAGTACTGTTCAATTGGATTTAGGTTAGCCGACTAAACACGCGAGCTGTGCTTCCCGACCGCGCATAGCACAAGCCATCGTGGTCATGACCGATAGAATCGAGACGACCAAACCAACACATGATCGAACACTCGGTCGACCCCTCGGCCAATTCTCGAGCAATGGAAAGAAGGTATCTCGATAATTCCTCCGAGACACATCATTTCCTCATCTACTCACATTTTGGACGCGACGGTTATATCATCAAACAGTCAGATAACGAACGAGCAGATAGAAAAACACTCTTACGAAGCCGACCGATCGATTGAAAAGTACTTACATAACATAATCACTTAATGGGGTTACCCCCACCTTGTTGACCATGCAAGATGTATAAGAGTTGCACATCAGCTTCTCTTTAAATTGCAGTAGTCTGGCTGTGGGAACCAGTTGCCAGAATTCCGGTAAGAGCTGGAGACAAAGCAATGGCAGATGTCATACCTGCACATTTTATCATTTTTTGTTTCCTTCAAGTGTTGAGTGCTTCTCAAAATATCTACTAGGGCGATGCGCGTCAACGTAAACACAGGATGTTGTTTGAAACCTTAATAGAATTGAAATGCCATAAGCCAGGTAAAATATATATATAGCTCCAAAAAACTAAATCATTTATGATAATTGCAAAACCCACTGAGCAACCAAACACCGACATTCCGAAATTCAGGTAGCAGAGCAACAACCTACGTCACCGAATATACTTACGAATTCAAAAGCAACTTTGGAAGGCGGAATAGAGGAGACCATTGACACGTACGGGGGATTTACAGAGTCGTCAAGATTCCATGTTAACCTTGCTTGTTCCCCACGGAATTAAATGCAATTGGAACTTGCATTTGCACTGCACGGTTCAATTGGAGTAGCACCAAACCAACATCGCAGCATGTCCTGCTCTAATGAAACATTAAAGGAAGAGAAATATCTGCAAGCACCACCATTGTCCCAAAAAACAAACTTAAATGTGAACACACCAAGGAAGCCCATAAAAAAGAAGCAATCATCCCTCCCAAAGCCACACCACCAGTTAGACAAAAAGAGCAACCAAACACCCATCAACGGAAAACAAGAAAATTACGCACCATTTGACAAGCCTTTAACAAAGTTATTTCTCAACTGTTTGTGGAAACGACAGGCTCTTCCAGGAGAGACGAGTGGCTGGGAAAGGATTTAGTGGCATAAATTTAGAGGTGCCGTTAAATCTGGGTTGTCCAATTCAAAATGGACGGCTCAGATCAATCAACAGTTTTTTAGTGAGAGATGGTGTGGACTGATCTGGACCGTTCATTTTGAATTGGACGGCCCAGATTGATCATGGTATGAAATTGTAGAAAATTTTTAATGATATGAAATCCAGATCTCGAGTGGCCTCCGTGGCTCAGTTGAGCGGGTCATGCTTTGCACGAGAAAGAGTGTGCGTGTTGAAAAGCGTCCAGCACGAGCTGTGAGACTTGTCTTGAGTTGTCCCCGGCGAGTTTTGGCCAAGGGTGAAGCCCGTCACCCCCCTTGATTTGCAAAAAGGAAATAACTAGGGAACTTCACGAACGTAAACTAAACTTGAAATTAGCACCGAAGGATAATATTTTATTTGATATCAGGATAATCTGAGAATGATATTTGGAAGCTGGATTTTTTTTTTCTTTTTCCGTAAATAAGCTTGAGAAAATAAAGCGGAATATAAGATTTAGAGAATCTGTGCATAATTCGGTATATCTCGATAAGTATATGCATTATATAAAAAAAGATATATGCATAATCTTGATAGATATTCAGAATTAAATAAAATATCATAATTCTCATATTATATAATGTTGCATCGATTTTAATTGATGTGAGACCACTCTATAGAATTTGATTTCTTTTGTAGGCTTGGTTCACGGGAGAGAAGGTTGGCGAAGCGATTGGTAGAACAAGAAGAGAAGCCCAATACCGGCTGCTGAACGTTCACTTAGGCATTTGCCTGGTAAGATACTCTCTTTATGGATGCATCTTTGTTGATGGACATCAATGTGCTTGGCTCTGGTCACTCCCATTGACGCTCAAGTGCTTCTCTTCCCAGCCTTCCTTGTTCACTGAATCGTTGACATGGACGACGACGACTGTGTGAAACTAACCCCGAAACAGACGATGTGGGTGATTTCCTTTTTCTGCGTGCTTATTCTGCTCATGGCCATCGGAACTACCTTCAAAATTCTGGCCTACTACCGAAAGTAAACGAGCGATGATGGAGGTTTTTGAGGCACATGGCGCGGCGGTTGGGCGGCACGATCTTACTATATATTTCCATGCATATTCTACATTACTCTTCCTTGACTTTGGATTCAGAAAGTCAGAACTTAGATTGCAATAGAACTCTTGATGCTAGCTTTTCTTTCATGGGTTGAAATGGCAATACCTCATCTGTATATCTGCGTACTGTCTACGGTTCCTCCTCTTCTCCCCTTGTGTGTACCTCTCCATGCACGCAGTCTTCTGCTTTTTATCTATCAGTATCAGCACACCTTTTTAAGTCGCAGTTACGACGGATAAATTACCGCTGATAGCAGGAACAAGAACACTGTCAAACTAACTAATATGGCTTCATAAAGCTAAGTCGCGCTAGAGTTGTGAACTTTCCATGTATAACACATTGGGTCAAAGTTCAAGAATTATTTATGTCGTTTTTCTTTGAAACAATGGGGCGATAATGTTGATCACCGGTTGTAGATCAGGATGACCAGGGACTTCGTATGGTGGACAATTTATGCGGGGAAAATTGTAAAAAAAAAAAGGTTCTAAACCTTTCACTTTTTGCCAATTCGGTCTTAAACCTTTTAAGTTTGCCGATTCAGTCCTAAACCTTTTCACATTTTGCCGATTCAAACTATTGATCGGAAATTGTTGATGTGGCACCGGCGACGCCGATGTTGATATTTTAATTTATATTTTCTTAACAGTTTTATAAAAAAAAAATTGAATTTTTATTTTTATTTTTCTTCCTTTTTTATTTTTCTCTGTTTTGGGTTTATTGGCTCGCCGCCCCCACAAACTCAAGTATTAGGACTAGGAGGGTTTCAGCTTTTGCATACCACGTTGATTTCTAACGTGGAAAATGCATTTCATGCCCAGAAGCTCATCGAAGATTGCTTTGATGGATTTGCTTGTGGAAGTAGGACCCCTGTTACCACCTGAAAGAGTCGTCGTCCTGGAAGACTCCTCAGATCCGGACTCATCACGTTAGTCGGATGGATAACGATCAGCTCGCATCTATACCAAACTTCTTACTCACATAGCAACCTCAAGCTTTCGGACCGTATTGCTTGGTACCAGGGGAAAGCAATCAGACATGGAAACATAGCAGGTTGAGGCGACTTGGCAGAGAAATCGTTCGTCCGGAGAGTCTTACGAATCCAGGAAGGCGGAGCAGATTATTTTGATCATGAAATAGCTCTCGATAAGATAAAGCAGGTAAGCGTACGGTTTCTTCAATTGGATCGTGCCGACATTGCCGTAGATTTCGCTTACAGGTTGTGCTAACTTATTAGTCACTCCTAAGTTCCTCTGGCTGCAAAAGTCTGGCCTCATTGACTCTGGAGCGATGTCCACAATCGGTCAAGATAGATCATTCGATCGGCGATTTGAAGTGCTTGGTTTCCCAGAATTTGAAGTTCTGCACGGAGCTCAGCATATTGCCGGTAGAAGAGGGTCACTTGACTGCTCTGAAAGAGTTTCTCATGGACCGGACTTTGGTAGAGGAAATTCCCATCTCCATCATTTAAAGCAGCTAGAAACCTTGAGTACCTCAAATTGCTTCTCATTGAGTAGGAGAAGGATACGTCACCAAACGGAATTTTGGACACGACACGAGAAGACGAGACGAGACGACACGTGAATTCCTAAAAAAATAAAATAAAATAGAATTTCGACATATTGGGACACGTTGTATATTATTTATATATATTCTCATATATACATAATAAAAGACTTTTTTTTTATGATTTTAGTAAAATCTAAGCTTTGCTTATATTTCTCATCGCAAAAGGTCTAGAAATTCTCTAAAATTCTCGTTCGAATTTACTTGCTTTATATTTTCCTTACATCCCCTAAACGAAGGTTTATTATCGTCAAATGAAGAGCACACAAGTTCTAAATGTAACCTAACGGAATCTGAAATCGCTCACCTCTACTTCCCCTTAGCGGTTGTAGCATTCAATTTCACCGAAAAAGCTCCGAGTTAGCATTGATCCAGCGGGGCACATCATTGAAGCTCCGTGACGTTGCCGTTTCATTTCTTCCCTTGTTATTATTTAATTGATTAATCACGAAATATTATTTCGACAAAAAAAAAATCACGTAATATTTTTTCTTTTCTCGTCCTTTGAATTTTTAAAACGAAATGACGAGACTCTCCCCAAGAAGAAAAGTATCAATTTTTGGATTATCCAAGAAAAAGAAGGAGAAGCAAAATTTTGTGTTTTGGGTACGTGGGGGGAGGATAGACATTTTGTGCTCATCCCCTTCTCGATCTTATCTTACGTCCGTCGCCATTTCTCTTTCTGATGTTTAGGCTTATGTCTTTTCGTCTCCTTTTCTTTTTCTGGATTTTATTTTTGGGCAGTCTTAAAAAATGGCAAGAATTGATGATTCATTGTTATTTTTGTTGTTGTTGTTGTTGTTGTTTTTTTTTTTTTAAGAATAAGTGCATTGAAAATTCTAGAATTTGTGACGAAAGTACAGTTAAGTCCTAAAAATTTCAAAAAATGTAATCAAGTCCTAAAATTTATCAAATTGATGAAGTCACGAACTTCTGTTGATTTGACAAAGAAAGAAAGAAAGAAAGTACTTTTATTGATTGCATTTTTGAAAGTTTTTAGGATTTAATTGTACCTTTTAAAAACTCGATTGCATTTTTGGAAATGTTTTAGAATTTGATTACACTTTTTGAACGTTTTAAGACTTAATTACATTTTTTTTAACATGTTTTAAATTTTTTTAATGTACTTATTAAAAAAAAAAACAAAAAGAAGAAGTTTAAGAGCCATTTTTAGACTTGAAGCATAGCGAGTGATCGGCTTTGTGGGGGACTCCACTGAGTTGCGGCAGCGGATTGTGTTTTTGCCGAATTCCAGTCGGCTTTCTTTCCACCATCAATATCTTGCCGTCTTGACATTTTAACAAACGCCTTGCATGCTTTCGACATCATGGATCGCATAATTCAAGGAAACAAAGAATGATAACAACGTCTATTTCCTAGGTGAACCAAACCATGAAATGCGTAGTCATGAACCTACTCTATCAAATTCTACACAGGAAACTGTAGAAAAGTTTTTTCAATCAAATAGTACGCAGCAATTAGCCAAACAATATTCTCAAGGATACCAAAGGAAGTGCCAATGCTAGAAAAGCCCTATGCAATCGAAATCACAAAATCAGCAATGATAAGATTGGATACTCATCAAACCATGAAACACCAAGCTAATCGACTCATACTATTTCATCAAAGCATGTATTGCTAAAAATTTTGAACAGATCAGCCAAAAATAGAGCAAAAAGGCCAAGCGTTAGATATATTACCTTATATCTCTCGTGATAGGCTAGAATATCCAATTAACCTTGATAACTCTAGGACCTACGAAAATTTCGAAACTGAATTCTAAGATTTCGATTGAAGAAGATGAACGGAAACGAGAATCATCAAATTTCTTTTAGAGGTTTTGTTTTGTTTTTTCCAATCGGAGAGGGAGAGAACTTGGAGCTATGCCGTTGGAGAAAATCCAGCTACAGTGACGAGCTTCGATGGCGAAGATGAAGAAGAGCCATCATCAATGACGAGGCTCCATGGTGAAGAAGAGCCGAATCTTTAATGACGAAAAAGGTGAGCGTCGGCGAAGAAGAAGTGAATAAAAGAAAATGTAGGAAGGAAAGAGCGTCGTGTACCATGATAGAAAGCGAGAGAGTGAGATTTAGGAAAGCGTTTTCACCTTTTTATTTAGGAGAATTCACTTTTCTAATCTGCTGAACAAAATTTTTGTTGGCCGAAAAAGTACTTTTCATTGACCAGATTATTTTAGACCAACCAAACGGACGAAAGTCCGGAAACTACTTTCCCGGAAAATGTTATCCCAGAAACAAACACACCCTTAATCATGGAAATACAGGGTGTCAGTCTAACGCACGATTGCTGTTTTGAGAGGCTCGTTTAACACCAGGCTCTATGTGAGGGAATCTCGATGAATGGGACTGAATATATGATGTCGCGGAACCCGACAACCTCCGTCCCTTGAGAAATGTGATGAGCTTGACCTAAAATTGCGTGTGTTTAACCGTCAAAAACTTAGCCCTTCATCCGTAAAACTTGTGAGGAAAGGTCAACCGATTTGTACGAGATGGCATAATTGATTTGTTCCATTCCCAGATCTAGAAAGACAAGGATTTTTTTTTTCCCAATTGAAGATGTGCGTGTGTCTAATTTCTGTTTATGAGATGATAATGTTGTCAGCAGAATCTATACCAGAAAACCTGAGCTGTGAAAGTCCACTGGCCACCAAAGCTGCTGAGATGGGTCCAAGGTTTTTTGTGCACTGGGGCGTGTACAACTTCAAATTAACGTTACTTGTTTTCAGATGACAATGACTTTGGAAACTTCAGAAAACACATCTTGGTGATATCCATTGTTCGAATTTGCAATGAAATCGTGAGGTATATGTGAAAGGCCATCATTTTCTCCAGGGTCTCTAGAGCCTAGTCTTCATTCCAGTGGCGTAGCTTTCCTGGCTATGGCAGTTGCGACCACTTCAGTAGTTCATCATCTACTTGTAAACCCACAATGCTAGAGGGACGCCTTGGCAACTCCTGAAGTAAAGCGAGTGTCCAAAGATTGGAAAGTGGGTGTATCTCTGCCGGTATGCTGGAAATAATTGGATGTCGCGACCGTGAGATTTTCAGATCATGCGGTTGCCCGATCTCCCTCGGAATGCGATGAGAAGCTCCTTCAGAGCTGTCAAGTGATCCTTTTTTCTACCGGCAACATGCTGAGCTCTGTGCAGAACTTCAAATTCTGGGAAACAAAGCACTTCAAAGTTCAAACTGCGATAAATGAAGATGTGGAAGTCAGCTGGGAAGCAATCCCCCTCGTTGTGCATGCTCGTCAAAGTCTCTTTAGTACTACCAATATATCTGTCGTCCATTGCAAAAGAACCGCCAATCATGTGGTAGATTGTGTGGCCAAGATGTACCGAGCCCACCAACTTTCAGCTCAATGGGCCTCCGCCCCTCCCCAGCCCGTTTGGAATTTACTTTGTGTTGATGCCCCACTGACGGGCCTAGTTTGTAATAACTCTTTGCTATGAGTAATATCAATATGCTTGTTTTTCGAAAAAAAAAAAAAAAAAAC
Source organism: Rhodomyrtus psidioides (assembly GCA_021437785.1). NCBI lineage: Eukaryota > Viridiplantae > Streptophyta > Magnoliopsida > Myrtales > Myrtaceae > Rhodomyrtus > Rhodomyrtus psidioides. Next base: position 2,808,670 of record JAILYB010000103.1, on the reverse strand, counting down.
CGCCGATCGAATGATCTATCTTGACCAATTGTGGACACTGCTCCAGAATCAATATGGCCAGATTTTTGCAGCCAGAGAATTTGGGAGTGACGGATAAGTCAGCACAACCTGTAAGATCTAGGACACTCAAGTTCTGCATCTGCTAAATAGGAGAAAGAATTGCATGAGCTCACTTAACAAATAGCTACCTCAGGCCGAGCCATTTCACCACAAATGAATTGTAAACTACCTCGATTTGAGTCCAGCCTTCCCAGTCTTCCGGGACTTTGCTCCATGACAGGTCGAGAATGGTTAAATTTCCCGTTTGTGAATTTTTTCTTTGCAGATGTCGAGGGCACCCTCGCCAACAGATGTGTTAGCGAAATCTCCAGCAATGTCTGCATGATCCAATTGAAGATTATGTTTGGCATGCCATCAAATCTTCTGGCCTAAGTTTGTCTGAGGTATGCCACCGAAAGTTGAGGCAGAGTGTCTCAACCTTTTCTGTTCCTAGTGATGGACAAGGAAAAGAAAAAACGAACAGAAGCAGTGAGGATGGTCTCTCTTCTTGACATGCAACCAGTAATGACACATTAGTCAAAAAATGACTAACAACGTCAATTGACACAAGACCAGACATTGCTTTGGTGGTGACTGGTGAGCACAACTAAAGTATTTGTTATGCTTCAGCTTCACAATGACACAAAAAAGCCAGGCGGACCAACCTTTCACCTTTTTCCACTTTGTCTTGTCGAGAGTTATTTCATGATCAAATAGTCTGCTCCGCCTTCTGGATCCGTACGACTCTCCGGACGAACGATTTCTCTGCCAAGTCGCCTCAACCTGTTATGTATCCATTGTCTGATTGCTTTCTCCAATTGTGGCTAGGGGAGTCAAAAAATTCACGACAAAGCAGAAAAGAGGTGTCATGCCACAGGTGCCAAGTAATTATACTTGTCCAAAAATCTCTGTTTCTGTTGGTAATCTAGTCCTCCCTCCAAAATTACTCTGAAAATCCCTCTGCTTGAATAACCGCTTTACTAAGTCATTCACCATTTTCTCCCTGCGTTTTGCCCTCGAATATTGCAGCTATAAATTCAATAATCAATGCGTGTCCTGCCATAGCATTAAGAGCACGGTCCGAAAGCTTGAGGTTGCTAATGTGAGCAAGAAGTTGGTATTGATGCATGCGGCCTAAAGAGTTGAAGAGCCTGATCATTATCCAACCGACTAGCGTGATAAAGTCCAGACCTGAGGAGAGTCTTCCAGGACAACACTGCGTCTGGTGGTAAAAAGGATCCTACTTCCAGAAGCAAAGCAATCAAAGGAATCAGCGATGAGCTTCTGGACATGAAACGCATTTTCCACGTCATCGAGGATAATCAAAACTCTTGCATAACAAAATACGTCCCTGAAAAACTCAATTCCGCTGCTGACAAAAGCAACATCCTCGAGTTCCCATTTTGGAACATCAGAAATCAACCTAGTTTGCAAAAGCTGAAGCCCTCCTAATAATTTTAGCAAGGAAGCTACAGCCTTCGAAATCACAGGAGACTTATTTGTATACGAGTGTTGCAAGAGTCGTCTTCCCAATCTCACTATCTCCATGGATGACGACAACTCCTCATCATTAATACTCATCAAGCTCATGATGTGGTTTACTTGGTCATCAGTTCCAAGATATTTTTCGATACTGGCAACCTGTCTTTTCTCTTCCATTTTAGCCACCTACAAAAGACATGATGATTGCTCACTGGTAAGGCTGTAGGATTCCAAGAAGTGTCATTTTTGTTGATCTCACATTCCATACCATGGTCAAAGGCCAATTAAACTCTCTAATGACAGGCTAACGTTTGCTAATATTAGGTGAGCATGCGGTGATAAATGTGTGCAAGAAAGTGTTTGTACTTGGCCTTAACCGTTGCAGCGGCATCTGCAGCGATGTCAAATTTTGGGAGTTGAATGTAATTGAAAACTTCTTCATGTGCTGGGATTCCAATACATAACTACAAATTCAGTAAATAACATCAGATTATTACCAATACCATGCAAAGCAAACTGTACACCGAAATATAACTGGACAACCAATAATATCTCACACTTTGTTTCCTTAAGGTTCCTTGATGCCACAAATTGATGATTGACGAATGTTCTGTGGGATCCAAATTTCTTGACAAACTGACAAAAAGTCTTATGCTTGATACACTGATACCGTAATTAGGATTTCATTTTCACATGAACTTAAGTACAAGTACATATCCTTAGTCCTAAACTATACAGTGGCATAGTGAACAGTAATGATGTAAAAGGGGCCTCAGAAAAGCAGAAATGTCAATATGTCAATACACAGATACATACAGACACATATATGATAGTCAATGATGCAAAAGTTTCTTTGGAGATACAGAGATACGTACATAACGTTATAAGTCAAGCTATAAGATGCAAATGAGTACAGCATCAAATTGAGAGAACTGAAAAACAACAAAATCACGACATCTAACATCATCCAAACATATTAATGCTCGCAGTTTCCTCAACTGGAGGTACAAAAGATTTGCCCCCATCCATTTAGAAAGTACAGGAAGTACCAAACAGTACAATTTAGCAAGAAAACTGAAACCAGCTTCAAAATATTTTAATTTACAATAAACTAATTGGATAAAGTAAGAGATCAATCCTCAGTATCAACAGATAATTTTTGTTAAGTTTTTTATCCAATTTTCTTTTATGTTTCTTCAATGGTTAAACAAGGCAGTGGAAGGCGATTGATGAACAATAACCCCAGAGGGAAAGGTGGACTCTATCAACCAGGCCAATCTGGGGTGTCTCTTCTCCAACTGCTTTCACACCAAAGATGCTACTAAACCTAAGAAATTGAATTCAGTAACTTCAAATAGCATTTCATTCTCTGAAGTGCTTAACAAACAACATCCTCTTACAATGCAATCGGTGAATCTTCGACCTTTATTTGAAAGTAAAGGCGTGAACCGAAGAATGGCATAAAAGATAGAAAACTAGAAACACCCAAAGTAAAAAAAATGAAACAAGGTGGTGATCCAAAATCTAAGCAGGATCTTCTATCGGGTCTTTGACACAAAGTTATAAGCTCTGATTCACACCACATTAGTTTAAACCGCCACTTACCCTGCTATCAAAATATCCATAAGATCGAGATTTGCCTCAAGGTAATCTGATGCAATCAAACGTGAATGAACTTGTTGTCTCTGTAAGTTTGCAACAACTTGAGTAGCAGCCTTACGAGCCTGAAAAAAGGTAGGTGGTTATCAATAGAACACCCAACCCAAGACTTTCTTACTAATCACTTGGAAATGGAGACCCTCAGATAAGCTAACCTCTAAGTACAGTTTTGAAAGACAATCTAATAGGAATCTCAGAGTGTTCTCTCTGAAAAATTCCTGAGTCAACTGTGCACAAGCTTCGGCCATGGGCTCAGCTTCGCCACTCCGATAGAGGATTGACTTCCTCTCCCTTATATTTTTATACAAATCTGCCATCTGAGTGAGGAATGGGAACAGCACGATCAATGTCACTTCGACTGACCGGAAAGAGTATTGCGCAACTCTGGCTAATTAAATCTCAAACTCCAACACGGTAATCAAAGTGGAACCACATAACTGAGTAATGCAGAGATTCTTCAGCCAATCAGTGCGGAATTCCTTATCGGAAGAACCCTTCAATAGTTGAATACTCAACGAAGCAGTATCAGCCAAAAGCACCAAACTTTAAACAAAAACCGGAAGTAGACATATACTCCGAATATATTACGGAAATTTTCAAATTCAACTTTTTGCTTCCATTGAAAAACCAATCCCCAGCCAAAAAAAAAAAAAAGAACTCCAATTTCTTGGCAAATCGTCCCCATATTTCTCAGGAATTACGACTTTGCCCTTCATGGGCAAAAAATATATAAATCACTTTTGAGCTGATACTTCTCTAGACTAATAAAGCCTTATTAGAAATGGCATACTGATTTGATGCGTTTTATCCGCATGTTCTTGATTCCTTGATTTGCGTCATTACTTTTATTGATTGTGAGTGTTAGGGTAATCATGTATGTCTGCATGAACTCATAGATTTAGGGTTCGTATCCACTCATTTGCATGAAATCTTGGGTTAAGAAATTCAGTCAACTTAGGTACCGAAATGGCGTCAATTAAGACAATTGGCGTTACTAAGTCGCCGATTCCACTTCTCTAATTCTCGCAGAATCGAATAGAAGCTCCCAACTATTCGATAGGGTTTCTAATCATACCCACCACAAAATGATTGGTGGCGACTCCTTGACATGTACACGTAGCACATGTCACTAGACCGTACTGAAGGTCGACCACGATATCCTTCATTGCGATTTGGGCAATGGGCCTTAGGAGAGACCCGCGTTCGACCAGATGGGACGGCCCATTAGCCCTTTCGCTGGGGAGGGTCGCGACATCCTCCTGACGTGAGCAACTATTTAGTTTTAGAGGTTAGTTGCGACCGTTGTCTCATAGGCTAAATACTAACCAAACACTAATTGCATACCTGTCTTTTTGCTTTCTTACTGGAAAACAAGTTTCTCTAGAGAGTCAAAATCTCACATAGCCTATAGTGATTTTCCTCTGAAGCACACCATGATGCACAAGGTTGTCATTGAATGCCTCAGACCAAAGGCAACCTCAAAGACAGACATATCCAAGTATGAGGCAAAATTGTTGTGGGGTATCCTGCAGGGAAAGAAAATTTCTTTTGCCCACACAGTTCTACTTCACATGTACAGATCAGTCCTCAAGCCAAAGGGACATCTACCTTATGCCGGTCTGATCTATAAAATAATAGATTATTTTAAGATCAAGGCTTCTGGAGAACTCATCAAAAAGGAGATTCCCATGATGACTGCTGGTGAAATTATGGTGGGAAAGATGGGATTCAAAATGACTCATGCTGGATGGAGGACCAAGAACAATGAATCAGTTCTTGTTGAGTTCGAGGATGAGTCAAAACAAAAGTCTCCAAAAAGGAGAAAGGTTATGGCCATCAAGGGTCAACAAGAAGACACATCATCTAATGATCATTCCAGAGGAAGCAAGGCAGAATCTGACTCTGAAGCTACTCAATCCAAAGGTGCTTCAGATGGAGAAAGTCAAACTGAGAGTCAAAGTGCTGAAGAAGAAGGAGAGGAAAATGAAACACAGCCACAAGATAAAGTTGTGTACATTTGTGATTTAACTGAGGAAGAATTCCTTATAATGTGGAATGATGAGGATGCGGCAAGAATAGAGTATAAAACAGAGTATGGTGATACTCTTTTTAATTTTGATTATGAGTAGATGTTAGCACAAGTGCTAGCACAGTTGGCCTCAAAAGATAAGGTGGAAGAGCCAGATGATATCGAGGCTTACTCCATATCCTCTACCCGCTTAACTGTTCATAAATGTGCCTCAAGCTTGGCAACAACAATTGCAAGAGAGGATCAACTCTCAAGTGCTCAGTCCATACCAATGGACATTGATGAAGAAATAGATTTTGTGTCCAGTACAAAAGCTAAAGGGAAGAAGGCTATAACTCAGGGGGAGCCTTTACCTGTAACCTTTGATGTTTTTCTGACAGAAGTGTTTGCTTCTCAAGCCTTTCCTAAAACTCAACCTAAGGGGGAGAATTTACCAAGAAAAGGGATTGACATTACAAATCAAGAACCAACTCCTACAGCACCACAGGTGGAATTTCAGAGGCAAATGGAGAATCTTCAACAAATCCTCATTCAGAATCTATCTGCTATGGAAACCATGCTAGATCAGAAACTGCAAAGTTGCAGGGTATGGCAAATCAGGTGACCAATCTAGAGAAGTCCATTGATTTGTATGGCAGAATGTTTTGCGCTGAGATTGCAAACTTGCCTTCATACACGCTAGTAAGGACTGACAGAGCAGCTTCAGCATTACCTACAACTCAAGCTGTCAGAAGCCATGCTCAAAGAATGGGAGGAGAGTATGTCAAACTTTCTTCAGTAGAGGCTGATGCAGAGCCTGAAGATGTTCCCTCTTCTTCCAAAATACCACCACCTTCTTAATTTTTTTAAAGCACAAGGATGTCATTTGTTATGCAAATTTATTTTTTTCACAATTCCTTCTACAGTTATATTCTTTCTTATATACATTCTTTTTGCCGTTGACAAAAAGGGGGAGAGATTTCTCTTTCTACCAGATCTAGTTACCTTTACTTCAGTGCAGGATATCATGTGTGTAGGATATTATTTCCAATTATGTTTACCTGCAAGAGGAGCAAATTGAGTGATTATATTATTTGTTTACAATTTTTGACATATAGTGTTTCATTAGATTTTATAGTTTTGTCACCATAAAAAAGGGGGAGATTGTTGTGGAAATTCTCCTATATTTTGATTCTGACAAAACTATTAAAAGGATTTGTATAATGTTTTATGATGTAGAAAGAATGAGTAAGCAGCAGGTTGTGTGGATCAATTTCTGTCACGTGGACGAAGAGTCAGATGGAGTGCTTCTGGACTAAGGGTCAGATGGAGTGCTTCTGGACGAAGGGTTAGATGGAGTGCTTCTGGACGAAGGGTCAGATGGATCAGATGGAGTGCTTCTGGACGAAGAGTCATATGGAGTGCTTCTGGACGAAGAGTCAGATGGAGTGCCTCTGGACCAAGGGTCAGATGGAAGTGCTTCTGACGAGGTCAGATGAAGTGCATCTGAAGACCGTCAGATGGAACTGCTTCTGAGGGTCAAGTTCAACATGATCCTCTATTTCGTGCAACGATCTACATGCAGTGACAGATAGACCTTATCAAATCTCTGAATTATCATTCCATGATAACCGATCTAATTCAGGAAATTTTTATGAAGACAAAACTTGAAATTAGTCAGTTTCTGCATCTCCAAAACATGAAGACCCACGTATGGCAGGTTTTCGACCAAGGCAAGGTTCCTTATGAAAATTTGTGATATTTGATTGACATGATGTCCCTTCTATACAATCAAGGGATTTTATACAATTGATTATTACCTTCCAAGAATATCTCTTCGGGGACCAATACGGATTTACTACACTTATGGAAACTGGAGATTTAGTTGTATGGGCGACTAAATCAGAAGGGTTCAATATCTTCTTCAACGGTTCTCATATCTTCTAAGATACAGTCTCGTTCAATCACGATTGATGACGTCCAATCAAGGATTGAAGAGCGATCTCTTGGCCAGGTATCCAATGGCTAGTTTGGAGGCAGGGGAGTATAAAAGAAGAACCATGGCGATCAGAGAAGATGAGATGAACAACAATAAAAAAAGTGCAAGCGTGATTCGAATTGTACCCAAATTTATTCTGAGTGCTCAAAACCTCATTAATTGTGAGAATCTGTAAGAGAGAGAAATCAAGTGGTTGAGTGATTGTAATTCTCTTGATTCTTCATAGTGAAATCCAGCCGATCGGCTGTCATCGTGGGAGAGTGGACGTAGGCTTGACAAGCCGAACCACTATAAACTCAGCGTACTCTCTTCTCTTCCTTACTTCATTGCTGTGGTTGAATTGCGCACTATCTCCTGTTGTTCTTATTTACTGATCGAATATTGAAATCATCATTAATTCCGCAAGAAATTTCAATTTAAGTGTCGATTCACCTATTCACCCCCCTCTAGGTGATATTGCTAGATCCAACAGTTTGGTGCATTTTCTATAATTTTTTTTAGATTTTATATTATTAAAAAAAAACTTTCATGAAAGCTGTTCAGAACATCTTGATGCATACATATAAAAAAATTCAAAAAAGTTCATGCATTTTTCCTATTTAATGTATTTTAGCGTTTCATGTTACTCTGTGGAACTCTGTGGAACGTGGTTCTGTAAATGTTCGTTTTAGATCTTAATTATCTCATGTTAGAATCTTCTTTTTTGAAGAAAAGCAAAATATAAAAGTTATTTATTTGGGTCACATTTAGTAGATAGGAAAGTTTGATACATTAATCCCGAGATTTGGTGCCAATTTGAGTTTTATCCCGAAGTATGCATGTTTTGTTGAAATTGCTTGTTTGTTGCTGATTCTCTATCAAAAATGATTTTTTTGCACGTAGATGGAAGCTTTTTGGGTAAAAATGTAAAACATGAAGTTGTCAAGGACACGTTTTTTCATTCGCGTAAAAAATCTCAGAATTTTTGCATGCATTTTTCTATTTTTGTTTCTTCATTTTAAGGTCATTGATTTTCCTCTGAGCATGTTTTTGAATAACGGGGTCAAATTTATCAATTTTCGTGTCAATACATTGAAAAATACAAAAAATGGTCATCACGAAGTCTAACCAGCATGACTTAAGCTTTTTTTGAGTGTTTGAATCATTGCAATTGGACCTCATCTTCATCGATTACCATGCCTAAACATTGTTAGCAGATTTCCTAGTAGAAACATGTAGATGTTCAGTCTCATGTTTTCATAATGTATCCTAGTCCTATATGGCCGAGCTTTGTCAAATTAGATGATCACAAATGTACTCTGCATTCTTTACCTATTTTTGTTCCGCTTGTGGATTATTAACTCTGCTCTTGCAAGTAATGATACGCAACCTCTATCTCCTTGACGGAGGGCTGTGATCTTTTCGAGCATTATGTGCCCACAACATCGGCTGCATAATATGAGGAATTCAACTAAGCAAAGTCCCGATTGATTGAGTGTTTTGAAAGATTTGGGGAAGTATCTTATAAGGTTGTCAAACTGATATGAGAAAAAAACACCGTTGTTTATCTAATGAGTTAAATTTTAAACCATAAACTGTTTATTCATGTATAAGCAAGGGATATTACTTCGTGTTGCAAGCACAGAGGAAGATAGCAATTTTTATTTTAAATTTTATTTTTTATGATTGTACCATTTTGGTCCATGGTTTCTCCAGATGGTTGCTAGAAGTTCTGAAGATGGCTATACAAAATAAGAAAATCTTTCGAGTGTTCTGCGGGGGTCATTTTTAAACTATTTGCGAACAATTATATTATGCAGAGTCTACTGTAATCTTGACAACATTTTTCGCTAATGTTTACATAATTTTTCAAGTGGCTCTTGATGTGTGAACTGCTTTGACAAGTGGAAAATCCTAATTTAACATATCATTGTGTCTTTTGTAACCGTAAGTTTGAATATTTAGTTTAAAACATGTTATTTCATTGTTTTTAATCTAAGATGTGTTTTTTAGATCTGACCTTTGTTGCTTTGCGATATTTTATGTTTTTTTATCTTGATCTTATATCTTAAAAAATTTCTTGATGCATAACATATAAAAATATTCAAAAACTTTCTTAATGTATTTTACGTTTTTATGTTGCTCTATGGATTTTTTTGAGTTAGAATGTTGTTATGTACATATCCACTTTGGAACCTAATTGTCTCACATTAGAGTATTTTTAAAAAATAAGATATAAAATTTATTCATTCGAGTCTCATTTAGTAGACATGAAAGTTTGGTGCATTTTCTATGATTTTCTATGAATTTGTTATAGATTTTATAATATAAAAAAAAACTTTCATGAAATCCGTTCAGAACATCTTGAAGCATAACATATAAAAAAATTTCAAAAAAGTTCATGCATGTTTCCTATTTAATGTATTTTAGCGTTTCATGTTACTCTGTAGATTTTCTTGAGTTAGAATGTTGTCCTCCAAATGTTCGTTCTAAATCCTAATTATCTCACATTAGAGTCTTCTTTTTTGAAAAAAAAAATTATAAAAGTTATTTATTTGAGTCTCATTTAGTACACATGAAAGATTGATGCATTAATAGTGAGATTTGGGTTCCCATTTGAGCATAATCCGAAAGTACGCATGTTTTGTAGAAATTGCTTATTTGTTGCTGATTCTCTGTGAAAAATGATTTTTTGCACTTAGATGGAAGCTTTTTTGGTAAAAATGGAACACATGAAAGTTGTCAAGGAAACATTTTCTCATGCGTGTAAAAAATATCAGAATTTTTGCATGTATTTTACTATTTTTTTCTTCATTTTAAGATTATCATTTTTTATGAGCATGTTCCTGAATAATAGGGCAAAATTTATCAATTTTCATGTCAATACATTGAAAATACAAAAAATAACCATCATGAAGTTTAATCAGCATGTCTTAAGTTTTTTTTTTTTTTAGTGTGTGAATCGTTGCATTGGGCCTCATCTTCATTGACAACCGTGCCTCAACATAATCAGCAGACTTCTTAGCAGAAACAAGAAGATGTTCAGTCTCAGCTTTTCATAATGTATCCTAGTTGGATAAGGTTGATCTTCATCAAATTAGCTTATCATCAACGTAGATACTCTACATTCTTTACGTATTTTTGTTTCGCTCTTGGATTATTAACTCTACTCTTGCAAGTAATGATACACTACCTCTATCTCCTTGATGAAGCGCTGTGATCTTTTCATGCGCTATGTGCCTACAACATCCACCGCAGAATATAAGGAATTCAACTCAGCAAAGTGCCGATTGATTGAGCGAGATGAAAAATTTGGGGAAATACCTCATAAGGTTGTCAAACTAATATGAGAATAGAACACCACTGTTTATCTAATGAGTTAAATTTTAAACCATAAACTGTTTATCCATGTATAAGCCGGAGATATTACTTCGAGTTGCAAGCACCAAGTTAATGTTCAGCTACCAAGTGCCATGCCCATATGTTCTCTGCAATACTCAAATGACGATATTGGTTATATTACTTGATGATAAAGCTCATTCACATGTTTTAAAACCAATATTCAAATTACGGTTAAGAAAAAAAATGTCGCCAAGGTTATAGTAGACTCTGCATAGATAATTGGTAGCAAAGAGTTCAAAAATGACCTGTGCAAAATACTCGAAAGACTTTCCCGTTTTGTACAGCTCTCTTTAGAACTTGTAGAAGCACTCTAGAGAAGCCATGGACCAAAATAGTACATCCATAAAAAATATGATCTTGAAAAAACAATGATATGACCCTCTGAGGCTGAGCATGCAATACAAAGTAGTGTCTAATGAGTTTATTTTGAAACGAAAAACTATTTATACATGTATAAGCAGTATATAATGGTATTCGTCATTTCATATCAATTTGATAATCTTATCAGATATGTCCCCAAATTTTTCACCACGATCAATCAACCGGGACTTGGCTAAGTTGAATTCCTTGTATTCCGCGGTCGGTATTGTGGTCACATAATGCATGAAAATTTCACAATCCGCTGTCAAGGAAATAGAGGTTGTGTCCGATGACTAGCAAGAGTATATTGTTTATAATCAAAAAGAGGAACACAAATAGGTAAAGAATGCAGAGTATGTACGTGTGTGATAATCCAATTTTGACGAAGATCAGCCTCACACGATTTAAGGATACATTGTGAATGCCCGAGAATGAACTTCCACACGATACCTAGGACTATTTAGATAAAACATTTCGTTCGATAATTACATGCTATATCATTTTGAGGTAAAAATGGGCATTGGCCTTCATGTATCTGCTAAGAAGTCTGCCTGATATAATTGGCCTCTTTATACATACGCTCTTAGGCGAAATCTAACAGATACCGAGTGCTGCAATAGCCCCAGAACCGAAAGTTGTGAATTGAATACTCATTTGCTTAGAACAGCATATGACCCTTCAAAAAGCTAACAAACGAAGGCACGCACCTTCAGCGCATCAGAGGCCATCTTGAGCTCAATCTCGAGCTCCATCATTGTGGTCGCCTCGCTGGCCCTCATCACCTTCACGAGTTCGTGAATAGCTGCCGCCATGGGATCAGAAAAATCGAGCGACTGCCTACATTTTGTGAACTCGCCAATCACCCTGCTGGCCGAGTCCGTGGAGGAGGTCAACCTGATGCCGCCACTATCGCGTCAATGAGTTCCCATCGCAAGCCTTTCGGTGCCGATGCTATGGGTTTCATGGTTGAGGGTCTCAGCCAAAACCTCCGGGGAGAACTGGTTAGTCCGAAGGGAGAGGGGTGCTGCCGGGATTACGCACGACAGCGTGTAGGGCGGCAGAGAGGTCTCAGGAACAATGTCTTTGTTGAGAACCATCGGGAGAAGATCTGGCCAGCAGAGCCGAATTGTCCAATGCTTGCGTGCGAATGGGTTGGCGCCGACGCCATATCTGGCGGAAGAGGTCTCGAGAATAGTGGTGCTGACGCCGTCAGTTTTATGGTTGAGGGAGGTCTCTACCAATACCACCGTGGATGAATGGTTGGTCTGGGGCTAGCGGAGGCAGATAGTCCAGTGCTTGACTGCGAATGGGTTGACGCCGACGCCGTGGGTTTCATGTTTGAGGAAAGTCTCAGCCAAAATCGTCATGAAGGACTAGATGGTCTGGGGAGAGAGGGGGTCGTTGCCGAGATTACGCGCGACGGCATCGGTGGTAGAGGTCTCAGGGACGGCGTTGGCGGCAGAGGTCTCAGGGATGGCGTTGGTGGCAGAAGTCTCGGCGTCGGCGGTGGAGGTCTCGGCATCGGCGGCGGCGTTGCCAACCACCGAGGGCCGACAAAGCGTAAATGGGTTGGCACTGAATGCGACACAGCGTCAAACGGAAGAGTTCTTGAGAATAATGGTTAATCTGACGAGCGACGGGGAGTAGGACCAATCGGTGGGGAGAGGGGGCGGCTCCCTAGGGAGAGCAGAGGGCTCCCTGGACCAGATCACGACATCCCTGTGGATATCGAAGGAGCTTGATCTTCGCCACATAGGAAATAATTTGATAACTTCCTCGCGAAACCCTAGGAGAGAAGATTATGGTGGAAACTAAGAGCTAATGCTTTCAAGTGAAACAACTCGTTGGACTGCTCGCAAATTTATGTATAATTGTATAAAGCGAGTGGCTCCTTTAGTCGCGTTTGATTTCAAAGAAGAAAACTATTTTATGTAAAGTACATATTTTAGACACTATTTTACTTTAAAAAAACTATTGAATATTAACTTTAGAGAAAACTAGCCACATAAATTAGGGAATTTATTAAAGTATTTGATGAACGTGCGTTTTTAAGAGCACAAAACGAAATATTGAAGGGATTACTTAACACAACTTATTATTTCAACTGTTTCAAATTTTATATGTTTTTCTAATTTCGATTCTCATTTTTTCCCTACTTGTTGAAAAAGTAGATTTTTGCGAAACTAAACAGTGAACTTATTACATCAATGGGGCGTTGGCTGAGTTGGTGAGATCCTGGGCCTTAGACAGTTAAATTGATGAGGTCCCACATTCGAATCTCCCCGGCCGCGACTTGGGGGCTTACTCGGTGGCATTGGTCTTGTACCCCACTACCTCGAGGATTTAGTCTATTGCACGTAAGAAACCTCGGTTATACAAAAAATAATGAACTTATCACTCCGATCATGTACTAATCCATGTATTTCATATAAAATAAAGAACATGTGATGAGTCTATCTCATGAAAACGGCTGTCTAATGAGCGACGACCTTAGCCAAATCAACTGATTCTTGAGATAAAGAATGATTATGGGCTATGATGATCAATTTTGACCGAAAATCACTGACGTTCCACGTTAATGCCAAGCGTGCTACGTAGGACAATTGACGTCCACACTAGTTAGCCGAATTAACTCAATTAGCATAAATACAAAATATTTAGGACTTAATTGGCATCAATGCAATAGGTTTATGACTTTTTGATACTTTTCCCAACATTTTTGACTTCCTAATTTAGGTATATGGTATTTTGGAATACTCGGGCTCGTAATTTGCTTTTTCTTCTGGGTGCAAAAATCATTCGGATCGTATATGATCATAGTCCATATCAATTAGCATAAATACAAAATATTTAGGACTTAATTGGCATCAATACAATAGGTTTATGACTTTTTTGATACTTTTCCCAACATTTTTGACTTCCTAATTTAGGTATATGATATTTTGGAATACTCGGGCTCGTAATTTCCTTTTTCCTTTGGGTGCAAAAATCATTCGGATCATATATGATCATAGTTCATATCAATTAGCATAAATACAAAATATTTAGGACTTAATTGGCATCAAAGGAATAGGTTTATGACTTTTTTTGATACTTTTCCCAAAATTTTTGATTTCCTAATTTAGGTATATTGTATTTTGGAATACTCGGGCTCGTAATTTTCTTTTTCCTTTGGGTGTAAAAATCATTCGGATCATAAATGATCATAGCCCATATCAATTAACATAAATACAAAATATTTAGAACTTAATTGGCATCAATTGAATAGGTTTAGGACATTTTTTTATACTTTTCCCAACATTTTTGACTTCCTACTTTAGGTATATGGTATTTTGGAATACTCGGGCTCCTAATTTGCTGTTTCCTTTGGGTGCAAAAATCATTCGGATCATACATGATCATAGCCCATATCAATTATAATAAATACAAAATATTTAGGATTTAATTGGCATTAATGGACTAGGTTCAGGGCTTTTTTTGATACTTTTCCCAACATTTTTGACTTCTTAATTTAGGTATATGGTATTTTGGAATACTCGGGCTCGTAATTTGCTTTTTCCTTTGGGTGCAAAAATCATCCGGATCATATATGATCATAGCTCATATCAATTAGCATAAATACAAAATATTTAGGACTTAATTGGCATTAATGGACTAGGTTTAGGACTTTTTTTTATACTTTTCCCAACATTTTTGACTTCCTAATTTAGGTATATGGTATTTTGGAATACTCAGGCTCGTAATTTGCTTTTTCCTTTGGGTGCAAAAATCATTCGAATCAAATATGATCATAGCTCATATCAATTAGCATAAATACAAAATATTTAGGACTGAATTGGCATCAATGAAATAGGTTTATGACTTTTGTGATACTTTTCCCAACATTTTTGACTTCCTAATTTAGGTATATGGTATTTTGGAATACTCGGGCTCGTAATTTGCTTTTTCCTTTGGGTGCAAAAATCATTCGGATTATATGTGATCATAGCCCATATCAATTAACATAAAAATTTAGGACTTAATTGGCATCAATGCAATAGGTTTAGGACTTTTTTGATACTTTTCCCAACATTTTTTACTTCCTAATATAGGTATATGGTATTTGGGAATACTTGGGCTCGTAATTTGCTTTTTCCTTTGGGTGCAAAAATCATTCGGATCATATATGATCATAGCCCATATCAATTAGCATAAATACAAAATATTCAGGACTTAGTTGGCATCAATGCAATAAGTTTCGGATTTTTTTTAATACTTTTCCAAACGTTTGTGACTTCCTAATTTTGGTATATGGTATTTTGGAATACTCGGGCTCGTAATTTGCTTTTTCCTTTAGGTGCAAAAATCATTCGGATTATATATAATCGTAGCCCATATCAATTAACATAAATCCAAAATATTTAGGACTTAATTGGCTTCAATGCAATTGGTTTAGGACTTTTTTTGATACTTTTCCCAACACTTTTGACTTCCTAATTAAGGTATATGGTATTTTGGAATACTCGGGCTCGTAATTTGCTTTTTCCTTTGGGTGCAAAAATCATTAGGATTATATATAATCATAGCCCATATCAATTAACATAAATACAAAATATTTAGGACTTAATTGGCATCAATGCAATAGGTTTAGGACTTTTTTTAATACTTTTCCCAACACTTTTGACTTCCTAATTTAGGTATATGGTATTTTGGAATACTCGGGCTCGTAATTTGCTTTTTTGTTTGGGTGCAAAAATCATTCGGGTCATATATGATCATAGTCCATATCAATTAGCATAAATACAAAATATTTAGGACTTAATTGGCATCAATGCAATAGCTTTAGGACTTTTTTTTATACTATTCCCAACATTTTTGACTTCCTAATTTATGTATATGGTATTTTGGAATACTCGAGCTCGTAATTTGCTTTTTCCTTTGGGAGCAAAAATCATTCGGATCATATATGATCGTAGCCCATATCAATTAGCATAAATACAAAATATTTAGGACTTAATTGGCATCAATGCAATAGGTTTAGTACTTTTTTGATACTTTTCCAAACATTTTTGACTTCCTAATTTAGGTATATGGTATTTGGGAAAATCTCAAAAAGGGCTCGAAGTCTCTTCATTTTCTCAAAAAAAGGCTTAAAATTGATCTTGTTGCAATTGAGGGCCTAAAGTGCCCAATTTTGTTTCAAAAGAGGGCCTCAGTTCATCGGTAGTGAGTGAGTAATATTTCCGGTGACTGTTGCAAGGGCACTTTTGTCCCAAAAATATTGAATTGAAAAAAGCCAAAGCTTCCAAGAACCACTTTCCCTTCTTCGCTTCTCCAACCCGCGTTCATCCACGAGCAGGGAGCTGGCCATGTGCGGGCGGGGGCGGCGACGATTACGTTGGTGGCATGCGACCAGGCGGCGGCAGCGACCTTCAATGGTAAGGGATTTTGAAAGAGAAAATACCAGTTCCCTCCAACTGTCCTCCGCCCCCGCCCGACAACCAGTTTTAGTCCAGAACTCGTCCACCCTCCAAAACCCGCCGCCACTAATTACTCGTCTTGATCTCCTCCTCTTATTTCTTTTGCAATTTGATGAGCGCTCCTATGTGCAAGACCAAAATGGCGGTGGAAGGCACTGAGCCCAGAAGAAGCCCCCCCTCCTCCTCCTCCTTGGACTCTCTCCCTCCCAAACCCCCAGATTGGCCCCTGTCCCTGCCCCCACCGATCCCTCGGCCTCGGCCTCTGCCTCTTCCAGCGGTGGCTACCACACCTCCACCTTCTTCCCCAAGCTCTCCTCCGGCACCGGCAGCTTCTCCCTCGCTAGCTTCCGCCACTCCCCCCCGAACAATCCCGTCATCTACGACTTCTCCAAGCTCCGCATTGCCGCCGTTCGGCCGTACATGGCCAGCTCCTTGTTCGTGGATGAACACAGGCTGGAGATGCGAAGAAGGGAACCTGGGTTTTTGGCTTTTTTCAATTCAATATTTTTGGGACAAAAGTTCCCTTGCAACAATCACCGGAAATAGTACTCACTCATTACCGATGAACTAAAGCCCTCTTTTGAAACAAAATTGGGCATTTTAGGCCCTCAATTGAAACAAGATCAACTGTGGACCCTTTTTGACAAAAAGAAGGGACTTCGGGCCCTTTTTTGAAATTTTTCCATGGTATTTTGGAATACTCGGGCTCGTAATTTTTTTGCTTTGGGTGCAAAAATCATTCGGATTATATATGATCATAGCCCATATCAATTAGCATAAATATAAAATATTTAGGAATTAATTGGCATCAATGCAATAGGTTTATGACTTTTTTGATACTTTTCCCAACATTTTTTACTTCCTAATTTAGGTATATGGTTTTTGGAATACTCGGGCTCGTAATTTGCTTTTTCCTTTGGGTGCAAAAATCATTCGGATCATATATGATCATAACCCATATCAATTAGCATAAATACAAAATATTTAGGACTTAATTGGTATCAATCCAATAGGTTTAGGACCTTTTTTTATACTTTTCCCAAAATTTTTGACTTCCTAATTTAGGTATATGGTATTTTGGAATACTCGGGCTCGTAATTTGCTTTTTCCTTTGGGAGCAAAAATCATTCGGATCATATATGATCATAACCCGTATCAATTAGCATAAACACAAAATATTCAGGACTTAATTGGCATCAATGCAATAGGTTTAGGACTTTTTTGATACTTTTTCCAACATTTTTGACATCCGAATTTAGGTATATGGTATTTTGGAATACTTGGGCTCGTAATTTTCTTTTTCCTTTGGGTGCAAAAATCATTCGGATCATATATGATCATAGCCCATATCAATTAGCATAAATACAAAATATTTGGGACTTAATTGGCATCAATGCAATAGGTGTAGGACTTTTTTTTATATACTTTTCCCAACATTTTTGACATCCTAATTTAGGTATTTGGTATTTTGGAATACTCAGGCTCGTAATTTGCTTTTTTCTTTGGCGCAAAAATCATTCGAATCATGTATGATCATAGCCCATAATCATTCTTTTTCTCGAGATTCGGTTGATTTGTCTAAGGTCGTCGCTCATTAGATAGCCTTTTTTATTTTATTTTATATGAAATACATTGATTAGTACATGGTCAAAGTGATAAGTTCAGTATTTATTTTTTGATAACCGAGGTTTCCCACGAAAGAAGAGATTATCTGCATATTTCTCGACTCAGCTAGCTTAATCTGTTACATCTTCTTGAGATTCTTGCATGCTGCAGTAAGCAAGATCATAACCAGAAAAGCAAGAAGCAGAACAACAAAAGGAAAAGGTAAACTCCATCAACTGATTCTCCAACCAAGATTTGAGTATACACAAGTATAGTTGGTGTCAAAACTCTTAAACCAATGAAAAGCGGCCATAGGAACGGGCTGCCCATATTTCCCGAATGTACTTAATGTGCTCGTCATTGACCTCATATGGTGCAAAAACTCCAAGATCAGTGAAAAGCTACCCATATTTCTCGAATGTACTTAATGTGCTCGTCTCTGACCTCATTTGGTGCCAAAACTCCAAGATGAATGAAAAGCAGCTGCAGGTATTGGGGGGTATAATCCTTAGCTGATGATTCGAGCTCTACTCTAGATGGGATTGGCATCCCAAGATCAATAGCTTGTGAGGTCGAGCCCTGGTCCAAATGATAAAGAGGAGCAAACTGCACGGAACAAGATCGAATAGTCAAGAGACAGAGATAATTAGAATGCAAAGTTCAAGAACAAATTTCAATTGTGTCCAGGGCAGAATGCAGGTTGTGACTTGACTAGTTTCCAATAGAGAAGACAATTCTTACTTTGTTTCCATTTTGTAAGTTCAAAATAATGAGGATATTCTCTTAAGCACAATGCAATTACAGAGACATAAAATCGAGAGTACCTTATAACTTTCAGCAGCCATGTATACATGTTTACCCATCCAGTGTGCCACCATTGCAATTTGGTATGTCCCCATCAAATTCAAGATGCCACTAGTTTTGAATACACTATTAGCACCCAAAAGGACCATGTCAACTGCATCCATGGCATATGCCACTGTCGAATCAAGTAGAAGCTTCGAAGTAACATCGAGCTTGGCAAGCTCATTCAACAAGCGTAGCCCTGTCCCATCAGGTCTTCCTTCTGCATCCAAAGAACAATAACATGATACTTAAAATTAGGGGTGTGCAACCGGACCGGGTTGACCCGGAACCCAGATTCCCCCCTCCCCCCCCGCGAAAATAAGGTCGGGAACCGGTTCTGGTTGAAACCGGTCCGGGTACTAGTTCCAATTTTTGGGAACCAATTGAAACTTGTTCTGGTCCCGGTTCTAGGTGAAGGCCCACCAGGACCAGTTTTAGAATCGATTTTTTTTTATACCGAGATGTCTGGTTTTTAGTTACTTAAAAAAAACTATTGAATGAGTATATTACCCAAATCTTTCTTGGTTTTTAGATATGGATTGTCTTACCGAAGACGTTATCATTGGTAAATAGACTTCATTTTGTGGAAACTATGATTTTGTGGTAATTAAATAGACTTCATTGATTGACACTTTTGCAAGAAAAACAGGGTCGGGACCGAAAAACAGGGTTCGTTCCAAAACAAGTTCCAAGAAAAATAGGGTCGAGTATCGGTTCCAAACATTGGGAACCGGTTATAACAGGGTCGATTTTAGGGTCTAGGCCTGGACCAGGCCTACCCGGCTCATGCTCACCTCTACTTAAAATTATGGAGATTTTTTGAAAAAAATATCAACATCAACATCACATATATCCCAAACTAGTTGGGGTCGGCGGTCGATGAATCCAAAAATAAATAAAATATAAACAAGACCGATGGAGGAAAAAGAAATAATTATATAAAAATATAAAAATATAAAAATATATACGGGAAAAAGAACTAAAAGGGATAATCAGAAACATAGGAATGCTGCCTCTCCATAATGTAATAGCTTTCGTGCAGTCCGTCTTAAGACAAACTGTATGCGAATCAATTTTTCATATCAATAAATCTGTTTTAGTACTTTCCCTCAAAGTAAGTTTCGGTCGACCTTTTCCTTTCTTCATGTCATGTTCTCGGTAACACACTTTTGTTTTTACCGTATAAAAAAATTCTGGTTAATTGGTAGCAAGCACCGAGTTAATGTTCAGCTACCAAGTGCCATGCCCATATGTTCTCTGCAACACTCAAATGAGGATATTGGTTATATTACTTCATGATAGAGCTCATTCACATGTTTTAAAACCAATATTCAAATTATGGTTAAGAAAAGAACGTCGTCAAGATTATAGTAGACTCTGCATACTATAATTGGTAGCAAAGAGTTCAAAAATGACCTGTGCAGAATACTCGGAAGACTTTCCCGTTTTGTACAGCTGTTTTCAGAACTTGTAGAAGCACTCCAAAGAAGCCATGGACCAAAATAGTACATCCATAAAAAATATGATCTTGAAAAAACATTTCTATGACCCTCTGTGCCTGCAATACGAAGTAGTGTTTAATGAGTTTATTTTCAATCTAATGAGTTTATTCAAACCATAAACTATTTATACATGTATAAGTAGTATATAGTGGTATTCGTCTTTCATATTTGTTTGATAACCTTATCAGATATGTCCCCAAATTTTTCAGCACGATCAATCAACCGGGACTTGGCTGAGTTGTATTCCTCGTATTCCGCGGTCGGTGTTGTGGTGTCATAATGCATGAAAATTTCACAACCCGCTGTCAAGGAGATAGAGGTTGTTTCCGATGACTAGTAAGAGTACAGTATTTATAATCAGAAAGAGGAACGAAAAGAGGTAAAGAATGCAGAGTATGTACGTGTGTGATAATCCAATTTTGACGAAGACCAGCCTCATACGATTTAAGGACACATTGTGAATGCTCGGGACTGAACTCCCACACGACACCTAGGACCATTTAGGTCAAACATTTCTTTCGATAATTACATGCCATATCATTTTTTAGGTAAAAATGGACATTGACCTTCATGTCTCTGCTAAGAAATCAGCCTGATATAATTGGCCTCTTTATACATAGGCTCTGAGGTGAAATATAACAGATACCGAGCACTACAGTAGCCCTAGAACCCATACTATTCATGTTATGAATTGAATACCCAGATGCTTTGACCTGCATATGACATTTCAAAAAGCTAACAAACGATGGCACGCACCTTCAGCGCATCTGAGGCCATCTTGAGCTCAATCTCGAGCTCCGTCATTATGGTCACCTCGATGGCCCTTATCACATTCGCGAGCACGTGAATAGAGGTCGCTACGGGATAGGCAAAATCGGGCGGCTGCCTGCATTTTGTGAACTCGTCAATCACCTATCTGGCCGAGTCCGTAGAGGAGGTCGACCTAATGTAGCCACTATCGCTCCAGTGAGTCCCCACCGCGAGCCTGTTGGTGCCGATGCCGCGGGTTTCATGGTTGGGGGTCTAAGAGAAAACCACCGGGGAGAAATGGTTAGTCCGAGGGGAGATGGGGTATTGCTGGGATTGTGCGCGACGACGTGTAGGGCGGCAGAGGCCTCAGTGACAGTGTCTCTGCTGGCGACCGCCGGGAGAAGACCTGGCCGGTCTGGGGCCGGCAGAGCCGAATGGTTCAGTGCTTGTGGATGAACGGGTCAATAGTCGTTTCAGATCATAACCTTAAAACAAATATCAATGGTCTAACCTATTGATTAATCTCGTCAAAAACACATGTCAATGGTCCATCCATTAACTAATCTCATCAAAACACGCGTCAATAGTCCATCCATGGACTAATCTCGTAATCTCGACAAAACATATGTCAATGGTCTATCCATTGATCAATCGCCAGCTCAAGAATCCAACGCAATCACGCATAACGCCTCATGACAAAAAGCGATCAAGATTCGCCCATTGGCAAGGTCTTAACCTACAATACCGGTGGCTCGGCCTACAAGGATATACTAAACTAGTATGTGCATATCCACAAACCCTTAATCGGGTTCACAATCATCTTGAGCATTGCACAAACTCACAATAGTATCATTCTAACATCACAAGCCATCTTGAAGTCAAATCACAAAATGGTTATAAATCATTTCACACAATCACTCATAAATTATAAAATACATAGCGAATTGGCTTTGTAAATCAAAACACAAATTTTTCAAGATTCAAAATATCAAAGCACATTTCATGAATGAAAATCACAAATTGATAGCCTCCTTAATTCTTTTCATAAATTGCTTCCCAAACTATCCACATAAATTAGCCCAAGATATGTTCAAAAGCTATTACTACTCTTTCCAATAACAAATGGTAGTAAATGCCCGATCTTATTTTATGCAACAAAAATGCTATTTTCTCAAGTCATAACACATATAATATTATCTCTTTTAGAATATGCATTTTACAAACAAAAAAAACAAATAGTATCACTCACCCCAAAAGCAAACTACGACAGTTACTCTAGTCGAGGCGTTCGCATTCCTATGAAAAATAAAAAAAATAGATAAAAAACAAGTTACATGCTACTCTATCACACGAATCAACTAATAGATAACTATTTAATGCTAAGACGATAACTACATGCCAACGAAAGCTCGTCCATAGTGGAAAACCATTGTTGTCCGCTATGGACAGTTTGCTCGTCAAATTTGTTAAGGTCATAACTCCCTCTATCGAGCTCGATTTTAAGCGATCTTATAATCCACACGAAGCTTATTTGACATACTACAAAAGTCTTAACATGACCAACCCCAATCGACAACCAGAAACAAAAGAAATCAGCCCCTGAATTTCACTGTTCGCATGGTACAGTACACGTAGTTGACTTCAAAAACTCATTCTAAGAAAATCGTAATATCAATTCAAAATCCGTCAAATTCCACAGCTTCATAACATCCTAAAGCTTCATCCTTATAAAAAAAACATAGACAATTGACCATGCAAACAAACCCAACAACTCAAATTCATCCAAAATGCAAATTGATGCCCTAAATTCGAAAATCACTTGAACATGAGGAAAGAGAGGCGTGAGTGATTACTGGATATTGCTAATCGGTACCCAAACTTGGCGAGACAACGAGATAAGGAGAGTGATCTCGTCAACTATTTAATGCTAAGATGATAACTACACGCCAACGAAAGCTCGTCCATAGCGGAAAACCACTGTTGTCCGCTATGGACAGCTTGCTCGCCAAATTTGTTAAGGTCATAACTCCCTCTATCGAGCTTGGTTTTAAGCGATCTTATAATCCATACGAAGCTTATTCGATATACTACAAAAGTCTTGACATGACTAATCCCAACCGACAACCAGAAATAAAAGAAATCAGCCCCTGAAGCTCACTGTTCGCATGGTACAGTACACGTAGCTGACTTCAAAAACTCATTCCAGGAAAACCGTAAAATCAAATCAAGATTCGTTAAATTCCATAGCTTCATAACATCTTAAAGTTTCATCCTTATAAAAAAACATAGACAATTGACCATGCAAACGGACCCAACAACTCAAATTCATCCAAAATGCAAATTGATGCCCTAAATTCGAAAATCATCCCCTGAAGTTCACTGTTCACATGGTGCAGTACACGTAGTTTACTTCAATAACTCATTCCAAGAAAATCGTAATACCAATTCAAGATCCGTTAAATTCCACAGCTTCATAACATCCTAAAGTTTCATCCTTATAAAAAAACATAGACAATTGACCATGCAAACGGACCCAACAACTAAAATTCATCCAAAATGCAAATTGATGCCCTAAATTCGAAAATCACTTGAACAGGAGGAAAGAGAGGCGTGAGTGCTTACTGGATATTGCTAATCGGTACCCAAACTTGGCGAGACAACGAGATATGGAGCGTGATCTCGTCAACTATTTAATGCTAAGATGATAACTACACGCCAACGAAAGCTCGTCCATAGCGGAAAACCACTGTTGTCCGCTATGGACAGCTTGCTCGCCAAATTTTTTAAGGTCATAACTCCCTCTATCGAGCTCGATTTTAAGCGATCTTATAGTCCACACGAAGCTCATTCGACATACTACAAAAGTCTTGACATGACCAATCCCAACCGACAAACAGAAATAAAAGAAATCAGCCCCTGAAGCTCACTATTCGCATGGTACAGTACACGTAGCTGACTTCAAAAACTCATTCCAGGAAAACCGTAAAATCAAATCAAGATCCGTTAAATTCCACAGCTTCATAACATCTTAAAGCTTCATCCTTATAAAAAAACATAGACAATTGACCATGCAAAAGGACCCAACAACTCAAATTCATCCAAAATGCAAATTGTTGCCCTAAATTCATCATTGTTCGTGGATGACCACGGGCTGGAGATGCGAAGAAGGGAACCTAGGTTTTTGGCTTTTTTCTATTCAATATTTTTGGGACAAAAGTACCCTTGCAACAATAACCGGAAATAGTACTCACTCATTACCGATGAACTGAAGCCCTCTTTTGAAACAAAATTGGGCATTTTAGGCCCTCAATTGAAACAAGATCAACTCTAGACCCTTTTTTGAGAAAAAGAAGGGACTTTGGGCCCTTTTTTGAAAATTTTCCAAGGTATTTTGGAATACTCGGGCTCGTAATTTTTTTCCTTTGGGTGCAAAAATCATTCGGATCATATATGATCATAGCCCATATCAATTAGCATAAATATAAAATATGTAGGACTTAATTGGCATCAATGCAATAGGTTTATGACTTTTTTGATACTTTTCCCAACATTTTTTACTTCCTAATTTAGGTATATGGTGTTTTGGAATACTCAGGCTCGTAATTTGCTTTTTCCTTTGGGTGCAAAAATCATTCGGATCATATATGATCACAACCCATATCAATTAGCATAAATATAAAATATTTAGGACTTAATTGGCATCAATCCAATAGGTTTAGGACCTTTCTTATACTTTTCCCAAAATTTTTTACTTCCTAATTTAGGTATATGGTATTTTGGAATACTCGGGCTCGTAATTTGCTTTTTCCTTTGGGTGCAAAAATCATTCGGATCATATATGATCATAACCCGTATCAATTAGCATAAACACAAAATATTTAGGACTTAATTGGCATCAATGCAATAGGTTTAGGACTTTTTTGATACTTTTTCCAACATTTTTGACATCCGAATTTAGGTATATGGTATTTTGGAATACTTGGGCTCGTAATTTTCTTTTTCCTTTGGGTGTAAAAATTCATTCGGATCATATATGATCATAGCCCATATCAATTAGCATAAATACAAAATATTTAGGACTTAATTGACATCAATGCAATAGGTGTAGGACTTTTTTGATACTTTTCCCAACATTTTTGACTTCCTACTTTAGGTATATGGTATTTTGGAATACTTGGGCTCGTAATTTGCTTTTTCCTTTGGGTGCAAAAATCATTCGGATCACATATGATCATAGCCCATATCAATTAGCATAAATACAAAATATTTGGGACTTAATTGGCATCAATGGAATAGGTGTAGGATTTTTTTTATATACTTTTCCTAACATTTTTGACATCCTAATTTAGGTATTTGGTATTTTGGAATACTCAGGCTCGTAATTTGCTTTTTTCTTTGGTGCAAAAATCATTCGAATCATGTATGATCATAGCCCATAATCATTCTTTTTCTCGAGATTCGGTTGATTTGCCTAAGGTCGTCGCTCATTAGATAGCCTTTTTTATTTTATTTTATATGAAATACATTGATTAGTACATGGTCAAAGTGATAAGTTCATTATTTATTTTTTGATAACCGAGGTTTCCCACGAAAGAAGAGGTTATCTGCATATTTCTCGACTCAGCTAGCTTAATCTGTTACATCTTCTTGAGATTCTTGCATGCTGCAGTAAGCAAGATCATAACCAGAAAAGCAAGAAGCAGAACAACAAAAGGAAAAGGTAAACTCCATCAACTGATTCTCCAACCAAGATTTGCGTATACACAAGTATAGCTGGTGTCAAAACTCTTAAACCAATGAAAAGCGGCCATAGGAACGGGCTGCCCATATTTCCCGAATGTACTTAATGTGCTCTTCACTGACCTCATATGGTGCAAAAACTCCAAGATCAGTGAAAAGCTGCCCATATTTCTCGAATGTACTTAATGTGCTCGTCGCTGACCTCATTTGGTGCCAAAACTCCAAGATCAATGAAAAGCAGCTGTAGGTATTGGGGAGTATAATCCTTAGTTGATGATTCGAGCTCTACTCTAGATGGGATTGGCATCCCAAGATCAATAGCTTGTGAGGTCGGGCCCTGGTCCAAATGATAAAGAGGAGCAAACTGCATGGAACATGATTGAATAGTCAAGAGACAGAGATAATTAGAATGCAAAGTTCAAGAACAAATTTCAATTGTGTCCAGGGCAGAATGCAGGTTGTGACTTGACCAGTTTCCAATAGAGAAGACAATTCTCACTTTGTTTCCATTTTGTAAGTTCAAAATAAAGAGGATATTCTCTTAAGCACAATGCAATTACAGAGACATAAAATCGAGAGTACCTTATAACTTTCGGCAGCCATGCATACATGTTTACCCATCCAGTGTGCCACCAATGCAATTTGGTATGTCCCCATCAAATTCAAGATGCCACTAGTTTTGAATACACTATTAGCACCCAAAAGGACCATGTCAACTGCATCCATGGCATACGTCACTGTCGAATCAAGTAGAAGCTTCGAAGTAACATTGAGCTTGGCAAGCTCATTCAACAAGCGTAGCCCAGTCCCATCAGGTCTTCCTTCTGCATCCAAAGAACAATAACATGATACTTAAAATTAGGGGTGTGCAACCGGACCGGGTTGACCCGGAACCCAGATTCCCCCCCTCCCCCCCCGCGAAAAATAAGGTCGGGAACTGGTTCTGGTTGAAACCGGTCCGGGTACTAGTTCCAATTTTTGGGAACCAGTTGAAACTTGTTCTGGTCCCGGTTCTAGGAGAAGGCCCACCAGGACCAGTTTTAGAATCGATTTTTTTTTTATACCGAGATGTCTGGTTTTTAGTTACTTAAAAAAAGCTATTGAATGAGTATATTACCCAAATCTTTCTTGGTTTTTAGATATGGATTTTCTTACCGAAGACGTTATCATTGGTAAATAGACTTCATTTTGTGGAAACTATGATTTTGTGGTAATTAAATAGGCTTCATCGATTGACACTTTTGCAAAAAAACAGGGTCGGGACCGAAAAACAGGGTTCGTTCCAAAACAAGTTCCAAGAAAAATAGGGTCGAGTATCGGTTCCAAACATTGGGAACCGGTTAGAACAGGGTCGATTTTAGGGTCTAGGCCTGGACCAGGCCTACCCGGCTCATGCTCACCTCTACTTAAATTTCTGGAGATTTTTTGAAAAAAATATCAACATCAACATCACATATATCCCAAACTAGTTGGGGTCGGCGGTCGATGAATCCAAAAATAAATAAAATATAAGCAAGACCGATGGAGGAAAAAGAAATAATTATATAAAAATATAAAAATATAAAAATATATACGGGAAAAAGAACTAAAAACGATAGTCAGAAATATAGGAATGCTGCCCCTCCATAATGTAATAGCTTTCCTGCAGTCCGTCTTAAGACAAACTGTATGCGAATCTATTTTCCATATCATTAAATTTGTTTTAGTACTTTCCCTCAAAGTAAGTTTCGGTCGACCTTTTCCTTTCTTCATGTCATGTTCTCGGTAACACACTTTTGTTTTTACCGTATAAAACAATTCTGGTTAATTGGTAGCAAGCACCGAGTTAATGTTCAGCTACCAAGTGCCATGCCCATATGTTCTCTGCAACACTCAAATGAGGATATTGGTTATATTACTTCATGATAGAGCTCATTCACATGTTTTAAAACCAATATTCAAATTATGGTTAAGAAAAGAACGTCGTCAAGATTATAGTAGACTCTGCATACTATAATTGGTAGCAAAGAGTTCAAAAATGACCTGTGCA
This sequence comes from Rhodomyrtus psidioides, assembly GCA_021437785.1. Lineage (NCBI taxonomy): Eukaryota > Viridiplantae > Streptophyta > Magnoliopsida > Myrtales > Myrtaceae > Rhodomyrtus > Rhodomyrtus psidioides. The sequence goes on along the minus strand of JAILYB010000103.1, from coordinate 2,780,811 downwards.
GAATACTCGGAAGACTTTCCCGTTTTGTACAGCTGTTTTCAGAACTTGTAGAAGCACTCCAAAGAAGCCATGGACCAAAATAGTACATCCATAAAAAATATGATCTTGAAAAAACATTTCTATGACCCTCTGTGCCTGCAATACGAAGTAGTGTTTAATGAGTTTATTTTCAATCTAATGAGTTTATTCAAACCATAAACTATTTATACATGTATAAGCAGTATATAGTGGTATTCGTCTTTCATATTTGTTTGATAACCTTATCAGATATGTCCCCAAATTTTTCAGCACGATCAATCAACCGGGACTTGGCTGAGTTGTATTCCTCGTATTCCGCGGTCGGTGTTGTGGTGTCATAATGCATGAAAATTTCACAACCCGCTGTCAAGGAGATAGAGGTTGTTTCCGATGACTAGTAAGAGTACAGTATTTATAATCAGAAAGAGGAACGAAAAGAGGTAAAGAATGCAGAGTATGTACGTGTGTGATAATCCAATTTTGACGAAGACCAGCCTCATACGATTTAAGGACACATTGTGAATGCTCGGGACTGAACTCCCACACGACACCTAGGACCATTTAGGTCAAACATTTCTTTCGATAATTACATGCCATATCATTTTTTAGGTAAAAATGGACATTGACCTTCATGTCTCTGCTAAGAAGTCAGCCTGATATAATTGGCCTCTTTATACATAGGCTCTGAGGTGAAATATAACAGATACCGAGCACTACAGTAGCCCTAGAACCCATACTATTCATGTTATGAATTGAATACCCAGATGCTTTGACCTGCATATGACATTTCAAAAAGCTAACAAACGATGGCACGCACCTTCAGCGCATCTGAGGCCATCTTGAGCTCAATCTCGAGCTCCGTCATTATGGTCACCTCGATGGCCCTTATCACATTCGCGAGCACGTGAATAGAGGTCGCTACGGGATAGGCAAAATCGGGCGGCTGCCTGCATTTTGTGAACTCGTCAATCACCTATCTGGCCGAGTCCGTAGAGGAGGTCGACCTAATGTAGCCACTATCGCTCCAGTGAGTCCCCACCGCGAGCCTGTTGGTGCCGATGCCGCGGGTTTCATGGTTGGGGGTCTAAGAGAAAACCACCGGGGAGAAATGGTTAGTCCGAGGGGAGATGGGGTATTGCTGGGATTGTGCGCGACGGCGTGTAGGGCGGCAGAGGCCTCAGGGACAGTGTCTCTGCTGGCGACCGCCGGGAGAAGACCTGGCCGGTCTGGGGCCGGCAGAGCCGAATGGTCCAGTGCTTGTGGATGAACGGGTCAATAGTCGTTTCAGATCATAACCTTAAAACAAATATCAATGGTCTAACCTATTGATTAATCTCGTCAAAAACACATGTCAATGGTCCATCCATTAACTAATCTCATCAAAACACGCGTCAATAGTCCATCCATGGACTAATCTCGTAATCTCGACAAAACATATGTCAATGGTCTATCCATTGATCAATCGCCAGCTCAAGAATCCAACGCAATCACGCATAACGCCTCATGACAAAAAGCGATCAAGATTCGCCCATTGGCAAGGTCTTAACCTACAATACCGGTGGCTCGGCCCACAAGGATATACTAAACTAGTATGTGCATATCCACAAACCCTTAATCGGGTTCACAATCATCTTGAGCATTGTACAAACTCACAATAGTATCATTCTAACATCACAAGCCATCTTGAAGTCAAATCACAAAATGGTAACAAATCATTTCACACAGTCACTCATAAATTATAAAATACATAGCGAATTGGCTTTGTAAATCAAAACACAAATTTTTCAAGATTCAAAATATCAAAGCACATTTCATGAATGAAAATCACAAATTGATAGCCTCCTTAATTCTTTTCATAAATTGCTTCCCAAACTATCCTCATAAATTAGCCCAAGATATGTTCAAAAGCTATTACTACTCTTTCCAATAACAAATGGTAGTAAATGCCCGATCTTATTTTATGCAACAAAAATGCTATTTTCTCAAGTCATAACACATATAATATTATCTCTTTTAGAATATGCATTTTACAAACACAAAAAACAAATAGTATCATTCACCCCAAAAGCAAACTACGACAGTTACTCTAGTCGAGGCGTTCGCATTCCTATCAAAAATACAAAAAATAGATAAAAAACAAGTTACATGCTACTCTATCACACGACTCAACTAATAGACAACTATTTAATGCTAAGACGATAACTACATGCCAACGAAAGCTCGTCCATAGCGGAAAACCACTGTTGTCCGCTATGGACAGTTTGCTCGTCAAATTTGTTAAGGTCATAACTCCCTCTATCGAGCTCGATTTTAAGCGATCTTATAATCCACACGAAGCTTATTCGACATACTACAAAAGTCTTGACATGACCAACCCCAACCGACAACCAGAAACAAAAGAAATCAGCCCCTGAAGTTCACTGTTCGCATGGTACAGTACACGTAGTTGACTTCAAAAACTCATTCCAAGAAAATCGTAATATCAATTCAAGATTCGTTAAATTCCACTGCTTCATAACATCCTAAAGTTTCATCCTTATAAAAAAACATAGACAATTGACTATGTAAACGGACCCAACAACTCAAATTCATCCAAAATGCAAATTGATGCCCTAAATTCGAAAATCACTTGAACATGAGGAAAGAGAGGCGTGAGTGCTTTCTGGATATTGCTAATCGGTACCCAAACTTGGCGAGACAACGAGATATGGAGCGTGATCTCGTCAACTATTTAATGCTAAGATGATAACTACATGCCAACGAAAGCTCATCCATAGCGGAAAACCACTGTTGTCCGCTATGGACTTCTTGCTTGCCAAATTTGTTAAAGTCATAACTCCCTCTATCGAGCTCGGTTTTAAGCGATCTTATAGTCCACACAAAGCTTATTCGACATACTACAAAAGTCTTGACATGACCAATCTCAACCGACAACCAGAAATAAAAGAAATCAGCCCCTGGAGCTCACTGTTCGCATGGTACAGTACACGTAGCTGACTTCTAAAACTCATTCCAAGAAAATCGTAAAATCAAATCAAGATCCGTTAAATTCCACAGCTTCATAACATCTTGAAGCTTCATCCTTATAAAAAAACATAGACAATTGACCATGCAAACGGACCCAACAACTCAAATTCCTCCAAAATGTAAATTGATGCCCTAAATTCGAAAATCACTTGAACATGAGGAAAGAGAGGCGTGAGTGCTTACTGGATATTGCTAATCGGTACCCAAACTTGGCGAGACAATGAGATACGGAGCGTGATCTCGTCAACTATTTAATGCTAAGATGATAACTACACGCCAACAAAAGCTCGTCCATAGCGGAAAACCACTGTTGTCCGCTATGGACAGCTTGCTCGCCAAATTTGTTAAGGTCATAACTCCTTCTATCGAGCTCGGTTTTAAGCGATCTTATTGTCCACACGAAGCTTATTCGACATACCACAAAAGTTTTGACATGACCAATCCCAACCGACAACCAGAAATAAAAGAAATTAGCCCCTGATGCTCACTGTTCGCATGGTACAGTACACGTAGCTAACTTCAAAAACTCATTCCAGGAAAACCGTAAAATCAAATCAAGATCCGTTAAATTCCACAGCTTCATAACATCTTAAAGCTTCATCCTTATTAAAAAACATAGACAATGGACTATGCAAACGGACCCAACAACTCAAATTCATCCAAAATGCAAATTGATGCCCTAAATTCGAAAATCACTTGAACAGGAGGAAAGAGAGGCGTGAGTGCTTACCGAATGTTGCTAATCGATACCCAAACTTAGCGAGACAACGAGATATGGAGGGTGATCTTGTCTCTTCTCTTATTCCTTTTTTTTTTCTTCTTTCTTCAATCTCTTCTGTTTCCCGTTGCTGCTCGTATTCTCTACCTCTTTGCAATTTTGTTCTCTTTTTTTATTTTATTTTATTATGTGGGTCTCATCACTTCTTTTTGACTTAGTCAAAAAGAAGAGAAATTCACGCATTAGCACTTCGTCATTTCCGAAAGCGAAGCAACTAGAGAAACCCGAACTAGAGGAAACTCCAAACAGATTAAAATAGAATAAAACATAACCAAGTTAAAATCTTAGTCATTCAATCAGGACAACGCGTATACCTCAGGGATCATAAAACTACGCAAACTTCACATAGAGCTAAAATGAATGAGAATCAAATCAATGTCCAAGTATTTCCAAAATTCGTGTGAGTAAGCGAGAATATGTTGGCGCTGAATGCGACGCAACGTTGGGCGGAAGATTTCTCGGGAATAATGGTTAATCGGATGAGCGCTGAGGAGTAGGACCGATCGGTGGGGAGAGGGGGCAGCTCTCTAGGAAGAGGGGATGGCTCCCTAGACCTAATCACGACGTCCCTGTGGATATCGAAGGAGCTCGATCTCCGCCACATAGGACATAATTTGGTAACTTTCTTACGAAACCCTAGGAGAGAAGATTACGTTGGAAACTAAAAGTTAATGCTTTCAAGTGAAACAACTCCTTGGATTGCTCGTAAATTTATGTATAATTGTATAAAGCTAGTAGCTCCTTCAGTCGCGTTTGATTTCAAAGAAGAAAACTATTTTATGTAAAGTACAGATTTTAGACACTATTTTACTTTCGAAAAACTTTTGAATATGAACTTTAGAGAAAACTAGCCACATAAATTAGGGAATTTATCATATTTTTTTATGAGCGTGCATTTTTATGAATTCAAAACGAAATATTGAGGGGATTACTTAACACAACTTGCAATTTCAATTGTTTCGAATTTTATATATATTTTTACTTTCGATTCTCAATTTTTTTTCCATACTTGTTGAAAAAATAGATTTTTTTTTTCAAAACTAAACAATGAAGTCTTACCTTACAAAAATAATAATAATGAACTTATCACATCAAAGGGGCGTTGGTTAAATTGGTGAGATCCTAGACCTAAGACAGTTAAACTGATAATGTCCCAGGTTCGAATCTCTCCAACCGCGTCTTGGGGGCTCACCCAGTGGCATTGGTCTTGTACCCCACTGCCCCGATGTGGGAAACCTCGGTTATTAAAAAAACAATGAACTTAATAGAATCGATTTTTGCACACAAAGGACAATGCAAATTACAAGCCTGAGTATTCCAAAATACCAAAATTAGGAAGTGAAAAATGTTGAGAAAAATGTCAAAAAAGTCATAAACCTATTGCATTTATGTCAATTTTTTGTACACAAAGGACAAAGCAAATTACAGCACACAAAGGACAAAGCAAATTACAAGCCCGAGTATTCCAAAATACCTAAATTAGGAAGTGAAAAATGTTGGGAAAAATGTCCAAAAAGTCATAAACCTATTGCATTTGTGTCAATTAAGTCCTAAACATTTAATTAGTGTCAATTCAGTCATAAACCTTTTGCATTAATGCCATTTTGGTCCTAAATATTTTGTATTTATGCCAAGTTAACCCGATCAATTTTGGTCGAAAATCGCTGACGTGGACGTCAATTGTCTTACATGGCACAGTTGGCGCTGAATTGGATGTTTTTTTTTCATATTATTCTAATGTTTTAAATAATTTTTAAGCTTTTTTTTTGGTTTTTTGAATGTTTAAATTATTTAAAATTTCTAAAAAAATATTAAAAAATATCCACGTTAATGTCAACCATGCCACGTAGGAAAATTAACGTCCACGCCAGTTATTTTCGACCAAAATTGGCCGAATTAACTCAATTAGTATAAATACAAAATATTTAGGACTTAATTGGCATCAATGCAATAGGTTTAGGACTTTTTTGACACTTTTCCCAACATTTTTGACTTCCTAATTTAGGTATATGGTATTTTGGAATACTCGGGCTCATAATTTGCTTTTTCCTTTGGGTACAAAAATCGATTCGGATCATATATGATCATATCCATAATCATTCTTTTTTCTCGAGAATTAGTTGATTTGCCTAAGGTCGTCGCTCATTAGACTTGTTCTTTATTTTATATGAAATACATGGATTAGTACATGATCAGAGTGAGGTTTCCCACGTGCAATGGACTAAATCATCGGGGTGATGGGGTTCAAGACCAATGCCACCAGGTAAGCCCCCAAGACGCGGCCGACGAGATTGGAACCTGTGTCCTCATCAGTTTAATTGTCTAAAACCCATGGATCTCACCAACTCGGCCAACGCCCCATTGGTGTGATAAGTTCATTGTTTACTTTTGCAAAAATCTACTTTTTCAACAAGTAGGGAAAAAATTGAGAATCAAAAGTAGAAAAACATATAAAATTCAAAAGAATTGAAATAACAAGTTGTGTTAAGTAATCCCCTCAATATTTCGTTTTGAACTCATAAAAATGCAGGTTCTTCGAATGCTATGATAATTTTCCTAATTCCCTAATTTATGTTCATCAAACGCAGGTTACATGAGGAGAAATAAACAGAATTCAAGGCAAGAATGCTATAGGAAGGACCGTGGCGATTGAAGGGCGAAGTAAATATGATATGGAAAGAGATGTCTAACTGCATCTAGAGAGTGGCAAAAGGGGTGTTAGGGGAAAGTAGAGGGAATGGGCATTAAACAAAGGAAACCTCATGGTGGAATGAAGAGGTGCAGGAGGCAATTAGACAGAAGAAATAGTGTTTCGGATGTTTAAATAAATGTCCTAATGAAGAGAATTTGCAAAAGTTTAGATTGGTGAGAAAAAGTGCCAAGAAAGCTGTGCGAGAGGCCAGAGGCAAGGTTTTCACCAATATTACCAAAAACTTGGGAGTAAAGAAGGAGAAAAAGGTATATATAGACCTACAAAGTCAAGGGACAAGAAAAGTAAAGATTTGACATAGGTTAGATGTATCAAGGATGAAAATAAAACACTTTTGGTAAGAGATGAAGTTAATGGCAGGTGGATGAGTTATTTTAACAAACTTTTTAATGGGGAGAGCGATAGAAGTGAGGTGGATTTGGAATATTCTTCTGATGATTTAAACAGAAGGTTTATGCATAGAGTTAAAGTACGGGAAGTTAGGGAGGTATTAAAAAAAATGAAGACTAGTAAAGCCTTGGGACCCGATGGTATCCCTATTGAAGTGTGGAGATGTTTAGGGGATGTAGCAATAAGTTGGTTGACTAGCCTTTTTAACAAGATCCTTTATATTAATAAGATGATTGATGAATGGAGGAAGAGTATACTTGTGCCTATCTACGAGAACAAGGGGATATCCAGAATTGCTCTAACTATAGAGGCATTAAGTTTATGAGCCATACAATGAAGTTGTTGGAGAGAGTTATTGAGCATCGCTTGAGAATAAAGACCAAGGTTCATGTCAATCAATTTGGATTTATGCTAGGAAGATCTACCATGGAGGCCATTTTCATGATACGACAATTGATGGAGAGATATCGAGAAAAGAAGAAGGACCTCCATATGGTGTTTATTAATCTCGAGAAAGTATATTATAGGGTTTCAAGAAAGGTTTTGTGGTGGGTCATTGAAAAGAAAAATGTACCTTCAAGGTTTGTAGATGCAATCAAGGATATGTATGACGGTATTACTACTTGTGTGAAGGCTTTTAATGGTACATCAAGTTATTTTCCAATCACAATAACCTTACAATAAGGTTCTGCTTTGAGTCCTTATCTTTTTGCCCTGGTTATGGATGAACTAACAAAATATATCCAAGATGACGTTCCGTGATGTATGCTATTTGCAGACAATATTCTGCTTATTGATTTGACCAGGGCTGGGGTTAACGCCAAATTAGAATTATGAAGAAGCATGTTAGAGGCTAAACGATTTACGTTAAGTCGAAATAAGACCGAATACTTGAAGTGTGAGTTTACACAGTAGGAAGATGAGATCAAGAAGTCGTCAATATGCTCGGACATGAGGTAACCAAGAAAGATACTTTTGGATATTTGGGATCAATATTGCAAAGGGGGGAGAGATTGATGAGGATGTGAGCCATTGAATCAGAGCAGGTTGGATGAAATGGCGAAGTGCATCAGAATTTTTGTGTGATCGTAAAATTCCTCTTAGATTAAACGAAAAATTTTATAGAACAACAGTATGACATGTCATGTTATACGGAGCTGAATGTTGGCCAGCACATAGGCAACATGAACATAAAATGAGAGTAGCGGAAATGAGGATGTTAAGGTGGATGTGTGGTCATACAAGAATGGATAAGATAAGAAATGAAGATATTCGATGAAAAGTTGGAGTAGAACCGGTGACAGAAAAGATGAGAGAACATAAATTGAGATGGTTTGGGAATATTCTTCGAAGGCCCCTAGATGCTCCGGTAAGAACAAAAGTTTGCTATCGAGAGCATAACACGAAGAAAAGAAGAGGTCGGCTGAAGCTCACTTGGGAAAAAGTAGTAAAACAAGATTTAATGGAGTGTGGAATAGATTGGCGTACGGTTTGTCTTAGGACGGAGTAGAGGAAAGCTATTAGTATTGTGGAGGAAAAGAATTCACATGTTCTTGACTATTCTTTTTAATCATTTCCCCATATATATATACACACATATCTATCTATTTTTCTTCGATCGATCCTGCTTTTATTTTATGAATTTTGGGGTTCATCGATCGCCGACCCTAACTAGTTTGAGATAAATGTGTTATTGATGTTGATGTATATGGCTAATTTTCTCTGAAGTTCATATTCAAAAGTTTTTCGAAAGCAAAATAGTGTCTAAAATCTGTACTTTACATAAGATAGTTTTCTTCTTTGAAATCAAATGCGACTGAAGGAGCTCCTCACTTTATATAATTATACATAAATTTGCGAGCAACACAAGGAGCTGTTTCACTTGAAAGCATTAACCCCCGGTTTCCACCGTAATCTTCTCTCCTAGGGTTTCGTGAGAAAGTTACAAAATTATTTCCTATGTGGTAGAGATTGAGCTCCTTTGGTATACACATGTACGTCGTGATCAGGTCTAGGGAGCCGTCCCCTCTCCTAGGGAGGCGTCCCCTCTCCCAGGGAGGTGTCCCCTCTCCCCACCAATTGGTCCTACTCCCCGGCGCATTCAACGAGATTGGAAGTTCGAGATTGCGCTACATATTTGATTTAGTGCCCTGATCTACTCGTGGGCTTGTATCAATCAATTTCCCAAGCATCAGCTGCAGCTTCAAGTGACTCTGCCGTTGCCACCGCACTTGCTTCTGACCCAACTGGGCTCAACCCATTGCTCTCAGCAACCACGGAAACAACATTACCATTGTCATTGGCACCTCCAGCGTCATTTCCTACATTGGGCTTAGAATTAGATGTTAGAAAATCGTACAATATGTATATTAATCTATACAATGACAGAACCAAATCATAAGCAATGAAATGAAAGATAGGTTTATAACAGACATGTCATGGACTATGTCATTCACCATAAGTCTCACCAATATTCTTCTTTGAAGATCTGCAATCCACAAAGCTGTGATCTATCTTGTCACAGTTGAAGCATGTACCATGATATCTGTTCTTGGCCACTTTAACTAGCAATCATTTAAACTTCGAATCACAATAATAAATGTGATCAAGCTGCCTCAAACATGAAAACATTAAGTTGGCAGAAGCACAAAATTTGATCCTTCAGAAGCAGTATTCAAAAATCGTCAGATGCAAAAATTCATCATAAGCAACTGCATCTGAACCTGTCAGATGCAGAAATTCGTCAGATGCAAAATTCGTCAGATGTAGTCCTTCTGGACCCGTCAGAAGCAGTCCTTCTGACCTTTCTTCTGAGCCTCCTTCTGAGTCTCCTTCTGACCTTCCTTCTGAGCCTCCTTCTGAGCCTCCTTCTGACCTTCCTTCTGAAGCTCCTTCTGAGCCTTCTTCCGAGTCTCCTTCTGACCTTCCTTCTGAGGCTTCCTTCTGAGCCTCCTTCTGACCTTCCTTCTGACCCTCCTTCTGAGGTTCCTTCTGAGCTTCCTTCTGAGGCTTCCTTCTGACCTTCCTTCTGAGGCTTCCTTCTGAGCCTCCTTCTGACCTTCCTTCTGACCCTCATTCTGAGGTTCCTTCTGAATAACAAAATCCGAATGGAAATATAACAATATAAATAAATTGATTAAAAGAATATCGAGGCCTGTGTTTGACACAATTTCCTTAAAACAGATTCGTCCCCTCCAGTACGTGCTTTGAGGTTTCGTGAACGTCTGTCTCCCATGATACAACAGTTGAACAACGATAGATGCTAGCACAGCAATCCAACGCTTTCGGCGAACTTGAACAACACGAAAACACTATCGAAAAGAATGCAAATGCATAGAATCGAAAAAGAGGGAGAAAAGTTTTTCTTTTGAGATTGTAGTGTTTTCCTATCTCACTTCCTCTCTTTCACACAGAATGGAAAACCACCTATTTATAGGCTAAGTGGGGCATTGCGGAAATAAATAATAACGGCTAAATTAATTCTGCCGTTTAGAGCCGTTATGTAATTAATTCTGTAACCACAGAATTATAACAACCGTTACTTAGTTAATACCATTTACACACCGGTAATTAACGTAAGCACGATTAACGGTTTGAGTTGGAAAAAATTAAAACAGAAGGCAAAAATGGGCTTGTCGTGAGGCCCACTTTTCTGTCCGGCATTCGCGTACGCAGGTCGTGCGCTCGCGCCCAAGTTCAACTCCGTCGGGGTCCGGGATTCGCACCCCCCCTGCGTGCGCGCGCGAGGCATAGTGCTTGTGCTATGATAGTTACCACTCAAAGAGAGTGTATCCATATATAAAGCACTTCAAGGCCCTCTTCCTTTCCTATGTGGGACTAGTGCTTTGTCACTTCCCACTTCCAACTCAAGAGTGTTATTTGAGAAACAATTTCTCATTCACTCACCATTAAAATCCCTCATATTTCCAACAATCCCCCACATGAATGAAAATTGTTTTGGTTTTGACTCTGTGATAGTGTTCAACAAATGAAACCTGTATAGGATAGGTAGGTGTCACCCTTTGAACCTTCCCTTGTGAAAGCATATTTAATTTACCAGCTGTCCAGTAGACATGATGTCCTTGAACTGTCCTGCTTTCTTAGTAAATGACCCATACACTTCACACATGAATCATCAACGTTTGTTCAGTTCTCATGAGTATGTTCGTTTTGGCCATGAACATAGTCCTGGTTCTACGAGAGTTTCTAAAGAATTCAGCCCTCAATAATTCTCCTTTGAAGCGGCCCCACTTCTCTCTCATATATGTGATTACTTAATCTTGAGTAATTAATTTACTCCACTTAAGAATCATTAAAGCAATAGTTGCTATCCTTTTCCTGATAAACCCCCACAGTAATTTGTTTACTCTACATACTTGGGGGATATCAAATCACTGTTTCTTTTATAGGAATGGTTTGAGGGATAGACCCCCCACAGTGATATCTTAAGTTCGTATACTTAGGTTGTCCCTTTTGAACCTAGATCTTGGGATCTCCAGTCAGCTAGGTTGGGTTTTCCGTTATACAAACTTTTCTGTAATGGGCTGTAGTCCCATTCCTATTATTGATTTTCCAACTAACTCTCTGTTTAACCCTTTTGGTTAGCAGATCTGCAATATTATCCTTTGACTTTACGTAGTCAATAGAGATAATTCCAGTTGAGAGTAGTTATCTAATGGTATTATGTTTATGACATATATGTCTAGACTTACCATTATACATAAAACTCTGTGCTCTTACAATCGCAGATTGGCAATCGCAATGTATACAGATTGGTGGCACAGATTTTTGCCATTTTGGAATATCCTCTATGAAATGGCATAGCCATTTAGCCTCTTCACCACATATGTCCAAAGCTATAACTTTGGATTCCATTGTGGATTTGATTATAACAGTTTGTTTTCAGGATTTCCAAAAATATGGCTGCATCTACTAATGTGAATTCATATCCACTAGTAGATTTTGGAATAGCCACTTTTGCAAGGCACCCCCACACTCGTAAGCATTTATAGGATGATCTCCTACCTTTCCATAGCTCATAAGGGGAACAGCCATTTTTGCAAGGCACCCCCACAATCGTAAGCATTTGTAGGATGGTCTCATACCTTTCCATAACTCATAAGGGGTTTTATCCTCTTTATTTCGAGGTATTGCATTATTCTCACCTTAGGAAGGAAATAATGCTTCACAAGGTCAACAAATAACTTGTTATTGCCCTAATTCATGAAATCGTCAATTACATAAGTTGGGTTACCATCACTGTTGATTTTCTTCAACTGGCTAAGTCCCATTTCCCTCGAGGAATAGTCAGAGGATCGGCCGAATCCATTTCTGACTGGACATAATTCCATTTTCAAGCAATTGCCTTATCACATCACTCATCGAGCGAGCATGTCTCTTTCTACCATTGAAAGTTTTACTTTTTGCAATGGCTATTGCCACTTGGCAATCACAATGTATAGACATGTAAAGTGCCGATTTCATTTCCTTGAGCAATCCTCAAGTCATCAAGATAAAATATTTCCTTCTTATTCTACTACTAAAGTGTAGAAGGATAAACGTTATATTTCCACAAATATGCTTGGTAGCATCTAGGTTTATCACCTATTATTTTTCGTTAGCCTCAATATTGGCTCGAGAAATGACCGCAACATTTTTCATAATCATCTGCTTCAACCAAATTGACTTTTGGTTTAGCAGGATTGTCATTTCCTCCAAAATATTTTGTTTGGTTGAGTTCCAAACTACAACATCCCACCAAGTATGAACATGTATCAAACAGTGGATATCGTCTCACAGAAATCACCAATTGGTGTTTCTCATTGCTTCTTATAGAGAACAAATTTCTCTTAAGAACTTCATCTTTGCTTTTAAGCAAATACACATAGCATATTTAGTGCTATCATCGATAAAGGTAATAAAATATTTATTACCACCTCTTGTTTATATGAATTACAAATTCACATACATCACAAATGAATCAATTCAAGAGGATCTGAGTTTCTTTTACATGCAGAGCCTCCATTGGTTCATCTATTTTGTACATAGAGCCTCTATTGGCTCATTCCTTTCGCGTGCAGAGCCTCTATTGAACCTTTTGTGTTCAAGGTTTCTATTGAACTTTTCGCGTTCAAAGTCTCTGTTAAGCGCTATTTTTGTTCAAGGCGCCACACATGTTTCAAGCAATCTCTTTCGCATAGGAAGGAAAGAATCGCTTTTCGAAACTCAGCTTCAGATGCCTCCCATGTCTTGATATGGTTGGCCTTATCGTTGCTCTTGGTGCATCACCATAGCAACGCATTTTCCAAATACAAGGGTATGGTGTTCACACGCACCTCATTCTGAGGCTTCCTTTTGAGGCTTCCTTCTGACCTTCCTTCTGAGGCTTCCTTCTGAGCCTCCTTCTGACCTTCCTTCTGACCCTCATTCTGAGGTTCCTTCTGAATAACAAAATCCGAATGGAAATATAACAATATAAATAAATTGATTAAAAGAATACCGAGGCCTGTGTTTGACACAGTTTTCTTAAAACAGATTCGTCCCCTCCAGTACGTGCTTTGAGGTTTCGTGAACGTCTGTCTCCCAGGATACAACGGTTGAACAACGATAGATGCTAGCACAGCAATCTAACGCTTTCGGCGAACTTGAACAACACGAGAACACTATCGAAAAGAATGCAAATGCATAGAATCGAAAAAGAGGGAGAAAAGTTTTTCTTTTGAGATTGTAGTGTTTTCCTATCTCACTTCCTCTCTTTCAAACAGAATGGAAAACCACCTATTTATAGGCTAAATGGGGTATTGCGGAAATAAATAATAACGGCTAAATTAATTCTGCCGTTTAGAGCCGTTATGTAATTAATTCTGTAACCACAGAATTATAACAACCGTTACTTAGTTAATACCATTTACACACCGGTAATTAACGTAAGCACGATTAACGGCTTGAGTTGGAAAAAATTAAAACAAAAGGCAAAAATGGGCTTGTCGCGAGGCCCACTTTTCTGTCCGGCATTCGCGTACGCAGGTCGTGCGCTCGCGCCCAAGTTCAACTCCGTCGGGGTCCGGGATTCGCACCCCCCTACGCGTGCGCGCGAGGCATAGTGCTTGTGCTATGATAGTTACCACTCAAAGAGAGTGGATCCATATATAAAGCACTTCAAGGCCTTCTTCTTTTCCTATGTGGGACTAGTGCTTTGTCACTTCCCACTTCCAACTCAAGAGTGTTCTTTGAGAAACAATTTCTCATTCACTCACCATCAAAATCCCTCGTATTTCCAACATTAGAAACGTAATAATTCCTTGACCCGGTCCATCTTCTTGAAAAGGGATCGTACCCACCCAGCCTCTCGAGCTTTTAGGGCCGTATTCACACTCTTCAATCCTGAGGCACTGCCGAAATTCTCAGCTCTCTTCTTTCTGCTCATCTCAGCAAGCTTCACAGCCTAGCCGTTTCATCGGTCTTCTGAGTGAGCTTGTCGAGTGGCCTCCATTTGCTGAATTTTCTCTTTGATCTGTTTGACTTCAGCCTCATCTTTTATTGCGTGGTATGCATATAATGCTGAGTAGTACTTGTAACTGTCCACTGATGTTTGTCTCTGTTTTTATGTTTCGTGTGACTGACATGCACATTTTAAATGTTAGTTTGTGGGATTTTCATTGTATCTTCGAAAAAAACGTGTATCAAGATTTGCTGCGATAATGACACGGCGCTGCAGCTAGTAGTGACTATGAGAAGGCTAGCACGTATCACACCACCATTGTCTTTGCAATATTAATCTTTTCCCAATGCAGATTCACCAAACAAGTGTTCTCGTGAGGTTGAGACCTGCATGGGAGGAATTTCGGAGTTACTTAACTGCTAGAGGGCGCAAGCGCTTTGAGGTTTATGTTTGCACTATGGCTGAAAGAGTTGGGCTTTGCACAAGTGCAGGCTTCTTGATCCAGAGTTAAACTTGATACAGTCAAAAGAAGTTCTGGAGAGCATTGTGCGCGTTAAGTCTGCAAGTTACTTAAGTTTGTTACATCTCCTATCCCCTTCTTCATCTGGCTAATGGAACTGTATATTTGATGAGCCGCCTTTCGTTGTCACATTTTTTGGGAAAATATCAATAGCGTTGTGTTGATAGCACAGGCATACTTTTAGTATCTTTGGGTGGTTGCATCATAGAGAGTACTGATTGTTTGTTTTTTTGCGTCAATTTCTTCATCTGTTGATGTGCACTGGTTCAAGGAAATCGCAGTTTGATGTCTTTCAAAATGGAATATGCCAGCCAAAAATGGCATTGGTGATTGATGACCGTTTGAAAGTTTGGGATGAGAAAGACCAGCCTCGTGTTCACGTTGTTCCTGCATTTGCCCTGTACTATCCTCCCCAAGCTGAGGTACAAGAATGAAGTTGCTTTGCGGCTTGAAGTCGTGGATGTGCTAAGGCATATTTGCACTTGCAAGTTCGAGGGTTTTCATTATCCTGTCTCCATGTTTTACAGGCAAATAGTGCTGTTCCAATCCTGTGTGTGGCAAGAAATGTTGCTTGTAACGTTAGAGGCGGCTTTTTCAAGTAAATCAGCAAGAACCTTTGCAGACATTTCTTGTGTACTATGCATGAATATGCTTATCCTATGATATTTTTTCGGTATCAACTTGGGTTTAAATTACATATTTGGAACAGAGAATTTGACGAGGGTCTTCTACAAAGAATTTCAGAAGTTGCATATGAAGATGACATGAGATATGTCCCTTGTCCTCTTGATGCGAGCAACTATTTAGTTTCAGAGGTTAGTTGCGACCGTCGTCTCATAGGCTAATTACTAACCAAATACTGATTGCATAACTGTCTTTTTGCATAATTTTCTCACCACAATTGATGCAAACCATTCCTGGATGACACTTCTGCCTCGAATGGAAATGAAGATCCAATTTCTTCAGACGGAATGGCCAGTGCCGAGTTTGAAAGAAGATTGAAGGTACATAATATCTTTCTTGAGGTCAATATGTAAATCTGCATAGTATTTATTGTCGCTGATTAGAAATAACGAGTGCCGCAGGGGCACCGGTTAAGCAACTACTCAAGGAAATTTTATAACTTTCAACGTACTGATTGTCCTCGTGGATGCGCAATGAATGCCTTGAAAGTTGAATTATTTTTAGTAAAGCATACTTAACAAGTGTCTGGGGCACTTGTTAAAAAGAACAACCAATAAGGAGGAAGAAAAGGAAAAAGGTGTTGCCCCTGCTTGTGCTAGCTTAGGTTACTTGATGAGTTTCAGGCTCAGAGCCAACTTTTTGATAGATCGTGGGAGCAGATCATTTCGACGATCTCATATCAAAATGTGAAAGCTTATTTTTGGTCTTTCAGGTTATTAGATTATCTGCATCTGGATTTTTTTCAGTTCAGCCTCGTGACATCAATGTGGTAATACATGATGCAATTCCAGCAATTACTAATTTGGATCCAAGGATACTTGCGTGCCTTCAGAATGCGCTCGCATCTTCCGCACGCACAATTTCTTTGTCGACATCTCAGAAAACAGCTTCTACCTGTTGGATCTAGCAATAACACCTAGAGGAGGGTGAATAGGTGAATCGACAACTAAATTGAAATTTCTTGCGGAATTAATGATAATTTCAATATGCGATCAGCAGAAGATAGTACACAATTCAAACGCAGCAATAAAGAGGGGAAGAGAAGAGATGTGACGCCCTAGAAATCCGACCCCGGTGAAGTCCCTGAATTCGATAAAAGGAATTAAGATCGAAATTTCAGTCGTTAAAGTATATTGGATCGAAAGGACTGAAGAGACGACGTTTGGATGAATTCTGAAGTTCATTCGGTTTAGATTAAGTTCGAAATTCCTAGTCGCCGTAAATTAGGATTTCAATCCTCGCGACCCGAGCCTAATCCCGACCGAGCCTAGACTATGAAATTACCAAATTACTCTTCGTCTAGTTTACCAAATTTCGTTCAGTCCCGATTTGTCAAAGGACCGTTTTGCCCTCGGATATTTGCAATAGGACAAAAATGCCCAAAAGTATTCCTAGGGCCCCCCAACCCCATCAGCCGTTCTCTCTCTCTCTCTCTCTCTCTCTCTCTCTCTCTCTCTCTCTCTCTCTCCTGTTCGCGGACGCTCCCCCCTTCCCTGTTCTTCTTCTTCTTCTTCTTGGGTCATTTTTGGCCGACCACCACCTCAGCCGGCACCACCACGCCCAGCCACGACCTCCAGCAGACCGCCACCATCACCGTCGACCTCGTTCCGGCCGCCGTTGGCCGTCGGCAGTCGCGAAGTCACCGCGGAAGCCAGCCCCCTATTTTCGGACCCCCTGACCCGTGAGCTGTCGCCTCCTCCTCCGGCCGTTCACGGCGTCGCCGGCGCCACCCACTACCTCAGTCGTGTCCCTTAGTCTCCCCTCGACTCCCCTGAAGCCACCCCACCGCCGATTAGCCACCGGAGCCGCCGCAATCAGCCCCGAAGTCACGGTGCCCTGTTTTAGGGCTTGGTTCGTGTTTTCTTCGATCCACCGCCGTGCACCGCCACCATAATCAAACGCCCCAGACCCTCTTCCACCTTTCCTCAGCTCGGCGGAGCTCGCCGCCGCGCGTGGTGGCCGGAGGACCGCCCGCAAGCACCCCCCTGTTCTCGGCCGCGAAGCCCCCTGTTCCGCCCGGTTCTGTTCGCTGCTGCAACGCCGCCGTCGACCGCCCTCCTCCGCCCATCACCGGTCCCGACTGACCACCCTCAACCCCTAGGTAAGTCCACGACCCTTGGCCGGCCTCGCCTCGGCCCTCGGCGCTGGGAAACTCCTCGAATAGCCCCGGTTTGCCCTGTTTCGCCACTGACCAGTTACTGTTTTAGGCCGCCGCCACTTGCCGGAGCTTCGCCGTCGCCGGCCACCTGTCCCGTTGACCTCGCGAGACTTCCCTGAGGCATTCCCGAGGTTTTAGGTTTTTGGGCCGCCGCCGCCGCCGCCGCCGTTCGCCGTCGTCGGCCGTTGAGACTGCCCGAGCTCAATTTGATAGTGAGTTGACCCTAATCCTTGGTTAGGGCGCTAATTGCGCCTAGGATTAGTCGTTTAGTCAATTGTGGTATTTAGGTACACGATCGTGGCCGGTCTAAATAGAAATTGGGATTAGGATAAATGGCCGATCGATTTGGTTAGCCGGACTGATTAAATTGTCTGTGGCTAGTTGTTGTTAGAAAATTATTGATTGATTGATTGGGCAATGGATTGCCGCTGTTTGGTCGCGAGCGAGCGATAGGCTAGAGACGAGCGAGCGATCGACGACGTTAAGTTGGATTGACTAATAAATAATTATTGCATGAACTCAAGCCTTTATGTGGCCTAATCAGACTAATTGTTCGGGTTTGTGTGAATTGCCTCGTTGGATACTGTGATTGATTGGCTGGAATGATTGTTTGGCGTCGATCGTTGATTGTGGGTTAATCGCCCTGTGTGTGGTGACTAGTGGTTAGTCTGCATTTGCATATGATCGTGTGCGAAGTCAAAATATATATTTGGCACGAAATTGGCATTTGGCCAAAGTTTTTACATGTCTGAGTGAGCATCCGGCCTTAACCAAAGATAATGAAATGGGTTGATTGCTGGATGTGGAATGTATGGTCATATGACGAAAAACGATGATGTTACTGGCAAGCTCGTGTTCTATGATTTGGACGGAACCATACGACTTGCCAGAAGCACGACAGCTCTGGTTCGGTGTTAACAAGTACGGATGCAGAGTTGGTCGGATGCCGGTCGCAATGGATGTTGGACCGACGCCCCGTATAGGGATGCCTACTTGCTGGTGCCGTGCCAGACGCACTAGATACACCGCTTGTAGTAGCCGTTGCCGAGAGTAAAGGAACGTAGCCCGGTTTTACCGGTAGAACGCTGGATCACACTGAGGTGTTGGATCGCGTTATGTGTGAGAGTCGAATCACGCCATCTTTCGCTTAGATCCTCTCATGTGCCGGTGGCACGATCATCGTTAATAAAAGAATTGAGTGCAATGTAACTTCGTACATGGGTAAGTGTGAACGTATCCCAACTACGACGTTTGGAATGGGACGAATGGAGTAGGAAGACGGAAGTTCATACTCACTTGTGTTCGAGTTATTATTGTGTCGTGTGCATTGTCCTGGTGAATATCCTATGCATACTGGTGGATGCAATGCTGTGATTGAGTGACTGATTGACGCTGACTGCTGAGTCATGTCGAGCATTGCATTATGTATGGCTGAAGCTGGTAAGTGTGCATGTGGATGATGGTTATATTGACACTGTGGATAGTTGCTATATGTGCATGTGTGATTTGTGAGCTTCGGTTAGGACGCCCTGGGCGAATCAGTTTCCTAACCGAGCTTAGGCTTGATTCACTGAGATTTATTCTCACCCCGTCGTGGGATAACATTTTCAGGTCCCACGTGACGGAGCCTTGTGGATGCCAAGAGTTGGCTGTTGGAGTAGTCTATTGAAGAAAGTGAGTAGTTGACCTCACCTGACCAAGTGACCTGATTGAGGTTTTGTCTAGTCGCCCCGAAGTATGGGGTTGTGTACATTCGTTAGTATGAATAAGGTCTTGATTGGTTTGCTGATATGTTTGAATTGGGATTTTCATTTTGTGAATGTCGATTGTGACTGCCTACTTTACTATCCCTGTTTGTTTATGCTGTTAGGGAGTTAGAACGTTTCCGCATGCGTAGTTAAGTGATAGGTCGATAGCGTGCCTGGGAAGCTATCTCTATGACCTCGTGGCGATTTGGCAAGGGATGTCGCGGGCTCGAGAGTCAGGGCGTGACAAGAGATCACGCTGAGTTTATAGTGGTTCGGCTTATCAAGCCTACGTCCACTCTCCCACGATGACAGCCGATCGGCTGGATTTCACTATGAAGAATCAATAGAATTACAATCACTCAATCACTTGGGTTCTCTCTCTCACAGATTTTTCACAATGAATGAGATTTTAAGCACTCAGAATGATTTTGGGTACAATTCGAATCACCCTTGCACTTTTTGGATTGTTGTTCGTCACTTCTCCTCAGATCGCCATGTTTCTTCTTTTATACTCCCCTGCCTCCAAACTAACCGTTGGATACCCGGCCAAGAGATCGCTCTTCAATTCTTGATTGAACGTCATCAATCGTGATTGAATCGAGACTGTATCTTCAGAAGATATGAGAACCGTTTGAAGAAGATTTTGAACCCTTTTGATTTAGTCGCCCATACAACTAAATCTCTAGTTTCCATAAGTGTGGTAAATCCGTATTGGTCCCGAAGAGATATTCTTGGATAGTAATATTCAATTGTAGAAGATCCCTTAATTTGATTAGAAGGGATATCATGTCAATCGAATATCACAACTTTCCATAAGGAACCTTGCCTTGATTGGGGACTTGCCATTCATGGGTCTTCATGCTTTGGAGATGCAGAAACTGACTAATTTCAAGTTTCGTCTTCAGGAGGAATTTCCTGAATTAGATCAGTTATAGAGAAATGGTAATTCGGAGATTTGATAAGGCCCATCTGTCATAGATCGTTGCACAAACAATAGGAGATCATGTTGAATCTGACCCTCAGAAGCAACTCCTTCTGAAGGTCCTCATATGCACTCCATCTGGCCTCGTCAGAAGCACTTCCATCCGACCTCATCAGAAGCACCTCCATCTGACCTCGTCAGAAGCACCTCCATCTGACCTCGTCAGAAGCACCTCCATCTGACCCTTCGTCCAGAAGCACTCCATCTGACCCTTGGTCCTCGTGACAGAATTAGATCCACACAACGTGCTGTTTACTAATTCTTTCTGCATCACAAAACATTAGACATTTCTTTTGATAGTTTTGTCAGAATCAAAATATAGGAGAATTTCCACAACACTACCTTTCTCGACAACTAGTTTCCTGAGACACTTCATTAGTTAAACAATTTGGCCAGGCTAGTCCTCAAGATCAGAGCTTGCAGAGTTCTCCTGCTAGGGAAGAGGGTGACGTGCTAGAGTCGCAATTAGATCCTGACACTAGGAGGCGGCGCCTCATGTTGCAACACGGGCAAGAAAATAGGGATAAAGTTCCTGGCGAACCTCTATTTCCTGTGAGACCTCCGACTCAGGTATCCACTCCTAGGGCGCAGTCACATGGCAAGATAATTGCATGTCCACTTAACAAGAACCATTCCTTTCCTTTTTGTCATCACTGCATGATGGAGGGTCTTGGTGTGGTCGTCCAAGCGCCACCACAGCTGACGACAAATCCCATGCAGTTCGCGCACAGGTTGGGAAAATGCAATTTTGATATTCTTGGCAATCCTAATTTTGCGAATTTTAGAGCATTGATTGATGTCTTCATTTTGAATTCCTTGTAAATTAAAAGCCAATAGAAGAATAAAAGCCTGGTTTTAGTGAATCAGATTCTTGCCTTGAAGAAACTCATTTCTGACTTATCCAAAAATCTCTGTTTCTGCTGGTAATCGAGTCCTCCCTCCAAAACACTCTTGAAAATCCCTCTGCTTGAATAACCGCTTTACTAAGTCATTCATCATTTTCTCCCTGCGTTTTGCCGTCGAATATTGCATCTATAACCTAAATAATCAATGCAGTCCTGCCATAGCATTAAGAGCACGGTCTGAAAGCTTGAGGTTGCTATGTGAGCAAGAAGTTGGTATTGATGCATGCTGCCTAAAGAGTTGGAAGAGCCTGATCATTATCCAATCGACTAGCGTGATAAGTCCAGACCTGAGGAGAGTCTTCCACGACAACACTGTTTCTGGTGGTAAAAAGGATCCTT
This sequence comes from Rhodomyrtus psidioides, assembly GCA_021437785.1. Lineage (NCBI taxonomy): Eukaryota > Viridiplantae > Streptophyta > Magnoliopsida > Myrtales > Myrtaceae > Rhodomyrtus > Rhodomyrtus psidioides. Next base: position 2,759,111 of record JAILYB010000103.1, on the reverse strand, counting down.
GATGTGAATCCTTACGGAAACTGATCGTTTTACGAAGAACTAGGAGTTGCGAACCTCGACCCCCAATCGAACCCCCAATCGAACCTGTGATTGGTAACCTCAGTATGAACGTGACCTGTTGACGAACCTGTGTCAACCAATCCACCCTATAGACGTCACGAACAAGAGAATTCGCAATCTTGCTCGATAAATTAGATCGATCGCCACAAGGAAACCTTGATAAGATCTAGTCCTGAAGAGAACTCGAAGAAGAGAAGACCTCTCTGTCTGAAATTCTAAATCAATGTTGTATATGAATTACAAAGATGAATATCCTTTATATAGATATGACTCTTTCAGGAACTAGGATTACGTAAAAATATCTTAAAGATAACAAATATCGAAATCAAATCTAATCTAAGCAAACAGAATATAAATCCAATATTGTGATTACCTATACCACTAAGCTTCCCAAAATAGATATCGTTTGCGAGATTTGGTAAATCAAATATTTGGTAAATTCCTGATCAGTGAAATCTTCCGAATTCGACAAAGGTCGTGTTGCGCCAAGGAGCTTCAGAATCTTCAAGTCTCGAATCCAAATTATCTTTATTTCAAAGATCTCCAACCATGATACCGACAGCTTGCTTAAATTCCTTTGCTCTTGCTCGAGTGATCGGACCTAGCGGATAGAACAACGGGTCCCTAGCACCACCTCCTCGATAGGATTCGATGTCCACATCATTCCCTCCACTGTGCAAAGGATTTGTCCTCAAATCATCACCTACTAGAAAAAAAAAAGATTCGTCCTCTATTCTGATTCGTCTTCAATGATATCAATCTCTTTTAATTCAATCATGTATCCAAGATCGCGAAATCTGGATAGTCAAGGACGGCCTTCCCAACGAATCAAGTAATACATCAATTTGAGCCCCAAGAAATCTTTCGTACTTCTTTCTCCAGGATAATATAGATATTGCGAGTCATCGACAACGTTTGGAGAAATAGGAACGAGTTTTTCTAGATCAACTCCGGCAAAATCACACTTTGTCCCCTCATCGAATAGTACGGTGACAAAGTCAATTACTTTATCCACTCTTCCAATCCATGGCCCATGCACAATATGATCACCCTCCAAGATCAAGCAAGTTTTGATAAGCTTCTTGGAGTTTATGTCTTTGATGATCTTCCCGTGAGCGCTCTCCAAGTCAACGACTTTGCCCAATTGGTTAGATAGGTCTTGTACAGAGCACACTATGTCTCCATGAAAATGTCCTCTTTCGAAAGAAAGGAAGTCATCGATTTTGCCGATGCTCTCCTCCAGATGACTTGACTCGTAAACAACGACTCAATGCACTTCAAATTCTGGATATCCTCACCTTCCCTCAATAGAAAGTCAATTGACTCATCCGCAGCGATAAAGCCATCGCCATCAAAATCATTAGTTTCAGGAACAAAATTACCTTGAACCTTCTTGCTCTCCGAAACATCGGCTTTCTGCACATCTTCAGGAACCAAATTGGGTCTCGCCTGGGGAATGTCGCCAGGGAAGACCTCGTCGCCCTTCCCTAACACGAAGGTTTCTACCATCGTACCTGGATCTGAAACCTTGCATACATAACCGTATTCGCTCTTCTTCTTTGAGTCCTCGAAGTTTGTCAAACAAGCTCCGTAGACATATGGCATAATGCGGGGTTGAGCTGCAACTGGGCTCTTCGCTCGATTCACTAACTCCTCCCGATTCAACAATCCGAAAATCTCGCGATGAGCTTCTGGACATGAAACGCATTTTCCACGTCATCGAGGATAATCAAAACTCTCGCATAACAAAGCACGTCAACTCAATTCCGCTGCTGACAAAAGCAACATCCTCGAGTTCCCGTTTTGGAACGTCAGAAATCAACTTAGTTTGCAAAAGCTGAAGCCCTCCTAATAATTTTAGCAAGGAAGCTACAGCCTTCGAAATCACATGAGACTTATTTGTGTACAAGTGTTGCAGGAGTCGTCTTCCCAATCTCACTATCTCCATGGATGACGACAACTCCTCATCATTAATACTCATCAAGCTCATGATGTGGTTTACTTGATCATCAGTTCCAAGATATTTTTCGATACTGGCAACTTGTCTTTTCTCTTCCATTTTAGCCACCTACAAAAGACATGATGATTGTTCACTGGTAAGGCTGTAGGATTCCAAGAAGTATCATTTTTGCTGATCTTTTCCAACGTTATTTGTTTGCATAAATTGTCTACCATACGAGGTCCCTGGTCATCCTGATCTACCGGTGATCAACATTATTGCCCCATTGTTTCAAAGAAAAATGACATAAAGGGTCCTGAACTTTGAACCTTCCATGGACTAATCATGCAAATGGAAAGCGTATGTGCAGAGCAAGTCACAGAACCAACACAATGTCAAGGCTACCAAAAGTTAGGGGAAAAAACCAAATTAACTTAACTTCCATCTCTCTCATTGTTCACAAGGGAGAATTCCCCTTCTCAGAAAACCAATCTTATATCACTGAATAACCTCCAGTTAGATGTATTACCTCCACTGAAAACAAATACATGTCAGAATGGGAAGCGAGTATCGATTTTCAGAGGAAACGAGTTTCCAGTTTCATATAAGACCATTTTTTTCCTTGATAGAATAGGTATGGACTACTTTCAAAAGAAAAAGCAAAAGTTGCAGTCTTCAAGGTGAAGGAAAACCAAATATTTAAATCAACTGCACCATAACTTTTCCTGTAACTTGCTGCAGCATGAGGGAGAATGTAACCCACCATTACAAAACCACATAACCAAGACGTACAAAAGTTTCCCAAAAAAAGTTACAGTCCCATTCCACACCATGGTGAAAGGCCATAGACAAACAGACCAGTTCCTATGTCCACTTGCTTTAGATTACTGCAGCATGAAGAACAATTGAAATGCCACTGAAAGAAGTGACCCATTATCACAAGAACAAGATAACCTAGACGTTCAAAAGTTTCCTAAGAAAAGTTAGTCTCACATTCCACACCATGGTCAAAGGCCAATTAAACTCTCTCTAATGACAGGCTAATGTTCGCTAATATTAGGTGAGCATGCGGTGGTAATGTGTGCAAGAAAGTGTTCGTACTTGACCTTAACGGTTGCAGCAGCATCTGCAGCAATGTCAAATTTTGAGAGTTGAATGTAATCGAAAACTTCTTCATGTGCTGAGATTCCAATACATAACTACAAATTCAGTAAATAACATCAGATTATTACCAATACCATGCAAAGCAAACTGTAAACCAAAATATAACTGGACAACCAATAATATCTCACACTTAGTTTCCTTAAGCTTCCCTGATGCCACAAATTGATGATTGACGAATGTTCTGTGGCATCCAAATTTCTTGACAAGTTGACAAATAGTCTTATGCTTGATACACTGATACCGTACTTAGGATTTCATTTTCACATGAACTTCAGTTCAAGTACATATCCTTAGTCCTAAACTATACAGTGGTATAGTGAACAGTAATGATGTAAAAGGGGCCTCAGAAAAGCAGAAATGTCAATATGTTAATACACATACATACAGACACATCTATGATAGTCAATGAAGCAAAAGTTTCCTTGGAGATACAGAGATATGTACATAACGTTATATACTTGTTAAAATGATTATAATAGCAATTCGATTAGCAAGATGTATGCCCAGAGTAGACATATTTCTCACATGCTCAATCTCAAAAGCACAGGTCCAGCAGTGTTACTTTTACAGATATGTCAGCACAACTTTTCCCCTGGTGTTGACTTTTACTCGAATAAGTATATAAATATTGATGTAACTAGCAATATCTCCTAGAGGGGGGTGAATAGGAGATTCTGAACACAATTGAAATTTCTTGCGGAATGAATAAAGTTCAGTGTACGATTAGGAACGAGAACCGTATAACAGTGTGCAGAAAATCTAAACGCAAGGGTAAGAGTTTAGAGAAGAGAATATTGCACACGATATTTATAGTGGTTCGGCTTAGATCAAGCCTACGTCCACTCTCCCACGATGACAGCTGATCGGCTGGATTTCACTATGAAGAATCAAGAGGATTACAATCACTCAAGTATTTTGTTTCTCTCACACATAGATTTTCATAGTGAAGGATTTTGGGTACACAGAATACTCTTTGGATGAAACTCAAATTATGCTTGTACTTTGGATTGTTGTTCGCTCTTCTTCCCTTAGTCCATCATGATTCTTCTTTTATACTCCCCTGCCTCCGAACTAGCCGTTGGATTCCAGCCAAGGGATCGCTCTTCAATCCTTGATTGGACGTCATCAATCGTGATTGAACGAGACTGTATCTTCAGAAGATATGTAGACCGTTGGGTAAGACATTGAACCCTTCTGATTCAGTCGCCCATACAACTGGATCTCCAGCTTCCATAAGTGTGATAAGTTTGAGTTGATTCCCAAGGATATATTCCTTAGAAGATGATATCCCATTATAGAAAGTCCCTTAATTGATTAGAGGGGATATCAGGATAATCGAATATCACTTGCCTTGATCGGAAACCTGCCATACGTGGGTCTTCGTGTTTTGTAAAATGCAGAAACTGATCTTTCTTCAGATTCGTCTAGAAGAGATTTGATTCTTACTAGATCAGTTGGCACGGAATGGTAATACGGAGATTTGATGTGATCCATCCGTCACTGTTTAGATCGTCAGGAGCACTTCCATCTAATCCTTCGTCAGAAGCACTTCCATATGACCCTTGGTCAGTGCGACATAATTGGAATCACTCAACCTGCTGCTTACACATTCTTCCTGCATCACATTTCATTAAACAATTTCTTTTGAAGGTTTTGTCAGAATCAAAATATAGGAGAATTTTCACAACAAATATGTCTTCTAAATTAGAAGAAACAATACAAGGGTATAACAGTGACCAAATTAAGAATGTTAAAAGTACCTATCCGCTAATCTGCAAGTAAAAGTATACATTCAACCAAAAAAGTAAATAAGCAGAGAGAGAGATCTACAGATTAATAACACATTGTTATTGGCAAATTTTTTGAGAGAGAAACAGGACCGCATGAGAGTAATGCAACAAAATGATACTACATTTTTACTACGCAGGAAATCAGAAAAAGCAAATTAAATTGCAAAAAGAAAAGAAGAATAGTCCTGGTTTATTATCTCACTTTGCAACGACCTGATGCCGTGTGCACTCCCTCAGCATTGCCCCACAGAGTAAAGCCATCTCCATCATTCTCATTGCTATAAGAGACGACATATAAGCCAATCTATAAGATGCAAATGAGTACAGCATCAAATTGAGAGAATTGAAAAACAACAAAATCACGACATGTAACATCATCCAAACATATTAATGCTCGCAGTTTCCTCAACTGGAGGTACAAAAGATTTGCCCCCATCCATTTAGAAAGTACAGGAAGTACCCAACAGTACAATTTAGCAAGAAAACTGAAACCAGCTTCAAAATATTTTAATTTACAATAAACTGATTGGATAAAGTAAGAGATCAATCCTCTGTATCAACAGATAATTTTTCTTAAGCTTTTTATCCAATTTTCTTTTATGTTTCTTCAATGGTTAAACAAGGCAGCGGAAGGCGATTGATGAACAATAACCCCAGAGGGAAAGGTGGACTCTATCAACCAGGCCAATCTGGGGTGTCTCTCCTCCAACTGCTTTCACACCAAAGATGCTACTAAACCTAAGAAATTGAATTCAGTAACTTCAAATAGCATTTCATTCTCTGAAGTGCTTAACAAACAACATCCTCTTACAATGCAATCGGCGAATCTTCGACCTTTATTTGAAAGTAAAGGTGTGAACCGAAGAATGGCGTAAAAGATAGAAAACTAGAAACACCCAAAGTAAAAAAAAAATGAAACAAGGTGGTGATCCAAAATCTAAGCAGGATCTTCTATAGGGTCTTTGACACAAAGTTATAAGCTCTGATTCACACCACATTAGTTTAAACCGCCACTTACCCTGCTATCAAAATATCCATAAGATCGAGATTTGCCTCAAGGTAATCTGATGCAATCAAACGTGAAGGAACTTGTTGTCTCTGTAAGTTTGCAACAACTTGAGTAGCAGCCTTACGAGCCTGAAAAAAGGTAGGTGGTTATCAATAGAACACCCAACCCAAGACTTTCTTACTAATCACTTGGAAATGGAGACCCTCAGATAAGCTAACCTCTAAGTACAGTTTTGAAAGACAATCTAATAGGAATCTCAGAGTGTTCTCTCTGAAAAATTCCTGAGTCAACTGTGTACAAGCTTCGGCCATGGGCTCAGCTCCGCCACTCCGATAGAGGATTGACTTCCTCTCCCTTATAGTTTTATACAAATCTGCCATCGGAGTGAGGAATGGGAACAGCACGATCAATGTCACTTCGACTGACCGGAAAGAGTATTGCGCAACTCTGGCTAATTAAATCTCAAACTCCAACACGGTAATCAAAGTGGAACCACATAACTGAGTAATGAAGAGATTCTTCAGCCAATCAGTGCGGAATTCCTTATCAGAAGAACCCTTCAGTAGTTGAATACTCAACGAAGCAGTATCAGCTAAAAGCACCAAACTTTAAACGAAAACCGGGAGTAGACTTCTACTCCGAATATATTGCGGAAATTTTCAAATTCAACTTTTTGCATCCATTGAAAAACCAATCCCCAGCCAAACAAAAAAAAGGAACTCCAATTTCTTGGCAAATCGTCCCCATATTTCTCCGGAATTACGACTTTGCCCTTCATGGGCAAAAAATATATAAATCACTTCTGAGCGGGTACTTCTCTAGACTAATAAAGCCTTATTAGAAATGGCATACTGATTTGATGCGTTTTATCCACATGTCTTGATTCCTTGATTTGCGTCATTACTTTTATTGATTGCGAGTGCTAGGGTAGTCACTCATGTCTGCATGAACTCATAGATTTAGGGTTCGTACCCACTCATTTGCATGAAATCTTGGGTTAGGAAATTCAGTCAACTTAGGTACCGAAAGGGCGTCAATTAAGACAATTGGCGTTGCTAAGTCGCCGATTCCACTTCTCTAATTCTCGCAGAATCGAACAGATGCTCCCAATTATTCGATAGGGTTTCTAATCATACTCACCACAAAATGATTGGTGGCGACTACTTGACATGTACACGTAGCACATGTCACTAGACCGCACTGAAGGTCGACCACAATATCCTTCATTGCGATTTGGGCAATGGGCCTTAGGAGAGACCTGCGTCCGACCAGATGGGACGGCCTATTAGCCCTTCCGCTGGGGAGGGTCGCGACATCCTCCTGACGTGAGCAACTATTTAGTTTTAGAGGTTAGTTGCGACCGTCGTCTCATAGGCTAAATACTAACCAAACACTGATTGCATACCTGTCTTTTTGCATAATTTTCTAACCACAATTGAAGCAAACCATGTCAGGATGACACTTCTGCCTCGAATGGAAATGAAGATCCACTTTGTTCAGACGGAATGGCCAGTGCTGAGTTTGAAAGAAGATTGAAGGTACATAATATCTTTCTTGAGGTCAATATGTAAATCTACATAGTATTTATTGTTGCCTATTAGAAAGGATTTAGATAACAAGTGCCGGAGGGGCACCGGTTAAGCAACTACTCAAGGAAATTTTATGACTTTCAACGTACTAATTGCCCTTGTGGATGCGCAATCAATGCCTTGAAAGTTGAATTATTTTTAGTAAAGCATACTTAATAGGTAACCTCTTCTCTCTCTCTCTCTCTCTCTGCGCATCGAGTCTTCACTTCCCGACCAGACAAGATTCGGACTATCTTGTGTCGGCCATATTGTGCGCATCCGTCCATTCTTCATTCCTTGGGTAGAGAGAAGCATCATGCTCAATAACTGGGGAGATGATTTCTTTTTGCGTGGCAACGAAGAACTAGAATGCCCGCTTGATCGCCGAGACTGTTACTTTTACTGTCCTATGTCTGATTTAGGATATTTCCTTTTCTAATACAAGGATTTTGGTATCTAGGGCATCATGGGGCAATATTGTTTTCGTTCACATTGAGTTTTTCAAGTGAAGTGAAGTAGTATCGGTCCAGCTTTTCCGTCAAAATTTACTGTCTCATTGGATTTATAGGCTTGGTTTGCGAGAGAGAAGGTTGGCAAAGGGATTGGTAGAACAAAAAGAGAAACCCAACACCAGCCAGTTGAAGGTTCACTGAGGCATTTGGTTGGTAAGATAGCTCTCTTTCAGTGTCCTATTGAATGCCCTGTCTGGAATTCTTTTGATTGCTTGATGGTGATTGGAAATGGTATTTAATCAATGGTCATTGAGAAACGTGTATTTTCTAGTATGTCTCGACGATTTCCTGCCAAATGTAAGCATCTTTAAGCATAGTTGACATGACATAGAGAGGACTTGGTAACTTAGAAACAATCTAAAACATAGTTGTGCCTCCTGTTAATCTCGTAGAGTGACAATTTTTTTTTTTGATAACCGAGGTATCCGGGCCAACTTGCGCACCTCGATTATTCCTCGGGAGAGATTAGCACAGCAACCCACCGCCATGGCCCCCCACTTAAATCACAAGTGCTCAGTTGAAGAATCGAAACTGGGATCAATGCACCTAACCACACAATCCAAGTGCGCCCTAACCAACTGAGTTACCCATGAGTGGGTATAGAATGACAATTTGAGTTCTTGATAAAAACGAAATTTCCATTACCTGTTTAGTTAAGCATTCTTGCATGCTCTAATTGCTTTAATATGATAGTGAATAATTTTATTTAATCATATGAGATTAGCTGAATTATTTAGTTACTCATCATGTCATGATGCCGTTGACTACCGTATCTTACATCAAATACGTTTTTGCCGTGATTGTAAGGTGAGGTGGGATAATCCTAATTGCATTTTTTCTGGCCCGAATTTATGATTTTAATATTTAAGATCAACTTGAATGCAGTAGGAGCATTGATAAATAGATTGTAGGACTTGTTTGGACCCCAGAGTGTCTAGTATTTTCTCTTCATTTTTTTTGTGATGCTTATAGACAACCATCGAATAAACATGCTTGAGGAAAAAGCATGATAACTAACATGTTTATGCCTTTCCATGAAACACATTGTACATGTTGAACGAAAAACATAATTATGAATAATTACTTTTGCAATCTTGAACTTCTTTTTTGCAGAATCATACTAAAAAAACTCAATATTAAAAATATTGGTTCTGTTTGCAATATTGACATAGCTTAATTTTTTGGATCCATTTGCCTATTTTCCTCAACTACATTGGGATGCATCTTTGTTGAAGGAAATCAATGTACTTGGTTCTAGTCACTTTCGTTGATGCTTGAGTGCTTCTCTTCACTGCCTTCATTACTCATTGAATCATATGGATAATTGAGACACTGGGAAAATAACCGCGATCGGAGACACTGGGGAGATAACCGTGGTAGGGAGACATAGGTGACGAGCCATCTAGGGAGGCGACAGAAATGGATGTAGACTGGTCGTTGATCATTCGACGTCGACTCATGCAAAGGCCGAGTCTTTTGACACTCTTGGCTGGCAAGGCATGCATTCACCGGGTTCCACGAAAGTTGACTAATTTGCTTGGAATGCCTTATAGCCCCACTATGTGTGGATCAGTCCCCACCACAATCGATGCGGGAGCACGTCACTGATAGGAGAGCACAAGTCAAGATACTTTGCCGCTCTACTCGCACAAACTGGATTAAATGCCAATGAGTATTTCACTGCCATCGCAGCCCAAGAGAGTGATATCAGAGATTGCTACTCAGAGTGTCTCCAGCTAGAGAAGTCGAAATTGATTGAGATGATGGTCTTGGATGGTTGTTTCATTCTCGAGTGGCTCCACATGATGAGAGGAATAGTAGTTGTGAGCGAACCGATCAAGAATTCTTCGGCGATGATCATAACAATTATGATTGATTTTCTAAGCTCGAAAACCAAATCTCGATGTTCGTGCTCGAGATTCTATATGAGATATCCAACGGTCCAAGGGAATTGGGTATCATCAATCTGGTGATGACTGCCTTCAACATGGGATTTGGAAGACCGCACATTGATATTATGTGGTACCACAAAAATGGTCGATACTCAACACATGCTGGATCTGCTCCATGACTACTTCACTCGCTTACTCTCTGCATCAGTCGGGGACGTTCAGTACTCGGAACCTAATCTAATCACACAAGTTAAAGGAGGCGGGCATCAGGTTCAAGCCGAGGATGAGCAACAACTTCCTGGACATTCGCTTTGGTAGTAGAGTGCTGGAGATGCCCCATATAGCTATGGACGCGCTTACAGTCTCTTTCCTCTCAAACCGTATGTCGTATGAGTAAACCAACCCAAATGTATCCGACAACGTCAGTGGCTACATCACCTCCCTCGGATGCTTGATGAGTGAGGACAAGGACAAGGGCTCGGCTCTCCTGTCCGATTGTCACCTAATGCGGGACACTATTATTTCAGATCAAATGAGAAGCTTGCGGAGTTCTTTTGGGGATGAGTCGTGAGATTGTGATCGATGTGAGTGGTAGCTTCCCAGCTTAGGTGTTCATATGAACACCTATGCGGACAACCGATGGGAAGGCGAAGTGGTATATTATCTCCTCCCTCAGCGGCTTTGTGGTTATTGTGCTCACGCTCTTGCAAACTATCTTTGGCGGGATGTCCACCTTCGACTCTCCCAAGCCTTCCACACTTCCCCCACCTCCTGGGTAGCCTAAGAATGATGCAGGTTTTTGAGGCCATGTCTATTTCCATGCTCATTCTCTTGCTACAGTAGCCAACTGTCGAGATAATGAAAGTTGAATTCAGGAAATCGTACATAGGACAATGCTAGTAAGTTAGTCTTGCTCCATTTTCTGTTAATTTTGTAGACACCTATCACATTGGTTTGACACCATCTTGAAATCAAGTCTTTCAAAGATATGGACTTCTTGAAATCAAGTCTTTCACAGATAGAATTATCTTAGGCAGACGTGATAGGGTTACTGAATGTTCTTAGATCTATCTGGCATTGCAAAGCTAGTAGTAGTTGATTTTGATGTAGTGTTATCACATGTACAGTCCACATGTCTTGTTAGGTTCTCAGTTCAGTTGACATTTAGTGTGGTCTATCATAATTTTTTTTTGCTCATTATCTAGCGACGTGCCACTTCAGAATATGCATTATTTTCTTTTGAACAAAAAGAAATAAGAAAGAATCAACTATTTACTCCTCTTAGTGAGATGGGATGCTAGACAATTTTTTGCATGATTCTGAGAAAAATTTAGGACCCTTTGAGAGGGAAAAAAATTCTCCAAAAGTGAATGAAACAGTTGCATGGACAATTGTTTGAATATTGGGTTTAAAACATGTTATTTCATTGTTTTTAATCTAAGTTGTGTTTTTCAGATCTGACCTTTATTGCTTCATGATTTTCTATGATTTTTTTCTTGATCTTATGTCACGAATTTTTTTCATGAAAACCGTTTAGAGCATCTTGATGCATAACATATAAAAATATTCAAAAACATTCATGCACGTTTCCTATTTTTAATGTATTTTATGTTTCATGTTGCTCTGTGGATTTTCTTGGGTTAGAATGTTGTTTTGTACATATCCACTTTGGATCCTAATTATCTCACGTTAGAGTCTTTGTTTTTTTAAAGCAAGATATGAAACTTATTCATTAGGGTCTCATTTAGTAGACAGGAAAGTTTGGTGCATTTTCTATGATTTTTTTTTTATATTTTATATTATTAAAAAAAACTTTCATGAAAGCCGTTCAGAACATCTTGATGCATACATATAAAAAAAGTCAAAAAAGTTCATGCATTTTTCCTATTTAATGTATTTTAGCGTTTCATGTTACTCCGTGGAACGTGGTTCTGTAAATGTTCGTTTTAGATCCTAATTATCTCATGTTAGAGTCTTCTTTTTTGAAGAAAAGCAAAATATAAAAGTTATTTATTTGGGTCTCATTTAGTAGATAGGAAAGTTTGATACATTAATCCCGAGATTTGGTGCCACTTTGAGTTTTATCCCGAAGTATGCATGTTTTGTCGAAATTGCTTGTTTGTTGCTGATTCTCTATCAAAAATGATTTTTTTTTTGTTTGCATGTAGATGGAAGCTTTTTTGGTAAAAATGTAAAACATGAAAGTTGTCAAGGACACGTCGCGTAAAAAATCTCAGAATTTTTGCATGCATTTTTCTATTTTTGTTTCTTCATTTTAAGGTCATTGATTTTCCTCTGAGCATGTTTTTGATTAACGGGGTCAAATTTATCAATTTTCGTGTCAATACATTGAAAAATACAAAAAATGGTCATCACGAAGTCTAACCAGCATGACTTAAGCTTTTTTTGAGTGTTTGAATCATTGCAATTGGACCTCATCTTCATCGATTACCATGCCTAAACATAGTTAGCAGATTTCCATGTAGATGTTCAGTCTCATGTTTTCAGAATGTATCCTAGTCCTATATGGCCGAGCTTTGTCAAATTAGATTATCACAAAATTTATCAATTTTCGTGTCAATACATTGAAAAATACAAAAAATGGTCATCACGAAGTCTAACCAGCATGACTTAAGCTTTTTTTGAGTGTTTGAATCATTGCAATTGGACCTCATCTTCATCGAATACCATGCCTAAACATAGTTAGCAGATTTCCTAGTAGAAACATGTAGATGTTCAGTCTCATGTTTTCATAATGTATCCTAGTCCTATATGGCCGAGCTTTGTCAAATTAGATTATCACAAATGAAGATACTCTGCATTCTTTACCTATTTTTGTTCCGCTTGTGGATTATTAACTCTGCTCTTGCAAGTAATGATACGCTACCTCTATCTCCTTGACGGAGGGCTGTGATCTTTTCGAGCATTATGTGCCCACAACATCGGCTGCATAATATGAGGAATTCAACTAAGCAAAGTCCCTATTGATTGAGCGTGTTGAAAGATTTGGGGAAGTATCTTATAAGGTTGTCAAACTGATATGAGAAAAAAACACCGTTGTTTATCTAATGAGTTAAATTTTAAACCATAAACTGTTTATTCATGTATAAGCAAGGGATATTACTTCATGTTGCAAGCACAGAGGATGATAGCAATTTTTATTTTAAATTTTATTTTTTTATGATTGTACCATTTTGGTCCATGGTTTCTCCAGATGGTTGCTAGAAGTTCTGAAGATGGCTATACAAAATAATAAAGTCTTTATTTTTAAACTATTTGCGACCAATTATATTATGCAGAGTCTACTGTAATCTTGACAACATTTTTCGCTAATGTTCACATAATTTTTCAAGTGGCTCTTGATGTATGAACTGCTTTGACAGGTTGAAAATCCTAATTTAACATATCATTGTGTCTTTTGTAACCGTAAGTTTGAATATTTAGTTTAAAACATGTTATTTCATTGTTTTTAATCTAAGATGTGTTTTTTTGATCTGACCTTTGTTGCTTTACGATTTTTTTTATGTTTTTTGTCTTGATCTTATATCTTAAAAAATTTCTCGATGCATAACATATAAAAATATTCAAAAACTTTCTTAATGTATTTTATGTTTTTATGTTGCTCTATGGATTTTTTTGAGTTAGAATGTTGTTATGTACATATCCACTTTCGAACCTAATTATCTCACATTAGAGTATTTTAAAAAAATAAGATATAAAAGTTATTCATTCGAGTCTCATTTAGTAGACATGAAAGTTTGGTGCATTTTTGCTGTACTACGATCATTCCCCCTTTTTGGTTTTCCCTCTGCTTTCCCCCCTTCTGTACGGGTGCCTCTTATATGCACCTTAGTTGCTCCACTTGTAGTAGTGCTTGTTTTGCAACCGGTCACCATTAAACCCATATTGGCACTGTGTCAATGTGGGATCATGGTTTTTGTATCCGGTTTTTTGTAACTACGAATTTGAATAGTCAATACAACCTTACCTTACAAAAAAAAAAAAGTTTGGTGCATTTTCTATGATTTTCTATGAATTTGTTATAGATTTTATAATATAAAAAAAAACTTTCATGAAATCCGTTCAGAACATCTTGAAGCATAACATATAAAGAAATTTCAAAAAAGTTCATGCATGTTTCCTATTTAATGTATTTTAGCGTTTCATGTTACTCTGTAGGTTTTCTTGAGTTAGAATGTTGTCCTCCAAATGTTCGTTCTAAATCCTAAGTATCTCACATTAGAGTCTTCTTTTTTGAAAAAAAAAATTATAAAAGTTATTTATTTGAGTCTCATTTAGTACACATGAAAGATTGATACATTAATAGTGAGATTTGGGTTCCCATTTGAGCATAATCCCAAAGTACGCATGTTTTGTAGAAATTGCTTATTTGTTGCTGATTCTCTGTAAAAAATGATTTTTTGCACGTAGATGGAAGCTTTTTTGGTAAAGATGGAACACATGAAAGTTGTCAAGGAAACATTTTCTCATGCGTGTAAAAAATATCAGAATTTTTGCATGTATTTTACTATTTTTTTCTTCATTTTAAGATTATCATTTTTTATGAGCATGTTCCTGAATAATAGGGCAAAATTTATCAATTTTCATGTCAATACATTGAAAATACAAAAAATAACCATCATGAAGTTTAATCAGCATGTCTTAAGTTTTTTTTGAGTGTGTGAATCGTTGCATTGGGCCTCATCTTCATTGACAACCGCGCCTCAACATAATCAGCAGACTTCTTAGCAGAAACATGAAGATGTTCAGTCTCAGGTTTTCATAATGTATCCTAGTTGGATAAGATTGATCTTCATCAAATTAGAATATCATCAACGTAGATACTCTACATTCTTTACGTATTTTTGTTTCGCTTTTGGATTATTAACTCTACTCTTGCAAGCAATGATACACTACCTCTATCTCCTTGATGAAGCGCTGTGATCTTTTCATGCGCTATGTGCCTACAACATCCACCGCAGAATATAAGGAATTCAACTCAGCAAAGTGCCGATTGATTGAGCGAGATGGAAAATTTGGGGAAATACCTCATAAGGTTGTCAAACTAATATGAGAATAGAACATCACTGTATATCTAATGAGTTAAATTTTAAACCATAAACTGTTTATCCATATATAAGCAGGAGATATTACTTCGAGTTGCAAGCACCAAGTTAATGTTCAACTACCAAGTGCCATGCCCATATGTTCTCTGCAATACTTAAATGACGATATTGGTTATATTACTTGATGATAAAGCTCATTCACATGTTTTAAAACCAATATTCAAATTACGGTTAAGAAAAAAAAATGTCGCCAAGGTTATAGTAGACTCTGCATACATAATTGGTAGCAAAGAGTTCAAAAATGACCTGTGCATAATACTTGAAAGACTTTCCCATTTTGTACAGCTCTCTTCAGAACTTGTAGAAGCACTCTAGAGAAGCCATGGACCAAAATAGTACATCCATCAAAAATATGATCTTGAAAAAACAATGATATGACCCTCTGAGGCTGAGCATGCAATACAAAGTAGTGTCTAATTAGTTTATTTTGAAACGATAAACTTTATTTTGAAACGATAAACTATTTATACATGTATAAGCAGTATATAATGGTATTCGTCATTTCATATCAATTTGATAATCTTATCAGATATGTCCCCAAATTTTTCACCACGATCAATCAACCGGGACTTGGCTAAGTTGAATTCCTTGTATTCCGCGGTCGGTATTGTGGTCACATAATGCATGAAAATTTCACAATCCGCTGTCAAGGAGATAGAGGTTGTGTCTGATGACTAGCAATAGTATATTGTTTATAATCAAAAAGAGGAACACAAATAGGTAAAGAATGCAGAGTATGTACGTGTGTGATAATCCAATTTTGACGAAGATCAGCCTCACACGATTTAAGGATACATTGTGAATGCCCGAGAATGAACTTCCACATGATACCTAGGACTATTTAGATAAAACATTTCGTTCGATAATTACATGCTATATCATTTTGAGGTAAAAATGGGCATTGGCCTTCATGTATCTACTAAGAAGTCTGCCTGATATAATTGGCCTCTTTATACATACGCTCTTAGGCGAAATCTAACAGATACCGAGTGCTGCAATAGCCCCAGAACCGAAACTATTCATGTTGTGAATTGAATACTCATTTGCTTAGAACCGCATATGACCCTTCAAAAAGCTAACAAACGAAGGCACGCACCTTCAGCGCATCAGAGGCCATCTTGAGCTCAATGTCGAGCTCCATCATTGTGGTCGCCTCGCTGGCCCTTATCACCTTCACGAGTTCGAGAATAGCTGCCGCCACGGGATCAGCGACTGCCTACATTTTGTGAACTCGCCAATCACCCTGCTGACCGAGTTCGTGGAGGAGGTCAACCTGATGCCGCCACTATCGCGCCAATGAGTCCCCATCGCAAGCCTTTCGGTGCCGATGCTGTGGGTTTCATGGTTGAGGGTCAAAACCTCCGGGGAGAACTGGTTAGTCCGAAGGGAGAGGGGGTGCTGCCGGGATTACGCATGACAACGTGTAGGGCGGCAGAGAGGTCTCAGGAACAATGTCTTTGTTGGGAACCATCGGGAGAAGATCTGGCCAGCAGAGCCGAATTGTACAATGCTTGTGTGCGAATGGGTTGGCACCGACGCCATATCGGGCGGAAGAGGTCTCGGGAATAGTGGTGCTGACGCCGTCAGTTTTATGGTTGAGGGAGGTCTCTACCAATACCACTGTGGATGAATGGTTGGTCTGGGGCTAGCGGAGGCGGATAGTCCAGTGCTTGACTGTGAATGGGTTGACGCCGATGTCGTGGGTTTCATGGTTGAGGAAAGTCTCAGCCAAAATCGTCATGAAGGACTAGTTGGTTTGGGGGGAGAGGGGGTCGTTGTCGAGATTGCGCGCGACGGCATCAGTGGCAGAGGTCTCAAGGACGGCGTTGGAGGCAGAGGTCTCAGGGATGGCGTCGGCGGTGGAGGTCTCGGCATCGCGGTGGCGTTGCCAACCACCGAGGGCCAGCAAAGCGTGAATGGGTTGGCACTGAATGCGACACAGCGTCAAACGGAAGAGTTCTCGAGAATAATGTTAGAATATATTCTTTTTGAATATATTCAATTAGTGGGCTTTATTAATTGTCTCTGTAATTATTAATTGGTCTAATAAAGGTAAGATATATACAGTTTCCTATTCTAGTCGGATGTGGAGCTGGATAGTATGGGCTGAGATAAACCTAATCTTTGATGAGGGGATAGGTTTCATTCTCTATAAATAGTGCTTAAGTCCCTCCTTTTAACCCTAATGTCCACATAACCTCACATATAGAAATCGTCAGAAACGACAGTGAGGGGCCGTCTCATTGAAGCCAGTGATCAAGGGGGTTTATAGAGGAGAAGATCTTGAGCATCGGATCGTCGCAATTCCGCATCAAAAACGATGAATCCAAAACAAGGTGTGTTAATTCTTTAACTCTATGGAACAGGGATTTGTGTATCTGTACGTGTGTATCTTGGGTTGCTGCATATGGATTAAATACGCAGCTTACATGTGGTATCAGAGCCTGCGCGTATTAGGTCACGAATCGCGTTCCCGGTGTATTTTCGAAATTTTATTTTTATCGAAATTCAAAGAAAATTATATATTCGGAAAGGGCTCGACGAGACGAGCAAAACCATGTAAAGATCGCCACCAGCAGCCTCCGGAAGCACCGCCACTCGCCGGTGGCTATCGGGCGCATGGCGGCCACGCGTCTCACGCGCTTCACGCGTTGACTCTGGGCCCCGCACGTGCACGACACGTGGGGGCTGACGTCATCTCAGCCGAGCAGACCCGACCCGACCCGTTGACCCGACCCGGATGGTTGACCGTTGACGCGGACTGTTTGGTCGGACCGGTCGTTGACCGGTTCGACCGGATCCGCTCGACCCGGTTCGCTAAAACGGTTTAAGGCAGCGGTCGAACCGGTTCGAAGACCGGCTGAGGCATTGAACACGTGTGCTGCACGTGGCAGCGCGTGAAGCTCACACGCCGAGGCTTCAAGCGGCGCGTGAGGCCGCGTAGGCACTCCGATGAGGACGTTCCAGGTACCGGCGTGCTTGTATGCTCATGCTCTACAGGATGGTACATTTATTTTTCATGTTTGGTATTTTCATGGATGGAAATACATACGGAACGCCAAATACGAGGGTATTTTGTGGTATTTTTTGGTATTTTTGTAAGGATTTGTGAAATACAGGTACATGCTTACATGAAAGTATCACGTGGAATTATGTGGAATTTTTTTTTTATCAATTTCATGTTTATGGTTTGACATGAATTATTGAGGTATCGATGTAAATTAGCGGCGTGTAATTTTGCGGATGATTGCCCCTAATTTCTGAAATTACATGCATACGGTAGATGTGAAATATAAAGTTATATCCCAATTTCAGATAAATTCAGTTGGGTTGTGACCGCCAAAGCGGCACACTTAGTTGAGTTTAATAAAGATCAATTTACAAGTATTGTGATGTCTCCTATTCTAATGCGTAGTTATACTCCCAAAGGAGGTAGTTGTGTGTTTTTGCATGGAGGGTTACATGTACAGCATATGGTTGAGGATTGATTAGTCTAAGTCATGTCATACACCCAAAGGTGGAGATTAACGAAGATTGAAAGAAGTTCTCATGGCCGCTGTAATGTAGGGAGTATACAACTACATGTCATGTTTTCTGCCCAAAGGTGATTATGTGATGATGTGTGTATCTCTCAAGGTGAAATTTCACATCGTGCTGATTGAAAACATTGATTATTTTTATTTTGTCACCGTTTCTGTGAACGGCAATTCTGTTAGAATTAAGACTTATTGAGAACTGAATGAGGATTTTCTGTTTACGAAGAACTGGCAAATACTTGTATTACTTTTGTCAAGAAAGACCCCGCAGTTCTCACTTTCATTAGTGAGAACTTTCAAGAGCATTATGTGCTTTTTGAGTAAAGAGTGATCAGATTCGCTTATTTGATATGAAGCGGTCCATTAAAGAACACTTGAAAAGTATTTTTTGCCAGTTAACTGCACTACTAAGTAAGTAAAGAAAGCCTTGGAGGCTTTGGAATTATATCTCGTTTATTATTAAGAGTGGTAAATATCTGCAATGACTCCTCAACATCAAGTGTAATGGTTCTATTAAGATTAATGATTACGTCTTAAAGTTGATGAAATTGTATTTTGAACAGTTCTAAAATCATACTCATAAAGTATTATATTAAACCACCGGTCATTCTGATGATTAAGATCCATGACAAGTATCCTTTGAAAAGAATGGTGATTGCTATTTCTTTTACAAAAAGAAAGATCACATAAAGAAAGACTACAGTTAATACAAAGACTTGGTTATCTAAGTATGAGCATAAAGTAATGATTTTTTGGTATTGGTTGTGAATTCATTCTGTCTTAGGCTTCATCTGGTTATGTGATGGCTAGATAGTGGTGCGACATATTGTGTTGCGTTTACCATATAGGAATTCATAAACTGAAAGGTACCAAATCAGGTTAAATCAAGCTCATTATGGAAACAACTATAAAGTTGACGTTAAATTGATGTGAATGTCATTCCAGATTCTGGTTTTATTATGACATTATGAAACATATTTTATGTACTTTTCTTAAAGACGGAATTTATTTTCCGTATCAAGTATGGACATGTGTAGTTACTCCTTTTTTGAGATTTCAAATAAAATAATAATTATTTCTTTTAAAATAAAGTTGGTTACTGCTCCATGTCCAATGAATTGTACAGATTATGTGTATCTCCCAATGAATTATACGTCACTTATACAGCTGAAAAGTTGTTTACAAAATTTATCTGCCTAAGGAACAATCATGCGTATTATGGAATAAATTTCTTGGTCACATCAGTAAAGAAAGAGTGAAAAGACAGAAAAAGGAAAGCATTCTGCTCACTCTTAAAAGTGACCTAGACACATGCATAGATTGAAGCAGATATAAGATAACTAAGATAAATGGTGAAACTGTAGTCGATAGTTATGACATATTGAAGGTCATTTATACAGGTATAAGTGGATCTTATATGGTAATATTGTGTAGAGTTTTTATCACATTTAAATGATGATTTTTCTCTATATGTTTTTCATACTTGGTTAAAGAAAAAGTTTATTTCCGTGACAAGTTCAACATATTTCTGACTATAGTCGATAAATTTATTATAAAAAAAATGTCAGTTTTGACTAAGGTGGTGAGTATCATGGTTGTCATGGCAATGCTGGATAGCTTAAAGAGCCATTTGCCAAATATTTTAGAGGATTCTAGGTTGTGGTTTTGTGCCCGATACTCCTCAATAGAAATGTGTGACTGAAAGGCAAAATCACACCATACGGATATGATGACGAGTATGATCTGTAAAATCAATTTATATGTTTTTTCTGTGGGCTAAAACTTTAAAAATAACCCATTATGTTTCTATCAAAATATTTCATTGACTTCTTTTGAGTCATGGACTGGACGTTAATCTAGTTTGAACCATATTAAAGTTTGAGGTGTTCATGCAGAAATAAAGTTACATAATCCAACATTAGATAAGTTGGACTCCAGAACCACTCGGTTTTACTTCGTGCCTTACCCATATCATCTAAAGGGGTATTGATTTATCATCCCAAAAGAGGAACAAGAATTGTGGAATTACAGATAGCTAAATTGCTGGAGCTTGATATAGCCGAATAATGGTAGTTGCTCACAGACTATTAAAGGTAACGGTATGGTAGGGACAATTGTATCGTTTTTCTCTGTCTATACAGATGATCATGGAGCATTCTACATTACAGTATGATTCTGTTGGGGTTCAGGTTCTTGTTATTAAGACAATCCCTGATAAAGTTTATCAGACCCCTATAAGCGCAGAATAAAGGTTAAAGTAGCTCATCTTAAAAGATCTATCAGACGGAGACGATCAGTTGTATCAACGATCAGTTGTATCAAGTCATACTGTATAGTCTATCCAGAAGAGTATGGCTACAATATCGACTATGTAAATGATCTAGTAATTTATACAGTTGCTATTTCTTGTTCTTAATTATAATTGTGATTGGGTGCATGGTGAACGAAATATAGACTATGAAACATACGGTGTTTGAAAGCTTATTAGTATGCCTCAAGGTCACAAATTCATTTGCTGCAATTGGGTTTGTAAAACTTAAAAGGATTTCAGATAAAAGTTTTTGTCTACCTTATCATATCTAATTATATTTTGATCAGTATTTTATTTGAGAAGTTTAAAACAGATTAGTAGCCAAAGTTTTCACTCGTAAAGAATGAGTTGTCTTAAAATAATTTTTTTATTCAGTCTCTCATAAAGAGTTTTTTTGGAGTGATTAAGGTATAGCTCATTATTATAAGGAGCTTTATTATACAGATATTAAAACTTCTTTTTAATTGGATACTTCGAGGTAGTCTTTTTATGTAACCCGAAGGTTTTGCAACAGATGATGCAGATAAATTTGTGCATAAAGAAAGAAGAATCTCATAAAGTTATCATGGAATAAAGTTTGATCATATTCATGGAGATTCTAGACTGAAAAGTCTATTTTATGGGATCAAGTAAGCTTTTAGATAATTGTGGCTTGAAGTTTCATAGTATTGTAGTTTTATCATGTTTTGTCAAGAACGAAGTAAATTAGTATATACTGCAAGATCAGTGGGAGGAATTTATTTTCCTTGTGTCATATACAGATGATATCTCGCTTGAAAATGGTTTTCTTGGATTATTGCTAGGAAAGTTTTGAGGTACTTAAAAAGGACAAAAGACTGTATACTAATTTACAAACATATTCAGGACCTATAATTAGTAGGGCATTCGAATTTAGGCTTTATTAGCTATCAGGATTATGTGAAGTTGACAAATGCATGTATGTCTGAAGAGAAGTGCAGTATTACAGAAACGTGTAAACAGAAATCTACTAATTCTCGATCAAGAAAACAGAGTTTGTGGTATGCTTTTCAGCTGCCATTCAGGTTATTTGACTTCGGAATCTCTTTAAAGAGTTGGTCGTATTTAATTTGTGGATAGACCCATACAATTGTATTGTGACTATAATTCTGCATTGTTATTCATTAATAACAGCAGAGGTCCTAAGGGGTCTGAGTATCTGACGGTCAAATTTTTGACCATAAAGGTAACAGATGAAAGGGTGACAGTACAGTAGAGCTTATTACACAGATGATAAGGCTGCAGACTCACTAACTTAATGTCTTTTCCCATACACATTTAGATGACATGTCACAAATATAAAAGTATCGTGGGATGCTGATATGACGTGTTAATTGATGGGTTGAGTAAGCATCATGAGATGCTATTGTTCAGTGGGAGCTGCATTCGATATTTGCTCTAATAAAGTTTACATCTGTGTTTGTTACATTTTGTAACATCTAGATATGTATCAACTCCATTGCATGTGATAAAGCTATAATGATTAAGAGGAGTTGAATACATATATCAGTTGAAAATTTCAAGGCATCGTGTAAACCTTAAGTGATGGCTGGGGCTTTTCTTTTAGGCAAAAGCATATGTCTTGTTACACGTGAAGTATAGTTAACTATAAAGGTAAGACATATGTTGGTTCGTTGGAACCGTAAAGATGTTCTCTCGTGACACATCCGGTTTTGTGACACATAAGGTGAGAGAATGGTGACTGACAAGGAGGATAACATATAAGGTGTCTCTATTATTTGAGATGTTATCCGATTGCTATACTACCATATCAAATCCATATCAGTAGATTTGAGAGCATTTGTGATCGTGGATGGCTCTGTGTCTTCTGATGCAGTTACTGGCATGGTTCGGTGCTTGAGGCTTTATGGGATCGGATTGATTATTGGGAATTATCTCTAGACCAATATAAAGATGCGCATATACAGTACAGTTACAATTAATTTCGCCCAAGTGGGAGAATGTTAGAATATATTCTTTTTGAATATATTCAATTAGTGGGCTTTATTAATTGTCTCTGTAATTATTAATTAGTCTAATAAAGGTAAGATATATACAGTTTCCTATTCTAGTCGGATGTGGGGCTGGATAGTATGGGCTGAGATAAACCTAATCTTTGATGAGGGGATAGGTTTCATTTTCTATAAATAGTGCTTAAGTCTCTCCTCTAAACCCTAATGTCCACATAACCTCACATATAGAAATCGTCAGAAACGACAGTGAGGGGCCGTCTCATTGAAGCCAGTGATCAAGGGGGTTTATAGAGGAGAAGATCTTGAGCATCGGATCGTCGTAATTCCGTATCAAGAACGATGAATCCAAAACAAGGTGTGTTAATTCTTTAACTCTATGGAACATGGATTTGTGTATCTGTACGTGTGTATCTTGGGTTGCTGCATACGGATTAAATACGCAGCTTACAAATAATGGTTAATCTGACGAGCGCCGGGGAGTAGGACCAATCGGTGGGGAGAGGGGGCGGCTCCCTAGGGAGAGGGGAGGGCTCCCTGGACCAGATCATGACATCCTTGTGGATACCGAAGGAGGTTGATCTTCGCCACATAGGAAATAATTTGATGACTTCCTCACGAAACCCTAGGAGAGAAGATTATGGTGGAAACTAAGAGCTAATGCTTTCAAGTGAAACAACTCATTGGACTGCTCGCAAATTTATGTATAATTGTATAAAGCGAGTGGCTCCTTCAGTCGCGTTTGATTTCAAAGAAGAAAACTATTTTATGTAAAGTAAATATTTTAGACACTATTTTACTTTCAAAAAACTTTTGAATATTAACTTTAGAGAAAACTAGCCACATACATTAGGGAATTTATTAAAGTATTTGATGAACATGCGTTCTTAAGAGCACAAAACGAAATATTGAGGGGGTTTCTTAACACAACTTATTATTTCAACTGTTTCGAATTTTATATGTTTTTCTAATTTCAATTCTCATTTTTTCCCTACTTGTTGAAAAAGTAGATTTTGCGAAACTAAACAATGAACTTATTACATCAATTGGGCGTTGACTGAGTTGATGAGATCCTGGGCCTTAGACAGTTAAATTGATGAGGTCCCACATTCGAATCTCCCCGGCCGCGTCTTGGGGCTTACCCGGTAGCATTGGTCTTGTACCCCACCACCTCGAGGATTTAGTCTATTGCACGTGAGAAACCTCGATTATAAAAAAAAATAATGAACTTATCACTCTGATCATGTACTAATCCATGTATTTCATATAAAATAAAGAACATGTGATGAGTCTATCTCATGAAAAAGGCTGTCTAATGAGCGACAACCTTAGCCAAATCAACTGATTCTCGATATAAAGAATGATTATGGGCTATGATGATCAATTTTGACCGAAAATCACTGACGTTCCACGTTAATGCCAACCGTGCTACGTAGGATAATTGACGTCCACGTTAGTTAGCCGAATTAACTCAATTAGCATAAATACAAAATATTTAGGACTTAATTGGCATCAATGCAATAGGTTTAGGACTTTTTGATAATTTTCCCAACATTTTTGACTTCCTAATTTAGGTATATGGTATTTTGGAATACTCGGGCTCGTAATTTGCTTTTTCTTTTGGGTGCAAAAATCATTCGGATCATATATGATCATAGTCCATATCAATTAGCATAAATACAAAATATTTCGGACTTAATTGGCATCAATGCAATAGGTTTAGGACTTTTTGATACTTTTCCCAACATTTTTGACTTCCTAATTTAGATATTTGGTATTTTGGAATACTCGGGCTCGTAATTTGCTTTTTCTTTTGGGTGCAAAAATCATTCGGATCATATATGATCATAGTCCATATCAATTAGCATAAATACAAAATATTTAGGACTTAATTGACATAAATACAATAGGTTTAGGACTTTTTTGATACTTTTCCCAACATTTTTGACTTCCTAATTTAGGTATATGGTATTTTGCAATACTCGGGCTCGTAATTTGCTTTTTCCTTTGGGTGCAAAAATCATTCGGATCATATATGATCATAGTTCATATCAATTAGCATAAATACAAAATATTTAGGACTTAATTGGCATCAAAGGAATAGGTTTATGACTTTTTTGATACTTTTCCCAACATTTTTTATTTCCTAATTTAGGTATATTGTATTTTGGAATACTCGGGCTCGTAATTTGCTTTTTCCTTTGGGTGTAAAAATCATTCGGATCATAAATGATCTTAGCCCATATCAATTAACATAAATACAAAATATTTAGAACTTAATTGGCATCAATTGAATAGGTTTAGGGCCTTTTTTATACTTTTCCCAACATTTTTGACTTCCTACTTTAGGTATATGGTATTTTGGAATACTCGGGCTCGTAATTTGCTTTTTCCCTTGGGTGCAAAAATCATTCGGATCATATATGATCATAGCCCTTATCAATTAGCCAAAATACAAAATATTTAGGACTTAATTGGCATTAATGGACTAGGTTTAGGGCTTTTTTTGATACTTTTCCCAACATTTTTGACTTCCTAATTTAGGTATATGGTATTTTGGAATACTCGGGATCGTAATTTGCTTTTTCCTTTGGGTGCAAAAATCATTCGGATCATATATGATCATAGCTCATATCAATTAGTATAAATACAAAATATTTAGGACTTAATTGGCGTCAATGGAATAGGTTTATGACTTTTTTTTATACTTTTCCCAACATTTTTGACTTCCTAATTTAGGTATATGGTATTTTGGAATACTCGGGCTCGTAATTTGCTTTTTCCTTTTGGGTGCAAAAATCATTCGGATCATATATGATCATAGCCCATATCAATTAACATAAATATTTAGGACTTAATTGGCATCAATGCAATAGGTTTAGGACTTTTTTATACTTTTCCCAACATTTTTGACTTCCTAATTTAGGTATAGGGTATTTTGGAATACTTGGGCTTGTAATTTGCTTTTTCCTTTGGGTGCAAAAATCATTCGGATCATATATGATCATAGCCCATATCAATTAGCATAAATACAAAATATTTAGGACTTAATTGGCATCAATGCAATAAGTTTCGGACTTTTTTTTAACACTTTTCCCAACATTTGTGACTTCCTAATTTTGGTATATGGTATTTTGGAATACTCGGGCTCGTAATTTGATTTTTTCCTTTAGGTGCAAAAATCATTCGGATTATATATAATCATAGCCCATATCAATTAGCATAAATAAAAAATATTTAGGACTTAATTGGCATCAATGCAATAGGTTTAGGACTTTTTTGATACTTTTCCCAACACTTTTGACTTCCTAAATTAGGTATATGGTATTTTGGAATACTCGGGCTCGTAATTTGCTTTTTCCTTTGGGTTCAAAAATCATTCGGATCATATATGATCATAGCCCATATCAATTGGCATAAATACAAAATATTTATGACTTAATTGGCATCAATGTAATAGGTTTAGGACTTTTTTATACTATTCCCAACATTTTTGACTCCTAATTTATGTATATGGTATTTTGGAATACTCGGGCTCGTAATTTGCTTTTTCCTTTGGGAGCAAAAATCATTCGGACCATATATGATCATAGCCCAGATCAATTAGCATAAATACAAAATATTTAGAACTTAATTGGCATCAATGGAATAAGTTTAGGACTTTTTTTATACTTTTCCAAACATTTTTGACTTCCTAATTTAGGTATATGGTATTTGGGAAAATCTCAAAAAAGGGCTCGAAGTCTCTTCATTTTCTAAAAAAAAAGGCTTAAAGTTGATCTTGTTGCAATTGAGGGCCTAAAGTGCCCAATTTTGTTTCAAAAGAGGGCCTCAGTACATCGGTAGTGACTGAGTAATATTTCCGGTGACTGTTGCAAGGGCACTTTTGTCCCAAAAATATTGAATTGAAAAAAGCCAAAGCTTCCAAGAACCACTTTCCCTTCTTCGCTTCTCCAACCCGCGTTCATCCACGTGCAGGGACCTGGCCATGAGCGGGTGGGGGCGGCGACGATTACGTTGGTGGCATGCGACCAGGCGACGGCAGCGACCTTCAACGGTAAGGGATTTTGAAAGAGAAAATACCAGTTCCCTCCAGCTGTCCTCCGCCGCCGCCTCCGCCCCCGCCCGACAATCGGTTTTAGTCCAGAATTCGTCCACCCTCCAAAACCCGTCGCCACTAATTACTCGTCTTGTTCTCATCTTCTTTCTTTTGCAATTTGATGAGCGCTCCTATGTGCAAGACCAAAATGGCGGTGGAAGCCATTGAGCCCAGAAGAAGACTCCCCTCCTCCTCCTCCCCGGACTCTCCCCCTCCCAGACCTCCAGATTGGCCCGTGTCCCTGCCCCCACCGATCCCTCGGCCTTGGCCTCTGCCTCTTCCAACGGTGGCTACTACACCTCCACCTTCTTCCCCAAGCTCTCCTTCGGCACCGGCACCTTCTCCCTTGCCAGCTTCCGCCACTCCCTCCCGAACAATCCCGTCATCTACGACTTCTCCAAGCTCCGCACTGCCGCCGTTCGGCCGCACATGGCCAGCTCCTTGTTCGTGGATGAACACGGGCTGGAGATGCGAAGAAGGGAACCTGGGTTTTTGGCTTTTTTCAATTCAATATTTTTGGGACAAAAGTGCCCTTGCAACAATCACCGGAAATAGTACTCACTCACTACCGATGAACTGAGGCCCTCTTTTGAAACAAAATTGGACATTTTAGGCCCTCAATTGAAACAAGATCAACTCTGGAACCTTTTTTGAAATTTTTCCATGGTATTTTGGAATACTCGGACCCGTAATTTTTTTTCCTTTGGGTGCAAAAATCATTCGGATCATATATGATCATAGCCCATATCAATTAGCATAAATATAAAATATTTAGGACTTAATTGGCATCAATGCAATAGGTTTATGACTTTTTTTGATACTTTTCCCAACATTGTTTACTTCCTAATTTAGGTATATGGTGTTTTGGAATACTCGGGCTCGTAATTTGCTTTTTTCCTTTGGGTGCAAAAATCATTCGGATCATATATGATCATAGCCCATATCACTTAGCATAAATAAAAAATATTTAGGACTTAATTGGCATCAATCCAATAGGTTTATGACCTTTTTTATACTTTTCTCAAAATTTTTGACTTCCTAATTTAGGTATATGGTATTTTGGAATACTCGGGCTCGTAATTTGCTTTTTCCTTTGGGTGCAAAAATCATTCGGATCATATATGATCATAGCCCATATCAGTTAGCATAAATACAAAATATTTAGGACTTAATTGGCATCAATGCAATAGGTTTAGGACTTTTTTGATACTTTTCCCAACATTTTTGACTTCCTAATTTAGGTATATGGTATTTTGGAATACTTGGGCTCGTAATTTTCTTTTTCCTTTGGGTGCAAAAATTCATTCGGATCATATATGATCATAGCCCATATCAATTAGCATAAATACAAAATATTTAGGACTTAATTGACATCAATGCAATAGGTGTAGGACTTTTTTGATACTTTTCCGAACATTTTTGACTTCCTACTTTAGGTATATGGTATTTTGGAATACTTGGGCTCGTAATTTGCTTTTTCTTTTGGGTGCAAAAATCATTCGGATCATATATGATCATAGCCCATATCAATTGGCATAAATACAAAATATTTGGGACTTAATTGGCATCAATGCAATAGGTGTAGGACTTTATATATACTTTTCCCAACATTTTTGATTTCCTAATTTAGGTATTTGGTATTTTGGAATACTCAGGCTCGTAATTTGCTTTTTTCTTTGGTGTAAAAATCATTCAAATCATATATGATCATAGCCCATAATCATTCTTTTTCTCGAGATTCGGTTGATTTGCCTAAGGTCGTCGCTCATTAGATAGCTTATTTTATTTTATTTTATATGAAATACATGGATTAGTACATGGTCAAAGTGATAAGTTCATTATTTATTTTTTGATAATCGAGGTTTCCCACGAAAGAAGAGGTTATCTGCATATTTCTCGAGTCAGCTAGCTTAATCTGTTACATCTTCTTGAGATTCTTGCATGCTGCAGTAAGCAAGATCATAACCAAAAAAGCAAGAAGCAGAACAACAAAAGGAAAAGGTAAACTCCATCAACTGATTCTCTAACCAAGATTTGAGTATACGCAAGTATAGCTGGTGTCAAAACTCTTAAACCAATGAAAAGTAACCATAGGTACGGGCTGCCCATATTTCTCGAATGTACTTAATGTGCTCGTCACTGACCTCATATGGTGTAAAAACTCCAAGATCAGTGAAAAGCTTCCCATATTTCTCGAATGTACTTAATGTGCTCGTCGCTGACCTCATTTGGTGCCAAAACTCCAAGATCAGTGAAAAGCAGCTGCAGGTATGGAGGGGCGTATAATCCTTAGCTGATGATTCGAGCTCTACTCTAGATGGGATTGGCATCCCAAGATCAATAGCTTGTGAGGCCGGGCCCTGGTCCAAATGATAAAGAGGAGCAAACTGCATGGAGCAAGATCGAATAGTCAAGAGATAGAGATAATTAGAATGCAAAGTTCCAGAACAAATTTCAATTGCGTCCAGGGCATAATGCAGGTTGTGACTTGACTAGTTTCCAATAGAGAAGACAATTCTCACTTTGTTTCCATTTTGTAAGTTCAAAATAATGAGGATATTCTCTTAAGCACAATGCAATTACAGAGACATAAAATCGAGAGTACCTTATAACTTTCTGCAGCCATGTATACATGTTTACCCATCCAGTGTGCCACCATTGCAATTTGGTATGTCCCTATCAAATTCAAGATCCCACTAGTTTTGAATACACTATTAGCACCCAAAAGGACCATGTCAACTGCATCCATGGCATACGCCACTGTCGAATCAAGTAGAAGCTTCGAAGTAACATTGAGCTTGGCAAGCTCATTCAACAAGCGTAGCCCTGTCCCATCAGGTCTTCCTTCTGCATCCAAAGAACAATAACATGATACTTAAAATTAGGGGTGTGCAACAGGACCGGGTTGACCCGGAACCCAGATCGCCTACCCCCCCGAAAAAGGTCGGGAACTGGTTCTGGTTGAAATCGATCCGGGTACCGGTTCCAATTTTTGGGAACCAATTGAAACCTGTTCGGGTCCCGGTTCTAGGTGAACGCCCACCAGGACCGGTTTTAGAATTGATTTTTTTTTTTATATCGAGATGTCTAGTTTTTAGTTACTTAAAAAAACTATTGAATGAGTATATTACCTAAATCTTTCTTGGTTTTTAGATATGGATTGTCTTACCGAAGACGTTATCATTGGTAAATAGACTTCATTTTGTGGAAACTAAGATTTTGTGGTAATTAAATACACTTCATCGATTGGCACTTTTGCAAGAAAAATAGGGTCGGGACCGAAAAATAGGGTCCGTTCCGAAACAGGTTCCAAGAAAAATAGGGTCGGGTATCAGTTCCAAACATTGGGAACCGGTTATAACAGGGTCGATTTTAGGGTCTAGGCCTGGACCCGGCCTACTCGGCTCATGCTCACCTCTACTTAAAATTCTGGAGATTTTTTGAAAAAAATATCAACATCAACATCACCTAAATCCCAAACTAGTTAGGGTCGACGGTCGATGAACCCAAAAATAAATAAAATATAAGCAAGACCGATGGAGGAAAAAGAAATAATTATATAAAAATAAATAAATATATAAATGTATACGGGAAAAAGAACTAAAAATGATAGTCAGAAACATAGGAATGCTGCCCCTCCATAATGTAATAGCTTTCCTGCAGTCCGTCCTAAGACAAACTGTGTACGAATCTTTTTTCCATATCATTAAATCTGTTTTAGTACTTTCCCCCAAAGTAAGTTTCAGTCGACCTTTTCCTTTCTTCATGTCATGTTCTCGGTAACACACTTTTGTTCTTACCGTATAAAAAAAATTCTGGTTAATTGGTAGCAAGCACCAAGTTAATGTTCAGCTACCAAGTGCCATGCCCATATGTTCTCTGCAATACCCAAATGAGGATATTGGTTATATTACTTGATGATGAGCTCATTCACATGTTTTAAAACCAATATTCAAATTATGGTTAAGAAAAGAATGTCGTCAAGGTTATAGTAGACTCTACACACTATAATTGGTAGCAAAGAGTTCAAAAATGACCTCTGCAGAATACTCGGAAGACTTTCCCGTTTTGTACAGCTGTTTTCAGAACTTGTAGAAGCACTCCAAAGAAGCCATGGACCAAAATAGTATATCCATAAAAAATATGATCTTGAAAAAACATTTCTATGACCCTTTGTGCCTGCAATACGAAGTAGTGTTTAATGAGTTTATTTTCAGTCTAATGAGTTTATTTTCAAACCATAAACTATTTATACATGTATAAGCAGTATATAGTGGTATTCGTCTTTCATATTAGTTTGATAACCTTATCAGATATGTCCCCAAATTTTTCAGCACGATCAATCAACCGGGACTTGGCTGAGTTGTATTCCTCGTATTCCGCGGTCGGTGTTGTGGTGTCATAATGCATGAAAATTTCACAACCCGCTGTCAAGGAGATAGAGGTTGTTTCCGATGACTAGTAAGAGTACAGTATTTATAATCAGAAAGAGGAGCGAAAAGAGGTAAAGAATGCAGAGTATGTACGGGGTGATAATCCAATTTTGACGAAGACCAGCCTCATATGATTTAAGGATACATTGTGAATGCCCGAGACTGAACTCCCACACGACACCTAGGACCATTTAGATCAAACATTTCTTTCGATAATTACATGCTATATCATTTTTAGGTAAAAATGGACATTGACCTTCATGTCTCTGCTAAGAAGTCTGCCTGATATAATTGGCCTCTTTATACATACGCTCTGAGGTGAAATATAACAGATACCGAGCACTACAGTAGCCCCAGAACCCAAACTATTCATGTTATGAATTGAATACCCAGATGCTTTGACCTGTATATGACATTTCAAAAAGCTAACAAACGATGGCACGCACCTTTAGTGCATCAGAGGCCTTCTTGAGCTCAATCTCGAGCTCTGTCATTATGGTCACCTTGATGGCCCTTATCACATTCGCGAGCGCGTGAATAGAGGCCGCCACGGGATAGGCAAAATCGGGTGGCTGCCTGCATTTTGTGAACTCGTCAATCACCTATCTGGACGAGTCCGTAGAGGAGGTCGACCTAATGTAGCCACTATCGTGCAAGTGAGTCCCCACCGCGAGCCTGTTGGTGCCGATGCTGCGGGTTTCATGGTTGAGGGTCTTAGGGAAAACCACCGGGGAGAAATGGTTAGTCTGGGGGGACATGGGGTGTTGCTGGGATTGTGCGCGACGGCGTGTATGGCAGTAGAGGCCTCAGGGACAGTGTCTCTGCTGGCGACCGTTGGGAGAAGACCTAGCCGGTCTGGGACCGGCAGAGCCGAATGGTCCAGTGCTTGTGGACGAATGGGTCAATAGTCGTTTCAGATCATAACCTCAAAACAAATATCAATGGTCTAACCTATTGATTAATCTCGTCAAAAACACATGTCAATGGTCCATCCATTAACTAATCTCATCAAAACACGCGTCAATAGTCCATCCATTGACTAATCTCATAATCTCGACAAAACATATGTCAATGGTCTATCCATTGATCAATCGCCAGCTCAAGAATCCAACGCAGTCACGCATAACGCCTCATGATAAAAAGCGATCAAGATTCCCCCATTGGCAAGATCTCCACCTACAATGTCGATGGCTCGGCCCTCAAGGATATACTAAACTAGTATGTGCATATCCACAAACCCTTAATCGGGTTCACAATCATCTTGAGCATTGCACAAACTCACAATAGTATCATTCTAACATCACAAGCCATCTTGAAGTCAAATAACAAAACGGTTATAAATCATTTCACACAATCTCTCATAAATTATAAAATACATAGCGAATTGGCTTTGTAAATCAAAACACATTTTTTTCAAGATTCAAAATATCAAAGCACATTTCATGAATCGAAATCACAAATTGATAGCCTCCTTAATTCTTTTCATAAATTGCTTCCCAAACTATATGTTCAAAAGCTATTACTACTCTTTCCAATAACAAATGGTAGTAAATGCCCGATCTTATTTTATGCAACAAAAAATGCTATTTTCTCAAGTCATAACACATATAATATTATCTCTTTCAGAATATGCATTTTACAAACACAATGAACAAATAGTATCACTCACCCCAAAAGCAAACTACGACAGTTACTCTAGTCGAGGCGTTCGCATTCCTATCAAAAATACAAAAAACAGATAAAAAATAAGTTACATGCCGCTCTATCACACGACTCAACTAATAAACAACTATTTAATGCTAAGACGATAACTACACGCCAACGAAAGCTCGTCCATAGAGGAAAACCACTGTTGTCCGCTATGGACAGTTTGCTCGCCAAATTTGTTAAGGTCATAACTCCCTCTATTGAGCTCGGTTTTAAGCGATCTTATAGTCTACACGAAGCTTATTCGACATACTACAAAAGTCTTGACATGACCAACCCCAACCGACAACCGTAAACAAAAGAAATCAGCCCCTGAAGTTCACTGTTCGCATGGTACAGTATACGTAGCTGACTTCAAAAACTCATTCTAGGAAAACCGTAAAATCAATTCAATATCCGTCAAATTCCACAGCTTCATAACATCCTAAAGCTTCATCCTTATTAAAAAACATAGACAATTGACCATGCAAACGGACCCAACAACTCAAATTCATCCAAAATACAAATTGGTGCCCTAAATTCAAAAATCACTTGAACATGAGGAAAGAGAGGCGTGAGTGCTTACCGGATGTTGCTAATCGGAACCCAAACTTATCGGATGTTCAAATCTCGTCGTCCGCGTCTTGGGGGCTCACCCAGTGGCATTGGTCTTGTACCCCACCGTCCCGAGGATTTAGTCCATTGCATGTGGGAAACCTCGGTGATTAAAAAAATAATGAACTTAATAGAATCGATTTTTGCATACAAAGGAAAAAGCAAATTATGCACACAAAGAAAAAGCAAATTACAAGCCCGAGTATTCCAAAATACCTAAATTAGGAAGTGAAAAATGTTGGGAAAAATGTCAAAAAAGTCCTAAACCTATTGCATTTGTGTCAGTTAAGTCCTAAATATTTAATTGGTGTCAATTCAGTCATAAACCTTTTGCATTGGTGCCATTTTGGTCCTAAATATTTTGTATTTATGCCGAGTTAACCCGATCAATTTTGGTCGAAAATCGCTGACGTGGACGTCAATTGTCTTACATGGCACAATTGGCGCTGAATTGGATGTTTTTTTTTTCATATTATTCTAATGTTTTAAATAATATTTTAAGTTTTTTTTTTGGTTTTTTGAATGTTTAAATTATCTAAAATTTATATTTTTTTAAAAAAAATATCCAAGTTAATGTCAACCATGCCACGTAGGAACATTAACGTCCACGCCAGTTATTTTCGGTCAAAATTGGCCGAATTAACTCAATTAGCATAAATACAAAATATTTAGGACTTAATTGGCATCAATGCAATAGGTTTATGACTTTTTTGACACTTTTCCCAATATTTTTTACTTCCTAATTTAGGTATATGGTATTTTGGAATACTCGGGATCGTAATTTGCTTTTTCTTTGGGTGCAAAAATTGATTCGGATCATATATGATCATATCCATAATCATTCTTTTTCTTGAGAATCAGTTGATTTGCCTAAGGTCGTCGCTCATTAGACTTGTTTATTTTATATGAAATACATGGATTAGTACATGATCAGAGTGAGGTTTCCCACGTGCAATGGACTAAATCATCGGGGTGATGGGGTTCAAGACCAATGCCACTGGGTAAGCCCCCAAGACGCGACCGACGAGATTTGAACCTTGGACCTCATCAGTTTAACTGTCTAAAACCCATGGATCTCACCAACTCGGCCAACGTCCCATTGGTGTGATAAGTTCATTGTTTAGTTTTGCAAAAATCTACTTTTTCAACAAGTAGGGAAAAAATTGAGAATCGAAAGTAGAAAACCATATAAAATTCGAAACAATTGAAATAACAAGTTGTGTTAAGTAATCCCCTCAATATTTTGTTTTGAACTCATAAAAATGCAGGTTCTTCGAATGCTATGATAATTTTCCTAATTCCCTAATTTATGTTCATCAAACGCAGGTTACATGAGGAGAAATAAAAAGAATTCAAGGCAAGAATGCTATAGGAAGGACCGTGGCGATTGAAGGGCGAAGTAAATATGATATGGAAAGAGATGTCTAACTGCATCTAGAAAGTGGCAAAAGGGGTGTTAGGGGAAAGTAGAGGGAATGAGCATTAAACAGAGGAAACCTCATGGTGGAATGAAGAGGTGCAGGAGGCAATTAGACAGAAGAAATAGTGTTTCAGATGTTTAAATAAATGTCCTAATGAAGAGAATTTGCAAAAGTTTAGATTGGTAAGAAAAAGTGCCAAGAAAGCTGTGCGAGAGGCCAGAGGCAAGGTTTTCACCGATATTACCAAAAACTTGGGAGTAAAGAAGGAGAAAAAGGTATATATAGACTTGCAAAGTCAAGGGACAAGAAAAGTAAAGATTTGACATAGGTTAGATGTATCAAGGATGAAAATAAAACACTTTTGATAAGAGATGAAGAAGTTAAAGGCAGGTGGATGAGTTATTTTAACAAACTTTTTAATGGGGAGAGCGATAGAAGTGAGGTGGATTTGGAATATTCTTCTGATGATTTAAACAGAAGGTTTATGCATAGAGTCAAAGCACGGGAAGTTAGGGAGGTATTAAAAAAGATGAAGACTAGTAAAGTTTTGGGACTCGATGGTATCCCTATTGAAGTGTGGAGATGTTTAGGGGATGTAGCAATAAGTTGGTTGACTAGCCTTTTTAACAAGATCCTTTATACTAATAAGATGCATGATGAATGGAGGAAGAGTATACTTGTGCCTATCTACAAGAACAAGGGGATATTCAGAATTGCTCTAACTATAGAGGCATTAAGTTTATGAGCCATACAATGAAGTTGTGGGAGAGAGTTATTGAGCATCGTTTGAGAAAAAAAACTAAGGTTCATGTCAATCAATTTGGATTTATGTCAGGAAGATCTACCATAGAGGCCATTTTCTTGATACGATAATTGATGGAGAGATATCGAGAAAAGAAGAAGGACCTCCATATGGTGTTTATTAATCTCGAGAATGTATATGATATGGTTCCAAGAAAGGTTCTTTGGTGGGTCTTTGAAAAAAAAAAGTACCTTCAAGGTTTGTAGATGCAATCAAGGATATGTATGACGGTGTTACTAC
Organism: Rhodomyrtus psidioides; assembly: GCA_021437785.1. Taxonomy (NCBI): domain Eukaryota; kingdom Viridiplantae; phylum Streptophyta; class Magnoliopsida; order Myrtales; family Myrtaceae; genus Rhodomyrtus; species Rhodomyrtus psidioides. The sequence goes on along the minus strand of JAILYB010000103.1, from coordinate 2,722,920 downwards.
TTGTGTGAAAGCTTGTAATGGCACATCAAGTTATTTTCCAATCACAGTAGACTTACAATAAGGTTCTGCTTTGAGTCCTTATCTTTTTGCCCTGGTTATGGATGAGCTAATAAAGGATATCCAAGATGATGTGCTGTGGTGTATGCTATTTGCAGACGATATTCTGCTTATTGATGTGACCAGGGCTGGGGTTAGCACCAAATTAGAATTATGAAGAAGCATGTCGGAGGCTAAACAATTTACGTTAAGTCAAAGTTAGACCAAATACTTGAAGTGTGAGTTTACACGGTAGGAAGAGGAGATCAAGATGTCGTCAATATGCTCGGACAGGAGGTAACCAAGAAAGATACTTTTAGATATTTGGGGTCAATATTGCAAAGGGGGAGAGGTTGATGAGGATGTGAGCCATTGAATCAGAGCAGGTTGGATGAAATGGCGAAGTGCATCAGAATTTTTATGTGGTCGCAAAATTCCTCTTAGGTTAAAAGGAAAATTTTATAGAACAACATTATGACATGTCATGTTATACGGAGCTGAATGTTGGCCAGCACAGAGGTAACATGAACATAAAATGGGAGTAGCGAAAGTGATGATGTTAATGTGGATGTGTGGTCATACAAGAATGGATAAGATAAGAAATGAAGATATTCGATGAAAAGTTGGAGTAGAACCGGTGGCAGAAAAGATGAGAGAATATAAATTGAGATGGTTTGGGAATATTCTTCGAAGGCCCCTAGATGCTCCGGTAAGAACAGAAGTTTGCTATTGAGAGCATAACACGAAGAAAGGAAGAGGTCGACCGAAGCTCACTTGGGAAAAAAGTAGTAAAACAAGATTTAATGGAGTGAGAAATAGATTGGCCTACGGTTTGTCTTAGGACGGAGTAGATGAAAGCTATTAGTATTGTGGAGGAACAGAATTCACATGTTCTTGACTATTCTTTTTAATCATTTCCCTATATATATATATATACATATACATATCTATCTATTTTTCTTCGATCGGCCATACTTTTATTTTATGAATTTTTGGGGTTCATCGACCGCCGACCCTAACTAGTTTGAGATAAATGTATTGTTGATGTTGATGTGTGCGGCTAATTTTCTCTAAAGTTCATATTCAAAAGTTTTTCGAAAGCAAAATAGTGTCTAAAATCTGTACTTACATAAAATAGTTTTCTTCTTTGAAATCAAATGCGACTGAAGGAGCTTCTCACTTTATATAATTATACATAAATTTGCGAGCAACGCAAGGAGTTGTTTCACTTGAAAGCATTAACCCCCAGTTTCCACCGTAATCTTCTCTCCTAGGGTTTAGCGAGAAAGTTACAAAATTATTTCCTATGTGGCAGAGATTGAGCTCCTTCGGTATACACATGTACGTCGTGATCAGGTCTAGGGAGCCGTCCCCTCTCCCAGGGAGCCATCCCCTCTCCCCACCAATTGGTCCTACTCCCGGCGCATTCAACGAGATTGGAAGTTCGAGATTGCGCTACATATTTGATTCAGTGCCCTGATCTACTCGTGGGCTTGTATCAATCAATTTCCCAAGCATCAGCTGCAGCTTCAAGTGACTCAGCCGTTGCCACCGCACCTGCTTCTGACCCAACTGGGCTCGACCCATTGCTCTCAGCAACCACGGAAGCAACATTACCATTGTCATTGGCACCTCCAGCGTCATTTCCTCCATTGGGCTTAGAATTAGAAACGTAGTAATTCCTTGACCCGGTCCATCTTCTTGAAAAGGGATCGTACCCACCCAGCCTCTCGAGCTTTTAGGGCCGTATTCACACTCTTCAATCCTGAGGCACTGCCGAAATTCTCAGCCCTCTTCTTTCTGTCATCTCAGCAAGCTTCACAGCCTAGCCGTTTCATCGGTCTTCTGAGTGAGCTTGTCGAGTGGCCTCCATTTGCTGAATTTTCTCTTTGATCTGTTTGACTTCAGCCTCATCTTTTATTGCGTGGTATGCATATAATGCTGAGTAGTACTTGTAACTGTCCGCTGATGTTTGTCTCTGTTTTTATGTTTCGTGTGACTGACATGCACATTTTAAATGTTAGTTTGTGGGATTTTCATTGTATCTTCGAAAAAAACGTGTATCAAGATTTGCTGCGATAATGACACGGCGCTGCAGCTAGTAGTGACTATGAGAAGGCTGGCACGTATCACACCACCATTGTCTTTGCAATATTAATCTTTTCCCAATGCAGATTCACCAAACAAGTGTTCTCGTGAGGTTGAGACCTGCATGGGACGAATTTCGGAGTTACTTAACTGCTAGAGGGCGCAGGCGCTTTGAGGTTTATGTTTGCACTATGGCTGAAAGAGTTGGGCTTTGCACAAGTGCAGGCTTCTTGATCCAGAGTTAAACTTGATACAGTCAAAAGAAGTTCTGGAGAGCATTGTGTGCGTTAAGTCTGCAAGTAACTTAAGTTTGTTACATCTCCTATCCCCTTCTTCATCTGGCTAATGGAACTGTATATTTGATGAGCCGCCTTTCGTTGTCACATTTTTTGGGAAAATATCAATAGCGTTGTGTTGATAGCACAGGCATACTTTTAGTATCTTTGGGTGGTTGCATCATAGAGAGTACTGATTGTTTGCTTTTTTGCGTCAATTTCATCTCAGAAGTCATCGCAGTCAAGTACCAAAAAATTTAAGTCCTAAATCCGCAAAATTCAGGTACAATCCCTAAGGCCATAAAATACAGAAACCAATCGTGTAATTACTTCATCGAGAGCTCATCCTCATCTCACCAGTACTCCCGTCTTCAAGAACCTGACAAATTAATCCCCCATTGGGGTGAGATATACATCTCAGCAAGGTCGCCCTAAAACTAAACTAGGCCATTCGTCACATCGAACCAAAACAATCATAGTAACATACAAGCAGTTGATAAAACAAGACATGGCATTTCTCATAGCATCGAGTCATGCTAAGACGAGAATTTCAATCAAAGGCAAACCTTGCATCAAGTGATCAAGTTTCTGTACTAGCTCAGAAAAAATTCGTATACTTTCAACAACAACCCCGCGATCAAATCGCATCAGGGTGTACTTTCAACCACAACCTCGCGATCAAATCGCATCAGGATGTGTCTCATTTCTCAACCCGCGATCAAATCGCCTCAGGGTGTACATAGCTCGTAACCCCGCGTTCAGACGCATCAGGGTGCCACCGGCCTTAAGCCCTCATCTCATCAAATTACTTGCTTACAAAATCTCTTCATCACAAGAATCAAAAGAATTCCACTTCCACTTTCAGACTTCCAGAGACTAGCCCGCGTTTAGACGCCTCAGGTTATCCCAATTAATAAACCCACGTCATCTTAGGCCCATCAGACATTTCTCATCACTCAACCCCGCGTCATCTAGGCACATCAGGGTATTTCTTATCACACAATCCCGCGTCATCTAGGCGCTTCAGAGCATTTTCATTCAGGTGTTCTCATGACTCAACAGCCCATTTCCTCAATAATTCCCGTGACATATCATCACGACAACATTTAGCCACATTTCTACATCGAGGAGATTCTTAGGCATTTGATGTGATCATTGGGATGGATTGGCTGAGTAGACAAAAAGTTATGGTTGATTGTGGCGATAGGGTAATCCGTTTTCATCCGGATGATCGCCCTAGCTTTGAGTTTAAGGGAAGTCGTGGGGAATTTCTATTCCTTTGGTTTCATCGTTTGAAGTGACAAAGTTGCTAAATGAGGGATGCCAAGCTTATTTGGCTGCGGTAGTTGATACGACGGTTAGGGAATTGAACTTGGAAAATATAGCAGTGGTACGTGAATTTCCGGATGTTTTTCCCCAAGAATTGCCTGGCTTACCACCCGAACGAGAAATTGAGTTTGTAATTGAGTTAGCTCCTGGGACGGAGCCAATTTCGAAGGCACCTTATAGAATGGCGTTGTCGGAGTTGAAGGAGCTGAAGTTGCAAATGCAAGAGCTATTGGATAAAGGATTCATTGGGCCGAGTGCATCGCCATGGGGAGCACCAGTGTTTTTTGTGAGGAAAAAGGATGGATCCTTGCGTTTGTGTATTGATTACAGGCAATTGAACCAAGAGACCATTAAGAACAAGTATCCGTTGTCGAGGATTGATGATCTATTTGATCAACTGCATGGAGCTTCGGTATTCTCTAAGATAGACTTGAGAACGGGATACCATCAGTTGAGAATTAAGAAGGAAGATATTCTGAAAACGGCTTTTAGAACGAGATATGGGCATTACGAGTTTACAGTGATGCCTTTTGGGTTGACTATAGCTCCAGCTGCATTTATGGACATGATGCATCGGGTGTTTAAGGAATATCTTGACCGTTTCGTTATAGTGTTTATTGATGACATTTTGATTTATTCAAGGAATATGGAGGAGCATGAAAGGCATTTGAGAACTGTTTTACAGACTTTGAGAGAACACTCGCTTTATGCCAAGTTTAGCAAGTTCGAGTTTTGGTTGAATAAGGTGGCATTTCTTGGCCATGTAATATCTAGAGAAGGAATCTCCATAGACCCTGCGAAGATTGAGGCGGTGATAAATTGGCCTAGACCTACGACGGTCATTGAAGTTCAAAGTTTTCTGGGATTGGCCGGTTATTATAGACGCTTCGTAGAAAAGTCTTCGTCTATAGCTATGCCATTGACGCAGTTAACTAAGAAGCTTACGAAGTTCGAATGGACGAACAAATGTGAAAGGAGTTTTCGAGAGCTCAAACATCGCTTGACAACTGCACCCGTACTTTCAATTCCGTCTGGACCCGGAGGCTTTGAGATTTATAGTGATGCTTCGTTAAAAGGATTGGGATGCGTACTTATGCAACATGGACGGATAGTAGCGTATGCTTCACGACAATTGAGACCCCACGAATTGAATTATCCGACGCATGATTTGGATTTAGCTGCGATTGTTTTCGCCTTAAAAATTTAGAGGCATTATTTATGTGGCGAAAGGTTCCAAATTTATACGGATCATAAGAGTTTAAAGTATTTATTTTTCCAGAAGGAATTGAATATGAGGCAACGTCGATAGATGGAGTTGCTTAATTGTTACCATTGTGATATTGCTGATGCACTTAGTCGGAAATCTAGTATTGCACATTTATTAGTCAAATGATGGTCAGTGCTAGAAGGATTGAGAGACTTTGAATTTAAACTGAAAGTGAGCCAGCTGTCGAGTTTGATAGCGACCTTGAGAATTGAACCAGAAATCCAAAAGAGGACAAAAATCCTACAGTCTACAGATCCAGAAATTCAGAGGATTCTTAGTATGGATGCGACGGAAAGAAAGGCTGAATTCCAGGTAGTTGAGGACGAAATTTTAAGGTTTCGTGGACGTCTTTGTGTGCCTAACGACGAAGTACTTAAAGAAAGAATTTTGTCGGAGGCTCATCGAAGTAATTACAGCATCCACCCAGGTATCACGAAAATGTAACAGAACTTACGCCAGCATTATTGGTGGAACGAGATGAAAGTGGACGTGGCTAAACATGTGGCAAAGTGTTTGACGTGCCAACAAATGAAAGCTCAGCATTGTAAGCTTGGAGGATTACTACAACCCTTGGGAATTCCGAAGTGGAAATGGGAGCACGTGATGAAGGACTTTGTTATGGGGTTACCGCGAAGTCAGAGAGGACATGACTCGATCTAGGTAGTGGTAGACAGATTGACCAAGTCTGCACATTTCATTCCTGTGAGAAAGGACTTCGCGATGGATAAGTACGCTGAGCTGTATATGCTTTACATTGTACGACTTCATGGAGTGCCTATAACGATTACGTCGGATCGAGATCCTAAATTTACAACGAACTTTTGGAAGAGTCTTCAGGATGCCTTGGGAACCAGATTGCAATTTAGTACGGTGTATTACCCACAAACAGACGGACAGTTGGAAAGGACGATTCAGATGCTCGAGGATATGTTATGAGCGTGTGTTATAGATTTTAAAGGTGGATGGGAAGACCACTTGCACCTAGTAGAGTTCGCGTATAATAACAGTTTTCAACAAAGCATTGGAATGGCTCCTTTTGAAGCGCTTTATGGCAGAGCTTGTAGAACTCCTTTGTGCTGGGACGAAGTGGGAGAAAGGAGCATAACGGGTCCAGAGTTAGTAGAACATTTCGTTGAGGCAGTGAAAGTAATTAGAGAGAGGTTGAAAACAGCACAGAGTCGCCATAAAAGTTATGCCGATAATCGATGTAAGCCTTTAGAGTTTCAAGTTGGAGATCATGTTTTCCCCAAGGTATCGCCAAGGCGAGGCATATCTCGATTCGGAAAGAAAGGAAAGTTGAGTCCGAGATATGTAGGCCCATTTGAAATTTTGGAAAGGATTGGAACATTGGCTTATAGGCTTGCCTTGCCGCCGAGTTTGTCTTAAGTACACAATGTGTTTCATGTATTGATGTTGAGGAAGTACGAGCCGGACCCGACGCATGTTTTGGATTATGGGACTATAGAAGTGGATGACAAGGTATCGTACGTGGAAAGGCCGATTAGGATCGAAGATCGAAAAGAACAAGTTTTGAGGACTAAAACGATTCCGCTGGTCAAAGTAATTTGGGAACACCATGGAACTGAAGGCGCTACATGGGAAAATGAGGAAGCGATAAGGCGGCAATACCCCCATTTGTTCGAGTAGTTGAGTTGTGTTAAATTTCGAGGGCGAAATTTTTGTAAGGGGGAAGAGTTGTGACATTCTGATTTTCCTGTCATTTCGAGACCTTTGACTATAAGAAATCTGTCGAAGTATTTTAGTTATGTCTTGCTCGGATCTGATGAATCTCGAGTAAATTAACCAAAAGGGAAAGGCTAACGCGCGATGAGATACGTGGACCTAGGAAACTCGATTAGAAAATGGCATTTTGACCATAAGGATCGTCGAAGAAGTATTTAGAACCGAGACCGATCTAAGAACGATTAAGGAACACATTGCTAGCGTTATACGATTGGGACGCGGGTGACGCCGCTTAACCAAAGTATGATTAGCAAAATTTTCCTAAATCGATTTTTGACGATCGTTGCCGTCGGGGCTAGCGATAGACCCTCGTGATTACATGACAACCAAAGTTGCCGTAGTTTGAGTTACCCTAAGTATGATGAGAATCACGGAGTCGATACGCGTAACGTTCGCAAAAGCCGCCCGTTAGTTCGAGACAAACTGGAAATTCGATTGACAGAAGTTTCGATCACGAATTAGGATCTCGGAATTTGAAATGGAAATGAGAGATTTCAACAATTGATATGGATTGGACACCGCCTTATCGAGGGTGAAAATATCGAAAAACTGAAATTTCGGACGAAAGGTGTGAAAAGACCATTTTTCCCTTGAAGGGTTAACCTTGCCTAATTGAATTGAGAAGGGCATTTTAGTCATTTGGAAATTTTACTTCTTCCTCAAGGTTGCCGAAGATGAGGGGGGCATTATGGACAATTGAAGCTTAGATATTATGTGCATATGGACAAGTGTCAACCATTGGATGAAAGTAATTAATTATCCACTAAGCCTAATCTTTTATAACTTTGACCAAGGTTGAATGGACTTCATCTTCATCAGCTACTCCCTCAGAATTTCGTGGCCTAGCTCTCCATCATCTTCATTTTGAGCTTTTTCCTCAAGAACAGAAACTGTCCCTTCTCGACCAGTTCTTCCCGCCCCGTTTGGTCCGTACGAGCGTCTCATCCGGTGACCTTTTGGCCCGGCGCCAACCACCACAGGTTATTTCAAGATGTCATCTACAAGTTCCAATTAGTTTTGTGGCATTTGGAGGTCTGGTTAATTTATGGAAATTTTTGGAAGAAAAGTGGACAGATTCTGAGCTAACTGAGAGAGGGCCATGGTTCATCCTCTTAGAGACTTCATTTGGCTCCGAAATGTTTATGGAAGTTACATTACATGTAGTACTAAGTTCGCTGAGCTGGGGCCGTTGATTGGGTTAAGTTTCGATTATGTTCGATGGTTCAATTGATGTTGTTTTAAGGGCAGATTCTGACCGCCGGTTGAACTGAGGTGAAGTGGGCTGTTCGAAATCCTTAGGAGTGCTTTTTAGCTTCGAAATTTATCGTAGGACTACATAACATGTTGATTGAGGTTTTAGCAAGAGGAATTGGTGATAATTTGGAGCTTAAGGGTGATTAGTGGACTGTTTGTGAAAGGAAAGACAGAACCGGTTTCTGCTCTATTTTGAATCTGGGTAGTCCGGTTAGGTTAGGGGCTGTTCGTGATGTCACCATGCTCTAAATATTTTGTTAGGACATACTAGAATGTCACTTGAGTAGTTAGTGAGGTTCACGATTGGTGGAATTAGGGCTAGATTGAATAACTTGATTGTAACAATAGATGGCTCCTAAGTTGTTTTGCTGCCCTGTTTTGGACAGCGGAGAAATCGATTTGACGCCGAGCTTGACGAGGGAATTTTAGCGGGAATTGCTAGCTTAAGCGAAGGTGAGTGACCCCTAAACCTACTTGAGGACGTTTGGACGCGACTGGACGATTTCCATTGAGGAATCGATGAAGTAATTTATTTGTTATGCTTGAATAATTGAGAACCAAATGATCTAGGTGAAGAATGAGCCATGAGTGCTAGATTGCTATAAAAATTGCCGTTCTCATGATTAAATTGATGACGTGCTTGTTGATGTGCCTTGCTTACCTATGTGGCGGTGTGATACTCGACTTTTAAATTGCATTTGGTGACGAAGCACGTTCGTTTCTTTTGGCAAGTAAACGATTAAATGACTCTTGGCTTAATTTGGTCGATGAGATAAGTGCTTGAGGCTATGACACCCTGAGGCGATTTATCGCGGGGTTGTGATTGAAAGGACATCCTGATGCGTATGAACGCGGGATGAGAAATTGACATGTCGACATGAGCTTGGTGGTGAGCTGTTAAACCTGATGCGTCTGAACACAGGTTTATTGATCGGGATAGCCTGAGGCGTCTGAACGCGGGCTAGTCTCTGGAGGTTTTAAAGTGGTAGCGGATTTCTGTTTATTTCACGTGATGATGAAAGTGATTGTTAGCTAGTACGGAAGCTTGGTCATTTTATGCCATTTTGCCTTGATTGAAATACGTGTGAATACATGACTTGATGCCTTGGATATAAATGTCTCTTGATGTTTAACCACTGTTTGTTTGTTATTATGATTGTTTTGGTCTGGTGGGACGAATGGCCTAGGTAGGGTTAGGCTAGCTTGCTGAGATGTAAGTCTCACCCCGTCGTGGGATCATTCTTTTCAGATCCCAAGCCCTAAAGATGCTACCTATACGGCTTGGTGACCCGAAGAAGATGACAGCTTATTTTGAGGAATTTCCAGATAGACGAGGTACGGTTTATGTTAGGAAGAGTACAGTAGTATGGGTCGATGAGGGGGAGGAAGACTGGAAGCCACACCGTTTCGAGGCTTGGTTTCGTAGGATCGGAGAAGTTACCACTGGTCCGTTGAAGCCGCACGAGGTTCCTAAGCGAGTCGTTTCGTCGTGGTGCCATCCTAGTCGTGACGAGATAGAGGTGAAAGTTTCTGTAGCCGGCTCGAGAAATGTTCCGAAGGAAGCCCCGGCAAGAGAGGAAAGTATCGAGATGATCAAGATTTCTGGCTCGGAGGATGATATGGAGGAAGATACCATAGAAGTGCGTTCTGAGACTTTTTTAGATTACGACCCCGAAGAGGAAGAGTTGAACCGAGCCGAAGACAGTAGCACCACCTAGCAGGTTGGACGTCCTAGATACTTTTTGAGTTGTCTTTTGGAGACTAGTGGCTTTTGTGGGCGCAGTAACTATCCTTTTTGATCGCCCTAACCTTCCTCGACCCTAGCTGTTGTTGCACAGTAACTATCCTTTTTGATCGCCCTAACCTTCCTCGACCCTAGCTGTTGTTGTAGTCATCTCTGACCCTTTTGTCCAAACTCGTCTTTTGATATGTAAATAACCTTTTCTTAGCCCGTATCTCATTCTTTGTTCTAGTTTGATTACCTTGCCTGGAGATGTGTATTTATTTTCTTTTACTCTTCCGCATGCGAGTCTCATTTCATTGTCGCCGTAGAAAGGAGTATCCTGGGGCGAGTTTACGGCGGTAGCGGATGAGTGCACTTGTTTAGGGAGGCGCGGCGTGACACTTTGGCAGTGGAATGCTGGAGATGCCCCCATATAGCTATGGACGCGTTTACAGTCTCTTTCCTCCCAAACTGTGTGGCATATGAGTAGACCAACCCAAATGTCTCCGACAACATCAGTGGCTACATCACATTCCTCGGGTGGCTGATGAGCGAGGATAAGGACAAGGGCTCGGCTCTCCTGTCTGATTGTCACCTGATGCGAGACGCTATTATTTCGGATCAAATGAGAAGCTTGCGGAGTTCTTTTTGGGGATGAACCGTGAGATTGCGATCGATATGAGCGGTAGCTTCCAAGCTGAGGTGTTCATGGAGATGAACACCTATGCGTACATTTGGTGTGGTCTATCAGCAATTTTTTTGCTCATTATCTTGCGACGTGCCACTTTAGAATATGCATAATTTTCTTTAATCAACAATTTACTCCTCTTAATGAGATGGGATGCTAGACAATTTTTGCATGATTTTAAGAAAAAATTAGGATCCTTTGGAAGGGAAAAAAAATCTCCAAAAGTGAATGAAACAGTTGCAGGGACAATTGTTTGAATATTGAGTTTAAAACATGTTATTTCAATGTTTTTAATCTAAGATGTGTTTTTCAGATCTGACCTTTGTTGCTTCGTGATTTTTTATGATTTTTTTCTTGATCTTATGTCATGAAAAACTTTCATGAAAGCCATTTAGAGCATCTTGATGCACAACATATAAAAATATTCAAAAATATTCATGCACGTTAACTATTTTTAATGTATTTTATGTTTCATGTTGCTCTGTGGATTTTCTTGGGTTAGAATGTTGTTTTGTACATATCCACTTTGGATCCTATTTATCTCATGTTAGAGTCTTTTTTTTTTAAACAAGATATGAAAGTTATTCATTAGGGTCTCATTTAGTAGATCGGAAAGTTTGGTGCATTTTCTATGATTTTCTATGAATTATTTTTAGATTTTATATTATAAAAAAATCATAAAAGCCGTTCAGAACATCTTGATGCATAACATATAAAAAAAATAAAAAAATTCATGCATTTTTCCTATTTAATGTATTTTAGCGTTTCATGTTACTTCGTGGATTTTCTTGAGTTAGAATGTGGTTTTGCAAATGTTCGTTTTAGATCCTAATTATCTCACGTTAGAGTCTTCTTTTTTGAAGAAAAACAAAACATAAAAGTTATTTATTTGGGTCTCATTTAGTGGATAGTAAAGTTTGATGCATTAATCCTGAGATTTGGTGCCCATTTGAGCTTTATCCCAAAGTATACATGTTTTGTGGAAATTGCTTGTTTGTTGCTGATTCTCTGTCAAAAATGATTTTTTCGCACGTAGATGAAAGCTTTTTTGGTAAAAATGTAAAACATGAAAGTTATCAAGGACACGTTTTCTCATGTACATAAAAAATCTTAGAATTTTTGCATGCATTATTTTTTTTCCTTCATTTTAAGGTCATTGATTTTCCTCTGAGTATATTTCTGAATAACGGGGTCAAATTTATCAATTTTCGTGTCAGCACATTGAAAAACACAAAAAATGGTCATCACGAAGTCTAATCAGCATAACTTAAGCTTTTTTTGAGTGTTTGAATCATTGCAATTGGACATCATCTTCATCGATAACCGTGTCTAAACATAGTTAGTAGATTTCCTAGCAGAAAAATGAAGATGTTCAGTCTCATGTTTTCATAATGTATCCTAGTCCTATAAAGCCGAGCTTTGTCAAATTAGATTATCAAAGATACTCTGCATTATTTACCTATTTTTGTTCCGCTTTTGGATTATTAACTCTGCTCTTGCAAGCAATAATACGCTTCCTCTATCTCATTGACAGAGGGCTGTGACCTTTTCAAGCATTGTGTGCCCACAACCGGCAGCAGAATATGAGGAATTCAACTAAGCAAAGTCCCGATTGATTGAGCATGTTGAAAAATTTGGGGAAGCATCTTATGAGGTTGTCAAATTGATATGAGAAAAGAACACCGTTGTTTATCTAATGAGTTAAATTTTAAACCATAAACTGTTTATTCATGTATAAGTAAGGGATATTACTTCGTGTTGCAAGCACAGAGGATGATAGCAATTTTTAATTTAAATTTTATTTTTTATGATTGTACCATTTTTGTCCATGTTTTTTCCAGATTGGTCCTAGAAGTTTTGAAGACGGCTATACAAAATAAGAAAGTCTTTCGAGCGTTCTGCTCAGGTCATTTTTAAACTATTTGTGACCAATTATAGTATGGAGAGTCTACTATAACCTTGACAATATTTTAAAATTTTTCCCTAATGTTTACATAATTTTTCAAGTGGCTCTTGATGTATGAACTGCTTTGACAAGTTGAATATCCTAATTTAAAGTATGATTGGGTCTTTTGTAACCGTAAGTTTGAATATTTGGTTTAAAACATGTTATTTCATTGTTTTTAATCTAAGATGTGTTTTTTAGATCTGACCTTTGTTGTTTCGTGATTTTTTATGCTTTTTGTCTTGATCTATATCATAAAAAACTTTCATGAAAGCCGTTTAGAGCATCTTGATGGATAACATATAAAAATATTCAAAAACATTCATGAATGTTTCCTATTTTTAATGTATTTTATGTTTTATGTTGCTCTATGGATTTTTTTGAGTTAGAATGTTGTTCTGTACATATCCACTCTGGATCCTAATTATCTCACGTTAGAGTCTTTTTTCTTTTGAAAAAATAAGATATAAAAGTTATTCATTCGAGTCTCATTTAGTAGATAGGAAAGTCTGATGCATTTTCTATGATTTTCTATGAATTTTTTTTGGATTTTATATTATTTAAAAAAACTTTCATGAAATCCGTTCAGAACATCTTGAAGCATAACATATAAAAAATTCAAAAAAGTTCATGCATGTTTCCTATTTAATGTATTTTAGCGTTTTATGTTACTATGTGGATTTTCTTGAGTTAGAATGTTGTTCTCCAAATGTCCGTTTTAAATCCTAATTATCTCACGTTAGAGTCTTCTTTTTTGAAGAAAAACATTGTATAAAAGTTATTTATTTGGGTCTCATTTAGTACACATGAAAGATTGATGCATGTGTGTACGGAGATTTGGGCAGAAGTACACCAGAAATGTCAATATTTATGTACGGAGATCATTTTAGTGCCAATATTTTTTTTTGGATCACTTAAGTGCTATTTTTTTTAAATGGTTATTTGAGTGCCATGTCCAACGTGGCTTGCCGGAAATCACGCGTGGCGCACACATGGCTTGCCGGAGATCCTTGTCAGCACATGTGGATGCCACGTGGATGTTTCAACATTAAAATAATTATTTTTTCAGAAAAATTAAAATTAAAACTAGAAAATAGCCCAAAATAGAAAAATCAAAAAGTTAAAAAAAAAAGCCGCACCCCTCGCAGGCAGTGGCCGGCGAGGGGGCCCAGGGAGGTTGACGAGGTCGGGTGACCCCCCCTCTTCGCGAGTTCGCCGAGGCCGGGTGTGACATTCCGAATTCCGACCCCTCTCAAGACTATGGAATGGAAGGATATCGATCGGTGTGTTTCAGTGGTATCTCGCTCGGAGCAGGCCACTCTCGAGTTAACTGACCGAAAGGGAAAGACTAACACAAGGTCGGGTACGTGGACCTGAGGATTTTAAATAAGAAATGGCGCTTTGACCATAAGGATTGTCGAGGGAATATTTTGGGCCAGCAGAGATCGATCTAGGAACGATCATGGAATGCCTTGCTAGCGTTATACGTTGGGACGCGGGTGATTCCGCTTAACCAATGTGTAATTTGCGAGAATTTCCTAAATCGGATTCCGATGATCAGGACCGCAGGAATTAGTGATAAACCCTCGTAATCACATGACAACCAAAATCGCCACGGCTTGAGAAAAATCCCAAGGTCGATACGCGTAGCGCTTGCAAGAGTCGCCCGTCAGTTTGAGATAAACTGGAATTACAGTCGATGATAGTTTGACATGAAATTGGACCTTGAGATTGGGCATTGGACATCGAGGAATTCCAACATTTGAATTGAATTTGACGTCGCCTCGCCAATGGTCATTCAAAATGAGAAAAATGAAGTTTCGGACGAAAAGTGCCAAATGACCATTTTGCCCCTCGACCTTTGGTCTTGCCTTAAGAAATTCAGAAGGTCATTTTGGTCATTTCCCCTCCTCCATATGCTGCCGAAAAGGATAAGATTAAGTGGTCAAAGAAGGTCAAAGTCAAGGAAGCAACCAATGGGAGGTTGCCATGTGTCATCTTTTGATTGGACCAAGCATTAAATGGCATTAATTGTGATCTTATCAAAATGGCTCCAATTATTTGTGTGACATCCTCTTCAACCTCATTTGGACGACCACTCCTCCTCTCTCCTCCATCTTCTTCACTTTTCCTCTTCATTTTCTCTCTAGCTTAGTCTGCTCGGAAGACAGTTTCTGATCCTGCTGTTCGGTCAGCTCGAGCGGCTCTTCCCGGAGTCTTTTGGTCGACCCCTTTTACTAAAGGTTAGTTCAAGATGTCTTTGACATTGTCCCGTTGGTTTCATGATTTTTGGAGGTCTGGTTAATTTATGGTGATTTTTGGAAGAAAAGTGGACAGATTCTGAGCTAGCTGAGGAAAGGTGGTGTTTCTAGCTCATAGAAAATCCAAATGACCTCAAATTTTCGAGGGTAGCTTCATAACTTATAGTAATACATGTGTATGAGCAGAAATGATGTTTTCAATTGGGATTTAGGGGTGTTTCATGGCTGAGATTGAGTGGACAGAATTGAGTGAAAATCTGATCGGTGGACAATCTGTGGAGGTTGAGCCATTTGAACATCCTAGGGGTGTTATTTTGCTTCCAACTCATTAGGGGATGTCCTAGATATGTAAATCTAGGTCTTGGCAAGAAGATTGGACAATAAATTGGTGATTTGAGGTGAATTATGGGCTGTTGGAATAGGGCAAAGGCAGAACAGAATGCTGTCCAATTCTGTTCCAGCCTTGACCGAACCCTTTGGTGGTTCTAGGAAGTGTTTCTATGGTCCAAATTAATTATTGGGATGTCCTAGGATGTCAATTGATGTCTCGGCAAGAAATTAGTTCGATCGGATTGAAATTTGGCGGAGTTAATTGACGGGAATTGTACTTTGTCCGTAGGACGACGCTTGACGTGATTTGGCTATGCATTTGTGGGCTTTAGAAGAAATTGCACGTGGCATTTGTTAGCTTGCTTGAAGAGGTAAGTTATGCCTAAACCTTTATTAGGAGGTTAGGTTACTAAAGGACAGAGTTTTGAGTTGGATTGAATGATTTCATGGCCAGGATTTTGTGAGAGGCGCGAGGGAGTCCAAATCTGTCTGGTTTTGTGAGTTAGCATTCCTTGGCATGTTTGATTGAAAATCAATTGTTTGGGGAGCCCTAATTGACCATGAATGTGTGTTTTAATGGCTATTTGAGCATGTGAGATGCGAAGTCGAAAGTTTTGATTGAAAGGAAAGCCAAGATTGAAAGTGCCGAAAAATGTGATTTTGAGTCAAGCTTTGAAACTACGAATTGGCCGTATTTGTTGAATTGCCTGAGGCTTACTTGAATTTATATGTGCTTGACTGAGAAATTTATGACTTGAAACATGTTTTGTCCAGTGACGGACGTTTGAAATGAATGCCTCGAGTAGGCGATGAACTGCTTGATTTCATGAGTTGTTATTGAATGAAATATTTTGAGGCATGAATTATTTTCTTTGAACGAAAATTTGAGGCTGCTTTATGACTGAGATTTTTATTAATAAAATGGCGTGTGGGATCGCCGAGAAAATTATGTGTGCACTGGCGTGTGGGATTGCCAATGGCGTGTGGGATCGCTGGGAAAAATTATAAGTGCACGGGCGTGTGGGATCGCCAATGGCGTGTGGGATCGCCGAGAATTTATAATTTGGCCAATGTTTTGGGAGGGAGTTACTCCCATTGGACCTGACGAGGTCGTGCGGCTAGAGAGTCCCATACTGACACGGTTCATCTCGATTGATAATGGGCGTCGAGAGTCGTATGGTGACCGAATCATCTCTAGGTCCGGACGCGAGAGTCTCATATGTACCGACGGGTCATATGGAGACCGAATCATCTCGCAGCGAGAGTCATGATGACCGAATCATCTCGATAAGACGTCGAGAGTCATATGATTGACCGAATCATCTCGCGGCCCAAGGAGGGCGGCCCTTGATGGGCGTAAAGAAGATAAAAGACTGAAACATGGTTCTTGATATGTTTTGGCCCAAGATGGGCGGAAATGGGAAGACTTGTTTTATGGGAAATTCAAAGAATGGGTTTTGAGAAATCGAAAATGCCTCATGTTTGAAAATTTGCCTCATGATTTGAAATTGGCCCAGAGAGGGGCGTGTATTGAAATTGGCCCAGAAAAGGGGCGTGTGAGAAAAGAACGTGCTTTCTGGATATTTCAAGGAATGATACTTTTGAGAAAGAAGTGAAAGTTGCCTCGTGTTTTTGAGATTGCATCGAGTGCTTGCTTATGATTGAAAACCCTGCCATTGTACGAAGCTCAATTTTACTCATGGAGTCCTTTGTCACTAGGTCAAGTCTTTTGTTTTTAAAAGTACTGAAATGCCATGTTTTTGACAAGTACCCCGTTTTGCCATGCCAAAGTTTTTAATACCAAAATACCCACGTTTTTCAAAAGTGTCTGGAGGTACTGGCAGCCTAGTTTAGGGTTAGGTCGACTTACTGGGATTATATATCTCACCCCGTCGTGGGACAACATTTTTCAGGTCTCAGGTGATGGAAACCCGAGGTTGCCATGGATTGGCATTTGAGGAAGTCATTGGAGGCAATGGAGATTAATCTGATTAAAACCTTAGGGATTGAATATATTCTTTGGAGTTAGAATTGTACCTGACTTTGATATTACTTAGAAGAATACCCTTTTTCCTAAGTCATCTTGTGTTTTATTTGTTTGGAGTTGTCCTCGCTTTCGTATGTATGTTTCATATAAATCTTTAAGCAATGGCCGTTGGTTCCTGGGAGATAATCAAAGTTAACGGCGGAGGTGGGATGCTCGCGTGCTCGCCGGATTCGGGGCGTGACACCGGGCGAACCCCCCGCGGGCTCATGGATCCACGGCGAGGTTGATGTCGTGCAGATCTGGGTGAGGTCGGCCTCGCCTTGGGTCTGGGAACCTAGCCGCCGCCGGGCCTCGCCAACCCACGCGAGCCCACGATGGGGTCGCCCGACCCCGGTGACCCCCTCGAAGGAGCAGTAGAAGAAGAAGATGATGAACAGTGAAATTCATCCCAAAATGCGCCCTCCTCAGAGAAAGCAATGGAGATAGTAGAGAGAGAAATTAAGGGAACAAAAATGGCAGTTGGGGGGAAGGTTCACAGGCTGTGGATTTCAGATCCAGGGCTGTGGCAGCTGGGTCGAGGTTTCACGAGGCGAAGACAGAGGGCATCGGGTGCGAGGCATGGCTGGGGTTTCTTGTCAGGTCCTATGAGCCTCGACTGCCGAGGTTTGAAACGCGCGGGGCCTCATTGACTTTGATCCTCATGGCTAGGACAGAGTCGCAGTGGCGATGGTGGCTGAGTGTGGTGGCGTCAAGCGGAGCAAAGTGAGGTGGAAGGTTGGCTGAGAAAGATCTCGGCTAGTTATGCTCGCGGGTTAAAGGGCTCGAGTGGAGTCGGCGACGAGCTTGGTGAAGCGTTGGACGAGCGACGAAGGCGGGAGCTGATGCGGCTGCTCGAGGTCGATCGGGGGTGGATGGGCTGCCGAGCAAAAGAACAAAAGAAGGAAGAAGAGGAAGGTTGAAGACAAACGCTGCATTTGTGTTGATTTTTATTTTTTCTATTTAATTTTAATTTTTTTAAAAATAATTATTTTAACGTTGAAAATCCACATGGCATCCACTCGTATTATTTTTTAAAAATTTTGACACGTAATATTAAAAAAAGTAATAAAAATGCCACATGTACTAGTTTGTGACATTCTGATTTTCCTGTCATTTCGAGACCTTTGACTGTAAGGAATTTGTCGAAATATTTCAGTTATGTCTCGCTCGGATCTGATCAATCTCGAGTCAATTAACCAAAGGGAAAGGCTAACGTGCGATGAGGAACGTGGACCTAGGAAACTCGATTAGAAAACGGCGCTTTGACTATAAGGATCGTCGAGGGAGTATTTAGAGCCGAGGCTGATCTATGAGCGATTACGGAACGCATTGCAAATGTTATACGATTGGGACGTGGGTGATGCCGCTTAACCAAAGTATGATTAGCGAAATTTTCCTAAATCGATTTGTGACGATCGTTGTTGTCGGGGCTAGCGGTAGACCCTTGCGATTACATGACAACCAAAGTTGCCGTAGTTTGAGCTACCCTAAGTGTGATGAGAATCACAGAGTCGATACGCGTAACGTCCGCAAAAGCCGCCCGTTAGTTCGAGACAACCGAAATTTCGATCGACGGAAGTTTCGACCACGAATTAGGATCTCGAAAATTGAAAATGGAAATGAGGAATTCCAATATTGGATATGGATTGGACGCCGCCTTATCGAGGAAGAAAATATCGAAAAACTGAGATTTCGGACGAAAGGTGTGAAAAGACCATTTTTCCCTTGGAGAGTTAACCTTGCCTTAATGATTTGAGAAGGGCATTTTAGTCATTTGACTTTTTCCTTCCTCCCCAAGGCTACCGAAAATGAGAGGGTTTTTTGGACAATTTAAGGCTTTGATATTATTGATTCAAAGACAAGTGTCATTACTTGGATGAAGATCATTAATTATCGACTAAGCTTACCTTTCTAGAACATTGACCGTGGTTGAATGAAGCCTCATTTCTTCTGCTGTTTTCCCCAAAATTTCGTGGCCTAGCCTTCTTCGTCTTCATTTTTGTGCAATTTCACCAAGAACAGAAACTGCTCTCGTCCGACCAGCCTTGTTTGCCACCGTCGTCCTCCACGAACGGCTCCTCCGGCGACTGTTCAGCCTCACGCCGACCACCACAGGTCCTCTACAAGTTCCAATTGGTTTCATGTTAGCCTCACGTCGAAATCTGTCCGCTTCCAAAGCAGACAGATTCCGACGCAGCAGAGAGTAAGTCTTCGTTTGGCCTCCATAGGATCTCGTTTGGCTTCAAACTTTCGGCAAGACTTTGTAGACATGTAGTACTAAGCTCCCTGAGCTGGGGCCGTTGATTTGGTTAAGTTTTGATTAGGTTTCGATGGTTGAATCGAGGTGGTTTTTAAGGGCAGATTTTGACTGCCGGAGGGACGGTGATGAAGTGAGCTATTCGGAGGTCTTAGGAGTGCTATTTGGCTTTGAAATTCATCGTAGGACTATATAACATGTTGATTGAGGATTTAACAAGAGGAAATGGTGTTAAATTGGAGCTTAAGGGTGTTATATGGGTGATTAGTGCAAGAGGAAGCAGAACCGGTTCTGCTCTGTTTTGAATTTGTGCGAACCGATTCTGTTGGGAGCTATTTGAGGTGTCGCCGTGCTATAATATGTTATTAGGACATATTAGAATGTCAATTGAGGTTTTATTAGGGTGCACGAGTGGTGGAATTGAGATTAGAGTAGATAATTTGGTCAAACCGTTGGATTGTCGCTGAGTTGTTTGCTGCCCTGTTTTTGGACAGCGGTGTTTTGAGTTGGAGCCGGGCTTGACAAGAAATTTTTGGTGGATTTTGGCTAGCTCGGACGAAGGTGAGTGACCCCTAAACCTATTTGAGGACATTTGGACGCGACTGGACGGTTTCCATTGAGGAACCGATGAAATGGTTGATTTGTTATGCTTGAATGATTGAGAACCGAATGGTTTTGATGAGGAATGAGCCATGAATGCTAGATTGCTATAAAATTGCTGTTATCATGATTGAATTGATGACATGCTTGTCGTTATGTCTTGCTTGCTTATATGGCCGTATGGCATCCGGCTCTTGAGTTATGTCGTCTGATAAAGTACGTTCGCCCTGGCAACCAAATGATTAAACCACTGTTGTGATGACTCTTGACTTAATTTAGTCGATGTGATAAGTCCTTGAGGTTGTGAGACCCTGAGGCGATTTATCGCGGGTTTGTGATTGAAAGTACATCCTGATGCGTCTAAATGCGGGATGAGAAGTTGACTTGTCGACATGAGCTTGGTGGTGAGCTGTTAAACCTGATGCGTTTGAACGCGGGTTTATTGATCGGGATAGCCTGAGGCATCTGAACGTGGGCTAGTCTCTAGAGGTTTGAAAGTGGTAGTGGGTTTCTTTTTATTTCACGTGATGATGAAAATGATTGTCAGCTAGTGCGAAAGCTTGGTCATTCTATGCCATTTTGCCTTGATTGAAATGCTTGTGAAAACATGACTCGATGTCTTGAGTTAATGCCATGTCTTGCTTTAGTAATTTATATGTGTTGCTTTGTTTACTTTGGTCAAGTGGGACGGATGGCCTAGGTAGGGTTAGGTTAGCTTGCTGAGACGTGAGTCTCACCCCGTCGTGGGATCCTTCTTTTTCAGACCCGAAGCCCTGAAGATGCTACCGATACGCCTAAGAGACCCGAAAGAAATGACGGCATATTTTGAAGAATTTCCTGGTGGTCGAGGTGTAGTTTGGGTCGACGAGGGGGAGAAAGACTGGAAGTCACATCGCTTTGAGGCTTGGTTCAGGAGGACTGGAGATGTTACCACAGGTCCGTTGAAGGCTCATGAGGTTTCTAAACGAGCTATGCCTTCGTGGTGTCACCCTACTCGAGGCGAGATCGAGGTAGAGGTTTCTGTAGCAGGTTCGAGGGATGTTCCAGAGGACGCCCCGAAAAGAGAGGAAAGCGTTGAAGTGATAGAAATTTCTAACTCGGTGGATGACATGGAAGAGGACACCATAGAAGTACGTTCTGAGACTTTCTCAAAGTATGATCCCGGAGAGGACATGAATCGAGCCGAAGATAGTAGTACGACTTAGTGGGTTCGACGTCGCACGACCTTTTAAGTTGTCTTTTGGAGGTGATGATCCTTTTTGGTGGGGCTTAGCAGTTGTCGTTTGTTCGCCCTTTTATCTTGCTCGACCCTGGTTTGTGATGTTAGCTAGTGCCCGACCCCGTTTGTATAAACTTGTTCTTTTGATATATAAATTACCTTTTCTTTATCTCGTGTCTCATTCTTTGTTTTAATTTGATTACCTTGCCTAGAGATGTGTATTTATTTTCTTTTACTCTTCCGCATGCGAGTCTAATTTTCATTGTCACCAAGAAAGGAGTATCCTGGGATCGAGTTTACGGCGTTAGCGGATGAGCGTACTCGTTCAGGGAGGTAGGGCGTGACATCCCAGTTGAAGTGGTATCAGAGCAAGGTCAGCTCGATCAAAGTCGATTGAGGATTGGAGTAATAAGGAGGGATGAGATTCGGGAAGATTAGATAGTAAGACCACAGGAGAATTGCTAGAGGCAAGTAAGAAATGCATAGCATATGAGATGGCGCATGTGATTGGCATCATGATAGTGGTGTAGTTGTGATGACTAAATAGTGACCAAGCTTCGTACTTAGCATATGTATCGATTGTGGACGTTTGCTTGATGAAATGTTGAGTGTTTTGCTTGAGTTTGAAGCATGATTGTACGTTCCTAATTGCTGTGCTCTTGAGAATGACTGGATGAATGGTTGCCTTGATGTGAGTACTGTTTTGTGGTGTAGTATAGAACCACTGAATTTGTGTAGTTGAGCTAAGTCTTTAGTTTCGTGGGGGAATTATAGTGGTACAAGTAGTATAAGAATGAGAAACCGACCTGGCAGACGTGGGAGACCTAGAGGTGGAGCTTCTAGTTCGAGACCACATGTAGTTGAGAATCCTGGAACGGGTGATGTATTGAGAGCACTGGAACGAATTGTAAACTTGATAGATAGGCAAGCTTAGGATAGAGATGCTGCTATTACTCAGGCCGTGGGAGCTGCCTTGGCTACTGTCAATACGACAACTGGTAATAATGTGGGAAACAGCGTTAATGAAAATATTGGCCAGGGCGTTGAAACTGGTAATGCTCGAATCAATGAGAATAGTGGCTAAGGAGTGGAAGAAGGTAATGCACTAGGTAATAATATTGTACCTAGAGATATGGATCAATTAGTTGAGCAGTTTGTGAAGTTAAAACCACTCCAGTTTAATGGAACTGGTGACCCAGAGCTGGCACCCAGGTGGATAGAAAAGCTTGAGAAAATTTTTGGGGTTTTGAGATGTAACGATATGGAGAAAGTACTTCTGGCAGTTTACCAATTGGATGGTACTGCAAATGACTGGTGGAATGCTACGAAGGACGGAGTATTTCCGGAAGGTACTGCCCTGAATTGGACCGCTTTCATTGCGGTTTTCAATGACAAGTATTTCTCGGAGACTGCGCGAGAAAGCAAACTAATAGAATTTCAAAATTTACGTCAGGGTAACATGACAATGGATCAATATGAAGCTGAATTTGCTAGATTGTCAAGATACGCACCACGGTATATTGAGGATCCGCTAGAGAAGGTGCGGAGATTTCGAGATGGGTTACGGCCCGAACTTCGCAGTCAGATTGTGACCGTGAACTTGAGAACTTACAAGTAAATCTATGAGCGGGGTCAAATGATAGAACGAGATATGAAAGAGAGAACAACTGCATCCGAATCGCGATTTCCTTCATTTCGAGACAATCACCAGTTTGGTAAGAGACCAATGACCAATAATATGTGTTTTGTTCCACCCGTGAGAAAGAACATTGGGAAGCCGCCGCACCAGTCCAGCTTGAACTGTTTTCTTTGTAGAAGGAGACATGGAAGTGGACCCTGCCCGACTAGATCGGGCGCGTGCTTTAAGTGTGGTCAGTTGGGCCACCAGATAAGGGCATGTCCTAATCAAGTTCCAGGACCTAGACCCCAAGGACCGCGACCACAAGCAGGACCCCTGGCTGCTGCTCCATGGAATGAATTGAATCAATCGCCAGTGCAAGGGCGAGTGTATGCTGTGGCACGAGGCGAAGCAGATAATGCGCCTAGTGTGGTCACATGTATGATTTATTTGTGCGACCAAGCTGCCTATGCCCTATTTGATCCTGGAGCTTCGCATTCTTTCGTGTCTGCTCAATTTGCTGATATGGTTAACTTGGACTTGAGGCCTTTGAATGTGATATTGCATGTTACCACTCTACTAAAAGATAAAGTGATAGTTTCATTAGGCTGTACGGATTGTAAAATAGTGATTGATGGTGTGGAGGAAAAGATAGATTTGGTCGTACTGCCTATGTTTAATTTTGATGTGATTGTTGGGATGGATTAGTTGAGTAACCAAAAAGTTGTGGTTGATTGTGGCGATAAGGTAATCCGTTTTCATCCGGATGATCGCCCTAGTTTTGAGTTTAAGAGAAGTTGTGGGGGAATTTCTATTCCTTTGGTCCTGCTTGTGGTCGCGGACCTAGACCCCAAGGACCGCGACCACAAGCAGGACCCCTGGCTGCTGCTCCATGGAATGAATTGAATCGATCGCCATCGCAAGGGCGAGTGTATGCTGTGGCACGAGGAGAAGCAGATAATGCGCCTAGTGTGGTCACATGTATGATTTATTTGTGCGACCAAGCTGCCTATGCCCTATTTGATGCTGGAGCTTCGCATTCTTTCGTGTCTGCTCAATTTGCTGATATGGTTAACTTGGACTTGAGGCCTTTGAATGTGATATTGCATGTTACCACTCTACTAAAAGATAAAGTGATAGTTTCATTAGGCTGTACGGATTGTAAAATAGTGATTGATGGTGTGGAGGAAAAGATAGATTTGGTCGTACTGCCTATGTTTAATTTTGATGTGATTGTTGGGATGGATTAGCTGAGTAGCCAAAAAGTTGTGGTTGATTGTGGCGATAAGGTAATCCGTTTTCATCCGGATGATCGCCCTAGTTTTGAGTTTAAGGGAAGTTGTGGGGGAATTTCTATTCATTTGGTTTCGGCGCTTGAAGCGACAAAGTTGTTAAATGAAGGATGCCAAGCTTATTTGGCTGTGGTAGTTGATACGACGGTTGGGGAACCGAAGTTGGAAAATATAGTGGTGGTACGTGAATTTTCGGACGTTTTTCCCCAAGAATTGCTTGGGTTACCACCTGAACGAGAGATTGAGTTTGTAATTGAGTTAGCTCCTGAGACGGAGCCAATTTCAAAGGCACCTTATAGAATGGCGTTATCAGAGTTGAAGGAGCTGAAGGTGCAGATGCAAGAGTTATTGGATAAAGGATTCATTAGGCTGAGTGCGTCGCCATGAGGAGCACCAGTGTTATTCGTGAGGAAAAAGGATGGATCCTTGCGTTTGTGTATTGATTACAGGCAATTGAATCAAGTGACCATTAAGAACAAATATCCGTTGCCGAGGATTGATGATCTATTTGATCAGTTGCAGGGAGCTTCGGTATTCTCTAAGATAGACTTGAGAACGGGATATCACCAGTTGAGAATTAAGAAAGATGATATTCCGAAAATGGCTTTTAGAACAAGATATGGACATTACGAGTTTACGGTGATGCCTTTTGGGTTGACTAATGCTCCAGCTACATTTATGGACATGATGCATCGGGTGTTTAAGGAATATCTTGACCGTTTCGTTATAGTGTTTATTGATGACATTTTGATTTATTCGAGGAGTATTGAGGAGCATGAAATGCATTTAAGAACTGTTTTACAAACTCTGAGAGAACACTTGCTTTACGCCAAGTTTAGCAAGTGTGAGTTTTGGTTGAATAAGGTAGCATTTCTTGGCCATGTAATATCCGGAGAAGGAATCTCCGTAGACCCTACGAATATTGAGGCGGTGATAAATTGGCCTAGACCTACGTCAGTTACGGAAGTTCAGAGTTTTCTGGGATTGGCCGGTTATTATAGACGCTTTGTAGAAAAGTTCTCATCTATGGCCATGCCATTGACGCAGTAAACTAAGAGGCTTACGAAGTTCGAATGGACGGACAAGTGTGAAAGGATTTTTCAAGAGCTTAAACATCGTTTGACGACTGCACCTGTACTTGCGATTTCGTCTGGACCCGAAGGCTTTGAGATTTATAGTGATGCTTCGTTAAAAGGATTGGGATGCGTGCTCATGCCACATGGAAGGGTAGTAGCGTATGCTTCACGGCAATTGAGACCCCACGAATTGAATTATCCGACGCATGACTTGGAATTAGCTGCGATTGTTTTTGCCTTAAAAATTTGGAGGCATTATTTATGTGGCGAAAGGTTCCAAATTTATACGGATCATCAGAGCTTAAAGTATTTATTTTCCCTGAAGGAATTGAATATGAGGCAGCGTCGATGGATGGAATTGCTTAAGGATTATGATTGTGATATTTTGTACCATCCTGGGAAGGCGAATAGGGTCACCGATGCACTTAATCGGAAATCTAGTATTGCGCATTTATTAGTCAAAGGATGGTCGGTGCTTGAAGGATTGAGAGACTCTGAATTTAAGCTGGAATTGAGCCAGTTGTCGAGTTTGATAGCGACCTTGAGAATTGAACCAAAGATCCAAGAAAGGATAAAAGTCTTACAGTCTACGGATCCAGAAATTCAGAGGATTCTTAGTATGGATGCGACGGAAAGAAAAGCCGAATTCCATGTATCTGAGGACGGAATTTTAAGGTTTCGCGGACGTCTTTGTGTGCCTCATGACGAAGCACTTAAAGAGAGAATTTTTCCGAGGCTCATTGGAGTAAGTACAACATCCACCCAGGTAGCACAAAAATGTATCAGAACTTACGTCAGCATTATTGGTGGAGCGGGATGAAAGTGGACGTGGCTAAGCATGTGGAAATGTGTTTGACGTGCCAACAAGTAAAAGCTCAGCATTGTAAGCCTGAAGGATTGTTACAACCTTTGGAAATTTCGGAGTGGAAATGGGTGCACGTGACGATGGATTTTGTTATGGGTTTGTCGCGGAGTCAGAGAGGGCATGATTCGATCTGGGTAGTGGTAGACAGATTGACCAAGTCTTCACATTTCATTCCTGTGAGAAAGGACTTCGCGATGGATAAGTACGCCGAGTTGTATATGCGTTACATTGTGCGGCTTCATGGAGTGCCTGTAACGAATACGTCGGATCGAGATCCTAAGTTTACTGCGAACTTTTGGACGAGTCTTCAGGATGCCTTGGGAACCAGATTGCAATTTAGTTCGGCGTATCACCCACAAACAGACGGACAGTCGGAGAGGACAATTTAGACGCTCGAGGATATGATGCGAGCATGTGTGATAGATTTTAAAGGTGGATGGGAAGACCACTTGCACTTAGTAGAATTTGAGTATAATAACAGTTTTCAACAAAGTATTGGAATGGCTCCTTTTGAAGCACTTTATGGTAGAGCCTGCATGACTCCTTTGTGCTGGGACGAGGTAGGAGAAAGGAGCATAACGGGCCCAGAGTTAGTAGAACAGTTCGTTGAAGCAGTGAAAGTAATTAGAGAAAGATTGAAAACAACGCAAAGTCGCCAGAAAAGTTATGCCGATAAGCGACGTAAGCCGTTAGAGTTTCAAGTTGGTGATCATGTTTTCCTCAAGGTATCGCCAATGCGAGGTTTATCTTGATTTGGAAAGAAAGGAAAGTTGAGTCCGAGATATGTAGGCCCATTTGAAATTCTGGAATGGATTGGAACTTTGGCTCATAGACTTGCCTTAACGTCGAGTTTATCTCAAGTACATAATATGTTTCATGTATCGATGTTGAGGAAGTACGAACCGGACCCGACACATGTTTTGGATTATGAAACAATAAAAGTGGATGACAAGATATCGTACGTGGAAAGGCCGATTAGGATCGAAGGCCGTAAGGAACAAGTTTTGAGGACTAAAACGATTCCACTAGTCAAAGTAATTTGGGAGCATCATGGAACTGAAGGAGTTACAAGGGAAAATGAGGAAGAGATGAGGCGGCAATACCCCCATTTGTTCGAGTAGCTGGGTTGTAATAAATTTCGAGGACGATATTTTTGTAAGGGAGAAGAGTTGTGACATTCTGATTTTCCTGTCATTTCGAAACCTTTGACTATAAGGAATCTGTCGAAGTATTTCAGTTATGTCTCGCTCGGATCTGATCAATCTCGAGTCAATTAACCAAAGGGGAAAGGCTAACGCGTGATGAGATACGTGGACCTAGGAAACTCGATTAGAAAACGGCGCTTTGACCATAAGGATTGTCGATGGAGTATTTAGACCGAGGCCGATCTTTGAGCGATTAAGGAACGCATTGCTAGTATTATACGATTGGGACGTGGGTGATGCCACTTAACCAAAGTATGATTAGCGAAATTTTCCTAAATCGATTTGTGACGATCGTTGCCGTCGGGGCTAGCGATAGACCCTTGCGATTACATGACAACCAAAGTTGCCGCAGTTTGAGTTACCCTAAGTGTGAAGAAAATCACAGAGTCGATACGCGTAACGTCTGCAAAAGCCGCCCGTTAGTTCAAGACAATCGGAATTTCGATCGACGGAAGTTTCGACCACGAATTAGGATCACGAAAATTGAAAATGGAAATAAGGAATTTCAATATTGGATATGGATTGGACGCTGCCTTATCGAGGCTAAAAATATCGAAAAACTGAAATTTCGGACGAAATGTGTGAAAAGACCATTTTGCCCTTGGAGAGTTAGCCTTGCCTTAATGATTTGAGAAGGGTATTTTAGTCATTTGACTTTTTCCTTCTTCCCAAAGGCTGCCGAAAATGGGAGGGGTTTTTTGGACAATTTAAGGCTTTGATATTATTGATTCAAAGACAAGTGTCATTACTTGGATGAAGATCGTTAATTATCCACTAAGCTTAACCTTTTAGAACATTGACCATGGTTGAATGAAGCCTCATCTCATCTACTGTTTTCCCCAAAATTTCGTGGCCTAGCCTTCTTCATCTTCATTTTTGTGCAATTTCACCAAGAACAGAAATTGCTCCCGTCCAACAAGCCCTGCCCGCCGCCGTCGTCCTCCACGAACGGCTCCTCCGGCGACCGTTCAACCTCACGTCGATCACCACAGGTTAGTTTAACCTGTCCTCTACAAGTTCCAATTGGTTTCATGTCATTTGGGGGTCTGGTTAATTTAGGGAAATTTTTGGAAGAAAAGCGGACAGATTCCAATGCAGCAGAGAGTAAGTCTTCGTTTGACCTCCGTAGAACCTCGTTTTGCTTCAAAATTTCAGCAAGACTTTGTAGACATGTAGTACTAAGTTCCCTGAGCTGGGGCTATTGATTTGGTTAAGTTTTGATTAGGTTTCGATTGTTGAATCGAGGTGGTTTTTAAGGGCAGATTCTGACCGCCGGAGGGACGGTGATGAAGTGAGCTGTTCGGAGTTCTTAGGAGTGCTATTTGGCTTTGAAATTCATCGTAGGACTATATAACATGTTGATTGAAGTTTTAACAAGTGGAAATAGTGTTAAATTGAAGCTTAAGGGTGTTATATGGGCGGTTAGTGCATGAGGAAGCATAACCGGTTCTGCTCTATTTTGGATTTGTGCAAACCGATTCTGTTGGGGGCTATTTGAGGTGTCTTCGTGCTCTAAAGTTGTTAATAGGACATATTAGAATGTCAATTGAGGTGTTATTGGGGTGCACGAGTGATGGAATTGAGATTAGAATAGATAATGTGGTCAAACCGTTGGATTGTCGCTGAGTTGTTTGCTGCCATGTTTTTGGACAGCGTTGTTTTGAGTTGGAGCCGGGCTTGACAAGGAATTTTTGGTGGATTTTGGCTAGCTCGGACTAAGGTGAGTGAGCCCTAAACCTATTTGAGGACATTTGGACGTGACTGGACCGTTTCCGTTGAGGAACTGATGAAATGGTTGATTTGTTATGCTTGAATGATTGAGAACCGAATGGTTTTGATGAGGGATGAGCCATGAGTGCTAGATTGCTATAAAATTGTTGTTCTCATGATTGAATTGATGACATGCTTGTCGTTATGTCTTGCTTGCTTATATGGCCGTATGGCATCCGGCTTTTGAGTTATGTCGTATGATAAAGTTCGTTCGCCCTGGCAAGCAAATGATTAAATGACTGTTGTGATGACTCTTGACTTAATTTAGTCGATGTGATAAGTCCTTGAGGTTGTGAGACCCTGAGGCGATTTATCGCAAGGTTGTGATTGAAAGTACATCCTGATGCGTCTAAATGCGGGATGAGAAGTTGACTTGTCGACATGAGCTTGGTGGTGAGCTGTTAAACCTGATGAGTCTGAACGCGGGTTTATTGATCGGGATAGCTTGAGGCGTCTGAACGCGGGCTAGTCTCTGGAGGTTTGAAAGTGGTAGTGGGTTTCTTTTTATTTCACGTGATGATGAGAATGATTATCTGCTAGTGCCAAAGCTTGGTCATTCTATGCCATTTTGCCTTGATTGAAATGCTTGTGAAAACATGACTCGATACCTTGAGTTAATGCCATGTCTTGCTTTAGTAATTTATATGTGTTGCTTTGTTTACTTTGGTCTAGTGGGACGGATAGCCTAGGTAGAGTTAGGTTAGCTTGCTAAGATGTGAGTCTCACCCCGTGGTGGGATCCTTCTTTTTCAGACACGAAGCCCTAAAGATAACGCCTAGGAGACCCGAAAGAAATGACGGTATATTTTAAAGAATTTCCTGATGGTCAAGGTGTAGTTTATGTTAGGAAGAGTACTGCAATTTGGGTCGACGAGGGGGAGAAAGACTGGAAACCACATCGCTTTGAGGCTTGGTTAAGGAGGACTGAAGATGTTACCATAGGTCCGTTGAAGGCTCATGAGGTTTCTAAACGAGCTGTGCCTTCGTGGTGTCACCCTAGTCGAGACGAGATCGAGGTAGAGGTTTCTGTAGCAGGTTCGAGAAATGTTCTAGAGGAAGCCCCGACAAGAGAGGAAAGCGTTGAAGTGATAGAAATTTCTAACTCGATGGATGACATGGAGGAGGACACCATAGAAGTACGTTCTGAGACTTTCTCAGAGTATGATCCCGCAGAGGACATGAATCGAGCCGAAGATAGTAGTACGACTTAGTGGGCTCGACGTCACACGACCTTTTGAGTTGTCTTTTGGAGGTGATGATCCTTTTTGGTGGGACTTAGCAGTTGTCGTTTGTTCGCCCTTTTATCTTCCTCGACCCCTGGTTTGTGATGTTAGCTAATGCCCGACCCCGTTTGTATAAACTTGTTCTTTTGATATGTAATTACCTTTTCTTTATCCAGTGTCTCATTCTTTGTTTTAGTTTGATTACCTTGCCTGGAGATGTGTATTTATTTTCTTTTACTCTTCCGCATGCGAGTCTCATTTTCATTGTCGCCAAGAAAGGAGTATCCTGGGATCGAGTTTACGGCGTTAGCGAATGAGCGTACTCGTTCAGGGAGGCGGGGCGTGACATAGTTGGTCGGAATTGGCACTGAAATAATCTTTTTTTGGTTGGAATCGGCACTTCGGTGATCGTTTGCTCTCCGATGTGGTACTTAAGTGATCGAAAAAAAATATCGGCACTAAAATGATCTTCGTATGCAAATATTGGCACTTATGGTGTACTTCTTCCCTGAGATTGGGGTTCCCATTTGATCATAGTTCCAAAGTATGCATGTTTTGTGGAAATTGCTTGTTTGTTGCTGATTCTCTATGAAAAATGATTTTTCGCATGAAGATGGAAGCTTTTTTGGTAAAAATGTAGCACATGAAAGTTGTCAAGGACACATTTTCTCAAGCATGTAAAAAATATCAGAATTTTTGCATGCTTTTTACTATTTTTTTCTTCATTTTAAGATCGTCGGGTTTTTTTTTGGTAAGGTAAGATCATCGGTTTTTTATGAGCATGTTTCTGAATAATAGGGAAAAATTATCAATTTTCATGTCAATGTTGACACCTGATTTTTGACCATTTATTATTGTGATTTTTATTCTTTAAAATTAATTAAAAATATCAAAAAGGTCATAAAATCACAAAATCAACTTTGGAAGCCTTGGCCTAGCCTCGGGGACCAATTTTGAACAAAAAATATTTTTTGGTATTTTATAATATTTTTCGAATTTATTTAATTATAAAAATACCCAAAAAATCAGAAAAATACCATTCGTGGTCAGAAAAATACACAAAAATATCCAATAATTTTGTTTTAATTTCATCTTCAAGTGTGTCACCTTAAATCTTGAAAATTCGGCTCGGGTCACTATGTTTCTTCACAAACATAAACTCGAACCGAGCAAAAAAATTCCTTTGCGAGTCTTTTAATTTTCAATTCTCACTTTTTATAAGCCATGACATTGAATCCTAAAGGCTAGAAGTGCAATTGGGTCAATTTGCCCTCCAATTTGATCAATTTTAACAAAAAGGGCTTAATTGCATATTTTTCTTTCGATTAGTCCCCGGTTTCACGGATCTTGAATTTCACACGGGCATACCCATTAAAATTCAACACCTCTACCCATAATTTTCATCATGCCCAATCCATTGGCGGCCTCAATTCAGGCTAATTTGGTCGTTTGGATGTATACGTATGCTCTACGTATTTATACGTCATACGTATTTATACGTTATGCGTATTTATACTGTTTGGTAACCTCTTTAACTCTTGTAATAATAATAATGGTTATTATTTTTAACACCTTTGTTAGTGCTTTTTTAAATAGCATTTTTGTATTGTGAGTGCTATTGTTAGTGCTATTTTTAAATAGCATTTTTGTATTATAAATTGTGAGTGCAATTGTTAGTGCTATTTTTAAATGACATTTATTTATCATAAATTGTGAGTGCTATTGTTAGTGCTATTTTTAAATGGCATTTATTTATCATAAATTGTGAGTGCTATTATTAGATAGAATTTATAATTGTTAGTGCTATTTTTAAATAACATTTTTGTATTATAAATTGTGAGTGCTATTGTTAGTGCTATTTTTAAATAGCATTTTTGTATTATAAATTGTGAGTGCTATTGTTAGTGCTATTTTTAAATGTCATTTATTTGTGAGTGCTATTTTTAGATAGAATTTATAATTGTTAGTGCTATTTTTAAATACAATTTATTGGAAGGTATTTTTGGCTATAAAAGGATGGCAAGAGTTTTGAGGTTGGGGGGGAGACATTTTGTAGAGTGTGCAAATTTTTGAGAGCTTAGAGAGAAGAACACAAACACTCTCTATATTCTCATCATCTTGAGTGAGCAAAATATACTAAGTTCGGAATATTGATTCCGCATATTGCTAGCACAATTGTTGTGGAGTTATTAGTCGTCTCCCCGTTCGTCAATTGGTGGTGCGTCCGAACTAGATGCCTAACACTTGTGGAGGCTGAGATCGAAGAACATCGAACCGACACCTCCGTTCAAGCACGCTACGAGAGGTAATCTATTTACTCCCTTTGAGGCTTTGTGATTTTTTTCGATTGAAATGCACGAAGTACGCCTCTGGAGATACATGTATGGGTTGTTATTTATTTCCGCTACGTGTTACGTGGATCCCAACAGTGGTATCAGAGCCAATCCTTAGGCGTTTTCGTGCATTTAATTGATTTTTGCAATTTTTGCAATACTATGGCCAATATGTATTAACGAATTGTTCGTCTTACATGGCTAATGGAGGTTGATTGTTTTTATATGATAAATTAATCAACGTAGCAAAAATTGAGATTAAATCAATTTTGAATCGAAAATTTATGGCTATCTTATTTTACGTAAAAATTCTGATTATGATTTAACGTAGAATTTTTATTGTGCCTTCCTAAGTTTTAAATTGTGAATTTATTACTTACGTGGAAGGGTGGTGATCATGGAAAAATCCCTAATCAATGTGATTGATGTATATATGAATGTATGGTGATTATTTATATATTTGGGGTTGTAATTATTAAATGGAGGCTGCGTACTCCTTTTATTTTTCATGTAATCTTTATTTTTAGCATAGTCAATTGTTAATGTAAATGCTACGAGGATTACGTGGATGAGCCTTTTAAGTCGACGAGCTCTTAGGGGTCCAATTCTTGAAGAGTTCAAGAAACCAAGAAGAAGCGAAGAGCGGCCTCCGTTATTAAAATATTAAAATGATTAAATGTGGTCTCATTGGCTCGAGACCCATTAAATCATAATTCCATGATCACCACGTAGGATAGATGTTTATGTGATTGACATCTATTTATTTGTTATGATTACGTGAGCATGTTAAACTGGTTAATATGCAAAGTCAGACTTACCTCACCCAAAATTGCGCCTGCATGAAATCCTAGTTAGGAAAATCACTCGCGTTAGGTACCGAAAGGGCGTTGGTAATGACATCAACGTAACCAAGTCCCCGAACCCAAAATCTCTGATTCCGCAGAATTGATCGATCTCTCCCAATCGGTCAATAAGGTTTCCGGTCTACCCTCCAAGAAAGACCGGTGGCGACTCCAAATGCATGCACAAGTTGCACATGCCACCACGACCACACTAAGGTCGAAAGCGATCGACTGTTATCGTCGAATCCCTTTGAAAAATACTCCCGCCGCGATTTGGTATGGGCCTGGGAGGGCCCGCGCCGATCCAAGACCCGCGATCGGTAATCCATTAGCCGCGTCCGCCTTCGGACGGGTCGCGACAGCTGGCGACTCCACTGGGGACCTTTGTTCTAGAACCTATGGTTCTAAACCTCAAGTGGACTTAGGCCGTAATTAAAACGCTGAGTGATTTTTCTAACCCTGCAGGCGCTCTTGAAGGTGAGGTAAGTCCGCTTATGATAGGTGTTATATGTTTTTGCAGATTGGAGCGATAAGGGGGATAGTCTGTGATTAACATTGTCTTATGCAGGTTTATATTGAAGCGGTAATTGTTAAATAAGATGCATGTTTATCGCTTTAGCACGACACCGAAAACACACACAACCGCGCCTAAAACCCCGGGCGCCCTTCTATAGGAAAACAATATAAGGGATTGAAAATGGAATCTCCGTGAGGAAAAACACGGGGTAATCCACTTTTCAATTCCGCTCATTTGGAGCTATGGATCGAGCCCCAATGCAACGATAGTTGTGCAATGGAATCTGCTCTTTCTAGAACTCGAGGTGGGAACCTTGACCTTAGGTGCCAAATCCTTTGATTTTTAGAAGTTTTATCCTCACTTGTCTCATGTGCATGTCTTTAGATGGCTGATATATCTAAAACCACCTAAAAAAAAAAAATCGGCGATCCTGGAGTCACATCTCGAAGACTGGAACTGGGGCATCTCCGAGTGTTCGGACCACATTCCTTTGATTGGTTTGGCATTTTTTAGTTTTCTTGAATAAGGCTAATTTTGCTGAGGTCCTCTCTATCTCGTCTCTTAGATTGATTGTATTAGGGATCAATTTGTATTGTATACATCTCGATAAGGCTCATTTATATCGAAGGTAGGGGCAAATTCCCCAAACCCGTGGAGCATAGTGAAATTCGTCCCTTCAGTGCAAAATGCATTTGGCCGCAGAGCCACCCGTTTGGTGAAAGGACGTATCGTTCCTAATTGATTTTTAATCAGATCTGAGGATAAGTTCTTCTCCATTTTTTTTTATCTCAGGTGATAAAAGAGACAATGCACCCAAAAGCTCATACATTCAAATGACAAAACAGACGTCGCCCAGCTGGGGCAAATGAACCGTAGGCATTGCAAATACCTTCAAGCACGGATGGAGGAATTCGATAGATGTTGTTCATATCAGTATGCAACGTCAAAACGGAATGCAAATCAAGTGTAAAAGGACGTATCGTTCCAAAATGATTATTTCCTTGATATGGGAATAATGCTTCCTTTCATTTTCCTCTCAGATGATGATCAAGAGCAGAAGACGCAGGATGTAATGCTTTCAAATAACAAACAGGGAACGTCAAATACCTCAAACGGCGACTGTGATCAAGAGAATCACCAAACCGCCACATGACGAATCCTAAGAATATCAAGCTGTCTTGAGACAGATTAAATTGATCAAGGACTCTGACAATCGAGATGGATGATCAGAATCTGCAAAAATCAATGGGAGCAGGTTCCCCCCATTTGCTTTGAGGAGCCAAACCGGGGGCAAACTCTCATGATCCCCCATGAAAGCGCATCAGACCAGGGTCATCGAATCCAGAGATGACAAACAGCAAGACAAGCGTCACCTAGCTGTGATAAATCACGCCTAACTGGGGCAAGTGAATTAATTTTGCGCTGGACAAAGAAAGATGTGTCTTCTCCGGCAAAGTCAAATAGCAGAGTCGTCCGCATCAGAATCAAACCCCAAGATACGAATTTGGGCGAACGGTAACTTTGTATCGTTCCAATTTGATCTTCGAAGATCACGAGCTTAACATGAGTTTTTCTCATTTAACAGGAAGTCGTTGGCGCCGAAAGCCTCAAAAGAAAAGAGTTCGCTGATAGGGAGGCGAATAGAATCATTGGCCTTGGAAGTCAGGATTCCAGAAAATGGTCTTTGATTATAAGATCGAGTGGAGGGTAAAAAGTATCGCTTCCACACTTCATGCTTTGACATGCATTCCGATAACAATTTCCTTTTTCCTTGAATAAAAGGAACTCTGAAGAGTGGCGCTGGAATGCGTCCAAAAACACAAATGGATCTCCTCTGGGGCAAATCCTGGAAAATGATTCATCGCCAACCAAACGGAGGGATCAAGGCCACAAGATGGATGGCCAACTTCTGCAAGCCGCACGTTTGTGTTCAAATGGAAACACAAAACAAGAACAAGGCTGTATCGTTCCAATTTGCCTGGAATTTTAGAACTCAAACTGACGCCTAATTCCCGTCTTTGACAGGGGATCACCATCAAGGCGAAACAGGTTTTCACATCCCATGTATTACCCGTTGGAATACATG
The DNA here is from genome assembly GCA_021437785.1 of Rhodomyrtus psidioides. Classification (NCBI taxonomy): domain Eukaryota; kingdom Viridiplantae; phylum Streptophyta; class Magnoliopsida; order Myrtales; family Myrtaceae; genus Rhodomyrtus; species Rhodomyrtus psidioides. The sequence continues at coordinate 2,687,053 of JAILYB010000103.1, read as the reverse complement.
ACCAAGGGTAAGATGTATCGTTCTAATTTTTTTTGAAAAATTATGAACGAACAATAACATGTTTCTTCTACATTTTCAGGGATCTCCAGCCGCGAGGGACAGGTAAGTATCCCTCTCCCAAATCCCTTGAAGATGTTGAGTAAAAAATAGAGAAGAAAAGAAAAGCTCTCAAAGTCTAATGTCTAGAAAAGACATAGAACTCAAATTTCATTGGCATTGATGTTTTGAAACAGGAGGTTGTCTGAACATGAATAAGAACATGCATGGGGCATCATAAAATCCCCTTTGACGGGTAAAATTTTTGAAAAAAATGAAAGAGATTTTTCCAATAAAAAAATTGTTCAAAACTTTCAAAAGGACGTTTTCTCAAAAGACAAGAGGCAAAGCCTAGTCCAAACACGTCCCACACACACTGGAGAGATGAGTAGAGCAGATCAGATAGCAAAATCTGGACCTACGGAAGTAGGGACCATTCGCAGCTATTACATGGATTGGGACGACGGAGGCATTCGTTTTTTATCCCCAAACACTACAGGTGACCGTTGATAACCCCTTCGAACGGCGGTTTTCATTCTTAACCCTGTCAAGAACCACCCCACATCGGGGCAAAATGGAGGTGAGTCCAGCGGCATCAGGAGAAAATGGTCAGAAATTTTCTTGCTCGGACTAACATTAATCTTTGTGTGTTGTTTATATGGTAATCCAAGTGCCATAGGATGACGAGAAGCATTCATTTCTCTATCACACACACTGAATCCTTTGCACAGCCAACTTGAGCCTGCAAATTCATTTCATGAACCCATTGGTGATCATTCCAAAACGGATGCAGCACCCCTTCAAAAATGGAAGAGTTCAAGACTCAAGGATTACGAAGAAGATTCCCGGGCTGATATTTAAAGCATGTTTAGACTTTCAGACATATGTATGACATGATCCCATCGAGGATGAGAAGAACCGGGATTTCAAAAAAATAATAGTAATAATAAATCCCTAGCATCGAGAAAAAGCAAAGTGCCTGGTAAAAGCAAGGCCGATGCTCGTGTAAATTGTTTGATTGATCCGCAATGAAGCCGGATGGGAAAAGAGGAAATCCCTAATGGAGTCAGATCAAAAAGACTACTCACCAAATGGTGTCAAGCGTGGAGCAGAGACGCAGACAGAGTTGTCAATCTCTTAATGCAGCCAGAGACACTCTCTAAAGAGCTGGTGCACACCTCAAAATCGGTTGCGCACCTCAACAACTGAAGGTGCAAAGAGGAAAAAGCAGGTGGTAAATTTGCAATGATCACCAATGTCAAACCCTTCGTAATTTCTGGGCCAAAAACAAGCCTTTTTCGGTCCCCAATCCTACCAATGTTACAACCCCGAAACAGTCTTCTCTGACTAAGACACTTGGGTTAACATATAGCTTAGCTCGAAGAAGTACGAGCAAGACTATTTCTTTCTCATTTTGCAGGGTTCTTGACTTGTAAACCCGGAGCAGATGGTGAAGACTTTCATTCAATGGCCTCGACTCCAAAGCGAGTCCCCCTTGAAAGCCAATATCCAAGCCTAACATTACGGTCCCGTGGAAGACCTCCCGACCGATCAAAATGTATGCGCTGCGAATGAGCCTAAAACCTAGGCACAGGTTAGTAGGGAATTGAGTGCATCCCCTATAAAAACCACATCTCAAAACAGGTGAGAAGACCTCCTTGTCGAGAAATATTCCAATTGACGTTTTGAACAAACTCTTTTTGGAATTTTCAAACTGTTGATCCAGATTTTCCGTACAAGGGACTTGTGATCACATTTGCATGTTGCAAGAATGCTTTGGATGACCTCCAGCATCAAAATGCACATTTCATGATTAAAACTTAAATCATACGATTTTGTCAAATGGACAGCCGTGGTCTTCCCAAAGATTACTAACGTTTTCTTGGTGAAGAAAAATATTTCAGGCTCAAATTTCTGCAGGATACCTGGAGAACCCAGCTCCCAGAATGTCGCCTCAACAGACTCAAGTGAAGCTTTGTCAAAATAAAATCTTTCACTGCTTCAAAAACTGAATTCCCGACAAACTTCGGGGTCTCTAAAAAAGAGGGGAAGAAAAACCCTTTTAAAAGAAAAGTCCTATCAGACGTGGAGAACCCTCGTCCCAGGACCCATTTTCAAAATATCAAACAGTCTCATCGGACGTGGAGAACCCTCGTCATGAGACCCATTTTCATAATTTAGGCAGTCTCATCGGACGTGGAAAACCCTCGTCATGAGACCCCTTTTCAAAAATCAGACAGTCTCACCGGACGTGGAGAACCCTCGTCATGAGACCCATTTTCATAATTTAAACAGTCTCATCGGACGTGGAGAACCCTCGTCATGAGACCCCTTTTCAAAAATCAGACAGTCTCATCGGACGTGGAGAACCCTCGTCATGAGACCCCTTTTCATAATTTAGGCAGTCTCATCGGACGTGGAGAACCCTCGTCATGAGACCCCTTTTCATAATTTAGGCAGTCTCATCGGACGTGGAGAACCCTCGTCATGAGACCCCTTTTCAAAGTCAAAAATCATGGTAGATACCGCCTGAAGGGTCAACACATGGTAGATACCGCCTGAAGGGTCAACACAAGGTAGAAACCGCCTGAAGGGTCAAAACAAAGGTAGATACCGCCTGAAGGGTCAAATGAAGGTAGATACCGCCTGAAGGGTCAAAAAAAGGTAGATACCGCCTGAAGGGTCAACTCAAAGGTAGATACCGCCTGAAGGGTCAAATGAAGGTAGATACCGCCTGAAGGGTCAAATCAAGGTAGATACCGCCTGAAGGGTCAAAATATGGTAGATACCGCCTGAAGGGTCAAATCAACGGTAGATACCGCCTGAAGGGTCAAATATGGTAGAAACCGCCTGAAGGATCAGCCTAATGGTCCGATCCACCATACGGATCAAAACCTTGACAAATTCCAAACACGGAAAGAGTCGTTTCCCTAGGTAAACCTTACAGTAGGTGAACCATTTCTGGTTCGATCCACCATACGGATCAAAATCCTTGGCAAATCCCAAAGTATGGGACGCGCCTTCCTTAGGTTCCTACCAGTTAGGAATCTCATAATGGTATGACCTACCATACAGGTCAGAGCTTAATCTCCCTAGGATATTCTGAATGACGAGTCCTAGGTATCTGCTTGAAAGTTGTCGCAACCGGCAGCATCTGACAGGTGAGCTTCAGGTAAGCCTCTCTCACTCCGGCCCATGTTCAAATTGTTAAAGCAAACCGGGGATTAATTTGAGCTTTCATCAAAGGGCCTTAAGCGATCCAATGTCGTAGCATTTCTTCTCTCATTTTCCCAGTTGAGTCGGTTAGAAATCAGGTGCCACCTTATCTTTGAGAGAAACCTCTAACGAGATTCCTCTCAAAGAGGGGCAGCTGTTGACACCTGATTTTTGACCATTTATTATTGTGATTTTTATTCTTTAAAATTAATTAAAAATATCAAAAAGGTCATAAAATCACAAAATCAACTTTGGAAGCCTTGGCCTAGCCTCGGGGACCAATTTTGAACAAAAAATATTTTTTGGTATTTTATAATATTTTTCGAATTTATTTAATTATAAAAATACCCAAAAAATCAGAAAAATACCATTCGTGGTCAGAAAAATACACAAAAATATCCAATAATTTTGTTTTAATTTCATCTTCAAGTGTGTCACCTTAAATCTTGAAAATTCGGCTCGGGTCACTATGTTTCTTCACAAACATAAACTCGAACCGAGCAAAAAAATTCCTTTGCGAGTCTTTTAATTTTCAATTCTCACTTTTTATAAGCCATGACATTGAATCCTAAAGGCTAGAAGTGCAATTGGGTCAATTTGCCCTCCAATTTGATCAATTTTAACAAAAAGGGCTTAATTGCATATTTTTCTTTCGATTAGTCCCCGGTTTCACGGATCTTGAATTTCACACGGGCATACCCATTAAAATTCAACACCTCTACCCATAATTTTCATCATGCCCAATCCATTGGCGGCCTCAATTCAGGCTAATTTGGTCGTTTGGATGTATACGTATGCTCTACGTATTTATACGTCATACGTATTTATACGTTATGCGTATTTATACTGTTTGGTAACCTCTTTAACTCTTGTAATAATAATAATGGTTATTATTTTTAACACCTTTGTTAGTGCTTTTTTAAATAGCATTTTTGTATTGTGAGTGCTATTGTTAGTGCTATTTTTAAATAGCATTTTTGTATTATAAATTGTGAGTGCAATTGTTAGTGCTATTTTTAAATGACATTTATTTATCATAAATTGTGAGTGCTATTGTTAGTGCTATTTTTAAATGGCATTTATTTATCATAAATTGTGAGTGCTATTATTAGATAGAATTTATAATTGTTAGTGCTATTTTTAAATAACATTTTTGTATTATAAATTGTGAGTGCTATTGTTAGTGCTATTTTTAAATAGCATTTTTGTATTATAAATTGTGAGTGCTATTGTTAGTGCTATTTTTAAATGTCATTTATTTGTGAGTGCTATTTTTAGATAGAATTTATAATTGTTAGTGCTATTTTTAAATACAATTTATTGGAAGGTATTTTTGGCTATAAAAGGATGGCAAGAGTTTTGAGGTTGGGGGGGAGACATTTTGTAGAGTGTGCAAATTTTTGAGAGCTTAGAGAGAAGAACACAAACACTCTCTATATTCTCATCATCTTGAGTGAGCAAAATATACTAAGTTCGGAATATTGATTCCGCATATTGCTAGCACAATTGTTGTGGAGTTATTAGTCGTCTCCCCGTTCGTCAATTGGTGGTGCGTCCGAACTAGATGCCTAACACTTGTGGAGGCTGAGATCGAAGAACATCGAACCGACACCTCCGTTCAAGCACGCTACGAGAGGTAATCTATTTACTCCCTTTGAGGCTTTGTGATTTTTTTCGATTGAAATGCACGAAGTACGCCTCTGGAGATACATGTATGGGTTGTTATTTATTTCCGCTACGTGTTACGTGGATCCCAACAGTGGTATCAGAGCCAATCCTTAGGCGTTTTCGTGCATTTAATTGATTTTTGCAATTTTTGCAATACTATGGCCAATATGTATTAACGAATTGTTCGTCTTACATGGCTAATGGAGGTTGATTGTTTTTATATGATAAATTAATCAACGTAGCAAAAATTGAGATTAAATCAATTTTGAATCGAAAATTTATGGCTATCTTATTTTACGTAAAAATTCTGATTATGATTTAACGTAGAATTTTTATTGTGCCTTCCTAAGTTTTAAATTGTGAATTTATTACTTACGTGGAAGGGTGGTGATCATGGAAAAATCCCTAATCAATGTGATTGATGTATATATGAATGTATGGTGATTATTTATATATTTGGGGTTGTAATTATTAAATGGAGGCTGCGTACTCCTTTTATTTTTCATGTAATCTTTATTTTTAGCATAGTCAATTGTTAATGTAAATGCTACGAGGATTACGTGGATGAGCCTTTTAAGTCGACGAGCTCTTAGGGGTCCAATTCTTGAAGAGTTCAAGAAACCAAGAAGAAGCGAAGAGCGGCCTCCGTTATTAAAATATTAAAATGATTAAATGTGGTCTCATTGGCTCGAGACCCATTAAATCATAATTCCATGATCACCACGTAGGATAGATGTTTATGTGATTGACATCTATTTATTTGTTATGATTACGTGAGCATGTTAAACTGGTTAATATGCAAAGTCAGACTTACCTCACCCAAAATTGCGCCTGCATGAAATCCTAGTTAGGAAAATCACTCGCGTTAGGTACCGAAAGGGCGTTGGTAATGACATCAACGTAACCAAGTCCCCGAACCCAAAATCTCTGATTCCGCAGAATTGATCGATCTCTCCCAATCGGTCAATAAGGTTTCCGGTCTACCCTCCAAGAAAGACCGGTGGCGACTCCAAATGCATGCACAAGTTGCACATGCCACCACGACCACACTAAGGTCGAAAGCGATCGACTGTTATCGTCGAATCCCTTTGAAAAATACTCCCGCCGCGATTTGGTATGGGCCTGGGAGGGCCCGCGCCGATCCAAGACCCGCGATCGGTAATCCATTAGCCGCGTCCGCCTTCGGACGGGTCGCGACAGTCAATACATTGAAAAATACAAAAAATGATCATCATGAAGTTTAATCAGCATGTCTTAAGTTTTTTTTTTTGAGTGTGTGAATCATTGCATTGGCCTCATCTTCATTGATAACCGTGCCTCAACATAATCAGCAGACTTCTTAGTTGAAACATGAAGATGTTCAGTCTCAAGCTTTCATAATGTATCCTACTCGGATAAGGTTGATGTTCATCAAATTAGATTATCACCAACATAGATACTCTGCATTCTTTACGTATTTTTGTTTCGCTTTTGGATTATTAACTCTACTCTTAAAAAGTAATGATACACTATCTCTATCAACTTGATGAAGCGCTGTGATCATTTCATGCGCTATGTGCCTACAACATGGACTGCAGAATATGAGGAATTCAACTTAGCAAAGTCCAGATTGATTGAGCGAGATGAAAAATTTGGGGAAGTATCTCATAAGTTTGCCAAATTGATATGAGAATAGAACACCACTGTTTATCTAATGAGTTAAATTTTAAACTATAAACGGTTTATCCATGTATAAGCATGAGATATTACTTCGAGTTGCAAGCACCAAATTAATGTCAAGCTACCAAGTGCCATGCCCATATGTTCTCTGCAATACTCAAATGACGATATTGGTTATATTACTTGATGATAGAGCTCATTCACATGTTTTAAAACCAATGTTCAAATTACGGTTAAGAAAAAAATGTCGTCAAGGTTATAGTAGACTTTGCATACTATAATTGGTAGCAAAGAGTTCAAAAATGACATGTGCAGAATACTCGAAAGACTTTCCCGTTTTGTACAGCTGTCTTCAGAACTTGTAGAAGCACTCCAGAGAAGTCATGGACCAAAATAGTACATCCATAAAAAATATGATCTTGAAAAAACATTGCTATGACCCTTTGTGCCTGCAATACGAAGCAGTGTCTAATGAGTTTATTTTGAAACCATAAACTGTTTATACATGTATAAGCAATATACAGTGGTATTCGTCTTTTCATATCAGTTTGATAACCTTATCAAATATGTCCCAAATTTTTCAGCACGATCAATCAACCGGGACTTGGCTGACACTACAAAAAAAAAAAAGGATTTAGCCACAAAAATTTAGCGACGGAAAAAATTCGTAGCTAATTTGCGATGAAATTTGCGACAAAAAAAGAAACTTGTCGCTAATTTAGAGTCACAAATTTCACTACGAAAAATTATTTTTGTCGCTAGTTTGCCACGAATTTAGCGACAAAACAAGTTCGTAGCTAATTTGCAACGAACGGTTTTGCAATGAAAAAAGAAACTCGTTGCAAATTTAGTGACGAAAAATTAATTTCGTTGCTAATTTGACACGAATTTAGTGACGAAACTAGTTCGTAGCTGATTCACGATGAACAGCTTTACGACGAATTTTGTGACAAAAAAAGAAACTCGTCGCTAATTCAGCGTCACAAATTTAGCGACGAACAATTATTTTTGTCGCTAATTTGACACAACTTTAGCGATGAAATGATGTTCGTGGCTAATTTGCGACGAATCATTTTTTCGTCGCAAATTAGCGACGACCATAGTTTCGTCGCAAAATTCGTGGAAAATTAGCGATGAAAGGTGAAATTTTTCGTCGCTAAATTTGCGACGCCGAATTAGCGACGAATTTGTTTTTGTCACAAAATTCGTCGCAAAACTCATTTAGCGACGAATTTTGCCAATATTTTCGTCGCAAATTTTGTGGGTAAAACCTTATTTTTTGTAGTGATATTTTTTCGTTAATTATATTCTATTTAATATATTTTCAATTTCTTATTTTAGCGATGAAAAGTGTTTTCATCGCTAAAATAATCTAAGTAAAAAAATAATTAGCAACGAAAAACATAATTCGTCGCTAAATTGAGGAAAATTCAAATAGAAAAGAAAGAAGTAGGGACGAAAAATATAATTTGTTGCTAAATTAGCAAAGAAAAACATAATCCGTCGCTAAATATGTTCTATTTCAAATATTTTCAATTTCTTAATTTAACGACGAAAGTATTTTCGTTGCTAATTTATTTAAATAAAAAATAGGGTTAATACTGCGAAAAACTCCAAACTAGTACACTTGTGACAATTTTACCCCAAGCTATTTTTTTGACCGCCAAAAACCCCAAACTGGTACACTTGTGACAAATATATCACAAACTATTTTTTTAACCATAAAAAATCCTAAACTGGTATAACTGTGACAAATTTACCCCAAACTACTTTTTTTTACCATAAAAAAATCTCAAACTAGTACACATATGAAAATTTTACCCTTGGTTAATTTTCGTTAAAATTTAACGAAAACTAACGGAGGGTAAATTTATCACGGTTGTGCCAGTTTGGCGTTTTTCATGGTAAAAAAAATAATTTGGGGTAAAATTGTCACAGGTGTACCAGTTTATGATTTTTGGTGGTATTAACCCTAAAAAATAATTAGTGACAAAAAAATAATTCGTCGCTAATTTGACGATAATTCAAATAAAAATAAATAATTAGTGATGAAATATTTTTTCGTCGTAATTTTCGTCGCTAATTAGCCATGAATAATTTTTCGTTGCTAATTAGCCGCGAATATTGTTTCGTCTCTATTTTTATCGCTAATTTAGCCATGGATAATTTTTCGTCACTAATTGGCGTCGAATATTTTCATTGCTAAATTCGTCGCAAATAGCAACGTATTTTGTTTTTGTCGCTATTTTCGTCGCGAATTAGCGACGAAATTTCTTCGTCCCTAATTTTCCTGGGCTAAAATCTTGATTTTTTTTTTTAGTGATGTTGGATCTAGTAATGTCACCTAGAGGGGGGGGTGAATAGGTGAATCCACGACCTAATTGAAATTACTTGCGAAATTTTTAAAAAAAATTCAATTCAGAATCTAGGAACAGTACGCAATATAAGCTAATCACAGAGATAGAAATCAGGGAAGAGAAATATGCACACAATGTTTATAGTGGTTCGGCTTATCAAGCCTACGTCCACTCTCCCACGATGACAGCCGATCGGCTGGATTTCACTATGAAGAATCAAGAGAATTACAAACACTCAACCACTTGGTTTTTCTCTCTCACAAATTCTCACAATGAATGAATTTTGAATGTTCAGAATACTTTTGAGTAACACTCAGTATACGCTTGCACTTTGGATCGTTGTTCGCACTTTTCTTCAATCCATCATGGTTCTTCTTTTATACTCCCCTGCTTCCAAACTAGCCGTTGGATACCTGGCCAAGGGATCGCTCTTCAATCCTTGATTGGACGCCATCAATCATGATTGAACGAGACTGTATCTCCAAAAGATATGTAGACCGTTGAGGAAGATATTGAACCCTTCTGATTCAGTCGCCCATACAACTAAATCTACAGTTTCCATAAGTGTGGTAAGTCTGAGTTGGTTCCAGAAAGGATATTCTTTAGAAGATAATATCCCATTGTAGAAAGTCCCTTAATTGATTAGAAGGGACATCCGGGAAATCGAATATCACAAACTTTCCATAGGAATCTTGCCTTGATCGGAAACCTGCCATACGTGGGTCTTCATGTTTTGGAGATGCAGAAACTGACTCAATTCAAGTTTCGTCTTCATAAAGAATTTCCTGAATTAGATCAGTGTTCATGGAATGGTAATTCGGAGATTTGATAAGGTCTATCTGTCATTGTATATAGATTGTCAAATGATAGAAGGTCATCTTGAACCTGACCCTCAGAAGCAGCTCCATTTGAAGGTCCTCAGATGCACTCCATCTGACCCCATCAGAAGCTCTTCCATCTGAGCCTTCGTCAGAAGCACTTCCATCTGACCCTTCGTCAGAAGCACTCCATACAACCTGCAGCTTACTCATTCTTTCTGCATCGTAAAGCATTATACAATCCCTTTTGATAGTTTTGTCAGAATCAAAATATAGGAGAATTTCCACAACAATCTCCCCCTTTTTGATGGTGACAAAACTACAAACAAAATGAGACAATGTAAACATACATATGTGAATAATTAATCACTTGATATGTTCCTGCAAGTAATCACAATTAGAAATCCTGCACTAAAAATAATCCTGTAAGTAAACATTATCAGAGTATACATGTATGATCAGAGAATAATCAGAGTATAGATATTCTGCACAAAATTAAGCTGTTCTCCCCCTGTAGGCAAATATGAACATAATATATTGCAAAAAATAATCCTGCTGTTCTCCCCCTTTTTGTCAACAGCAAAAAAAAAATGTATAAAACTAAGAAATTTAAGAAGAAGAGAGAGGCATTTTAGAAGAGGAAGGAATATCTTCAGGCTCTACATCAACCTCCACTGGGAAAGGTCCTTCATATCTGCTTCCCATTCTCTGAGCATGGCCCCTTACAGCTTGAGTTGACGGCAGTTCTGAAGCTATTCGGTCAGTCCTGACCAGCTTGTAAGTGGGCATATGTGCAACCTCAGCACAAAACATTCTTCCATATAAATCAATGGACTTTTCTAGATTGTTCACCTGAGTTGCCATACCCGCCAATTTCCCATCAATTTTTTGTTCAAAGGTCTGCAGTTTCTGTGTTAACATGGTTTCCATTACAGCTAGATTCTGGATAAGGAGTTACTGAAGCTTCTCCATTTGCTTCTGAATATCAATTTGTTGAACTGGAGAGGATTGTTCATGAGTTCCAGTGCCAATCCTTTTCTCCCCCTCAGTCTGAGCTTTGGGAAAAGCTTGAGAGGCAAGGACTTCTGTCATAAATACATCAGAGGTGGCAGGTAAAGGCTCCCCCTAAGTTATAGCCCTTTTTCCTTTAATTTTTGGACTAGGCACAGATTGTATTTCCTCATCTATATCCATTAGTATGGACTGGGCACTTGAGAGTTTGTCCTCTCGTGCAATTGCTGAAGCCAAGCTTGGAGAAGCTCTGTGAATTGTGAGTCTGGTGGAGGATACAGAATAAGCCTCAATGTCATCTGGCTCTGCTTCTTGTTCTTCTGACACCAATTGAGTTAGGACTTGTACTAACAATAGCTCATGATTAAAATTGACAAGAGTATGATCATACTCTATTTCATTCTCATTTCTGGTAGCATCTTCCTCAGTCCACATAGTGAGGAATTCGTCCTCAGTCAGATCACAAGTGTACACAACTTTCTCTTTTGGTTGTGTTTCAATTTCATCTCCTCCTTCGTCAAATTAAACCCACTATTCTTCACAAAATCATTGAACAGAATATCATCATCATCTTCGACCTTTGCCTTAGTACCGCCAGGACTTATAGGAGAAGGTTTTCTTGACTTCGAACTAGGCTCTGCCACTTTCTCATTTCCTTTTCTAGAGGCAGATTCAGTTTTTTGAATAGCGATTGGTTCAACGATCTTTCCAGACAAACTAAGAAACTCTAGCAGTTCACCTTCACTATCGAACTGGTGAACAATCGGCAATTTTCTAAGTTCATTGCCAAAATCCCCTGCTGCGTTAATACTATCGTACATTGGCTTAATAGAATGTGCCATGCCTTCTTTTCCCTCAAAATAAGATAAAGACAAACCTTTTGCCAAACGGAATGCCTCGCGCTATTCGTTGATTTCAGTTTCCGTAGGTTCGGCGGTGCTTGCTGTTGAGGCGGAAAACTTTCTCTTCATCTGAGGAGTCTTCTTCGAGTCAGAGGCTGATTTCAGAGCCATTGAGACGTAGAAAGTTTGAAACTTTGGAAGAGAGAGTATTGTTTTGAGGAAGAAATCGAGAGCGAGAGATCTTGAATACGGTTTAGGGTTTCGATTTGAGAAAGATTTGAAAGTGAGAGAACAGAGGTGACGGTTCGGTGTTTTATAAAAGAGGCTGTTATTTTTGGAAACAAAATCAATTTAAAAAGAAATAAAAGCATTCCTTTAATAAATCAATTAGTCACCGTCAATCAAATATTTGCTGATTTATATTCATATAAGGAACTTACCTTAAAGGTAATTTTAGGAGTTAACTGACCTTGATTTATGAACTTTCCAAAAAGATATGAATTTCTTCTTACGTGCCTTTTAGCGTTTCTTCTTACGCTCCTTCTGACGTTCCTTTTGACGCTCCTTCTGACATTCCTTTCGGCGTTCCTTCTGACGCTCCTTCTGGCGTTCCTTCTGACGTACCTTCGGACGCTCCTTCTAGCGTTCCTTCTGGGCCTCCTTCTGAGTTTCCTTCTGACGTTCCTTCTGGCCTCCTTTTGAGTTTCTTTCTGACGTTTCTTCTGGCCTCCTTCTGACGTTCCTTCTGAGTCTCCATGTTCTAAAATATACTTAAGAAAGAGGGTTAATGATGGCTAATTCATTTCTAATAAAATTAAAAGTTTTCTTATCCAAATGTTTAGTGAGAATATCTTTAAGTTGATTTTTTGTATCAATGCATTGAATGTTAACATCACCGTTCTGAACATGATCACGTATGAAGTGATGTTTGATCTCAATGTGCTTTGCTCTTGAGTGAAGTATGGGATTTTTTGTAAGATTTATGGCACTTGTGTTGTCACATTTGATTTCCACATTTGTATCTTCAACACCATAATCTTTGAGTTGCTGTTTCAGCCAAAGAATCTGGGCGCAACAACTTCCGAGTGACACGTATTCTGCTTCAGCTGTACTGAGTGCCACTGTACTTTGTTTCTTGGAATACCATGAGACAAGCATGTTTCCCATGAGCTGACAAGTTCCAGATATACTTTTCCTATCAATTTTGCAACCTGTAAGATTTGCATCTGAATAACCCTTTAGTATAAAATCGGAAGATTTAGAATACCATAAACCATAGTTGGGATAAGTCCCAATGTATTTAATTATTCTTTTGACGGCTGAAAGGTGTGATTCCCTTGGGCTTGACTGAAATCTTGGGCACAAATAGACGCTATATAGGATGTCTGGTCTTGAAGCTGTGAGATAGAGTAGTGATCCAATCATACTTCGATATAGTTTGGGATCAACTTCCTTTCCATCTTCATCTTTGTCTAATTTGGAGGAGTGAGACATGGGAGTTTCTGTCTTCTTGCCGTTCTCTAGACCAAACTTCTTCACTATTTCCAGTGCATACTTTTCTTGATATATGAAAGTTCCTTTCTGAGATTGATGAATTTGAAGACCAAGAAAGAATCGTAATTCTCCCATCATACTCATCTCGAATTCATCCTGCATCACTTTAGAAAATTTCTTGCAGAGAAGCTCATTAGAGGAACCAAATATAATATCATCAACATAGATTTGAACTAGAAGAATATCCTTACCTTCTCTTTGAATAAAAAGGGTAGTGTCTACATTACCTTTTGTGAAGTTGTGTTGAGATAGAAAGTTACTCAACCTTTCATACCAAGCACGAGGTGCTTGTTTTAAACCATATAAAGCCTTTTTTAATATATATACCAAATCTTTTCCTCTAGGCTCTTCGAATCCGGGGGGTTGTTCACATAGACCTCTTCTTTGATGTAGCCATTTAGGAAAGCACTTTTCACGTTCATCCGAAAAAGTTTGAAATCATTGTAACAAGCATAAGCAAGGAGTAGCCTTATGGCTTCTAACCTGGCAACTGGTGCATAGGTCTCATCACTTATGCTTCCTATGATAAGTTCCTTTGGATGACTTGACTTGTGTTTCCAGTTTTTGTCGAAGCAATCACTTGAAGATGTTGTAGGTTGATTCTGTTCATCTTCTGGTCTTTCTTCAACTGAGATAGTTTCCTTCTGAATATTCTCCGAACCAGCATTCACATCTGAGTCTTGCTTTTCTCCTGATTCTTCCTGTGAGTCTGAGACTTGAGGAAGTATATGAACTTGATTGGATTGAGGTTCATCATTCTGATAGCTTTCATCGAACTTGATGTTCACGGATTCTTCAACAATATGAGAATTCTTGTTGTAGACTCTGTAGGCTTTGCTCGTTGTTGAGTATCCCAAGAAAATTCCTTCATCTGATCTCTCATCAAACTTTCCAATTCGGTCATTAGCATTCTTTAGAATAAAGCATTTACAATCGAATACATGAAAATATGCAACATTAGGCTTTCTTTCTTTGAAGATTTCATATGGGGTTTTCTCAATAAAAGGTTTGAGAGAAATTCGATTTAAAATATAACAGGCTGTGGAAACAGCCTCAGCCCAAAAATGAGATGCAATTTTACTTTCAATCAAAAGAGTTCTGGCCATTTCTTGCAAGGATCTATTTTTCCTTTCTACTACCCCATTTTGTTAAGGAGTATAAGGTGCAGAGAAATTATGCTGAATCCCGAAGTCATTGCAAAAATCTGAAAAACTTTGATTTTCAAATTCTCCCCCATGATCCATTCTCAAACTAGAAATGGTGTAACCCTTTCCATTTTGAATCTTTTTTGCTAGTTTTGAAAAGGATGTAAAAGCCTCACTTTTGTGAGCTAGAAATAAAACCCATGTGAATCTAGAAAAATCATCAACTATAACAAGACAATATTTCTTACCTCCAAGACTTAAAGTTCTGTTTGGTCCAAAAATATCCATATGAAGTAGCTGCAAGCTTTGCTTAGAGGAAACTTGATTTAAAGACTTAAAAGAACTTATTACCTATTTGCCTAGTGTGCATGCATGACATAGTCCTCCTTTCTCAAACTTCGTTTGAGGTAGTCCTCGAACAAGTCCCTTTTTGGAAAGCTTTAAGATATGTTTTACACTAACATGACCTAACTTTCTGTGCCAAAGATCAGATTCATCCTTAATAGAGATAAGACATTTTGCACTATCACGGTTAGAATCAATATCCAAAAGGTAAATATTCCCATGCCTTCGTCCCGTGAAGGATTGCTTCTTGTCCTTGCTCATCCCTGTGCATTTTAGATCTTGGAAGCAAATTTCATACCCAGAGTCACAGAGTTGACTTACAGATATTAAGTTGTAGTTCAATCCTTTGACAAGAGAGACATCTTTAACCGTCAGATTTCCAATCTTCACATTTCCCTTTCCAATGACCTTTCCCTTGTTCTTTCCTCCAAATGACACACTTCTACCATCACATTCTGAAAAGGATATAAATACATATGGATTTCCAGTCATGTGACTTGAACATCCACTATCCAGAAACCACTTTCTCTTCCTTCTCTTTGGTACCTGCAAGAAGTGAACAACTCACTGTTTCTTTGGTCCTTCTGTGTTAGTAGGATTTGACTTTTTAACGGGTCTCCAGACTTTCTTGCAATAATCCTTAGTATGACTAGGATCACCACAGTTTACTTAAGATTGTCGAATATAAGATCTAGTAAAATGTTTGTGAAAGTGATGCCTGTAATCAGAGAATGTTGGTTTTCGAAATTCAGTTTTAATAAAGGAATTTTTGAGATTACTTTCCTTTTTAAAACCTAACCCAGATCGGTCATTGAAGGGTATTTGTTTTGAAATAATATTATTCGGAGTTTCTGAGCTTTGTGAAATCCTTTTTGAGATACCACAAATCTTTTCTTTTAGAGAAACATTCTCTTTTGAAACAAAATCATGATTTTCTTTCAACTGGTGAAACTCTTGTTGTAGAAAATCGATTTTTTCTTTTTGAGACAGGTTTTGCTGTTTTAAGAGCGAGTTTTCCTTTTTCAAAGCAGAAACTTTTTCAAGAGCTTCTTTATAACTTCTACACATTTCATCAATATATTCAGTAACTTCATCAGGGAGTTCAGATGAACATACCTCAGTTTCTGAATATGAACTTGAATCTGATTCAGCCATGAGACAGATGTTTGCATAGTCATTTTCACTTTCATCAGAATCACTTAGAGTATCTGCCTTTAGGGCCTTCTTGTACTTCTCGTACTTGAGTTTGTCCTTCTTCAAAATTGGACAGTTTGGTTTGATATGTCCTGCCTTCTTACAGTGAAAGCAAATCACGTCTTTGCTATCTTGAGAATCATTGTTTGACACTTTCAGATCATTTCTCTTCCAAGGTTTCTTCCCTTTAATATTCCTGCCTTTCCGAGCCATTTTTCTAAACTTTTTCACCACGAGGGCTAGTTCTTCATCATCCTCATCTTCATCATCTATATCAGACAGACATTGAGAAACTTCAGTTTTTAAAGCAATTAATTTTTTACCTTTTTGTTCTCCCTTCTTGTTTGCTCGTTCGGTTTCATAAGATTGTAATGTCCCGACTAGCTCATCCACTGAGAGTGGTCTGATAGTTTGGCATTCTTGAATCGATGGTTTTATGTAGTTCCAATCATCTGTGAGTCCACGTATTATCTTCCTGACTTGCATTGGTTCAGCAATGGGTGCGCCTTGTCTTGCAAGTCCACTTGCCAGAGTCTAAAACCTGTCTATCATATCTGCAATAGATTCATCAGATTTCATTTGAAATGCTTCATAATCACTCAGTAAAATACTGAGCTTTGTTTCTTTTACACGATTTGTTCCTTGAAAGGTAATATGAAGCCTATCCCATATTGCCTTAGAGAATTATTCCTCTAAAACGCGGTTGTAGAGAGGAGTAGATAAGGCACAAAAAAGAGAATTAACAGCTTTAGAATCAATGCCTCGTCTTTTAGCCTTTTCAGCGTCGGTCATCGTTGTGACAGGATTTGCTCCATTAGCAGAGGTTTGATTTGTAGCAGTTATGGGAACTACTCCATTCGTAACGACATCCCACATCAGATCATCATAGGCTTTGAAGAACCATTTCATCTTGTTGCTCCACATATTGTAGTCCTTCCCATCAAAGTATGGTGGCTTGTTGGCAAAGTGTGAATCGCTTGTTCCTGAAGAGTGATTGCTAGACATAGTAGATCGTTAGCTCTGAAGTCAATAAACACTTCTTAAATATGAGCAACCTACTCTGATACCAATTGTTGGATCTAGCAATGTCACCTAGAAGGGGGGTGAATAGGTGAATCCACGACCTAATTGAAATTACTTGCGGAATTTTAAAAATAATTTCAATTCGGGATCTGGGAATAGTACGCAATATGAGCTAATCACAGAGATAGAGATCAGGGAAGAGAAATATGCACGTAATGTTTATAGTGGTTCAGCTTATCAAGCCTACGTCCACTCTCCCACGATGACAGCCGATCGGCTGGATATCACTATGAAGAATCAAGAGAATTACAAACACTCAACCACTTAGTTTTTCTCTCTCACAAATTCTCACAATGAATGAATTTTGAATGTTCAGAATACTTTTGGGTAACAATCAATATACGCTTGCACTTTGGATCGTTGTTCGCACTTTTCTTCAATCCATCATGGTTCTTCTTTTATACTCCCCTGCCTCCAAACTAGCTGTTGGATACCCGGCCAAGGGATCGCTCTTCAATCCTTGATTGGACGCCATCAATCGTGATTGAACGAGACTGTATCTCCAGAAGATATGTAGACCGTTGAGGAAGATATTGAACCCTTCCGATTCAGTCACCCATACAACTAAATCTTCAGTTTCCATAAGTGTGGTAAGTCTGAGTTGGTTCCCGAAAGGTTATTCTTTAGAAGATAATATCCCATTGTAGAAAGTCCCTTAATCGATTAGGAGGGACATCCGGGAAATCGAATATCACAAACTTTCCATAGGAATCTTGCCTTGATCGGAAACCTGCCATACGTGGGTCTTCATGTTTTGGAGATGCAGAAACTGACTCAATTCAAGTTTTGTCTTCATAAAGAATTTCCTGAATTAGATCAATGTTCATGGAATGGTAATTCGGAGATTTGATAAGGTCATCTGTCATTGTATATAGATCATCAAATGATAGAAGGTCATCTTGAACCTGACCCTCAGAAGCAGCTCCATCTGAAGGTCCTCAGATGCACTCCATCTGACCCCATCAGAAGCTTTTCCATCTGACCCTTCGTCAGAAGCACTTCTATCTGAGCCTTCATCAGAAGCACTTCCATTTGACCCTTCGTCAGAAGCACTCCATACAACCTGCAGCTTACTCATTCTTTCTGCATCGTAAAGCATCATACCATCCCTTTTGATAGTTTTGTCAGAATCAAAATATAGGAGAATTTCCACAACAAGTGAAAGTGAAGAAAAATGTTCTCTCTGTTTCTTTCTCAGTGACCAAACTATTGAGATCACGGAGAGTTGTATCCACGATATTGCTCGCACAATTGTAGTGGTGATCATCTGCAAGTTCTTTATCTTCCTTCGACGTTTTGGTGGTATGTTTGAACTAGAGATCTAACACTTGTGGGGCTCGAATCGGAGAACATTTGAACCACTTTCAATTCAAGCATGCTACAAGAGGTAATCCGTTAACTTCCCTTCGTTAATTATGATTTGTGGTTGAAACGCACGAACAACACCTTTAGAGATACATGTATGGGTTAAATTTTCGCTGCGTTATTTTATATGTTTTATTTGCCTATGCATGTTATGCATATCGCAATAGATTTCTCAATCTAGAAACGAGGATACTAACAATTTCCGCATCACGGACAGAATGTGATGAGGAAATCAGCCCCATCGGCGCAAGTAAAGGTGCTGGTCTTGTCGTCGAAAGCGTAGCTATAAGCTTGAGGGCACTAGCCTTTGAAGATCTTTGAGTAGTCCGTCGAGGGCATGTCTGCGGCTACCCATAGGCCTCGGTGCAGCAGTACTGCGGCTGGTTGAGCGCCAGGCACGCGCTCTTGCACGCCACCACGCTCCCATCCGACCCCTTCACCACTAGCTTCGGGAGGCACACAGAGTTCACGTTGCTTGGGCAGCTCGTGGCACCGCACCCCGTGCCACTCCCCTATGGGGTCACGGAGAGCGGCAGGTTGAAGCGATCTACGAGGCTGATGTCATAGGTGTCCTGATTACCGGAGCTAACCGCTGCGAGGGTGAACTTCGCTCGGGAGGCTAGCGAGATTGCCCCAGCGCCGTTGCAGCTTACCTAGCCGGAGCCACAGTCCGTTGTGGCTCAGGAGAACTTGCAGAAGACATCGGTGGCGCAGCCTGTCCGGTCCCACACTCGGTCAGACGTCCACATGTCCGGGACGTCACTGATCGTGGAGGATGCGCCTGAGGCTAGCTCAAAACCGGTTGAGGTTAGCTGCGCTCCATTCCCACCGGCCAATGTCCCGGGCTAGACAATGTAGGGGCACTTGTTGGTGAAGGTGAGTGTCGCCGCGCCGGCTCCTCCTGCAAACATTATAGGCGCAAGCCATACAATCGACGTACGTAGATTAATCATTGTACTCCTAGAACTTCGAATTCCTCGATCCCAAACAAGAGCAAAGATGGCAACCGTGCTTACCTGCGAGGACTAGGAAAGGTAGTAGGAGGAAGAAAGATGCTCTTCCGTCCATGATTGAAAGCTTGAGATTTGTTTCGCTCCTCGTTGTCACTTTATATTCGAGGAGATATAGGAAGGATGCCCGGGAGGCTAAGTGGAAATGACTTGAGAAATTCTTAGATGATGGAATTATATATAGACTACTTGAGTCGAATTATATTACGTACACGGTACATCCTTTTTCTGGTGCCATAACTTGTAATAACCTCTACTGAAATGGTAAGGAGGGATGACCAATGGGCTGTGCTGGTCTTTGAAGACCTTAACTTGTAATAAGGGGGTTGCAGAAGTTTCTTACGTCAAATATTTCCATGGAGAAATTGGGGAACTATATGGCCCGCTTTGACGTGGCACCAGTCAAGCAAAATGACATGAGGAAAAATGGAGAAAAATTGTCCAAGTCATAAATCTACTATATTTGACCAATTCAGTCATAAACATTCTCATGTTTTGCTAATTGAATCTATCAGGTTAATTTCGACCGAATATTGCTGACGTAGATACGGACCGTTCTACGTGGCACGACGAACATTGACGTGAGTAATTTTGTTAATTTCTTTTTTTATTTTTTATTTATATTCTTATTTCTTTTATTTTCCTTTCTTTTTTCTTTCCTTTCCTTATTTGTTCCTTTTACTATGGCCGGCGAGGGTCCACTAGTCGAAGACAACGAAGCCCTCCCAATGGCCTCTCTCAGATCTGAGCAAGGTAGCCTCGCGCGTGGCCGAATTGGGCCCGACAACTCTCGCCGACCACAGTAAAAGAACGGATGAGAGGAAACCAAAAGCAAAGAAAAAAGAAAAGAAAAGAAACGAAAAAGTTAATAAAGTATAAAAAATTGAAAAAGATTATTTACGTTAGTACCGGCCATGCATTTCGTTGCTAATTAATTATTTTTTATTTTAATTTTCACCGAATTAGCTACGGAACACTAGTTCCGTTGCTAAATATTATTTTTTATTTAAATTAATTTAGCGATGAAATGCCAATTTCGTCGCTAATTAATTCTTTTTTGTTTTAATTTTCAGCGAATTAGTGACGAAACATGTGTCCGTCGCTAAACAGTTTCGTCACTAAATATTATTTTTTATTTAAATTAGATTAGCGACGAAACATCTATTTCGTTGCTAAGTAATTTTTTTTATTTTAGTTTTCACCGAATTAGCGACGAAACAAGTGTTCGTCGCCACCTTTCATCTCTAAATATTATTTTTTATTTAAATTAATTTAGAGACGAAATTATCATTTCATCGCTAACTAATTCTTTTTTATTTTAATTTTCATAAAATTAGCGACGGAACAATCGTTCGTCGCTAATTTAGTACCAAACTGCTTTTTTCGTCACTAATATTAGTTTTTATTTTAATTTAGAGACGAAATTAGCATTTAGTCGCCAACTAATTCTTTTTTATTTTAATTTTCATAAAATTAGCGACGGAACAATCTTTCCTCGCTAATTTAGCACCGAAATGCTTTTTTCGTCACTAATATTAGTTTTTATGAAATTATTTTAGCGACGAAATAAAAATTTTGTCACTAATTAATTCTTTTTTATTTTAATTTTCAACAGGTTAGCGACGAAACAAGCTTTTGTCGCTAAGGAGTTTTCTTCGTCGCTAAATATTATTTTTTTAACATTATTTTAGAGATGAAATGCAAATTTCGTCGCTAATTAATTCATGTTTATTTTAATTTTCATTAAATTAGCGACGAAACAAGCGTTCGAATATAGTATTTCGTCACTAAATTTACGACGAATAGGCATTTTCGTCGCTAAAATAATACTTCATTTTTTCCATTGCCTTTTTGATATAGTCACTAATTTAGCGACGAAAGCCTGTTTCATTGCTAAATTTGCGATGAAATATTTATTCGTCGCTAATTTAGCGACAATACTAAAATAGAATATAAAAAATAAAGTACTATATTGGTGACGAAAAAATTTCGTGGCTAAATTAGAGACGAAAAAAGACTTTCGGCGATAAGTTGGGATGAATTTAGTGACGAATTGGTTGTTTCGTCGCTAATCAACAAGAATAAAATATTCAAATATAAAAATATAAAAAATTAGTGACGAACAACTAGTTTCGTCGCTAAATATTATTCTTTATTTAAATTAATTTGGCGAGGAAACACTGAGTTCGTCGCTAATCAATTTTTTTTATTTTAATTTTCACCAAAGAGCTAAATATTGTTTTTTATTTAAATTAATTTAGCTATTAAATGCCAATTTCGTAGCTAATTAATTCTTTTTTATTTTAATTTTCATCGAATTTGCATTTCGTCTTTAATTATTATTTATTTATTTAAATTAAATTTGCGACGAAACGCCTATTTCGTCACTAAGTAATTTTTTTTATTTTAGTTTTCACCGAATTAACGACGAACGAGTTTTTTCTTCTCTAAATATTTTTTTAAAAAAATATTTTTACAAACAAAATGAAAATTTCGTCGCTGATAAATTCATATTTATTTTAATTTTCATTAAATTAGCGACGAAACAAGTGTTCGTCGCTAAATTAGCGTTGAAACAAGTGTTCGTCGCTAATTTAGCAACGAATTGATTGTTTCATCGCTAATTTATAGACGAATGGTTTGTTTGTCGCTAAATATTTTTTTATTTAAATTATTTTATCGACAAAATGGCAGTTTCATCGCTAATTAATTCATTTTTATTTTAGTTTTAATAAATTTAGTGACAAAACAAGTGTTCGTCGCTAAATATTATTTGTTTTTTATATTAATTTAGCGACGAAACACAAATTCGTCGCTAATTAATTCTTTTTCTATTTTAATTTTCATCAAATTAATGTCGAAACATTCTTTTAATCTTCTTTTATCAATTGCTATAAGCTTCGTGAATCCTATGTAATTTTTCTATAGCAACGAAAACAGTTGTTCTCGCTAATTTTTTTATTTAAATTAATTTTACGACGAAATGCCAATTTCGTCGCTAATTAGTTCTTTTTTCTTTTAATTTTATTTTTTCAATTGCTATAAGCTTCGTGAATCTTATGTAATTTTTCTATGGCAACGAAAACAGTTGTTCTCGCTAATTACTATCCTTAATTTATATTTTTTTCAAGGTTTATTAGAACCTTTTTTTTATATTTATTACATATATAACGTTGTGAACAAACAAAAAATGTAGGTCAATTCTTTTGATAAAATATAATTTGGAAAAAAGAATTTCCAAATTACCGACACATCACGTGGGATCCTAGAACGATAAATGTCTCTTGCCACGTATCGCAAGTGTAAAGGGCCCCTTTCATGCCAATGGTCGAACCAGAAGGAAGTGGAATGACCATTACCAATCTCCCACTTGAACTGTAAGCCGAAGTCCACCCTGAGGTCTAGTATTTTCTTCCAAGCCCAAGAGCAAACCGCGAAATTTCCAAATTACTAAATACCAAAGAATTTCCATCTTATTCATTTTTATACAAGTGCCTAACTCAACGAGAAATTTCCTTATCTGTCAATTTCTAATAAATCAAGATAACCATTCATTATTATCATTATTAATGTTATTATTATTCACTACAAAAAATAATAAAAAGGTTTTAGCCACAAAAAATTAGAGATGAAAATGTGATGCGTCACTAATTTGTGACGAAATTACAAATAGGATAGAGTTCCAAATTCGAAGTCTTTTGAATTCTATTTTCTTAAAAAAAATAACAATAGAAAGAAAATATTCAATAATAAATAGAATAAATAAAAAATTAAGAAATTGAAAATATATGAAAATCTTTCTTTCGTGCCTAATTTAGCAACGAATCTTTCTTTTCGTTACTAATTTAGCAAAGAAATTTCGAATAGGATAGAATTCCAAATTCCAATTCTTTTGAATTTTAATTTTTTTTCAAAAAATAAAATAGAAAGAAAATATGTTATAATAAATAGAAAATAAAATTTTATTAAATTAAGAAATTGAAAAATATTTGAAAATAGAATATAATACAGTGACTATGTCAAAATAGCAAATGAAAAAAATAAGTATTTTTTTAGCGACGACATTAGAGTTTTTTCATCATTGCAACTACATTACGTAGGTGACTTTGGTGTGAAAGCAGAAAAGTTTGTGACACAAATAGTAAGTTGGCATACTCTTGTTAGTAAGTCATCCAGTGACTCGTGTTACTTGATGGAGTTACTTGTGACTTATGTGATAACTCTTTAATTTGAAAACAGAAATAACTACTATCTATACCTGCACAAAGCATTCAGCAAGCTAGTAGCTTATTAATGTTTCAAGTTTTCTGTATCATGTAGTGTGTTAATGAACTGGGATCTACTATACAAATTCTATGAATGGAAAAAAAGACGGTTCCAAAAAGCAGCCATATTACATTCATTTCAAGGATGGTCGTCCCTTTGTCTTTGCTGCTTTGAATGATTCATGGAAGAACTCAGAAGATTCATCACTCTGTTAATTCAAATTTCACTCCCTGTGTGTAGTGACTTTGTTGAGAAAATCTTATTTTTTCTTTTCCATCTCTTGTTTGCTATTTTTTTTAACTCATTTCCTACCTCACAGCTGCTTTGCTTGAATTCAGGCCCAGCAATGTACAATATGCCGGTCTTTGATCATCCATATGTAACTTTTGTTTTGTTTTGTTTTAGCTGATCCTGCTCCTAAATGTCGACTTTATTTGTTCAATTTCTCTTATTACACTTTCTCTGGAGAAAAGGCAGCAAAATTCTAATTTGATCTGATTAGATCTGCTTGACTTTGTATGGACATACGATTCACAGCCTGATCACTGAGCAAATGCTTTTCCGCAGGTGAAATTATTTATACCTTTACCATTCTCACAACTTCATCATCTCCAGCTTTGGAGTGGCTATATGGTAAAAAATTCTCGTTTTAGGTTTCTCATATCTAATCAGATGGTATCTCTCAGTATTCTACAATGACTTTCAGTTTCCATTTAAGATTGTTGAAAACTGGGAATGACTACTGGAGGATCTTAAAACCAAGGGTTATAGCTTTTTACACTGAATTGGTCCATAGATGTTTGGTTTTTTACCACCCATTCGAGGTCTTAAGAGTCAATTTCTTCATCACATTTCACAGCAAGTTGAGTGACAAAATTGCAGTTTTCTTGGTCATCTGTTTATGTTAACCCGGCATGTGTTAGAGACATTGGGGACATGCATTATGCAATATTGATTAGAGACGAGAGGAATTACGTCTATATCTTCACTGAACCTCCGCTGCAGACAAGATGCCCGTTATTTTAGGTGACAAAGAGTCAACTGATACATGGCTGGGCTGTTCGTCTTCTTCCAAATTTGATGAGAGCTAGATCTGGTAAGAGCTCCTTGACTGTGGAAAGATTGGATGAGATCTGCCTTATGTAATGTACCTTGCTAATAGAATTTTTTTCGTTTAGAACTGGTACCCAGTAACACCTGTAATGGGCAAGCCATCGTTTGATGGACCAGAATGCATTAAGGAGGTAAGCTATGTTTGGCTTATCTTATTCATTTGGGACACTCACATCAAAGTTTCGCTTATAATGCCAAATAATTTTACTCATAAGGGATAGTATTGCGCAGAACAAGGGATCGATCAAATAAATAGACAGAACGAGTAAAGTAAATCGGACACCAGATGTACGTGGTTTAGTCGTAGAGACATACGTCCACGGGGAGAGCAGCAATGAATTACACTATAGAACGAGCAATACACGGAGATTACAGATCACACTTGAGTTACACAAACACACTCTTAGTGTTTCCCAACCACAATTACATCCAACAACGCACACAGTGTTTAGCCCCAAATTCCCAACGAAATAATCTCTCAATCTCGCAAAGGAATTACGTACAAATTCTTACCTCAAGAATTTAATCGACTCGAACACAAAGTCTCCTTGGATTTAATTTGTGACGAAATCTTCTGCCAAGCACTCAAGATAATGGCGTTACAAGAAACTTATTCAAGCACTCTACGGCGCTTCAACCTCTATATCAACTACTGCCCAAGAAAAAAACGCCCTCATGAAGTTATATAATGCCCACTAAAATATGCACAAGTGTTCTCCACGTGGGCCACGCAAATCCCTTTCAATATTACAAATTTGGTCAAAGAGAGTGCTTTCCCCTTTTGTCTTTTTCTTTAGCTTCAAGTCTTCATTGGTTACTCTCATGGCTCATGCACGTCCGCAATAGAAAAGGAAACTCCACCAACTAGATTCCTTTGGAATTCTGTCAAAGATAAAGTCCAAGATTGGACTTTCTTACTTTTATTCCTTATCTCGTGCAGAAGAGGATATATCCTTTTACGAGTTTAATTGATTTCGAACGTCCACAAAAGATTTCAACTTCCACTTTAATCTTGCGAGTAAGTCTTATCCGCAATTTCAAATTTTTCGCATCAAGCTCAAACTCGAGACATATTATAACAATCTCCACCTTGGCTCGACGTTTGTGCCAAGTCGTAATCGCTTCACTGATAATTTGAACATCATTTGCTACTCTCCCAACAACCCCGATGGGTTCAACCGTCACAGATATCATCCAAGTCCAAGCCGTACGTGAACTTCGCCATATCCGAGGTCCTCATCAAAACACCAACTCCACATGCACCTTTAACTGCTCCACATGAACTATTTGACACAAGATCCTTAATCAAGGATAAAGCAAAACCATCGTTGCATCCATATCTGTCAGGAGACCGAAATGTACATTGTCAAAATCAGCAGTTGCAGCTACTGTTGGCTCTACAGGCTCCACCTCGCTACAAGAACCATCTATGTCGATTACCACGCTAGTACCTGCTACCTCGGGAGTTTCTAGTTGCAACTCCACCTCAAGCTGAACACCGTCCAGATCCGTATAAACACTGCTACAATCACTCCTAGCCAAAAGTACTAGAGACTCGTCAAAGGTCACTTCTCTGCTGCAAACCGGTGAATTTATAATCGGGCACCACAACTGATCGCCACACTCACCTTGTACATAGCCATGGAATATGCACTTTGCCTCCACATCTAGCTTACCATCACTTACTCGATAATAACACGGGCAATTAAACATTCTAAAATTAGAATCATCAGCAACATTACCTGACCACACTTCTTCGGGAGTCTATTATCCAATTGCAGTCGATGGAGATCTTTTCACCATGTAGCTCACCATACTAAGCGCATCCGCTGGAATTCTCCTAGCCATTCCAACACTAGAGATCTTTTCACGGGCCGTCTCTAGTAATGTTCTGCTCATCAATTCTGCAAACTGTTGTGGTTTACTGCCACTAGTGCGGTGTTTCACTATGCTATTTTTCACGCAGAATTTATTTACTAGCTTCGAGCATGACTCCATGCTACTGTCAGTTCGCACATGCTTGATCAACTTACCAATCTCCGTTCCGATCAAAGCTCTCGACCGCGTATTCTTGACAACAGCATCAAACTTGTGCTTCCGCACAAACACCCAGGCCTTCCTCGAGTAGCCATTAGACTCTCGAACATATGTCGACGTCTCAGGAGCAAAACATATCAATGTCTCACCTTGAAGTTTATACAGGCCGCCATGCTTGATTCCTTTCATTATCACCAAGACACCTCGAACAATCTTCAGAACTCCACCTCTTGAAGAATACCTGTATCCAGTTGAATCTAGAGCACCCAAGGAAATTAAGTTCTTTTTCAATTCTGGAACGTGTCGTACTCCAGTCAATGTCCTCGCAATACCATCATGCATTCTGATTTTAACATTACCAATACCCACAACATCGTATTCAGTGTTGTTTCCCAACCGCACCTTGCTATTATCCATGCATTGATAAGAAGTAAACTAGTTCCTGTTTCGTGTAGCATGAAAAGAACAACCAGAATCTATAATCCATCAATCAAACGACGAATTCTCAGTGACAGACAAGACACAATCAACACCATCAGAATTTTCAGCTACAGTTGCAACATCATCCACAGATTCAACTTCAATTCCCTTAGCCCTTTCATTTTTCAGCTTAAAATAATTCCTTCTAAGATATCCTCTCTTGCCGCAATTCCAACAGACATCACCGCCAGTCCTAGACTGACTGCGTCTATTCATGTTCATATTACTTCTGCTAACACGAGTACTAGCTCTTCCTCTTTCACCTACTGAAGCTGCAGATATAGATTCGCTAGATTCTCTTCTACGGATATCCTCACTCATAATTAAATCTCGAATCCCATCAAACGTCAAACTAGTTGACCCAGAAGAATTACTAACAGCAGTAACAGTAGTATTCCAACTATCATGCAATGATGATAATAGAATCAAAGTACGTACCTTATCTTCAAAGTCAATCTCAACTGAACTCAATTGACTAATGATCACATTGAATTCATTGATATGATTAGTAACTGACACACCTTCGCTCATCTTCAAATTAAACAGACGTCGCATCAAATAAACCTTGTTGATCGCAGAGAGCTTCTAGTACATGTCCGACAAGGCTTTCATCAAACCCGCAGTAGTTTTTTCCTTGACGATATTAAACGCGACGTTACGAGCTAATGCCAGCCGAATAACACCAATCGCTCGTCTATCCAGCAAATCCCAATCGGGTTGCTTCATCGTTTCTAGTTTCTTCCTAGATAGGGGCTCGTGCAGCTTCATCTGAAATAAATAATCTTATATCTGCATCTTCCAGAAACCAACGTCCTTCCCATCAAATTTGTCGATTTTCACTTTAGCTTCTTCTGTCGCCATCGATGGGCTTCAACTCAAGCAAGCCTAGCTCTGATATCAATTGTTGCGCGGAACAAGCGATCGATCAAATAAATAGACGGAACGAGTAAAGTAAATCGGATACCAGATGTACGTGGTTCGGTCGCGTCCACCGGGAGAGAAGCGACGAATTCCACTACAGAACGAGCGATACACGGAAATTACAGATCACACTCGAGTTACACAAACACACTCTTGGTGTTTCACTGCCCCAATTACATCTAACAACACACACGGTGTTTAGCCCCCAATTCCTAACGAAATAATCTCTCAATCTCGCAAAGGAATTACGTACAAATTCTTATCGCAAGAATTTAATCGACTCGAACACAAAGGCTCCTTGGATGTAATTTGTGATGAAATCTTCTGCCAAACACTCAAGATAATGGTGCTTCAAGAAACTTATTCAAGCACTCTACGGCACTTCAACCTCTGTATCAACTACTGCCCAAGAAAAAACGCCCTCATGAAGTTATATAATGCCCACTAAAATCTGCACAAGAGTTCTCCACGTGGGCCACTCAAATCCCTGTCAATATTACAAATATTGTCAAAGAGTGCACTTTCCCCTTTTGTCTTTTTCTTTGGCTTCAAGTCTTCATTGGTTACTCTCAAGGCTCATGCACGTCCGCAATAGAAATGGAAACTCCACCAACTAGATTCCTTTGGAATTTTGTCAAAGATAAAGTCCAAGATTGGACTTTCATACTTTTATTCCTTATCTCGTGCAGAAGAGGATATATCCTTTTACGAGTTTAATTGATTTCGAACGTCCGCAAAGATTTCAACTTCCACTTTAATCTTGCGAGTAAGTCTTATCCGCAATTTCAAATTTTTCACATCAATCTCAAACTCGAGACATATTATAACATATAGTATACAAAGCCTTCAAGACTTCACGAACGGAGCACTAGAACGTTGATAAAAGAACTTTGTATTTGCTGCTTCACGTGCAATATGCCTTTGGTTTCTTAGTTTCTTTATTCGTCCTAGCTAATAATCATATGAACTTGCTGATAGTTGTCATTTTTTTTTCTTTGAAATGTTCTTCCATGAGTGAATCATAGCTGATTATGTGGAGGAATAATTTTTGTGGATGGTTGATGATCTCCTGAAGTTCCATGTGAAGAAGATGTGGTCAAATTGCCGTACGATGGAGATTGTTATCCACATCCAGACGAATATTAGCTGGCAGAGATTGAAGCATCGAAGATTGTTTCTTTCTCTTGATCAGGACTTCCATACATGTTCTTTAATTTCGTTTATAGGGTGTGCAGATTCTTTTAATTCCTTTCTCTACGAAGGATGAGCGGCCAATTCCTCCAATGTATTTTGTTTTCCTATTATTATAATATTTAGATCTTATTACTTGCTTAACCAATGATAACTATAAATTTTAGAAATCAATTATGCTTTTATTAGATTTAAAATGAAAAAATAAAAGAAATCATTTTATCAAACGATCACAAATTTTAAAATCGTCCCGTGCCCGGTTGTCAAAAAATTCATCAATAGAGAAGAATAAAAAATTTAAAAAAATTTGCCGCTAAAGAATATATTTCGTCGCTAACTATATTCTATTTATTATATTTTCAATTTCTTATTTTAGCGATACGTTTTTTCATCGCTAAAATAATTTAAGTAAAAAAATAATTAGCGACGAAAAACATAATTCGTCGCTAAATTGACGAAAATTCAAATAAAAAAGAAAGAAGTAGCGACGAAAAACATAATTCGTTGCTAAATTTGTTCTAATTCAGATATTTTCAATTTCTTAATTTAGCGACGAAGGTATTTTCGTCACTAATTTATTTAAATAAAAAATAATTAGTGACAAAAAAATAATTCGTTGCTAATTTGATGGTAATTCAAATAAAAAGAAATAATTAGCGATGAAATATTTTTTTGTCGCAATTTTCGTTGCTAATTAGCCATGAATAATTTTTCGTTGCTAATTAGCCGTGAATATTGTTTCGTCGCTATTTTTATCGCTAATTTAGCCATGGATAATTTTTCGTCGCTAATTGGCGTCGAATATTTTCATCGCTAAATTCTTCGCAAATAGCAACAGATTTTGTTTTTGTCGCGAATTAGCGACGAAATTTCTTCGTCCCTAATTTTCCCAGGCTAAGACCTAGTTTTTTTTTTTGTAGTGAAAGTGAAGAAAAATGTTCTCTCTGTTTCTTTCTCAGTGACCAAAATATTGAGATCGCGGAGAGTTGTATCCACGATATTGCTCGCACAATTGAAGTGGTGATCATCCGCAAGTTCTTTATCTTCCGTTCGACGTTTTGGTGGTATGTCTGAACTAGAGATCTAACACTTGTGGGGCCCGAGTCGGAGAACATTTGAACCATTTTCATTTCAAGCATGCTACAAGAGGTAATCCGTTAACCCCCCTTCGTTAATTATGATTTTCGGTTGAAACACCCGAACAACACCTTTAGAGATACCTGTATAGGTTTTATTTCCACTGCGTTATTTTATATGTTTTATTTGCCTATGCATGTTATGCATATCGCAACAGATCTCTCAATCTAGAAACGAGGATACTAACAATTTTCGCATCACGGACAGAATGTGATGAGGAAATCAGCCCCACCGGCGCAAGTAAAGGTGCTGCTCTTGTCGTCGAAAGCATAGCTATAAGCTTGAGGGCACTGGCCTTTGAAAATCTTTGAGTAGTTCGTCGGGGGGCATGTCTGTGCCGACCCATTCGCCCCAGTGCAGCAATACTGCGGCTGCTTGAGTGACAGGCACGCGCTCTTGCACGCCACCACGCTCCCATCCGATCCCTTCACCGCCAGCTCCGGGGGGCACACGGAGTTCACGTTGCCTGGGCAGCTCGTGGTAGTGCACCCCTTGCCACTACCCTGTGGGGTCACGGAGAGCGGCAGGTTGAAGCCATCCACGAGGCTGATGTCATAGGTGTCCTTATTACCGAAGCTAGCCGCTGCGAGGGTGAACTCTGCTAGGGAGGCTGGCGGGATCGCCCCGGCGCCGTTGCAGCTTACTTGGCCGGAGCCACAGTCCGCTGTGGCGCAGGTGAACTTGCCGGAGGCATTGGTGGCGCATCTTGTCCGGCCCCACACCCGGCCAGACGTCCACGTGTCCGGGACGTCACTGATCGTGGAGGATGCGCCTGAGGCGAGCTCAAAACCGGTTTTGGATAGCTGCGCTCCACCCCCACCGGTCAGCGTCCCGGGCCAGACAGTGTAGGGGCACTTGTTGGTGAAGGTGAGCGTCACTGCGCCGGCTCCTCCTGCAAACATTATAGGCACAAGCCACGCAATCGACGTACGTAGATTAATCATTGTACTCCTAGAACTTCGAATTCCCAGATCCCAAACAAGAGCAAAGATGGCGATCGTGCTTACCTGCGAGGACTAGGAAAGGCAAGAGGAGGAAGAAAGATGCTCTTCCGTCCATGATTGAAAGCTTGAGATTTGTTTCTCTCCTCGTTGTCACTTTATATTCGAGGAGATATAGGAAGGATCCCGGGGAGGCTAAGTGGAAATGACTTGAGAAATTCTTAGATGATGGAATTATATATAGACTGCTTGAGTCGAATTATATTACGTACACGGTACGTCCTTTTTCTCGTGCCATAACTTGTAATAACCTAGGTTGCACCGATACCGACACCGACACACCATTTCTCAAAAATAGAAAAATCCGACACGTCGGGGACACGTATTAAATATATTTTTATATATACATGATATATTTTTATTTCTATAATTTCTCTTATAAAATGAGATTTACAAAAAGAATTCGTACAATTAAAATAAAGCGCATACCATCAATACTTCCATAATTTGATTCAATTAACCTATAAAAATGAAGAAATAATGAAGTAAAAAGGAAAAAAAATCTAGATCTGCTTCTAGACACTTCTCCAACTCTCTCACGTCTCCTCCGCTTAGGACTTTACTTTTTTTTTTCAAAAATGTCTGACACGCCTCAGGCCCTCAGCCCCCTCTCTCTCCTCTCTGTCTCCCCACTATTATCTCTCTTTACTTTTTTGAAAAATTGCAAAGAACACCTCACATGTTTTCTCTCTCTCCCTCTCCCTCTCTGTCCTCGCCCCCTCCCCTCTTCCCTTCTACTTCCCGAAAGAATCTTAGACGCACACCCCCTTTCTCGCTACTCTCTGTGTCGCGACTCGCGACACCAGCCTCGACGTCGACCATCTCCTCCGACGCTCTCGCTCTGTCCTCCTGCACGTTCGCTCTATGATCCATCACGCATGAAAGATGTTCTCTGCTCAGACGCTCGCCGCGCGTCGCCGGCTCCCTCCCTCCTTTGTCTCATGGCCCGAGACTCTCTTTCCCCCCCTCCTTCCCCTATCTGTGCCCTTCGAGATACTATTTTTTTCCTTTTTTTAAGGAGCTTCAGGTGTGTCCGACACGTCGAACACGGGTGTCGACCGAGTGTCGGTCGTGTTGACCAAGTGTCGAAATGCCGACACGCGATCAACGCGACCGACACGGGTGTCAGGAGGTGTCGGTGTCCGACACGGGTTCGACACCGACACTCTCACCTAGGAGGCGTATCGGTGCTACATAGGTAATAACCTCTGCTGAAATGGTAAGGAGGGATGACTAATGGAGTAATGGGCTATGCCGGTCTTTGAGGACCTTAACTTGTAATAAGGGGGTTGCAGAAGTTTCTTGCGTCAGATATTTTCACGGAGAAATTGGGGAACTATATGGCCCACTTTGACGTAGAACCAGTCAAGCAAAATGACACGAGGAAAAATGGAGAAAAATTGTCCAAGTCATAAATCTATTATATTGACCAATTCAGTCATAAACATTCTCACGTTTTGCTAATTGAATCTATCGGGTTAATTTCGACAGAAAATCGCTGACGTAGATACAGACTGTTCTACATGGCACGACAAACATTGACGTGAGAATTTTGCTAATTTCTTTTTTTATTAATATTCTTATTTCTTTTATTTTCCTTTCTTTTTTTCTTTCCTTTCCTTATTTTTTCCTTTTACTATGGCCGGCGAGGGTCCACTAGGCGAAGGCAACGAAGCCCTCCCAATGGTCTCTCCCGGATCTGAGCAAGGTAGCCTCGCGCGTGGCCTAATTGGGCCCGACAACTCTCGCCGACCATAGTAAAAGAAGGGATGAGAAGAAAACAAAAGCAAAGAAAAAAGAAATAAAATGAAATGAAAAATTTAATAAAATATAAGAAATTAAAAATATTATTTGCGTTAGTACCGGCCATGCATTTCGTAGCTAATTAATTCTTTTTTATTTTAATTTTCACCGAATTGTTCCGTCGGTAAATATTATTTTTTATTTATATTAATTTAGCGACGAAATGCCAATTTCATCGCTAATTAATTCTTTTTTGTTTTAATTTTGAGCGAATTAGCGATGAAACATGTGTCCGTCGCTAAAAAGTTTAGTCGCTAAATATTATTTTTTATTTAAATTAGATTAGCGACGAAACATCTATTTCGCTGCTAAGTAATTGTTTTTATTTTAGTTTTCACCGAATTAGCGACGAAACAAGTGTTCGTCGCCAATCTCTAAATATTATTTTTATTTAAATTAATTTAGGGACGAAATTATCATTTCATCGCTAACTAATTCTTTTTTATTTTAATTTTCATAAAATTAGCGACGGAACAATCGTTCCTCGCTAATTTAGCGCCGAACTGCTTTTTCGTCACTAATATTAGTTTTTATTTTAATTTAGAGAGGAAATTAGCATTTCTTCGCTAACTAATTCTTTTTTATTTTAATTTCATAAAATTAGCGACGGAACAATCTTTCCTCGCTAATTTAGCGCCGAACTGCTTTTTTTTGTAACTAATATTAGTTTTTATGAAATTATTTTAGCAACGAAACAACTAATTCGTCGCTAATCAACAAGAATAAAATATTCAAATATAAAAATATAAAAAAATTAGCGACAAACAACAAGTTTCGTCACTAAATATTATTCTTTATTTAAATTAATTTGGCGAGGAAACGTTGAGTTCGTCGCTAAATAATTTTTTTATTTTATATTTCAACGTCGCTAAATAATATTTTTTATTTAAATTAATTTAGCAACGAAATTAATTCTTTTTATTTTAATTTTCATTGAATTTGCGTTTCGTAGCTAATTATTATTTTTTATTTAAATTAAATTTGCGACGAAACACCTATTTCATCGCTAAGTAATTTTTTTATTTTAGTTTTCACCAAATTAACGACGAAACAAGTGTTCGTCGCTAAATATTATTTTTTATTTAAATTAATTTTGTGTCAAACAAGTTTTTTCATAGCTAAATATTTTTTTAAAAAAATTATTTTAGCAACGAAATGAAAATTTCGTCGCTGATAAATTCATGTTTATTTTAATTTTCATTAAATTAGCGACGAAACAAGTGTTCATCGCTAATTTAGCAACGAATTGATTGTTTCGTCGCTAAATATTTTTTTATTTAAATTATTTTATTGACGAAATTGCAGTTTCGTCACCAATTAATTCTTTTTTATTTTATTTTTCATAAATTTAGTGACGAAACAAGTGTTCGTCGCTAAATATTATTTGTTTTTTATATTAATTTAGCGATGAAAAGGAAATTTCGTCGCTAAATAATTATTTTTCCATTTTAATTTAGATCAAATTAACGACAAAACATTCTTTCGTCGCTAAATATTATTTTTTATTTAAATTAATTTTACGACGAAATGCCAATTTCGTCGCTAATTAGTTCTTTTTATTTTTATTTTCTTTTATCAATTGCTATAAGCTTCGTGAATCTTATGTAATTTTTCTATAGCAACGAAAACAGTTGTTCTCGCTAATTACTATCCTTAATTTATATTTTTTTCAAGGTTTATTAGAACATTTTTTATATTTATTACATATATAAAGTTGTGAACAAACAATATATGTTGGTCAATTCTTTTGATAAAATATAACTTGGAAAAAAATTCGATTTTGATGGGATACTAATTACATTAGAGTAAGGATCTATTCGAAAATGATTTGATTTGCATAATATCTAATCCCCAAAAATATATATTGTAATTGTGTCATTCACAAAAATGAGATCGAGCGATTCTTTCTTCTAATTTTGAAAGATGGATAAGATACTATAAGTGAATAAGAGATATTCTAAATCAATTAATAAAGTTTTCAAAAACATTAGAATGATCAGTTTTTTAACAAGGTACGGAATGTATCATTAAATATTCAATGTGATTCTATAAGTTCTAGTTTCGTTCAATATTAGTAATGAGGATTCAGAATATCACACGTTGATCAACCAAAGAAAGATTCAATAACTAAAAGAAAGATTGATACTTTGGGATCCTTTCTTTCTTCAAATGGTGAATGATTTAAATTAGAAACGCTTATAATACGTCGTTTCACTTAGCTTATTTATGTTCTTTCTTATATTATATTTTATATCAATCTACATTAATTCTTTTTAAAAGAAAGTGAAAACAGAGAGAATATATTTTAAATTAAAAAATTGAATATATTATTAATTAAGTACATATTACATTAATAAGCATAAATGAAGAGCGATCAATTTATTTATTTCTATTATCGTTGTTCCTGAATTAGAAAGCATTCCTTATGTTCCTGGATAGCTTCTTTCAAAAGGGCTTCTGCTTCTTCAGTGAATGCTTTAAAAGAAAATATACTTTCTTGGAATTGAGGCTTATTCGTTTTTACACGAGAGCCTAACTCAACGAGAAATTTCCTTATCTGTCAATTACTAATAAATCAAGATAACACTTCATTATTATCATTATTAATGTTATTATTATTCACTACAAAAAAATAGTAAGGTTTTAGCCACAAAAAATTAGAGATGAAAAAGTGATGCGTCACTAATTTGCGACGAAATTACAAATAGGATGGAGTTCCAAATTCGAAGTCTTTTGAATTCTATTTTCTTTAAAAAATAACAATAGAAAGAAAATATTCAATAATAAATAGAATAAATAAAAAATTAAGAAATTGAAAATATATGAAAATCTTTCTTTCGTGGCTAATTTAGCGACGAATCTTTCTTTTCGTTACTAATTTAGCGACGAAATTTCGAATAGGATAGAATTCCAAATTCCAATTATTTTGAATTTTAATTTTTTTCAAAAAAATAAAATAGAAAGAAAATATGTAATAATAAATTGAAAAATAAAATTTTATTAAATTAAGAAAGTGAAAAATATATGAAAATAGAATATAATACAGTGACTATGTCAAAATAGCATATGAAAAAAATAAGTATTTTTTTAGCGACGACAAACAGGTTTCGTCGCTAATTTAGCGACGAATAATGAAAATTCGTTGCTAACTTAGCAACGAATATAGTATTCGTCACTAAATTAGCGACGAATTGGCATTTTCGTCGCTAAAATAATACTTCATTTTTCCCATTTGCCATTTCGATATTGTCACTAATTTAGCGGCAAAAGCCTGTTTCGTCGCTAAATTTGCGACCAAATATTTATTCGTCACTAATTTAGCGACTATACTAAAATAGAATATAAAAAATAAAGCACTTTTTTAGCGACGAATACCAATGTTCGTCGCTAAATTAGCGATGAAGTTATTTTCGTCGCTAATGTGGCGACTCTTTATAAAATTTTCCACGAAAACATTGGCCGCGTGTGTTATTTCCCCTCCTAAACCATTTGGCCCCGGGCTCCCTCCTCTGCTCTCTCCTTCGCATCTTCCCCCTTATCGCTTTCCTCCCACTTCTCTCCAGTTGATCTCTCTCTTTTCTTCAATGAGGAAGGTGATGAGCCAGATGACCGAGGACCTCCTCGAACTCATCGCACAACGCCTCGACACGCAGTTCGACGTCCTCCAATTTCGATCCGTCTACTCCTCATGGCATTCCTCAATCGCGCCGAGCCCTAGCCCCTCCCAGCGTGGCCGATTCCCGATCCTCCCGAACAACTGGATCTTCGACGCCGCCTCGGGATTCCACCTCTCCAAGAGAACCATCTTCCTCCTCGGAGTGCCCCGATCCCGCGACCAAACCTTCCCCAGTCGGTGGTTGCTCAAAGTCAAAGAGGACGTTCCCCGGAGGATGAGTCTACTGAACCCTCTCTCCACGTGCCAATTCACTCCTCTCCCATAGGATTTTCCGAGAGTTTTGGATTTGATGAATCTGCAAGTGCTGGAGTTAGGGCAACAAAAGGCTTGAGAGACCATAGCCAGGGCTTGCCCTTCCATCCTATCATTCAATCTATCGCTGCCTCATTCGCTGCCTCTCTTCCTTCCTTATGGGTATTTGTGAGAAAGAATTTTAAAGACCTTCTCCTATCCAGGAAGAAAAAATTCCAATTGCTCTAACGGGAAGTGACATTCTTGCTAGAGCTAAAAATGGAATTGGAAAAACTGCTGCATTCTGCATTCCTGCCATGGAAAAGAATGATCAAGATAATGATGTTATTCAAGGTTTGTGTCGTATCTTGTCTTATATTGTTTTGGATAGTGTGTGAAACTTGTAACGCTGCTTTGAGTTGATAACCTCTGCCTTAAACTGAGAAGAATAAGCCAGAAGATTGACTCCAAGCTATCTTTCGTGTTGGATACTTAAAAAGCTATCTTTCATGTTGTGTGATCGGAAAATTTAGGCGGACTGCAAGCTCATTAGAGGTCAACTTAAATTGTTGATTCTTTTTTCAGTTGTCGCCAACAATGCTATAACACCTAAAACTTTGAACAGTTTCGCAGCTTAGCTTTTTGGCAAATCAGGCTGCTCAATGCCCTTGAATTGAAGTGAGACAATATTTATTAAGAGATTTGCTTCACTTGAGCCGCTTTGAGTCTGTATCATTAGAATTTTTTCATCATTGCAACTACATTATGTAGGTGACTTTGGTGTGAAAACAGAAAAGTTTGTAACACAAATAGTAAGTTGGCGTACTGTTGTTAGTAAGTCATCCAGTGACTCGTGTTACTTGATGGAGTTACTTGTGACTTATGTGATAACTCTTTAATTTGAAAACAGTAATAAGTACTATCTATACCTGCACAAAGCAATCAGCAAGCTAGTAGCTTATTAATCTTTCAAGTTTTCTGCATCTTATAGTGTGTTAATGAATTGGGATCTACTATACAAATTCTATGAATGAAAAAAAAAAAGATGGTTCCAAAAAGAAGCCATATTACATTCATTTCAAGGATGGTCGTCCCCTTGTCTTTGCTGCTTTGTATGATTCATGGAAGAACTCAGAAGATTCATCACTCCGTTAATTCAAATTTCACTCCCTGTGTGTAGTGACTTTGTTGAGAAAATCCCGTTTTTTCTTTTCCATCTGTTGTTTGCTATTTTTTTTTTATTTTAACTCATTTCCTACCTCACAGCTGCTTTTCTTGAATTCAAGCCCAGCAATGTACAATCTGCCGGTCTATGATGATCCATATGTAACTTTGTTTTGTTTTAGATGATCCTGCTCCCAAATGTCGACTTTATTTGTCTGATTTCTCTTATTACTCTTTCGCTGGAGAAAAGGCAGCAAAAGTCTAATTAGATCTGATTAGATCTGCTTGACTTTGTATGGACATACGATTCACAGCCTGGTCACTGAGCAAATGCTTTTCCGCAGGTGAAATTATTTATACCTTTACCATTCTCACAATTTCATCATCTCCAACTTTGGAGTGACTACATGGTAAACAATTCTCGTTTTAGCTTTCTCATTTCTAATTAGATGGTATCTCT
The DNA here is from genome assembly GCA_021437785.1 of Rhodomyrtus psidioides. Lineage (NCBI taxonomy): Eukaryota > Viridiplantae > Streptophyta > Magnoliopsida > Myrtales > Myrtaceae > Rhodomyrtus > Rhodomyrtus psidioides. The sequence goes on along the minus strand of JAILYB010000103.1, from coordinate 2,648,270 downwards.
TAGTATTCTACAATGACTTTTAGTTTCCATTTAATATTGTTGAAAACTGGGAATGACTACTGGAGGATCTTAAAACCAAGGGTTATAGCTTTTTACACTGAATTGGTCCACAGATATTTTGTTTTTACCACCCATTTGAGGTCTTAAGAGTCAGTTTCTTCATCACATTTCACAGCAAGTTGAGTGACAAAATTGCAGTTTTCCTGGTCATCTGTTTATGTTAACCCGACATGCGTTAGAGACACTGGGGACATGGATTATGCAATATTGATTAGAGACGAGAGGAATTACGTCTATATCTTCACTGAACCTCCGCTGCAGACAGGATGCCCGTTATTTTAGGTGACAAAGAGTCAACTGATACATGGCTGGGCTGTTCGTCTTCTTCCAAATTTGATGAGAGCCAGATCTGGTAAGAGCTCTTTGACTGTGGAAAGATTGGATGAGATCTGCCTTATGTAATGTACCTTGCTAATAGAATTTTTTTCGTTTAGAACTGGTACCCAGTGACACCAGTAATGGGCAAGCCATCGTTTGATGGACCATAATGCATTAAGAAGGTAAGCTCTGTTTGGCTTATCTTCTTCATTTGGGACACTCACATCAAAGTTTCGCTTATAATGCCAAAGAATTTTACTCATAAGGGATAGTGTTGCGCGGAACAAGCGATCGATCAAATAAATAGACAGAACGAGTAAAGTAAATCGAACACGAGATGTATGTGGTTCGGTCATAGAGACCTACGTCCACGGGGAGAGTAGCAATGAATTCCACTATAGAACGAGCGATACACGGAGATTACAGATCCCACTCGAGTTACACAAACACACTCTTGATGTTTCCCCTCCCCAATTACATCCAACAACGCACACAGTATTTAGCCATCAATTCCTAACGAAATAATCTCTCAATCTCGCAAAGAAATTACGTACAAATTCTTACCGCAAGAATTTAATCGACTCGAACACAAAGTCTCCTTGATGTAATTTGTGACGAAATCTTCTGCCACGCACTCAAGATAATGGCGCTTCAAGAAACTTATTCAAGCACTCTATGGCGCTTCAACCTCTATATCAACTACTGCCCAAGAAAAAACGCCCTCATGAAGTTATATAATGCCCACTAAAATCGGCATAAGAGTTCTCCACGTGGGCCACGCAAATCCCTTTCAATATTACAAATTTGGTCAAAGAGAGCACTTTCCCCTTTTGTCTTTTTCTTTAGCTTCAAGTCTTCATTGGTTACTCTCATGGCTAATGCACGTCCGCAATAGAAAAGGAAACTCCACCAACTAGATTCCTTTGGAATTCTATCAAAGATAAAGTCCAAGATAGGACTTTCATACTTTTATTCCTTATCTCGTGCAGAAGAGGATATATCATTTTACGAGTTTAATTGATTTCGAACGTCCGCAAAAGATTTCAACTTCCACTTTTTTAATCTTGCGAGTAAGTCTTATCCGCAATTTCAAATTTTTCGCATCAAGCTCAAACTCGAGACATGTTATAACAATCTCCACATTGGCTCGACGTTTGTACCAAGCCGCAATCGCTTCGCTGATAATTTGAATATCATCTGCTACTCTCCCAACAGCGCCGATGGGTTCAACCGCCACAGATATCATCCAAGCCTAAGCCATGCGTGAACTTCGCCATAAACGATGACCTCATCAACACACCAACTCCACATGCACCTTTAACTGCTCCACAAGGACTATTTGACAAAAGATCCTTAATCACCGATAAAGCAAAACCATCGTTGCATCCATATATGTCAGGAGACCGAAAACTTACCTTGTCAAAATCAGCAGTTACAGTAACTGTTGGCTCTACAAGCTCCACCTCGCTACAAGCACCATCTATGTCGATTACCACTCTAGTACCTATTACCTCAAGAGTTTCTGGTTGTTACTCCAACTCAAGCTGAACACCGTCCAGATCCGTATAAACATTGCCACAATCACTCCTAGCCAGAAGTACTAGAGACTCGTCAAAGGTAACTTCTCTGCTGCAAGCCGGTGAATTTATAATCGGGCACCACAACTGATCGCCACACTCACCTTGTACATAGCCATGGAATATGCACCTTGCCTCCACATCGAGCTTACCATCACTTACTCGATAATAACACGGGCAAATAAACATTCTAAAATTAGAATCATCAGCAACATTACCTGACCACACTTCTTCGGGACTCTGATATCCAATCGTAGTCGATGGGGATCTTTTCACCATGTAGCTCACCATACTAAGCGCATCCGCTGGAATTCTCCTAGCCATACCAACACTAGAGATCTTTTCACGGGCCGACTCTAGTAATGTTCTGCTCATCAATTCTGCAAACTGTTGTGGTTTACTACCACTAGTACGGTGTTTCACTATGCTCTTTTTCATGCAGAATTTATTTACCAGCTTCGAGCAGGAATCCATGCTACTGTCAGTTCGCACATGCTTGATCAACTTACCAGTCTCCATTCCGATCAAAGCTCTTGACCGCGTATTCCTGACAATAGCATCAAACTTGTGCTTCTGCACAAACACCCAGGCTTTCCTCGAGTAGCCATTAGACCCTCGAACAGATGTCGACGTCTCAGGAGCGAAACTTATCAATATCTCACCTTGAAGTTTATACAGGCCGCCATGCTTGATTCCTTTCATTATCACCAAGACACCTCGAACAATCTTCAGAACTCCACCTCGTGAAGAATATCTGTATCCAGCTGAATCTAGAGCACCCAAGGAAATTAAGTTCTTTTTCAATTCTAGAACATGTCGTACTCCAGTCAATGTCCTCACAATACCATCATGCATTCTGATTTTAACGTCACCAATACCCATAACATCGCATTCAGCGTTGTTTCCCAACTGCACTTTACTACTATCCATGCATTGATAAGAAGTAAACCAGTTCCTGTTTGGTGTAGAATGAAAAGAACAACCAAAATCCATAATCCATCCATCAAACGACGAATTCTCAGTGATAGACAAGACACAATCGACACCATCAGAATTTTCAGCTACAGCTGCAACATCATCCCCAGATTCAACTCCAATTCCCTTAGCCCTTTCGTTTTTCAGCTTAAAACAATTTCTTCTAAGATGCCCTGTCTTGCCGCAGTTCCAACAGACATCACCGCCAGTCCTAGACTGACTACGTCTATTCATGTTCATACTACTTCTGCTAACACAAGTACTAGCTCTTCCTCTTTCACCTACTGAAGTTGTAGATATAGATTCGTCAGATTCTCTTCTACGGATATCCTCACTCATAATTAAATCTCGAATCCCATCAAACGTCAAACTAGTTGACCCAAAAGAATTACTAACAATAGTAACAGTAGTATTCCAACTATCATGCAATGAGGACAATAGAATCAAAGCACGTACCTCATCTTCAAAGTCAATCTCAACTGAACTCAATTGACTAACGATCACATTGAATTCATTGATATGATTAGTAACTGACACACATTCGCTCATCTTCAAATTAAACAGACGTAGCATCAAATAGACCTTGTTGATCGCAGAGAGCTTCTCGTACATGTCTGACAAGGCTTTCATCAAACCCGCAGTGGTCTTCTCCTTGACGATATTAAACGCGACGTTACGAGCCAACGTTAGCCGAATAATACCCATCGCTAGTCTATCCAGCAAATCCCAATCAGGTTGCTTCATCGTTTCTGGTTTCTTCCCAGACAGGGGCTCGTGCAACTTCATATGATATAAATAATCTTCTATCTGCATCTTCCAGAAACCAAAGTCCTTCCCATCAAATCTGTCGATTTTCACTTTAGCTTCTTCTGTCGCCATCGATTCGCTTCAACTCAAGCAAGCCTAGCTTTGATACCAATTGTTGCGCGGAACAGGCGATCGATCAAATAAATTGACAGAACGAGTAAAGTAAATCGGACACCGGATGTACGTGGTTCGGTCGTGGAGACCTACGTTCACGGGGAGAGCAGCAATGAATTCCACTATAGAACGAGCGATACACGGAAATTACAGATCACACTCGAGTTACACAAACACACTCTTGGTGTTTCCCAGCCCCAATTACATCCAACAACGCACACAGTGTTTAGCCACCAATTCCTAACGAAATAATCTATCAATCTCGCAAAGGAATTACGTACAAATTCTTACCGCAAGAATTTAATCGACTCGAACACAAAGTCTCCTTGGATGTAATTTGTGACGAAATCTTCTGCCAAGCACTCAAGATAATGGCACTCCAAGAAACTTATTCAAGAACTCTACGGTGCTTCAACCTCTGTATCAACTACTGCCCAAGAAAAAATGCCCTCATGAAGTTATATAATGCCCACTAAAATCTGTACAAGAGTTCTGCACGTGGGCCACGCAAATCCCTTTCAATATTGCAAATTTTGTCAAAGAGAGCACTTTCCCCTTTTGTCTTTTTCTTTAGCTTCAAGTCTTCGTTGGTTACTCTCAAGGCTCATGCACGTCCGCAATAGAAATGGAAACTCCACCAACTAGATTCCTTTGGAATTTTGTCAAAGATAAAGTCCAAGATTGGACTTTCATACTTTTATTCCTTATCTCGTGCAGAAGAGGATATATCCTTTTACGAGTTTAATTGATTCCGAACGTCTGCAAAAGATTTCAATTTCCTCTTTAATCTTGCGAGTAAGTCTTATCCGCAATTTCAAATTTTTCACATCAAGCTCAAACTCGAGACATATTATAACATATAGTATACAAAGCCTTCAGGACTTCACGAACGGAGCACTAGAACGTTGATAAAAGAACTTTGTATTTTCTGCTTCACGTGCAATATGCCTTTGGTTTCTTAGTGTCTTTATTCGTCCTAGCTAATAATCATAGGAACTTGCTGATAGTTGTCAAATTTTTTTTTTTTTTTTTTGCTTTGAAATGTGCTTCCATGAGTGATTCATAGCTGATTATATGGAGGAATAATTTTTGTGGATGGTTGATGATCTCCTGAAGTTCCATGTGAAGAAGTGTTGGAGTTGGCGAATATTTTGGGGACCCTTGTTTCTCACACTGGGTACGCCCACGTGAGTTTAGGGAACCAAAGTGTTATCTGACGATATGTGACCCATGAGCGCAGGATGCGGGGGTTCGGGGGCAGCGCCCCCGACACGGGTGTCCCGTTGCCTGGTCAGCGCGCGGGGCTTCCGCTGTAAACCAAATATCATAGTGAAATTTCTTGCAGGACGTAGCCATATTCTGGGGTGAATCTGGGAAATCTCGTGCGTCATTCAATTTTTTCTTGATTTCTGTGTGATCGTTCTGACTCGGTGTGCGATAAATCCCATCAAAAAGATGTGGTCAATTTGTCGTACGATGGAGATTGTTATCCACATCCGAACGAATCATAGCTGGCAGAGATTGAAGCAACGAAGATAGTTTCTTTCTCTTGATCAGGACTTCCATACATGTTCTTTAATTTCGTTTATAGGGTATGCAGATTCTTTTAATTCCTTTATGTTCTATCTTCTACGAAACTTGCAGGATGAGCGGCCAATGCCTCCAATGTATTTTGTTTTCCTATTATTATAATATTTAGATCTTATTACTTACTTAATCAATGATAACTATAAATTTTAGAAATCAATTATGCTTTAATTAGATTTAAAATAAAAAAATAAAAGAAATCATTTTATCCAACGATCACAAATTTTAAAATCGCTAGAGAAGAATAAATTTTTTTTTTAAAAAAAATCGCCGCTAAAGAATATATTTCGTCGCTAACTATATTCTATTTATTATATTTTCAATTTATTATTTTAGTGATGAAAAGTGTTTTCATAGCTAAAATAATTTAAGTAAAAAAAAATTAGCGACGAAAAACATAATTCGTCGCTAAATTGATGAAAATTCAAATAAAAAAGAAAGAAGTAGCGATGAAAAATATAATTTGTCTCTAAATTAGCGACGAAAAACATAATTCGTCGCTAAATATGTTCTATTTCAGATATTTTCAATTTCTTAATTTAGCGACAAAGGTATTTTTGTCGCTAATTTATTTAAATAAAAAATAATTAGTGACGAAAAAAATAATTCGTCGCTAATTTGATGGTAATTCAAATAAAAAGAAATAATTAGATATGAATTTTTTTTTTTCGCAATTTTCGTCGCTAATTAGCCGTGAATATTGTTTCGTCGCTATTTTTATCTCTAATTTAGCCATGGATAATTTTTCGTCTCTAATTGGCGTCGAATATTTTCATCGCTAAATTCGTCGCGAATTAGCGACGAAATTTCTTCGTCCCTAATTTTCCCAGGCTAAAACCTTGTTTTTTTTTTTGTGTGGTGAAAGTGAAGAAAATTGTTCTCTCTGTTTCTTTCTAGTGACCAAAATATTGAGATCGTGGAGAGTTGTATCCACGATATTGCTCGCACAATTGAAGTGGTGATCATCCGCAAGTTCTTTATCTTCCGTTCGATGTTTTGGTGGTATGTCTGAACTACAGATCTAACACTTGTGGGGCTCGAATCGGAGAACATTTGAACCATTTTCATTTCAAGCATGCAACAAGAGGTAATCCATTAACCCCCCCTTCGTTAATTTTGATTTTCGGTTGAAATGCACGAACAATACCTTTAGCGATACATGTATGGGTTTTATTTCCACTGCGTTATTCTATATGTTTTATTTGCCTATGCATGTTATGCATATCGCAACAGATCTCTCAATCTAGAAACGAGGATACTAACAATTTCCGCATCACGGACGAAATGTCATGAGGAAATCAGCCCCACCGGTGCAAGTAAAAGTGTTGCTCCTGTCGTCGAAAGCGTAGGTGTAAGCTTGAGGGCACTAGCCTTTAAAGATCTTTGAGTAGTCCGTCGGGGGGCATGTCTGCGGCGACCCATACGCCCCGGTGCAGTAGTACTACGGTTGGTTGAGCGCCTGACATGCGCTCTTGCACGCCACCACGCTCCCATCCGACCCCTTCACCGCCAGCTCCGGGGGGCACATGGAGTTCACGTTGCTTGGGAAGCTCGTGGTATTGCACTCCTTGCCACTCCCCTGTGGGGTCACGGAGAGCGGCAGGTTGAAGCTACCCACGAGGCTGATGTCATAGGTGTCTTGATTACCGGAGCCAGCCGCTGCGAGGGTGAACTCCGCTAGGGAGGCTGGCAGGATCACCCCGGCGCCGTTGCAGCTTACCTGGCCGGAGCCACAGCCCGCTGTGGCGCAGGTGAACTTGACAGAGGCATTGGTGGTGTTGACACCTGATTTTTGACCAAGTCTTTTTCAATTTTATTTTTTTGAAAAAAAAATCACAAAAAATTCATAAAAAGTCAACAAATTACACAATCAACTTTGTGGCCTTGGCCAAGCCCAAGGAACCATTTTTGACCAAAAAATAATTTTTCATATTTTTCACATTTTTTTAGTATTTTTAGAAAATAGGAAAATACTTAAAAAATTCAAGAAAAATAGCATTTGAGGTCACAAAAATATGGAAAAATATCCAATATTTTTCTTTTTAATCCCTTGTATTTCTGACCTCACAAAAAGTTCAAAATCAGATTCAATTATGGGTGTTCCTTTGTAACCCGTGCTATTGAATTTGAGAACAAAATATCAATTGAGTCTTTTAATTTACAATTTTGGCATTTTATAGGATCTTGACATCCATTCTAACTGTCCCTTATCGCAATTTAGCAGAATTGTTTGTACAAATTGCTCAATTGCACGAATTTGGCAAAATTGCATACTAAAATTGCATTTTTAGTCCTTGAAATTGAGCATAATTGAAATTACTTTCAATTCAAGGGCTTTCATTGCAAATTAAACATACTGCCCAAAGGGTTTCACCATTTTGAATCGATTGGCTCAGATAATTTGACCCAATTTGATCATTTGAACCTTCAATTGCACAATTCCCCAATTTGCAATTAGAAGGAAAATTGGGGTTTTTATTGAAATTGATGTAAACTTTTGAGTAAAATTACATTTTCTGATAGAATTCATGCTCTAGATTCGATTTTGAGGTTCAATTGCAAAATTTTCCCATTAATTTGGGATTAATTTGAAAAATCCTGTTCGGAACCGGTCAGACCGGTCGAACCGGTCCGCTACAGTGTCATCGTCTTCCTCAAAGATCCTGCGCAGATGAACAGTGGAAGGTTGAATTTCGAGGACAAAATTGACCAAGCAATCGGCGGCAGTTGAAGAAGCGTTGGTGGGCGTCTTACACCTTATCTCTAGACCTTTCGATCAAGACCGGCCCCATGACAAATGACCGCCGGACGAGCTCCGGCGAGGTCAGTCAAATCTTTGAACCTGCGAAAGTCAACATTCTCGAGCGCAGGACAAATTCGTGTCAAATTCGCACGAAATGAAGCCCGCCGGAGGACTAAACGGAGTTGGACGGAAATGCCCGTCCTCCACGACGCCGTTTGGGCCTAAAAGCACGTGGCTGCACGTGCAATTTGAAGTAGTTCGCCTCTCCCGTTCGGCGCCGAAATTCGAGAAGGCTATATAAGCCTACGGAGGTTTTCTGTTGAAGAGGACGGTTGATTCAGTTGAGGAAAGAGAAACTGAATCGCGTAAGAGAGAGAAAACGCGAGAGAGAGCTCGCTCTCCGACCCCCGTCGTGGAGAAACTGAGCTCAAATTGCGGAGCACCGGTTGGGCCTTCCCAGGCTAAACCAAAGCTCCATGAGGCCGTTAGAAGGTCGTCTGAAGCGCCAAGAAGCGATCGTCGCCGGCCGCGCCCTGTGAAATCGCAAGAACAGGTGAGTCGCAGTCTCGAGTTCTTCTTTGAGCATTCATGGCGATTCACACATTTCTTGAGCATTCTTGCAATTAGTGTGTGCCTTTTATTCCCTGAACATCACTGACCATCGTCGTGTATCTTGTGTGCATCGATTTTGTCTTAACGCGCCCAATCGAGTCTTTCAATCCAACCTCCATTGTCGAGCCACTGTTCATCTTTCCCCAGCCAAATCTGGGCCGAGCGAGCTCAATCGGAGCTCGAGGTGAGTCTTCTGAACCTCTACCGGTGCTGTTCTGTGATTGAATTGCTGCGATTTTAGATAAATTACGCGATCGAACTCCCATGGCCGTACTCGGCACTTTGCATGATTCTTACGATTCTGTGAATAAAATGTTGCGATTCCTAGATATGTTAAAATAGAGATCATTACGAGTCGATTGCCGCCGGTCTCGCTCCAATCCGTTAAGATTCTACCGTCGGATCATCGCCGGGGAGTCGTGGCCGTTCGTTCAGCAATGGTCGCGAGGTTGAAGACGATGCCAACCTGGCAGGTCAACGAGTCAAAGCCTTAGGTGGCGTCCGGCCATTGGTCCACGTCAGTGTCGAGTCAGCTCGACCTTTAGTTTGTTAGGACCAGTCAGCATTAGATCGGACGATCTAGGATTATCGAGTCTAATAAATGGTGACCGTCCGATTGGAAATTAGGATTATTCGAAAATGATTTTAATCGTAAAATCAATCAGAACGGAAACGGTGCCGTTTAGACGAAGGATTAGGCGACGTCGTTTTGGGTTAATGAAAATAGACGGTTCAGATCAAGTTCCACGTTCTAATCGTAGCCGTAGATTTAAGTAGTTAGATCAGACGGCCCTGATCGAGTCTCCGTTCAATCTAGACCGTAGGTTCTAATAATCAGATCTAAGGGACGCGGACAAGCCACGTTGTTCAATATAGGCCGTTAGATCAGATTAGGATAATCTGAAAAACGAAAATGCGATGCGGCGTCGTTTTGGAGCCGAGAGTTTCGCGGATCCGGGTCTGGGCCGGGTTCCGACCCGAGTGGGTCGGGTCGACCCGGTCCGAATCACATTTTTTAATTAAAAAAATCAAAAATGATTTTAAAAAATAAAAAAATATAGAAAATCAGAAAAATCCTAGAAAATCCAAAAAAAATGCTAGAAAATTCCAGGAAATTCCAAAAGGTGTGGAAAAATTGTGGAAAAATCCTAGACATTCTAGAAATCCCCAAAAATCGAGGATTGACCACAGACAACTAGTCAACCCTAATTTTTGGGTTTCTTATCCAAATTTCCGAGACTTGACGATATTACCCTTTAGGGGTAAGTCGCCTCAGTTGTGTATGCAAGATAAGGCCGATAATGCCAAGGTAAGAATTAGGATCGATTAGACAACTAATTCTTAAGTTTGGGTTTCGAGTCCCGCATCTTTTCTCAAAATGACGATTTTGCCCTTCAATAGGAAAATTGTCTTTCTTGTCTCAATCGAGTTCTGAAAATTGCTTAAAGTTAGGGTTTGGGTCAGGTGAACGACCAACCCTAATATTTGAGATTTTCAGTTCTCGTCTTTGTCCAAATGACGACTTTACCCCTCCAAGGGTAAAATCACTTGAAAATTCCAAAAAAATCCTGGAAATTCCCGAAAAATAGGAAATGGATTGGATTGATGGCCAATCATATTTCCACTGTCTTTTGACTTCTCAATTTGTCTAAAATGACAGATTTACCCTTTTAAGGGTAAATTTTCCCCGAATTATTCAAAATTACGATTCTGCCCCTCATGGGTGAATCATGTCCAAATCACTCCTAAGCCTTGATTGATATTTCTCTAGGCCAATAAGGCCTCATTAGGGATATCATGCTGATTTCATGTGTTTTATCCGCATGTACTGGATCCTCGATTTGTGCACCTTTTTTTATTGATTGTGATTGATAGGGTAGTATCTCTTATCTGCATGAACTCCTAGATTTAGGATCCGTACCCCACTCATCTGTATGAAATCTTAGGATCAGATAAACCATTCAGCTTAGGTACCGAAAGGGCGTCAACTTTGACAGTTGGCGTAACTAAGTCCCCGAACCTACTTCTCTGGTTTCCGTAGAATCGAATAGATCACTTCCAACTATTCGATAGGGTTTCCGATCGTACCCTCCATGAAACGATTGGTGGCGACTCCTTGGCATGTACACTCATCACATGCCACTAGACCACACTGAAGGTCGACCACGTATATCCAGCAGTTGCGACTTGGGAAATGGACCTTGGGAGAGGCCCGCGTCCGATCAAGCCAACGATCGGGCGGCCCATTAGCCCCGCCCCGCCTCATGAAAGGGGGGAGAAGGGTCGCGACAGACTGGCGACTCTGCTGGGGACTTATTCTAAACCAGAATCTCTGGTTACGAATTCTAGAGGACTTGAGCCGATTAAAAAGTTGTTTGGTTTATCTGACCTTATTTTCTGCAGATGCTCTCGAAGGTGAGGTACGTATGCTAACCATTGTGTTAGATATTTTTGCAGATTGGAGAAATAAGGGGTGGCGTGATTGTTGACATCTTTCCTGCAGGTTGGAGTTGGGAATGTATGTTTATTTTTATGCACATACTGAAGCGGTGCTTTGATATAAACTGCTGTGCATGACTTTGCATTGTGATGATCACGACACATTGCACACACTGGCGGTCAAACCCCGACTGCAACCACCCCTAGGTTACCTTAGATAGGGAAAGGGTGCGAAAAGGATCTTGTGTTTGATGGCACTTGAGACTTTCGTACTCATTCCCGCTCATCATCTGCATTGGCGATGTCTAGCCCTCTTGGGTAGGTACCCTTGGGGAGGAATCTGCCTCGTGTGGATCGTGAGAGCCTGAGCCGTAGGTTCCTCACCTGATTTTTGATTTCTTAGAGTATACCCACTTGTCTCATGCGCATGTCTATGGATGGTTGGTATACCTAAAACCGCCCATTAATAAGAGGGGGACATTCCACATTCCTCCAGGTATGGTTGGTAAGGCATTTACTTCCGATGTACTTTACTATTCCTTGCTCCATGATATGGCTCATGCATTACATACATTCATGTGCATTCACGTCATGCAAATCGCTGAAGTGACTAATTGAAACAACAATGGTAATAGGTTAGAATGTCGCTGTTCCCTAAGAGCTCGACAGAATTGGTGACCTTCGAATACCTGAGGAAGGTCACTCGCCCTGGACCAAACACAAGGCTACACTTCACTAGATTCATGCATGGTCGGGAGCTGACTGGACGTAAGCTAGGGTATGCGGAAGACTGTCAAACTCGCTATTACGTTGATAACCTCAGATTCAAGCGACAAGCAGACGGAATGTTTAAGGACTATCTGGAGATGAAGAGACAGCGTCGTAACCAGTTGGCCAGGGAAGCATATGCCCGTCGGAAGGCTGAACTACTGGCCAGAGAAAGTGTGCCCATAGTCACTTTCTGGGGAAGAAAGAGGCGCCCTGCGACCAAGACAAAACCGAAGCGTATCTCGCTCAAGAAGGCGAAACCCGAGAAGACTCCTGAAGTCGTCGTACCATGGACCAGAGAATGGCCAGAAGAACTACAGCCTCTCGACCAAAACACTGAAGACGACTCATTTACACTTGATTAGAGGAAAACTCCCGACCAATTATCATTTGGGTAGACCCCTGGGAAATGAGTGATTTAGACCCTCACATTCCAACGGTCTTTTATAGCTTTCTTGTTTGAAAGATCTATCTTTACCTTTCTTCCATTAAAACACTTTGATTGTAATAAAAGTTCACCCCACTTTGTCTTTTGATGTATTGACCAATGGAACGTGACGTTGCTATTTCCCTTAGTCACTGAGTAAACCTGACTAAATTGCATAATTTACTTCCTTGAAATTCAAATTAGGCTTTGAGTCAGTCTTTTAAGACCTGAAAAATGTCCTAATTTCCATTTCTCCAATTGAACTATGCAATCGAGTCAGCTCATGCATATCTCATGACATCTACACGTTCATACGTTTGAAGTAATTTCTGACGATTGATTTTTCAAAATCATTTGCATATTTTAGACTTGATGGGAAAGAATGATATTCAAGTAATCAAAATCCCCCGGGCCGAACTCCAATCATGGTGGGACAGCATGGGCGAAGCTAGCCAAAAGTATGCTGGATCACTCCTAGGATACCTATTAGACCTGCTGAAGATTGAATGTCCACCTACCTTTATCCAAGCTATGGCGCTCTATTGGGATCCTACCACCACTACATTTTGCATGGAAGGACTAGAGATTACTCCCACTATCGAGGAATACAGCGCCGTCATCGGAGTTGAGTTCACTCCTATGCCCGTCCGACCCCCCATAGGATTTGAACCCCTGAGTCAGTTGGCTGAGTTCCTTGACACAGGTCTAAATGAAGTCAAAGCAGATGCAAAAAGAAATTCTGGATGAGTCTCATTGTCTTTCCTTATAGACCGATTTTCCTGCCTCCCTGCTAATAAATGAACCAAATCTGGTAGAGCCTTTGTCTTGGCATTCTTTAACTTTGTACTATTCTCGATTTCATCTGTCACCTTTGACCCTATCATGGCCGTAGTAGCTAGACAAGTCTGTTGTGGGTGGGATTACTCAAACATCCTCCTTGCCGAGACCTTCCTTTCCCTAAATCGCTTCAGGAAAAATAAAAAGGGAATCTTTAGAGCCTCTAGTGATCTTTTGTATCTGTGGTTCACATCCCATATCAGACAATTCCACATCCGCATGGGTTTCACTGAAATCAGCCCTGATGCACATCCTCTTAAAACCTTTGCCAGAACACATACACCCATTCCTAAGTTCAACTTTGTAGAGTGGAAGAACTTCCTTAAAATTCTAAAGCCCGAACAACTCCGATGGCGACTAAGGTTGCCAACGCTGGTGTCGCGACCCGTCCGGAAGCGGACGCGGCTAATGGATTACCGATCGCGTACCTTGGATCGGCGCGAGCCCTCCCAGGCCCATACCAAATCGCGGCGGGAGTATTTTTTAAAGGATTCGACGATAAGAGTCGATCACTTTCGACCTTCAGTGTGGTCGTGGTGGCATGTGCAAATTATGCATGCATTTGGAGTCGCCACCGGTCTTTCTTGGAGGGTAGACCGGAAACCTTACTGATCGATTGGGAGAGATCGATCAGTTCTGCAGAACCAGAGATTTTGGGTTCGGGGACTTGGTTACGCCGGTGTCATTACTAACGCCCTTTCGGTACCTAACGCGAGTGATTTTCCTGGCTAAGAGTTCATGCGGGTGCAATCTTAGGTGAGGTAGGTTTGATTCAGGGTTTCATGCAGATTGGAAGACTGTTCCTATCAATCGCAATCAATTTAAATGAAAGCGCAATCAAGTGCATAAATAAATCACATCAATGCACGTCAATTCACATCACATGGCCTCCTAGTATAGCCATAAGGGCTCAAGTAAGGTGTGATTTCAGGTCCAGGATAAAACGGGAAGATTTGGAGGCGATTTGGCCCGAAGGGCAAAATCGTCAATTTTTGGACGATTTGGATACCGAATTACCCAAAATACTCCATGGCCAGTTGATTATGGCCATTTCCCATTTTCTGGAATTTTTCCGAATTTTTCTGAATTTTTTATGATTTTCGATTTTTTTATTTATTAAAAAGCATGTCTTTGACATTAGATAACACTCAACTAGATAAATAAGCTAACCACTAGACTGAAATAAATACATGCAAATCAAGTCTATAAAGGCAATATTTTTGAAAAATAATTCTGATATACGGATCGGATACGTAAAACATACCGAATTGGACGCCGGCCTTCAATCTCCCAGCCCCAGCCTTCCATCTCCAGTCGCCACATTGGAATATCAAAATGGTGCATCAAACCTTTGGAACATGCACTCACTCAAAGTAGATAGTCAACAAAGTTCAACCAATTAAAGGATAAAACAAGTTTCTCGAATTAAACTCTAATTATCGTGCTAATTTTACCTACTGAGATATGCATAATATTCATTCATTCACATGCGAAGTTAAAACTAAGTCATGCGAATTAAACATGGCAAGCAGTCGACAATTAAACATATAAAAGCCTAATTAGACAAAATAAATAAATAGAAGCATTTCCTATCTATTTCTTATTTTTTTTTTGACAATTTGTGAAATTTTCTGATTTTTAATTATTTTTAATTAATTAGTAATTAATTAATAATTTAATATTTATTAAAAGGGGGCCGGACCCGGGTCGAGTTCTCGGATCCGGGCCTGGATCAAGCCGTCGGACCTGATCGGGCCCGGATAGAAGGACTCAAATCAGGCCCGGTCTGCGCGAGAGATGCCCAGGCCCACTTCTTTGCCTTTCACTCTTCTATTTTAAAACAGGCCCAAAATTAGCTAAAGGACGGGGCCAAAACCACAAGAGCCCAGCCGAACAGGCCCACCCGATCAGCCTTCAAAATCCAACGAGCCCTATCAGGTAACCCACCGAAAATTAACTCACGTGAAGCAGCCCAATATGCCACTGTTCAATCGTCTTCTTCCTCGTGCGAGCATCATCACAGGGACGTCGCGCGCGCGCTCAGCTTCAGCGCCGTCATCTTCCCTCGTCGACGCTCATCGACAGATCCCAAAGCTGACCGTCTGGTTCTGTTCGTCCCTTCGCCGCGCCGTCTTCTCCGTGGAGCTAGAGGCGAGCTCGAGTGAGCTTCGGCTTGCGTCGCCGGCGTCCCTCGCCCCCCGACGAAACCACCTGCGACCGTGACCAAGCCCCCGCCAGCCTTCGCATGCTTCGCCTTCCGTCGGGACACGCTCACCACCACCGTCAGAGTGCCGACCGGTCCTGCCCGTGTCCGTGCCCGCTGGTATTTCGCCACCTATCGACGACCTTGACAGCTGTCCGTTACTCCTAGCGCCAAGGACAGCCACCGCGACTTGCTCGCCTGGGCTCGCTCGCTGGAGACGCTAGATCTAGTCGTCCACGACTGGCTCGGGTCGCCTCAGCACCAGGTCCGAGCTCGTGCGCGACGTCCGCCCGCATCTGCGTCGCCTATATCCGCCCTTGCCTCGGCCCAAGCTCGAGTCGCCCCGACATCTGACGAGGCTCGCTCGTCGGATCGCCGCTTGCTCATGCTCCACTAGACCCGGTCGCCATCACAAACTCCGGTTTGCTTATCCAGTAGCAAGACCACGACGCCGAGACTCGCCAGTCATGCCAACGCCTCCGGCGTCTCACCACGACCACCCCAAGGACCGACGACCAAGAGCAATGGACTTGACCAATGCTCGAGACCTTCCACTGCCGCTCCGTCTCAGCCCCGCTTAACTTCGATGAACGGATAGTCACTCAAAACTTGCCACGGTTCAAAACTAGCATGGGCGATAAGCTTTACGCATGAAGTCGCAAGCCAGTTCTGGAGATCAACGGATGCGCTCTTTCTTCTTCTCCGTTTTCTCAGAACTCCCTCATGGTTGCTCCCTTCTCTCTTTTTCTTTTTTCTCTTCTTTTGGTTCCTCGTGGAACCCCTTTTTCCACAGATTCCTCCTCTTTAATTTTTTTTATTCCATATTTGGCCCATTTGACCACCCCATTCGCCATCTCTTTCTCTTTGTTTATATATTTTGTTGTTGCCCAACTTTCCCTCCATATTTGGTCGGTCATTGAATTTTGTGTGGCCCCAAAGACCAACGTGCAGAAACGTTACTGTGAGCTCCTTTGGATTCTCTTGATTAACGAATCAACAGGTTGACTGGCTATCCAATTCTTCCTTTTTTTTATATTTTATTTTTCCAAAATATTACAGAAAATACGAAAAATATGAAAAATTATTTTTTGATCAAATTGGTTCATTTAGCTGGGCCAAGCTCATCGAAGTTGATTTTGTGATTTTATGAACTTTTTATATATTTTTAATTAATTTTAAAGAACAAAAATCACAATAATAGGTGGTCAAAAATCAGGTGTCAACAGCTGCCCCTCTTTGAGAGGAATCTCGTTAGAGGTTTCTCTTAAAGATAAGGTGGTACCTGATTCCTAACCGACTCAACTGGGAAAATGAGAGAAGAAATGCTACGACATTGAATTCTTAAGGACATTTGATGAAAGCTCAAATTAATCCCCGGTTTGCTCTAACAATTTGAACATGGGCCGGAGTGAGAGGCTTACCTGAAGCTCACCTGTCGGATGTTGCCGGTTGCGACGACTTTCAAGAAGATACCTAAGACTCGTTCAGAATATCCTAGGGAGATTAAGCTCTGACCTATATGGTAGGTCATACCATCATGGGATTCCTAATTGGTAGGAACCTGAGAAGGGCGCATCCCACACTTTGGGATTTCCCAAGGATTTTGATCCGTATGGTGGATCGGACCTTTGTGTTGATCCTTACGGCGGTATTTACCAATGTGTTGACCCTTGTGGCGGTTTCTACCATTGGTTGACCCTTCAGGCGGTTTCTACCATACATTGACCCTTCAGGCGGTTTCTACCATTGTGTTGACCCTTCAGGCGGTTTCTACCATTGGTTGACCCTTCAGGCGGTTTCTACCATTGTGTTGACCCTTCAGGCGGTTTCTACCTTTGTTTTGACCCTTCAGGCGGTTTCTACCTTTGTGTTGACCCTTCAGGCGGTTTCTACCATTGGTTGACCCTTCAGGCGGTTTCTACCATTGTGTTGACCCTTCAGGCGGTTTCTACCTTTGTTTTGACCCTTCAAGCGGTTTCTACCTTTGATTTGACCCTTCATACGGTTTCTACCTTTGTTTGTTTTGAAAAGGGGTCTCATGACGAGGGTTCTCCACGTCCGATGAGACTGCTTGAATTTTGAAATGGGGTCTCATGATGAGGGTTCTCCACGTCCGATGAGACTGCTTGATTTTTGATTTTTTTTTTTTTGAAAAGGGGTTCTATCCTCATCCCTTCTTTTGAAAGATCCCGAAACTTGTCGGGAATTCAATTTTGAAGCAGTGAAAGATTTTATCTTGACAAAGCTTCACTTAAGTCTGTTGAGGTGATATTCTGGGAGATTGGTGTTTCCAACGGATCCTGCAGAAGTTCGAGCCGCTCTGTGATAATGGTCTTTTGTAAGGAATGCGCTCAACCTCCTACTAACATGTGCCCAGGTTTTAGGATCATTCGCAGCGCATACATTTTGATCGGTCGGGAGGTCTTCCACGGGACCGTAATGTTGAGCTTGGATATTGGTTTTCAAGGGGGACCCGCTTTGGAGTCGAGGCCACTGAATGAAATCCTTCACCATCTGCTCCGGGTTTACAAGTCAAGAACCCTGCAAAATGAGAAAGAAATAGTCTTGCTCGTACTTCTTCGAGCTAAGCAATATGTTAACCCAAGTGTCTTAGTCAGAGAAGACTGTTTCAGGGTTATGATGTTGGTAGGATTGGGGACCGAAAAAGGCTTGTTTTTGGCCCAGAATTTATGAGGGGATTGACATTGGTGATCATTGCAAACTTGTCACATGTCTTTTCCATTTTGCATCTTCAATTTTTGAGGCATGCAACCGCTTTTGACAACTCTGTCTGCGTCTTCCACGCCTGACATCATTTAGAGGAGTGTCGCGACCCGTCCGAAAGAGGACGCGGCTAATGGATTACCGATCGCGGGCCTTCCCCCGCACAAGGGTGCGGATCGCGGGCTTTGGATCGGCGCGGGCCCTCCCAAGCCCATACCAAATCGCGGCGGGAGTATTTTTCAAAAGGATTCGACGATAAGAGTCGATCGCTTTCGACCTTCAGTGTGGTCGTGATGGCCTGTGCAACTTGTGCATACATTTGGAGTCGCCACCGGTCTTTCTTGGAGGGTAGACCGGAAACCTTACTGACCGATTGGGAGAGGTCGATCAGTTCTGCGGAACCAGAGATTTTCGGTTCGGAGACTTGGTTACGTCGGTGTCATTACCAACGCCCTTTCGGTACCTAACGCGAGTGATTTTCCTAGTTAAGAGTTCATGCAGGCGCAATTTTAGGTGAGGTAGGCTTGATTCAGGGTTTCATGCAGATTGGAAGACTGTTCCTATCAATCACAATCAATTTAAATGAAAGCGCAATCAAGTACATAAATACATCACATCAATGCACATCAATTCAAATCAATGGATTTCTAATATAGCCATAAGGGTTTATGGAAGATGTGATTTCGGACCAGGGGTAAAATGGGAAGATTCGGGGACGATTAGCCCGAAGGGCAAAATCGTCAATTTTGGAAGGTTTGGATACCGAATTACCCAAAATATTCCATGGCCAGTTGTTTGTGGCCATTTCCCATTTTTTTGGGATTTTTCTAGAATTTTTAGAATTTTTTTTAGAATTTTTTTTTTGACAACATACCACACTTAATCAAATAAACAAGCTAACTACCAGATCGAAATAAATACATGCAAACCAAATCTATAACGACAATATTTTAAGAAAATAACTCTAATATACTAATCGGGTACGCGAAATATACCTGATTGGACACCGGCCTTCAATCGCCCAGCCCCAGCTTGCTTCGTCACCATGGGCGTCATCGTCAGTCATCACATTGAAATATCAAAATGGTGCATCGAGCCTTTGGAACATGCTCTCACTCAAAGTAAATAGTTAACAAAGTTCAGCCAATTAAATGATGAAACGATTGTCTCAAATTTAACTTCTAATGATTATGCTGACTTACCTAATAAGACATGCCCAATATTCAAGCATCCACATGCAAAACTGAAACTAAGTCATGCGAATCAATCATGGCAAACAATCGATAATCAAGCATATACAAGCTTAATTAGACAAAATAAACAAATAGAAGCATTTCCTATCTATTTATTATTTTTTTGATGTTTTCTAAATTTTCTTATTATTAATTATTTATTAATATTAAATAAAAATAACCGGATGGGTCCGGGTCGGGTTCTCGGACCCGGGCCTGGATCAGATCGTCGGACCTGATCAGGCCCGAGAGGGAACCAGACGCGGGCCTAGTTTACATAAAAAAGGCTTAGGCCCATTTTTCCAAGCTTAAGCTGAACTGGACCTGATATTCCTTCTAGCACAGCTCCCGAATGCGCAGCTTCTGCCATTCATTCCTTGGACCAGCCCAACTGAGCCCAATCTCTTCTTCTTTATTTCACCAGCCCGTTTGATCCAACCACAGAAAAAAAACGTGAAACGGCCCCTCCACTATTCATCATCTTCTTCCTCTGACGCTCACTCGTGTCCGCAACACCCGATGGCGACGCCGCAGCTTCGAGGCCAGCAGTCCTCGCTAGCCACGCCGCTGTCAAGCTCGTCCGACGGACCTCCAAAGGCCGACCGGTGCGTCCCACAGAGTGCCGAGACCGCAACGCCAGAGTCTACCCGCCACACCGCATCTGTGGTCACCGCCTACTAACTCGTCGGACCACCGCTGACTCCGGTCCGACGACTCCCTCTGTTCAAGATGGCGTCGTCGCAGCTCCGGGCTCGTTCGTCGCATCGTCCGGCTCCGTTTCACTTGCCGCCGCAGGGTCACGCTCACCAGCCACGCCTGGTCTGCTCGTCCACTGCAGGCTCAACGACGTTGGATTTCGCCCACCGCGCCGCTGCCAGATTTGCTTGCCACGCTGCCATCTGTGGTCATCGCCGACCGACTCCAGCAGTGCACAACGCTACCTTTCGACCCCTACCAGACCAACCACACGCAAATATGGTCGATAGCCACAAAACAACCCCCCTCGCTACACCGACCGCCGTTGGAACTCGCTCGTCGCCGCCGCTGGATCACACTCCAACAGACTGTCTCTCGCTACAGACCAAGTTTGTTTATCCAGTACCGAGACCATGACGAGATCTGCCAGCCACTACTGCCTGGTTCGACTCATGCTCGCCTACCTCGTCGGCTCGATCTCGATCGGTCTCGCCTCTGCCTTCACGAGTTTTCTTCTTCGCGGAGCAACCATTCGACAACCTCTGCCACGTGATGGCTGAAGCGGGCCGACCTCGCTGGCACTACGAACCTGGTTCACGAGCGCCTTGAAGACCGCCGAGGCTTCAGTCACACTTCCGCTCAGTTGAGCCGCAAAAGGAGAGCATTCCACCTTCCCGGTTCTAGTTCTCTCCGGTCATGCTTGGTCCGGTGCTGGTCATGTCCGCCGCTGCAACACCATTGACCGTTTTGCCGGACCACGATCGTCAGCGAACGGCCTCGTCACCACGACTCAACCGGCCAAGCTAGCCTTTTCTACTCCCCAAGGACGAAGGATCCATAAACCTAGACTCAGCCTTCTCTATGGCGCTCGAAAACTGATCGCGGAGAGCTGTGGGTAAAGAGTTTGGCAACTCGGACCATGAGGAATACTCACAGGTTGTCGATGAGAAAATGCCAGCGTCCGAGTGGTCTCCTGTCTCCTTCGAAATCTCCCTCTTAACTCTCTGCATGTCCGAATATCTTCTGTCCTCCCTTCCTTTCTTTTTTTCTTTTTCGGTTCTCTCTCTCTATTTTTGTTTAATCTCACTTTTTTTATTGCGTGGTGGAGGACAGACTCCCTGCTGTCCTCTGCTTCCTCCAAATTTTTTATATCCCACCATCCCCATAACAACATCGTCACCTTCCCTTTTCTTTTTTTATCGTGCCGCACCCTCAACTTCCTTCCTTTAGTGACTTCTTTTGTAAAAGAATTCTTGAAATGTGGGACTTTAGTGACTTCTTTTGTAAAAGAATTCTTGAAATATGGGACACTCTGATCGGGAGGACTCGAGGGTGGAGAGGATGCTTGTCCTTCGGCAATTCATTTCATTCATTTTTTTTAACCAAATAAAACAAAATAAAATAAAATAATAAAATACAAAATCAAAATAAAAATATTTTAATTTTTATGGATTTTCAATGAATTATTTTTGAAAATAAACTAGAAAAGACTGATCAAAATCCATGTGTCAACAGCTGCCCCTCTTTGAGGGTGAGCTCGTCAGAGGTTGCTTTCAAAGACAAAATGACACATGAATCTTGACTGACTTGACTGGGGAGAGGAAATGCTATGACATTACATTCTTAAGCCTTTTGACGGATGTTCAAATTAATCTCCGGTTTGCTCTAATAATTTGAACATGGGCCGGAGTGAGAGAGGCTTACCTGAAGCTCACCTGTCGGCTGATGCCCGCTGTGACAACTTTCAAGAAGATACCTAGGACTCGTCATTCAGAATATCCTAGGGAGATTAAGTTCTGACCTGTATGGTAGGTCATACCATTGTGGAATTCCTAACTGGTAGGAATCTAAAGACGGCGCATCCCATGCTTTAGGATTTGCCAGAGATTTTAATCCGTATGGTGGATCGGACCTTTACGTTGATCTTTGAGGCGGTATCTACCTCGTGTTGACCCTTATGGTGGTTTCTACCTTTGGTTTGACCCTTCAGGCGGTTTCTACCATTGTTTTGACCCTTCAGGCGGTTTCTACCTTGAGTTGACCCTTCAGGCGGTTTCTACCTTTGGTTTGACCCTTCAGGCGGTTTCTACCATTGTTTTGACCCTTCAGGCGGTTTCTACCTTGAGTTGACCCTTCAGGCGGTATCTACCTTGAGTTGACCCTTCAGGAGGTTTCTACCATTGTTTTGACCCTTCAGGCGGTTTCTACCTTTGTTTCGACCCTTTAGGCGGTTTCTACCTTTGTTTGTTTTGAAAAGGGGTCTCATGACGAGGGTTCTCCACGTCCGATGAGATTGCTTGAATTTTGAAAAGGGGTCTCATGACGAGGGTTCTCCACGTCCGATGAGACTGCTTGATTTTGTTTAAAAGAGGTCCCGAGACGAGGGTTCTCCACGTCCGATGAGACTGCTTGATTTTGTTTAAAAGGGGTCCCGAGACGAGGGTTCTCCACGTCCGAATGGGCCTATTTGATATTTTTGAAAAGGGATCCTAGGACGAAGGTTCTCCACGTCATGCGAGGACCGCTTGATTGATTTTTTTTTTTTTTTTTTTGAAAATGGGTCTTGGGACGAGGGTTCTCCACGTCATGCTAGGACTTTTTTTTTTTTTAAAAGGGTTTCTCTTCCCCAATAAAATATTGGTAATCTTTGAGAAGACAGCAATTGTCCAATTTGACAAAATTTTATGACTTAAGTTTTAGTCATGAGATGTGCATTTTGATGTTGGAGGTTGTCCAAAGCATTCTTGCAGCATGCAAATGTGATCACAAATCCCTTGCATGGAAAATCTGGATCAACAGTTTGAAAATTTCAAAAAGAGTCTGTTCAAAACATCAATTGGAATATTTCTCGATAAGGAGGTCTTCTCACCTGTTTTGAGGTAATGATTTTTACAGGGGATGCACTCAATTCCCTACTGACCTGCGTCTTGGTTTTAGGCTCATTCGCAGCGCATACATTTTGACCGGTCGGGAGGTCTTCCACGGGACCGTAATGTTGGGCTTGGTTATTGGTTTTCAAGGGGGACCCGCTTTGGAGTCGAGGCCATTGAATGAAAGTCTTCACCATCTGCTCCGGGTTTACAAGTCAAGAACCCTGCAAAATGAGAAGAAATAGTCTTGCTCGTATTTCTTCGAGCTAAGCTATATGTTAACCCAAGTGTCTTAGTCAGAGAAGACTGTTTCAGGGTTGTAACATTGGTAGGATTGGGGACCGAAAAAAGGCTTGTTTTTGGCCCAGAATTTATGAGGGGATTGACATTGGTGATCAATGCAAACTTGTCACCTGTCTTTTCCATTCTTCATCTTCAATTTTTGAGGCGTGCAACCGCTTTTGAGGTGTGCACAAACTCTTTAGAGAGCGTCTCTTGTTGCGTTCAGAGAGCGACTCTCTCTATGTCTTTGTTCTGCGCTTGGCACCATTTGGGGAGCAGCCCTTTTGGATTTGGCTCCTTCAGGGATTTCTTCTTTTCCCATCCGGCTTCATTGTGGATCAATCAAACAGCTTACACGAGCATCGGCCCTGCTTTTACCAGGCACTTTGCTTTTTCTTGATGCCGGGGATTTTTATCTTTTGTCGAAATCCCGCCCTTTTCTTTTCCTTTGGAACTACGATGTTCAGAAAATTGTGCTAGATATACACCTGGAATCATAGCACACTTGAACGCCGATATGAAATCTTTCTATAAATCCCATCTCTTGGATTCTTCCGTTCTTGGAGTGATGCAGTTTCCATCTTGAAACATGCCATGATCACCAACATGGGTTTATGAAATGAATTTGCAGGCTCAACTTGGCTATGCAAAGGATATGGTGTGTGGGATAGAGAAATGAATGCTTCTCATCATCCTATGGCATTTGGATTACCATATAAACAACACACAAAGATTGATGTTAGTCCGAGCAAGAAAATTTCTAACCATTTTCTCCTGATGTTGCTGGACTCACCTCCATTTTGCCCCAATGTGGGGGTGGTTCTTGACAGGGTTGAGAATGAAAATCGCCGTTCGAAGGGGTTGTCAATGGTCACCTGTAGTATTTGGGGATATGAAACGAATGCCTCTGTCATCCCAATCCATGTAATTGTTACGAACAATCCCTACTTCCGTAGGTCCAGATTTTGTTGTCTTATCCGCTCCACTTCTCTCTCAAGTGTGCATAGGACGTGTTTGGATTTAGGCTTTGCCTCTCGTCTTTTGAGAAAACATCCTTTTGGAAGTTTTGAACAACTTTTGATTGGAAAAATCTCTTTCGTTTTCTCCAAAAATTTTACCCGTCAATGGGATTTTATGATGCACAATGCATGTTCTTATTCATGTTCAGACAACCTCCTGTCTTAAAAACATGAAAGCCAATGAATTTTGAATTCTATGTCTTTTCTAGACATTAGATTCTGAAAGCTTTTCTTTTCTTCTCAGTTTTTATTCAACATCTTCAATGGACTGGGGAAAGGGATACTTACCTGTCCCCCGCGGCTGGAGATCCCTGAAAATATGGAAGAAACATGTTACTGTACGTTCACGCATTTTTCAAAAAATTAAAACGATACATCTTACCCTTGGTCGTGTGCCCCTACGAGTGCACACAGGTTGTGAAAATCTGTCCTCCTTGATGGTGAGTGCCTATCAAGGATAAATAACAAGTGTTAACTCATATTCCCAAATTGAAGACAAATTGGGACGATACAACTTTACTCTTGGTTCTCATCCAGTTCTGACGTCGCGTATTGATATGAACCACGTCTATCAAATCCGCTTATCCATGCTTGGAATATTTGCAATATCAATGGTTCAGCTGCCCCTGGTTGGGCAACGTCTGTTTTGTTATTTGAACAGATGGCTCCTTGAGTGATTTATCCACGTTTATCACCTGAGAAGGGAAAGAAATGAGACATTACTTTGGTATTCGGTTGAAGATCGTTTAGGAACGATACATCGTTTTACCAAATGGGAGGCTTCGTGAGCAAACGTATTTCGTGCTGAATGGGGTAGATCCCATTATGCTCCGCGGGTGATAGTCATCGTTCATGGAATTTGCTCCACGGATTAAGTGATTAATCCATGGCCCTTGGCTCGAAGACGTTCAAAGGGTAATGTTGACACTCAGAGCGGTTAGTTTTCAGCGTTAATTAAAATGTTCCCGCGGGAACTTTACAACGAGATCCGTAACACATTCATTCGACGTATTCACCTCTCACTCTCCTGAGCCTTCCAATGATTTAGCACACGAGCTTCGAACCAGATGTCCAGTCGCCGGTACCGGTCACGACTGCGAAGATGCACTTGTTCCAAAATGCTTGACCCATAGGCTGAGCTGCTCATTCAGGAGATCGTCCGACCGCTCGAGTCGTTCAAGTTGAGCATCCTTAATTGCTGGTGACGGACTTCTCCCATTTTCGGCATGAACAACCTGGTTCCTCGGTTTATGCGTGATCCACACGCCGAGTTGCTCACTGAGGGACTCGCTTGAAATTTCAAGCCATTGACGCCCAAGTCGGGCATCCTCAACCGTTGGCGATGGGTTCCTCACACTACTTTCGACATGAACAACCTCACTTCTCGAGTTGGTATTTTCATCGTTGTCCAGTAGGTTTGTACCCGATGCTGGATTCGCCGTAGGAATAACACTAACGATCGGTTGGTGCTCAAATTGGGGAGTCCATACCTGCTGAAATTGTTGTACATACTCTTGGGGAGTACCAGGGTAACTCAGGGGGGAATTCAGCCGATCGAACCAAGAATAGATGTTTTCAAGGAGATCGTCTGAACCATCGAGCGACTGACACTCAGGTTGAGTATTGTCGACTACTGGAGAAGGAATCTTTTTGCCATTTTCGTCATGGACCACCTGATTCTTCGAGCCGGAATCTCCGTAATCGTC
The DNA here is from genome assembly GCA_021437785.1 of Rhodomyrtus psidioides. Lineage (NCBI taxonomy): Eukaryota > Viridiplantae > Streptophyta > Magnoliopsida > Myrtales > Myrtaceae > Rhodomyrtus > Rhodomyrtus psidioides. The sequence continues at coordinate 2,622,274 of JAILYB010000103.1, read as the reverse complement.
TCGCAAGATTGTATGTGCATCTCCTGCCAGTGTTAGATCCGCTGTAGGACTAGTATTAACGGCCAGTCGGTGCTCAGACTGGGGAGTCCCGATTTGCTGAAATTGCGGTACATACTCCTGAGGAGTACTAGGATAACCCATGGGAGTACTCTGATTGATGCCTGAACAATCGACCGTGTAATTGTCAGTCCCATCGGTGTTAAGAGGTGATTGGATGCTTCCTGCTTCATGAGGATTGCGATCACAGCCATGCTCATCGTTTAAACTTGAACTGCCTCTCTCTTGGTCTAGCGCCACTCGTCCATCTCTCAGTAGTCTTTTGTAGCACCAAAGGTGGTTCCTGACTTTATTTCTATCCAATTCCGGCATGTTCATGATCTTGAGTATGCGCGATGGGCGAGCCGAACTGATCCCTAACTGTTGAACTGCATCAACAAATTTGCTATGAAGCTCCGAGGTCCAATAAAACCTTGTTTTCTTGCTAGCCGAAGTAGGGTTGGCAACTCGGCGGCTACTCTTCGTGGAATCTGGTCGTGTTGAACCGCCTCTATCTTGGTCTAGCGACGCTCGTCCATCTCTCAGTAGTTTCTTGTAGCGCCAAAGGTGATTCTTGACCATATTTTTAGTCAGTCCCGGCACGTTCATGATTTCGAGTATGCGCAATGGGCAAGCAAAACTGATCCCCAACTGTTGAACTGCATCAACAAATTTGCTATGAAACTCCGGGGTCCAACGAAATCTTATTTTCTTGCTAGCCGAAGTGGTGTCAGCAACTTGGCGGTTACTCTTCTCGGAATCTGGTCGTGTTGGAGGTTGCTCTGGAGGGGATTTAGTGGTCTCAGATCGGCTGGTCATGATGGTGAGTTCATCATCGAGGGGACCCGACTTGTCATGACGCATGTTCCCTTCCACAATGGGCGTCGACTTTGACCTTATAGCACTAGTTTCCTCTTGTAGATCCTCGGCGGTACCCGCCTGTTCCGAAAGATGTTGCGAAGGGCATTGCAACAAATGAGCATTATAAACCCCCAGATCTGGCTCTTCAGTGAATACTCCGTCCGTGGGAACAGGGTTACCGCACTCCAGGCAAATAGCGATGCTTAGAGCTTTTTTGTACTGAGTGTTTTTTATTCGAAGCTTTTCATTTTCCTCCCTTACAACCGCTAACTCGTGCCGATCGCGTTGCTGCTTCAGCCGGGTTCGTTTGTTTTCAAACCAGCACTTGACCTTCCGAGGCTCCCACCCTATCTCCTGGCCCATTTTGATTTTCTGTTCCATGTCCGGATAGGGGTATTCCCTGAAAAACAATTCGAGTTTATGGACTTGACCTGAAGTGTTGCGTTTGAGATATTCCCCTTTCTGACGCTGATAACCGTCGCGGGTACTGTTCTCGTTAACCAAGCCGCGGGTTTCATCATTAGAAGGATCGGTCTCCATGGCCCTCGTGTCAGGTTCGGTCCTGAGATCTTCAAACTCTTCCAGCAGCTCAAGCTCGGAGACCTCCAAGTCTGGCGCTTCCAGTAAATGACAGAATCCCTTGAACATTTTGACCGGGATATCACTGTTTGATTTTCCGTTAACTCAGCTTTCTTTGTTCCTCCTTGGATCTTCACTTTCTCTGCAAATTCTGAGAGGTTAAAGGAGTCGGATCACCGTTCTTCGATCAAAGGTGATGGCTACCTGACGAGCGCTCTTCTCAATGTTTCGAGATTCCCACTTCGTCCTTTTGTGATGGCTACTTGACGAGCGTTTTTCTCAAGGCTTCGTAATTCCCACTTTGTCCTTTTTTGCTCTTTTCTACGTGAACGGAGCCTGAAGATCTCTTGCGTTGATTTCGCTTTATCGAGCACTACGCTTGTCCCCCTGGCCCAGTCTCTAGAGTAACAAGCCTGCCCACCTTTCGGCGCCATTATGTTTCGTAAAACCCGAGATCACAGGACGGTGGTGGATTCGTGACTCATCGGGGATGCATTAACGAAACCCGCTTGGCTCTACTGCACATAAAATATTATTACCACTTCTCCCTGTACTCGAGCATTTATAAGGTGATAGATTGATGTCAAGAAGATTAACACTTTAGCCTTATCAGACTCAGCCTCTCAAACACTCTTCACATTCTCACTCTCTTCTCCATCATTCCATCGCATATGGATTCCTCCTCTATGCCTGTTGCCTTACCTGAAGCTTCGACCCAATGGGAGAGATTTTACCACCTCTTGGGTAGGGGTTATGGCTACATAAACAATCATCCTGAAGCTGAGGTTGAAGTTCGTACTCTGATTCCGGCCCTGGATACTGCGTGTATTGAAGGTACGAAACTGCAAAGGGAGTTTGTGATCTTCCCAACTCTCTTTAACAATTTCATGCAGGCTTACGAAGTTGCTAGCCGGGAGGTCACTTTGGCTGGTATCGTGCGAGCCCGTTATCAGGACCGAACTGAGTCCCTGATGTTGGCCATGCTGACGGCCGATAACCATAAAAGGGCTGTTGAATACGCCCACGCCCAGGTTTCGATGCTGGTCCGTGAGAGGGACAACTTGGTGGAGCGTCTGGCTCTTTTTGACACCGCCTTTGAGCAAGACCGGCACAACTTCGTGCTGAGGTTCCAATGTGCCTGGTTGGAGGAAAGGCTTGAAGACCTGAGCATGGATATAGCTCGCGGGAAGGTGCTGGCTCATGACTTAGAGCTTGAGTTCGAGTACTATGACACCAAGGTGAACGAACTTAAGGAGAAATGTCGTCTCCTTTTCTTCAAGCTTGTAGACCTCGATTCCCGGAGTGTGGGTTGTAAGCAAGGCATGGATAGCATGGAGAGTCAGTTAAGCTTTTTTGTGATGCTTGTCAGAACTCATTTTGGGTTTACTGCTCCCCCTCAGTGATCCACTTGTAAACTTTCCTGCTGAATGAAATAAATGCGAGTTTGTTTATATATGCTCTTTCATTCTGCATTGTTGACTAGCCAAGAAAGGTTTTTGCTTTCGGATCTACGCGACTCCTTTTTCGCCTGTGTCAACAGATTGACTACGCATCATTCTCACAGCCCGACGCTTTATATTTGATTGACCTGAATGCCTCGTGAGAAATAGATTTGTAGTTGCTCGAAACTTAAAGATTGCCCCTGATTTTGCGGTCATTGCGTTTGGGGCCGCTAGTAATCTTTCACTTTCGAGCTCGATCACATTCTGCTAGTAACTCATGCTACCAATTCTGCCTTCACGCGTCGGGGCTGATTTTACCTTGAACTTAATAACAAGGAATTACCGTATACACACGAGATGACGTTTGCGAAAAACATTATGCAGAATCAACTCTAGCTATTAACAAGGAATTACCGTATACACACGAGATGACGTTTGCGAAAAACATTATGCAGAATCAACTCTAGCTATTGAAGAAACAAACGCATGCACCGATGAGAACTTTACAATAGGAGATACATCATTCTCGCGTACATCCCCTTCTTTCTTGGGGCATGTCCAATGACTAACCAGTCTGGCCTCAGCTTAGGTGTGCCATTACCAAGTGCAGATCATGGTTGCCAACCTTTAATAGCTTCCAACTGATCGAACCAGGTATCAAGTCCTTCATCGAAGAAATCACCCGACCCCTCGAACGATTGATGTGTAGGTTGAGCAGCATCGCCCGACGGGTTCTTCGAACTGGAACCTCCATCTTTGTCTGGGATTATAAGAGGAGATTTGATCGATTGACTACCACAAGCATCTCCCACTTGGGGATTAGGGAAATAAGAGTGCTCCAAGCTTTCTCCCATTAGATCATCTGAAGCCATATGCTCTGATTGGGCAAACCCTTGAGCACTGAGCGTGGTGGGCTGATCTGCGACAGGATGAACACTGACTAGCTGCTGCTCGGACGGAGGAGTGCTTACTCGTTGCACTTGTGATGCGTGTTCTTGAGGAATATTGAAATGACTCGCGAGGATATCCTGATCAAATCCCCAATAGTCGTCCAGATTCGACCGGGCCTCATTTGTCATAAGGGTGCTGGGTTCGCAGCCGAGTCTATTGCTCGGATTCAGTTCTGCATAACGTTGTCCTAACGCCCTTCTGTAGCAACCAAGGTGATTCGCGACTAATTGCTTGGTAAGTCCCGGTACGTTCATGACCCTAAGTATGCTTGTCGGACCTATGAAGTCGAGTCCTATCTGTCGAACTGCATCCAAAAACTTGAGATGAAGCTCCGGGGGCCAAGTGAATTTCTTCTTCTCGTCGTCCAGAGTGGCGTAGATAGCCTGCCGACTAACCTCTAACTCCTCTTGAACCGTATCTGATCTTACCGGAAGCTGTTGTGGAGGAGATTCATGGGCTTCGATGAGGTGACTCCGATCATAACGACACCTATCTTCTTCCTCCGAAGACACCGGTATAATTTCTGTAGGATCGATCTGCTCATGCGCGCCATTAGCAGGATCTGATTGTACCGGAGATGGCTCAAGGGAGCAGGGGGATAAATGAGCACCTTCCATCTTCGTAGAAGGCTTACTGGGGAACAATTTACTGAGGGTGGTAGGGCCACCGCAGTCAGGGCAGGTAATAGTACTGAGAATTTTCTCATACCACATGTTTTCCATTTGAAGGTTTTGGTTCTGCTCTTTTAGGGCCGTGATCTCCTTACGCCTGTGTTGGACACCTAGTCTGAAACGTCTATTCTGAAACCAAAAATGGATTCTCATAGGATTCATTCCCAGCTTCTGGCCCAATTCAATCTTTTGTTCCTCGTTTGGGCAAGGGCATTCATCGAAGAAAGCTTCAAGCTCCTGGATTTCTTTCCGAGCGTAGCGCTGGCGACTTTTTCTTTTCCGGGGTTGAGCGTCGTGGCCACTGCCGTCGTCACCACTGCGATCTTGATGTTCGTCACCGGCGATGTTGAGTTCCATGGCTTCGATGTCGAATCTGATTCTAGAGAATTTGAGGTCTTTCAACGAACTCGGCACTCGGGGTTCTCTGTTCTCTTTTGTATACTCGCTCTTTCGATTTGTTGCCTCCTTTTCCTCGAAAGCTAGGTCTGTTCAGCGTTCTGTTTTTGAAACGACGGAACTGTTTACCTCCTGCTCAGCTTTCCGACACGAAGGGGTAACCAAATCCTTCTGCGGCTTCTTCGATAGTAGCGCTCGCCTTTCACTTTTCCTCGATAGTCATGCCTGTTCAGCACTGTCTTCTCTTTTTAAGTGGCAGAGCTGTTCACTCGCCGCCCAGCTTCATGCGTGATGGAACAACACAATCCTTTCGCGGCTTCTTCGATAGTTGCGCTCGCCTTTCACTTTTCCTCAATAGTCATGCCTGTTCAGCACTGTCTTCTCTTTTTAAGTGGCAGAGCTGTTCACTCGCCGCCCAGCTTCATGCGTGATGGAACAACACAATCCTTTCGCGGCTTCTTCGATAGTTGCGCTCGCCTCCCTCCCAGCTTTAATAATGGCGAGACCGAATTTGTCAGGCCTGAAATTGCGGATCAGGACATGTCTGATGATTCACGGGAGGAGCAGCCCTCGCTTTACATTAATTAACCCGGCTCCACAAGCATTATTGCTGCAACTTTTCTCCACTCTCGAGACGCTATAAAATGCGGAGTTGGTGTTTGGGAGATTAACGCTCTCATATAATTTGCTTCCATCCTCTAATCGCTCCACTACACACATCTCCGTCGAAAATGGCTTCTTCCCAAGTTCACACTTTCTCAGCCGAAGCTTTGACTCGATGGAAAGAGTTCTATAACCTCTTGGGTCGAGGCTACGCTCACATAGCCGATCATCCCGAAACCGAGGATGAGATCAGAGTCATGTTCGGGGACCTGGACATCACCTCCCTCGAGGGTACCGCGTTGGGGAGGGAATACAATATTTTTCCAACGCTCTTTACGAACTCCTTGGAGGTCTACCGCGCTGCTCATCGGGGAGTTACCGTGGCTCGTGTCTTGCGAGCCCGTTATGAGGATCAGTCCGACCGCCTAGCGTTGGCTGACTACCTGGCCGATAGTCACAAAAAGGCTGTTGAGTTCGCCAAAGAGCGGGTTTCGACATTGCTGCGCGAGAGGAGGAATCTGGTGGAGGACTTAGCTCTATCTCTGGCTACCTATGAGCGCGATCGACGTAATGCCCTGCTAAGGAATCGGAGCGAGTGGCTGGAAGAAAGGCTCAACGGCATAAACGAGGATATAACTCGTGAGAATGGACTTGTTCGGGACTTGGAAGCAGTCGCCGAAGATCACGAGACTCAGGTTGTTGCAGTCAATGATGAACGCAAACGCCTCCACCTCAGGCTTGCGGACCATGATACGCGGAGTGGTGCGTATAAACAAAGCATCCATAACCTGGAAGGCCAGCTGGGCTCCTTTGTGTCGTTGATTAGGGCTCACTTCTGCTTTACTTTTCCACCCCAATGAATTGTATGATCTGGTTTGGGCAAGAATGAATGAAAGCCCCTGTGTTTGTTTTAGCTTTTATATGATCCATTTCTTCGAGCATCCGGACATCTTAGACTTGGATGAGCCGATCCATAATAAGTCGAGTAGATGTGTTCTGATTTTCTAACTCACTCATGGTCAGATGAAAGAATAGCCTCAGACTTATCCAAGAAAAGATTTCTTTATGCTACTTGTTCTTCACCTGCAAATGAAAAGACCGAGTCAAAAGGAATAAAAAAGAAAGCATAGACCCCTTTCAATCTTATGCTTGCTCGTAATTAATAATGACAAGAACTTTTACAAGGGTTTTAATCTTGTGCGAAAAGTTTTTATCAATATTCCTCGAAAGAAAGCATACTATTGAAAGGAATGTAATTCACGATAATTGCTTTTGACCAATATTCAGAAGAGCGAATTAGTCAAAAATGCAAGGAATAACGACGTGTTTTTAAATTTAATTGAAGATACGGCATCCAAATCAAGGCCGTTTTGTTAAGAACGAGAGCAATTTGGACATCTATCTCGTCATTAAATTCGAAATAACGTCAATATTCTTGATCAATTATCGTGGATTACTTAGTGACGTATGACATGCATGGACCAATTCAAGTGTATAATTCCTTCTAGCGAAATTGGGGTTGGATTACCCTGTACGACCAAAAAGGTCGTGTAAGATTTTCAACTTTAGTTTCCTCTAAAGGAATTATAAACTTGACTTGGGAGTATTCGGATGATTAGAGAAAATGCCACTATCACATTCCCATGACCCGTCAAAAGAAATACAACCGAGTTCCATCTGAATGTATACACCAATAGACCCCTAATACAATCACTCTAAGGGGTGAGATAGAGAAAGCCTCGATAAAAATAAACCATATACAAGAGGACTAGTAATGGAAAAATGGAACCAAGGAATGTGATCCTAACGTTTAAGGATGCCCCAAGTTCGATCTGTGACTTCCGGATCACTTGCCCCAACTCGTCATCTTCATTGGACGATATCTCAATAATGTCCATAGTAGGCTCCTTTGTTGCTCACTCGGTGTTTGCCATGGGATATCATCCTCCTCGTCTTCTATCAAGGACGTTTTGGAAAAACACACATATCTATCCTTGAAATGGCATTTAATCTAATCACCAGAATGCAAATGAGTGAAATGCCTATATTTATATGAACTGTAATAGATTTGAGGGATAGAGAGTCTTACCAACCAAACTCGTCGACTTATGTGCGGTTTTAGGTGTACCAACCGCCCAAAGACATGCGCATGAGACAAGTGATGGTAAACTTCTAAAAATCAGAGGGTTTGGCACCTAAGGTTAAGGTTCCCACCTCGAGTTCTAGAAAGAGCCGATTCCATTGCACAACTATCGTTGCATTGGGACTCAATCCATAGTTCGAAGCGAGCGGAATTGAGAAGTGGATTACCCCGTGTTTTTCCTCACGGAGGTTCCATTTTCAATCCCTTCTATTGTGTTCCTAAAGGCGGCGCCTGGGGTTTTAGGCGCGGTTGTGTGTGTCCATGTGTCGGGAACATCACAATGCAAGTCATGCACAACAGTTTATCAATCAGCACTTCAAATCATCCACACAACATACATTCCTACGCCCAACCTGCATAAAACAAAGTTAATCACAGAATACCCCCCTTATTACTCCAATCTGCAAAAACATATAACACCTATCATAAGCGGACTTACCTCACCTTTGAAAGCGCCTGCATGGTTAGAAAAATCACTCAGCGTTTTAATTACGGCCTAAGTCCACATGAGGTCTAGAATCATATGTTCTAGAGCAACAGTCCCCAGCGGAGTCGCCAGCTGTCGCGACCCGTCCGAAAGAGGACGCGGCTAATGGATTACCGATCGCGGGCCTTCCCCCGCACAAGGGTGCGGATCGCGGGCTTTGGATCGGCGCGGGCCCTCCCAAGCCCATACCAAATCGCGGCGGGAGTATTTTTCAAAAGGATTCGACGATAAGAGTCGATCGCTTTCGACCTTCAGTGTGGTCGTGATGGCCTGTGCAACTTGTGCATACATTTGGAGTCGCCACCCGGTCTTTCTTGGAGGGTAGACCGGAAACCTTACTGACCGATTGGGAGAGGTCGATCAGTTCTGCGGAACCAGAGATTTTCGGTTCGGAGACTTGGTTACGTCGGTGTCATTACCAACGCCCTTTCGGTACCTAACGCGAGTGATTTTCCTAGTTAAGAGTTCATGCAGGCGCAATTTTAGGTGAGGTAGGCTTGATTCAGGGTTTCATGCAGATTGGAAGACTGTTCCTATCAATCACAATCAATTTAAATGAAAGCGCAATCAAGTACATAAATACATCACATCAATGCACATCAATTCAAATCAATGGATTTCTAATATAGCCATAAGGGTTTATGGAAGATGTGATTTCGGACCAGGGGTAAAATGGGAAGATTCGGGGACGATTAGCCCGAAGGGCAAAATCGTCAATTTTGGAAGGTTTGGATACCGAATTACCCAAAATATTCCATGGCCAGTTGTTTGTGGCCATTTCCCATTTTTTTGGGATTTTTCTAGAATTTTTAGAATTTTTTTTAGAATTTTTTTTTTTGACAACATACCACACTTAATCAAATAAACAAGCTAACTACCAGATCGAAATAAATACATGCAAACCAAATCTATAACGACAATATTTTAAGAAAATAACTCTAATATACTAATCGGGTACGCGAAATATACCTGATTGGACACCGGCCTTCAATCGCCCAGCCCCAGCTTGCTTCGTCACCATGGGCGTCATCGTCAGTCATCACATTGAAATATCAAAATGGTGCATCGAGCCTTTGGAACATGCTCTCACTCAAAGTAAATAGTTAACAAAGTTCAGCCAATTAAATGATGAAACGATTGTCTCAAATTTAACTTCTAATGATCATGCTGACTTACCTAATAAGACATGCCCAATATTCAAGCATCCACATGCAAAACTGAAACTAAGTCATGCGAATCAATCATGGCAAACAATCGATAATCAAGCATATACAAGCTTAATTAGACAAAATAAACAAATAGAAGCATTTCCTATCTATTTATTATTTTTTTGATGTTTTCTAAATTTTCTTATTATTAATTATTTATTAATATTAAATAAAAATAACCGGATGGGTCCGGGTCGGGTTCTCGGACCCGGGCCTGGATCAGATCGTCGGACCTGATCAGGCCCGAGAGGGAACCAGACGCGGGCCTAGTTTACATAAAAAAGGCTTAGGCCCATTTTTCCAAGCTTAAGCTGAACTGGACCTGATATTCCTTCTAGCACAGCTCCCGAATGCGCAGCTTCTGCCATTCATTCCTTGGACCAGCCCAACTGAGCCCAATCTCTTCTTCTTTATTTCACCAGCCCGTTTGATCCAACCACAGAAAAAAAACGTGAAACGGCCCCTCCACTATTCATCATCTTCTTCCTCTGACGCTCACTCGTGTCCGCAATACCCGATGGCGACGCCGCATCTTCGAGGCCAGCAGTCCTCGCTAGCCACGCCGCTGTCAAGCTCGTCCGACGGACCTCCAAAGGCCGACCGGTGCGTCCCACAGAGTGCCGAGACCGCAACGCCAGAGTCTACCCGCCACACCGCATCTGTGGTCACCGCCTACTAACTCGTCGGACCACCGCTGACTCCGGTCCGACGACTCCCTCTGTTCAAGATGGCGTCGTCGCAGCTCCGGGCTCGTTCGTCGCATCGTCCGGCTCCGTTTCACTTGCCGCCGCAGGGTCACGCTCACCAGCCACGCCTGGTCTGCTCGTCCACTGCAGGCTCAACGACGTTGGATTTCGCCCACCGCGCCGCTGCCAGATTTGCTTGCCACGCTGCCATCTGTGGTCATCGCCGACCGACTCCAGCAGTGCACAACGCTACCTTTCGACCCCTACCAGACCAACCACACGCAAATATGGTCGATAGCCACAAAACAACCCCCCTCGCTACACCGACCGCCGTTGGAACTCGCTCGTCGCCGCCGCTGGATCACACTCCAACAGACTGTCTCTCGCTACAGACCAAGTTTGTTTATCCAGTACCGAGACCATGACGAGATCTGCCAGCCACTACTGCCTGGTTCGACTCATGCTCGCCTACCTCGTCGGCTCGATCTCGATCGGTCTCGCCTCTGCCTTCACGAGTTTTCTTCTTCGCGGAGCAACCATTCGACAACCTCTGCCACGTGATGGCTGAAGCGGGCCGACCTCGCTGGCACTACGAACCTGGTTCACGAGCGCCTTGAAGACCGCCGAGGCTTCAGTCACACTTCCGCTCAGTTGAGCCGCAAAAGGAGAGCATTCCACCTTCCCGGTTCTAGTTCTCTCCGGTCATGCTTGGTCCGGTGCTGGTCATGTCCGCCGCTGCAACACCATTGACCGTTTTGCCGGACCACGATCGTCAGCGAACGGCCTCGTCACCACGACTCAACCGGCCAAGCTAGCCTTTTCTACTCCCCAAGGACGAAGGATCCATAAACCTAGACTCAGCCTTCTCTATGGCGCTCGAAAACTGATCGCGGAGAGCTGTGGGTAAAGAGTTTGGCAACTCGGACCATGAGGAATACTCACAGGTTGTCGATGAGAAAATGCCAGCGTCCGAGTGGTCTCCTGTCTCCTTCGAAATCTCCCTCTTAACTCTCTGCATGTCCGAATATCTTCTGTCCTCCCTTCCTTTCTTTTTTTCTTTTTCGGTTCTCTCTCTCTATTTTTGTTTAATCTCACTTTTTTTATTGCGTGGTGGAGGACAGACTCCCTGCTGTCCTCTGCTTCCTCCAAATTTTTTATATCCCACCATCCCCATAACAACATCGTCACCTTCCCTTTTCTTTTTTTATCGTGCCGCACCCTCAACTTCCTTCCTTTAGTGACTTCTTTTGTAAAAGAATTCTTGAAATGTGGGACTTTAGTGACTTCTTTTGTAAAAGAATTCTTGAAATATGGGACACTCTGATCGGGAGGACTCGAGGGTGGAGAGGATGCTTGTCCTTCGGCAATTCATTTCATTCATTTTTTTTAACCAAATAAAACAAAATAAAATAAAATAATAAAATACAAAATCAAAATAAAAATATTTTAATTTTTATGGATTTTCAATGAATTATTTTTGAAAATAAACTAGAAAAGACTGATCAAAATCCATGTGTCAACAAGGAGTAGTCTTTTTGATCTGACTCCATTAGGGATTTTCTCTTTTCCCATCCAGCTTCATTACGGATCAATCAAACAACTTACACGAGCATCGGCCTTGCTTTTACCAGGCACTTTGCTTTTTCTCGATGCCGTGGATTTTTTTTTTCATTTATTTTTGAAATCCCACTTTTCTCATCTTCATGGGATCGTGTTAGACATATGTCTGAAAGTCTAAACATCTTTAAATATCAGCCCGGGAATCTTCTTCGTAATCCCTGAGTCTTGAACTCTTCCATTTTTGAAGTGGTGGTGCATCCGTCTTGGAATGATCACCAATGGGTTCATGAAATGAATTTGCAGGCTCAAGTTGGCTGTGCAAAGGATTCAGTGTGTGGGATAGAGAAATGAATGCTTCTCGTCATCCTATGGCACTTGGATTACCATATAAACAACACACAAAGATTAATATTAGTCCGAGCAAGAAAATTTCTAACCATTTTCTCCTGATGCTGTTGGACTCACCTCCATTTTGCCCCGATGTGGGGTGGTTCTTGACAGGGTTAAGAATGAAAACCGCCGTTCAAAGGGGTTATCAACGGTCACCTGTAGTGTTTGGGGGATATGAAACGAATGCCTCCGTCGTCCCAACCCATGTAATCGCTGCGACTGGTCCCTACCTCAGTAGGTACAGATTTTGCTATTCGATTCACTTCCCTCGTCTCTCAAGTGTATGTAGGATGTGTTTGGACTGGGCTCGCCTCTCTTTTGAGTAAATTTCCTTTTGAATGATTTGACAAATAATCATATTTGGAAAAATTCATTTCTTTCTTTCCCAAAATTTATCCATCGATGGGATTTTGTGATGTATCGTGCATGTTTTATTCATGCTTTGGGCGACCTCCCGATTTAAATCATGAACATCGATGCATTGGATAATTTTCATGACGGCTGAAAGGATTTTAACATTCTTTATCTCCAGCTAACTGGGAAAGGGATACTTACCTACCTGTCGCGGCTGTAGACCCCTGCAAATGTAAAGAAATCATATCATTGTAGGTTCACGAATTTTTCAAAAATCGAAACGATACATCCTACCCTTGGTCATGTACTCTGACGAGTAGTACATGGGATGTAAAAACTTGTTCCTCTGCAAGGCGGCTCCCCTGTCAAGGATAAACAATAAGTGTCAATTCACATTTCCAAATTCGAGACAAGTTGGGACGATACAACTTTACTCTTGGTTCTCATCCCGTTCTGACGTTGCGTATTGATATGAACAACGTCTATCAAATCCGCCTATCCATGCTTGGAATATTTGCAACATCAATGGTTCAGCTGCCCCCGGTTGGGCAACGTCTGTTCTGTTATTTGAACAGATGGCTCCTTGAGTGATTTATCCACGTTTATCACCTGAGAATGGAAAGAAAGGAGACATTATTTCGATATGCGATTGAAGATCGTTTAGGAACGATACATCGTTTTACCAAATAGGTGGCTTCGTGGCCAAACGTATTTCGTATTGAAGGGGTAGATCCCATTATACTCCGCGGGTGATAGTCATTGTTCGGGGAACTTGCTCCACGGATTAAGCAATTAATCCACGGCCCTCGGCTTGAAGATGCTCAAAGGGTGATGTTGACACTCACGCGCAATTAGTTCTAGACATTAATGAAAGATGTTCCCGTGGGAACCTTACAGTGCGATCAACAACATATTCAATAGGAGTGTTCCACCCCTTTCGTCTAAGCATTTTTCATCGAGTAACCATGCCTTGCATCAGACGTTTGGTCACCTGCCTTGCGTCACCACTGTGATGGCCCTCCGGCTCCGAATTGGTCGAGCCAAAGATTGAACTCATCGCCAAGGAAATTGCTCGGGTCTTCGAGCCATTGATGCTCAAGTTGGGTATCAACAATTGTTGGGGGCAGATTTCCTTCATCGCCTTCATTGTGAGGAACTGGATTCTTTGAGCTGGAACCTTCATCATTGCCCTGTTGGGGTCGAGACATACATTCCTGAAGAGTATTGATCCAAGTGTCCAGCTCCTCCTCAAGGAAATCGCCTGTTCTTTCTAGCCCTTGGTGCCCAGATTGGCTGTCGTCGACTACAGGCGAGGGATTCCTCTCTTTGCTCTCGCCGTGAGCAACTTGACCCCTCGAATTGGAACTTCCTCCAATGACCGGCAGGTTTATATGTGCACTCTCTACCAATGCCAGATCCGCTTCAGGGACAGCATTAATGACCGAATCGCGCTCAAACTGAGGAATCCCTATGTGCTGGAACTGTGGTATATACTCTTGAGGAGTATTGAGATAGCTCGGCGGAGCATTCTGATTTGGGTTAGAGGAGTCGCTGACACGACTGCTGGTCCCGTCATTGCTGAAACGCGGTTGGGTGCTTTCGGCCCTCCAATCATCGTGGTTGTAACTCTGCCCGGCACTTGAGCTCCAACTGGCTTTGTGATGGTTTAACGCTATCCTTCCATCCCTTAGCAATCTCCTATAGTACTTGAGGTGAGACTCGACGTTAATTCTAGAGAGCCCCGGCACATTCATAATCTCGAGTATGCGTAGTGGGCTAGCCGAATCAACCCCCAGCTCTCGAATTGCATCAACAAATTTGGTGTGAAGTTCATAGGTCCAGTAAAACCTTGTTCTCTTATCACCCAAAATATCGTCAATACTTCGGTAGCTATTCTCTACGGGATCTAGTCGTTTCAAAAGTTGTCCAGGGAGGGACTCACCGACTTTGGATTGGCTGGCTGCGACAGCGAGTTCGTCATTGAGAGAACTCCCCCTGTGATGATTCATATCCCATTTCTCAGAGGATGTTGGTGTTGATCCTATGGTGTTGACTTGCTCATGCAGATCTCCGGCGGTATCTGGCTATGTCGGAAAATGCTGTGGAGAATACGGTAACAGCTGAGCGTTATTCGTCAACAGGTATGGTTCGTCGAGGAACACCTCGCCGAGGACAACATGATTACCACAATTAAGGCAGGTGGCCTTGGTCAGAGCTTCCTTATATCTCGCGCTTTCAGCTTGAAGCTTCTCATTCTCCTCCTTCAGGACCAGTAACTCATGGTCTGCGTATTGCTGTTTCACCCGGGTTCGTTTGTTGGCGAACCAAAACTTGACCTTCGAAAGCTCCAATCCTATTTTTCGGCTCAACTCCATTTTCTGTTGTCTGCTTGGAGTGGGGCATTCATTGAAGAAAGCTTCGAGCTCTCGGATTTGGCCTGGAGTGTGGCGTTGTAGTTGCTTCCTTTTCCGACTCCGGTCATCATTGTATACTCCTTCTTCGTAGCTGAAACCTAGAATTTCATCGCTGGAGGAGTCAGTCTCCATGGTCTTCCGGCAGGATTCAGCTCCAGGATCTTCAAAGTCTCCCAGCAGTTCGTGCTCAGAAATGTCCAGGTCGGGCGTTTCTAGCAGATGGGAATAGCTTTTAAACATGATGGATCGGAGTATCTCGGGCTGATCTAGTTCCCTCAGCTTTCTCTATTCGCTCTTACGTGTTTGCTCACTCTAGAAATTTTCTCAAGTGATTGTGCGTGTCCTAGAACCACCCTTCAGGCTGCATATGAAGGCCAGCAAGCAAGCGCTCCTCCCGAGACCCTGTAATTACTCATCGTCTGTATTCCCCTTTCTTTTTCCTCGTGATAGGATCACAAACTCTTTTGCATTGATTCGGTTTCATCGAGTATTGCGCTCGTCCCCTAGTTCAGTCTTCAAAGTGGTGGGTCTACAATCTTTCGGCGCCTTTTATGATTTGCTAGGCCCGAGAACGTGGGGAGCAGCGGTGGACCCGCAATTAATGACTCCGTTTAATTCATTTAGCTCCATTAACGCTATGATCTTCTCTCAACCCCTTTTTATCGTTCAAACGAAAGTGGCATTTTCCCTGTGCATGCTGTTACTCTTCCTTTCAGCATCCCGGGCGCTTGGTGAGGAATGAGTTCGTGGCCACTCAAAATTTTGAAGACCGTCTCTGGTCTCAGACTTAATCTAACAAGGGATCATCACAACTGAGCGTGACGATGTTCGTCGATAGCGTTGGTTTTAATATAGAATTAACTATAGTCATTAAAGAAAAATGTTCCCGTAGGAACTTTACAACGGATAAAATGAGTGATCTACTCGTGAACATGTTCTTCTTTCTATGGGTGTTCGTAGCGACCAACCCATCGTGCCCCGAGTCAGGTGCTAGATCATGGCTGTCCAAGCAGGCCAGCTTCCCACTGATTGAACAAGGCATCGAGCCCCTCATCGAAGAAATCGTCTGTTGTGGGTTGACTAGCGGCAGGCAGGGCACCAGCCGACTGCTGCTCGAATGGAGGAGTGTGCACTCGCTGTACTTGTGATACACGCTCTTGAGAAGTGTTGAAATGGCCCGGGAGGACATTCTGATCAGCTTTCAGTTTGCCGGTGGTCGGGTTGCTAGCTTGATTGACGCTTAGATTTGGCCGGGTATCTCTTGATGCCTGAGCATTACAATGGCGGTCGCCCCTAGCTTTTGAGCTCGAGACGGATTCCTCCCGGTTTAGCTCCGCTCGACGTTGTTTTAATAGCTTTCTGTAGGCAGCAAGGTGATTCCTGACCAGCTCCTTACTAAGCCCCGGTACATTCATGGCCTTAAATATGCGCGTCGGAGTTGCTGAGTCGATCCCCATTTGGTGAACCACGTCTAGGAATCTGGAATGCAGTTCAGGGGGCCAAGCGAACCTCCTCTTATCGTGGCCCAAAAGTGCATCGATGGCTTGACGACTGATTAACTCATCTCCAGCAGGACCCGACCCTATCGAAAATTGTTGTGCATGAGGCTGATATGCTTTGAGCTGGTCGGCGGTAACGTCCAGCTCCTTGAAACTATAACTCCAATCAAAGCGATGCAAATCCCATCCCCCAGGAGGCATTTGTATCATCTTTGTAGGATCATCCTGCTCATGCGTGACTCCGGCAAAATCTGGTTGAGCAGGAGATGCCCCGAGGGAGTAGGGTGGTAAATGAACGTCTTCAATCATCGCGTGAGGCTTATCGGGGAATATCTTACCGAGGGCGACGAGGTTATCGCAATGAGGGCAAACGGTAATATTGAGAGCTTTTTCATACCTCATGTTTTCTGTTCGCAGCTTTTGATTTTCTTCCTTTAAAATCTCGACCACCTGACGTTTGCGTTGAGCCCTCGATTTGGATCTCCTATTTTGAAACCAAAACTGGATCCTCGACTGATTAATCCCCAACTCCCGGCTCAATTCAATTCTCCACTTCTTTTTCATGTAATGGCTTTTACTGAAAAGGGTTTCCAACATTTGGGTTTCCTCCTGAGAGTATTGGTGAGGACGTCTTCTTTTCCCAAGTTGAGCATTGTGGATTTCGTTGTCGTCGTCGCCGTGATCTTGATTTCCGTTGCCAGAAGTGTTGGGCTCCATGGTTTTGGCGTTAGACTTGATCTTGGAATCTTCGAGATCCCTCGGTGGTTCAATTTCTGAGATTTTTGAGTCAGTCGCCTCTAGCAGCTGACAGTAACCTCTTAAATATGTTGGATTGAGAAATGTTTGATTGGTTCTTGCCCACTCAGAGTTCTCCACTCTCTCCTGTATGCTCACTCCCTATAAAGTTTTCTTCGAGTGACTTTGCATGTTCAGGAGACGCTCTTCAAGCATCATTAGGCAAACGTTCCCCCTCAAGACCTCGAATTTCTCGCTTAGCTTTTCAACGTGATGGGACTGCCAAACCCTGTTAGGGCTCTCTTCGATAGTTGCGCTTTCCTCCCACCTAACTCTAATAATGGTGATCCCGACAAATCTTTTACATCTTTTAATTGATGAGCCGAAAATCGCGGACCGAAACGAATCCAATGGTTCTCGTGAGGGGACCTCCTGCTTTACCCCCTAACTAGGCTCCACCAGCATTATTACTGAGACCCTTCATCATCCTCGAGTTGCTATAAAATGAGGAATTAATGTATTGAAGGTTACCGTTTTCGCATAATCAGCTTCTTCCTTCTAATCTCTCTGTTAAACTCGTCTTATTCTCAAGCCAACCCAACGCAAATGGCCTCCTCTCCCGTACGCACTTTTTCAACTGATGTCTTGGCTCAGTGGGAAAAGCTTTATAACCTACTGGGTCGCGGTTACGCGCACATAACCGATCATTCTGCAACCGCGGATGAAATCCGTGTCCTGCTCAAGGACTTAGATACCACTTCCCTCGAAGGTACTACGCTGGGGAGGGAATATAGAACTTTCCCGACCCTCTTTGCACACTCCTTAGAGGCCTACCGTGTTGCTGATCGGGAGGTTCTCGTGGCTCGCGTCTTGCGGGCTCGTTACCAGGATCGGTCTGATCATTTGGTGCTGACCAACTATTTGGCCGATAGTCACAAAAAGGCCGTCGAGTTTGCCAATGAGAGGGTCGCGACGTTGCTTCGCGAGAGGAGAAAACTGGTGGATCAATTGGCCCTATCCCTGACCGCTGGCGAGCACGACCGCCACAATGTCCTATTGAGGCTGCAAAGCGACTGGCAGGAAGAACGGCTTGACAAAATAACCGCAGACATAGCTCACGGGAATGGATTAGTTCGGGACTTGGAAATAATCACCGAAGAACACGAGGTCAAGGTCACTGAGGTTAAGGGAGAATGCAGAAACCTTTTCCTCAAGCTCGCGGACCAGGACATGCGGAGTCGTGAGTACGGGCAGAGCATTAACAACATGGAGGGTCAGTTGGGCTCCTTTGTGTCGTTAATTAGGGCTCACTTTGGCTTTACTTTTCCGCCCCGAATTGTATGACCTGCTTCTGAAAACCCTCCGCTGAGCAAAATAAATGAAAGTTCTTGTGTGTGTGTTTTAACTTCTGTATGGTTCATTTCTTCGAGCATCCGAACATCTTCGACTTGGGTGAGCCGAACCATAATATCAATAAGCCGAGCAAATATGTCCTGATTTTATAACTCGCTCATGATCAGATGAGATAATAGCCTTAGACTTGTCCAGGAAAAGATTTCTCTATTACCTATTTTTTACCTGCAAATAAAAAGACAGAATCAGAAGGGATAATTTGAAAAAGAAATCAAAAACCCCTTTCAATCCTATGCTTGCCCATGATTAATAAGGACAAGAACTTTTACAAGGGTTTTAATCTTGCGCGAAAAGTTTTTATCAATATTCCTCGAAAGAAAGCATACTATTGAAAGGAATGTAATTCACAATAATCGCTTTTGATCAATTTCGAGAGGAACGAATTACTCAAAAGTGAGAGGCATAATAACGTGTTTTAAATTTAATTGAAGATACGGCATCCAAATCAAGGCCGTTTTGTTAAGAACGAGAGTAATTTGGACATCTATCTCGTCATTAAATTCAAAACAACGCCGATGTTCTCGATCAATTATCGTGGATTACCAGCGACGTAAAACATGCATGGACCAATTCAAGTGTATAATTCCTTCTAGCGAAATTGGGGTTGGATTACCCTATACGACCAAAAAGGTCGTGCGGGATTTCCAATTTTAATTTCCTCTTAAAGGAATTATAAACTTGACTTGGGAGTATTCGAATGATTAGAGAAAATGCCACTATCACATTCCCATGACCTGTCAAAAGAAAAGCAACCAAGTTCCATCTAAATGTATACACCAATAGATCCCTAATACAATTACTCTAAGGGGTGAGATAGAGAAAGCCTTGATAAAAATAAACCCTATACAAGAGGACTAGTAATGGAAAATTAAACAAAGGAATGTGATCCTAACGTTTAAGGATGCCCCAAGCTCGATCTGTGACTTCCGGATCACTTGCCCCAACTCGTCATCTTCATTGGACGATATCTCAATAATGTCCATAGTAGGCTCCTTTGTTGCTCACTTGGTGCTTGTCATGGGATATCATTCTCTTCGTCTTCTATCAAGGACGTTTGAGAAAAACACACACATCTATCCTTGAAATGGCATTTAATCTAATCACCAGAATGCAATGAATGAAATGCCTATATTTATATGAACTGTAATAGATTCGAGGTATAGAGAGTCTTACCAACCAAACTCGTCGACTTATGTGCGGTTTTAGGTGTACCAACCGCCCAAAGACATGCGCATGAAACAAGTGATGGTAAATTTCTAAAAATCAGAGGGTTTGGCACCTAAGGTTAAGGTTCCCACCTCGAGTTCTGGGAAGAGCCGATTCCATTGCACAGCTATCGTTGCATTGGGACTCGATCCATAGTTCGAAGTGAGCGGAATTGAAAAGTGGATTACCCCGTGTTTTTCCTCACGAAGATTCCATTTTCAATTCCTTCTATTGTGTTCCTAAAGGCGGCGCCCGGGGTTTTAGGCGCGGTTGTGTGTGTCCATGTGTCGTGATCATTGCGATGCAAGTCATGCACAACAGTTTATCAATCAGCGCTTCAAATCATCCACACAACATACATTCCAACGCCAACCTGCATAAGACAATGTTAATCACGGACTACACCCCTTATTTCTCCAATCTGCAAAACATATAACACCTATCGTAAGCGGACTTACCTCACCTTCAAGAGCGCCTGCAGGGTTAGAAAAATCACTCAGCGTTTTAATTACGGCCTAAGTCCACTTGAGGTCTAGAACCATAGGTTCTAGAACAAAGTCCCCAGCGGAGTCGCCAGCTGTCGCGACCCGTCCGGAAGCGGACGCGGCTAATGGATTACCGATCGCGTACCTTGGATCGGCGCGAGCCCTCCCAGGCCCATACCAAATCGCGGCGGGAGTATTTTTTAAAGGATTCGACGATAAGAGTCGATCACTTTCGACCTTCAGTGTGGTCGTGGTGGCATGTGCAAATTGTGCATGCATTTGGAGTCGCCACCGGTCTTTCTTGGAGGGTAGACCGGAAACCTTACTGATCGATTGGGAGAGATCGATCAGTTCTGCAGAACCAGAGATTTTGGGTTCGGGGACTTGGTTACGCCGGTGTCATTACCAACGCCCTTTCGGTACCTAACGCGAGTGATTTTCCTGGCTAAGAGTTCATGCGGGTGCAATCTTAGGTGAGGTAGGTTTGATTCAGGGTTTCATGCAGATTGGAAGACTGTTCCTATCAATCGCAATCAATTTAAATGAAAGCGCAATCAAGTGCATAAATAAATCACATCAATGCACGTCAATTCACATCACATGGCCTCCTAGTATAGCCATAAGGGCTCAAGTAAGGTGTGATTTCAGGTCCAGGATAAAACGGGAAGATTTGGAGGCGATTTGGCCCGAAGGGCAAAATCGTCAATTTTTGGACGATTTGGATACCGAATTACCCAAAATACTCCATGGCCAGTTGATTATGGCCATTTCCCATTTTCTGGAATTTTTCCGAATTTTTCTGAATTTTTTATGATTTTCGATTTTTTTATTTATTAAAAAGCATGTCTTTGACATTAGATAACACTCAACTAGATAAATAAGCTAACCACTAGACTGAAATAAATACATGCAAATCAAGTCTATAAAGGCAATATTTTAGAAAAATAATTCTGATATACGGATCGGATACGTAAAACATACCGAATTGGACGCCGGCCTTCAATCTCCCAGCCCCAGCCTTCCATCTCCAGTCGCCACATTGGAATATCAAAATGGTGCATCAAACCTTTGGAACATGCACTCACTCAAAGTAGATAGTCAACAAAGTTCAACCAATTAAAGGATAAAACAAGTTTCTCGAATTAAACTCTAATTATCGTGCTAATTTTACCTACTGAGATATGCATAATATTCATTCATTCACATGCGAAGTTAAAACTAAGTCATGCGAATTAAACATGGCAAGCAGTCGACAATTAAACATATAAAAGCCTAATTAGACAAAATAAATAAATAGAAGCATTTCCTATCTATTTCTTATTTTTTTTTGACAATTTGTGAAATTTTCTGATTTTTAATTATTTTTAATTAATTAGTAATTAATTAATAATTTAATATTTATTAAAAGGGGGCCGGACCCGGGTCGAGTTCTCGGATCCGGGCCTGGATCAAGCCGTCGGACCTGATCGGGCCCGGATAGAAGGACTCAAATCAGGCCCGGTCTGCGCGAGAGATGCCCAGGCCCACTTCTTTGCCTTTCACTCTTCTATTTTAAAACAGGCCCAAAATTAGCTAAAGGACGGGGCCAAAACCACAAGAGCCCAGCCGAACAGGCCCACCCGATCAGCCTTCAAAATCCAACGAGCCCTATCAGGTAACCCACCGAAAATTAACTCACGTGAAGCAGCCCAATATGCCACTGTTCAATCGTCTTCTTCCTCGTGCGAGCATCATCACAGGGACGTCGCGCGCGCGCTCAGCTTCAGCGCCGTCATCTTCCCTCGTCGACGCTCATCGACAGATCCCAAAGCTGACCGTCTGGTTCTGTTCGTCCCTTCGCCGCGCCGTCTTCTCCGTGGAGCTAGAGGCGAGCTCGAGTGAGCTTCGGCTTGCGTCGCCGGCGTCCCTCGCCCCCCGACGAAACCACCTGCGACCGTGACCAAGCCCCCGCCAGCCTTCGCATGCTTCGCCTTCCGTCGGGACACGCTCACCACCACCGTCAGAGTGCCGACCGGTCCTGCCCGTGTCCGTGCCCGCTGGTATTTCGCCACCTATCGACGACCTTGACAGCCGTCCGTTACTCCTAGCGCCAAGGACAGCCACCGCGACTTGCTCGCCTGGGCTCGCTCGCTGGAGACGCTAGATCTAGTCGTCCACGACTGGCTCGGGTCGCCTCAGCACCAGGTCCGAGCTCGTGCGCGACGTCCGCCCGCATCTGCGTCGCCTATATCCGCCCTTGCCTCGGCCCAAGCTCGAGTCGCCCCGACATCTGACGAGGCTCGCTCGTCGGATCGCCGCTTGCTCATGCTCCACTAGACCCGGTCGCCATCACAAACTCCGGTTTGCTTATCCAGTAGCAAGACCACGACGCCGAGACTCGCCAGTCATGCCAACGCCTCCGGCGTCTCACCACGACCACCCCAAGGACCGACGACCAAGAGCAATGGACTTGACCAATGCTCGAGACCTTCCACTGCCGCTCCGTCTCAGCCCCGCTTAACTTCGATGAACGGATAGTCACTCAAAACTTGCCACGGTTCAAAACTAGCATGGGCGATAAGCTTTACGCATGAAGTCGCAAGCCAGTTCTGGAGATCAACGGATGCGCTCTTTCTTCTTCTCCGTTTTCTCAGAACTCCCTCATGGTTGCTCCCTTCTCTCTTTTTCTTTTTTCTCTTCTTTTGGTTCCTCGTGGAACCCCTTTTTCCACAGATTCCTCCTCTTTAATTTTTTTTATTCCATATTTGGCCCATTTGACCACCTCATTCGCCATCTCTTTCTCTTTGTTTATATATTTTTGTTGTTGCCCAACTTTCCCTCCATATTTGGTCGGTCATTGAATTTTGTGTGGCCCCAAAGACCAACGTGCAGAAACGTTACTGTGAGCTCCTTTGGATTCTCTTGATTAACGAATCAACAGGTTGACTGGCTATCCAATTCTTCCTTTTTTTTATATTTTATTTTTCCAAAATATTACAGAAAATACGAAAAATATGAAAAATTATTTTTTTGATCAAATTGGTTCATTTAGCTGGGCCAAGCTCACCGAAGTTGATTTTGTGATTTTATGAACTTTTTTTATATTTTTAATTAATTTTAAAGAACAAAAATCACAATAATAGGTGGTCAAAAATCAGGTGTCAACAGTTGGGCAAAGTCAGATTGGCCTGTGGTGACAAAGGTCCAGTCCCCTTGCTAGGATTCACGGGCGCTACAGCATACTATCCGAAGAGGGTGATCCGACAGTTTGGGGCGCTACAGGGGATCCCTTCTCCATCACAACCCGATACCTTTTCTTTTGACGCACCAAGCAAGACTCTCACAGAGGAAGAGAAGAGACAGTTTGAAGCCAATGTGGCATCCATCATACGCTCTTTGAAGAATTCTCAGGCTGAAGAAATAAGTTGGCCAGAAGACATGACTCGAGAAGAAAACACTCATAGAGCCACCGCAGAATACATTCAACACTTCAAAGCGACCCGACGAACCCTTGTCGAGCCCTACATACCCGAATACATCGTGCCGTACGTACCGGGAATAGAGCCGTACATACCTGAAGACATGGGACCACTGTCGTATTCAGAGGATGAGGAACCCCAGACTGAAGAGGGGAATCCATACTGGGATGATGAGGATACCTTAGACCTCAAACGTCCTAGACTTGAATAGGCTATTCTGTCAAAGTGTAAAATAAGCAAACACTGTGATATCTTCTCATACATTCTCATTTCTGTTAGATACTATCTTGGGCACATGAGCATGGATATAAGCATGTCTTTCGAATGCATAAAAACTATTGTCAGAAATTACGCCTCTTTTAATTTCATGAATTCATATCAGGAAATGACTAAAAGAACTACTTATGTGAGGCTAAGGCTCACAAAGCAGCCACTTTTTCTCATCTACTGACAAGAAACATGCAACTGAAAGAGTTAAAACTGCTTCTTTTTGCCCAAATAAGCGAAACACTCACTATAAATCTTTTGAACAGGTACACTCTCATCACGGAACTGCCAACACATCGTTTCCGTACTCGCCTTAAGACAAGAATGGAGCAGCAAGAATTGACTCCGCGCGTGGGCATGTTGGAGTCTCAGATGACTGCCCTGGCAACTATGATGGCTGACATTAAGGCCATGCTGGAGGCCACCCAAGCTAAACAGACAACCGCCCATAATCAGAACAACTCAGGACCTTCTACAGTGCCTGATGTAACAGATAGAGAAGTAACAAAGGATACCCAACATACAGAGGAGGATGTCCATGAACCAAACAGCCGATCACAACCAAAAGCCTCGCCTGTTGTTATCAACCTCGAGAGGGAGGAAAAGGGGAAGCAGACCATGAAAACTGAAGCAGAGGCTAAAAGGCTGGCCAAAATCGAAGAGTGCTTGAGCAGTCAAGGTTACGCGTTAGCCCGCTTCGACAAGATATCTCCTTTCGCTAAAGTAGAAACTCCTCCTGATTATAAAGAGCCAGAGTTTGTGAGGAAATACAATGGGACAGGTTGTCCCCGAGCACACCTCAAATATTACCTGCGCAAGATGGCGCACTATTCAGATTATATCCCGTTACTAATGAACACATTCCAAGAGAGTCTGGCTGGCGCCGCTCTGGCATGGTTCATTGAGCTAGATCTAGAAGATTACGATGGATGAGAGGATCTTGCAGAGGACTTCCTCAGGAAGTACAAGTTCAACACGGCTACAGCCCCAACAAGGGAGGATCTTCTACGAACTTCAAAGGCGAGGGGCGAATCAATCAGGACATATGCTCAGAGGTGGCGAGCCTTGGCTACCCAAGTAAAGCCGTCAATCCCAGAAGAAGAGATGATCGACTTATTCCTGAAGGCACTCCCTTATGAGTACTTTGACAAGCTGAACACTTCCGGGTGTCAAACATTTGCACACTTGATAAAGGTTGCTGAAAGGCTAGAATGAGCCTTGAGAGAAAGAAGGCCTCATGAAGCTCCTACTAGGAAGCAGTATCCCTTGAGAAAGGAGAGAGAAGCCGGATTGGACATAGCATTTATACCAGATCCCCACAAGCCCAAGCCGTTGGGCAATTCCAATCAGACCAAAGGAGGATCATCCTGGTCAACACCGAAAGTGCAAGAGCCTAGAAGAAAGCAACCTCAGAAGCAGTTCTCCCAACTCCCGAGGCCTTTATCCAAGCTGCTCCCGATGCTGCTAGAACAACACCTGGTGGCGAAAGAACCACCTAGGGCAAACCCTGCAAGATTTCCTGGCTTTGATGAGAGCCAGACCTGTACCTACCATATGGGCGAGAGAAGGCATAATGTGGATAACTGTTATATCCTTAAGCTGAAAGTGCAAGCCCTGATTGATAATCAGATTCTAAAAGTTGACAATGCAGCCCCAAATGTACAAGAAAATCCATTGCCGGATCATCAAGCAGTAGGGGCAATATTCTATGAAAGGGAAGAAGACTGCCTTAAGCTGAAAGTAAATATGCTTAAGCTGACCGACCTGCTAGTAACCGCTTCAGCATGCCCAAAAACAGGAGCGATCTCGACTGACCAAAAGAAACTATGCATCGCTAAGATGATAAGCTTGGGGATAATGTCCGATATCAACAATGAAGAGTTCGAAGGAGTCAAAGCTTCTTTATCTTTGGAAGGAAGCTACTTTGTGATCAAGACTGAGCAAGGTAATACCTGGGGTACCTCACACGAGAATCTGGTAAACAGTCTTGGGCCAGTCGCTCAATTAGAAGAAGAGTCTGAAGAAGACGAATTGGAAGCCAAGAGACGAAGCCTAGCAGACCTCAAATTTATGGCCGACGCACTTGAGAAGGGCGAAATTATAGACACCCTTGGTCAAGATTCTGGAGGATACAACTTCAAAGTGAAATACTCAGCCCCTCCCAGCTTTTATCAGAAAATTGAAGACATCATACCGGACGGATGGGGAGGTATGGATAATCTCTCTCAACCAAAGACCTCGAGGACATAGAAGAACTTGACAACACCGTATCGATGGTCGAAGTCGCTTCGACAGTGGTAATCAGATTGGAAGAACTTGATAGCATGAGCGGGGTGGAAGACTACCTAGTCAAGCCCGTTGTGATTCAACTGCCGCAAGGAGAAACAGACGACGCGACTAAACCGGAGATATCTCATCAGGCAACTGTAACTATAAAAGTCCCCCCAGCAGAAGAATACGATCCTAAAGCAGTCCATTGGGACTATGGGACAACACAAGTAGACGCGGTAATGAGGTCCGGACGATTCTATGCCCCTAGAGAGGGCGAATCCGAAAAGAAGGAGGTCTCAAAGGAAGACGCGGAAAAACTCATATCGATCATCAAAACCAGCGAGTTTGAGGTGATAGAACAGCTGAGGAAGTTACCCGCTCAGATATCCCTATTGGATCTATTCATTAATTCTGAAAAACATAAGAACGCACTGTTAAGGATACTTAATGAAGTACATGTCCCTGAAACAATTAATGAGGTATAATTAGGGGACTTTGTGGGGACGATCCTTTTAAAAGACCAATTGAGCTTCTCTAACGAGGACTTCCCCATGGAAGGAAAAGGGCACAACAAAGCCTTGTATATTTTCGCACAATGTAACGGAAAAAGAGTGGCGCACGTATTGATCGACAATGGATCAGCCTTCAACATCTGCCCTTTGGCTACCCTAAGGAGGTTGGGAATCAATGAAGAAACGATTAAAACATCCAAAACGGCTGTGAGAGCTTTCGATGGGATGAGGAAGACAGTGGTAGGAGAGATTGAGCTTGACGTGTCTATTGGCCCGACAAAGTTCTCTATAAATTTCCAAGTGATGGATCTGCCCAGTGCATTTGGGTTCTTGCTGGGAAGGCCTTGGATCCATACAACAGGAGCTGTCTCTTCAAGCTTGCATCAAAAAGTACGCTTCGCAGTAGATGGGAAGGTGATTACCGTACATGGAGAAGTCGACCTCCAAACATACCAAAGCAGTGCCATACCCTATGTTGAACCTGAAGTGAAAACAGAGGCGAGTTATCACTCCCTGGAACTGGTGGCAACAGTTCATACCCCGGCAGGGACAAGGCTAAGAACCCCATACATCTCAGAAGCCAGTCTTCTACCAGCTAAGATGCTGCTAGCATACGGATTCAACCCCGAAAAAGGCCTAGGCAAACATAATCAGGGTATAAATACCCCACTGCAGTTAAAAGCTAACCCACATAGAATGTGCTTGGGGTATCAAAAATATCACATAGATGGATCTGGCCCAAAGACAAAGGGCCGAGGCCGAGGCAGAAGCCTGGGACGCCTAGGAGGCCAGAGCAGCCCGAATGACTCATTCATTGGTTCTCCAACTTGGAAAGGCAGGTCTCAAATGTTCAAAAACCCTTTGAATGCCCACTTCGACCAGAACTCTAAATGGTTGTCCGAAGAGGATGTCACTTCACCGATAGAACCAGATCTGACAAATCCTTTCCTCAAAGATGACGCTGTGAATGTCATCATGGAGTGGTTGGACGATGGAGCCACTTCCTCTGAGTAACGAGACTCTTCTCTTGTCTTTAAATACTGCATTTAGAACTTTTTGCATCTTATTGCATTTTCTTTCTTTATTGTACCTATAGGGAAACGCCTTTGGATCTCCAGCCGTTGGTCCAAATAGCACATCTTGTAATGCGGCCCATCTTGCATGTAATAAAACCATACATATTTTGTTAAGGACATATGGAACCACGAATCAGCCCGATGATGATACTAGTCTTCTGCACAGAAGCTTGAGGCTTGATTTGCCGTATGACTCCTGATTTCCAAAGAGATTTCCTTGGGGCCAAGATATCCGATGACATGAGGATTAGTCCTGTTTATACCTGTACCGATTTCGAAAACTCTTTCGAAAAGACTTCCCATGATCATACATGTCGTTCTTATGAAATACGAACTAACCATACTCATGACATTTCAGGCATATCATCTCAAACATGCATACCAGGTTGTTACGAGATTCGGACTTCTCCAGTAACCATTCTTATAACATTGAAGAGGATGAAGACGAGGGTTATGCGTCCATCCGCAGAGATTGGAATGCCTTTGAGGAGTCGACACCTCCTACTTCGGAAGAACCAATCATTGTTAATTTGGGAGACTCCGTGAATATCAGAGAGGTCAAGATCGGAGGGCATTTATCCCGATATGAAAAGCTCAAGTTCATAGAGTTATTAAAAGAATATCAAGACATTTTCGCATGGTCTTACGCTGATATGCCGGGCCTAGACCCTAAGATCGTAGAACATGCATTACCTACGGATCCCGGTGTCCAACCTGTCAAGCAAGGCAGTAGACGGATGAAGGCTGAGTTGGAAGACAAAATCAAGGAAGAAGTCATGAAGCTTCTTAGGGTAGGCTTTATTGAAGCTATCCCATATTCAGACTGGATTGCAAATATAGTCCTCGTCATGAAGAAGGATGGTAAAGTTCAGATCTGCATAGATTACCGAGATCTGAATAGAGCAAGCCCAAAAGATGATTTTCCACTTCCTCACATTGATGTGTTGGTGGATAGCACAGCAGGTTATGAATTGTTCTCGTTTATGGATGGATTTTCGGGGTATAACCAAATCTTCATGAAACAAGAAGACAAACCAAAGACTGCTTTTACCACACCCTGTGGGAACTTTTGCTACAAAGTCATGCCCTTCGGACTAAAAAACGTCGGGGCTACCTATCAGAAGGCCATGGTCACATTATTCCATGATATGATCTACAAAGAAATTGAAGTATACGTCGACGATATGATCGCCAAATCCAAGAAAGGACATGATCACATACAGGTGTTGAGAAAATTATTTGAACGCCTGCGCAAATATAAGTTGAGGTTGAACCCTAACAAATGTGTGTTTGGGGCAAAATCTGGGAAACTTCTTGGGTTCATAGTCAGTAACAGGGGCATTGAGATTGATCCTTCAAAAATTCAAGCTATCCACAATCTATCAACTCCCTCCACAGTAAAAGAAGTGAGAAGCCTTCTAGGGAGACTGAACTATATTGCCAGATTTATCAATCAACTGTCTGATGTGGCTAAGCCAATCTTCAAATTGCTTAAGAAAGGCGCGGAAGTAACATGGGATGCTGAATGTAGCAGGGCATTCCAAATGATCAAGAACTATCTGATCACACCGCCGGTACTTGTGCCACCAATTTCTGGTCACCCATTGACCTTATATCTGACTATACAGCAGGAATCCTTGGGAGCCTTACTCGCCCAAACAAGTCCGATAGATGGTAAAGAAAGAGCCATCTATTACCTAAGTAAGAAATTCACACCATCTGAAGCAAAGTATGCGCCAGTCGAAAGGGCCTGTGTAGCAGCGGTATGGGTACTTCGCAGGCTGAGACAATATACCTTGTACCACCACATTCAGCTTGTAACAGAGAACGATCCTGTCAAATACCTCCTGGAGAAACTCGCTTTAATCGGGAAATTAGCAAAATGGCAAGTAATGCTATCTGAATTTGACATCAAGTGTTCTCCACAGAAGTCAGTTAAAGGAAGAGCTATAGCTGACATGCTAGCAGAAAACCCATCAAATGGTGAGTCTCCTAAAGTAACAAGCACAGAAGGTCAAATTCTCAACTTAGCAGAGGACAAGTGGGTCATGTACTTCGATGGTGCTGTTAATATATTAGGGGCAGGCACTGGGGCAGTACTGATATCCCCCGATGACCAACATTACCCTGTGGCGGCAAAAATAACTTTCACGTGCACCAACAACATCTCGGAATATGAGGCGTGCATTTTAGGCTTACGATTGGCCATTTCCATGAAGATACCTAGGTTGCAAGTTTTTGGAGATTCCATGCTCATCATCCTACAGACACAGGGAGAGTGGAAAACGAAAGATGCAAAGCTCATCCCTTATCACGAATACCTTGAAGAATTGATACTTAAGTTCGAAGAAGTATCGTTCGAGTACCTATCAAGATCTCACAATCAATTTGCAGATGCGTTAGCCACCCTGACCTCGATGTTGCAAACAACTGGAGGGTTGGATATAAAACCCATAAGGATCAATATAGTTGAATGGCCAGCTTATTGCATGCTAATTGAGGAAGAGTTTGATGGGGAACCATGGTATTACGACATCAAGAACTATCTCTCAAAAGGTGAATTCCCTGAAGGATGCCAACCAGGAGATCGAAGATACATAACCAAGATGGCCAGCAAGTTCTTTCTCAATGGACAAATTCTATACAAAAGATCCTTTGATTCTACTCTATTGAGATGTGTAGATGCCAAGGAAGCAAATATCCTCTTGAAAGAAATCCATGAAGGAATATGTGGGCCTCACATGAACGGCCACCTCCTAGCCAGGAAGATCATGCGGCTTGGCTATTATTGGATGACCATCGAATCAGATTGCTGTCAGCACGTCCGGTCATGCCACCAGTGCCAAATATACAGTGATAAGATCAATGCACCCCCGAACGAACTGCACCAGATGTCTGAAGTTTGGCCTTTCTCTATGTGGGGCATAGACATGATAGGGCCTATTAATCCTGAGGCTTCGAATGGTCATCGCTTCATCCTGGTAGCGATTGATTATTTCACAAAATGGGTAGAAGCCAGCTCTTACAAGAATGTCACTGCAAAGAATGTGGCAAGATTCATCAAAAGAGACATCATATCCCGGTATGGTACCCCTCAAGCGATCATCACAGATAACGGGTCTAACCTAAACAACAAGATTGTCGATGATCTACTGGATCACTTTAGCATTCGACATCTGAATTCATCTCCTTACCGCCCACAAATGAATGGGGCAGTGGAAGCAGCCAACAGAAATATCAAAACAATCTTGGCTAAAACAGCAGAAAACTACAGAGATTGGCACGAAAGGCTGCCCTTCGCCTTGATGGCTTACCGAACGTAGATCAGGACTTCTACAGGGGCAACTCCCTATAGTCTGGTGTATGGGACAGAAGCAGTTCTACCAGTAGAAGTTAAGATTCCCTCTTTGAGAATCTTATCCGAAGATAAACTCTCTGAGTCAGAGTATTTCAAGCACAGATATGAACAGCTGAATTTAATAGACGAGAAACGTCTTAAAGCCATTTGCCATGGACAAACTTACCAGAAGAGGGTAGCCAGGGCATTCAATCGAAAGGTCAAGACCAGAAACTTCGAGGTAAATGACTTGGTAATTAGGAAAGTTTTGCCGAGTACTACCCATCCAGGGGAAAATTCACTCCGAATTACGAAGGCCCCTACATTGTCAAGAAGATCCTCTCGGGAGGAGCATTAATTCTTGTAAACACCGAGGGAGAAGAACTGGGGCACCCTGTAAATTCAGATGATGTGAAGAAATATTACCCTTGAAATAAAATCAGATTCCGGTCATATGACTTACCCCGAATTGAGCCTACTCCTCATGATAATCTTTGCATAAGCATATCATGCATCCATGCATACATTAGCATGTGTTCAATATTACAGGACCCAAGGAAGCAGGGTCGCGATGGATTGGAATGCATGATCAAGAGGACTTACTGTCGTGGTGATCAAATTTTCACAAGTCTATCCACTTCCGTTGGAGTACATGATCAAGGGTAAGGTGTATCGTTCTAATTTTCTAAAATTCGAGAGCATACACTGACATATTCCTCTTATGTTTTTCAGGAATCTTTAGCCACGCTGGACAGGTAAGTATCTCTTTCCCAAATTTTTAGGTTTTTAAGACTGTCAAAATCCTGATTGCTAGAACTTGGAGGCTTTTTGGAATCTAGCGTACATTCAAAGCTCATGTCTAGAAAGACGCAAAATTCTCACAGTCATCGGCATTTGTGTTTTAGATCTGGAGGTTATCTGAACATGATTGAAATATATATATGGTGCATCATAAATCCCCTTGGAGGGTAAGTTTTGAAGAAAACAAGATGAACTCCTCCAACAAGGGTTGTTTAAAATTGTTCAAAAGGATGTTTCCTCAGATAAGAAGCATGCCTAATCTAAACACGTCCCATACACACCTGAGAGATGAGTAGAGTGGAAAGGATAGCAAGACCTTGACCTACGGACGTAAGGGTTATTCGCAGTGATTACATGGATTGAGACGACGGAGGCATTCGTTTCTCTATCATAAACACTACATGTGACCATTGATAACCCTTTGAACGACGGTTTCATTCTATACCCCTGTCAAGAACCACCCCACAGTGGGGCAAACTTGAGGTACGTCCAGAGGTATCAGGAGGTAAATGGTTAGAAGTTCTCTTGCTCAGACTTGCATCAATCTTCGTGTGTTGCTTGTCATTGTAACTTCTATGGTAATTCATGTGCTTTAGGATGACGAAAAGCATTCGTTTCTCTATCCTATACATTTTTACCCTTTGCACAGCCCAGTTGAGCCTGTACGTTCGTTTCACAAACCCGTTGGTGATCATTGCATATTCCAAGACGGAAGCGACATCACTTCAAGAGCGGAAAAGTTCAAAACACAAGATTTATAAAATTCATGGACTAATGTTTGAGTGCTAAGATTCAAGTTGTACATCTAGCACACTCATTTGAAAATCATGGTCCCCAAAAGAAAAGAAAAGGTGGGACTTCAAAAAAAAAAGAGAGAAAAATCCAATCTTGGGCATCAAGAAAAAGCAAAGTGCCTGGTAAAAGCAAGGCCAATGCCCGTCCAAATACTTGTACATTCGTGAATCATGTGTTTGATTTTATAAATGCCCAAAAGATGGCATGATACCTTTGTATAGGTCACTAGTGAGATCTAATTGTAAAAGAAAATCCCAAGGGAGGTGGACAGCAAAGGATACTCCCAGATTATGTCGCATTCAGATGATGAAAGCGTAGACAAGATGTTGATGCCGTCTTGACATGAGAGAGATGTCCTCTAAAGACAAATATGCACTTCAAAGACTGAAGGCACTCTTTGAACCAGAAGGAGAAAGATGTCAGCAAACTCGCAGTGATCACCGATGTTAAAACCCTTCGCATATTTTGAGCCAAGAACAAGCCTTTTATAGGTCCCCAAACCTATCTATATTACAACCCTGAAAAGCCTTTTCTGATTAAAGCACTGGGATTGACATAGGGTTTAATGTCTAAGCTTAGCTCGAAGAAGTTCGAGCAAGATTATTTCTTTCTCATTTTGCAGGTTTCTTGACTTGTAAACCTGGAGCAGACACTGAAGACTTCTCTTCGAAAGCCTTGACTTGCACGCAAGTCCCCCTTTGAAAACCGTTGACCAAGCCCAACATTACGGTCCCTGGGAAGTCCTCCTGATCGATCGAGGTGTATTCACTGCGAATGATCCTGAACCCTAGGCGCAGGTTTGATAGGAAATTCGAGTGCATTCTTGGTAAAAGACCATTATCTCAAAACAGTGAGAAGTCGTCTTTGATGAGAATACTCCAATGAACATTTTAACCAAATTCTTTTGGCTAAATTCAGATTGTTTGATTCAAACTTTCCTCACAAGGGATTTCTTATCACTTCCGTATGTTGCAAGGTATTTTGGATAACCTCCAACATGATAATGCATTCATTGAAATTTTTCATGACCATGATATAAGTCATAAAATGCTCAAAGACCATTGATGTGCCTTTGGTAAGAAAATTTTCAGGTTGGAGCTTCTGCAAGATTTTTGATGACTTCGGCTCCTAAAACAGCTTGTATCACTCTTGGTGAGAAACGTTTAACATGTCTAAACTTCTGCAGAATTCCTGGCAAGCCTAGATCTCAGAAGATTACAACCTCTCTTAGACTCGTGGTAGCCCCAAATCCCAGAATGACACATTTCTCTGAGAAGGAGAGTTTATATGCCTGAGCTTCTGACAGATTCTTGGTAACCCCAGATTCTAGAATGCTATTGTTCTTGGTTAAACTTCTATAGGAATCATGGTAACCCCAGATTCTAGAAGGACGCCTTGCTCTGTGAAGAAGAGCTTTCAAGTTTATTTTCCTGCGAGATCCCTAGTAATTCCATATCTCAGGAAAACACATTCTTATGAACAATTTTGTAGGTTTGATCTTTCTGCAGGATACCTGGAGTCCCCAGATCCCAGAATGTTACCTTCCATGTCAAAAGGAAAATCTCCGAAATCATCCCTCTGTGAGATTTCAAATTTATAGGTTTGAGCTTTCTACAGGATACTTGGAGTCCCCAGATCCCAGAATGTCACCTCTAATGTCAAAAGGACAATCTCCGAAATCATCCCTCTGTGAGATTTCAAATTTATAGGTTTGAGCTTTCTGCAGGATACCTGGAGTCCCCAGATCCCAGAATGTCACCTCTAATGTCAAAAGGACAATCTCCGAAATCATCCCTCTGTGAGATTTCAAATTTACAGGTTTGATCTTTCTGCAGGATGTCTAGAGTACCCAGATCCCAGAATGTCACCTCCAATGTCAAAAGGACAGTCTCCGAAATCATCCCTCTGTGAGATTTCAAATTTATAGGTTTGAGCTTTCTGCAGGATACCTGGAGTCCCCAGATCCCAGAATGTCACCTCTAATGTCAAAAGGACAATGTTTGAAATTATCTCCCTATGTGAGATTCCAGTATTACAGGTTTGATCTTTCTGCAGGATATCTGGAGTGCCCAGATCCTAGAATGTCAACTCCCATGTCAAGAGGACAATCTTTAGAAATCATCTCTCCGTGAGATCCCAGTGTTACAGGTTGGAACTTTCTGCAGGATACCTGGAGCTCCCAAATCCCAGAATGTCACCTTCAATGTCGAAGGGACAATATTCAAGATAGTCTTTCTGCGAGATCTCAGGTAGCCCCTAGATCCTAGAAGAATCTTATCAAAGTTTTTGCAGGTTTAAGTTTTCTGCAGGACACTTGGAATCCTCAAATCCCAGAATAACGCATTGCATGTCGAAAGGACAATTTTCAAGATCAGCTTTCTGTGAGGTTCTAGGTAACCCCTAAACCCAGAATAGCCCATTCGGTGAAGCCTAAAGGTTAGGCACACCTCACTTGTATGAATCCTAGTTAATTCTTTAGAATATAGTATAAAAAACTGTTGACAAAATCTGCTTTCTGTGAGGTTCTAGGTAACCCCTAAACCCAGAATAGCTCATGTGGTAAAGCCTAAAAGTTAGGCACACCTCATTTGTATAGATCCTAGTTAATTCCTTAGAATATAGGATCAAAATGTTCGAAAATCCCTAAAAGACTGGGTGCGTCATCCATAGGTTCCTAGCAGGAAGGAATCCTATTCTCGGCATGATCCCCCTGAAGGATCAAAATGTTCGACAATCCCTAAGAGACTGGGTGCGTCATCCATAGATTCCTAGCAGAGAGGAGTCATATTCTCGGCCTGATCCCCCTGAAGGATCAAAATATTCGACAATCCCTAAGAGACTGGGTGCGTCATCCATAGGTTCCTAGCAGAAAGGAGTCCTATTCAGGGTCTGATCCACCATACGGATCAAAACCTCTGACAATCCCTAAGAGACTGGGTGCGTCATCCATAGGTTCCTAGCAGAAAAAAGTCCTATTCATGGTCTAATCCATCATATGGATCAAAACTTCTGACAATCCCTAAAAGACTGGGTGCGTCATTCACAGATTCCTGTCAAGTATAGGAATCCCATTCTAGTACGGCCTACCATACAAGCTAGAGTTTAACCACCCTAGGACACTCAAAAGACGAGTTCCTAGGTATTCACTTGAACCCGCTATACACCGTGCATGCCGCACGAGCATCAGGCAGGTGATCAAACAGGTAAAAAGCAGGTGGGTCCCCCTACTTTCTCTCTCACGTCGGCAAAAAATAAGGAGCAGAGCGTTCACCAGCGGGACAAGGGAGATTGAGTGTCAAGATCCGCTTTTCTTTTCCCCAGTCACGTCGGCCTAGATTCAGGTGTCACCTGTCTTTGAGAGAAGCCTCTCACGAGATTCCTCTCAAAGAAGGGCAGCTGTTGACACCTGAATTTTGACCAAGTCTTTTTCAATTTTATTTTTTTGAAAAAAAATCACAAAAAATTCATAAAAAGTCAAAAAATTACACAATCAACTTTGGTGGCCTTGGCCAAGCCCAAGGAACCATTTTTGACCAAAAAAATAATTTTTCATATTTTTCAAATTTTTTTAGTATTTTTAGAAAATAGGAAAATACTTAAAAAAATTCAAGAAAAATAGCATTTGAGGTCACAAAAATATGGAAAAATATCCAATATTTTTATTTTTAATCCCTTGTATTTCTGACCTCACAAAAAGTTCAAAATCAGACTCAATTATGGGTGTTCCTTTATAACCCGTGCTATTGAATTTGAGAACAAAATATCAATTGAGTCTTTGAATTTGCAATTTTGGCATTTTCTAGGATCTTGACATCCATTCTAACTGTCCCTTATTGCAATTTAGCCCAACTGTTTGTACAAATTGCTCAATTGCACGAATTTGGCAAAATTGCATACTAAAATTGCATTTTTAGTCCTTGAAATTGAGCATAATTGAAATTACTTTCAATTCAAGGGCTATCATTGCAAATTAAACATACTGCCCAAAGGGTTTCACCATTTTGAATCGATTGGCACAGATAATTTGACCCAATTTGATCATTTGAACCTTCAATTGCATAATTCCCCAATTTGCAATTATAAGGAAAATTGGGGTTTTTATTGAAATTGATGTAAACTTTTGGGCAAAATTACATTGTCTGATAGAATTCACGCTCTAGATTCGATTTTGAGGTTCAATTGCAAAATTTTCCCATTAATTTGGGATTAATTTGAAAAATCCTGTTTGGAACCGGTTCAGACCGGTCAGACTGGTCGAACCGGTCCGCTACAGTGTCATCGTCTTCCTCAAAGATCCTACGCAGATGAACAGTGGAAGGTTGGATTTCAAGGACAAAATTGACAAAGCAATCGGCGGCAGTTGAAGAAGCGTTGGTGGGCGTCTTACTCCTTATCTCAAGACCTTTCGATCAAGACCGGCCCCATGATAAATGACCGCCGGACGAGCTCCGGCGAGGTCAGTCAAACCTTTGAACCTGCGAAAGTCAACATTCTCGAACGCAGGACAAATTCGTGTCAAATTCGCACGAAATGAAGCCCGCCGGAGGACCAAACGGAGTTGGATGGAAATGCCCGTCCTCCACGACGCCGTTTGGGCCTAAAAGCACGTGGCTGCACGTGCAATTTGAAGTAGTTCGCCTCTCCCGTTCGGCGCCGAAATTCGAGAAGGCTATATAAGCCTACGGAGGTTTTCTGTTGAAGAGGACGGTTGATTCAATTGAGGAAAGAGAAACTGAATCGCGTAAGAGAGAGAAAACGCGAGAGAGCTCGCTCTCCGACCCCCGTCTTCAAGAAACTGAGCTCGAATTGCAGAGCACCGGTTGGGCCTTCCCAGGCTAAACCAAAGCTCCACGAGGCCGTTAGAAGGTCGTCTGAAGCGCCAAGAAGCGATCGTCGCCGGCCGCACCCTGTGAAATCGCAAGAACAGGTGAGTCGCAGTCTCGAGTTCTTCTTTGAGCATTCATGGCGATTCACACATTTCTTGAGCATTCTTGCAATTAGTGTGTGCCTTTTATTCCCTGAACATCACTGACCATCGTCGCGTATTTTGTGTGCATCGATTTTTTCTTAACGCGCCCAATCGAGTCTTTCAATCCAACCTCCATTGTCGAGCCACTGTTCATCTTCCCCAGCCAAATCTGGGCCGAGCGAGCTCAATCGGAGCTTGAGGTGAGTCTTCTGAACCTCTACCGGTGCTGTTCTGTGATTGAATTGCTGCGATTTTAGATAAATTACGCGATCGAACTCCCATGGCCGTACTCGGCACTTTGCATGATTCTTGCGATTCTGTGAATAAAATGTTGCGATTCCTAGATATGTTAAAATAGAGATCATCGCGAGTCGATTGCCGCTGGTCTCGCTCCAATCCGTTAAGTTTCTACCGTCGGATCATCGCCGGGGAGTCGTGGCCGTTCGTTCAGCAATGGTCGCGAGGTTGAAGACGATGCCAACCTGGCAGGTCAACGAGTCAAAGCCTTAGCTGGCGTCCGGCCATTGGTCCACGTCAGTGTCGAGTCAGCTCGACCGTTAGTTTGTTAGGACTAGTCAGCATTAGATCGGACGATCTAGGATTATCAAGTCTAATAAATGGTGACCGTCCGATTGGCAATTAGGATTATTCGAAAATGATTTTAATCGTAAAATCAATCAGAACGGAAACGGTGCCGTTTAGACGAAGGATTAGGCGACGTCGTTTTGGGTTAATGAAAATAGATGGTTCAGATCAAGTTCCACGTTCTAATCGTAGCCGTAGATTTAAGTAGTTAGATCAGACGGCCCTGATCGAGTCTCCGTTCAATCTAGACCGTAGGTTCTAATAATCAGATCTAAGGGACGTAGACAAGCCACGTTGTTCAATATAGGCCGTTAGATCAGATTAGGATAATCTGAAAAACGAAAACGCGATGCGGTGTCGTTTTGGAGCCGAGAGTTTCGCGGATCCGGGTCTGGGCCGGGTTCCGACCCGAGTGGGTCGGGTCGACCCGGTCCGAATCACATTTTTTAATTAAAAAAATCAGAAAATGATTTTAAAAAATAAAAAAATATAGAAAATCAGAAAAATCCTAGAAAATAAAAAAAAATGCTAGAAAATTCCAAGAAATTCCAAAAAGTGTGGAAAAATTGTGGAAAAATCCTAGACATTCTAGAAATCCCCAAAAATCGAGGATTGACCACATACAACTGGTCAACCCTAATTTTTGGGTTTATTATCCAAATTTCCGAGACTTGACGATATTACCCTTTAGGGGTAAGTCGCCTCAGCTGTGTATGCAAGATAAGGCCGATAATGCCAAGGTAAGAATTAGGATCGATTAGACGACTAATTCTTAAGTTTGGGTTTCGAGTCCCGCATCTTTTCTCAAAATGATGATTTTGCCCTTCAATAGGAAAATTGTCTTTCTTGTCTCAATCGAGTTCTGAAAATTGCTTAAAGTTAGGGTTTGGGTCAAGTGGACGATCAACCCTAATATTTGAGATTTTCAGTTCTCGTCTTTGTCCAAATGACGACTTTACCCCTCCAAGGGTAAAATCACTTGAAAATTCCAGAAAAATCCTGGAAATTCCCGAAAAATAGGAAATGGATTGGATTGATGGCCAATCATATTTCCACTGTCTTTTGACTTCCCAATTCGTCTAAAATGACAGATTTACCCTTTTAAGGGTAAATTTTCCCCGAATTATTCAAAATTACGATTCTGCCCCTCATGGGTGAATCATGTCCAAATCACTTCTAAGCCTTGATTGATATTTCTCTAGGCCAATAAGGCCTCATTAGGGATACCATGCTGATTTCATGTGTTTTATCCGCATGTACTGGATCCTCGATTTGCGCACCTTTTTTTTTATTGATTGTGATTGATAGGGTAGTATCTCCTATCTGCATGAACTCCTCGATTTAGGATCCGTACCCCACTCATCTGTATGAAATCCTAGGATCAGATAAACCATTCAGCTTAGGTACCGAAAGGGGGTCAACTTTGACAGTTGGCGTAACTAAGTCCCCGAACCTACGTCTCTGGTTTCCGCAGAATCGAATAGATCACTCCCAACTATTCGATAGGGTTTCCGATCTACCCTCCACGAAACGATTGGTGGCGACTCCTTGGCATGTACACTCATCACATGCCACTAGACCACATTGAAGGTCGACCACGTATATCCAGCAGTTGCGACTTGGGAAATGGACCTTGGGAGAGGCCCGCGTCCGATCAAGCCAACGATCGGGCGGCCCATTAGCCCCGCCCCGCCTCGTGAAAGGGGGGGAAGGGTCGCGACAGGTGGTGCAGCCTGTCCAGCCCTACACCCGGTCAGACGTCTGTTGACACCTGATTTTTGATCAGTCTTTCATAGTTTATTTTTAAAAAATTCATAAAAAATCTATAAAAAGTTAAAAACATTAAAAAATCATCTTTGGTAGCCTTGACCAAGCTAAAGGAACCATTTTTGATAAAAAATAATTTGTCATATTTTTTAATATTTTTTAATATTTTCCAAAAATAGAAAAATACATGAAAAATGAAGAAAAATAGCGTTCGATGTCGTAAAAATATAGAAAAATAGTCAATATTTTTATTTTAATTTCCTTTTCATTTTGAACTCATAAATAGTCAAAATTCAAGTTCAATTGCATGTGTTTCTTCACGACGCATAGAGTTGAATTTGGCAAAAAAATGTCATTCGAGTATTTTAATTTGTAAATTTCTACATATTTTTTAGTCTTGACGTCCAATTAGATCGACCACCATCTACAATAAATTCCCCTTGCTGAATATTTTCGTTTTTGTTTCACATGATTTTATGGTGTAAAACGTCGAGTGGATTCCCAAATATAATCGGGTCGGCATGAGCTCGATAGCTCGTCTAAGACCAAACCAGGGCACGGCGAACTCCATGTGAGTACTCTCGAACTCCTTCGATGCTTCCTAATGCTTTTCTTAGGTTAGATCATGTGTAGAATGGCTAGGACAGCTAAATCATTCTTGAGCTGTGATTGATAAATAGGGCCTTACTAGGAATGCCATGTGATTTATTTGCATATCTAGATTCCTTGAGTTGCGCATTTTATTACTGATTGTGATTGCTAGGATAATCACTCCTATCTGCATGAATTTCTAGATTTAGGGTTCATACCTTACTCATCCGCATGAATCTCAGGCTAGAAAATTCAGTCAACTTAGGTACCGAAAGGGCGTCAACTCTGACTGTTGGTGTAACTAAGTCCCCGAAACCATTTCTCTGGTTCTCGCAGAATTGAATAGAAACTCCCAACTATTCGATTGGGTGGTCCAATCACACCCTAAAAAAATGATTGGTGGCGACTCCATGGCATGCACACTTAGCACATGTCACTAGACCACACTGAAAGTCGATCACGCATACCTCCGTTGCGATTTGGGTAATGGGCCTTGGGAGAGGCCCGCGTCCGACCAGACAGGACGGCCCATTAGCCCTCGAGAGCCCGACAACCTCAAGAGGGTCGCGACAGACTGGCGACTCTGCTGGGGACTGGTTCTTAACCATTTAGTGGACTTGAGCCGATTAAAAAGTTGATTGATTCTTCTAACCTAATTTTATGCAGATGCTCTCGAAAGTGAGGTATATATGCTAACGAATGTGTTAGATGTTTTTGTAGACGGGAGAAATAAGGGGTGAAGTGCTTGTTAACTTTGTTTTATGCAGGCAGGAGTTTTGGATGTATGATTGTGTGGATGTTTATATTGAAGCGGTGATTGTTAAATAAAATGCATGTCTATTGCTTTAGCACGACACAATGAATACACACAATTGCGCCTAAAACCCCAGGCGCCCTCTTTAGGAACACAATAGAAGGAATTGAAAATGGAATCTCTGTGAGGAAAAACATGGGGTAATCCACTTTTCAATTCCGCTCACTTCGAACTATGGATTGAGTCCCAATGCAACGATAGTTGTGCAATGGAATCGGCTCTTCCCAGAATTCGAGGTGAGAACCTTGGCTTTAGGTACCAAGCCCTATCTTTTGATTTTTAGGAGTTTTCTCTCACTTGTCTCATGCGTTTGTCTATGGAAGGTTAGTATACCTAACACTGCAAAAAATACAGAGAAGCTTGATTTTCTCTTAAGTTTGGTTGGTAAGACTTTTCTATCCCTCGAACTTGTTACATCTCTTAATCATTATATTCATTGCATAATTCCGGTGATTGGATTAAATGCCATTTTGAGGATAGATATGTGTGTTTTCCTCCCAATGTTCTTGATGGAAGATGAAGATGGTGTCATCCCATTACGAGCGCCAAGTGGACAAGAAGAGCCTACTATGGACATCATTGAGGTATCATCTAATGAAGATGACAATTTGGAATAGGTGATCCTGAAGTCACGTCTCAAAGATCGAAACTGGGGCATCTCTAAGTATTAAGATCACATTCCTTTGTTTTATTTTTCATTTCTAGCCTTTTTGTATATGATTTATTTTGCTAAGATCCTCTCTATCTGATTCCTTAGATTGATTGTATTAGGGATCTATTTGTGTTTATATACATTCAGATTGAAATTTGTTGTATTTCTATTGACTTGTCATTAGAATGTGATAGTGGCATTTCTTCTAATCACTCGAATACTCCAAAATCAATTTTATAATTCCTTTGGATGAAATTGAAATTGGAAGTCTTATACAACCTTTTGGCCGTATAGGGCAATACAATCCCAATTTCGCCAGAAGGAACTATAAACTTGAATTGGTTCATGCATGTTTTGCATCATTGGTAATCCACAATAATTGATCAAGAGTACTCGTGTTTTTCAAATTTAATGAAAAGATAGATATCCAAATTACTCTCGTTCTTAGCAAACAGTTTTAATTTGGATACCGTATCTTCAATTGAATTTAAAACACATCGTAATTGTGTACTTTTGAACATTCCATTGATTTTCTTGGAATTGATCAAAGGCGATTATCGTGAATTACATTCCTTTCAATGATATGCTTTCCTTTGAGGAATATTGATAAAAGCTTTTGCACAAGGCCAAAACCCTTGTAAAAGCTCTTATCCATATTAATCACAAGTAAGCATATAATTGAAAGGATTTATGCTTTATTTTTCAAATTCTTTCTTCTGATTCTGCCTTTTCATTTGAAACAGGTTAAAAACAAGTAGAGAAGAGAAGTCTTTTTGTGGATAATCGCGGTGGGAGGTTCCTTTATCCGATCATAAGCAAGATTAAAAAATCAAGATGTACACGCTCGAATCATCAATGTCAAAGCGCAGCTTGCCTAGGTTGAGAGTGGTCAGGTGTTCGAGAAAGTCATCCATACAGAAGTTGAGACACACACATTAGAGCTTTCATTCATTTCGCTCAATCGAGGGACCTTAAAAGCAGATCATACAAATCATCGGGGTGGAAACATAAAACCGCAATGAGCCCTAATTAGCATCACAAAGGAACCTAGTTGGCCCTCCATATTATTGATGCTTTGCTTATACTCACCACCTCGAGACTCGAGATCTGCAAGCTTAAGAAGAAGGCGTTTACATTCCCCTTTAAGATCGGCAACCTTGGTCCCGTGATCTTCGGCGGCTATTTCCAGGTCCCGAACTAGTCCTCTCCCATGGGCTATATCCGCGGTAATGCTGTCAAGCCTTTCTTCCTGCCACTCACATTGAAACTTCAACACGACATTACGACGGTCGTGCTCATAGGTGGTCAGGGATAAGGCCAAGCGCTCCACCAAATTTCCCCTCTCGCGAAGCAACATCGAGACTCGCTTGTTGGCGAACTCAACAGCCTTTCTGTGACTATCGGCCACAAGGTTGGCCAACACCAAGCAGTTGGACCGATCCTCATAGCGAGCTCGCAAAACGTGAGCCACGGTAGCTTTTCGATGAGCGACACGGTAAGTCTCTAAAAAGTTTATAAAGAGGGTTGGGAAGATTCTATATTCCCTCTCTAAATTAGTGCCCTCGATGGAGGTGGTGTCTATTTCCACTAGCAAAATACGGATTTCATCTTCAGTTTCTGGGTGATCGGCTATATGAGCATAGCCTCGACCGAGGAGGTTATAGAGTTTTTCCCACTGGGCCAAAATTTCGGACGAGAAAGCGCGAATAGGAGAGGAGGTCATTTTCGTTGGAGTGAGGGAGAAGAAGATGAGTGTGGTAGAGTGATTAAAATACGAAAAGGCAATTATGTAAGAGTGTTAATCTTCTCTGCATTAACTCCTCCTTTTATAGCAACTCGAGAATGAAGAAAGGCACAACAATAATGCTCGTTGAGCCAAGTTAATTGGGTAAAGCAATGGTGGCTCTTTCGGTGAACCATCAGATTTGTCCCAGTCCGCGATTTCAGGCTTGATAAACCTAAAAAAGTTGTAAAAAGATATGTCGGTGTCACCATATTAAAATTGAACGGGAGTAAAGCGCAACTATCGAAAAAGTGGGAGACAGACATGGATATCGAGAAAAGGAAATCGATTTGGTGTCCCTCCACGTTGAAAAGAAGAAAGAAGACGACAAAGCGGGAAATACGAAATCTTGGGAGCAACGCTTGCCTGATGATCTTCATCCATGTTTAAAGAACGTTTCATGGGCATACAGAACCACTCAAAAGAAAATTTAGAGAGAGTGAGCATACATGAGAGAGTAGAGAACCCTGAGTGAGAAAAAATTGATCGAACATTTTTCGATCCAACATGTTTGAGAGTTACCATCAGTTGCTAGAGGTGACTGATCCAAAAATCTCAGAAAATGAACTATTGAGAGATCTCGAAGATTCTAGGATGGCGTCTGGTACCAGAACCACAGAACCCAACCCTTTCGGCAACGAAGTTCAGGATCTCAGCAGCGACGACAACAGCAGCAGCGATGGTCAATCCCGGAAAAGGAAACGTCGCCAGTGCCACACTCAGAATGAAATCCAAGAGCTTGAAGCTTTCTTTAGTGAATGCCCTCTCCCGAACATGAAACAAAGAAATGAATTGGGCCAGAAGCTAGGGATGAAACCTTTGAGGGTCAAGTTTTGGTTTCAAAATAAGCGAGCCAAATTGAGGGCTCAACACAGACGTCAAGAACTTGCGATTCTAAAGGAGGAAAACGAAAA
This sequence comes from Rhodomyrtus psidioides, assembly GCA_021437785.1. NCBI lineage: Eukaryota > Viridiplantae > Streptophyta > Magnoliopsida > Myrtales > Myrtaceae > Rhodomyrtus > Rhodomyrtus psidioides. The sequence goes on along the minus strand of JAILYB010000103.1, from coordinate 2,577,563 downwards.
GCTTCGAGCGGAGAACATGAGGTATAAGAAAGCTCCCAGCACTATCGCTTGCCTTAATTGCGGTGGCCCTATCACTCTCGGCGAAATGTTCCTTGATAAGCCTTATATGAGGATTGAAAATGCTCATTCACCACCCCACTCCCTCGAACCATCTTCGATACAATCGGATTTTGTTGGAGATATGCATGAACAAATCAATTCTACGAAGTCAATACCGATGCCTTCTAAAGGATGTTATATGCGTCACCATGATTGGAGTTTCCTTAACGATGAGCTTACTATCACGACCGACCAATCCAAAGCTGATGAATTCCCTCCACAACAATTTCCGGCTCGATCAAATCCTACTGGAAATAGGCCAGAGAGCAATAGCCAAGTTGTCAACACTGTTCCGATTCGCAAGAAGACGAGGGTCAATTGGTCCCCCGAGCTTCATCTCAAGTTCCTTAGTGCGGTTCAGCAACTAGGGATCAACTCAGCATATCCAACGCGCATACTTGAGATCATGAACATACCAGGACTCACTAAAGATGGAGTCGCGAGTCACCTCAAGAGCTACAGAAGGGCGCTAAGACAGCGCCACACAGCACTGAACCTGAAAGAACTCAACTTGTGCCTAAACACTAGGCATGGCTATAACTACAATGCCCCTGAAGTAAGAAATACCCTGCCTAATCTAGGCACCGACCAAGCTGGTAGCAGCACCATCGACTACTTGGGCGCTAATCAGAATATTCCCCCGAATCATCTCAGCACCCCTCAAGAGTATATGCCACAAGTGCAGCAGGTACGAACTCCTTGGTTTGAGCAGCAACTTTTCGCTAGTGCTCTTCCTATCCCCGATCAACATATTGCGCCTAGTGTTCAAAGATCTGCCCGGCTTGGGCATATGATTTCGGAAGATCAAGCGGGCGGATGCTCTGAGGATTTTTGTTTCTTCCATTCCCAAATGGAAGGTGCTTTTGATAGTGAACCGATCAATCATCCTCTTATAATCTCGAGCAACGACGAAGGTTCTAGCTCGAAGAATCAGATCGCTCACAACAGAAACAGGAATCCTTCAACGCCAAGCGATGATGGTCAACCCGAATATCAGTTGCTCGAAGAATCAAAAGATTTCCTTGATGAGGAGCTCCATATCTGGATCGATCAGTTTAAAACTGATGGACTTATGAAGTTATGATCCAAAATGACGATTATATGTCTGATTCATGGTGTAACTGGCTGATCACCGAGAATCCTCAAGGGAACTAGGCACATGTGGCTAGATGTATCATTAATCTTTCTGTCATAAAGTCTTCCATGCAAGATAATCTTCCTTAATGCCTAGAGTTAATCTGGGGCAGCGATCAGTACTACCTGCGAGCATCATCATGCTTGAGTGCGACAATCCCTTGTTAGATTAGAGTCGAGGCGAATCAATTGAACGCCACGAAGAAAAACATTTAAAGGCTTCACATAGGAAAATGCGAGCAAAAGCCCGAGCGAGCTCAAAGACGGTTAGCTCTGTATCGTTCTAAGGGACCTTTAGTCGTTATGAACTCTAAATTGAGCTTGTTTCATTCTCGATGGGGGTCGCTAACTGCTTCAAGAATTTTATAACAAAAAACGAACCAGTTAGGGACGCCAATAGTGCTGTGTCTTGGTAGTCAGTGAAATGGAAGTGGTACGAAACGTCAGGAGTTCGATCTCGGGATTGAAAAATCATTTTATCAGTTGGTCTATCACCCGATGAAGTTCAAAGAGATTCGACGCAGATGACTATAGAACTTGGGGCAATTCGAAAATCATCGATTCATTTTCATCAAGCGGCGAAGTTGGTATTGTAAAATGTGAAGCATGCAAATGACAAATCCGAAGCAGAAGGAGATGAATCATGATTCGCTTATCCAAGGTCGGGATTTCAACCTTCGACTAAAGCCAAATCTAGGATGAGTTTTTGATCTTGCCCACTCGACAAAACCCATCTCCACTGAAAATGGGGGCAAACCATTCCTACATCCGGAAAGCATGTCGAAGCCGAAGACATCAAATTCATCGTTTAATCCGTGGGGCAAGTCCCTGAAGCGATAGTTATAATCTGCAGAGCGTAATGGAATCCATCCTTTCAATGTAAAACGCATTTGGCCGCGGAGCCACCCATTTGGTAAAAAGAACGTATCGTTCCTAAATGATTTTCAATCAGATGCGGGGATAATGTTCTCTCATTTTCCTCTCAGGTGATGAACAGAGACGAGGCACCCAAGAAGCCATGCATTCAAATAACAAAACAGTGCATGAAACACGCCCAAAAAGATGAATGAATCTCCTCCGACGTAAATCCTCGAGGTGGATTCGTTGCCCAACCAGACGAAGAAATCATGGCCACAAGCTTGAGGGCCGGCTTCTACAATCTGCACATTGGCATGCAGAATGGAATTCAAATCAAGAGTAAAGTAGTATCGTCCCAATTTGTTTTGAATTTGGAAACCCAAAATAATGCTTAATATTTATCCTTGGCAGGAGCTCGCCATCAGGGCAGACATATTTTCACAACCCTTGTACACTCGTTGGAGCATATGACCAAGGGTAAGATGTATCGTTCCAATTTTTGTAAAGTTTTAGAATATACGATGACATATCCCTTTTATATCTCCAGGATCTCCAGCCTCGATGGGCAGGTAAGTATCCCTTTTCCCAATTCATTGGAGATTAAAAACTTTCAGAATTAATTCGATTCTCACATCTAAAAAGACATAGAATTCTTACTTCATTGACATTCATGTTTTAAAACATGAGATTGTCTGAACATGAATTACACATGTATGGTGCATCACAAAATCCCTTTGAAGGATAAATCTTGATGAAATGAAATGAATTTTTCCAACAAGAGTCGTTTGAACTGTTCAAAAGGGTATTTTCTCATAAGAGAAGCGAGCCTAATCCAAACACGTCCCATACACACTTGAGAGATGAGGAGATTGGAAATGATAGCGAAACCTTAACCTATGGATATAAGGGTCATTCGCAACGATTACATGGATCGAGATGATAGAGGCATTTATTTCTTCATTCCAAACACTACAGATGCCCATTGAGAACCCCATTGAACGGCGATTTTCATTCTCAACCCTGTCAAGAACCACCCCACATTGGGGCAAATGAAGGTTAGTCCAACAGTATTAGAAAGTAAACGGTTTGAAATTTTCTTGCTCGGACTAACATAAATCTTTGTGTGTTGTTTATATGATAATCCAAGTGTCATAGGATGACGAGAATAATTCATTTCTCTATCCTACACACTGTTATCCTTTGCACGACCAAGTTGAGCCAGCAAATTCATTTCATCAACCTATTGGTGATCATTGCATATTCCAAAGCAAAGGCAACATCACTCTAGGAATGGAAGCGTGCCAAAGTTTAAGTTGCATATCTAGCATGATTGCCGAAAATCCTAACTCCAAAAGAAAAGAAAAACACGGGATTAAAAAAAGGGGGAAAAGAAAAATCCCTAGACATCAAGAAAAAGCAAAGTGCCTGGTAAAAAGCAAGGCTGATGTCTATTCAAAATATCCCAGTAAAGTCTAGATATACGATGAAAAGACCCTGCAAAGGAGTCAGATCAAGATGACTACTCTCCAAATGATGTCGTGCTCAAATTGCAAACACACAAACAGACGGTCTCTTAATGTAACAAGAGACGCTTTTAAACATCCTTGTGCGCTCTAAAAGAGGAGTGTACACTTCAAGAAATGGAGATGTTCTTCGAAGGACATGTGGCAAATTTGCAATGATCACCAATGCCAAACCCTTCACAATTTCTGGGCAAAAAATAAGCCTTTTTCGGTCCCCAATCCTTCCAATGTTACAACCCTGAAGCAGTCTCATCTGACTAAGACACTTGGGTTAATGTATAACTTAGCTCAAAGAAGTACGAGCAAGACTATTTCTTTCTCATTTTACAGGGTTCTTGACTTGTAAACCCAGAGCAGATAGTGAAAATTTTTGTTCAACGGCCTTGACTCAAAAGTGAGTCCCCCTTGGAAACCGATATCCAAGCCTAACACTACGGTCCCGTGAAAGACCTCCTGATCGGTCGAAATGTATGCGTTGCGAATGATCCTGAAACCCAGGCACAGGTCGGTAGGAAATTGAGCACTTTCCCTATTAAAGATCATTATCATAGAGTAGTGAGGAGCCTTCTTGGATGAGAAATACTCCAATGGATGTTTTGAGCAAACTCTTTTTGAAATTTTCAAATTGTTTGATCTAGAGTTTCCGTGCAAGGAATTTATGATCACATCTGTATATGGCAGGAATGTTTTGGATAACCTCCAGCAATCAAAATGCACATTTCATGACTAAAACTTAAGTCGTAGAATTTTGTCAGTTAGACAATTATTGTCTTCCCAAAGATTACTAATATCTTCTTGGCTAGGAAAATTTTTTCAGGTCTAAGCTTTCTGCAGGACTTTTGGCCGCCCCAAAGACTGGGTGCGTCATCCTTAGGTGAAGCCTTTTAGTAGGCAAATCTTTTCTAAGACCGATCCATAGAATGATCGAGTCTTCGACTAGCCCCGAAGAGCGGGTACGTCATCCTTTGATTCATATCAGTTTGGAATCTCATAAATGGTAGAAACCGCCTGAAGGGTCAACTCAATGGTAGAAACCGCCTGAAGGGTCAACACAATGGTAGAAACCGCCTGAAGGGTCAATGTATGGTAGAAACCGCCTGAAGGGTCAACCAATGGAAGAAACCGCATGAAGGGTCAAAACAATGGTAGAAACCGCCTGAAGGGTCAATGTATGGTAGAAACCGCCTGAAGGGTCAACCAATGGTAGAAACCGCCTGAAGGGTCAACTCAATTGTAGAAACCGCATGAAAGGTCAATGAATGGTAGAAACCGCCTGAAGGGTCAAAGGACTGGTAGAGACCGCCTGAAGGATCAACCCAATGGTCCGATCTACCATACGGATCAAAACCTTGATGAATCCCGAACGCGGGAGGATTCGTTTTCCCTAATAAGCCTTACATTAGGCAAGCCATTTCTAGTTTAGTCCACCACACGGATCAAAACCCTTGGCAAATTCCCAAATGTGGGATGCGTCTTCCTTAGGTTCCTATCAGTTAGGAATTCCATTATGGTTTGACCTACCATACAGGTCAGAGCTTAACATCCCCAGGACACTCCGATGACAAGTCCTTAGGAATCTACTTGAACCCATCAGACAAAGCAAATGCCGCAAGCATTCGACAGGTAAGGGGCAGGGAAGTCTATCTACTCCTTAACTTTCTTACATCATATCAGGGAATTGAATGAGCACATCTCTTTTTAAGGAAAAGCACACATTGATGGGCATGAAAATTGGATGTCATGATTTCTTTTATTTTCCCAGTCGAGTCGATCGGAACACAGGTGTCACCTTGTCTTTGAGAGAAACCTCTGACGAAATTCCTCTCAAAGAGGGGCAGCTGTTGACACCTGATTTTTGATCAGTCTTTCATAGTTTATTTTTAAAAAATTCATAAAAAATCTATAAAAAGTTAAAAACATTAAAAAATCATCTTTGGTAGCCTTGACCAAGCTAAAGGAACCATTTTTGATAAAAAATAATTTGTCATATTTTTTAATATTTTTTAATATTTTCCAAAAATAGAAAAATACATGAAAAATGAAGAAAAATAGCGTTCGATGTCGTAAAAATATAGAAAAATAGTCAATATTTTTATTTTAATTTCCTTTTCATTTTGAACTCATAAATAGTCAAAATTCAAGTTCAATTGCATGTGTTTCTTCACGACGCATAGAGTTGAATTTGGCAAAAAAATGTCATTCGAGTATTTTAATTTGTAAATTTCTACATATTTTTTAGTCTTGACGTCCAATTAGATCGACCACCATCTACAATAAATTCCCCTTGCTGAATATTTTCGTTTTTGTTTCACATGATTTTATGGTGTAAAACGTCGAGTGGATTCCCAAATATAATCGGGTCGGCATGAGCTCGATAGCTCGTCTAAGACCAAACCAGGGCACGGCGAACTCCATGTGAGTACTCTCGAACTCCTTCGATGCTTCCTAATGCTTTTCTTAGGTTAGATCATGTGTAGAATGGCTAGGACAGCTAAATCATTCTTGAGCTGTGATTGATAAATAGGGCCTTACTAGGAATGCCATGTGATTTATTTGCATATCTAGATTCCTTGAGTTGCGCATTTTATTACTGATTGTGATTGCTAGGATAATCACTCCTATCTGCATGAATTTCTAGATTTAGGGTTCATACCTTACTCATCCGCATGAATCTCAGGCTAGAAAATTCAGTCAACTTAGGTACCGAAAGGGCGTCAACTCTGACTGTTGGTGTAACTAAGTCCCCGAAACCATTTCTCTGGTTCTCGCAGAATTGAATAGAAACTCCCAACTATTCGATTGGGTGGTCCAATCACACCCTAAAAAAATGATTGGTGGCGACTCCATGGCATGCACACTTAGCACATGTCACTAGACCACACTGAAAGTCGATCACGCATACCTCCGTTGCGATTTGGGTAATGGGCCTTGGGAGAGGCCCGCGTCCGACCAGACAGGACGGCCCATTAGCCCTCGAGAGCCCGACAACCTCAAGAGGGTCGCGACAACGTCCACGTGTCCGGGACGTCACTGATCGTGGAGGATGTGCCTAAGGCGAGCTCGAAACCGGTTAAGGATAGCTGCGCTCCGCCCCCACCGGTCAGTGTCCCGAGCTAGACAGTGTTGGGGCACTTGTTTGTGAAGGTGAGCGTCGCCGCGCCGGCTCCTCCTGCAAACATTATAGGTGCAAGCCATACAATCGACGTACGTAGATTAATCATTGTACTCCTAGAACTTCGAATTCCTGGATCCCAAACAAGAGCAAAGATGGCGACCGTGCTTACCTGCGAGGGCTAGGAAAGGCAGGAGGAGGAAGAAAGATGCTCTTTCGTCCATGATTGAAAGCTTGAGATTTGTTTCGCTCCTTGTTGTCACTTTATATTCGAGGAGATATAGGAAGGATGCCGGGGAGGCTAAGTGGAAATGACTTAAGAAATTCTTAGATGATGGAATTATATATAGATCGCTTGAGTCGAATTGTATTACGTACACGGTACATCCTTTTTCTGGTGCCATAACTTGTAATAACCTCTTCTGAAATGGTAAGGAGGGATGACTAATGGGCTGTGCCGGTCTTTGAGGACCTTAACTTGTAATAAGGGGGTTGCAGAAGTTTCTTGCGTCAGATATTTCCACGGAGAAATTGGGGAACTATATGGCCCACTTTGATGTGGTACCAGTCAAGCAAAATGACACGAGGAAGAATGGAGAAAAATTGTCCAAGTCATAAATCTATTATATTTGACCAATTCAGTCATAAACATTCTCATGTTTTGCTAATTGAATCTATCAGGTTAATTTCGACCGAAAATCGCTAACGTAGATACAAACCGTTCTATGTGGCACGGCCAACATTGACGTGAGTAATTTTGTTAATTTCTTTTTTTATTTTTTATTTTTTATTTATATTCGTATTTCTTTTATTTTTCTTTCTTTTTTTCTTTCCTTTCCTTATTTTTTCCTTTTACTATGGCCGGCAAGGGTCCACTAGTCGAAGGCAACGAAGCCCTCCCAATGGCCTCTCCCAAATTTGAGCAAGGTAGCCTCACGCGTGGCCGAATTGGGCTAGACAACTCTCGCCGACCACAGAAAAAGAAGGGATGCGAAGAAAACAAAAGAAAAGAAAAAAGAAAATAAAAGAAACGAAAAAGTTAATAAAATATAAAAAATTGAAAAAGATTATTTACGTTAGTACCGGTCATGCATTTCGTAGCTAATTAATTCTTTTTTATTTTAATTTTCACCGAATTAGCGACGGAACAAGTGTTCCGTCGCTAAATATTATTATTTATTTAAATTAATTTAGCAATGAAATGCCAATTTCGTCGCTAATTAATTCTTTTTTGTTTTAATTTTCAGCGAATTAGCGACGAAACATGTGTCCGTCGCTAAACAGTTTAGTCGCTAAATATTATTTTTTATTTAAATTAGATTAGCGAGGAAACATCTATCTCGTCGCTAAGTAATTTTTTTTTTATTTTAGTTTTCACCGAATTAGCGACGAAACAAGTGTTTGTCGCCAAAATCTTTCATCTCTAAATATTATTTTTTATTTAAATAAATTTAGAGACAAAATTATCATTTCATCACTAACTAATTCTTTTTTATTTTAATTTTCATAAAATTTGTGACGGAACAATCGTTCCTCGCTAATTTAGCGCTGAACTGCTTTTTTCGTCACTAATATTAGTTTTTATTTTAATTTTCATAAAATTAGCGACAGAACAATCTTTCCTCGCTAATTTAGAGCCAAACTGTTTTTTTCGTCACTAATATTAGTTTTTATGAAAAGCGACAAAAAAAATTCTACGCTAATTAATTCTTTTTTATTTTAATTTTCAACAGTTTAGCAATGAAACAAGCTTTTGTCGCTAATTTAGCGACAAAGGAGTTTTCTTCGTCGCTAAATATTATTTTTTTAACATTATTTTAGCGACGAAATGCAAATTTCGTAGCTAATTAATTCATGTTTATTTTAATTTTCATTAAATTTGCGACTAATATAGTATTTCGTCACTAAATTTACGACGAATAGGCATTTTCGTCGCTAAAATAATACTTCATTTTTTCCATTGCCATTTTGATATAGTCACTAATTTAGCGACAAAAGCATGTTTCGTCGCTAAATTCGCGATGAAATATTTATTCGTCACTATATTGGCAACGAAAATCAATTTTGTGGCTAAATTAGAGATGAAAAAAGACTTTCGTCGCTAAGTTGGGATGAATTTAGTGACGAATTAGTTGTTTCGCCGCTAAAATTTTAGCGACGAAACAACTAATTCGTCGCTAAGCAACAAGAATAAAATATTCAAATATAAAAAATATAAAAAAATTAGCGACGAACAACTAGTTTCGTTGCAAAATATTATTCTTCATTTTAATTAATTTGGTGAGGAAACGCTGAGTTCGTCGCTAATTAATTATTTTTTATTTTAATTTTCACCGAAGCGCTAAATATTATTTTTTATTTAAATTAATTTAGCAATGAAATGCCAATTTCGTTGCTAATTAATTCTTTTTATTTTAATTTTCATCGAATTTGCGTTTCGTCGCTAATTATTATTATTTATTTAAATTAAATTTGCGACGAAACGCCTATTTCGTCGCTAAGTAATTTTTTTATTTTAGTTTTCACAGAATTAACGACGAAACAAGTGTTCGCCGCAAAATATTATTTTTTAAAAAATAATATTTTTCATTGCTAAATATTTTTTTAAAAAAATTATTTTAGCAGCTAATTTTTTTAAAAAAAATATTTTTAGCAGCTAAAAAATAATATTTTTCTGATAAATTCATTTTTATTTTAATTTTCATTAAATTAGCGACGAAACAAGTGTTCGTCGCTAAATTAGCGACGAACTGATTGTTTCGTCACTGAATAATTTTTTATTTAAATTATTTTAACGACGAAAATACAGTTTCATCACTAACTAATTCTTTTTTATTTTAGTTTTCATAAATTTAGCAACGAAACAAGTGTTCGTCGCTAATATTATTTGTTTTTTATATTAATTTAGCGACGAAACGCAAATTTCTTCGCTAATTAATTTTTTTTCCATTTTAATTTTCATCAAATTACCGACGAAACCTTCTTTCGTCGCTAAATATTATTTTTTATTTAAATTTATTTTGCAACGAAATGTCAATTTCGTCGCTAATTAGTTCTTTTTTATTTTAATTTTCTTCTATCAATTGCTATAAGCTTCGTGAATCTTATGTAATTTTTCTATAGCAACGAAAACAGTTGTTCTCACTAATTACTATCCTTAATTTATATTTTTTTCAAGGATTATTAGAACCTTTTTATATTTATTACATATATAAAGTTGTGAGCAAACAAAAAATGTAGGTCAATTCTTTTGATAAAATATAACTTGGAAAAAAATTCGACTTTGATGAGATACTAAATACAATAGAGTAAGGATCTATTCGAAAACGATTTGATTTGCCTAATATCTTATCACCAAAAATATATTTTGTAATTGTGTCATTCACAAAAATGAGATCGAGCGATTCTTTCTTCTAATTTTGAAAGATGGATAAAATACTATTAGCGAATAAGAGATATTCTAAATCAATTAATAAAGTTTTCAAAAACATTAGAAGGATCAGTTTTTTAGCAAGGTGCGGAATGTATCATCAAATATTCAATGTGATTCTATAAGTTCTAGTTTCGTTTAATATTAGTAATGTGGATTCAGAATATCACACGTTGATCAACCAAAGAAAGATTCAATAACTAAAAGAAAGATCGATACTTTGGGATCCTTGCTTTCTTCAAATGGTGAATGATTTAAATAAGAAACGCTTATAATACGTCGTTTAGCTTAACTTATTTATGTTCTTTCTTATATTATATTTTATATCAATCTACATTAATTCTTTTTAAAAGAAAATGAAAACAGAAAGAATGTATTTTAAATTAAAAAATTGAATATATTATTAATTAAGTAAATATTACATTAATAGGCATAAATGAAGAGCGGTCAATTTGTTTATTTCTATTATCCTTGTTCCTGAATTAGAAAGCATTCCTTATGTTCCTGGATAGCTTCTTTCAAAAGGGCTTCTGCTTCTTCAGTTAATGCTTTAAAAGAAAATATACTTTCTTGGAATTGAGGCTTATTCGTTTTTACACAAGTGCGTAACTCAACGAGAAATTTCCTTATCTGTCAATTTCTAATAAATCAAGATAACCATTCATTATTATCATTATTAAGTTGGTGAAAGAAAGATAACCGGCCCTGAGCTAGTGGAACAGTCAATGGAAGCAATTAAAGTGATTAGAGACAGACTAAAGACAGCTCAGAGTCGCCAGAAAAGTTACACAAATAAGAGGCGCAGACCTTTGGAGTTCCAGGTAGGCGACAATGTCTTTTTGAAGGTGTCGCCTATGAGAGGGATATCTCATTTTGGCAAGAAAGGAAAGTTGAGCCCAAGATATGTTGGACCCTTCGAAATCCTGGAGCGAATTGGAATTTTGGCTTATCGTCTTGCGTTGCCGCCGAGACTTGCCCTAGTGCATAATGTCTTCCACGTTGTTGACACTTGATTTTTTATCAGTCTTTCATAGTTTATTTTTTAAAAATTCATAAAAAATATATAAAAAGTTAAAAAATTAAAAAATCATCTTTGGTAGCCTTGACCAAGCTAAAGGAACCATTTTTGACAAAAAATAATTTTTCAATTTTTTAATATTTTCCAAAAATAGAAAAATACATGAAAAATGAAGAAAAACAGCATTCGATGTCGTAAAAATATAGAAAAATAGTCAATATTTTTATTTTAATTTTATTTTCATTTTTAACTCATAAATAGTCAAAATTCAAGTTCAATTGCATGTGTTTCTTCACGACGCATAGAGTTGAATTTGGCAAAAACAATATCATTCGAGTCTTTTAATTTGTAAATTTCTACATCTTTTTTAGTCTTGATGTCCAATTAGATCGACCACCATCTACAATAAATGCCCCTTGCTGAATATTTTCATTTTTGTTTCACATGATTTCATGGTGTAAAACGCCGAGTGGATCCCCAAATATAATCGGGTCGGCATGAGCTCGATAGCTCGTCCAAGACCAAACCAGGGCACGGCGAACCCCATGTGAGTACTCTCGAACTCCTGCGATGCTTCCTAATGCTTTTCTTAGGTTAGATCGAGTGTAGAACGGCTAGGACAGCTAAATCATTCTTGAGCTGTGATTGATAAATAGGGCATTACTAGGAATGCCATGTGATTTATTTGCATATCTAGATTCCTTGAGTTGCGCATTTTATTACTGATTGTGATTGCTAGGATAATCACTCATATCTGCATGAATTTCTAGATTTATGGTTCTTACCTTACTCATCCGCATGAATCTCAGGCTAGAAAATTCAGCCAACTTAGGTACCGAAAGGGCGTCAACTCTGACGGTTGGCGTAACTAAGTCCCCGAAACCATTTCTCTGGTTCTCGCAGAATTGAATAGAAACTCCCAACTATTCGATTGGGTGGTCCAATCATACCCTAAAAAAATGATTGGTGGTGACTCCATGGCATGCACACTTAGCACATGTCACTAGACCACACTGAAAGTCGATCACGCATACCTCCGTTGCGATTTGGGTAATGGGCCTTGGGAGAGGTCCGCGTCCGACCAGACAGGACGGCCCATTAACACTCGAGAGCCCGACAACCTCAAGAGGGTCGCGACACACGTGTCGATGCTGAGGAAGTACGAATTGAATCCCGCTCATGTGTTGAGTTACGAAGAGATCGATTTGGATGAGCGAGCCTCGTACGTGGAGCGACCAGTCAAGATCGTGGATAGGAAAGAGCAAGTGCTCCGAACCAAGACGATCCCTTTGGTCAAAGTGATTTGGCAACACCATGGTACCGAAGGAGCTACTTGGGAGAGTGAGGAAGTTATGAAGAGTAGTTATCCTTATCTTTTTGAGTAATTATGTTTGTGCTGTAATTTCGAGGACGAAATTTCCTAAGTGGGTGAGAGTTGTGACGCCTTAGAAATTCGACTCTTGTAAGTGCCAGAATTCAATAAAAGGATATTAAATAGAATTACAGTCGATAAATATTTTGGACCGTTAGGACTGAAGAGACGATAAATTGGACGAATTCCGAAGCTTCGATGGTTTTAGATTAGGTTTTGAATTCTTAGCCACCGCGAAATAGGATTTCAATTTTCGCGTCCCAGCCTAATCCCGACCAAGTATAGCCAGCGAAATTACCAAATTCCCCTTCGTCTAGTGTGCCAAAATTTCATTTCAGTCTCGATTGGTCAAATGACCATTTTGCCCCTACCTTATACATATAAGACAAGTGCCCTTAAGCCCAAATGAGACAAAATTCCTTGAAAGTCTTCTCGTGGGCCCCAATCCCCTCTTCCCCATGCCAGCCACTCCCATCAGCCGTAGCCTTCTCTCTCTTCTCTCTCTCTCCCTCTGCTTTTTCTTCTTCTGCTTCTTTTCCTTCTTGGTTGTGGACGACGCCCGATCGAACACCACCTCATCCTTTGCTTTTCATTTTGCGCCACCACCACTCACTACTTACCACCACCACCTCCAGCTCCCTCCCGCTACCACCGTCAACCAGTCCCGACCGTCGTTAGTCACCGGACGGCCTCAAGGAAGCTGCGAGACCTCGGTCCCCTGTTTTTGGCCTCTAACCCGTGAAGAACCATCTTCTTTCGCAGCTTTTTGTGGCGTCGCCGAACCCAACCACCACCCTACCGTCGACCTTCACCTCCCTCTCGACCACCCCGAACCAGTCCCCCCACTCGTTGTCCACCGGAGCCGCCGCAATCAACCCCGAAGCCCCTGGTGCTCTGTTTTTTAGTTCGGTTCGGGTTTTCTTCGAACCCGACCGAACCCAACACCACCGCCGCCTCCGATGACCTCCTACAACCCTTCTCTAGTGACTCTAAGCTCGTGGAAGACCGTCGTCGTACGTAGAGCTCGGAACCAGCCCCCGATCACCTTCCCCGTCTCGGCCGCGTGAATCCCCTGTTTTCGCCGGTTCTGTGCCGTTGCTGTTCCGCTGACTTCGACTGTGCTCCGCCGCTTCCACCGATCCCAACCGACGCCCTCTAACCCATAGGTGAGTCCCCAAGCCTTGGTCGACCTCGCCTCAGCCCGTAAGGCCGAGAACCACCTGAAACGGCCATGTTTCCCCTGTTATGGTCATTGACCCGGTTCTGTTTTAGCTGCTGGCCACCGCTCGTCGGAGCTCTGTCGCCGACCACATATCCTGGTGACCTCTGCCGGGCCTCCGCCACGCCCCTCAGCCGATGTTAGGTCGGGTTGCCATGTGTTAGTCGCGAGTTCGCCGAGGACCGCCGTCGCCGTCGCCGCCGCCGATCGTCGAGACCACCCGAGCTAACTCACCTAGTGAGTTGACCTTAATCCTTAGTTAGGGCGCTAATTGCGCCTAGGATTAGTTGGTTATGGAATTTAGGTACGCGATAGGGGCCGGTTTAGATAGAAATGTGGGTTAAGTTAAATGGCCGATCAATTAAGTTAGTCGGAGTGATTTAATTATCTATGGCTAATTATGGTAAAATAGAATTTAACTTGTTGATTGATAATTCGTTGATTTGTGGTTCGATTACGAGCGAGTAACAGGTTAGAGACGAGCGAGCGATTGGTGTATTAAATCAATCTGATTAATAAAAGTCTTGGCACGAATTGAGCTTGATATTGCCTTATTGGATTGATTGCTCGTGATTGAGTTATTGACCTCATTGATTTGGTCGCCTTGCTGAGATGCCTGACTGAGTGTCTTGAATGGCCATGGGCCGAGTTTGTTAGCATGTCCGTATGAGTATTTGGCATTAACCGAAGATAATTAATATGTTGATTGTCAAGTGTGAACTGTGTGGTCATATGAGGGACAGATGAAGATTACTTGGCAAGTTCATTTTGTACTATTCGTACACATACCGTACCTATTGTATGGAACTACACGACTTGCCAGAAGCACGATAATTCATGCCACGTGCCAGTCGTACGGTCTTAAGAGATTATCGGATGCCAGTCGTAGCTTGTGATGGATCGAAGCTCCTTTTTGAGGAATACCTACCTGCCATGCCATGCTGGTTGCACTAGATACACCGCTTGTAGTAGCCGTTGCTGAGAGGAAAAAGGGACGTAGCCCGGTCCTGCCGGAAGAACGCTAGATCGCACTGATGTGCTGGATCGCGTTAGTTGTGAAAGTGGATCACGCCAATCGCGTGGGTCATCATGAATAAAGGGATTTGTGTCATGCCTCGATTGGTTGTTTATTATTTTGTGGCTATATCTTATTGATATATGTGTTTGTACTATATGATGGTTGTGGTGCTTAGAATATTCTAGGCGAATCAGTGTCCTAACAGAGCTTAGGCTTGATTCACTGAGATTTATTTCTCACCCCGTTGTGGGATAACATTTTCAAGTCCGAAGTAATGGAGAGGCATGTGCGGTTCGGCACCCCTACTCACTTGTCTCATGATATTACGCCTCATCCGGTGCCAGGTATGGATCAGGTATGGGAACGCCACGTCATGACTTTATGGGTTGATGAGGGGATGTCACATCTGGTAGAGCATCTCTTCAAGGCCTGGTATTTTCGCGACGGGGCTGACCTCTATGGCCCGATTCGTGGGTTTGAGGGATCGCCTATTCGGGGGGTCGCTAATGCCCCCGCCTGGGACTCGATGGACATAGATACACCTGATGGGGAGGTAGTGGATACCAAACCCGGCACGCAACCTAAGCCCGAGCCCGAGCAATCTGTAGCACCTTCTGTACATTCGAGTCAGAGTTCTGCTGATGACCCCAACGACCCGGCTGAGTTCTGAGAGCCGTTGGGAGGATGTTTTGTGGGAGTACCCTTTTGGAGTAAATGAGAGTTGACCTTATCCGACTCATGTATCTTTTTGAGAGTCTTAGAAGGCTGCCCCGAAGCATGGGGTTGTATATGCTAGCTGGTAGCTCTGTAAGGTCATGGATCATCTATTCTCATCTGTATAGTGCTTGTGTTTTGTTTGCTTGGTTTTTCCTGCTTCTCTATCCCATGCTGATCTTGTTGTATTGGAAGTTATGCACGTTCCGCATGCGCAGTATAGTCGTAGGTCGATAGTCTGCCTAGAACGCTATCTTTCGTGACCTAATGGAGATTTGGCAAGGGATGTCGCGAGCTCGAGAGTCGGGGCATGACATCCCCGCTCAAGGTGGTATCAGAGCAAGGTGGGTCTGATCCGTTTGGTCATTGGCCTGGAGTAATAAGGAGCGTTGGGAAATGTGATAGTTAGTGGATTTATGAGCTTTGTGCTTGTGGTTGCTATTTGTGCATTAAGTTTTGGGGTTTCCTTTTGACCGCGTTTTGCTATGGGTAAGTAGGACTCCGTATCATTTCTGTAAATGAGCGAACGCGGTAAAAGAGCGCCGCGAACGAGACTAATTAGACCG
The DNA here is from genome assembly GCA_021437785.1 of Rhodomyrtus psidioides. Taxonomy (NCBI): domain Eukaryota; kingdom Viridiplantae; phylum Streptophyta; class Magnoliopsida; order Myrtales; family Myrtaceae; genus Rhodomyrtus; species Rhodomyrtus psidioides. The sequence goes on along the minus strand of JAILYB010000103.1, from coordinate 2,561,500 downwards.
ATCGATGAGGTTACGAGCCATGGAAGAGCACCCGCAGCTGCTGAACTAGTTGGGCAGGAACCAACAATGGCTCAAGTTGTGCTAGCTCTTGGAACTATTAGGGATCTCGTGGGACAGCAGGTTAGGGATATGAAAGCTGCTGCCATCGCTGCTGCTGAAGCTCAACCTGTGAACCCTTCTGCCAGGGAAGTGAATGAAGGGCATCAGGCTCAGTGGTTAATAGAGCAGTTCCTTAATATGCAGCCGCCTAAGTTTACTGGAAGCGGAGATCTCGAAGCTGCACCCTTGTGGATCGAGGAGTTAGAAAAGGCATTCGTTCTTCTGAGGTGTACCGAGGAGGAAATAATCACTCTAGCTATCTATCAACTGCAAGGGAATGCGAGTTTTTGGTGGAGAGCCTCGAAGGACAGAGTCTTTCCTGAGGGTACGGCCCAGACGTGGGGTGCCTTCGTGGAAGCTTTTAATGACAAGTACTTTTCACATACTGCGAGAGAACAGAAGATGGTTGAGTTCCTATGCCTGCGCCAGAACCAACTGACTGTAGACCAGTATGAAGCCAAGTTCGCCGAGCTTTCTAAGTATGCACCGAGGATGGTGGCCATGCCTGAGGATAAGGCGAGAAGGTTTATGGATGGATTGAGGTCCGAGATTCGGAGCTGGTTGTACCTCTCTATCTGAAGGATTACAACGACATCTATGAGAGAGCTCAGATGGTGGAACAAGATTTGGCAGAGAAGTCTACTGCATCTGGATCGCGATTTATGCCCCCGAATAGGTTTGACAGGAGGTAAGGGAAGAAGCCCATGTTTGGCAGCAAGAGTCACATTCCACCCAATCACCGAGGGACAATCAGCAAGCTAGTGTTTCGTCAGAATGAGTGGTGCAATCTGTGCCACCAGAGGCATGGGCCTAGTCCTTGCCTGTTCAGAGGTGGTGCCTATTTTGGTTGTGGCCAGCTAAGCCATCAGGTGAAGGACTGCCCGCAGAGGCAAGGCAGACAGGCACCGCCACAGTAGGGAGGACCACCTAGAGAGGCTGCGTCGTCAAACTTACAGAACCGTCCGTCAGCGCAAGGAATGGTGCTTGCTATCACTCGGGAAGCGGCGAAGGATTCGCCGACCATTACAGGTACAGTCCTCTTGCATAACCAAATAGCTTATGCTTTGTTTGATCCGGGTGCCACACATTCTTTTGTTGCGGATCAGTTTATTAAGTTATCTGAGTTGAACTTGGTGCATTTAGATGTTATGTTTAAAGTTTCTACTCCTTTAAAGGATAGTGTAGTGGCTACAGTAAGCTGTCCTGATTGTAGACTTATTGTGGATGGTCATGAAAGTAGGATAGACCTGGTTGTTCTAGAGATGTGTGATTTTGATTTGATTGTGGGGATGGATTGGCTGACGAAGCAAAGGGCCACGGTGGACTACTTTAATAAGGTGATTCGGTTAAATCCGATGGTTGGTACTACCTTTGAGTTTAGTGGAAATTGAGGAGGAACCTCTGTCGTGACCCTCTCTCAAGGCTAGCCCCTGCGCTCTCGAGGGCTAATGGGCAGTCCTGGTCTGATGTGACGCGGGCCTCTCCCAAGGCCCATTACCCAAATGGCAACGGTGGAATACGTGGTCGACTTTCGATGTGGTCTAGTGACATGTGATACGTGTACATGCCAAGGAGTCGCCACCAATCATTTCGTGGAGGGTGCGATCGAAAACCCTATCGAATAGTTAGGAGCACTCTATTCGATCCTGCGGAAACCAGAGAAATGGGATCGGGGATTTTGTTATGCCAACTATCAAAGTTGACGCCCTTTCGGCACCTAAGTTAAATGATTTATCTAGTCCTAGGATTTCATGTGGGTGGATGAGGTGCGAACCCTAAATTTAAGAGTTCATGCATATAGGGATAACTATCATAGCAAACACATCAGATAAAATGAGTGCGCAAATCAAGGATCCAATGCATGCAGATAAATCACATGAACACAGCATGTCATCCCTAGTAAGGCCCTATTAGCCTAGAGAAATGTCAATCAAGGCTCATGAGTGTTTTCGACATGATTTACCCTTGAGGGGCAAAATCATAATTTTGCAGAGTTTTGGGACAATTTGCCCTAAAAGGGAAAATTCATCATTTCAGATGAAGTATGGAATCAAAAGGTGATGGGAATAGGATTAGTGGCCAAACTAATCCATTTTCTATTTTTGAAGAATTTCCAGAATTTTTCTAGAAATTTTAGAAGCGATTTACCCTTTGAGGGGTAAAATCGTCATTTCAGGCGAAGACGAGAAGTGAAAATCTCAAATATTAGGATTGATCGACTACCTGACCCAAATCCTTATTCTGAGCAATTTTCAGGACTTGATTGGAATAGGTATGACGATTTACCCTTTCAGGGGTAAAATTGTCATTTTTTGAAAAAGAACGAGATTCAAAAATCCAAGCAGAAGAATTGGTCACCTAACTGATCCTAATCCTTATCTTGGCATTCTCGACCTATCTTATATACAAAGCTGAGGCAATTTACCCCTAAAGGGCAAAATCGTCAATTTTCAAAAGAACGGATAAGAAATCCCAAAAATAGGATTGACCAGTTGCATGTGGTCATTCCTCAATTTTTGAGAATTTCTGGAATGTCTAGGAATTTTTTACAATTCTCCTACATTTTTGGGGATTTTCTAGGATTTTCTAACATTTTTTTAGAATTTTCTAGAATTTTTTCGATTTTTATTTTATTTTTTTAATATCATTTTTCGAATTTTTTTATTAAAAATATGATTCGGACTAGGTCAACCCGACCCACTCAGGCCGACTCAACCCACTCGAGCCGGAACCCGGCTTAGGCCCGAATCCGCATGACTGACTCCTCCAAAACGGCGTCGTTCCCTATTTTTTATTTTTCTATTATTCGGATTTAATCCGACGGTTCCCATTAGACCACTGGCTAGTCCACGGCCTCAAGATTGACTTACTAAAACCTACGGCTCAGAGCAAAAGCCGACTACGCCTCAACCGTTAGATCTGATTACTTAGATCTATGACCCAAATCGAACGACTCGGCTAATCCTCGACTGTTCGATCAAACTATTTTTTTTTTTTAGTTTTTGAAAATTCAATTTGTATTAACAGAATTTATAAAACTGATCGGACGGTCGCCAAGCCAACATGTGGCACAACCTAGACCGTCCGATCATCTAACAGAAATATACCAGACCCTAACGACCTAGCTAACGTGGCTGCCACGTGGCATGCCACGTCAGCACGCTGACCACTTTGACCGCCACGTCATCGTCTTCTTCGAGGAATGCTTCTTCCCCTGTGATGAACGGCAGACAGCCTCCGGCGACGATCCAACGGTGAAATCGCGATGGAATTGAACAAAACAAATGCCAATCGATCCGTCTCGTCGTCGCAGATAACATATCTCTGAATCAAACGTGATTATCGACAGAAACTAGACTAATCAAGCTTTAACCAGTTCGGCCATGGCTACTCTAATCAAGCAATAGAGAGCATATCGAGCTAATTCCTTCACAAAATCACACCTATATGAGTTCAGGATACTTACCTTCAGGTCCGATTGACCTGGTTTAGGCTAGCTTGAGCTAGGGGAGCTTCGACTGAATCGGCAATGGCAACGGGGTTCAAATGCAAGGTTTGACTCGATTTCGATGCAATCAAAACATATAACCGTGCTTAGTGATGTCTTAGAAGTGTTTCGCACACATCAATTGCAAGGATTGAGATCAAAATGAAGATCCACCATTGAAGGTCAGAAATGGAGCTCGAAGGTTGACTTATCGTTTCTCGAGATGAAAGGCAGCGCGGGTGGGTGTGATCGACTCTGTGGAGCTAAAGGAAGCTTTTCGAAGTGGAATTGCAACTCGATTCAACCTGAATCGCCGTCACCAATCACTTGTAGGTCGAGCTCAAGTCCTCGACGACGGGGGTCGGAGAACGAGCTCTTTCCCTCGTTCTCTCTCCCTCTCGATTCTGTTCTTCTCCCCTCCAACAGAATGAACCCTCTCCCTAAAAAGAAAAATACCTGAATTTTAGTTATACCCCATCCTTCAAAGATCGGCCGTGTGGGGGATATCTTGTGATGACCATTCGCACGTGCAATCACGTGCGAAATGGTCATCGGACACCAGTGAACGTTCGGGACGAATTGGTCATCAATTCTGGTCATCCGGTAACTCTAATTTCGCTCGAATTCCACCTGCATTTGGTTTTGTGTTTGGCTCGAATATGACCGATGGATATTTGACCTTCGTCGGCGCGGCTCCAATAGGCCCAAGTCGTCGGACCGGTCTCAATCGACGGAAGGCACTTTGAGGATCAAAACCCCTCGATCAATTTTATCAATCATGATTGATTGGAAGGCCAATTTCTCGACCAAAGTTCACCTGCCAAATTTGCAATCGGCACGGGAATATGAGGTTTGAAGATGGCACTGTAGCGGACCGGTTCGACCGGTCAAAACCGATCCGACTCTATTTTTGCAAAATTAACCAAATTTTGTGGGAAATTTTCACAATTAAACCTTGGAATCAAACTTAGGACGTGAATATTATCCAAAAATGTTTTTTTACCCATAAGTTCATGTCAATTTCTATAAAAACCTCAAATTTATCCTTAATTGCAATTCGGGAAATTGTGAAATTGAAGGCTCAAATGATCAAATTGGACAAAACCACCTATGCCAATCGATTCAAACTGATGAAAACATTGGGTAGTGACTTTGATTTGTAATGGTAGTCCCTGAATTGAAAGTAATTTTAATTATGTCCAAATTCAAGGACTAAAATGAAATTAAGTATGCAATTTTTCCCAATTCATGCAATTGAGCAATTTGTGCAAATAATTGGGCTAAATTGCAATGAGGGACAATTAGATTGAATGTCAAGATCCTAAAAATGCCAAAATTGCAAATTAAAAGACTCAATTAACATTTTTTTTTACCAAATTCAATTATATGTGTAACAAAGGAACACATAAAATTGAATTTGAATTCAGAATTTTTATGAAGTCAATAAGACAAAGAATTTAAAATAAAAATATTGACTATTTTTTTTATATTTTTGTGACCTCAAATGCTATTTTTTCTTGAATTTTCAGGTATTTTTCTATTTTCTAAAAATACTGAAAAATGCGAAAAATATGAAAAATTATTTTTTGGTCAAAAATAGTTCCTTGGGTTTGGCCAAGGCCACCAAAGTTAATTTTTTACTTTTTATGAATTTTTTATGAGTTTTTCAAAAATAAACTGAAAAAGATTAATCAAAATTTAGGTGTCAAAAGTTGCCCCTCTTTGAGAGGAATCTCGCAAGAGGTTTCTCTCAAAGACAAGTGACACCTGAGTTCAGATTGACTCGACTGGGGAAGAGAAAAACAAATTTTGACACCCAATCTTTCTTGTCCTACCAGTGTATGCTCTGCTCATTTGATTTCAGATAAGAGGAAGAGTAGAGAGGCCCACTTGCTAATTTACCTTTTGTTCACCTGCATGTTGCTCGTGCGGCATACGCGGTTGTCGCGACCCTCTCAAGGCTGCCTTCGCTCTCGAGGGCTAATGGGCCGTCCGATGTCACCTGATCGGACGCGGGCCTCTCCCGAGGTCCATTACCCAAATCGCAACGGCTGGAAATACGTGGTCGACCTTCGGTGCGGTCTGGTGACATGTGATATGTGTACATGCTACGGAGTCGCCACTAATCGTTTCGTGGGGGGTACGATCGGAAACCCTATCGAATAGTTGGGAGCGATCTATTCGATTCTGTAAAAACCAGAGAAGTGGGATCGGAGACTTTGTTACGCCAACTGTCAGAGTTGACACCCTTTCGGCACCTAAGCTGAATGATTTATCTAATCCTAAGACTTCATATAGATGCGTGGGGGTACGAACCTAAATCTAGGAGTTCATGCAGATAAGAGTGGCTACCCTATCACTTAATTTCTCAAAATTAAGGATTCAAAACATGCGAATAAATCACATGAAAGCAACATGTATCCCTAATAAGGCCTTATCAGCCTAGAGAAGTATCAGTCAAGGCTTAAGAGTGATTTTGACATGATTCGCTCGTGAGAGCAAAATCGTAATTTTGAGAAATTTGGGGACAATTTGCACCATAAGGGAAAAATTATCATTTCAGATGAAATGAGTAGTCAAAAGATGATGGAAATGGGATTGGCGATCAAACCCTTCCGTTTCCTATTTTTCGGGAATTTCCAGAATTTTTCTGGAATTTAGAAGTGATTTTACCCTTTGAGGGGTAAAATCGTCATTTTAGGAGAAGACGAGAAGTGAAAATCTCAAACATTAGGATTGGTCGACCACCTGACCCAAACCCTAATTTTAAGAAATTTTCAAGACTCGATTGGAATAGGAAAGACGATTTACCCTTTTGAGGGGTAAAATCGTCATTTTGAAGAAAAGACGAAACTCGGGAACCCAAGCAGAAGGATCGGTCACCTAACTGACCCTAATCCTTATCTTGGCGTCCTCGACCCATCTTGAATACAAGGCTGAGGCGATTTACCCCTAAAGGGTAAAGTCGTCAATTTTCAAAAGAACGGATAAGAAATCTCAAAATAGGATTGAGCAGTTGTCTGTGGTCAATCCTTAATTTTTGGGGATTTTTGGAGTGTCTGAGAATTCCCCACAATTTTTCTATATTTTTTGGAATTTTCTAGAATTTTCTAGCATTTTTTTAGAATTTTCTAGAATTTTTCCATTTTTTTTATTTTTAAAATCATTTTTGCATTTTTTATTTATAAAACGTGATTCGGACCTGGTCAACTGACCCACTCGGGTCGGAATCCGATCCAGACCCGGACCTGGGCGGACCCATCCTTCAAAACGACGCCGTCCTGCGTTTTTTTATTTTTCTATTTTTCGGATTTAATCCGACTGTTCCTATTAAACCACGTGGCTATTCCACGACCACTAGATTAGCTTACTAAAGCCTACGGCCTATATTAAACGAAGACTCAACCAGGGCTGTCTGATTTACTTACCAAGATCTACGGTCAGGATTAGAAGGCTAGACTCGATCTGGATCGTCCATCTTCACTAACCTAAACGACGCCGCTCGACCCTTTACCTAAACGACACCGTTTCTGCACTTTTTAATTTTCTGATTATAAAACCATTTTTGGGTATTCCTAATTACTAATCAGACGGTCATTAAAAATTGGACTCGATTAATCTAGACCGTCCGATCTAATCCAATTCAACCTAACAAACTAACGGTCGAGCTGACTCGACATCCACTTGGACCAACCACACTTCGCCACCTAAGACGAAGACTCGTTGACCTTCCACGTCAGCTTTGTCTTCAACCTCTCGACCCCGACGAAATAGACGGCTGAGAATTCTCCGACACCGATGAACGGCCAAACCTAGACCGATTGACATGAGACCAGCGCCAATCGACTCGTAATGACCTCTAGTTTAACATATCTAAGAATCGAAGCATTTCATCCACAAAAATCACGATCATCATGCAAGATACCGAGCACGGCCATGGAAGTTCAATCACGTGAACTACGCGAAATCAAGGCGATTCATTCATAGATTAACACGAAAGATGGTTCATAACACTTACCTCGAGCTCCGATCGAGCTCGCACGGCCTAGATTTGGCTATGCAAAAGTGAACAGGGCTCGGCAATGGAGGTTGAATTTGGAAACTCAATTCGAAGTATTCAGACAAGGCCATTGCAAAATGAAAGTGCGATGATGGTCAGTGATGCTTTGGGAGTAAAACGCCTACTCTAACCCGAACAATTATAATCGGAATCGAGTTCCGCCATTAAAGCACAGTAAGAAAGCTCGGAGGCTGAACTCACCTATTTCGGAGTGATAGGTCGCGTGGCCGATGGCGATCGACTCCTACTGCTTCAAGCGTGCTTCTGATGACTTTGGCTAGCTTCGGTTTGGCTGGAGACGGCCCAACCAGTGCCTTGATTTCGAGCTCGAACTCTCAACGGTGGGGACTGGATAATGAGCTCTCTCTCTCTCTCTCTCGTTCTTTCTCTTTCTCGATTCTGTTGCTCTCTTTCAACAGAATGGATTCCTCTCCTTCAAGAATCAGTCTGTTTCTCTTTTATTCCCCCTTCCAAAATTTGGGCGCGGAAAGGGTGAGTCGGTGACCTTCGCACGTGCAATCACGTGCGAAATGGTCACCGGACACCGGTGAACGTCCGGGACGAATTGGCCACTAATTCTGGTCATCCGGTAACGCTAATTTCGCTCGAATTCCACCTGCATTTGGTTCTGTGTTTGGTTTGAAAATGGCCGGTGGACATTTGACCTACGCCGGCGCTGCTCTGACGGACCCAAGTCGTCGGACCGGTTTCAATCGACGGAGGGAATTCCAAGGATTAAAACCCCTCGATCAATTTTACAAATCGTGCTCTATTGGAAGGCCAATTTCTCAATCAAAACTCACCTTCCAATTCTGCAATTGGCGCGGGAAGCTTTGGGGAAGAAGACACTGTTTGGACCGGTCTGACCGGTCAGAACCGGTTCTGACTCGATTTTCAAAATTAATCCCAAATTGACTTGAAATTTTTGTAATTAAACATCAGAATCGTATTTAGGGCATGAATTCTATCTAAAAATATGATTTTGCCTAAAAGTTGATGTCAATTTCTATAAAAACCCCAAATTTGTCTTTAATTGCAATTTGAGAATTTGTGAAATTGAATGCTCAAATGGTCAAATTGGACAAAACCACCTATGCCAATCGATTTAGAATGATAAAAAAACATTGGGCAGTGACTTCAATTTGCAATGGTAATCCCTGAATTGAAAGTAATTTCAAATATGCCCAAATTCAAGGATTAAAATGCAATTAAGTATGTAATTTTACCCAATTCATGCAATTGAGCAATTTGTGCAGGCAATTGGGCTAAATTGAAATGAGGGACACATAGATTGAGTGTCAAGATCCTAAAAAATGTCAAAATTGCAAATTAAAAGACTCAATTGACATTTTTTTTACCAAATTCAATCATATGCGTAACAAAGGAACACATAAAATTGAATTTGAATTTGGACTTTTTATGAGGTCCGAAAGACAAAGGATTTAAAATAAAAATATTGACTATTTTTCCATATTTTTGTGACCTCGAATGCTATTTTTCTTGAATTTTCGAGTATTTTCCTATTTTCTAAAAATATTAAAAAATGTGAAAAATATGAAAAATTATTTTTTTGTCAAAAATGGTTCCTTAGGCTTGGCCAAGGCCACCAAAGTTGGTTTTGTAATTTATTTACTTTTTTATGGATTTGTTTATGAATTTTCTAAGAATAAGCTAGAAAAGACTGATCCGAAATTAGGTGTCAACAGCGGTGTATGGCGGATTCAAGTGAATACCTAGGGACTCGTCTCTTGAGTATCCTAGAGCAATTAAGCTCTAGCATGTATGGTAGGCCAAACCAGTATGGAATTCCTATCTGACAGGAACCTAAGGATGACGCACCCGTTCTTTAGGGATTGTCAAAGGTTTCGATCCGCATGGTGGATCAGACCATGAATAGGACCCCTTTTCTGTCAGGAACCTATGGATGACACACCTATTCTATAGGGATTGTCGAAAGTCTCGATCCGTATGGTGGATCAAACCATAAATAGGACTCATTTTTGTCAAGAACCTATGGATGACGTACCCGGTCTTTAGGGTTTGTCGGAGAGTAAGCTTTCTATCCACCAGGAACCTAAAGGTGACGTACTCGTTCTTTAGGGTATGTCGGAGAGTAGGCTTCCTAGCCATCAGGAACCGGATTTGTCGAAAAGTAGGCTTCCTATCCACCATGAACCTAAAGGTGACGCACCCGTTCTTTAGGGTCTTTAGGGTTTGTCGAAAACTAAGCTGATCCTACACCTTGAGGAATCAACAAGGGTCTATACAAAATGAGGTATACCTAATTCTTAGGTTTACCAAAAGAGCTATTTTGGGGTTTAGGGGTTACCTAGAATTTTATAGAAAGCTGGTTCTGAAGATTGTCCTTTCGACATGTGAGGTGCCATTCTGGGATCTGGGGACTCCAAGTATCCTGCAGAAAGCCTAAACCTACAAAAGATTTATAAAATTCATTTGGTATTTAGGGATTATTTGAAATCTCGCAGAGAATTGAATTTGTAAATTCTTTTTCCAACATGTGAGGTGCCATTCTGGGATTTGGGAACTCAAGGTCTCCTGTAGAAAGCTCAAACCTACAAAACATTTATAAAATTCATTTGGGATTTAAGAATTACTTGAAATCTCGCAGAGAATTGGTGTTTGGAATCTCTTCATTATTGAGATAGGCGTCCTTCTTTGACTTGGGGCTGCCATGAGTCTCATAGAAGTTTAAACTTGAGAGTTCATTCCTCATTGAAAAGATATCAGTTATCTTGAAGAAATGATAGTTATAATGTAGGCAAAGCTTTACTTTGACTTATGTGATTATGCAAAATGAGAACAAAGGAGGATCATCATGGTCAATGCCAAAAGGGCAAGAGCCTAGGAAGAGGCACCCTCAAAAGCAATTTTCTCAGCTCCCGAAACCTTTATCCAAACTGCTCCCGATGCTACTAGAACAACACTTGGTGGCAAAAGAACCCTAGAGCGAATCCTATTAAATATCCTGGTTTTGATGAAAGCCAAACCTGCGTCTATCACCTGGGTGAAAGAGGACACGACGTAGATAATTGCTATATCCTTAAGTTGAAGGTCCAAGTTCTGATTGACAGTCAGATTTTGAAATTTGATGATATGGCTCCGAACGTGCAAGAGAATCCACTTCCTGATCACCAAACAGTGGGGGGCAATATTCACCGATGAAGAGAAAAACCACCTTGAACTGAAGGTGAATGTACCTAAGCTAACTAATATTTTGGTAATCGCTTCATTGTATCCAAAAGAGAGAGAAATATCTGCTAACAGGAAGAAGTTGTGTATCGCCAAGATGATGAGCTTGGGGATAATGTCGAGCGTTACCGATAAAAGATTCGAAGGAGTTAAGGTCTCTATAAGCTTGGAATGGAACCAGTTTGTGGTTGAAACTGAACAGGGAAGCATGTGGAATATCCCGCACGAAAGTCTAGTAGGCGACCTTGAGTTGATTATCAAAACAGAAGGAGAACTTAACAAGGATGAACTAGAAGCTACCAGGCGAAGTCTGGCAGATCGCAGATTTATGACTAAAGCGCTAGAAAGTGGCGAAGTTATAGACAATTTAGGTGAAGATCCTAGGGGATACAACTTTAAAGTGAAATATTCTGTTCCTCCCAGTTTCTACCAGAGAATGGAGGATATCATACCCGATGGATGGGGAGGTATGGATGATCTCGTTCAACCAGAGATCCAGAAGGATATAGTAAAGCCTTTTACAAATGAACCTGAATCGTTGCTTGACCAGACGATAAACGACAAGCTTAACGCAGAGCAGTACGTTAGGGCGGAGAGATCAAAAGCTCAGCGGCAAAATTCGGTTGAACCATTCAAGGGAATGAGAAAATACCCGAAATTTGCGATGACAGCAGAACCAAGTGATATTAATGGGCATTGTCAGCTGGAATACGAAATTATAACAAAAGACCTTGACGACACTGTGTCAATGATTGAAGCTGCTACGACTGTGGTGATCAAATTAGAAGAGCTTGATAGCCCGAGTCAGGAAGAGGATTGTCCGATTAAACCTATTGTGATTCGACTGCCGAGAGATGAAGAAGACGATAGAGATGAACCAGAAGCATCTTGGCTGACGACAGTAACTATAAAAGTCCTTCCGGTAGAAGACTACGACCCTAAGGCAGTCCATTGGGAAGAAAGAAGTAGACTCTGTAATGAGATCTGGACGATTTTACGCCCCTAGGAAAGGTGAATCCGAAAAGAAAAAAGTTTCGAAGGAAGACGCAGAAAAACTCATGTCCATCGTTAAAACCGGTGAGTTTGAAGTGATAGAGCAATTAAGGAAGATGACGGCCCAAATATCTCTGTTAGATTTGTTCATCAACTCAGAGAAGCACAAAAACGCACTGCTGAAGATACTAAATGAGGTGCATGTCCCTAAAACTATTAATGATGTGAAGTTAGGGGATTTTGTGGGAGCAATCCTTCTAAAGGACCAATTAAGTTTCTCAGATGAAGATTTCCCCATGGAAGGAAGAAGGCACAATAAGGTTTTATACATTACAGCACAGTGTAACGGAAAGAGAATAGCGCATGTGCTAATCGACAATGGATCTACTTTTAACATCTGCCCTTCGGCTACATTGAGGGGTTTGGGCATCAAAGATGAGATGATTAAAACCTCCAAAACAGCCGTTAGAGCTTTTGTTGGAATGAAGAAGACAGTGGTAGGCGAGATTGAGCTGGATGTGCTCATTGGCCCAACTAAATTCTCCATAAGCTTCCAAGTGATGGATTTGCCAAGCGCATTCGGGTTCCTGTTAGGAAGGCCCTGGATCCATGTTGCTGGAGCCGTACCTTCAAGCCTGCATTAGAAAGTACGATTCGTAGTGGATGAGAAGGTGGTTACCGTACATGGAGAAGTTGATCTCCTAACGTATCAGAATAGCGCTATTCCCTACAATGAGCCAGAGGTCAAGATAGAAGTGAGCTACCATTCCCTAGAGCTGGTAAAAATGGTCCACACTCCCGTGGGGGCAAGACTGAAAGATCCTTTTATCTCTAAAGCCAACTTTTTATCAGCTAAGATGCTACTGGCATACGGGTTCAACCTAAGAGAAGGTCTGGGCAAGTATGGTCAAGGAATCAGCACTCATCTACAGTTAAAATTCAACAAGCACAAAATGGGCTTGGGATATCAGAAAATCCGCATTGGTGAGTCTACCTCTAAGATAGCAAGCCGAGGCCGAGGGAAGAGCTAGGGACGCCATGTAAGCTAGAAAAACTAGAAGGATTCCTTCATTGGTTCCCCAGCCTGGAAAGGCAAATCTAAGATGTTCAGCAGCCCTTTGAACGAGTATTTCAGCAAAGACTCTAGGTGGTTGTCAGAAGAAGATATAATTCCAGCAGCAGAACTAAATCTGACAAACCCTTTTTTGGAAGACAACTTCGTGAATGTCATCATAGAGTGGCTGGGTGACGAAGCCACTACTTTTGAGTAAAGAAACCTCTTCCCTGCTTTTAATATTGCATTTAAATTTCCTGCATTTTGTTGCACTTTTAGTTTTTGTTGTTTGAAATAAATGTAGGAAAATGCATTTGGATCTTCGGGTGTTGATCCAAACAGCATAACTTGTAATGGGGCCTATTTTGCATTCAATAAAATCGTACAAATTTTGTTAAGGACATATAGAACCACAAATCAGCCCAATGATGACATTAGTCTTCCGTACGGAAGCTTGAGGTCTGGTTTGCCATATGATTCCTAGTTTCTAAAAGATTTCTGAGGAACAAAGATGTCCTAGGATAAGAGGACTAGTTCCATTTACACCTGCACCTATTTTGAAATCTCTTTTGAAAAGATTTTTCACACTCATGCATAACATTTTTTATATGAAGTGTAAACTAACCATGCTCATGACATTTCAGGCATATCATCTCAAACATACATACTAGGTTGTTATCCAATTCGGATCGCCACGTTGATTGTTCCTACAATATTGAGGAAGATGAGGATGAGGGTTATGCATCTATCCGTAGAGAATGGAGTGCCTTCGAAGAGTCAATGCCTCCAACTTCAAAAGAACCAGTTGTTATTAACTTGGGTGACTCTGCAGATATCAAGGAAATCAAGATCGGTGGGCATTTATCCCGAGATGAAAGGCTCAGGTTTACAGAATTACTGAAGGAATATCAGGATGTTTTTGCATGGTCATATGCTGACATGCCGGGTTTGGATCCCAAAATTGTAGAACATGCATTACCCATAGATCCCAGTGTTAAACCAGTAAGACAAGGCATCAGACGTATGAAAGCCGAGTTAGAAGACAAAATTAAGGAAGAAGTGATGAAACTTCTTAGGGTAGGCATTATTGAAGCTATCTTGTATTCGGATTGGATCACAAACATAGTCCCCGTCATGAAAAAGGATGGCAAAGTTCGGATCTACGTGGATTATCGAGATTTGAATAGAGCGATCCCAAAAGATGATTTTCCACTTCCCCACATTGACGTGCTAGTGGATAGTACTGCGGGGTATGAATTATTCTCATTCATGGACGGATTCTCCGGATATAACCAGATCCTCATGAAGCAGGAGGACAAATCGAAAACTGCATTCACCACGCCTTGGGGAAACTTTTGCTATAAGGTTATGCCCTTTAGACTGAAGAACGTTGGGGCTACCTATCAGAAAGCTATGATCACACTATTTCATGGCATGATCCATAAGGAAATTGAGGTATATGTCGATGATATGATCACCAAGTCCAAGAAGGGACATGATCACATTCAGGTGCTAAGAAAGCTGTATGAGCGACTACACAAATACAAGTTGAGGTTAAACCCTAACAAATGTGTGTTTGGGGAAAAATCTGGGAAACTTCTTGGATTTATGGTCAGTAACAAGGGCATTGAGATTGACCCTTCGAAGATTCAAGCTATTCATGACCTAGCAACTCCCTCAACAATGAAAGAAGTAAGGAGTCTTTTAGGGAGTTTAAATTATATTGTCAGGTTCATCAATCAGTTATCAGATGTGGCTAAATCGATTTTCAGACTACTCAAGAAGGGCGCAAAAGTGACTTGGGATACAGAATGCAGCCAGGCATTCCAGAAAATCAAGACTTATCTAGTTACTCCAGCAGTACTTGTGCCACCCGTCCCAGGTCATCCCTTGACCTTGTATTTGACTATACAGCAAGAATCCTTGGGAGCCTTACTTACTCAAACAAGCCCGGTGGATGGTAAGGAAAGAGCCATCTACTACTTAAGCAAGAAATTAACCTTGTCTGAAACGAACTATGTACCTGTCGAAAGGGCTTGCGTAGCGACAGTATGGGTACTTCGCAAGTTGAGGCAGTATACCCTACACTACCATATTCAACTGGTGACAGAAAATGACCCCATCAAATATCTCCTGGAGAAACTCGCTCTGATTGGGAAATTAGCAAAATGGCAAGTGATGTTGTCCGAATTTGACATCAGGAGTTCTCCATAAAAATCGATGAAAGGGAGAGCCATTGCCGACATGTTAGTAGATAATTCTCAAAATTGCACATCTTCTGAAAAGACAAATGTGGAAGATTAAGTTTTGAATTTGACAGAGGATAAGTGGGTTATGTATTTTGACGGTGCTGTCAATCTATCTGGAGATGGCATAGGGGCAGTACTGATATCCCCTGATGGTCAACATTATCCTGTTGCATCAAAGATGACTTTCCCTTGCACTAACAATATTTCAGAATATGAGGCATGCATTCTAGGCCTACGAGTGGCCATCTCCATGGAAGTACCTAGGCTGTAGGTTTATGGAGATTTCATGCTCATTATTTTACAGACGCAGGGGGAGTGGAAAACAAAGGATGCGAAACTTATCCCCTATCATGAATAACTTGAAGAATTGACACTTAAGTTCGAAGAGGTGTCATTTGAGTACCTGCCAAGATCTCATAACCAATTTGCAGAAGCATTGGTCACATTGGCCTCGATGTTGCAAATAACTGATGGGTTAGAAGTAGAGCCATTAAGAATTAGCATAATCGAAAAACCAGCTTATTGTATGCTGATCGAAGAAGAATTCGACGGAGAGCCGTGGTACTATGATATTAAGAACTATCTCTTGAAAAGAGAGTTTCCTGAGAAATGTCAAGCGTGAGACCGGAAATACATAGCCAAGATGGCTAGTAAATTCTTCCTCAGTGGGCAAGTTTTGTACAAAACGTCATTTGACTCCACTCTGTTAAGGTGCGTAGATGCTAAAGAAGCAAATGTTCTCATGAAGGAGATCCATGAAGGTATATGCGGGCCTCACATGAATGGCCATATCCTCGCTAGGAAGATTATGCGGCTTGGCTATTATTGGATGACCATCGAATCAGACTGTTGTCAACATGTCAAGTCATGCCATCAGTGTCAAGTATATGGTGATAAGATTAATGCGCCCCCGAATGAACTTCATCAGATGTCCGAAGCATGGCCTTTTTCTATGTGGGGAATAGACATGATAGGGCCTATCAATCCAATGGCTTCAAATGGTCATCGCTTCATTCTGGTGGCGATTGATTATTTCACGAAGTGGATAGAAGCCAATTCTTACAAGAATGTCACTACAAGAAATGTGGCAAGGTTCATTAAGAGAGACATAATTTCTTGATATGATACCCCTCGAGCGATCATCACAAACAATGGGTCCAACTTGAACAACAAGATTGTTGACGATCTGCTGGATCACTTTGGTATTCGACATCTTAATTCTTCCCCTTATCGCCCACAAATGAATGGAGCAGCAGAAGCGGAAAACAAAAATATCAAGAAGATCTTGGCTAAGACTGCCGAAAATTATAGGGATTGGCATGAAAGGCTACCATTTGCCTTAATGGCATATCGAACTTCGATCAGGACTTCTATAGGGGAAACTCCTTATGCTCTAGTATATGGGATGGAAGCGGTCCTGCCCATAGAGGTTAAGGTTCCCTCTTTGAGAATCTTATTAGAGGCTAAACTCTCCGTGGCAGAGTGGTTCAAGCATAGATGTGAACAGCTGAATTTGATAGACGAGAAGCGTCTTAGAGCAATCTGTCATGGCCAGGGTTACCAGAAGAGGGTGGCCAAGTCATTTAACCGGAAAGTTAGAGCTAGAAGTTTTGAGGTGGATGACCTAGTGGTAAAGAAGACTCTGCTAAATGCTGTCCATCCGGGAGGTAAGTTTACCCCCAAATTACGAATGCCCTTATATTGTCAAGAAAGCTCTCACAGAATGAGCATTAATTCTTGTAAATTTCGAAGGAGAAGAATTGGGATACCCTGTAAATTCGAATGCTGTGAAGAAGTATTATTCTTGAAATGAAATCAGATATTGATCGCGTGGCTTGTCCGAAAATGATCCGAGTCACCGTGACGGTCATTACATAAGCATATCATGCATCCATGCATACATCGGCATGTGCTCTTTTTTGCAGGATTCCGAGAAATAGACTCAGAATCAAATTCATTCGAATGGAACCAAGGGCAGAAGGGCCCCTGACATCAAGAACTAAGTGATATGTATCTATTCCATCAAGAGTTAAACTATCTTTCACTCATAGAAATGTCTATTCTGTTTATATGCAGGATTGCCTGATGAAAACAGAAGACAACAAAGGAGAAACACCGTAAATTTTCTCACCCCTATAAGATAAAAGGACCAGGAGAATGAACATTCATATGGTCGAACTTAAGAATAAATCCCGCTTTCGAAAAATGAATTCCTGATACTTAGTACACACCTGTTGGGACTAAAGGTTATCCAAGCATGGTCAAAGTATACAGGATACCTCATTAAAATCCCATGTGGGGTGAAATGCCTAGAGAAAAATAAAGTGATTTTTCCAAAATAAGGGTTGTTTAGGCTATCTAGTATGAATGTTCCTCCAGATAAAAGGTTAACCTAATCCAAACACGTCCTACACACACTCGAGAGATGAGAGAGGTGTAAGATAGAAAAACCTGAACCAGAGGATATAAGG
This sequence comes from Rhodomyrtus psidioides, assembly GCA_021437785.1. Taxonomy (NCBI): domain Eukaryota; kingdom Viridiplantae; phylum Streptophyta; class Magnoliopsida; order Myrtales; family Myrtaceae; genus Rhodomyrtus; species Rhodomyrtus psidioides. Next base: position 2,543,877 of record JAILYB010000103.1, on the reverse strand, counting down.
GCCATTCGCATCGATTACATGGATTGGGATGACAGAGGCATTCATTCTTCTCCATAAACACTACAGGTGATCATTGACAAACCCTTTGAGCTGTGGTTTTCATTTCTTAACCTTGTCAAGAGCCACCCCGAATGGGGGTGATATAGAAGCCGTCCAGTGGCATGAACAAGTAAATGGTTAGAAATCTTTTTACTCGGACTAACATCAATCTTCGTGTATTGATATGTATTAATCCAGGCGTCTTAGGATGACGAAGAGATGTTCATTTCTCTACCCTACACACTTATACCCATTGCATGACCAATTTGAGCCTACACATTCGTTTCATGTACCCTCATTGGTGATCATTGCACAGCCCCAAGGTAAAAATGGCCAAAGCACTTGTGAACAGAGAAGCTCAAAAGTGAGAGTTACATGAGAATCTCAAAGTAAGGTATTCAAGACAGAATAAGACTCAAGTCACGCATCTCACTGAATGATCAAAGATCCTAGTTCCTATAAAAAGACAAGAAAAAGGCGGGATCAAAAAAGAGAAAAAGCCGAATCCCTATGTATTAGGGAAGAAACCAAAAATCTGACAAGAACAGGGCTGACCTCCACCAAAATGCGGGAGGATCATAAGGTAGAATCTTGGGGACACCAAGGGATTATTGGATATCTCAACCCCCGACCAAATTCTGAAATAAAAAAGAGCCTTCAAGATTTTTTGCGACAAGAGGCAAACTTCCAAATAGAATTGTAGCCAACTGCCAAAATGGCAGGCGATGTCTTTCAAAGGTTAGACTCATTTCCAATACGCGTAGTAGCAAGAAGATTAAAGGCGTCCTTCAAGGAATTATCAATCAGGGATCGAGCAAAGGACTGATCGGCAGTGATCACCAATGTCATACCCTTCGCGATTGTGGGCCAAAAATAAGCCTTTTTCGGTCCCCAATCCTACCAACGTTACAACAATTTGCAGTCTTTTCCAACTAAGACGCCTAGGTTGATATATACCTTAGCTCGAAGAGGTACGAGCAAGATTATTTCTTTCTCATTTTTTGCAGGGTTCTTGACTTGTAAACCCGGAGCAGATGAAGGAAATTTTTCGTTAAAAAAAACCTGACTTAGAGAGTGAGTTCCCCTTTAGAAACCATGTCTGAACCCAACATTATGGTCCCGCAAAGACCTCCCGATTCATCGAAATGTATGCGCTATGAATGGCCCCGAAAACCCAGGTACATGTTATTAGGAAATTTGAGTGCTTTTGTTATAAAAGACCAAACAAAGAATTGGTAAAACACCCTCTTTGACGGAGACATTCCAATAGAATGCTTGAAAGTAAGTTTTGGTTGGAAACTTCAAATTGTTTGATCCAGGATATTCCTCACAGGGATTCTTGATCATCTTTGCATGCTTTAAGATGTCTTAGATAACCTCCAATGTCCTAAGTCGTTTTTGCATAATTGCATAGGTCAAAGTAAAGCTTTGCTTGCATTATTATTATCATTGCCTCGAGATGGCTGATATCTTTTCAAATGAGGAATGAACTCACAAGTTTAAACTTCTATGAGACTCATGGCAGCCCCAGGTCAAAGAAGTATACTTTGCTCCGCGATGAAGAGCTTCAGAATCTTCTTTCTACGAGATTTCAGGTAACCCCTAAATCCCATAAGAATCTTATAAAAGTTTTTGTAGGTTTAAGCATTCTGCAAGATGCTTGGAATCCCCAGATTCTAGAATGTTCCCTCACATGTCAAAAGGACAATCTTCAAAACCAGCTTTCTATAAGGTTCTAAGTAATCCCTAAACCCAGAATAGCTCCTTTGGTAAGCCTAAGAGTTAGGTATACCTCATTTGTATAGACCCTCATTGATTCCTCAAGGTGTAGGATCAAACTACTTGTCGACAATCCCTACAGAACGGGTGCGTCATCCATAGGTTCCTGATAGATAGGAGTCATATTCACGGCCTGGTCCCCCAGACGGATCAAAACTTTTGACAATCCCTACAGAACGGGTGCGTCATCCATAGATTTATGATAGATAGGAGTCCTATTCACGGCCTGATCCCCTAGACGGATCAAAACTTTTGACAATCTCTACAGAACGGGTGCGTCATCCATAGGTTCCTGATAGATAGGAGTCTTATTCACGGCCTGATCCCCCAGACGGATCAAAACTTTTGGCAATCCCTATAGAACGGGTGCGTCATCCATAGGTTCCTGATAGATATGAGTCCTATTCCCGGCTTGATCCACCATACGGATCAAAACTTTTGACAATCCCTAAAGAACAGATGTGTCATCCTTAGATTCCTATCAAATAGGAATCTCATTCTGGTTTGGCCTACTATACAGGCTGGAGTTTAACCACCCTAGGATACTCAAAAGACGAGTCCCTAGGTATTCACTTGAATCCGCCATACACCGCGCATGCCGCACGAGCATCAGACAGGTGAGTAGCAGGCAAGCATCTCTATTCCATCTCTCTCTCTCTCTCTCACGTCAGCAAAAGAATGATGAGCAGAGCGTTCACTAGCGGGACGAGAAAGATTGGGTGTCAAGATTCATTTTTTCTATTCCCCAGTAAAGTCGATCTGGACTCAGGTGTCACATGTCTTTGACTAAAACCTCTCACGAGATTCCTCTCAAAGAGGGGCAGCTGTTGACACCTAATTTCAGATCTGCCATTTTAGCTTATTTTTATAAAATTCATAAAAACATTCACAATAAGTCAAAAAATTACACAATCAACTTTGGTGGCCTTGGCCAAGCCTAAGGAAGCATTTTTGATCAAAAAATAATTTTTCACATTTTTCACATTTTTTAGTATTTTTAGAAAATAAGAAAATACTTGAAAATTCAAGAAAAATAGCATTCGAGGTCACAAAAATATGGAAAAATACTCAATATTTTTATTTTAAATCCTTTATCTTTTTGATCTCATAAAAAGTCCAAGTCTAAATCCAAATTCAATTTTATATGTTCTTTTATTACACATATGATTGAATTTGGTAAAACAAATGTCAATTGAGTCTTTTAATTTGCAATTTTGGCATTTTTAGGATCTTGACATTCAATCTAAGTGTCCCTCATTATAATTTAGCCCAATTGTATGTACAAATCGCTCAATTACATGGATTGGGCAAAATTACATACTTAATTGTATTTTAGTCCTTGAAATCGGGCATAATTGAAATTACTTTCAATTCAGGGACTACCATTGCAAATTGAAGTCACTTCCCAATGTTTTCCATCATTCTGAACAGATTGGCATAAGTGGCTTGGTCCAATTTGATCATTTGAGCCTTCAATTTCATAAATTCTCGAATTGCAATTAAGGACAAATTTAGGGTTTTTGTAGAAATTGACATGAACTTTTCTGCAAAATCACATTTTTAGATAAAATTGATGTCCTAAGTTCGATTATGAGGTTTAATTACGAAAATTTCCCATAAATTTTGGTCAATTTTGGAAATTACAAATTGGAACCGGTTCGGACCAGTCAGACTGGTCGAACCGGTCTACTACAGTGCATCTTCTTCCTCCCGTTCGAGCCACTATTAACAATTTGAACAATTAGATTTTGATCGCAAAATTGGACCATCAATCGGCTTCAATTGGTAAAATTGATGGAGGCGTTTTGTTGGCCATGAAGTTCTCCATCGATCAAGACCGGTCCGACGATCTGGGTCCACTGGAGCAGCGCCGGCGATGGCCGTGAAAGCGTCGGCCATTTTTGGTGCAAAATACAGGGTCGAATGCACACCAAATTCATGCCAAATGTAGTCACCGGAAGGCCTAAAGGGATTGGCCATTTCATTCCCGTCGATCACCGGTCGTCGGTGACAATTTCGCATGTGTCTGCACGTGCGGAGGTCACCGACCCTCATTTTCCCCCGCGCGGACCATTTTCAAAGGGGGATATATAAAAAGAAAGCAAGAAAGAGGGGGAGGGTGGTTGATTTGGTTAAAGCGTGAAGAACTGAATCAATCGAGAGAGAGAAAGTGAGAAAGAGCTCGCCTTCCAACCGCCATTGTCGAGGGCTCGAGCTCGGACTGTGAGGCGCAGGTTAGGCCACTTTCAGACTAAACCGAAGCCATTGAGTGTTGCCAGGAGGTTACCTGAGCTCCGGGGAAGTGATCAGTGCCGGCCGCGCCGTCTGAAATCGTAAAAACAGTCGAACCTTGTACTTGAACCTCGTCGCCATTGACGATTCAGCCGAAGTTCCCCTAGCTCAAGCTAGCCTAAAACAGGTCAATCGGACCTATAGGTAAGTGTTCTGAACCCCTGTTGGTGCTGTGATCGAATTGCCATGATTTGGTGTAGATTGTGCGATCAAACTTCCATGGCCGTACTCGGCATTCTGCATAATGTTCGTGATTTAGTGGATGAGATACTCTGATTCTTAAATATGTTAAACTAGAGATTGTTGAGAATCGATTGGTGTCGGTTTCGTGCGATTTCATTAAGATTTCACCGTCAGATCATCGCCGGAGAGTTGTAGCTGTCCGTTCAGAGGCAATCGCGAGGTTGTAGATGAAGCTGACGTGGCAGGACAACGAGTCAGCGTCTTTGGTGGCGACACTCGATTGGTCCACGTGGTTGTCGAGTCAGCTCGAACGTTAGTTTGTTAGGTTGAACTGGGTTAGATCGGACGGTCTAGGTTAATCGAGTCCAATTTTTAATGACCGTCCGATTAGTAATTAGGAATATACGAAAATAATTTTATAATCAAAAAATTAAAACACGCTGAAACGGTGCCGTTTAGGTAAAGAGTCGAGTGGCGTCGTTTAGATTAGTGAAGATGGACGGTTCAGATCGAGTCGTGGCTTTTAATTGTGGCCGTAGGTTTAGGTAATCAGATCTGACGGCTAGGGAATAGTCGGCTTTTGATCTGAGCTGTAGGTTCTAGTAATCTGATCCTAAGACCGTGGAGTAGCCACGTGGTTCAATAAGAGCCGTCGGATTAAATCCGAATAATAGAAAAACAATAAAAATCGGAACGGCGTCGTTTTGAGCCGTGGGTCGCGCGGATCCAGGTTTGGGCCGGGTTCCAACCCGAGTGGGTCAAGTCGACCCGGTCCGAATCACATTTTTTTAAATAAAAATTCGGAAAATGATTTTAAAAATTAATAAAAAAAAATCATAGAAAATCTCAAAAAAAATATAGGAAAATTGTAGGAAATTCCTAGACACTCCAGAAACTCCCCAAAAATTGAGGATTAACCACAGACAACTGGTCAATCCTATTTATGATATTTCTTTTCCGTTCTTTTGAAAATTGACGACTTTACCCTTTAGGGGTAAATCGCCTCAGCTTTGTATACGAGATAGGCCGAGAATACCAAGATAAGAATTAGGGTCAGTTAGGTGACCAATTCTTCTGCTTGGGTCCTCGAATCTCGTCCCTTTTCCAAAAATGACAATTTTACCCCTCAAAGGGTAAATTATCGTCCCTATTCCAATCGAGTCTTGAAAATTACTTAAAATTAGGATTTGGGTCAGGTGGTCGACCAACCCTAATGTTTGAGATTTTCACTTCTCGTCTTCGTCCAAAATGACGATTTTACCCTTCCGAGGGTAAAATCATTTCTAAATTCCAGAAAAATTCTGAAAATTCCCAAAAAACAGGAAATGGATTGGTTGGTTCGTCAATCCTATTTCTATCACCTTTCGACTCCACATTTCATCTAAAAATGATAATTTTGCCCTTTTGGGGCAAATTACCTCCAAATTTCTCAAAATTACGATTTTGCTCCTCATGGGCAAATCATGTCAAAATCACTTCTAAGCCTTGATTGACATTTCTCTAGGTTGATAGGGTCTTATTAGGGATGCCACGTTGCTTTCATGTGATTTATCCACACGTTTTGGATCCTTGACTTGTGCATTTATTTCTACTGATTGTGAGTGATAGGGTAGCCATTCCTATCTGCATAAACTCCTAGATTTAGGACCGTCCCATACTCGTTTGTATGAAATCTTAAGATTAGATAAATCATTCAACTTAGGTGCCGAAAGGGCGTCAACTATGATAGTTGGCGTAACAAAGTCCCCGATCTCACTTCTCTAGTTTTCGCAGAATCGAATAGATCGCTCCCAACTATTCGATAGGGTTTCCGATCGTACCCTCCACGAAACGATTGGTGGCGACTCCTTTGCATGTACACGTATCACATGTCAACAGACCGCACCGAAGGTCGACCACGTTTATCCAGCCGTTGCGATTTGAATAATGGGCTTTGGGAGAGGCCCGCGTTCGATCAGGCGACATCGCGCGATCCACGTGCGAGCCTCGAGAGGGTCGCAACACCACCTAGAGTCTTTACTGAAATACTTGTTCAAAGGGCTGTTGAACATCTTAGATTTGCCTTTCTAGGCTGGAGAACCAATGAAGGAATCTTTCTGATTTTTTTGGCTTCCACGACGTCCAAGGCTCTTGCCTCGGCCTCGACCTGCTATCTCGGAGGTAAAATTACCAATACAAGTATTCTGATATCCCAAGCCTATCTTATGCTCGTTGGATTTTAACTATAGAGGAGCGTTGATTCCTTGACCATGCTTGCCTAAACCCTTTCCTAGGTTGAATCCATATGCCAGTAGTATCTTAGCTGGTAAAAGGTTGGCTTCAGAGATAAAAAGAGCTTTCAGCTTTGCCCCCACAAAAGTATAGACCACTACCACCATCTCCAGGGAATGGTAGCTCGCCTCTTGCTTAACTTCTGGCTCAATGTAGGGAATAACGCTATCCTGATACGCAAGGATATCAACTTCTCCATGGACAGTAATCACCTTCCCATTAACCACGAATCGCACATTCTGATGTAGACTTGAAGGCACGGCTCCAGCAACATGAATCCAGAGTCTTCCTAATAGGAATTCGAATGCGCTCGGCAAATCCATCACTTGGAAGTTTATGGAGAATTTGGTTAGGCCAATGAGCACATCCAGCTCGATTTCGCCTACCACTGTCTTTTTCATTCCATCAAAAGCTCTAACGGCTGCTTTGACAGTTTTAATCATCTCCTCTTTGATGCCCAAACTCTTCAATGTTGCCAAAGGGCAGATGTTAAAAGCAGATCCGTTGTCAATTAACACATGCGCTACTCTCTTCCAATTACATTGTTCAGTAATGTACAAGGCCTTGTTGTGCCCTCTTCCTTCCATGGGGAATCTTCATCTGAGAAGCTCAATTGGTCTTTTAGAAGGATTGCCCCCATAAAATCCCCCAACTGCACGCCATTGATAGTTTCAGGGACATGCACTTCATTTAGTATTTTCAATAGCGCATCTTTATGTTTCTCTGAGTTGATGAACAAATCTAACAGAGATATCTGGGCCGGCATCTTCCTTAACTGCTCTATCACCTCAAACTCACTAGTTTTAACGATGGACAGGAGTTTTTCTACGTTTTCTTTCGAAACTTCCTTCTTTTCGGATTCGCTTCCCTTGGAGCGTAAAATCGTCCAGACATTATTACGGCGTCTACTTCTCCCGTTCCATAGTTCCAATGGATTGCCTTAGGGTCATAGTTTTCTATCGGCGGGACTTTTTATTTACTGTCGTCAGGCAGGATGCCTCTGGTTCAGTTTCATTATCTGCTTCATTTCTTGATAGGCGAATCGCAAATCTCATCTAGTTTGATTACCACAGTTGCAGCAGTTTCAATCATTGCCACAGTATCGCCAAAGTCTTCAGTGGAATTTTCGTATTCTAACTGGTGATGCCTGTCAACATCACTTGATTCTTCTAACGTCACAAATTTCAAGTATTTTCTTATTCTCTCGAATAGTTCAGTCAAGCTTTGCCACTGAGCTTTTAATTTCTCCATCCTGACGTATTGCTCTGCGTTAATCTTGTCACCTGCCGCTTGAGAATGATTTAATCGAAATGACATATCCTACATTTCCCATAAGAGATCATCTACTTGCTCTTCAATGCACAGGGAATGTTCCGACATCACCTGGTTGAGTGATGATTCAAGTTCTTCTGTAAAATGCTCTATCACATCCTCCTGGACCTCTGGTTGAACAGGATCATCCATACCACCCTACCCATCGGTGGAAGAAACTGGAAGGAGCAGAGTATTTTGCTTTAAAATTGTATCCACTAGAATATTCACCCAGATTGTCTATAACTTCGCCCCTCTCTAGTGCTTCAGTCACAAATCTGCGATCTGCCAGACTTCGTTTGGCAGCTTCCAGCTCATCTTCGTCGAGTTCTTCTTCTAGTTTGGTGATCAACTCTAGGTCGCCTACTAGACTTTCATGTGGGACATTCCACATGTTTTCTCGTTCGGTTTCAACCACAAACTGGTTCCATTCTAGGTTTATGGAGGCCTTAATCCCTTCGAACCTTTCATCGGCAATGCTCGACATTATCCCTAAGCTCATCATCTTGGCAATACATAACTTCTTTCTATCGGCTGACACTTCCCCCTCTTTTGGGTATAATGAAGCGATTTCCAGAATGTTAGTTAGCTTAGATACATTCACCTTCAGCTCAAGGTGGTTTTCTTCTTCATCAGCGAATATTGCACCAACTGCTTGGTGATCAGGAAGTAGATTTTCTTGCACGTTTGGAGCCACATCATCAAACTTCAAAATCTGACTGTCGATGAGAGCTTGGACCTTTAGCTTAAGGATGTAGCAATTATCTACATTGTGTCCTCTTTCACCCATGTGATAAGTGCAGGTTTGGCTTTCATCAAAACCTAGATATTTTGCGGGATTTGTTCTAGGAGGTTCTTTTGCCACCAAGTGTTGCTCTAATAGCATCGGGAGTAGTTTGGATAACGATCTCGGGAGCTAAAAAAATTGCTTTTGAGGCTGCATCTTCTTAGGTTCTTGTCCTTTAGACAATGACCATGATGATCCTCCTTTGGTCTGATTGGAGTTATTGAACACCTTGGGCCTATGGAAATCCGATACAAAGGCTATGTCGAGTCCAGTATCTCTTTCTTTTTTTGGGGGATATTGCTTCCTCGTCGAAGTTTCATGCGGCCTTATTTCTCTTAAAGCCCACTCCAATCTCTCGGCCACCTTCATCAAATGTGTAAAGGTTTGGCATCCTGATGTGTTTAATCTGTCGAAGTATTCATATGGAAGCGCTTTTAAGAACAAGTCAATCAATTCATCCTCTGGGATTGGCAATTTTACTTGGGTTGCCAAAACTCGCCATCTCTGGGCATATGTTCTGATTATTTCGCTTCTTCCTTTTACCGTTCATAACAAATCTTCTCTTGCCGGGGCTGTAGCTGTGTTGAACTTATACTGCCGTAGGAAATCTTCAGCAAGATCTTCCTATCCGTCGTATTCATCAAGGTCTAACTCAATGAACCAAGCCAGAGCGGCGCTAACCAAACTCTCTTGGAACGTATTCATCAGTAATGGAATGTAGTCGGAATAGTACGCCATCTTACGCAGGTAATATTTGAGGTGAGTACGTAGACAGCCTGTCCCATTGTACTTTCTCACGAAGTCTGGCTCTTTGTAATCAGAGGGGTCTCCACTTTGGCGAAAGGAGATATCTTGTCAAAACGGGCTAGCTCATAACCCTGACTACTCAAACATTCCTCAATTTTGGCTATTCTCTTAGCCTCGGCTTCAGTTTCACTGTCTGTTTCCCTTTTTCCTCCTTCTCGAGGTTAATGACAATGGGGGATGCCTTTGATCATGACTGGACATTTGGCATACGGGTGTCTTCTACGGCATGTTGGGCACCTTCCGCTATCCCTTTGTCGGCCATATTGGGTATTGAGGATTGACCTGAGTCGTTCAGGTTAGGTACCACTGTCTGTCTAGCTTGGGAGGCTTCCAACATTGCCTTAATCTCAGCCATCATAGTAGTCATAGTAGTCATTTGGGTTTCCAACTTGCCTACTCGTGGGGTCAACTCTTGTCGTTCCATTCTTGTCTTAAGTCAAGTACGAAAATGATGCTTTGGTAGTTCCGTGATTAGAGAGCACATATTTATTTGAAAATAACAAGTAAGTATCTCTTTAGGATTGATAAGGAAAGTACTAAATCCTTCCAATTGCATGTTTTCTGTTGATGAATGAGAAAAATGACTACTTTGTAAGCCTTAGTCTCACATGAGCAGTTTTTTTAATCATTTTCCAAAAGAATTCATGAAATTAAAAGAAGCGTAATCTTTGACGATAGTTTTTTTTATGCATCGACCAAACATGTCTATGCTCATACACATGTGCCCATAGTAACATTCCATACAAATGAGTGTTCAAACGCTGAGGAGACATCATAATGTTCACACATTTTACACTTGACAAAATAGTCTATCCAAGTCTAGGGCGCTTGAGATCTAAGGCACGCTTATCGTCCCAGCAGAGATCAAGTCCTTCAGTCTAAGATTCTTCATCTCCCGAATATGATGGCGATCTCATATTTTCAGGTATATACGGCTCCACTCTAGGCACAGGCACATAAGGCTCGACAAAGCTATGTCTGGTCACCTCAAAGTGTCGAATGTATTCTGTAGAAGCCCTATGAGTATTCACCTCGTGAGTCATATCATCCGGCCATCTTATGTCTTCAGTCTGGGAGTTCTTCATAGAGCGTATAATGAATCCCACCCTAGCTTCGAATTGCTTCTTCTTTTCCTCTGTGAGGGTCTCCCTTGGCATGTCAAACGAGAAGACACCCGGTCGTGGTGACGAATGGATCTCTTGCAATGCTCCACACTGTCGGATAACCCTTCTTGAGTAATATGCGGTGGCGCCTGTGAATCCTAACAAGGGGACTGGGTCTTCGCCATTACATGCGAGCCTGATTTATCCAGTATTGGTAATCTAAGCCGCCATCGGAGTTGTTCAGGTTTTAGAGTTCTAAGGAATTCCCTCCATTCTTTAAAGTTGAACTTAGGAATATGTGTATGAGTTTTGATGAAAGTTTTAAGAGGATGGGCATCGGAACTAATCTCAGTGAAACTCATGGGGATATGAAATTGTTTGGTATGAGATGTGAACCACGGATATAAAAGACCACTAGAGGCTCTAAAGATTCCTTTCTTACTTTTCTTAAAGCGGTTTAGGGAGAGGAAGGTTTCGGCAAGGATAAGGTTCGAATAATTGTCGCGACCCTCTTGAGGTTGTCGGGCTCTCGAGGGCTAATGGGCCGTCATGTCTGGTCGGACGCGGGCCTCTCCCAAGGCCCATTACCCAAATCGCAACGGAGGTATGCGTGATCGACTTTCAGTGTGGTCTAGTGACATGTGCTAAGTGTGCATGCCATGGAGTCGCCACCAATCATTTTTTTAGGGTATGATTGGACCACCCAATCGAATAGTTGGGAGTTTCTATTCAATACTGCGAGAACCAGAGAAATGGTTTCGGGGACTTAGTTACACCAACTATCAGAGTTGACGCCCTTTCGGTACCTAAGTTGACTAAATTTTCTAGCCTGAGATTCATGCGGATGAGTAAAGTATGAACCCTAAATCTAGAAATTCATGTAGATAAGAGTGATTATCCTAGCAATCACAATCAATAATAAAATGCCCAACTCAAGGAATCTAGATATGCAAATAAATCACATGGCATTCCTAGTAATGTCCTATTTATCAATCACAGCTCAAGAATGATTTAGCTGTCCTAGCCATTCTACACACGATCTAACCTAAGAAAAGCATTAGGAAGCATCGAAGGAGTTCGATAGTACTCACATGGGGTTCGCCGTGCCCTGGTTTGGTCTTGGACGAGCTATCGAGCTCATGCCGACCCGATTATATTTGGGGATCCACTCGGCATTTTACACCATGAAATCATGTGAAACAAAAACGAAAATATTCAGCAAGGGGCATTTATTGTAGATGGTGGTCGATCTAATTGGACGTCAAGACTAAAAAAGATGTAGAAATTTACAAATTAAAATACTCGAATGACATTTTTTTGCCAAATTCAACTCTATGCGTCGTGAAGAAACACATGCAATTGAACTTAAATTTTGACTATTTATGAGTTCAAAATGTAAAAGAAATTAAAATAAAAATATTGACTATTTTTCTATATTTTTACGACATCGAACGCTATTTTTCTTCATTTTTCATGTATTTTTCTATTTTTGGAAAATATTAAAAAATATTAAAAAATATGAAAAATTATTTTTTTATCAAAAATGGTTCCTTTAGCTTGGTCAAGGCTACCAAAGATGATTTTTTAATTTTTTTAACTTTTTATATATTTTTTATGAATTTTTTAAAAATAAACTATGAAAGACTGATCAAAAATCAGGTGTCAACAGCTGCCCCTCTTTGAGAGGAATTTCGTCAGAGGTTTCTCTCAAAGACAAGGTGACACCTGTGTTCCGATCAACTCGACTGGGAAAAGAAAAGAAATCATGACATCCAATTTTCATGCCCATCAATGTGTGCTTTTCCTTAAAAAGAGATGTGCTCATTCAATTCCCTGATATGATGTAAGAAAGTTAAGGAGTAGATAGACTTCCCTGCCCCTTACCTGCCGAATGCTTGCGGCATTTGCTGTGTCTGATGGGTTCAAGTAGATTCCTAAGGACTTGTCATCGGAGTGTCCTGGGGATGTTAAGCTCTGACCTGTATGGTAGGTCAAACCATAATGGGATTCCTAACTGATAGGAACCTAAGGAAGACGCATCCCACATTTGGGAATTTGCCAAGGGTTTTGATCCGTGTGGTGGACTAAACTAGAAATGGCTTGCCTAATGTAAGGCTTATTAGGGAAAACGACTCCTCCCGCGTTCGGGATTCATCAAGGTTTTGATCCGTATGGTGGATCGGACCATTGGGTTGATCCTTCAGGCGGTCTCTACCAGTCCTTTGACCCTTCAGGCGGTTTCTACCATTCATTGACCCTTCATGCGGTTTCTACCATTGAGTTGACCCTTCAGGCGGTTTCTACCATTGGTTGACCCTTCAGGCGGTTTCTACCATACATTGACCCTTCAGGCGGTTTCTACCATTGTTTTGACCCTTCAGGCGGTTTCTACCATTGGTTGACCCTTCAGGCGGTTTCTACCATACATTGACCCTTCAGGCGGTTTCTACCATTGTGTTGACCCTTCAGGCGGTTTCTACCATTGATTGACCCTTCAGGCGGTTTCTACCATTGAGTTGACCCTTCAGGCGGTTTCTACCATTTATGAGATTCCAAATTGATATGAATCAAAGGATGACGTACCCGCTCTTCGGGGCTAGTACGCTCTTCGGGGCTAGTCGGAGACTCGATCATTCTGTGGATCGGTCTTAGAAAAGATTTGCCTACTAAAAGGCTTCACCTAAGGATGACGCACCCAGTCTTTGGGGTGGCCAAAAGTCCTGCAGAAAGCTTAGACCTGAAAAAATTTTCCTCGCCAAGAAGATATTAGTAATCTTTGGGAAGACAATAATTGTCTAACTGACAAAATTCTACGACTTAAGTTTTAGTCATGAAATGTGCATTTTGATTGTTGGAGGTTATCCAAAACATTCCTGCCATATACAGATGTGATCATAAATTCCTTGCACGGAAACTCTAGATCAAACAATTTGAAAATTTCAAAAAGAGTTTGCTCAAAACATCCATTGGAGTATTTCTCACCCAAGAAGGCTCCTCACTGCTCTGTGATAATGATCTTTAATAGGGAAAGTGCTCAATTTCCTACCGACCTGTGCCTGGGTTTCAGGATCATTCGCAACGCATACATTTCGACCGATCAGGAGGTCTTTCACGGGACCGTAGTGTTAGGCTTGGATATCGGTTTCCAAGGGGGACTCACTTTTGAGTCAAGGCCGTTGAACGAAATTTTTCACTATCTGATCCGGGTTTACAAGTCAAGAACCCTGCAAAATGAGAAAGAAATAGTCTTGCTCGTACTTCTTTGAGCTAAGTTATACATTAACCCAAGTGTCTTAGTCAGATAAGACTACTTCAGGGTTGTAACATTGGAAGGATTGGGGACCGAAAAAGGCTTATTTTTTGCCCAGAAATTGTGAAGGGTTTGACATTGGTGATCATTGCAAATTTGCCACATGTCCTTCGAAGAACATCTCCATTTCTTGAAGTGTACACTCCTCTTTTAGAGCGCACAAGGATGTTTAAAAGCGTCTCTTGTTACATTAAGAGACCGTCTGTTTGTGTGTTTGCAATTTGAGCACGACAACATTTGGAGAGTAGTCATCTTGATCTAACTCCTTTGCAGGGTCTTTTCATCGTCTCTCTAGACTTTACTGGGGATATTTTGAATAGACATCAGCCTTGCTTTTTACCAGGCACTTTGCTTTTTCTTGATGTCTAGGGATTTTTCTTTTCCCCCTTTTTTTAATCCCGTGTTTTTCTTTTCTTTTGGAGCTAGGATTTTCGGCAATCATGCTAGATATGCAACTTAAACTTTGGCACGCTTCCATTCCTAGAGTGATGTTGCCTTTGCTTTGGAATATGCAATGATCACCAATAGGTTGATGAAATGAATTTGCTGGCTCAACTTGGTTGTGCAAAGGATAACAGTGTGTAGGATAGAGAAATGAATCATTCTCGTCATCCTATGACACTTGGATTATCATATAAACAACACACAAAGATTTATGTTAGTCCGAGCAAGAAAATTTCTAACCGTTTACTTTCTGATACTGTTGGACTAACCTTCATTTGCCCCAATGTGGGGTGGTTCTTGACAGGGTTGAGAATGAAAATCGCCGTTCAATGGGGTTCTCAATGGGCATCTGTAGTGTTTGGAATGAAGAAATAAATGCCTCTGTCATCTCGATCCATGTAATCGTTGCGAATGACCCTTATATCCATAGGTTAAGGTTTCGCTATCATTTCCAATCTCCTCATCTCTCAAGTGTGTATGGGACGTGTTTGGATTAGGCTCGCTTCTCTTATGAGAAAATACCCTTTTGAACAGTTCAAACGACTCTTATTGGAAAAATTCATTTCATTTCATCAAGATTTATCCTTCAAAGGGATTTTATGATGCACCATACATGTGTAATTCATGTTCAGACAATCTCATGTTTTAAAACATGAATGTCAATGAAGTAAGAATTCTATGTCTTTTTAGATGTGAGAATCGAATTAATTCTGAAAGTTTTTAATCTCCAATGAATTGGGAAAAGGGATACTTACCTGCCCATCGAGGCTGGAGATCCTGGAGATATAAAAGGGATATGTCATTGTATATTCTAAAACTTTACAAAAATTGGAACGATACATCTTACCCTTGGTCATATGCTCCAACGAGTGTACAAGGGTTGTGAAAATCTGCACTTCACATAGTAACACAAGATTGTTGGGTGTTCTAAAGTTCTTTCGACTTCTTGGTTTTTGGAGAAAAATGAAACTTACATGTGTGCCCTGATGGCGAGCTCCTGCCAAGGATAAATATTAAGCATTATTTTGGGTTTCCAAATTCAAAACAAATTGGGACGATACTACTTTACTCTTGATTTGAATTCCATTCTGCATGCCAATGTGCGGATTGTAGAAGCCGGCCCTCAAGCTTGTGGCCATGATTTCTTCGTCTGGTTGGGCAACGAATCCACCTCGAGGATTTACGTCGGAGGAGATTCATTCATCTTTTTGGGCGTGTTTCATGCACTGTTTTGTTATTTGAATGCATGGCTTCTTGGGTGCCTCATCTCTGTTCATCACCTGAGAGGAAAATAAGAGAACATTATCCCCGCATCTGATTGAAAATCATTTAGGAACGATACGTTCTTTTTACCAAATGGGTGGCTCCGCGGCCAAATGTGTTTTACATTGAAAGGATGGATTCCATTACGCTCTGCGGATGATAACTATTGCTTCGGGGACTTGCCCCACGGATCAAACGATGAATTTGATGTCTTCGGCTTCGACATGCTTTCCAGATGTAGGAATGGTTTGCCCCCATTTTCAGTGGAGATGGGTTTTGTCGAGTGGGCAAGATCAAAAACTCATCCTAGATTTGGCTTTAGTCGAAGGTTGAAATCCCGACCTTGGATAAGCGAATCATGATTCATCTCCTTCTGCTTCGGATTTGTCATTTGCGTGCTTCACATTTTACAATACCAACTTCGCCGCTTGATGAAAATGAATCGATGATTTTCGAATTGCCCCAAGTTCTATAGTCATCTGCGTCGAATCTCTTTGAACTTCATCGGGTGATAGACAAACTGATAAAATGATTTTTCAATCCTGAGATCGAACTCCTGACGTTTCGTACCACTTCCAGTTCACTGACTACCAGGACAAAGCACTATTGGCGTCCCTAACTGGTTCGTTTTTTGTTATAAAATTCTTGAAGCAGTTAGCGACCCCCATCGAGAATGAAACAAGCTCAATTTAGAGTTCATAACGACTAAAGGTCCCTTAGAACGATACAGAGCTAACCGTCTTTGAGCTCGCTCGGGCTTTTGCTCGCATTTTCCTATGTGAAGCCTTTAAATGTTTTTCTTCGTGGCGTTCAATTGATTCGCCTCGACTCTAATCTAACAAGGGATTGTCGTACTCAAGCATGATGATGCTCGCAGGTAGTACTGATCGCTGCCCCAGATTAACTCTAGGCATTAAGGAAGATTATCTTGCATGGAAGACTTTATGACAGAAAGATTAATGATACATCCATTCACATGTGCCTAGTTCCCTTGAGGATTCTCGGTGATCAGCCAGCTACACCATGAATCAGACATATAATCGTCATTTTGGATCATAACTTCATAAGTCCATCAGTTTTAAACTGATCGATCCAGATATGGAGCTCCTCATCAAGGAAATCTTTTGATTCTTCGAGCAACTGATATTCGGGTTGACCATCATCGCTTGGCGTTGAAGGATTCCTGTTTCTGTTGTGAGCGATCTGATTCTTCGAGCTAGAACCTTCGTCGTTGCTCGAGATTATAAGAGGATGATTGATCGGTTCACTATCAAAAGCACATTCCATTTGGGAATGGGAGAAACAAAAATCCTCAAAGCATCCGCCCGCTTGATCTTCCGAAATCATATGCCCAAGCCGGGCAGATCTTTGAACACTAGGCGCAATATGTTGATCGGGGATAGGAAGAGCACTAGCGAAAAGTTGCTGCTCAAACCAAGGAGTTCGTACCTGCTGCACTTGTGGCATATACTCTTGAGGGGTGCTGAGATGATTCGGGGGAATATTCTGATTAGCGCCCAAGTAGTCGATGGTGCTGCTACCAGCTTGGTCGGTGCCTAGATTCGGCAGGGTATTTCTTACTTCAGGGGAATTATAGTTATAGCCATGCCTAGTGTTTAGGCACAAGTTGAGTTCTTTCAGGTTCAGTGCTGTGTGGCGCTGTCTTAGCGCCCTTCTGTAGCTCTTGAGGTGACTCGCGACTCCATCTTTAGTGAGTCCTGGTATGTTCATGATCTCAAGTATGCGCGTTGGATATGCTGAGTTGATCCCTAGTTGCTGAACCGCACTAAGGAACTTGAGATGAAGCTCGGGGGACCAATTGACCCTCGTCTTCTTGCGACCCGGAACAGTGTTGACAACTTGGCTATTGCTCTCTGGCCTATTTCCAGTAGAATTTGATCGAGCCGGAAATTGTTGTGGAGGGAATTCATCAGCTTTGGATTGGTCGGTCGTGATAGTAAGCTCATCGTTAAGGAAACTCCAATCATGGTGACGCATATCACATCCTTTAGAAGGCATCGATATTGACTTCGTAGAATTGATTTGTTCATGCATATCTCCAACAAAATCCGATTGTATCGAAGATGGTTCGAGGGAGTGGGGTGGTGAATGAGCATTTTCAATCCTCATATAAGGCTTATCAAGGAACATTTCGCCGAGAGTGATAAGGCCACCGCAATTAAGGCAAGCGATAGTGCTGGGAGCTTTCTTATACCTCATGTTCTCCGCTCGAAGCTTTTCGTTTTCCTCCTTTAGAATCGCAAGTTCTTGACGTCTGTGTTGAGCCCTCAATTTGGCTCGCTTATTTTGAAACCAAAACTTGACCCTCAAAGGTTTCATCCCTAGCTTCTGGCCCAATTCATTTCTTTGTTTCATGTTCGGGAGAGGGCATTCACTAAAGAAAGCTTCAAGCTCTTGGATTTCATTCTGAGTGTGGCACTGGCGAAGTTTCCTTTTCCGAGATTGACCATCGCTGCTGCTGTTGTCGTCGCTGTTGAGATCCTGAACTTCGTTGCCGAAAGGGTTGGGTTCTGTGGTTCTGGTACCAGACGCCATCCTGGAATCTTCGAGATCTCTCAGTAGTTCATTTTCTGAGATTTTTGGATCAGTCGCCTCTAGCAACTGATGGTAAC
Source organism: Rhodomyrtus psidioides (assembly GCA_021437785.1). NCBI lineage: Eukaryota > Viridiplantae > Streptophyta > Magnoliopsida > Myrtales > Myrtaceae > Rhodomyrtus > Rhodomyrtus psidioides. The sequence continues at coordinate 2,525,655 of JAILYB010000103.1, read as the reverse complement.
CCTCAAACATGTTGGATCGAAAAATGTTCGATCAATTTTTGCTCACTCAGGGTTCTCTACTCTCTCATGTATGCTCACTCTCTCTAAATTTTCTTTTGAGTGGTTCTGTATGCCCATGAAACGTTCTTTAAACATGGATGAAGATCGTCAAGCAAGCGTTGCTCCCAAGATTTCGTATTTCCCGCTTTGTCGTCTTCTTTCTTCTTTTCAACGTGGAGGGACACCAAATCGATTTCCTTTTCTCGATATCCATGTCTGTCTCCCACTTATTTTCAAAAAGGTGGAACAACGCTCGCCTCCTGCTCAGTTTTTTAATATGATGGGACCGCCAAATCCTTTCGCAACTTTTTTCGATAGTTGCGCTTAACTCCCGCTCAATTTTAATATGGTGACACCGACATATCTTTTTACAACTTTTTTAGGTTTATCAAGCCTGAAATCGCGGACTGGGACAGATCTGATGGTTCACCGAAAGAGCCACCACTGCTTTACCCAATTAACTTGGCTCCACGAGCATTATTGTTGTGCCTTTCTTCATTCTCGAGTTGCTATAAAAGAAGGAGTTAATGCAGAGAAGATTAACACTCTTACATAATTGCCTTTTCTTATTTTAATCACTCTACCACACTCATCTTCTTCTCCCTCACTCCAACGAAAATGACCTCCTCTCCTATTTGCGCTTTCTCGGCCGAAATTTTGGCCCAGTGGGAAAAACTCTATAACCTCCTCGGTCGAGGCTATGCTCATATAGCCGATCACCCAGAAACTGAAGATGAAATCCGCATTTTGCTCGTGGAAATAGACACCACCTCCATCGAGGGCACTAATTTAGAGAGGGAATATAGAATCTTCCCAACCCTCTTTATAAACTTTTTAGAGACTTACCGTGTCGCTCATCGAAAAGCTACCGTGGCTCACGTTTTGCGAGCTCGCTATGAGGATCGGTCCAACTGCTTGGTGTTGGCCAACCTTGTGGCCGATAGTCACAGAAAGGCTGTTGAGTTCGCCAACAAGCGAGTCTCGATGTTGCTTCGCGAGAGGGGAAATTTGGTGGAGCGCTTGGCCTTATCCCTGACCACCTATGAGCACGACCGTCGTAATGTCGTGTTGAAGTTTCAATGTGAGTGGCAGGAAGAAAGGCTTGACAGCATTACCGCGGATATAGCCCATGGGAGAGGACTAGTTCGGGACCTGGAAATAGCCGCCGAAGATCACGGGACCAAGGTTGCCGAGCTTAAAGGGGAATGTAAACGCCTTCTTCTTAAGCTTGCAGATCTCGAGTCTCGAGGTGGTGAGTATAAGCAAAGCATCAATAATATGGAGGGCCAACTTGGTTCCTTTGTGATGCTAATTAGGGCTCATTGCGGTTTTATGTTTCCACCCCGATGATTTGTATGATCTGCTTTTAAGGTCCCTCGATTGAGCGAAATGAATGAAAGCTCTAATGTGTGTGTCTCAACTTCTGTATGGCTGACTTTCTCGAACACCTGACCACTCTCAACCTAGGCAAGCTGCGCTTTGACATTGATGATTCGAGCGTGTACATCTTGATTTTTTAATCTTGCTTATGATCGGATAAAGGAACCTCCCACCGCGATTATCCACAAAAAGACTTCTCTTCTCTACTTGTTTTTAACCTGTTTCAAATGAAAAGGCAGAATCAGAAGAAAGAATTTGAAAAATAAAGCATAAATCCTTTCAATTTTATGCTTACTTGTGATTAATAGGGATAAGAGCTTTTACAAGGGTTTTGGACTTGTGCAAAAGCTTTTATCAATATTCCTCAAAGGAAAGCATATCATTGAAAGGAATGTAATTCACGATAATCGCCTTTGATCAATTCCAAGAAAATCAATGGAATGTTCAAAAGTACACAATTACGATGTGTTTTAAATTCAATTGAAGATACGGTATCCAAATTAAAGCCGTTTGCTAAGAACGAGAGTAATTTGGATATCTATCTTTTCATTAAATTTGAAAAACACGAATACTCTTGATCAATTATTGTGGATTACCAATGATGCAAAACATGCATGAACCAATTCAAGTTTATAGTTCCTTCTGGCGAAATTGGGATTGTATTGCCCTATACGGCCAAAAGGTTGTATAAGACTTCCAATTTCAATTTCATCCAAAGGAATTATAAAATTGATTTTGGAGTATTCGAGTGATTAGAAGAAATGCCACTATCACATTCCAATGACAAGTCAATAGAAATACAACAAATTTCAATCTGAATGTATATAAACACAAATAGATCCCTAATACAATCAATATAAGGGATCAGATAGAGAGGATCTCAGCAAAATAAATCCTATACAAGAAGGCCAGAAATGAAAATTAAAACAAAGGAATGTGATCTTAATACTTAGAGATGCCCCAGTTTCGATCTTTGAGACGTGACTTCAGGATCACCTATTCCAAATCGTCATCTTCATTAGATGATACCTCAATGATGTCCATAGCAGGCTCTTCTTGTCCACTTGGCGCTCGTAATGGGATGACACCATCTTCATCTTCCATCAAGAACATTGGGAGGAAAACACACCTATCTATCCTCAAAATGGCATTTAATCCAATCACTGGAATTATGCAATGAATATAATGATTAAGAGCTGTAACAAGTTCGAGGGATAGAAAAGTCTTACCAACCAAACTTAAGAGAAAATCAAGCTTCTCTGTATTTTTAGCAGTGTTAGGTATACTAACCTTCCATAGACAAACGCATGAGACAAGTGAGGGAAAACTCCTAAAAATCAAAAGATAGGGCTTGGTACCTAAAGCCAAGGTTCTCACCTCGAATTCTGGGAAGAGCCGATTCCATTGCACAACTATCGTTGCATTGGGACTCAATCCATAGTTCGAAGTGAGCGGAATTGAAAAGTGGATTACCCCATGTTTTTCCTCACGGAGATTCCATTTTCAATTCCTTCTATTGTGTTCCTAAAGAGGGCGCCTGGGGTTTTAGGCGCAATTGTGTGTATTCATTGTGTCGTGCTAAAGCAAAAGACATGCATTTTATTTAACAATCACCGCTTCAATATAAACATCCACACAATCATACATCCAAAACTCTTGCCTGCATAAAACAAAGTTAACAAGCACTTCACCCCTTATTTCTCCCGTCTACAAAAACATCTAACACATTCGTTAGCATATACACCTCACTTTCGAGAGCATCTGCATAAAATTAGGTTAGAAGAATCAATCAACTTTTTAATCGGCTCAAGTCCACTAAATGGTTAAGAACCAGTCCCCAGTGGAGTCGCCAGTCTGTCGCGACCCTCTTGAGGTTGTCGGGCTCTCGAGGGCTAATGGGCCGTCATGTCTGGTCGGACGCGGGCCTCTCCCAAGGCCCATTACCCAAATCGCAACGGAGGTATGCGTGATCGACTTTCAGTGTGGTCTAGTGACATGTGCTAAGTGTGCATGCCATGGAGTCGCCACCAATCATTTTTTTAGGGTATGATTGGACCACCCAATCGAATAGTTGGGAGTTTCTATTCAATACTGCGAGAACCAGAGAAATGGTTTCGGGGACTTAGTTACACCAACTATCAGAGTTGACGCCCTTTCGGTACCTAAGTTGACTAAATTTTCTAGCCTGAGATTCATGCGGATGAGTAAAGTATGAACCCTAAATCTAGAAATTCATGTAGATAAGAGTGATTATCCTAGCAATCACAATCAATAATAAAATGCCCAACTCAAGGAATCTAGATATGCAAATAAATCACATGGCATTCCTAGTAATGTCCTATTTATCAATCACAGCTCAAGAATGATTTAGCTGTCCTAGCCATTCTACACACGATCTAACCTAAGAAAAGCATTAGGAAGCATCGAAGGAGTTCGATAGTACTCACATGGGGTTCGCCGTGCCCTGGTTTGGTCTTGGACGAGCTATCGAGCTCATGCCGACCCGATTATATTTGGGGATCCACTCGGCATTTTACACCATGAAATCATGTGAAACAAAAACGAAAATATTCAGCAAGGGGCATTTATTGTAGATGGTGGTCGATCTAATTGGACGTCAAGACTAAAAAAGATGTAGAAATTTACAAATTAAAATACTCGAATGACATTTTTTTGCCAAATTCAACTCTATGCGTCGTGAAGAAACACATGCAATTGAACTTAAATTTTGACTATTTATGAGTTCAAAATGTAAAAGAAATTAAAATAAAAATATTGACTATTTTTCTATATTTTTACGACATCGAACGCTATTTTTCTTCATTTTTCATGTATTTTTCTATTTTTGGAAAATATTAAAAAATATTAAAAAATATGAAAAATTATTTTTTTATCAAAAATGGTTCCTTTAGCTTGGTCAAGGCTACCAAAGATGATTTTTTAATTTTTTTAACTTTTTATATATTTTTTATGAATTTTTTAAAAATAAACTATGAAAGACTGATCAAAAATCAGGTGTCAACAATAATCCCACCCATAACAAACTTGTTTAACTACTACAGCAATGATAGGGTCAAAAGAAACAGTCGAGATTGGAAACAGCACAAAGCTAAAGAAAGCCAAGACAAAAACTCTACCTGATTTAGTTCCTTTGCTAGTAGGGAGGTTGGGAAATCTATCCAGAAGAAAAGATAGGGAAACCCGTCCAGAATTACTTTTGGCATCTGCTTTGATTTCACTGAGGTACGTATCAAGGAATTCAGCTAGTTGACTCAGAGGCTCAAACCTTATAGGAGGTTGGACTAATAAGTGAGTAAACTCAATTCCAATGGCAGCGCTATATTCTTCAAGGGTAGGGGTAACTTCCAATCCTTCCATGTAGAACGTCGCGGTGGTAGGATCTCAATAGAGCGTCTTGGCTTGGATAAAGGCTATCGCGACCCTCTCGAGCACTGCCGGGCTCTCGTGGGCTAATGGACGCCCGATGTCGCCTGATCGGACGCGTGCCTCTCCCAAGGTCCATTACCCAAATCGTAATGGTTAGATATGCGTGGTCAACCTTCGGTGTGGCCTGGTGACATGTGATAAGAGTACATGCCAAGGAGTCGCCACCAATCGTTTCATGGAGGGTACGATCGAAAACTCTATCGAATAGTTGGGAGCGATCTATTCGATTCTGCAAAAATCAGAGAAATGAGATCGGGGACTTTGTTACGCCAACTGTCAGAGTTGACGCTCTTTCGATACCTAAGTTGAATGATTTATCTAATCCTAAGATTTCATACAGATGAGTGGGGGACAGATCCTAAATCTAGGAGTTCATGCAGATAGGAATGGTTACCCTATTACTCACAATCAGTAAAAATAAATGTGCAAATCAGGGATCCAAAACGTGCGGATAAATCACACGAAAGCAGCATGGCATCTCTAGTAAGGCCCTATTAGCCTAGAGAAATAGCAATCAATGCTTAGGAGTTGTTTTGACATGATTCGCCCACGAGGGGCAAAATCGTAATTTTGAGAAATTTGGGGAAGACTTGCCTCAGAAGGGCAAAACTGTCATTTCAGATGAAATGAGTAGTCAAAAGATGGTGGAAATAGGATTGTCGATCACACCAATCAATTTCCTATTTTTAGAATTTTTCTAGAATTTAGAAGTGAATTTACCCTTGGAGGGGTAAAATCGTCATTTTGGGCGAAGACGAGAATTGAAAATCTCAAACATTATGATTGGTTGACCACCTGACCCAAACCCTAATTTTAAGCAATTTTTAGGACTCGATTGGAATATGGACGACGATTTACCCTTTGAGGGGTAAAATCGTCATTTTGAAGAAAAGACAAAACTCGAGAACTTAAGCAGAAGGATTAGTCACCTAACTGACCCTAATCCTTACCTTAGCATCGTCGACCCATCTTGTGCACATGGCTGAGGCAACTTACCCCTAAAGGGTAAAGTCATCAACTCTCGGAAGAACGGATAAGAAACCCCAAAAATAGGATTGACCAGTTGTCTGTGGTCAATCCTCAATTTTTGGGCATTTCTGGAGTGTCTAGGATTTTCCTACGATTTTCCTACATTTTTTGGGATTTTCTGGGATTTTCTAGATTTTTTTATTTTCTAGAATTTTTTTGCTTTTTTTTATTTTTTTAAATCATTTTTCGATTTTTTATTTAAAAAAATGTGATTCGGACCGGGTCGGAACCCGGCCCAGACCCGGACCCGCGCAACCCAACCACCAAAACGACGCCATCCTGCTTTTTTTATTTTTTTATTTTTCGGATTTAATCCGACGGTTTCTATTGAACCACGTGGCTATTCCACGGCCACTGGATCTATTGACAAAAACTAACTGCTCAGATCGAAAGCCAACTATTCCCTAGCCGTTAGATCTGATTACCTAAACCTACGGCCACGATTAGAACCCAAGACTCGATCTGGACCATCCACCTTCATTAACCTAAACGACGCCGCTTGACCCTTACCTAAACGACATCGTTTCAACTGGTTTTGATTTTCTGATTTTAAAACTATTTTCGGATAATCCTAATTACTAATCGAACGGCCACCAATTATTGGACTCGATTAATCCTAGCCGTTGGATCTAATCCAACTCAGCCTAACAGACTAACGGTCGTGCTGACTCGACACCCATGCGGACCAACCACAGGACGACACCTGGACCTTTGACTCGTTGACTCCGCCACGTCAGCTTCGTCTTCAACCTCTCGACCCCGGTGGAACGAACGGCTGAACACCTCCGACGACGATCCAACGGTGGAACCTTAACTAAATCGCGCGAAACCAACAGCAATCGACTCGCAGCAGTCTCTATTTTAACATATCTAATAATCGAGGCATTTCATCCACAAAATCACGATCGCCATGCAAAATGCCGAGTACGGCCATGGAAGTTCAATCACGCAAGCCACGCGAAATCAGGGCAATTCATTCACAGATTAACACGAAAGGAGGTTCAGAACACTTACCTCGAGCTCCGATCGAGCTCGCCCGACCTAGATTTGGCTAGGCAAGAATGAACAGAGCACGACAATGGAGGTTGGATTTGGAGACTCAATTCGAGGTATTCAAGCGAGGTCAACGCAAAATGGAGATGCGACGATGATCAGTGATGCTTGAAGAGTAAAACGCCTACTCTAACTCGAAGCATTAAGGTCGGAATCGAGTTCCGCCATTAAAGCACAGTATAGAAGCTTGAAGACTGAACCCACCTGCTTTCGTGGTTTCGGCTTGCGTGGTCGACGGCGATCGCTTCCTCTCTGTCTGGGTAACCTCCTGATGACCTCGTCGAGCTTTGGTTCAGCCTCAGAAGGCCCAACCGATGCTCTACAATTTCGAGCTCCAACCCTCGACCCTAGTGAGGGAAGGTGAGCTCTCTTCCTCTCGTTCTCTCTCTCTGTTGATTCTGTTCAATTCTCTCCAACCGAATCAACTACCCTCATCTTCTAGAAGATCAATTAGCCTTTTATATCTGTTTCAAATTCTGGCGCCGAACGGGGAACTCCCATTTGTCCCCATCACGTACCTCCCATGTGCCATTTGGTCATCGGACGGTGACGGAATCTGTTGGGTTTCCGTCTCCATCCGTCAGGACCTCTGGAGTTCTCCATTTGGTGCGAATTTGGACGAATTTCATCCGAGTTCTGCTGTTGTTGACTTTTGCAGGTACCGCAACCTTGACTGGTCGATTACTCTCCCTTCCGACGACGTCGGACGGTGCCGTTGGTGTCAATCGACGGGGGAAGATGAGAGTAACAAAATGCCCACCATTCCCCTTTCAATTAGTCGCGAATTGCCCTTCACTTTATTGATCAAAATCGAGCTGTAGATAGTTCATTCGCGCGGGGGGCTTGAGGAAGAAGACAACACTGTTCCAGACCGGTTTGACCAGGCGGTCTGACCAGTCCGAACCGGTCCTGACCCAATTATTCGAAATTAATAGTAATTCGATTGGAAATTTTTGCAATTAAACCAAAAAATTGAATTTAGGGCATGAATTCTATCTAAAAATATGATTTTACCCAAAAGTTCATGTGAATTTCTACAAAAACCCCCAAATTTTCATTTAATTGCAATTAGGCAAATCGTGAAATTAGAGGCTCAAATGATCAAATTGGACAAAACCACCTATGCCAATTGATTCAACATGATGAAAAGCATTGGGCAGTGACTTCAATTCGCAATGATAGTCCCCGAATTGAAAGTAATTTCAAATATGCCCCAAATTCAAGGACTAAAATTCAATTAAGTATGCAATTTTGCCCAATTCATGCAATTGAGCAATTTGTGCAAAAAAATGGAATAAATTTCAATAAGGGACAATTAGATTGAATGTCAAGATCCTAAAGAATGCCAACATTGAAAATTAAAAGACTCAATTGACATTTTTTTACCAAATTCAATCATATGTGTAACAAAGGAACACCTAAAATTGAATTTGAATTTGGACTTTTTATGAGGTCAAAAAAACAAAGGGTTTAAAATAAAAATATTGACCATTTTTTTATATTTTTGTGACCCCGAATGCTATTTTTCTTGAATTTTTAAGTATTTTCCTATTTTCCAAAAATACTAAAAAATGCGAAAAATATGAAAAATTATTTTTTGGTCAAAAATGGTTCCTTAGGCTTGGCCAAGGCCACCAAAGTTTATTTTGTAATTGTTTGACTTTTTGTGAATTTTTTATGAATTTTCTAAGAATAAGCTAAAAAAGACTGATCCGAAATTAGGTGTCAACAGCTGCCCCTCTTTGAGAGGAATCTCGTGAGAGGTTTCACTCAAAGACAGGTGACACCTAAGTTTAGATCGACTCTACTAGGGGATAGAAAAATGAATCTTGACATCCAATCTCTCTTGTCCCGCTAGTGAATGCTTTGTTTTATCTCTACCGATGTGAGAGAGAGAGAGAGGTGGAATAGAGATGCTTACCTGTCACTTACCTGCCTGATGCTCGTGCGGCATGCGCGATGTATAGTGGATTCAAGTGAATACCTAGGGACTCGTCTCTTGAGTATCCTAGGGCAGTTAAACTCTAGCCCGTATGGTAGGCTAAACTAGAGTGGGATTCCTATTTGATAGGAACCTAGGGATGACGCACCCATTCTTTAGGGATTGTCAAAAAGTTTTGATCCATATGGTGGATCAAACCATGAATAGGACTCATAACTATCAGGAACCTACGATGACGCACCCGTTCTGTAGGGATTGTCGAAAATTTTGATCCGTCAGGGGGATCAGGTCATGAATAGGACTCCTTTCTGCTATGACCTATGGATGACGCACCCGTTCTGTAGGGATTGTCAAAAATTTTAATCCGTCAGGGGGATCAGGCCGTGAATAGGACTCCTTTCTGCTAGAAACCTATGGATGACGCACCCGTTCTGTAGGGATTGTCGAAAATTTTGATCCGTCAGGGGGATCAGGCCGTGAATAGGACTCCTTTCTGCTAGGAACCTATGGATGACGCACCCATTCTGTAGGGATTGTCGATAGCTAAGCTGACCCTACATCTTGAGGAATCAACGAGGGTTTAGACAAAGGAGGTGTATCTAACTTTTGGGCTTACCAAATGAGCTATTCTGGGCTTAGGGATTACCTAGAACCCTATAGAAAGCTGGTCTTGAAAACTGTCCTTTTTGACATGCAAGGCTTTAATCTGGGATTTGAGAACTCCAAGTATCCTACAAAAAACTCAAACTTGCAGAAACATTGATAAGATTTTTTCTGGATTTATGGGCTACATGAAATCTCGCGGAAAGACGATTCTGAAAATTATCCTTTTGACATGTAAGGCAGCATTCTGGGATCTGGGGACTCCAGGCATTCTGCAGAAAGCTCAAACCTACAAAAACTTTTATAACATTCTTCCGGGATTTAAGGGTTACCTGAAATCTCACATAAGGAAGGTTCTGAAGCTCTTCATTATGGAGCAAAGTGTACTTCTTGGACCTGGGGCTGCCATGAGTTTCATAGAAGTTTAGACTTGAGAGTTCAATCCTCATTTGAAAAAGATATCAGTCATCTCGAGGCAATGATAATTATAGTGCAAGCAAAGCCTTTCCTTGACCTATGTAATTATGCAAAACGACTTTGGACGCTGGAGGTTATCCAAGACATCTTAAAGTATGCAAAGACGATCAAGAATCCTTGTGAGGAAAATCTTGGATCAAACAATTTGAAACTTCCAACCAAAGCTTGCTTTGAAGCATTCTATTGGAACGTCTCCATCAAAAAGGGCTTCTTACCAACTCTTTGACTTTGGTCTTTTCATAATAGAAGCACTCGAATTTCCTAATAACCTGTACCTGGATTTTCGGAGCCATTCACAGCGCATACATTTAGATCAATCGAGAGCTCTTTACGGGACCGTAATGTTGGGCTTGGACATGGTTTCCAAGGGGGACTCACTCTCTGAGTTAGGTCTTTTTGAACGAAAAATTTTCTTCATTTGCTCCAGGTCAACAAGTCAAGAACCCTGCAAAAATGAGAAAGAAATAATCTTGTTCGTACCTCTTCGAGCTAAGGTATTTATCAATCTAGGCGTCTTAGTCAGAAAAGATTGCAAAGGTTCGTAACGTTGGTAGGATTGGGGACCGAAAAAGGCTTGTTTTTGGCCCAGAATCATGAAGGGTTTGACATTGGTGATCATTGCCGATCAACCCTCTGTTCCATCCCGGATTGATAATTCTTCAAAGGATGCCTTTAGTCTTCTCACTGTTACGCGTCTTGAGAATGAGTCTATCCCTTGAAAAACATTGCTCGCCGTTTTGGCAGTTGGCTACTATTCCATTTGAAGGGTGGCTTCTTATTACACAATTTCCGAAGGATCTTCTTCTTCTTGGAATTTGGGGGGTCGAGATATCCAGTAATCCCTTGGCGTCCCCAAGATTTTGCTTTATGATCTTTCAGCCTTTTGGTAGAGATCGGCCCTGTTCTTGTCAGGCTTTTGATTTCTTTACTAATACATGGGGATTCGGCTTTTTCTCTTTTTTCGATCCCGCCTTTTCCTATGTATCTCCGGTCTCCTACCTGACATCCTTCAGGAAACTCCCCTTTAAGAGATAATTCTTGATGTCATAGTACCACGGCTCTCCGTCAAATTCTTCTCCTATCATCATACAGTAGGCCGATTTTTCAACTATGCCGATCTTTAGTGGTTCTATTTCTATCCCACCAGTTTTTTGCAGCATCGAGGCCAGTGTGGCTAGTGCGTCTACAAATTAGTTATGAGATCTTGGTAGGTATTCAAATGACACCTCTTCGAACTTAAGTGTCAACTCTTTAAGATATTCATGATAGGGGATGAGCTTTGCGTCCTTTGTTTTCCACTCCCCATGTGTCTGTAAAATGATGAGCATGGAATCCCCATAAACTTGCAGCCTAGGTATTCCCATGGAGATGGCAAACCGTAAGCCTAGAAGACACGCCTCGTATTCTGAGATATTGTTAGTGCAAGAGAAAGTCATCTTTGCCGCAACAGGATAATGTTGATCGTCAGGGGATATCAATACTGCCCCAGTGCCGGCTCTTGATAGATTAACAGCGCCATCGAAATACATGACCCACTTATCCTCTACCAGGTTCAAAACTTGATCTTCCATCTTTGTCTTTTCAGAAGACATGCAACTTTGTGAGTTTTCTGCCAACATATCAGCTATGACCCTTCTTTTTACTGATTTTTGCGGAGAACACCTGATATCAAATTCGGATAACATCACATGCCATTTTACTAACTTCCCAATCAGAGCGGGCTTCTCCAGGAGGTACTTGACAGGGTCATTTTCTGTTACCAGCTGAATATGATGATGTAGGGTATACTATCTTAACCTGCGAAGTACCCATACAGTTGCTACACAATCCCTTTCAACAGGTATGTATTTTGCTTCAGACGAGGTAAATTTCTTGCTTAAGTAGTAGATGACTCTTTCCTTACCATCTATCGGGATCGTTTGGGCAAGTAAGGCTCCCAAAGATTCCTGCTGTATAGTCAAATATTAGGTCAAGGGGTGACCTGGGATGGGCGGTACAAGTACTGGTGGAGTGACTAGATAATTCTTGATCTTCTGGAACGCCTGGCTACATTCTACGTCCCATGTCACTTTTGCGCCCTTTTTGAGTAGTCTAAAAATTGGTTTAGCCACATCTGATAACTGATTGATGAATCTGGCAATATAGTTTAATCTCCCCAGAAGACTTCTTACTTCTTTTACTATGGATGGAGTTGCTAGATCATGGATAGCTTGAATCTTTGAAGGATCAATCTCAATGCCCCTGTTACTGACCATGAATCCGAGAAGTTTCCCAGATTTTGCCCCAAACACACATTTGTTAGGGTTCAACCTCAACTTGTATTTGAGTAGTCGCTCAAATAGTTTTCTTAGCACCTGAATGTGATCCTACTCCTTGGACTTGGCGATCATGTCATCGACATATACTTCGATTTCCTTATGGATCATGTCATGGAATAGTGTGATCATAGCCTTCTGATAGGTGGCCCCAGCGTTCTTCAGTCCGAAAGGCATAACCTTATAGCAAAAGTTTCCCCAGGGCGTGGTAAATGCAGTGTTTGGTTTGTCCTCCTACTTCATGAGGATCTGGTTATATCCGGAGAATCCATCCATGAATGAGAATAATTCATACCCTGCGGTACTATCCACCAGTACATCAATGTGAGGTAGTGGAAAATCATCTTTCGGGTTTGCTCTATTCAAATCTCGATAATCCACACAGATCCGAACTCTGCTATCCTTCTTCATGACGTGGACTATATTTGCAATCCAATCTGAGTACGGGATAACTTCAATAAAGCCTACCCTAAGAAGTTTCATCACCTCTTCCTTAATTTTGTCTTCTAACTCGGCTTTCATTCGTCTACTGCCTTACCTGACGGGTTTAATACTGGGATCCGTGGGTAATGCGTGTTCCACAATTCTGGGATCCAAGTCCGGCATGTCAGCATATGGCCATGCGAAAACATCCTGATATTCCCTTAGTAATTCTGTAAACCTGAGCCTTTCATCTTGGGATAAATGTCCACCGATCTTGATTTCCTTGATATCTGTTTTGTCACCCAAGTTAATAACAACTGGTTCCTCTGAAGTGGGAGGCATCGACTCTTCGAAGACACTCCATTCTCTACGGATAGACGCATAATCCTCATCCTCGTCCTCTTCAATATTGTAGGAACAGTCAATGTGGCGATCCGAATTGCATAACAACCTGATATGTATATTTGAGATGATATGCCTGAAATGTCATGAGCATGGTTAGTCTATCCTTCAAATAGGAATGCCATGCATGAGTGTGAAAAACCTTTTCAAAAGAGATTTCAGAATAAGTGTAGGTGTAAATGGAACTAGTCCTCATATCATAAGACATCCTTGTCCCTCAGAAATCCTTTGGAAATTAGGAATCATATGAAAAATCATGCCTCAATCTTCTGTGTAGAAGACTAATATCATCATCGGGCTGATTTGTGGTTCCATATGCCCTTAACAAAACTTGTGCGATTTTATTGAATGCAAAATGGGCCGCATTACAAGCTATGCTGTTTGGACCAACGGCCGGAGATCCAAAGGCATTTTCCTACATTTATTTCAAACAACAGAAACTAAAAATGCAACTAAATGCAGTATTAATAGTAGGGAAGATGTTTCTTGTCTCAAAAGTAGTGACTTCATCACCTAGCCACTCTATGATAACATTCAAGAAGTCGTCTCCCAGGAAAGAGTTTGCCAGATCTAGTTCTGCTGCTGGAGTTATATCTTCTTCTGACAGCCACCTAGAGTTCTTGCTGAAGTATTTGTTCAAAGGGCTGTTGAACATCTTAGATTTTCCCTTCCAAGCTGGAGACCAATGAATGAATCTTTCTGGTTTTTCTGGCGTCCTTGGCTCTTGCCTCGGCCTCGGCCTGTTGTCTTAGGGGCAAACGCACTCATGCGGGTTTTCTGATACCCCAAGCCCATCTTATGCTCGTTAGATTTCAACTATAGAGGGGTACTCATTCCTTGACCATACTTGCCTAGACCTTCTCCAAGGTTGTATCCGTATGCCAATAGCAACTTGGCTGGTAAAAGGTTGGCTTTAGAAATACAAGGAGTTCTCAATCTTGTCCCCACGGTAGTGTGTACTGCTGCCACCGACTCTAGGGAATGATAGCTTGCTTCCAACTTAATTTCGGGTTCGATGTAGGGAATGGCGCTGCTCTGATATGCTTGTAGATCAACTTCTCCATGCATGGTAATCACTTTCCCATCCACTACAAATCGTACTTTCTGGTGTAGGCTTGAAGGTATGGCTCATGCTACATGAATCCAAAGTCTTCCCAACAAGAATCCGAATGCACTAGGCAAATCCATCACTTGGATGTTTATAGAGAATTTGGTTGGGCCGATGAGCACATCGAGTTCAATCTCACCTAGCACAGTCTTCTTCATTCCATCAAAAGCTCTCACGGCTGCTTTGGAGGTTTTAACCATCTCTTCTTTGATGCCCAAACTTCTCAATGTAGCTAAATGGCAGATGTTGAAAGCGGATCCGTTGTCAATTAATACGTGCGCTACTCTCTTTCTGTTGCACTGTGCTGTAATGTATAAAGTCTTGTTGTGCCCCCTCCCTTCCATGGGGAAGTCTTCATCGGAGAAGCTTAGTTGGTCTTTTAGAAGGATCGCCCCCACAAAATCCCCTAACTGCACATCATTAATAGTTTCAGGGATATGCACCTCATTTAGTATCTTCAACAGTGCATTTTTGTACTTTTCTGAGTTGATGAACAAATCCAACAGAGATATTTAGGCCGGCATCTTCCTTAATTGCTCTATCACTTCAAACTCACTAGTTTTAATGATGGACATGAGTTTTTCCGCGTCTTCTTTTGAAACTTCTTTCTTTTCGGATTCACATTTCCTAGGGGCATAAAATCGTCCAGACCTCATTACAGCATCTACTTCCTTCGTCCCATAGTCCTAGTGGATTGCCTTAGGGTCGTATTCTTCTACTGTAGGGACTTTTACAGTTACTATCGTCAGGCACGACGTCTCTGGTTCAGTTCTATTGTCTACTTCATCTCTTGGCAGTCGAATCACAACAGGTTTGATCAGACAATCCTCTATCTGACTCAAGCTATCGAGCTCTTCTAGTTTGATCACCACAGTCGTAGCAGTTTCAATCATCGACACAGTGTCGCCAAAGTCTTTTGAGAAAATTTCGTTTTCCAGTTGACGATGCCCGTCATCGTTACTTAGTTTTGCTGATATCGAAAATTTTGGGTACTCTCTCATTCCCTTGAATAGTTCAACTGAGTTTTGCCGCTGATCCTTTGATCTCGCTATTTCGACATACTGCTCTGCGTTAATCTTGGCATCTACTATCTGGTCAAGCGACGATTCAAGTTTCTTCATAGAAGGCTTTTCCACATCCTTCGGGATCTCTAGTTGAACGGGATCATCCATACCCCCCATCCGTCTGGTATGATATCTTCCATTCTCTAATAGAAACTAGGAGGAGCAGAATATTTCACCTTAAAGTTGTATCCCCCAGAATCTTCACCCAAGTTGTCTATGATTTCTCCTCTTTCTAGTGCGTTAGCCATGAATCTGCGATCTGCCAGACTTCGCCTACTAGCTTCTAGCTTGTCCTCGTCAAGTTCTTCTTTTGGCATGATAATCAGCTCAAGATCGCCTACCAGACTTTCGTGCGGGATGCTCCACATGTTTCCCTGTTCAGTTTTAATCACAAAGTGGCTCCCTTCCAAGTTTATAGAGGCCTCGACTCCCTTGAATCTTTCATCGGTAACACTCGACATTATCCCCGAGCTCATCATCTTAGCGATACATAACTTCTTTATGTTAGCAAAAACCTCCCTTTCTTTTGGATATAGTGAAGCGATTGCCAGAATGTTGGTCAGCTTGGGTATATCCACCTTCAGCTCAAGGTAGTTTTTCTCTTCGTCAGTGAATATTGCCCCTACTTTTTGGTGATCAGGGAGTGGGTTCTCTTGTACATTCGGAGTCTCGTTATTGAACTTCAAAATCTGACTGTCGATCAAAGCTTGTACCTTCAGCTTACGGATATAGCAATTATCTACGTTGTGTCCCATTTCACCCATGTGATAGACACAGGTCTGGCTCTCATCAAAGCCATGATATTTAACAGGATTTACCCTAGGTGGTTCCTTTGCCACCAAGTATTGTTCTAGCAGCATTGGGAGCAGCTTGGATAAAGGCCTTGGGAGCTGAGAGAACTGCTTTTTTTTTATGCCTCTTTCTAGGCCCTTGCCCTTTTGGCGCCTACCACGATGATCCTTCCTTGGTCTGATTAGAGTTATTAAACACCTTGGGCTTATGGGAGTCTGGTATGAAGGCTATGTCAAGCCCAGCCTCTCTCTCCTTTTTCAGGGGTATTGCTTTCTGGTAGAAGTTTCATGCGGCCTTCTTTCTCTTAAGGCCCACTCGAGTCTCTCGGCCACCTTTATTAGATGAGTAAAGGTTTGACATCCTGAGGTGTTCAATCTGTCAAAGTATTCGTAGGGAAGTGCTTTCAAGAACAAGTCAATCGGCTCCTCCTCTGGGATTGACGATTTTACTTGGGTTGCCAAAGCTCGCCACCTCTGGCGTATGTTCTGAACTTTTCACACATCGTTTTTGAAGTTCGTAGCAGGTCTTCCCTCGTCGGGGTCGTAGCTGTGTTGAACTTATACTCCCTAAGGAAATCTTATGCTAGATCTTCCCACCCATCGTAATCATCCAGGTCTAGTTCGATGAACCAAGCCAGGGCGGCGCCAGCCAAGCTCTCTTGGAACGTATTCATCATCAACGGAACATAGTCTGAATATTACGCCATCTTAGGCAGGTAATATTTGAGGTGAGCGCGGGGACAACCTGTCCCATTAAACTTTCTCACGAAGTCTGGCTCCTTGTAGTCAGGAGGGGTCTCCACCTTGGCGAAAGGAGATATTTTGTCAAAACGGGCCAGCTCATAATCCTGGCTGCTTAAACATTCTTCGATCTTGGCTATTCTCTTAGCCTCCACTTCAATTTTCACGGTCTGCTTCCCCTTTTCCTCCTTCTCGAGGTTGATGACAATAGGGGGTGCCTTTTGCTGTAACTGGATGTTCGTCATATGGACATCTTCCTCTGTACGTTGGGTATCTTCTGCCGTTTCTTTATCAGCCATATCGGGCGCGAAGGATGGACTTGAGTTGTTCTGGTTAGGAGCCACTGTCTGTCTGGCGTGTGATGTGGCATCCCCGTTTAATAGATTTCTAACGGTCAAGGAAACCCGAAATGGGTTTTGAAGCTGATTTTAAAAGCAAGAACTAGAGATCTTCTGATATTGGATTAGCCGTAAGGTCATTATATGCCAAGGCAACTTATGTAGTGGGGGACTAGGAATGCATCGAAGAAATTATAATTTCGAATTCACTAAGGTTCAAGTGATTATATAGAAATTGGCCGAGTGCGTGGAAGAACGTCATGGACAGGAATTTAGAACTGAATAGTCAAGTGCTTTAGAAAGGTCAAATGAAGAGTTCGAGTTCAATAACCAAGGTACATTGGTCGAATACCAAGGCCCCAAGATCGAACTATTAGCAAGTGAAATTGATGAGGGATTAAAGGATAGCAAATTTATTTTAGTTGATGGCCGAGTATAGGAAGAAAATCGCCACCACAGAATTTTACCTTGGAAAACAAGGAGACCATTCGATGGCCGGATGAACAAGAACTCGCGGAAGTTAAAATGGATGTGGCTCTAGAATTTAATCTCATGGCCTTGGAGAACAAGGAATGTTCGGCCATTTGAGATAGAGACACTTGGAAAGTTTAATTTTGTGCATCAAATTAGATTGGCCGAATGGCCTAGGGAACTAACAAGAGGGAATGATAAATCATTGGCAAAATGTCTTCTCAAAAATCTTGCCAATGATAGCCAACCACTTAGGGTAAAGACAAGTGGCGATTTCCCATGTGCAAGAAGAAGGAGCGGCCGAATGGCCTAGGAAAATAGCAAGAACACATGATGAAATCACTGGCTTGATGTCACCTCAAGATCCTTCATGAGATACCCGACCATTAGGGGCTATGAGATGTGGCGAAAATCCTAAGGACTAATCCATGCATTGAGGGATTGCTTACATTTGTCAAGATCAGAATTTGAGGAGCATGCAAGGCGCCACTTGCCGTGGATCAATATGGGTGTAGAGCTGCTTTGGCGCCATTTGTTATGGCAGAACTTCATCCTTCACTCTCTTCTTCCTAGTATAAATCAGTAGCCTTGATGAGCAAGAATAGTTTCTGATCATACTTCCTTTTCACGGCTTAGAGTGAGAGAGAGAGAAGAACCGGTCGTGTGTTTCACCGAGGAGCAGAGGAAGTCAAGCACACTTGGACGAGTTCAAGCTTCAAGAAAAGGCAAGAATTTCATTCAATTCTATCATAGGCTAGATGATTTCGTGTGGTTGCTAAGATTAAGGACTCAATCCAAGTGTCTAGGACAGAAAACTCGTTCTGTGGACTGAGAGGGTGTCGCTGCTGTTCGGTTCTGATTTAGGCGTGAAATGAAATGATTTTGAGCTACATTAGGTAAACTTGTGCTAAAAAAATTGAAGAACTAGTTTAGAACTCTATGGTAGTCGAATGGAATGAAGGAAGTATGGGTTGAGCTGCAAGTTAGGACCAGATTGATGTTCGGTTTCTAGGACATGAACGGTTCTGAGTATAGCTGCGGTTTCAGTGCTATTTTAGTGCAAAATCTGAGCTAGGTGATAATTATATGATGCGGTTAAGTTGGTTCATATTGTCCTCTATGTAGATTCGAACGGTTGTCCATTTTGATGGAAAACCAGAATGGTATCAAGTTGGAATTGGTCCTGTATAATCAGAATCTGCACTGGAGTTTTATGCTATTTTACTATGAAAATCCAATCACTTTATGCTATTGGGTCGTATAAGTTGTAGATTTATGATGGTCCTTGATAAGAGGACCGAATGGCCAGGTGAAACAAAGGTTTTATGTCAGTTTTAGAAAAGAAAACTGATTCTGTGTGAGTGTAACGCAGTCAGAATTTTCGAGTCTGAGTTAGATTGGAAATGCTTGTATCAAGATTCAATCCATGAGGAAATGAAGTAGAGGAGTTAAGGAAATTACCTTGTGAACCTTAAGAACAGATTTTTATGAAATTCTTTGATGAGGTGATGACTTTCGTGGGTCAAGAACATGGTTGACCGAGAGCTTCTAATGGACAGATTAGTCGTTCCCCTAATTATTTGTTAATTTAGATTCGAGGTGTTGCATTTGCATGAATTCTGTGCTTCATGTACTTATCCTATATTGGAATATTTCGTATGATTGTATTTCCATTGAAGTATTTTCGTGAAGACTTGAAATTATGAAACATGAGGTTCATTGTCACGTACATGAAATGTTTTTTTTTTGGTACGCTGACCCGCTGACCTAAACGACCGTAGGCTTTAGTAAGCTGATGACCCCTTCGAGTTTTGGTCTATCCTTAAAAGACCCAACCGATACTCTGCAAATCCGAGCTCCACCCTCGACAATGGCGATGGAGGGTGAGCTCTCTCTCTCTCTCATTCTCTCTCTCTCTGTTCGATTCAGTTCTTCCTGCTGTAACCGAATCCACCTGCTTCTTTCTCTTTCTTGCTTTCTTATATATTTTTCCCTTTGAAAAACGGTTCGCACGGGGAAAAAGAGGGCCGGTGACCTCCACACGTGCAGACACCTGCGAAATGGTCACCGACGACCGGTGATCGACGGGAATCAGATGACCAATCCCTTTAGAACCTCCGGTGATCACATTTGGTGCGAATTTGGACGAATTTCATCTAAGTTCTATCGTTGTTGACTTTTGCAGGTACCGCAGCCTTGACCGGCCGATTACTCTCCGCTCCGGCGACCATTGGTCGTGATTTTGGTTTCAATCGAAGGGGAATGGCTTGAGGAGCAAAACCCCTCCTCAAACTCCTCCAATCATGGCTGTTTTTATCATCAATTTTGTTAGTAAAATCGAGCCTAACACTGTTCATCTGCACGAGTTCTTGAGGAGGAAGACGACACTGTAGCGAACTGGTTCGACCGGGCGGTCTGACCGGTCTGACCAAGCGGTTTGACCCGGTTCCGACTTGTAATTTTTCAAATTAAACCCAAATTGATGGGGAATTTTTGCAATTGGACCTCATAATCGAACTTAGGGTATGAATTTTATCTAAAAATATGGTTTTTCCCAAAAGTTCATGTCAATTTCAACAAAAACCTTAAATTTTCATTTAATTGGAATTAGGCAAATCGTGAAATTGAAGGCTCAAATGATCAAATTGGACCAAATTACCTATGCCAATCGATTCAAAATGATGAAAATCATTGGGCAGTGACTTTAATTTGTAATGGTAGTCCTTGAATTGAAAGTAATTTCAATTATGCCCTATTTCAAGGACTAAAATGCAATTAAGTATACAATTTTGCCCAATTCATGCAATTAAGCAATTTGTGCAAATAATTGGGCTAAATTGTAATAAGAGACAATTAGATTGAATGTCAAGATCCTAAAAATGCCAAAATTGCAAACTAAAAGACTCAATTGATATTTTTTTACCAAATTCAATCATATGTGTAACAAAGGAACATGTAAAATTGAATTTGATTTTGGACTTTTTGTGAGGTGAAAAAGACAAAGGATTTAAAATAAAAATATTGACTATTTTCCTATATTTTTGTGACCTCAAATGCTATTTTTCTTGAATTTTCAACTATTTTCCTAATTTCCAAAAATACTATAAAATGCAAAAAATATGAAAAATTATTTTTTTTTGTAAAAAATGGTTCCTTAGGCTTGGCCAAGGCCACCAAAGTTGATTTTGTAATTTTTTGACTTTTTATGAATTTGTTTATGAATTTTCTAAGAATAAGCTAGAAAAAAGGCTGATCCGAAATTAGGTGTCAACAGATTTCATAACCAATTTGCAGACGTACTAGCCACACTAGCCTCAATGTTGTAAATAACTGATAGATTAGAAATAGAACCACTAAGGATCGGCATAGTTGAAAAATCGGTCTACTGTGTGATGATAGAAGAAGAATTTGACGGAGAGCCGTGGTACTATGATATCAAGAATTATCTCTTAAAGATGGAGTTTCCTGAAGGGTATCAGGCAGGAGACCGGAGATACATAGCTAGGATGGCTAGCAAGTTCTTCCTCAGTTTTATACAAAAGGTCATTTGACTCCACTCTGTTAAGGTGTGTAGATGTTAAAGAAGTAAATGTTCTCATGAAGGTTCATGTGGGCCACATATGAACGGCCACCTCCTCGATAAGAAAATCATGCGGCTTGGCTATTATTGGATGACCATCGAATCGGACTGTTGTCAACATGTCAGGTCATGCCACCAGTGTCAAATATATGGCGATAAGATTAATGCGCCCCCGAACGAACTTCATCAAATGTCCGAAGCCTGGCCTTTTTCTATGTGGGGGATAAACATGATAGGGCCTATCAATCCAACGGCTTCAAATGGTCATCGCTTCATCCTGGTGGCGATCGATTACTTCACAAAGTGGATAGAGGCTAATTCTTACAAGAATGTCACCGCAAAGAATGTGGCAAGGTTTATTAAGAGAGACATAATCTCTCGATATGGTGCCTCTCAAGCGATCATCACAGATAATAGGTCCAACATGAACAACAAGATTGTCGACGATCTATTGGATCGCTTTGGTATTCGACATCTTAATTCTTCCCCTTACCTCCCGCAAATGAATGGGGCAGTAGAAGCGATTAACAAGAATATTAAAAAGATCCTGGCTAAGACTACAGAAAATTATAGGGATTGGCATGAGAGGCTACCCTTCGCCTTAATGGCAAATCGAACTTCAATCAGAACTTCTACAGGGGCAACTCCTTATGCTCTAGTATATGGGATGTAAGCTGTCATGCCAGTAGAGATTAAGGTTCCCTCTTTGAGAATCTTATCAGAGGCTAAATTCTCCGAGATAGAGTACTTCAAACACAGATATGAACAACTGAATTTGATAGGCGAGAAACGTCTTAGAGCAATCTGTCATGGTCAGGGTTACCAGAAGAGGGTGGCCAAGTCATTTAATCGGAAAGTTAGAGGCAGAAGTTTTGAGGTGAATGACCTGGTGGTAAAGAAGACTCTGCCAGATGCTGTCCATCTGGGAAGCAAGTTTACCCCGAATTACGAAGGCCCTTATATTGTCAAGAAAATTCTCACAAGAGGAGCGTTAATTCTTGTAAATTCTGAAGGAGAAGAATTGGGGCATCCTGTAAATTCAGATGCTGTGAAGAAATATTATCCTTGAAATGAAATCAGATATTGATTATGTGGCTTGTCCCGAAACGATCCGAGTCGCCGTGACAGTCATTACATAAGCATATCATGCATCCATGCATACATTAGCATGTGTTCAGTTTTACAGGGTTCTAAGAAGTAGACTCAAAATCGGATGGAACCCTAGACAGAAGAGTCCTCGACATCAAGAACCAGGTGATATGTGTCTGTTCCATCAAGGATCAAACCATCTTTCACTTATAGGAATGTCTATTCTATTTTACGTGCAGGAATGCCTGATGAAAACAGGAGACAACAAAGGAGAAACACTGTAAAGTCTCTCACCCCCTGTAAGATGAAAGGAGCAGGAGAATGAACAATCATATGGTCGAACTTAGGAATAAAACTCGTTTTCGAAAAATGAATTCTTGACACTTATTGCACACCTGTTAGAACCGGAGGTTGTCCAAGCATGGTCAAGGTATACATGATACATCATTGAAATCCCTTGTGGAGTAAAATGCCTGGAGAAAAACAAAGTGATTTTTCCAAAGCACGGCTTGCTTAACTATCTAGCAGGGATGTTCCTCCAGATGAAAGACAAACCTAATCCAAACACGTCTTACACATACTCGAGAGATGAGAGAGGTATGAGGATATAAAAGCCTGAACCTGAGGATATAAGGGTCTTTCACATCGATTACATAGATTGGGATGACGGAGGCATTCATTCTTATCCATAAACACTGCAGATAATCATTGACAAACCTTTTGAGCGGCGATTTTTCATTTCTAAACCCTGTCAAGAGCCGCCTCGCATTGGCGTTACACAGCAGCCGCCCAGTGGCTTGAACAGGTAAATGGTTAGAAATCTTTTTGCTCGGACTAACATCAATCTTCGAGTGTTGATATGTATTTATCTAGGCACCTTAGGATGACGGAGAGATGTTCATTTCTCTACCCTACACACTTATATCCATTGTATAACCAATTTGAGCCTACACATTCGTTTCATACACCCTCGTTGGTGATCATTGTACAGTCCCAGGGAAATGATGACCAAGGCACCGGTGGACATGAAAGCTCAAAAATAAGAGTTACGTGCGAATCTCGAAAAGCGAGGTATTCAAGATAGAAAGGGACTCAAGTCACGCGCCCCAAAGAACGATCAAAGATCATTATCTCTTAAAGGGGAGTTTCCTGAAGGATGTCAGGTAGGAGACCGGAGATACATAACCAGGATGGCCAGCAAGTTCTTCCTCAGTGGACAAGTTCTGTACAAAAGATCATTTGACTCCACTCTGTTAAGGTGCGTAGATGCTAAAGAAGAGAATGTTCTCATGAAGGAGATCCATGAAGGTATATGTGGGCCCCATATGAAAGGCCACCTCCTCGCCAAGAAAATCATGCGGCTTGGATATTATTGGATGACCATCGAATCAGACTGTTGTCAGCATGTCCGGTCATGCCACCAGTGCCAAATATATGGCGATAAGATTAATGCGCCCCCGAACGAACTGCATCAAATGTCCGAAGCCTGGCCTTTTTCTATGTGGGGGATAGACATGATAGGACCCATCAATCCAACGGCTTCAAATGGTCATCGGTTCATCCTGGTGGCGATCGATTACTTCACAAAGTGGATAGAGGCCAATTCTTACAAGAATGTCACCGCAAGGAGTGTGGCAAGGTTTATTAAGAGAGACATAATCTCTCGATGTGGTACCCCTCAAGCGATCATTATAGATAATGGGTCCAACCTGAACAACAAGATTGTCGATGATCTACTGGACCGGTTTGGTATTCGACATCTTAATTCTTCCCCTTACCGCCCACAGATGAATGGGGCAGTAGAAGTGGCTAACAAGAATATCAAAAAGATCCTAGCTAAAACTGCAGAAAATTATAAGGATTGGCATGAAAGTCTACCATTCGCCTTAATGGCATATCGAACTTCGATCAGAACTTCTATAGGGGCAACTCCTTATGCTTTGATATACGGGATGGAAGCTGTCATGCCCATAGAGGTTAAGGTTCCCTCTTTGAGAATCTTATCAAAGGATAAACTCTCGGAGACATAATACTTCAAACACAGATATGAGCAGCTGAATTTGATAGACGAGAAACGTCTTAGAGCAATTTGTCATGGTCAGGGTTACCAGAAGAGGGTGGCCAAGTCATTTAATTGGAAAGTTAGAGCTAGAAATTTTGAGGTGAATGACCTGATAGTAAAGAAGACTCTGCCAAATGCTGTCCATCCGGGAGGTAAGTTTACCCCGAATTACGAAGGCCCCTATATTGTCAAGAAGATTCTCACAGGAGGAGCGTTGATTCTTGTAAATTCTGAAGGAGAGGAATTGGGCACCTTGTAAATTCAAATGCTGTGAAGAAGTATTATCCTTGAAATAAAATCAAATATTGATTATGTGGCTTGTCCCGAAACGATCCGAATCGCCATGACGGTCATTACATAAGTATATTATGCATCCATGCATACACTAGCATGTGTTCAGTTTTGCAGGATTCCAAGAAATAAACTCAAAATCAAATTCATCCAAAATGGAAACCTAGACAGAAGAGTCCTCGACATCAAGAACCAGGTGATATGTATCTGTTCCATCAAGGGGTAAACCATCTTTCACTCACAGGAATGTCTATTCTATTTTACATGCAGGAATGCCTGATGAAGACAGAAGAGAACAAAGGAAAAACACAGTAAAGTCTCTCACTCCCTGTAAGATGAAAAGAGAATGAGAATGAACAGTCATATGCTCGAACTTAAGAATAAACCTTGTTTTTAAAAAATGAATTCCTGACATTTATTGCACACCTGTCAGGACCGGAGGTTGTCCAAGCATGGTCAAAGTATACATGATGCATCATTGAAATCTCCTGTGGAGTAAAATGCCTGGAGAAAAATAAAGTGATTTTTTCAAAAAACATGGCTTGCTTAGTCTATCAAGCAGGGATGTTCCTCCAGATGGAAGGCAAACGTAATCCAAACACGTCATACATACACTCGAGAGATGAGAGAGGTATGAGGATAGGAAAGCCTGAACCTGAGGATATAAGGGCCATTCGCATCAATTACATAGATTGGGATGACGGAGGCATTTATTTCTTTATCCTAAACACTACAGGTGACCATTGATAACCCTTTGAACGGTGGTTGCATTCTTTACCCCTGTCAAAAGTCACCCCACATTGGGGCCAACTGGAGGTAAGTCCAGCAGTATCAGGAGGTAAATGGTTAGAATTTCTCTTGCTCAGACTTGTATCAATCTTCGTGTGTTGCTTGTCATTTTAACTTTTACGGTAATTCAGGTACTTTAAGATGACGAAAAGCATTCATTTCTCTATCCTATACATTTTTGCCCTTTGCACAGCCCAGTTGAGCTTGTATATTCGTTTCACAAACCCTTTGGTGATCATTGCATATTCCAAGAAGGAAGCGACTTCACTTCCACATCGGAAGAGTCCAAAATATAGGAATCATAAAAAAAAAAATATGGGATAATGCTTGAGTGCTGAGATTCAAGTTGTACATCTAGCACACTCATTTGAAAATCTTAGTTCCCAAAAGAAAGGAAAAGCTGGGGTTTCAACAAAAGATGAGAAAAGAAAAAAAAAAGGAGAAAAATCCAATCCTGAGTATCAAGAAACAGCAAAGTGCCTGGTAAAAGTAAGGCCAATGCACATCCAAATACTTGTACACTGGTGAATCATGTGGTTGATCTTGTAAATGCCAAAAGATGACATGATACATTTGTATAGGTCACTAGTGAGATCTGGTTGTAAAAGAAAATCCCATGGGAGTTAGGCTGCGAAAGATACTCCCAAGTTATGTCACATTCAAATGACGAAAGCATAGACAAGATGTCGACGCCGTCTTAACATGAGAGAGATGTTCTCTAAGGACAAATGTGCACTTCAAAGACTGACAATTCTCTCCAAAGACTATCGATGCACTTCGAAGACTGAAGACGCTCTTTGAACCGGAAGGGACCAGATCGACAGCAAACCTACAGTGATCACCAATGTTAAACCCTTCGCGTATTCTAAGCCAAAAACAAGCCTTTTTCAGTCCTCAATCCTATCTGCGTTACAACCCTGAGAAGTCTTTTTCGATTAAAGCATTTGGGTTAACGTAGGGTTTAATGCTTGAGCTTAGCTCGAAGAAGTTCGAGTAAGATCATTTCTTTCTCATTTTTGCAGGGTTCTTGACTTGTAAACCCGGAGTAGATGAAAAAAAAATTCGTTCAAAAAAGACCTAACTCAGAGAGTAAGTCCCCCTTCGGAAACCATGTCTAAGCCCAACATTACGGTCCCGTAAAGACCTCCCAATTGATCTAAATGTATGCGCTGCGAACTGCCCCGAAAACCCAGGTACAAGTTATTAGGAAATTCGAGTGCTCTTGTTGTGAAAAGATCAAGTCAAAGAATTGGTAAGAAGCCCTTTCTGACAGAGACATTCCAATAGAATGCTTGAAAACAAGCTTTGGTTGGAAGCTTCAAATTGTTTGATCCAAGAATTTTCCTCACAAGGATTCTTGATCATCCTCGCATGCTTTAAGATGTTTTGCATAACCTCCAGCGTCCTAAGTCATTTTGCATAATTGTATAGGTTAAAATGAGCCTTTACTTGCATTATAATAATCATTACCTCAAGATGACTAATATCTTTTCAAATTAGGAATGAACTCTCAAGTCTAAGCTTCTATGAGACTCATGGCAGCCCTAGGTCCAAGAAGTACACTTTGCTTCGTAATGAAGAACTCCAGAATCGTCTTTCTATGAGATTTCAGGTAATCCCTAAATCCCAGAAAAATCTTATCAAAGTTTTTGTAGCTTTAAGCTTTCTGCAGGATACCTGAAGTCCCCAGATCTCAGAATGTCACATAACATGTCGAAAGGACAATATTCAGAATCATCTTTCTACGAGATTTCAGATAATCCCTAAATCCCAGAAAAATCTTATCAAAATTTTTGTAGGTTTGAGCTTTCTGCAGGATACCTGGAGTCCCCTGATCCCAGAATGTCACCTAACATGTCGAAAGGACAATATTCAGAATCATCTTTCTATGAGATTTCAGAATCGTCTTTCTGCAAGATTTCAGGTTCGAGCTTTCTATAGGATACATGGAGTCCCCAGATCCCAGAATGGCACCTCACATGTCAAAAGGACAATTTTCAGAATCAGCTTTCTGTAAGGTTCTAGGTAATCCCTAAACCCAGAATAGCTCATTTGGTAAGCCTAAAAGTTATGTACACCTCACTTGTATAGGCCCTAGTTGATTTCTCATAGTGTAGGATCAGCTTAGTTTTCGACAATCCCTACAGAAAGGGTACGTCATTCATAGGTTCCTAGCAGAAAGGAGTCCTATTTACGGCCTGATCCCCCTGACGGATCAAAATGTTCGACAATCCCTACAGAACGGGTGCATCATCCATAGGTTCCTAGCAGAAAGGATTCCTATTCACGGCCTGATTCCCCTGACGGATCAAAATGTTCGACAATCCCTACAGAACGGATGCGTCATCCATAGGTTCCTAGCAGAAAGGAGTCCTATTCACGGCCTGATCCCCCTAACGGATCAAAATGTTCGACAATCCCTACAGAACGGGTGCGTCATCCATAGGTTCCTAGTAGAAAGGAGTCATATTCATGGTTTGATCCACCATACGGATCAAAACTTCTGACAATCTCTAAAGAACGGGTGCGTCATTCATAGGTTCCTGTCAAAATAAGAATCCCACTCTGGTTTGGCCTACCATACGGGCTAGAGTTTAGCCTCTCTAACATACTCAAGAAATGAGTCCCTAGGTATTCACTTGAATCCGTTATACATCGCGCATACCGCACGAGCATCAGGCAGGTAAGCGATAGGTAGGCATCTCTATCCCACATCTCTCTCTCTCTCTCTCTCTCTCTCTCTCTCTCTCTCTCTCTCTCTCTCTCTCTCTCTCATCGACAACGATAAAACAAAGTATTCACCGGCGGGACAAGAGAGATCGGATGTCAAGATTCATTTTTCTATCCCCCAGTAAAGTCGATCTAGACTTAGGTGTCACTTATCTTTGAGTGAAACCTCTCACAAGATTCCTCTCAAAGAGGAGCAGCTGTTGACACATAATTTCGGATCAGCCTTTTTTCTAGCTTATTCTTAGAAAATTCATAAAAAATTCATAAAAAGTCAAAAAAATTACAAAATCAACTTTGGTGCTCTTGGCCAAGCCTAAGGAACCATTTTTTATATAAAAAAATTCATATTTTTCATATTTTCTAGTATTTTTAGAATTAGAAAAATACTTGAAAATTCAAGAAAAATAGTATTTGAGGTCACAAAAATATGGAAAAAATAGTCAATATTTTTCTTTTAAATCCTTTGTATTTTTGACCTCACAAAAAGTCCAAAATAATTTTTAATTTTACGTGTTCCTTTGTTACGCATATGATTGAATTTGGTAAAAAATTGTCAATTGAGTCTTTTAATTTACAATTTTGGCATTTTTTAGGATCTTGACATTCAATCTAATTGTCCTTTATTGCAATTTAGCCCAATTATTTGCACATATTGCTTAATTGCATGAATTGGACAAAATTATATACTTAATTGCATTTTAGTCCTTGAAATTGGGCATAATTGAAATTACTTTCAATTCAATGACTACCATTACAAATTAAAGTCACTGCCCAATGGTTTTCATCAGTTTGAATCGATTCCCATAGGTAATTTGGTCCAATTTGATCATTTGAGCCTTCAATTTCACGATTTGCCTAATTCCAATTAAATGAAAATTTGGGGTTTTTGTTGAAATTGACATGAACTTTTGGGCAAAACCACATTTTTAGATAAAATTCATGCCCTAAGTTCGATTCTGAGGTTGAATTGCAAAAGTTCCCCATCAATTTGGGTTTAATTTGAAAAATTACAAGTCGGAACCGGTTCAGACCAGTCAAACCGCTCGGTCAGATCGGTCGAACCGATTTGCTACAGTGTCGTCTTCCTCCTCAAGAACTCGTGCAGATCAACAGTTTCAGGCTCGATTTTAATGAAATAATTGAGGATAAAAACGGCCACGATTGGAGGAGTTTGAGGAGGGGTTTTGTTCCTCAAGCCATTCCCCATCGATTGAAACCAAAATCACGACCAATGGTCGCCGGAACGGAGAGTAATCGGCCGGTCAAGGCTGCGGTATCTGCAAAAGTCAACAACGACAGAACTCAGATGAAATTCGTCCAAATTCACGCCAAATGTAATCATCGGAGGTTCTAAAGGGATTGGTCATCTGATTCCCGTCGATCACCGGTCGTCGGTGACCATTTCGCACGTGTCTGCACGTGCAGAGGTCACCGGCCCTCTTTTTTCCCGCACGAACCATTTTTCAAAGGGAAAAATATAAAAGAAAGCAAGAAAGAGGAAGAAGCAGGTGGATTCGGTTACAGTAGGAAGAACTGAATCGAACACAGAGAGAGAAGGAGAGAGAGAGAGAGAGAGAGAGAGAGCTCACCCTCCATCGCCATTGTCGAGAGTGGAGCTCGGATTTGCAGAGCATCGGTTGGGCCTTTTCAGGCTAGACCAAAGCTAAAAGGGGTCATCAGGAGATCACTCAAGCTGCCAGGAGTCGACCGCCACCGACCGCGTCGCCTGAAACCCCAAGAATAGGTAAGTCCAATCTACGAGCTTTCTTATTGAGCAATAATGGCGGATCTCGCCTCTGACCATAATCCTTGTAGTTAGCATGTGTGTTTTGCTCCCTAAGCATCACTAACCATCGTCGCATATTCATTTTGCATTGGCTTCGCTTGAATACCTCGAATTGAGTCTCCAAATCCGACCTCCATGGCCGTGCCCTATTCATTCTTGCCTAGCCAAATCTAGGTCGTGCGAGCTCAATCGGAGCTCGAGGTAAGTCTTCTGAATCTCAATTGATGCTATTCTGTGACTGAATTGCCATGGCTTGATGTAAATCGTGCGATCGAACTTCCATGGCCGTACTCGGCGTTCTACATGATACTCGCGATTTCGTGAATTAGATACTTCGATTCTTAGATATGTTAAACTAGAGACGATTGCGAGTCGATTAGTACATGATTCGAGTTGATTGGTCAAGGTTCTCCCTCCGATCAACGACGGAGAAACCTCGGCCGTTCGTTCAGTGGTATACGTCGAGAGGTTGAAGACGATGACGTGGCAGGTCAGCGGGTCAACGTGCTTAGGTGGCGACGTACGATTAGTCCACGTGGGTCTCCAGCTGGATAGATCGTTAGTCTGTTAGAGCCGAGTCAGCTTAGATCGGACGGTCTAGGTTAATCGAGGCCAATTTTTAATGACCGTTCGATTAGTAATTGGGAATATCCGAAAATATTTTAAAATTGAAAAATCAAATTGAATCGAAACGGTGCCGTTTAGGTTAGTATTCGAGCGGCGTCGTTTAGGTTAGTGAGGATGGACGGCCCAGATCGAGTCTACCCTTCTAATCTTGACCGTAGATTTTTGTAGGTCAATCAGACGGCCCTGGTCGAGTCTCCGTTTAATCTAGGCCGTAGGCTTTAGTAAGCTGATCCGATGGCCGTGGAGTAGCCACGTGGTTCAATAGGAACTATTGGATCAGGTCCAAATAATCAATAAAAAAACGCGGGACGACGTCGTTTCGGGGGATGGGTCCGCGCGGGTCCTTGTCTGAGCCGGGTTCCGACCCGAGTGGGTCGGGTCGACCCGGTCCGAATCATATTTTTTTAATAATAAAAAATCAGAAAATGATTTTAAAAAATAAAAAAATCAGAAAAATTCTAGAAAATCCTAAAAAATGCTAGAAAATCCTAGAAAATCCCAAAAAAATGTAGAAAAACTATGGAAAATCCTAGATACTCCAGAAATCCCCAAAAATTAAGGATTGACCACAGACAACTGGTCAATCCTATTTTTTGGGTTTTCTTATCCGTTCTCTCAAGAATTAACGATATTACCCTTTAGGGGTAAGTCGCCTCTACTGTGTATGCGAGATAAAGTCGATAATACCAAGGTAAGAATTAGGGTCGATTAGGCGATCAATTCTTGGGCTTGGGTTTTCGAATCTCATCCCTTTTCTCGAAAAGACGATTTTACCCCCTCAATGGGTAAATTGCCTTTCTTGTTCCAATCGAGTCCTGCAAATTGCTTAAAATTAGGGTTTGGGTCAGGTGGACGACTAACCTTAATATTTGAGATTTTCAATTCTCGCCTTCATCTAAAATGACAATTTTACCCCTCCGAGGGTAAAATCACTTCTAGATTCCAGAAATATTCTGAAAATTCTAGAAAAATTCTGAAAATTCCCGAAAAATAGGAAATTGATTGGTTTGATTGTCAATCCTATTTCCACCATCTTTTGACTACACACTTCATCTGAAATGACGATTTTGCCCTTCCAGGGCAAATTATCCCCAAATTTCTCAAAATTATGATTTTGCCCATCATGGGCGAATCATGTCAAAATCACTCATAAGCCTTGATTGATACTTCTCTAGGCTAATAGGGCCTCATTAGGGATGACATGCTGCTTTCATGTGGTTTATCCGTATGCTTTGGATCCTTGATTTGCGCACTTATTTCTACTGATTGTGAGTGCTAGGATAGTCATTCACATCTGCTTGGACTCCTAGATTTAGGATCCGTACCCCACTCGTCTGCATGAATCTTAAGACTAGATAAATCATTCAACTTAGGTACCGAAAGGGCGTCAACTCTGACAGTTGGCGTAACAAAGTCACTGATCCCACTTCTCTGGTTTTCGCAGAATTGAATAAATCGCTCACAACTATTCGATAGGGTTTCCGATCGTACCCTCCACGAAACGATTAGTGGCGACTCATTGGCATGTACACATATCACATGTCACCAAACCGCACCAAAGGTCGACCACGTATATCCAGCCGTTGCGATTTGGGTAATGGACCTTGGGAGAGGCCCGCGTCCGATCAGGCAACATTGGGCAGCCCATTAGCTCCCTCCTCCGCGAGAGGGTCGCGACAAGATCTTGGCATGTATTCAAATGACACCTCTTCGAACTTAAGTGTCAACTCTTCAAGATATTCATGATAGGGGATAAGTTTCGCGTCCTTTGTTTTCCACTCCCCCTGCGTTTGTAAAATGATGAGCATGGAATCTCCATAAACTTGCAGCTTAGGCATTTCCATGGAGATGGCCAATCGTAGGCCTAGAATACACGCTTCGTATTCTGAGATATTGTTGGTGCAAGGAAAAGTCATCTTTGATGCAACAGGATAATGTTGGCCATCAGGGGATATCAGTACTGCCCTTATGCCAGCTCCCGACAGATTAACAGTACTGTCAAAATACATGACACGTTTATCCTCTGTCAAGTTCAGAACTTGATTTTCCACCTTTGTCTTTCCAGAAGACGTGTAACTTTGTGAATTTCCTGCCAGCATATCGGCTATGGCTCTTCCTTTTACAGATTTTTTAGGAGAACACTGTCGCGACCCGTCCGAAAGCGGACGCGGCTAATGGATTACCGATCACGGGTCTTGGATCGGCGCGAGCCCTCCCAGGCCCATACCAAATCGCGGCGGGAGTATTCTTCGACGATAAGAGTCGATCGCTTTCGACCTTCAGTGTGGTCGTGGTGGCATGTGCAAATTGTGCATGCATTTGGAGTCGCCACCGGTCTTTCTTGGAGGGTAGACCGGAAACCTTACTAATCGATTGGGAGAGATCGATCAGTTCTACGGAACCAGAGATTTTGGGTTCGGGGACTTGGTTACGCTGGTATCGTTACCAACGCCCTTTCGGTACCTAATGCGAGTGATTTTCCTAACTAGGATTTCATGCAGGCACAATTTTGGGTGAGGTAAGTCTGACTTTGCACATTAACCAGTTTAACATGCTCACGTAATCATAATAAATAAATAGATGTCAATCACATAAATATCTATCCTACGTGGTGATCATGGAATTATGATTTAATGGGTCTCGAGCCAATGAGACCACATATAATCATTTTAATATTTTAATAACGGAGAGCCACTCTTCGCTTCTTCTTGGTTTCTTGAACTCTTCAAGAATTGGGCCCCAAAGAGCTCGCCGACTTAAAAGGCTCCTCCACGTAATCCTCGTAGCATTTACATCAACAATTGACTATGCTAAAAATAAAGATTACATGAAAAATAAAAGGAGTACGCAGCCTCCATTTAATAATTACAACCCCAAATATATAAATAATCACCATACATTCATATATACATCAATCACATTGATTAGGGATTTTTCCATGATCACCACCCTTTCACGTAAGTAATAAATTCACAATTTAAAACTTAGGAAGGCACAATAAAAATTCTACGTTGAATCATATTCAGAATTTTTACGTAAAATAAGATAGCCATAAATTTTCGATTCAAAATTGATTTAGTCTCAATTTTTGCTACGTTGATTAATTTATCATATAAAATAATCAATCTCCATTAGCCATGTAAGACGAACAATTCGTTAATACATATTGGCCATAGTATTGCAAAAATTGCAAAAAATCAATTAAATGCACGAAAACACCTAAGGATTGGCTCTGATACCACTGTTGGGATCCACGTAACACGTAGCGGAAATAAATAACAACCCACACATGTATCTCCAGAGGCGTACTTCGTGCATTTCAATCGAAAAAAATCACAAAGTCTCAAAGGGAGTAAATAGATTACCTCTCGTAGCGTGCTTGAACGGAGGTGTCGGTTCGAGGTTCTTCGATCTCAGCCTCCACAAGTGTTAGGCATCTAGTTCGGACGCACCACCAATTGACGAACGGGGAGACGACTAATAACTCCACAACAATTGTGCTAGCAATATGCGGAATCAATATTCCGAACTTGGTATATTTTGCTCGCTCAAGATTATGAGAATATAGAGAGTGTTTGTGTTCTTCTCTCTAAGCTCTCAAAAATTTGCACACTCTACAAAATGTCTCTCCCTCTTCCAACCTCAAAACTCTTGCCATCCTTTTATAGCCAAAAATACCTTCCAATAAATTGTATTTAAAAATAGCACTAACAATTATAAATTCTATCTAAAAATAGCACTCACAAATAAATGGCATTTAAAAATAGCACTAACAATAGCACTCACAATTTATAATACAAAAATGCTATTTAAAAATAGCACTAACAATAGCACTCACAATTTATAATACAAAAATGCTATTTAAAAATAGCACTAACAATTATAAATTCTATCTAATAATAGCACTCACAAATAAATGACATTTAAAAATAGCACTAACAATAGCACTCACAATTTATAATACAAAAATGCTATTTAAAAATAGCACTAACAATAGCACTCACAATTTATAATACAAAAATGCTATTTAAAAATAGCACTAACAATTATAAATTCTATCTAATAATAGCACTCACAATTTATGATAAATAAATGTAATTTAAAAATAGCACTAACAATAGCACTCACAATTTATGATAAATAAATGTCATTTAAAAATAGCACTAACAATAGCACTCACAATTTATAATACAAAAATGCTATTTAAAAATAACACTAACAATAGCACTCACAATACAAAAATGCTAAAAAAAAGGCACTAACAAAGGTGTTAAAAATAATAACCATTATTATTATTACAAGAGTTAAAGAGGTTACCAAACAGTACAAATATGCATAACGTATAAATACGTATGACGTATAAATACATAGAGCATACGTATACATCCGTGAAACCGGGGACTAATTGAAAGAAAAATGTGCAATTAAGCCCTTTTGGTAAAAATTGATTAAATTGGAGGGCAAATTGACCTAATTGCACTTTAAGACTTTAGAATCCAATGTCATAGCTTATAAAAAGTGAGAATTGAAAACTAAAAGACTCGAAAATGATTTTTTTTAGGCTCGGTTCGGGTTTATGTTTGTGAAGGAACATAGTGACCCGAGCCGAATTTTTGAGATTTAAAGTGACACACTTGAAGAGGAAATTAAAACAAAATTATCGAATATTTTTGGGTATTTTTCTGACCACGAATGGTATTTTTTTGATTTTTTGGGTATTTTTATAATTAAATAAACTCGAAAAATATTAAAAATACCGAAAAATATTTTTTGTTCAAAATTGGTTCCTAAGGTTAAACCAAAGCTTCCAAAGTTGATTTTGTGATTTTATGACCTTTTTTTTTATATTTTTAATTAATTTTAAAGAATAAAAATCACAATAATAAATGGTAAAAACTCAGGTGTCAACAGCTGCCCCTCTTTGAGAGGAATCTCGTTAGAGGTTTCTCTCAAAGATAAGGTGGCACCTAATTCCTAACCGACTCAACTGGGAAAATGAGAGAAGAAATGTTATGACATCGGATCCTTAAGCCTATTGATAAAAGCTCAAATCAATCCCCGGTTTGCTCTAACAATTTGAACATGGGCCGGAGTGAGAGAGGCTTACCTGAAGCTCACCTGTCGAATGCTGCCGGTTGCGACGACTTTCAAGAAGATGCCTAGGACTCGTCATTCAGAATATCCTAGGGAGATTAAGCTCTGACCTGTATGGTAGGTCATACCATGATGGGATTCCTAACTTGTAGGAACCTAAGGAAGGCGCATCCCACGCTTTGGGATTTGCCAAGGATTTTGATCCGTATGGTGGATCAGACCTTTGTGTTGATCCTTACTGCGATATTTATCAATGAGTTGACCCTTATGGCGGTTTCTACCAATGAATTGACCATTATGGCGGTTTCTACCATATGTGACCCTTCAGGCGGTTTCTACCATTAATGTGATCCCTCAGGCGGTTTCTACCTTAGTTTGACCCTTCAGGCGGTTTCTACCTTGAGTTGACCCTTCAGGCGGTTTCTACCTTGGTTTGACCCTTCAGGCGGTTTCTACCTTGTGTTGGCCCTTCAGGCGGTATCTACCATGTGTTGACCATTCAGGCGGTATCTACCTTGTGTTGACCCTTCAAGCGGTATCTACCTTTGATTTTGACCCTTCAGGCGGTATCTACCTTTGATTTGACCCTTCAGGCGGTATCTACCATATTTTGACCCTTCAGGCGGTATCTACCTTGATTTGACCCTTCAGGCGGTATCTACCTTCATTTGACCCTTCAGGCGGTATCTACCTTCATTTGACCCTTCAGGCGGTATCTACCTTGTGTTGACCCTTCAGGCGGTATCTACCATGTGTTGACCCTTCAGGCGGTATCTACCTTTGTTTTGACCCTTCAGGCGGTGTCTACCATCAGTTTTGACTTTGAAAAGGGGTCTCATGACGAGGGTTCTCCACGTCCGATGAGACTGTTTAAATTATGAAAAGGGGTCTCCTGACGAGGGTTCTCCACGTCCGGTGAGACTGTCTGATTTTTGAAAAGGGGTCTCATGACGAGGGTTCTCCACGTCCGATGAGACTGCCTAAATTATGAAAAGGGGTCTCATGACGAGGGTTCTCCACGTCCGATGAGACTGTTTGATATTTTGAAAATGGGTCCTGGGACGAGGGTTCTCCACGTCTGATAGGACTTTTCTTTTAAAAGGGTTTTTCTTCCCCTTTTTTTTTGGAGACCCCGAAGTTTGTCGGGAATTCAGCTTTTTGAAGCAGTGAAAGATTTTATTTTGACAAAACTTCACTTGAGTCTGTTGAGGCGACATTCTGGGAGCTGGGTTCTCCAGGTATCCTGCAGAAGTTTGAGCCTGAAAGATTTTTCTTCACCAAGAAAACGTTAGTAATCTTTGGGAAGACCACGGCTGTCCATTTTGACAAAACCGTATGATTTAAGTTTTAATCATGAAATGTGCATTTTGATGCTGGAGGTTATCCAAAGCATTCTTGCAACATGCAAATGTGATCACAAATCCCTTGCATGGAAAATCTGGATCAACAGTTTGAAAATTCCAAAAAGAGTTTGTTCAAAACATCAATTGGAATATTTCTCGACAAGGAGGTCATCTCACCTGTTTGGAGGTAATGATTTTTATAAGGGACGCACTCAATTCCCTACTAACCTGTGCCTAGGTTTTAGGCTCATTCGCAGCGCATACATTTTGATCGGTCGGGAGGTCTTCCACGGGACCGTAATGTTAGGCTTGGATATTGGCTTTCAAGGGGGACTCGCTTTGGAGTCGAGGCCATTGAATGAAAGTCTTCACCATCTGCTCCGGGTTTACAAGTCAAGAACCCTGCAAAATGAGAAAGAAATAGTCTTGCTCGTACTTCTTCGAGCTAAGCTATATGTTAACCCAAGTGTCTTAGTCAGAGAAGACTGTTTCGGGGTTGTAACATTGGTAGGATTGGGGACCGAAACAAGCTTATTTTTGGCTCAGAATTTATGAGGGGATTGACATTGGTGATCATCGCAGATTTGACACCTGTCCTTTCCTTTCTGCATCTTTAGTCTTTGAGGTGCGCAACTGATTTTGAGGTGTACACCAACTCTTTAGAGAGCCCCTCTTGTTGCATTCAGAGAACGAGAACTCTCTCTGTGTCTTTGTTCTGCGCTCGGCACCATTTGGGGAGCAATCCTTTTGGATTTGGCTCCTTCAGGGATTTCTTCTTTTCCCATCCGGCTTCATTGTGGATCAATCAAACAACTTACACGAGCATCGGCCTTGCTTTTACCAGGCACTTTGCTTTTTCTCGATGCCGTGGATTTTTCTCATTCACTTTTGAAATCCCATTTTTTTTCATGGGATAGTGTTAGACATATAGTCTAAACATGCTTTAAATATCAGTCCGGGATTTCTCTTTCGTAATCCCTGAGTCTTGAACTCTTCCATTTTTGAAGTGGTGCAGCATCCGTCTTGGAATGATCACCAATGGGTTCATGAAACGAATTTGCAGGCTCAACTTGGCTATGCAAAGGATATAGTGTGTGGGATAGAGAAATGGATGCTTCTCGTCATCCTATGGCACTTGGATTACCATATAAACGGCACACAAAGATTGATGTTAGTCCGAGCAAGAAAATTTCTAGCCATTTACTCCTGATGCCGCTGGACTCACATCCATTTTGCCCCGATGTAGGGTGGTTCTTGACAGGGTTAAGAATGAAAACCGCCGTTCGAATGGGTTGCCAACGGTCACCTGTGGTGTTTATGATATGAAACGAACGCCTCCGTCGTCCCAATCCATGTAATCGCTGCAAATGGTCCCTACCTCCGTAGGTCCAGATTTTACTATTTGATTCGCTCCATTCATCTCTCAAGTGTATGTAGGATGTGTTTGGATTTGAGCTTGCCTCTCTTTTGAGGAAACATCCTTTTGAGAGTTTTGAACAACTTTTGATTGGAAAAATCTCTTTCGTTTTCCCAAAAATTTTACCCGTCAAGGGGATTTTATGGTGCACAATGCATGTTCAGACAACCTCGTGTTTCAAAACATGAATGCCAATGAAGTTAGAATTCCATGTCTTTTCTAGACATCAGATTTTGAAAGCTTTTCTTTTTCTCTCTGTTTTTTATTTAACATCTTCCATGGATTGGGGAAAGGGATACTTACCTGTCTCCCGCGGCTGGAGATCCCTGAAAATGCGGAAGAAACATGTTATTGTATGTTCACGAATTTTTCAAAAAAATTAGAACGATACATCTTACCCTTGGTCATATACTCTAACGAGTATACCAGGTTTGTAGGAAATCTGCCCGCTTTGATGACGAGTTCCTGTCAAGGATAAATAATAAGTGTCAATTCATGTTCCCAAATTCAAGATAAATTAGGACGATACAACTTTACTCTTGGTTCTCATCATGTTCTGATGTTGCGTTTTTGATATGAATAACATCTATCGAATCCGCCTATCCATGCTTGGAGTGTTTGTAACATCAATGGTTCCTCTGCCCCCAGTTAGGCAACGTCTATTCTGTTATTTGAATAGATGGCTCCTTGAGTGATTTACCCACGTTTATCACCTGAGAAGGGAAAGAAAGGAGATATTACTTTGGTATTCGGTTGAAGATCGTTTAGGAACGATACATCGTTTTACCAAATAGGAGGCTTCGTGACCAAACGTATTTCGTGCTGAATGGGGTAGATCCCACTATGCTCCGCGGGTGATAGTCATCATTCATGGAACTTGCTCCACAGATTAAGTGATTAATCCACGGCCCTTGGCTCGAAGATGTTCAAAGGGTGACACTCAGAGCGGTTAGTTTTAAGCGTTAATTAAAATGTTCCCGCGGGAACTTTACAACGAGATTCGTAACACATTCCTTCGACGTATTCGCCTCTCACTCTCCTGAGCCTTCTAATGATTTTGCATACGAGCTTAGAACCAGACGTCTGGTCGCCGGTACCGGTCACGACTGCGAAGATGCACTTGTTCCAAAATGCTTGACCCATAGGCTGAGTTGCTCATTCAGGAGATCGTCTGACTGTTCGAGTCGTTCAAGTTGAGCATCCTTAATTGCGGGTGACGGACTTCTCTCATTTTCGGCACGAACAACCCGGTTCATCGGTTTATGCGTGATCCACACGCCGAGTTGCTCACTGAGGGACTCACTTGAAATTTCAAGCCATTGACGCCCAAGTCGGGCATCCTCAACCGTTGGCGATGGATTCCTCACACTACTTTCGGCATGAACAACCTCACTTCTCGAGTTGGTACTTTCATCGTTGTCCAGTAGGTTTGTATCCAATGCTGGATTCGCCGTAGGAATAACACTAACGATCGGTTGGTGCTCAAATTGGGGAGTCCATACCTGCTGAAATTGTTGTACATACTCTTGAGGAGTACCGGGGTAACTCAGGGGGGAATTCAGCCGATCGAACCAAGAATAGATGTTCTCAAGGAGATCATCTGAACCATCGAGCGACTGACACTCAGGTTGAGTATTGTCAACTATTGGAGAAGGAATCTTTTCACCATTTTCGTCATGGACCACCTGATTCTTCGAGCCGGAATCCCCGTAATTGTCTCGCAAGATTGTATGTGCATCTCTTGCCAATGTTAGATCCGCTGTAGGACTAGCATTACCGGCCAGTCGGTGCTCAGACTGGGGAGTCCCGATTTGCTGAAATTGCGGTACATACTCCTGAGGAGTACTAGGATAACCCAGGGGAGTACTCTGATTGATGCCTGAACAATCGACCGTGTGATTGCCAGTCCCATCGGTGTTGAGAAGTGATTGGATGCTTCCTGCTTCATGAGGATTGCGATCACAGCCATGCTCATCGTTTAAACTTGAACCGCTTCTATCTTGGTCTAGCGCCACTCGTCCATCTCTCAGTAGTCTTCTGTAGCACCAAAGGTGGTTCCTGACTTTATTTCTATCCAGCTCCGGCATGTTCATGATCTTGAGTATGCGCGATGGGCGAGCCAAACTGATCCCTAACTGTTGAACTGCATCAACAAATTTGCTATGAAGCTCCGAGGTCCAATAAAACCTTGTTTTCTTGCTAGCCGAAGTAGTGTTGGCAACTCGGCGGCTACTCTTCGCGGAATCTGGTCGTGTTGAACCGCCTCTATCTTGGTCTAGCGACGCTCGTCCATCTCTCAGTAGTTTCTTGTAGCGCCAAAGGTGATTCTTGACCATATTTTTCGCCAATCCCGGCACGTTCATGATTTCGAGTATGCGCGATGGGCCAGCAAAATTGATCCCTAACTGTTGAACTGCATCAACAAATTTGCTATGAAACTCCGGGGTCCAACGAAATCTTATTTTCTTGCTAGCCGAAGTAGTGCCAGCCATTTGGCGGTTACTCTTCTCAGAATCTGGTCGTGTTGGAGGTTGCTCTGGAGGGGATTTAGTGGTCTCAGATCGGCTGGTCACGATGGTGAGTTCATCATTGAGCGGACCTGACTTGTCATGACGCATGTTCCCTTCCACAATGGGCGTCGACTTTGATCTTATAGCACTAGTTTCCTCTTGTAGATCCTCGGCGGTACCCGCCTGTTTCGAAAGATGTTGCGAAGGGCATTGCAACAAATGAGCATTATGAACCCCCAGATCTGGCTCTTCAGTGAATACTCCGTCCGTGGGAACAGGGTTACCGCACTCAAGACAAATAGCGATGCTT
Source organism: Rhodomyrtus psidioides (assembly GCA_021437785.1). NCBI lineage: Eukaryota > Viridiplantae > Streptophyta > Magnoliopsida > Myrtales > Myrtaceae > Rhodomyrtus > Rhodomyrtus psidioides. The sequence goes on along the minus strand of JAILYB010000103.1, from coordinate 2,484,404 downwards.
AGAGCTTTTTTGTACTGAATGTTTTTTATTCGAAGCTTTTCATTTTCCTCCCTCGCAATCGCTAACTCGTGTCGATCGCGTTGCTGCTTCAGCCGGGTTCGTTTGTTTTCAAACCAGCACTTGACCTTCCGAGGCTCCCACCCTATCTCCTGGCCCATTTTGATTCTCTGTTCCATGTCCGGATAGGGGTATTCCCTGAAAAACAATTCGAGTTTATGGACTTGACCTGAAGTGTTGCGTTGGAGATATTCCCCTTTCTGACGCTGATCACCGTCGCGGGTACTGTTCTCGTTAACCAAGCCGCGGGTCTCATCATTAGAAGGATCGGTCTCCATGGCCCTCGTGTCAGGTTCGGTCCTGAGATCTTCAAATTCTTCCAGCAGCTCAAGCTCGGAGACCTCCAAGTCTGGCGCTTCCAGTAAATGACAGAACCCCTTGAACATTTTGATCGAAATATCACTACTTGATTTTCTGTTAACTCAGCTTTCTTTGTTCCTCCTTGGATCCTCACTTTCTCTGCAAATTCTGAAAGGTTAAAGGAGTCGGATCACCGTTCTTTGATCAAAGGTGATGGCTACCCGACGAGCGCTCTTCTCAATGCTTCGAGATTCTCACTTCGTCCTTTTGTGATGGCTACCTGACGAGCGCTCTTCTCAAGGCTTCGTAATTCCCACTTCGTCTTTTGTGATGGCTACCTGACAAGCGTTCTTCTCAAGGCTTCGTAATTCCCACTTTGTCCTTTTTTTTTTCTTTTCTGCGTGAACGGAGCATGAAGATCTCTTGCGTTGATTTCGCTCTGTCGAGCACTACGCTTGTCCCCCTGGCCCAATCTCTAGAGTAACAAGCCTGCCCACCTTTCGGCGCCATTATGTTTCGTAAAACCCGAGATCACAGGACGGTAGTGGATTCGTGACTCATCGGGGAGGCATTAATGAAACCCGTTTGGCTCTACTGCACATAAACTATTATTATCACTTCTCCCTGCTTACTCGAGCATTTATAAGGTGATAGATTGACGTCAAGAAGATTAACACTTTAGCCTTATCAGACTCAGCCTCTCAAACACTCTTCACATTCCCACTCTCCTCTCTGTCATTCCATCGCATATGGATTCCTCGTCTGTGTCTGCTGCCTTAGCTGAAGCTTCGACCCAATGGGAGAGATTTTACCACCTCTTGGGTAGAGGTTATGGCTACATAAACAATCATCCTGAAGTTGAGGTTGAAGTTCGTACTCTGATTCCGGCCCTGGATACTGCGTGTATTGAAGGTACAAAACTGCAAAGGGAGTTTGTGATCTTCCCAACTCTCTTCAACAATTTCATGCAGGCTTACGAAGTCGCTAGCCGGGAGGTCACTTTGGCTGGTATCGTGCGAGCCCGCTATCAGGACCGAACTGAGTCCCTGATGTTGGCCACGCTGACGGCCGATAACCATAAAAGGGCTGTTGAATACGCCCACGCTCAGGTTTCGATGCTGGTCCGTGAGAGGGACAACTTGGTGGAGCGTCTGGCTCTTTTTGACACCGCCTTTGAGCAAGACCGGAACAACCTCGTGCTGAGGTTCCAGTGTGCCTGGTTGGGGGAAAGGCTTGAAGACCTGAGCATGGATATAGCTCGCGGGAGGGTGCTGGCTCATGACTTAGAGCTTGAGTTCGAGTACTATGAGACCAAGGTGAACGAACTTAAGGAGAAATGTCGTCTCCTTTTCTTCAAGCTTGTAGACCTCGATTCCCGGAGTGTGGGTTGTAAGCAAGGCATGGATAGCATGGAGGGTCAGTTAAGCTTTTTTGTGATGCTTGTCAGAACTCATTTTGGGTTTACTGCTCCCCCTCAGTGATCCACTTGTAAACTTCCCTGTTGAATGAAATAAATGCGAGTTTGTTTATATACGCTCTTTCATTCTGCATTGTTGACTAGCCAAGAAAGGTTTTTGCTTTCAGATCTACGCGACTCCTTTTCGCATGTGTCAACAGCTTGACTACGCATCATTCTCACAGCCCGACGCTTTATATTTGATTGACTTGAATGCCTCGTGAGAAATAGATTTGTAGTTGCTCGAAACTTAAAGATTGCCCCTGATTTTGTGGTCACGGCGTTTGGGGCCGCTAGTAATCTTTCGCTTTCGAGCTCGATCACATTCTGCTAGTAACTCATGCTATCAATTCTGCCTTCACGCGTCGGGGCTGATTTTACCTTGAACTTAATAACAAGGAATTACCGTATACACATGAGATGACGTTCGCGAAAAACATTATGCAAAATCAACTCTAGCTATTGAAGAAACAATCGCGTGCACCGATGAGAACTTTACAATAGGAGATACATCCTTCTCGCGTACATCCCCTTCTTTCTTTGGGCATGTACAATGACCAACCAATCTGGCCTCGGCTTAGGTCTGCCATTACCGACTGCAGATCATGGTTGCCAATCTTTAATAGCTTCCAACTGATCGAACCAGGTATCAAGTCCTTCATCGAAGAAATCACCTGACCCCTCGAACGATTGATGTATAGGTTGAGCTGCATCGCCCGACGGATTCTTCGAACTGGAACCCCCATCCTTATTTGGGATTATAAGAGGAGATTTGATCGGTTGACTACCACAAGCATCTCCCACTTGGGAATTAGGGAAATAAAAATGCTCCAAGCATTCTCCCATTAGGTCATCTGAAGCCACGTGCTCCGATTGGGCAAACCCTTGAGCACTGAGCGTGGTGGGCTGATCTGCGACAGGATGAACACTGACTAGCTGCTGCTCGGACGGGGGAGTGCTTACTCGCTGCACTTGTGATGCGTGTTCTTGAGGAATATTGAAATGACTCGCGAGGATATCCTGATCAAATCCCCAATAGTCGTCCAGATTCGACCGGGCCTCCTTTGACATAGGGGTGCTGGGCTCGCAGCCGAGTCTATTGCTCGGATTCAGCTCTGTATAACGCTGTCCTAACGCCCTTCTGTAGCAACCAAGGTGATTCGCGACTAATTGCTTGGTAAGTCCCGGTACCTTCATGACCCTAAGTATGCTCGTCGGACCTATGAAGTCGAGTCCTATCTGTCGAACTGCGTCTAAGAACTTGAGATGAAGCTCCGGGGGCCAAATGAATTTCTTCTTCTCGTCGTCCAGAGTGGCGCTGATAGCCTGCCGACTAATCTCTAACTCCTCTTGAACTGTATCTGATCTTACCGGAAGCTGTTGTGGAGGAGATTCATGGGCTTCGATGAGGTGACTCCGATCATAATGACACGTATCTTCTTCCTCCGAAGACACTGGTATAATTTCTGTGGGATCGATCTCCTCATGCACGCCATTAGCAGGATCTGATTGTGCCGGAGATGGCTCAAGGGAGTAGGGGGATGAATGAGCACCTTCCATCCTCGTAGAAGGCTTACCGGGGAACAATTTACTGAGGGTGGTAGGGCCACCGCAGTCAGGGCAGATAATAGTATTGAGGATTTTCTCATACCGCATGTTTTCCATTCGAAGGTTTTGGTTCTGCTCTTTTAGGGCCGTGATCTCCTTACGCCTGTGTTGGACACCTAGTCTGAAACGTTTATTCTGAAACCAAAAATGGATTCTCATAGGATTCATTCCCAGCTTCTGGCCCAATTCAATCTTTTGTTCCTCGTTTGGGCAAGGGCATTCATCGAAGAAAGCTTCAAGCTCCTGGATTTCTTTCCGAGCGTAGCGCTGGCGACTTTTTCTTTTCCGGGGTTGAGCGTCGTGGCCACTGCCGTCGTCACCACTGCGATCTTGATGTTCGTCACCGGCGATGTTGAGTTCCATGGCTTCGATGTCGAATTTGATTCTAGAGAATTTGAGGTCTTTCAACGAACTCGTCACTCGGGGTTCTCTGTTCTCTTTTGTATACTCGCTCTTTCGATTTGTTGCCTCCTTTTCCTCGAAAGCTAGGTCTGTTCAGCGTTCTGTTTTTGAAACGACGGAACTGTTTACCTCCTGCTCAGCTTTCCGACACGAAGGGGTAACCAAATCCTTCCGCGGCTTCTTCGATAGTAGCGCTCGCCTTTCACCTTTCCTCAATAGTCGTGTCTGTTCAGCACTGTTTTCCCTTTTTTAAGTGGCAGAGCTGTTCACTCGCCGCCCAGCTTTATGTGTGACGGAACAACATAATACTTTCGCGGCTTCTTCGATAGTTGCGCTCGCCTTTCACTTTTCTTCAATAGTTATGTCTCTTCAGCACTGTCTTCCCCTTTTTTAAGTGGCAGAGCTGTTCACTCGCCGCCCAGCTTTATGCGTGATGGGACAACCCAATCCTTTCGCGGCTTCTTCGATAGTTGCGCTCGCCTTTCACCTTTCTTCAATAGTTATGTCTCTTCAGCACTGTCTTCCCCTTTTTTAAGTGGCAGAGCTGTTCACTCGCCGCCCAGCTTTATGCGTGATGGGACAACCCAATCCTTTCGCGGCTTCTTCGATAGTTGCGCTCGCCTCCCTCCCAGCTTTAATAATGGCGAGACCGAATTTGCCAGGCCTGAAATCGCGGGCCAGGATATGTCTGGTGATTCACGGGAGAAGCAGCCCCCTCTTTACATTAATTAACCCGGCTCCACGAGCATTAGCTGCAACTTTTCTCCGCTCTCGAGACGCTATAAAATGCGGGGTTGGTGTTTGGGAGATTAACGCTCTCATATAATTTGCTTCCATCCTCTAATCGCTCCACTACACACATCTCCGTCGAAAATGGCTTCTTCCCAAGTTCACACTTTCTCAGCCGAAGCTTTGACTCGATGGAAAGAGTTCTATAACCTCTTGGGTCGAGGCTACGCTCACATAGCCGATCATCCCGAAACCGAGGATGAAATCCGAGTCATGTTCGGGGACCTGGACATCACCTCCCTCGAGGGTACCGCGTTGGGGAGGGAATACAGTATTTTCCCAACGCTCTTTACGAACTCCTTGGAGGTCTACCGCGCTGCTCATCGGGGAGTTACCGTGGCTCGTGTCTTGCGAGCCCGTTATGAGGATCAGTCCGACCGCCTAGCGTTGGCTGACTACCTGGCCGATAGTCACAAAAAGGCTGTTGAGTTCGCCAAAGAGCGGGTTTCGACATTGCTACGCGAGAGGAGGAATCTGGTGGAGGACTTAGCTCTATCTCTGGCTACCTATGAGCGCGATCGACGCAATGCCCTGCTAAGGAATCGAAGCGAGTGGCTGGAAGAAAGGCTCAACGGCATAAATGAGGATATAACTCGTGAGAATGGACTTGTTCGGGACTTGGAAGCAGTCGCCGAAGATCACGAGACTCAGGTTGTTGCAGTCAATGATGAACGCAAACGCCTTCACCTCAGGCTTGCGGACCATGATACGCGGAGTGGTGCGTATAAACAAAGCATCCATAACCTGGAGGGCCAGCTGGGCTCCTTTGTGTCGTTGATTAGGGCTCACTTTTGCTTTACTTTTCCACCCCAATGAATTGTATGATCTGGTTTGGGCAAGAATGAATGAAAACCCCTGTGTTTGTTTTAGCTTTTATATGATCCATTTCTTCGAGCATCCAGACATTTTAGACTTGGATGAGCCGATCCACGATAAGTCGAGTAGATGTGTTCTGATTTTCTAACTCGCTCATGATCAGATGAAAGAATAGCCCCAGACTTATCCAGGAAAAGATTTCTCTCTATTACCCTATATTTTTTTTACCTGCAAATGAAATGACAGAATCAGAAGGAATAATTTGAAAAATAAAGCATAAACCCCTTTCAATCTTATGCTTGCTCGTGATTAATAAGGACAAAAATTTTTTACAAGGGTTTTAATCTTGTGTAAAAAGCTTTTTATCAGTATTCCTCGAAGGAAAGCATACTATTGAAAGGAATGTAATTCACGATAATCGCTTTCGACCAATTTTGAGAAGAGCGAATTAGTCAAAAGTGCAAGGCGTAACGACGTGTTTTAAATTTAATTGAAGATACGGCATCCAAATCAAGGCCGTTTGTTAAGAACGAGGGCAATTTGGACATCTATCTCGTCATTAAATTCGAAACAATGCCGATACTCTTGATCGATTATCGTGGATTACCAATGACGTACGACATGCATGAATCAATTCAAGTGTATAATTCCTTCTAGCGAAATTGGGGTTGGATTACCCTATACGACCAAAAAGGTCATGCAAGATTTCCAATTTTGATTTCCTCTAAAGGAATTATAAACTTGACTTGGGAGTATTCGGATGATTAGAGAAAATGCCACTATCACATTCCCATGACCCGTTAAAAGAAATACAACCAAGCTCCATCTGAGTGTATACACCAATAGATCCCTAATACAATCACTCTAAGGGGTGAGATAGAGAAAACCTCGGTAAAAAAATAAACCCTATACAAGAGGACTAGTAATGGAAAATGAAACAAAGGAATGTGATCCTAACGTTTAAGGATGCCCCAAGTTCGACCTGTGACTTCCGGATTACTTGCCCTAACTCGTCATCTTCATTGGACGATACCCTAATAATGTCCATAGTAGGCTCCTTTGTTGCACACTCGGTGTTCGCGATGGGATATCGCCCTCCTCGTCTTCTATCAAGGATGTTGGAGAAAAAACACACATATCTACCCTCGAAATGACATTTAATCTAATCACCAGAATGCAATGAATGAAATGCATATATTTATATGAACTGAAATAGATTTGAGGGATAGAGAGTCTTACCAACCAAACTCCTCGACTTATGTGCGGTTTTAGGTGTACCAACCGTCTAAAGACATGCGCATGAGACAAGTGATGGTAAACTTCTAAAAATCAGAGGGTTTGGCACCTAAGGTTAAGGTTCCCACCTCGAGTTCTAGAAAGAGCCGATTCCATTGCACAGCTATCGTTGCATTGGGACTCGATCCATAGTTCGAAGCGAGCGGAATTGAAAAGTGGATTACCCCGCGTTTTTCCTCACGGAGATTCCATTTTCAATTCCTTCTATTGTGTTCCTAAAGGCGGCGCCCGGGGTTTTAGGCGCGATTGTGTGTGTTCATGTGTTGTGAGTATCACAATGCAAGTCATGCACAACAGTTTATCAATCGACGCTTCAAATCATCCATACAACATACATTCCTACGCCAACCTGCATAAGACAATGTTAATCACGGACTACACCCCTTATCTCTCCAATCTGCAAAAACATATAACACCTACCATGAGCGGACTTACCTCACCTTCACGAGCGCCTGCATGGTTAGAAAAATCACCCAGCGTTTTAATTACGGCCTAAGTCCACTTGAGGTCTAGAACCATTGGTTCTAGAACAAAGTTCCCCAGTGGAGTCGCCAGCTGTCGCGACCCGTCCGAAAGCGGACGCGGCTAATGGATTACCGATCACGGGTCTTGGATCGGCGCGAGCCCTCCCAGGCCCATACCAAATCGCGGCGGGAGTATTCTTCGACGATAAGAGTCGATCGCTTTCGACCTTCAGTGTGGTCGTGGTGGCATGTGCAAATTGTGCATGCATTTGGAGTCGCCACCGGTCTTTCTTGGAGGGTAGACCGGAAACCTTACTAATCGATTGGGAGAGATCGATCAGTTCTACGGAACCAGAGATTTTGGGTTCGGGGACTTGGTTACGCTGGTGTCGTTACCAACGCCCTTTCGGTACCTAATGCGAGTGATTTTCCTAACTAGGATTTCATGCAGGCACAATTTTGGGTGAGGTAAGTCTGACTTTGCACATTAACCAGTTTAACATGCTCACGTAATCATAATAAATAAATAGATGTCAATCACATAAATATCTATCCTACGTGGTGATCATGGAATTATGATTTAATGGGTCTCGAGCCAATGAGACCACATATAATCATTTTAATATTTTAATAACGGAGAGCCACTCTTCGCTTCTTCTTGGTTTCTTGAACTCTTCAAGAATTGGGCCCCAAAGAGCTCGCCGACTTAAAAGGCTCCTCCACGTAATCCTCGTAGCATTTACATCAACAATTGACTATGCTAAAAATAAAGATTACATGAAAAATAAAAGGAGTACGCAGCCTCCATTTAATAATTACAACCCCAAATATATAAATAATCACCATACATTCATATATACATCAATCACATTGATTAGGGATTTTTCCATGATCACCACCCTTTCACGTAAGTAATAAATTCACAATTTAAAACTTAGGAAGGCACAATAAAAATTCTACGTTGAATCATATTCAGAATTTTTACGTAAAATAAGATAGCCATAAATTTTCGATTCAAAATTGATTTAGTCTCAATTTTTGCTACGTTGATTAATTTATCATATAAAATAATCAATCTCCATTAGCCATGTAAGACGAACAATTCGTTAATACATATTGGCCATAGTATTGCAAAAATTGCAAAAAATCAATTAAATGCACGAAAACACCTAAGGATTGGCTCTGATACCACTGTTGGGATCCACGTAACACGTAGCGGAAATAAATAACAACCCACACATGTATCTCCAGAGGCGTACTTCGTGCATTTCAATCGAAAAAAATCACAAAGTCTCAAAGGGAGTAAATAGATTACCTCTCGTAGCGTGCTTGAACGGAGGTGTCGGTTCGAGGTTCTTCGATCTCAGCCTCCACAAGTGTTAGGCATCTAGTTCGGACGCACCACCAATTGACGAACGGGGAGACGACTAATAACTCCACAACAATTGTGCTAGCAATATGCGGAATCAATATTCCGAACTTGGTATATTTTGCTCGCTCAAGATTATGAGAATATAGAGAGTGTTTGTGTTCTTCTCTCTAAGCTCTCAAAAATTTGCACACTCTACAAAATGTCTCTCCCTCTTCCAACCTCAAAACTCTTGCCATCCTTTTATAGCCAAAAATACCTTCCAATAAATTGTATTTAAAAATAGCACTAACAATTATAAATTCTATCTAAAAATAGCACTCACAAATAAATGGCATTTAAAAATAGCACTAACAATAGCACTCACAATTTATAATACAAAAATGCTATTTAAAAATAGCACTAACAATAGCACTCACAATTTATAATACAAAAATGCTATTTAAAAATAGCACTAACAATTATAAATTCTATCTAATAATAGCACTCACAAATAAATGACATTTAAAAATAGCACTAACAATAGCACTCACAATTTATAATACAAAAATGCTATTTAAAAATAGCACTAACAATAGCACTCACAATTTATAATACAAAAATGCTATTTAAAAATAGCACTAACAATTATAAATTCTATCTAATAATAGCACTCACAATTTATGATAAATAAATGTAATTTAAAAATAGCACTAACAATAGCACTCACAATTTATGATAAATAAATGTCATTTAAAAATAGCACTAACAATAGCACTCACAATTTATAATACAAAAATGCTATTTAAAAATAACACTAACAATAGCACTCACAATACAAAAATGCTAAAAAAAAGGCACTAACAAAGGTGTTAAAAATAATAACCATTATTATTATTACAAGAGTTAAAGAGGTTACCAAACAGTACAAATATGCATAACGTATAAATACGTATGACGTATAAATACATAGAGCATACGTATACATCCGTGAAACCGGGGACTAATTGAAAGAAAAATGTGCAATTAAGCCCTTTTGGTAAAAATTGATTAAATTGGAGGGCAAATTGACCTAATTGCACTTTAAGACTTTAGAATCCAATGTCATAGCTTATAAAAAGTGAGAATTGAAAACTAAAAGACTCGAAAATGATTTTTTTTAGGCTCGGTTCGGGTTTATGTTTGTGAAGGAACATAGTGACCCGAGCCGAATTTTTGAGATTTAAAGTGACACACTTGAAGAGGAAATTAAAACAAAATTATCGAATATTTTTGGGTATTTTTCTGACCACGAATGGTATTTTTTTGATTTTTTGGGTATTTTTATAATTAAATAAACTCGAAAAATATTAAAAATACCGAAAAATATTTTTTGTTCAAAATTGGTTCCTAAGGTTAAACCAAAGCTTCCAAAGTTGATTTTGTGATTTTATGACCTTTTTTTATATTTTTAATTAATTTTAAAGAATAAAAATCACAATAATAAATGGTAAAAACTCAGGTGTCAACAAACACCTGATGTCAAATTCGGATAACATCACTTGCCATTTTGCTAACTTCTCAATCAGAGCGGGTTTCTCCAAGAGGTATTTGATAGGGTCATTTTCTGTTACCAGCTGAATGTGGTGATGTAGGATATACTGTCTTAACCTGCGAAGTACCCATACTGTTGCTACACAAGCCCTTTTAACCGGTACGTACTTTGCTTCAGACGGGGTGAATTTATTGCTTAAATAGTAGATAGCTCTTTCCTTGCCATCTATCGGGCTTGTTTGGGCGAGTAAAGCTCCTAAAGATTCTTGTTGTATGGTCAAATACAGGGTCAAGGGGTGACCTGGGATGGGCGACACAAGTACTGGTGGAGTGACTAGATAGGTCTTGATCTTCTGGAATGTCTGGCTGCATTCTGTATCCCATGTCACTTTTGCGGCCTTCTTAAGTAGTCTGAAAATCGGTTTAGCCACATCTGATAACTGATTGATGAACCTGGCAATATAGTTTAATCTCTCCAGAAGACTCCTTACTTCTTTCACTATTGAGGGAGTTGCTAAGTCATGGATAGCTTGAATCTTTGAATGGTCAATCTCAATGCCCCTGTTACTGACCATGAATCCAAGAAATTTCTCAGATTTTGCCCCAAACACACATTTATTAGGGTTCAACCTCAACTTGTATTTGTGTAATCGCTCAAACAGCTTTCTTAGCACCTAAATGTGATCATGTCCCTTCTTGGACTTGGCGATCATGTCATCGACACACACCTCGATTTCCTTCTGGATCATGTGTATGGAATAGTGTGATCATAGCCTTCTGATAGGTGGCTCCAGCGTTCTTCAGTCTGAATGGCATAACCTTATAGCAAAAGTTTCCCCAGGGCGTGGTGAATGTAGTTTTTGGTTTGTCCCCCTGCTTCATGAGGATCTGGTTATATCCAGAGAATCCATCCATGAATGAGAATAATTCATACCCTACGATACTATCCACCAGCACGTCAATGTGAGGAAGTGGGAAATCATCTTTCAGGCTTGCTCTGTTCAAATCTAGATAATCCACGCAGATCTGAACTCTGCCATCCTTTTTCATGACGGGACTATGTTTGCAATCCAATCTGAATACGGGATAGCTTCAATAAAGCCAACCCTAAGAAGCTTCATCACTTCTTCCTTAATCTTGTCTTCCAACTCGGCTTTCATCCGTCTGTTGCCTTACCTGATAGGTTTAGCACCGGGATCTGTGGGTAATGCATGTTCCACAATTTAGGGATCCAAACCTGGCATGTCAGCATACGACCACGCAAAGACATCCTAATATTCCTTCAGTAACTCTATAAACCTGAGCCTTTCATCTCGGGATAAATGTCCACCGATCTTGATTTCCTTGATATCTGTAGTGTCACCCAAGTTAATAACAACTGGTTCTTCTGAAGTGGGAGACATTGACTCTTCGAAGGCACTCCATTCTCTATGGATAGATGCATAACATTCATCTTCATCCTCTTCAATGTTGTAGGAACAACCAACGTGGCAATCTGAATCGTATAACAACCTGGTATGTATGTTTGAGATGATATGCCTGAAATGTCATGAGCATGGTTAGTCTATACTTCATGTAAAAATGCCATGTATGAGTGTGAAAAATCTTTTTAAAATAAACTTTAAAATAAGTGCAAGCGTAAATGGAACTAGTCCTCATATCCTAGGACATCATTTTTCCTTGGAAATCTTTTGAAAATCAGGAATCATGTGGAAAACCAGGCCTCAAACTTCCGTATGGAAGACTAATATCATCATTAGGCTGATTTATGGTTCCATAAGTCCTTAACAAAACTTGTGCGATTTTATTGTATGTAGAATGGGCCGCATTACAAGTTATACTATTTGGACCAACGGCCGGAGATCCAAAGGCGTTTTCCTACATTTATTTCAAACAACAAAACTAAAAGTGCAACGAAATGCGGGAAATTTAAATGCAGTATTAAAAGCATGGAAGAGGTTTCTTTACTCATAAGTAGTGGCTTCATCACCCAGCCACTCTATGATGACATTCACGAAGTTGTCTTCCAAGAAAGGGTTTGCCTGATCTAATTCTGCAGCTGGAATTATATTTTCTTCCGACAACCACCTAGAGTTCTTGCTGAAATATTCGTTCAAAGGGCTGTTGAACATCTTAGATTTGCCCTTCCAAGCTGGAGAACCAATGAATGAATCTTTCTGGTTTTTCTGGCTTCCATGGCGTTCCTGGCTCTTGCCTCGACCTCGGCCTACTGTCTTAGGGGCAGACTCACTCATGTAGATTTTCTGATACCCCAAGCTCATCTTATGCTCGTTGGATTTCAACTGTATAGGAGTATTCATTCCTTGACCATACTTACCCAAACCCTCTCTTGGGTTGTACTCATACGCCAGTAGCATCTTGGCTGGTAAAAGGTTGGCTTCAGAGATACAAGGAGTTTTCATTCTTGCCCCTACGGGAGTGTGCACTGCTGCCACCAGCTCTAGGGAATGGTAGCTTGCTTCCAGCTTAATTTCGGGTTCAATGTAGGGAATGGCGCTGCTCTGATATGCTTGGAGATCAACTTCTCCATGTATGGTAATCACCTTCCCATCCAATACAAATCGTACTTTCTGGTGTAGGCTTGAAGGTACGGCTCCAGCCACATGAATCCAAGGTCTTCCCAACATGAATCCAAATGCGCTAGGCAAATCCATCACTTGGAAGTTTATAGAGAATTTGGTTGGGCCGATGAGCACATCCAGCTCAATCTCGCCCACTACTGTCTTCTTCATTCCGTCAAAAGCCCTCACGGCGGTTTTGGAGGTTTTAACCATCTCTTTTTTTATGCCCAAACTCCTCAAGGTAGCTAAATGGCAGATGTTAAAAGCGGATCCATTGTCAATTAGCACGTGCGCTACTCTCTTTCCTTTGCATTGTGCCGTAATGTATAAGGCCTTATTGTGTCCCCTCCCTTCTATGGGAAAGTCTTCATCTGAGAAGCTTAATTGGTATTTTAGAAGGATTGCCCCTGCAGAGTCCCCTAACTGCACATCATTGATAGTTTCAGGGACATGCACCTCATTTAATATCTTCAACAGTGCGTCTTTGTGTTTCTCTGAATTGATGAACAAATCTAATAGAGATATTTGGGCCGGCATGTTCCTTAATTGTTCTATCACTTCAAACTCACTGATTTTAATGATGGGCATGAGTTTCTCTGCGTCTTCTTTTGAAACTTCTCTCTTTTCGGATTCGCCTTCCCTAGGGGCGTAAAATTGTCCAGACCTCATTACAGTATCTATTTCCATCGTCCCATAGTCCCAGTGGACTGCCTTAGGGTCATACTCTTCCACCGGATAGACTTTTATAGTTACTGTCGTCAGGCAAGATGCCTCTGGTTCAGCTCTATCGTTTGCTTCACCTCTTGGAAGTCGAATCACAACAAGTTTAATCGGATAATCCTCTACCTGACTCAAGCCATCGAGCTCTTCTAGCTTGATCACCACAGTCGTAGCAGCTTCAATCATTGACACAGTGTTGCCAAGGTCTTTTGTTATAGTTTCATTTTCCAGCTGATGATGCCCGTGAATATCACTTGGTTCTGTTGTTATTGCAAATTCCGACTACTCTCTCATTCCCTTGAATAGTTCAACTGAGTTTTGCTGTCGAACTTTCGATCTTTCTGCCTTGGCATACTGCTCCGTGCTAATCTTGATGTTCATCGTCCGATCAAGCGACGATTCAGATTCCTTCAGAAAGGGCCTTGCCTCATCCTTCTGGATTTTTGGCTAAACAGGATCATCCATACCTCCCCATCCATCTGGTATGATATCCCCCATCCTCTGATAAAAACTAGGATGAGCCGAATATTTCACTTTGAAGTTTTATCCTCCATAATCTTCCCCTAGATTGTCTATGACTTCGCCCCTTTTCTAGTGCTTTAGCCATAAATCTGCGATCTGCCAGACTTCGCCTGCTAGCTTCTAGTTTGTCCTCATCAAGTTCTTCTTCTGGCTTGATAATCAGCTCAAAATCGCTTACCATACTTTCGTTCGGGATATTCCACAAGTTTCCCTATTCAGTTTTAATCACAAACTGAATCCCCTCCAAGCTTACAGAGGCCTCGACTCCATTGAATCTTTCATCGGTAACACTCGACATTATCCCCAAGCTCATCATCTTAGCGATACACAACTTCTTCATGTCAGCAGAAACTTCCCCCTCTTTTGGATATAATGAAGCGATCGCCAGAATGTTGGTTAGCTTAGGTATATCCACCTTCAGTTCAATGTGGTTTTCCTCTTCATCAGCGAATGTTGCCCCTACGGTTTGGTGATCAGGGAACGGGTTTTCTTGTACGTTCGGAGTCATATCATTAAACTTCAAAATCTGACTATCGATTAAAGCTTGCACCTTCAGCTTAAGGATATAGCAATTATCTACGTTGTGTCCTCTTTCACCCATGTGATAGACACAAGTTTGGCTCTCATCAAAGCCAGGATATTTAATAGGATTTTTCCTAGGAGGTTCTTTTGCCACCGAGTTTTGTTCCAGTAGCATCGGGAGCAGTCTGGATAAAGGCCTCGGGAGCGGAGAGAATTGCTTTTGGGGGTTGTCGCGACCTATCTGAAACCTCTCTCGAGGGATCCGGCGGGTTTAGAAATATTGACATCGGTCAATGGCGTGGACTCTCCCAAGTCCTACCTCGCGTGACATTGGATTTCTTTTCAGTGATTAGCAACCTAAAAAGTTACTAGGAGTCGCCACTAGCCTATTGGGGTCGGCTAGAAACCAATCAAGACATGGGAGTATCATCTCGATTCCTACGCAACCAGAGCTTTTGAGTTCGGAGACTTGTTTACGCTAACTAGATAATTAGCGCCCTTTCGATACCTAACCAGTTAATATCCTAAGGTGACCACACATTCTGCATATCATTTTAAGCTTACCAGGTATCTAACCAGTGCTAAATGATCATGCATAATGTTTTTCTAGCATTTCGTGTAATTACCTATTTACCCTTAACTTAGCAACAGGAAAAGTGATTAACAGGTAATTTTTCAAAAAACAGTGTTATAATAAACACTTAATCAAGTAAATATACCAAATAAAGACTGGAATAAGCGCATGCAATCCAAATCTATAATGGCGATATTTAAAGAAAGTAACTCCAACACGTGGATCGGATATACAAAAATGAACCGGATTGGACGTCGATCTTCAATCATCAAGCCTCAATGGGCTACCATTTCCATGGGCATCCTCGTCAATTGCCGCATTGGAACATCAAAATGGTGCATCAAGCCTTTGGAACATGCACTCACTCAAAGTAGATAGTTAGCAAAGTTCAGCCAATTAAAGGATAAAACGAGTGTCTCAAATTAAACTCTAATTATCGTGCTAATTTTACCTATTGAGATATGCATAATATTCAGTCATTCACATGCGAATTTTAAACTAAGTTATGCTAATTAAACATGAAGAACAAATCGATAAACATATAAAAAGCCTAATTGGGCAATATAATCAAATAAATGTATTTTCTATCTATTTCTTATTTTTTTGCATTTTAAGGCATTTTTCAGATTTTTGGATTTTTTATTTATTAATATTTTTTAATTATTAATATTTATTAATTTTTTATTAATTAATTAAATAGAGCCGGGCCCGGGTCGGGTTCTCGGACCCGGTCCTGGATCAGGTCGTTGGGCCTGATCCGGTCGGGGAGACAGAACCGGAACCGAGCCTGGCTGCACCGCACAAGACCAGGCCCACTTCCCTCACTCTTTTACCTTTTAAAAATAGGCCTAAAATTAGCTAAAGAACGGGCCAAAAATCAGCCAAAATAGCCCAACCGAGCAGCCCCACCCGATCAGCCTCCTTTAGTCTCCTCTTCAACCAGCCCTGGTGACAAACAAACCAGACCCAAGAACGAAAAAGAGGGTAGACCGGCCCAAGACTCACACAAACAAGACCTAAATTCACTACTGCTCATCATCTTCCTCACAATGACTTCTCTGTACATCCGAACGTCGATTTGATAGCCGCCCGCATCAGCAACCAGAGTCCGCTTGCCTCACCGCCGCATCGCCGGAATCCGCTTGCCACGCCACCGCCAGGTTCAGCTCGACGAGATACGTCGGGTCAGCTCGTCCTTTGCCGAGGTATCGACGAGACCGACAGCCTTCTCATACAGCCCTCTCTTACCTCATCGTTGCGGCGCCAGGATCCGTTCGCCACCATTTGTGGCCACGCTCGCTCGCCGCCGCACCGCCGGGGTTCGTTCACAGCACCGTCGCCAAGGAGCCCGTCGGACCTTGTGGGAGTTAACCGACTCTGCCCCCCTCCTACGCCACCTTCCTCTTTCCACTGCAGCTCCCCTTCCCAGCAAAACCCGACGATGCCGCTGCTTCCGACGACATCGCCGACCGCCGGGACTTGTTCGTCGCGCCTCTGCCTCAGTTTCAATCTCTCTGTCACCCGCATTAGAGTGGCACCGTTCGGAGTCTGAGCCCGCCGGACCTCCTGGGAGCTCGTTTCAGCTCTGTGCCGCTTGGACTCCCTCAGCGCACCATTCCCGAGTCACGTTCCGCTCGCGCACTGCCTAAGCTCACGTCCCAGAGCCGCTAGCCCAGCCGGACTATTCTAGTTCGCCTACGTTGCCTCAGCCGAGACTTCCTCTGTTCAATGCGCCCTTCATCCTTTCGCTAAAATCGAATCACTGAACCACTCCACGTCCTCAAGAGTTTGGTCTGCGTCACTCTCCTCTTCCTCATCCCGACGGAACGGCGACGAAGACCGAAAAAGTGGGATTACAACGACACAAAACAAGAAAAGCGACGGCCCGGGAACTTAACCAGTCGGCTGCCCTCGAGCTGGAGTAACATCGGAAGAAGGTGTAGTGGCGGATGGGCGGCGCGGAACCTTCCCATTCGCCTGTTCGGACCAACTCTGTTCTCTACAGAGCTCCTCTTCCCCCCATCCGAACTCGTGTGCCACGTAAGCTGAGCTTGGCGTCGCCTCTCATGCTCGCGAGATACCACAGAATGTCGGATGGAGGACGGCCACCGACACCAGCCACCAAACCTGTCTCACTTTCCTACAAACCAGAGGGGAACTCGAAAAAATAACAAAGCTTCGAACCGCTGTCAATCACCGGTCACCAACGACACCGTCCGTCGATACTGAAAACTCACAACGCTCCTTTTTCGCTACAAAAGATCGACGACCCTACCACTAGACGAGTCATGGAGGAACTGACTCAAACTCGGGCTGAACGTAAGTGTGGCACTGGTGGCCGAACGAGGCGGCTGGTCTAGTGCGACGAGGCGGTGGCTCGTGAAAGAGGCGTCGCTCTCTTCCTATCTCCCCTGAGCTACCCTCTCTTTTCTTTCTCTCCGCCTACCTCCTGCTCCCACTCTCTCTCTCTCGCACGAGCCACCTCTCTCCTCTCTCTCTCTCTCTCTTTTTTTGGCCCCCCAGCCTCTTTTGCTCCAGCTACCTTCTCCACGAAGTTTTTTTTGTCATGTGGCTGGGAGTCAATCCCGCTTGATGATAGCCCTCGGTCAACAAAGACCAAGTAAATGCATGTATACTTAAGTGTGATGTGATAGCGTGCAGAGAGTTGGTGATGCAAGTGAGGGGACCGTGACATGAGGGGGGCTGTACGTGTATGGGTCTATCTGAGGATGGGCGAAATGGGGAACGAGACAGGGAAACGGGTGCTCGCGTGGGCCCGAGAGGAGTAGAGAATGAGCCTGATCCGGTGCGTGGGCCGGTAGATCAAAAATAAAAGTTTAGGCGTCAAAGGAAAAAGATGGGAGGCCAGCCCATGGAAAAAAGGGTCCAACTTGGCACCTGGGCAGGCTAATCGAATCCGATTTTTTTCTTTTTTCTTTTTTATAAATAACAATAATAATAATAATTCTTTAATTAATTTTTTTTGTATTTTTCTATTTTGCAATAAGACAAGAAAAAATACATAATTAACTAATTAAATAATAATAATAATAATAATAATAATAATAATAATAATAATAATACGGGATCGTCAAAATTAGGTGTCAACAGGGGTGTCTCTTTCTAAGCTCTTGCCTTTTTGACATTGACCACGATGATCCTCCCTTGGTTTGATTAGAGTTATTAAACACCTTGGACTTATGGAGGTCTGGTATGAAGGCTATGTCTAGCCTAGTCTCTCTCTCCTTTTTCAGGGGGTATTGCTTTCTTGTGGAAGTTTCATGCGGCCTCCTTTCTCTTAAGGCCCAATCGTGTCTCTCGATCACCTTTATAAGATGAGTAAAGGTTTGACATCCTGAGGTGTTCAATCTGTCAAAGTATTCGTAGGGAAGCGCTTTTAAGAATAAGTCAATCAGCTCCTCTTCTAGAATTGACGGTTTTACTTGGGTTTCCAAAGCTCGCCACCTCTGGGCGTATGTTCTGATTGTTTCACCCCTCACTTTTAAAGTTCGCAGCAGGTCTTCCCTCGTCAGGGCCGTAGCTGTATTGAACTTATATTGCCTAAGGAAATCTTCTGCTAGATCTTCCTACCTATCGTAATCATCCAGGTCTAGTTCGATGAACCAAGCTAGGGCGGCACCAGCCAAGCTTTCTTGGAACATATTCATCAACAACTGAAAGTAGTCTGAAAAACTGCGCCATCTTACGCAGGTAATATTTGAGGTGAGCGCGGGGACAACCTGTTCCATTACACTTCCTCACGAAATCTGCCTCTTTGTAATCATGAGGGGTTTCGACTTTGGCGAAAGGAGATATCTTGTCAAAACGAGCCAGCTCATAACCCTGCCTGCTCAAACATTCTTCGATTTTGGCTATTCTTTTAGCCTCCACTTCAGTTTTCACGGTCTGCTTCCCTTTTTCCTCCTTCTCGAGGTTGATGACAACAGGGGGTGCCTTTGGCTATGACTGGACGTTCGGCCTTCGGATATCTTCCTCGACATGTTGGGCATCTTCTGCCGTTTCTTTGTCAGCCATATCGGGTGCAAAGGATGGACTTGAGTCGTTCTGGTTAGGAGCCACTGTCTGTCTCCTCCCTTGGTTTGATTAGAGTTATTAAACACCTTGGACTTATGGAAGTCTGGTATGAAGGCTATGTCTAGCCTAGTCTCTCTCTCCTTTTTCAGAGGATATTGCTTTCTTGTGGAAGTTTCATGCGGCCTCCTTTCTCTTAAGGCCCAATCGTGTCTCTCGGTCACCTTTATAAGATGAGTAAAGGTTTGACATCCTGATGTGTTCAATCTGTCAAAGTATTCGTAGGGAAGCGCTTTTAAGAATAAGTCAATCAGCTCCTCTTCTAGGATTGACGGTTTTACTTGGGTTGCCAAAGCTCGCCACCTCTGGGTGTATGTTCTGATTGTTTCACCCCTCACTTTTAAAGTTCGCAGCAGGTCTTCCCTCGTCGGGGCCGTAGCTGTATTGAACTTATATTGCCTAAGGAAATCTTCTGCTAGATCTTCCCACCTATCGTAATCATCCAGGTCTAGTTCGATGAACCAAGCCAGGGCGGCACCAGCCAAGCTTTCTTGGAACGTATTCATCAACAACGGAAAGTAGTCTGAAAACTGCGCCATCTTACGCAGGTAATATTGTCGCGACCCGTCCGGAAGCGGACGCGGCTAATGGATTACCAATCGCAGGTCTTGGATCGGCGCGAGCCCTCCCAGGCCCATACCAAATCGCGGCGGGAGTATTTTTCAGGAGGATTCGACGATAAGAGTCGATCGCTTTCGACCTTAGTGTGGTCGTGGTGGCATGTGCAACTTGTGCATGCATTTGGAGTCGCCACCGGTCTTTCTTGGAGGGTAGACCGGAAACCTTACTGATCGATTGGGAGAGATCGATCAGTTCTACGGAACCAGAGATTTTGGGTTCGGGGACTTGGTTACGCTGGTGTCGTTACCAACGCCCTTTCGGTACCTAACGCTAGTGATTTTCCTAACTAGGATTTCATGTAGGCGCAATTTTGGGTGATGTAAGTCTGACTTTGCACATTAACCAGTTTAACATGCTCACGTAATCATAATAAATAAATAGATGTCAATCACATAAACATCTATCCTACGTGGTGATCATGGAATTATGATTTAATGGGTCTCGAGCCAATGAGACCACATTTAATCATTTTAATATTTTAATAACGGAGAGCCGCTCTTCGCTTTTTCTTGGTTTCTTGAACTCTTCAAGAATTGGGCCCCAAAGAGCTCGCCGACTTAAAAGGCTCCCCCACGTAATCCTCGTAGCATTTACATCAACAATTGACTATGCTAAAAATAAAGATTACATGAAAAATAAAAGGAGTACGCAGCCTCCATTTAATAACTACAACCCCAAATATATAAATAATCATCATACATTCATATATACATCAATCACATTGATTAGGGATTTTTCCATGATCACCACCCTTCCACGTAAGTAATAAATTCACAATTTAAAACTTATGAAGGCACAATAAAAATTCTACGTTGAATCATATTCAGAATTTTTATGTAAAATAAGATAGCCATAAATTTTCGATTCAAAATTGATTTAGTCTCAATTTTTGCTACGTTGATTAATTTATCATATAAAATAATCAACCTCCATTAGCCATGTAAGACGAACAATTCGTTAATACATATTGGCCATAGTATTGCAAAAATTGCAAAAAATCAATTAAATGCACGAAAACACCTAAGGATCGGCTCTGATACCACTGTTGGGATCCACGTAACACGTAGCGGAAATAAATAACAACCCATACATGTATCTCCAGAGGCGTACTTCGTGCATTTCAATCGAAAAAAATCACAAAGCCTCAAAGGGAGTAAATAGATTACCTCTCGTAGCGTGCTTGAACGGAGGTGTCGGTTCGATGTTTTTCGATCTCAGCCTCCACAAGTGTTAGGCATCTAGTTCGGACGCACCACCAATTGACGAACGGGGAGACGACTAATAACTCCACAACAATTGTGCTAGCAATATGCGGAATCAATATTCCGAACTTAGTATATTTTGCTCACTCAAGATTATGAGAATATAGAGAGTGTTTGTGTTCTTCTCTCTAAGCTCTCAAAAATTTGCACACTCTACAAAATGTCTCTCTCCCTTCAACCTCAAAACTCTTGCCATCCTTTTATAGCCAAAAATACCTTCCAATAAATTGTATTTAAAAATAGCACTAACAATTATAAATTCTATCTAAAAATAGCACTCACAAATAAATGACATTTAAAAATAGCACTAACAATAGCACTCACAATTTATAATACAAAAATGCTATTTAAAAATAGCACTAACAATAGCACTCACAATTTATAATACAAAAATGCTATTTAAAAATAGCACTAACAATTATAAATTCTATCTAATAATAGCACTCACAATTTATGATAAATAAATGCCATTTAAAAATAGCACTAACAATAGCACTCACAATTTATGATAAATAAATGTCATTTAAAAATAGCACTAACAATAGCACTCACAATTTATAATACAAAAAATGCTATTTAAAAATAGCACTAGCAATAGCACTCACAATACAAAAATGCTAAAAAAAAAGGCACTAACAAAGGTGTTAAAAATAATAACCATTATTATTATTACAAGAGTTAAAGAGGTTACCAAACAGTACAAATATGCATAACGTATAAATACGTATGACATATAAATACGTAGAGCATACGTATACATCCGTGAAATCGGGGACTAATTGAAAGAAAAATGTGCAATTAAGCCCTTTTGGTAAAAATTGATTAAATTGGACGGTAAATTGACCTAATTGCACTTTAAGACTTTAGAATCCAATGTCATAGCTTATAAAAAGTGAGAATTGAAAACTAAAAGACTCGAAAATGATTTTTTTTAGGCTCGGTTCGGGTTTATGTTTGTGAAGGAACATATTGACCCGAGCCGAATTTTTGAGATTTAAAGTGACACACTTGAAGAGGAAATTAAAACAAAATTATCGAATATTTTTGGGTATTTTTCTGACCACGAATGGTATTTTTCTGATTTTTTGGGTATTTTTATAATTAAATAAACTCGAAAAATATTAAAAATACCGAAAAATATTTTTTGTTCAAAATTGGTTCCTAAGGTTAAACCAAGGCTTCCAAAGTTGATTTTGTGATTTTATGACCTTTTTTGATATTTTTAATTAATTTTAAAGAATAAAAATCACAATAATAAATGGTAAAAAAAATCAGGTGTCAACAAATATTTGAGGTGAGCGCGGGGACAACCTGTTCCATTATACTTCCTCACGAAATCTGGCTCTTTGTAATCATGAGGGGTTTCGACCTTGGCGAAAGGAGATATCTTGTCAAAACGAGCCAGTTCATAACCCTGTCTGCTCAAACATTCTTCGATTTTGGCTATTCTTTTAGCCTCCACTTCAGTTTTCACGGTCTGCTTCCCTTTTTCCTCCTTCTCGAGGTTGATGACAATAGGGGGTGTCTTTGGCTGTGACTGGACGTTCGGCCTTCGGATATCTTCCTCGACATGTTGGGCATCTTCTGCCGTTTCTTTGTCAGCCATATCGGGTGCAAAGGATGGACTTGAGTCGTTCTGGTTAGGAGCCACTGTATGTTTAGCTTGGGAGGCTTCCAGCATTGCCTTAATATCAGCCATCATAGTCGCCATAGCAATCATCTGGGTTTCCAGCATGCCTACTCGTGGGGTCAACTCCTGTTGTTCCATTCTTGTCTTAAGTCTAGTACGAAAATGATGCTTTGGTAGTTCCGTAACTAGAGTGCACCTATTTATTAAAAAATAACAAGTGAGTGTTTCTTCAGGATTGACAAAATGAAGTATTTGATTCTTCTAATTGCATGTTTTCTATTGGTGAATGAGAAAAAGGACTACCTTGTGAACCTTAGTCTCACGTGGGAAGTTCTTTTAATTATTCTCCAAAAGAATTCGTGAAATTAAAAGAAGCGTAATCTTTTACGATAGGTTTTATGCATTTATAAAGCATGTTTACGCTCATGCACATGTGTCCAAAGTAATATTTAATACAAATGAGTATGCTGAAAAGGCATCATAATGTTTGCTCATTTTGCACTTGACAGAATAGTCTATTCAAGTCTAGGGCGTTTGAGGTCTAAGGTATCCTCATCATCCCAATATAGATCAATCTCTTCAGTCGGGATTCTTCATCTTCCGAATACGACGGCGATCCCACATCTTCGGGTATATATGGCTCTATCCCAGACACGTATGGTACGATATATTCAGGTACATAAGGCTCGACAAAACTGCGTTTGGCCGCCTCAAAGTGTTGAATATATTATGTGGTAGCCCTGTGAATTCTCTTCCTGCGAGTCATATCCTCTGGTCATCTTATATCTTCAGCTTGAGAGTTCTTCAAAGAGCGTATAATAAATTCCACCTTAGCTTCAAACTGTTTCTTCTTTTCTCCTATGAGGGTCTCCTTCGGCATGTCAAATGAGAAGATACCTAGTTGCGGTGGTGAATAGATCTTCTTCAACGCTCCAAACTGTCGGATAACCCTTTTCGAATAATACGCAGTATCGCCTGTGAATCCTAGCAAATGGACTGGGTCTTCGTCATTACATGCGACCTTGACTTTGCCCAGTGTTGGCAATCTAAGCCGCCATCGAAGCTGTTTTGGTTTTAGAGTTCCAAGGAATTTCTTCCAGTCTATAAAGTTGAACTTAGGAATGTGTGTATGAGTTCTGACAAAAGTTTTAAGAGGATGGGCATCAGAGCTAATCTCAGTGAAACCCATGTGGATATGAAATTTTTTGATATGAGACGTGAACCACAGATACATAAGATCACTAGAGGCCCTAAAGATTCCCTTCTTGTTTTTCTTGAAGCGGTTTAGGGAAAGGAAGGTTTCAGCAAGGATAACGTTCGAGTAATCCCGCCCACAACAAACTTGTCTGACCACTACAGCCATAATAGGGTCGAAAGTAACGGACGAGATCAAAAATAGCACAAAGCTAAAGAAGGCCAAAACAAAGGCTCTACCAGATTTAGTTCCCTTAGCGGCAGGGAGATTAGGAAATCTATCTAGAAGGAAAGATAGGGAAATTCGCCCAAAATTACTTTTGGCATCTACTTTGACTTCGTCGAGGCTTGTATCAAGGAATTCAGCTAGTTGACTCAAGGACTCAAAACCTATGAGAGGTTGGACTAGTAAATGTGTAAATTCAACTCCAATGGCGGCGATGTACTCTTCAAGAGTAGGGGTAACTTCCAGCCCTTCCATGCAGAATGTAGCGGTGGTAGGATCCCAATAGAGCGCCATGGCTTGAATAAAGGCAGGTGGGCACTCAATCTTCAGCAGCTCCAAGAAATACCCCAGTCGTGATTTGGCGTATTTCTGGCTAACTTCGCCCATGCTATCCCACCATGATAGGAGCTCGGTCCGGGGGACTTTGAACACTTGAATATCATTCTTTCCCATCAAGCCTAAAATATGCAAATGATTTTGAAAAGTCAATCGTCAAAAATTACTTTAAACATGTGACTATGCAAATGCCATGAAATATGCATGGGCTGACTTAATTGCATAATTCAATTGGAGAAATGGAGATTAAAGCCTTTTTCAGGTCTGGAAAACCCGACTCAAAGTCTAATTTTGAATTTCAGGCAAGTGAATTATGCAATTTAGTCAGGTTCACTCTAGTGACTAAAGGAAATAACAGAGTCACATTCCATTGGTCAATACATCAAATAAGAGTAGAGCATAATGAATCCTTTATTACAACCAGGGTGCCTAATGAAAGAAAGGTAAAGAGAGACTTTGCAAACAAGAAAGCCATAAAAAACCCATGGAATGTGAGGATCTAAGCCATCCCTTCCCAAAGGTCTAATCTTCTTCAAAATGGTAGTCAGTTGGGAACCCTCCCCCAGTTGAGTGTAAGGGGTTGTCTTCAATGGATTGGTCGAGGGGTCTCAACTCCTTTGGCCATTCTCTGGTCCATGGTATAATGACTTTAGGGGTCTTCTCGTGTCTCGCCTTTTTGAGTACGATGCGCTTCCGTTTTGTCTTGGTCGCATGGCGTCTCCTTTTTCCCCAAAGGGTGATCATGGGTATATCTTCATTAGCCTGTCGTTCAGCCTTTCGACGAGCATACGCTTCCCTAGCTAAGCGGTTGCGATGTTGTCTCTTCATCTCCAAGTAATTCTTAAACATTTCGTCTGCTTGTCGCTTAAACCTGAGGTTATCGACAAGCAGACGACAAGCATTTATCTCGATTGAAGGTCGGAATCACCCATACCTTAATCGAGTATTCAATCGGAACACAACAGAAGGTGATCAGTCCGCAGCTCGTAATCCCACACGTTAAATTGCACAGCCGAGGGTGATCAATCTGCGGTTGGCACGTACCTGGGTACGAAGTTCCATAATTGAGAACTAGCTCTTTTCCTGGCGTCTGCGGCTTTAGTCTATAGCTCATTCCATGAGAGTACTTAATTTGGGATGTCACACGCGCCGAGCACCTTTATGAGGCTGATGAATCAGGTGTTTCGTCCTTTTATTGGTCAATTTGTTGTCATTTATTTCGATGATATTTTGGTCTATAGTGCATCAACTGAACAACACTAGCAGCATTTGAGAAGGGTGTTTGAAACATTGAGGGAGCATAAATTATATGCTAACACCAAGAAGTGTCACTTCATGACTGATCATGTGACCTTTTTGGGGTATATTATATCCAAGGAGGGCATTCGGATGGATCCAGCTAAATTGAAGCTATTACAAACTGAGAGATTCCGAAAAATATTCATGAGGTACGTAGTTTTGATGGGCTTGCGTCTTTTTACCAGAGGTTTGTTCGGGATTTCAGTACTATTATTGCACCTCTTACGGATTGTCTGAAAGGAGGTAAATTTGTGTGGACTAAGGAGGCAGAAGCTGCCTTTCAATTATTGAAAAAGAATGTGACTGAGGCACCTGTTCTAGTGCTTCCTGACTTTAGTGAGATTTTTTAAGTGCATTGCGATGCTTCAGGCGTTGGTATTGGGGGTGTCCTGAGTCAAATAAGTAAACCTGTAGCATTCTTCAGTGAGAAGTTGAATGAAGCAAAAAAGAAGTATTCAACTTATGATAAAGAATTTTATGCTATTATGAGGAGTTTGGAGCATTAGAGGCACTATCTGATTTCGAAGGAGTTTTTCTTGTTTTCTGATCATGAAGCCTTGAAATATATCAATGGACAACACAAATTGAACGCTAGGCATGCGAAGTGGGTGGAGTTTCTTGAAGCTTTCAGTTTTTCCATGAAGCATTAGGCGGGTGTGCTAAATAGTGTGGCTGGTGCATTAAGCTGAAAACACTCTTTGCTATCTACAATGCAGGTAAAAGTTCTAGGCTTTGAAATTTTTAAGGATTTATATGTTGATGATCCTTATTTTGGAGATATCTAGAGGAAGAGCCAAGCGGAACCTTTTCAGCAATTTCAGGTTGTCGATGGTTATCTCTTTAAAGGTAATAGACTATGCATTCCTCAATGGTCTTTGAGGGAGTCTATTGTTATTGAGGGGCATGGAGGAGGTCTAACTTGGCACTTTGGCATGGATAAAACGATGGCCTTGTTGTGCGAACATTTTTATTGGCCACAAATGGAGCGAGACGTGAAGCTTTTTATAGAGAGGTGACGGGTATGTCATGTAGCGAAAACCAAGAGTACTAATGCTGGCCTATATATGCCTCTATCTGTTCCAGTCGCACCATTGGAGGATGTTAGCCTTGACTTTGTCTTGGGTTTGCCAAGAACGTAGCGGAATAAGGATTCCATCATGGTGGTTGTTGACATATTTTTGAAGATGGCACGCTTTATTCCATGTAACAAGACCTTTGATTCTTCGCAAGTCGTTCGATTGTTCCTGTAGGAAATTGTTAAACTGCATGGAGTTCCTAAGTCCATAACCTCATATCGTGATGTGAAGTTTGTAAGTCACTTCTGGCGTACTCTTTGAAGGCACATGGGCACGAATCTGAAGTTTAGCTCTTCTCATCATCCTCAGACTGATGGTCAGACAGAAGTTGTCAATAGAAGTTTAGGAAATTTGCTGCGGAGTTTGATTGGAGATAACCCACGGCAATGGGATTTGGCATTGCCTCAGGCAGAATTTGCGTATAACAGATCTAGGAATCGTACTACAGGCAAGACCCCTTTTGAGGTGGTTTATGGGCGTAATCCAATTACTCATTTGGATCTCACTCCATTACGAGTTCACAAGCAGTTTAGCTTAGACACTGAAAAACACGCAGAACAGATCAAAGAGTTGCATTCCTAAGTCCATAATCAGATCAACAGACAAAACATGAAGTATAAGCAGCACGTTGATAGGCGCAGGAAAAGAGTTGTCTTCAAGGAGGGTGATCTAGTTTGGATTCACCTCAGTAAAGAGCGTTTTCCAGCAGGCAAGTTTGGCAAGCTACAACCTAGAGCTGACGGACCCTTCAGAGTTCTGGAGCGAATCAGTGACAATGCTTACAAGATTGATCTGTTGGGTAAGTATAATGTATCCGGAACTTTTAATATAGCAGATTTGTCACATTATCACACGGACGAGGAAGAAGACCCTGAAGAGATTGGCGACAATGAAGATGAAGCAGATTTGAGGGAGAATCTTTTTTGCAGTGGAGAATGATGCAAATATTGCGTGATATTTAGGCATCTTTTATTTTTAGGTAATTTTATATTTTTAGGATGTTTTCGTAATTTTGCGAATCTTATTGTCGTTAGAGTTAGCACCATATATAAGTTTGTTTCGAGGGTTTTGAGAGTAGTTTTGAATATTTGAAGAATATACGATTTGATATCGTTTCTGAGAGAACAATGATTGTTCCTCGATCTATCGATTTTGTTCTTCATCGCCTTCTTTCTATCGTATTTCGGCATCAATTTGAAAGACCTTCTCCTATCCAGGAAGAAAGCATTCCAATTGCTCTAATTGGAAGTGACATTCTTGCTAGAGCTAAAAATGGAACTGGAAAAGCTGCTGCATTCTGCATTCCTGCCTTGGAAAAGAATGATCAAGATACCATGTTATTCAAGGTTTGTGTCGTATCTTGTCTTATATTATTTTGGATAGTGTGTGAAACTTGTGACACTACTTTGAGTTGATAACCTCTGCCTTAAACTGAGAAGAATAAGCCAGAAGGTGGACTCCAAGCTATCTTTCATGTTGTGTGATCGGCAAATTTAGGCGGACTGCAAGCTCATTAGAGGTCAACTTAAATTGTTGATTCTTTTTGCAGTTGTCGCTAACATATGCTATTGCACCTAAAACTTTGAACAGTTTCGCAGCTTAGCTTTTTGGCAAATCAGGCTGCTCAATGCCCTTGAATTGAAGTGAGACAATATTTATTAAGAGATTTGCTTCACTTGAGCCGCTTTGAGTCTTTATCATTAGAATTTTTTCATCATTGCAACTACATTACGTAGGTGACTTTGGTGTGAAAACAGAAAAGTTAGTGACACAAATAGTAAGTTGGCATACTGTTGTTAGTAAGTCATCCAGTGACTCGTGTTACTTGATGGAGTTACTTGTGACTTATGTGATAACTCTTTAATTTGAAAACAGAAAAAACTACTATCTAGACCTACACAAAGCAATCAGCAAGCTAGTAGCTTATTAATCTTTCAAGTTTTCTGCATCCTTTAGTGTGTTAATGAACTGGGATCTACTATACAAATTCTGTGAATGGAAAAAAAAAAAAAAATGGTTCCAAAAAGCAGCCATATTACATTCATTTTAAGGATGGTCATCCCCTTGTTTTTGCTGCTTTGTATGATTCATGGAAGAACTGAGAAGATTCATCACTCTGTTAATTCAAATTTCACTCCCTGTGTGTAGTGACTTTGTTGAGAAAATCCTATTTTTTCTTTTCCATCTCTTGTTTGCTATTTTTTTTTTATTTTAACTCATTTCCTACCTCACAGCTGCTTTGCTTGAATTCAGGCCCAGCAATGTACAATCTGCCGGCCTATGATGATCCATATGTAACTTTTGTTTTGTTTTAGCTGATCCTGCTCCCAAATGTCGACTTTATTTGTCCGATTTCTCTTATTACTCTTTCTCTGGAGAAAAGATAGCAAAAGTCTAATTTGATCTGATTAGATCTGCTTGACTTTGTATGGACATACGATTCACAGCCTGATCACTGAGCAAATGCTTTTCCGCAGGTGAAATTATTTATACCTTTACCATTCTCACAACTTCATCATCTCCAGCTTTGGAGTGGCTACATGGTAAACAATTCTCGTTTTAGCTTTCTCATATCTAATCAGATGGTATCTCTCAGTATTTTACAATGACTTTCAGTTTCCATTTAAGATTTTTGAAAACTAGGAATGACTACTGGAGGATCTTAAAACTCAGGGTTATAGCTTTTTACACTGAATTGGTCCATAGATGTTCGGTTTTTACCACCCATTCAAGGTCTTAAGAGTCAGTTTCTTCATCACATTTCACAGCAAGTTGAGTGACAAAATTGCAGTTTTCCTGGTCATCTGTTTATGTTAACCCGACATGCGTTAGAGACACGGGGGACATGGGTTATGCAATATTGATTAGAGACGAGAGGAATTACGTCTATATCTTCACTGAACCTCCGCTGCAAACATGATGCTCGTTATTTTAGGTGACAAAGAGTCAACTGATACATGGCTGGGATGTTCGTCTTCTTCCAAATTTGATGAGAGCCAGATCTGGTAAGAGCCCCATGATTGTGGAAAGATTGGATGAGATATGCCTTATGTAATGTACCTTGCTTATAAAAAAAAATTTCGTTTAGAACTGGTACCTACTGACACCTGCAGTGGGCAAGCCATCGTTTGATGGACCAGAATGCATTAAGGAGGTAAGCTCTGTTTGGCTTATCTTCTTCATTTGGGACACTCACATCAAAGTTTCGCCTATAATGCCAAAGAATTTTACTCATAAGGGATAGTATACAAAGCCTTCAAGACTTCATGAACGGAGCACTAGAACGTTGATAAAAGAACTTTGTATTTGCTGCTTCACGTGCAATATGCCTTTGGTTTCTTAGTTTCTTTATTCGTCCTAGCTAATAATCATAGGAACTTGCTAATAGTTGTCATTTTTTTTTTTTTTGCTTTGAAATGTGCTTCCATGAGTGATTCATAGCTGATTATGTGGAGGTATAATTTTTGTGGATAGTTGATGATCTCCTGAAGTTCCATGTGAAGAAGATGTGGTCAAATTGCCATACAATGGAGATTGTTATCTACATCCAGACGAATCTTAGCTGGCAGAGATTGAAGTATCGAAGATAGTTTCTTTCTCTTGATCAGGACTTCCATACATGTTCTTTAATTTCGTTTATAGGGTGTGCAGATTCTTTATAGGGTGTGCAGATTCTTTTAATTCCTTTATGTTCTATCTTCTACGAAACTTGCACGATGAGCGGCCAATGCCTCCAATGTATTTTGTTTTCCTATTATTATAATATTTAGATCTTATTACTTGCTTAATCAATGATAACTATAAATTTTAGAAATCAATTGTGCTTTAATTAGATTTAAAATAAAAAAATAAAAGAAATCATTTTATCAAACGATCACAAATTTTAAAATCGTCCCGTGCCCGGTTGTCGAAAAATTCATCGCTAGAGAAGAATAAAAAATTTAAAAAAATTCGCCGCTAAAGAATATATTTCTTCGCTAACTATAATCTATTTAATATATTTTCAATTTCTTATTTTAGTGATTTTCATCTCTAAAATAATTTAAGTAAAAAAATAATTAGCAACGAAAAACATAATTCGTCGCTAAATTGATGAAAATTCAAATAAAAAAGAAAGAAGTAGCGACTCGTCGCAAATTTATTTAAATAAAAAATAATTCGTCGCTAATTTGATGGTAATTCAAATAAAAAGAAATAATTAGCGATGAAATATTTTTTCGTCGTAATTTTCGTGTAAGGACGCCAGAACCCGATGACATCTGAAAGTTGACACCATCTAAAGTAACAATATTGACCTGGCCTAGGTCAATTGCTAAACAATAAATCCTCCTCAATAAGAAGCCTCGCTAATCCACTGCAAAAAATCATTCAGTAATCACATCTCAACATTTTTTAACGCGTTACCTAGCGTGGATCTTTTTCTCCAAAAGACCATTCAGAGACTGGGCATTAAACTTTAGCTGTGACCTCCGGATTTTATGATTTAATTCTAATGAGATGCAAAACAATCAATCAATCATTCATGCTGATCAAACTCCTATTTCAAAACAATTGAGTCATGGCAACAACTGAAGGGCAATGAGTAATGACAGATGCACGCCATCGCTCGAGAAGCATCATTCAACGAGATTGGAAGTTCGAGATTGCGTTACATATTTGATTCAGTACCCTGATCTAGTCGTAGGCTTGTATCAACCAATTTCCCAAGCATCAGCTGCATCTTCAAGCGACTCAGCTGTTGCCATGCCACCACACCTGCTTCTGACACAACTGGGCCCGACCCATTGCTCTCAGCAGCCACGGAAGCAACATTGCCATTGTCATTGGCACCTCCAACCTCATTTCCTCCATTGGGCTTAGAATTAGAAACGTAGTAATTCCTTGACCCGGTCAATCTTCTTGTAAAGGGATCATACCCACCCTGCCTCTCGAGCATTTAGGGTCGTCAATTCACACTCTTCAATCCTGAGGCACTGCCGAAATCCTCAGCCCTCTTCTTTCTGCTCATCTCAGCAAGCTTCATAGCCTAGCCGTTCCATCGGTCTTCTGAGTGAGCTTGTCGAGTGGCCTCCATTTGCTGAATTTTCTCTTTGATCTGTTTGAC
Source organism: Rhodomyrtus psidioides (assembly GCA_021437785.1). Taxonomy (NCBI): domain Eukaryota; kingdom Viridiplantae; phylum Streptophyta; class Magnoliopsida; order Myrtales; family Myrtaceae; genus Rhodomyrtus; species Rhodomyrtus psidioides. The sequence continues at coordinate 2,452,575 of JAILYB010000103.1, read as the reverse complement.
TTCAGCCTCATCTTTTCTTGCATCGTGCAATTTCCCGTTCTCTCCCCAGCCTATCCTTCTCAGCTGCAATATTCATTGGCCCTGATAAGCGGTTTTTTCCTCCTAGAACATCTGCTTCACTGTAGCAGCTGAGTGAAACAAGTGCGTTAACTTTCTTGATGGCGATGGCCTCCTCCTTTTCCAACATAACCTGTTTGCTAGGCATCCGTCCACCGCTCTGGCCCACCGATTAAAATCCCCCCTGAAGTGGTGGGGAATCTGAAACCAATCGTCATCTGCCACCTAGCTTGCGGAGTTTTCATTCCCCCACGTAACATTTAAGTACTTGGGGGTCATCTTATTTTGTAGCTTATATTATTGTCGATCTGGATCTGAGGCATCATCATTTTGGACAATGCAGACCCGATTGGTTGGCTGTCTACCTTTTGACATTCCGATTCCAAACCTCACGAAGCAACCAATAATTAGACCGACTTTGCCAGTTTTGATCTCCGAACTGTAATTTCTTTAACGTCCTCCAATTTAAGTACTTGTGCGTTATTAGTAGGGGGTGAGCGGTTCCCGATCCGGTCTGGTTCCTATTTTTCGGAACCGCAGACCGGACCGGCAACCCTTGAAATTGAGAACCGGACCGGACATCGGTCCGATCCGGTTCCTGGACGGTTATAAGGAACCTGTGTTCATGAAAAAACTATGCATATGTTTGAAGCAAAGCAAAACTTTTTGGAAAGTGTTTTTTGATGGATGATGTTGAAGATCGTTTGCTTCCAAATTCTGATCGGACGAATCATGAAGCATGCTAAAAAGGGGAAGCACAAAATGGTTGATGGAACCACTAATTTAAAGGTTCTTTGCTTCTTCTTTCTGTGGATTTTGCATGAAGGTAGTCCTAGTTCCTCAGTACCTCCATAAAGGCGGATGTTCCCAATAACTATTATAACACTGACATTCCGAAATAACCAATCATATGGTACTTCTTCTTCAAGTTTATTGAATGGAAAGTTTAGATCCCGCAGGGGGTGCTCATTCACTACAAAAAAACACGGATTTAGCTACGAAATTTTGCTACGAAAAAAATTCGTCGCTAATTTGCGACACAAATAGTGACGAAAAAATAAGTTTGTCGCTATTTGCGACGAAACAACTTCGTCGCAAATTTAGCGACGAAAACAGTGACCAAATATGTTCATCGCAATTTAGCCACGAATTTAGCTACGAAAATAAATTTCGTAGCTAAATAGCTACGAAATTAGCGACGAAACAACTTCGTTGCAAATTTAGTTACGAAAACAGTGACCAAATATGTTCATCGCAATTTAGCCACGAATTTAGCTACGAAAATAAATTTCGTAGCTAATTAGCTACGAAATTAGTGACGAAACAAATTTTCGTGGCTAATTAGCTACGAACTTTGCGACGCAATTCACATTTCGTCGCTAATTTGTGACGAAACACCATTTTCGTCGCTAAAACTACATAAATAAAAATAAAAACAAAAATAAAAAATTCTTTAATAAACTTTAGCAACGAAATGTAAATTACGTCGCAAATTTTGCGACGAATATTTGCCTTTCGTCGCAAATAATTTAATATTTTTTTTAAAATTTGCGACAAAATAATAATTTTGTAGCAATTTTTTATCTTTCATTTAAATTGTTCTAGCATTTGCGACGAATTTAAAATTTCGTCACAAATTATTTCTGGAAATTTGCGACGAATTATGCATTTCGTCGCAAATTAATTCATATTTTCTGGAAATTAGCGACGAAAACATATTTTCGTTGCAAATTATTTTTGTATTTTTCTTTATTTTTAAAATTGTTCTAGCATTTGCGACGAACTTAACATTTCGTCGCAAATTTTTAGGAAATTTGTGACAGATTATGAGTTTCGTCGCAAATTATTTTTTTTGGAAATTTGCGACGAAATAATATTTTCGTAGCAAATTATTTTTTATTTAAATTATTCTAACAATTTGCGATGAAAGGCTAATTGCGTCGCAAAATTTGAGACGAATATTTGCAAATAATTTAATATTTTCTTAAATTTTGAGGCGAAATCATGCTTTCGTCGCAAATTATTTTTTATTTAAATTGTTCTAGCATTTACGACGAATTTTATCGTCGCAATTTTTTTTATTTAATTTGTTCTGGCAATTTGCGACAAAGGTTAAAATTCGTCGCAAATTAATGTAATTTTTTTGGAAATTTGCGACGAAATCTTTCTGCCGTCGCTAATTATTTTTTTCTTTTTATTTAAATTTTATTAGCAATTTGCTACGAAAGGTTCATTTCGTCGCCAATTTTGCGAAGAATTTTTCCTTTTCATCGCAAATTGATTTAATTTTTTAAATTTAATTATATTTAGAAATGTATTTACAAAGAATGAATAATAGGGGGAAAGCATGAAATTTCTTGATGTTCAACTCTTGACATATTCGACAAAAAAGTTCTTGACATACTTATATGTAATTTTTCTATAGGGACGAAACAGTTGTTCGTCGCTACTTATTATCCTTAATTTATATTTTTTTAGGTTTATTATAATCTTTTTTATATTTATTACATATTTAAAGTTGTGAACAAACAAAAAATAGAGTTTAATTTCTTTTTATAAAATATAACATAGAAAAAATTTCGATTATTTGGGATCCTTGCTTTCTTCAATCAGTGAATGACTTAAAGAAACACTTATAATACTTCGTTTAGCTTGGCTTATTAAAAACATGAATAGGCTATTTATAGCCTTAGAAACCCACAAGTCATTCGGAAAATTTTCCACAAAATCAAAATCTTCCTGATAATCATATTGGAATTGAAATTCGAACTTTCAAATAAATTTTTCCTTAAACTATTTCATAAAAAATTGATAGTTCATTGTGTGTTCATATGCCATTATAACTATAAGTTTCAACATTCTATATAACTTTTCTAATTAAAAGCATGAGATCATAAATTTTCAACATGACCCTTAGAAACCCATAAGTCATTCGAAATTTTTTCCACAAAATCAAAATCTTCCTGATAATCATATTGGAATTGAAATTTGAACTTTCAAATAAAGTATTCCTTAAACTATTTTATAAAACTTGATAGTTCATTGTGTGTTCATAAGCCATTATAACTATAAGTTTCTAACGTTTTATATAACTTTTCTAATTAAAAGCATGAGATCATAAATTTTCAACATGCCCCTTAGAAACCCATAAGTCATTCGGAAAAATTTCCACAAAATCAAAATCTTCATGATAATCATATTGGAATTGAAATTCGAACTTTCAAATAAAGTTTTCCTTAAACTATTTCATAAAAAATTGATAATTCATCATGTGTTCATAAGCCATTATAACTATAAGTTTCTAACATTTTATATCACTTTTCCAATTAAAAAGCATGAGATCATAAATTTTCAACGTGCCCCTTTTCGAATCTTGCATATTCCTCGCTAAATTTTCCCGTGAGGAGGTAACTTGAGTTATCATCTGGAAATGTACTGTTTCTTATGTTGAAGTAACTTGAGTTATCATGGTGCACTTGAGTTATAGGAGAGGTTTATCCAAGTCAGAAATTGATTCCCGTGAGGAGGTAATAAGATACTTTATGGCCTTTCTATTCCAGCTTTTCTTTTTCTGTACTCAGCATTTTCTTTGCATCCTTTTGGTCCCGATGGCTTTATTATTCTTCATTAGCATTTTTCTTATTTCTTCTCTTGTTATATCTTAACTTAGTTTGTAGTGGCCATGGTGCTTATTGCTTTTTCATGGAAGCATGACACAATTTACCTTTGTTATCAAGGTAAACGAGACTAACTATGGGGAGGAGCATATGGTGCCAAGCTTTGGAGAACTTTTTGGTTAGAGACTGGACAACTTTCTAGGCAGCGATAATTTTCACTTTGACATTTTTCATTTTTTATTAGCTATTATTGTTTATTTGATTACTGTTATTGTTCATTGTGTTTTATAGTATTTAGCCACTTTGACAATGGTAGATGAATGTATTTAATTTTCATATTATTATAATATTTAGATCTTATTACTTGCTTAATCAATATTAAATATAAATTTTTAGAAATTAATTTTGTTGTAATCAGATTTAAAATAAAAAAATAAAATAAATTATTTTATCATACCAACGAAAGTTCGTCGCAAAACCCGTTTTGTGCTCGGTCGTGGTAAATCGAAAAATAAAAGAAAATTATTTTGGAAAAATTAGAATAATAATGAAAAATTTTGGCAAAATTCGTGGCTAATCTCGTGTCGCAAATTCTAGCGAACGATACGCTTTTTCGTCGCTAAATTTGGCGATGAAACATCATTTTCGTCGCAAATGTTGCGATATCAAATTAGCTACGAAAAATCAATTTCGTCGCAAATTTGCTACGAATCTGGTTTTCGTCACAAATTTGCGATGAATCACGATTCGTAGCAAATTTGCTACGAATAACACTTTTGTCGCAAATTTGCTACGAATCAAGATTCGTCGCAAAATTCGTAGCAAATTTGCTACGAATCATCCTTTCGTCACAATTTGCGACGAATAACCATTTCATAGCAAATTTGTTACGAATAAAGATTCGTCGCAAATTTGCTACGAATTTCCGAAATTTCGTCGCAACGTTTGCGACGCAGAGTTAGCGACGAATTTTTCTTGCGTCGCAAAATTCGTCGCAAAACTTTTTTGCTAAGAATTTTAGCGAAATTTTCGTCGCAAAATTCGTAGCAAAATGCGTGTTTTTTTGTAGTGATTGCCCACAGTCTAGTCCAAACTCAAAAAATGCAATAGACACGTTGTCTGAAGCAAAGCAAAGCAAAACCTAAGCCTAAATAAGTAAACATTAGATTCCAATCCTATCCTGAGCCCTGAACCGGGAACCGGATCGCTTGATTACTAATTCCAATTTTAGGAATCGGGAACCAGATCATCAGTCTCGGTCCGGTCCGGATCGAACGGTCTTTTTTGCTCACCCTTAGTTATTAGCCATTGTCACAGGAAAAACCTGTTTTGATACCAAATGATGCAGATGAAAAGATAATTGAAAAGTGATTCAAAAAGATAAAATTTTATTCTGAATGATAATGATAATCCTAACAATGACTTAGGCGACTATTTACAAAGAGGTCACCCTTCAAGAAACAAACAAATACTCAAAATCAAATAACAAAATTAAAAGATATTGATAACAGGGAAACTTTTCAAAACGAATCTAAAATATCTTATGTCACAATAATCAAGGGAAACGACAATGATCACGCAATCTTCTTTAATTGTCGAAATCAACGTAGCAATATGTATCTTCTAAGATCTCGCAATCTTTTTTTATTTGATATGTTGTCCGCTCTTACAACACTATGAACGTTTCGATGTACGCATTTGCTAACTATTCTGCATCATGAGGAGTAACTGAAGCAATCAAATCTGCTCATCATGAAGAGACATACATCGATAAAGAGGAGCGAAAGGAGCGACGTTACGTGGGAGTGAGCGGGGGAGCGAGGTCGCGTGATCGAGCCGGAGAAGGAGATGCTAGGGTTCTGGACGAGAGCATCGAGCGGCACGAACGAGCCGAGCTCAACAACTTCATGGGAATCCACATGGTTTCTCCTGCTAAATCTCTACCGGAGAAAATTTCGGACGGTGGAACAGAAGAAAAGAGTGGGGGGAGTCGTCTCAGAGTCGGTCCAGAAAGCACATTTTAAGTAGACGGTGGGTCGCATTCGAAATTGTCCAATCTAAATTATTTCATTTATTTCGTTCATAACCAATTTATTAGGGTACAAACTTCTTGATCTATACCCAACTCGATGCAAATCCAATTTATCGAACTATATTGCTAAAAAACTTACATATTTATTTAAATCTATGAAAGTTAGTTCTTATAAATTCAAAATATATATTGCTAAATATTATGGATAATCTTTACATACGACGTAGTTTTTTTTTTTTTTGTTGAACACATTAGTTTTCTTTTAATCATTTTTTAATCACTACGTTGACTTGGCCTTGCACCTTCAGCCAACGTTGGACGTTGCCTTGTCACTCTGTGGCCCCATCGCATCGTTCGTTCGTTTGCTCGCTCGTGCATCACTATGACGCACATCGACTCCGCGGCCCTGTCGCCTCGCTCGCTCATTTGTTTGCTCATCATGCACCACGATGACGTGCCTCGACTCTGCGGCCCATCGCCTCGTTCGTTCATTCACTCGCTCGTGCACCACGATAATGCGCCTCAACTCCGATTTAGTATTAAAAGAAAACAATGAAAAAAAAATAAAGAACGAGCGAGCGCGTCATCGTGGTGCATGAGCGAGCAAGCGAGGCGACATGGCTGCAGAGTCGATGCGCGCCATAGTGGTGCATGAGCAAGCAAACGAACGAGCAAGGCGATGGGGACGCAGAGCGACAAGGCGGCATCAAATGTTGGCTAAAGGTGCAAGGCGAAGCCGACATAGTGATTAAAAAATGATTAAAGGAAAACTAATGTGTTCAACAAAAAAAAAGAAATTTAAAAAAACTACGTCGTATGAAAAACTTAGTCGTATTTGTAAAAAAAAAAAAACTAATCTCTTCAACAAAACTTAGTCGTATGGGAAAAAAAACTAATGTGATCAACAAGAAAAGATAATTTAAAAATAATTAAAAGAAAAAAAATTTAAAAAAAGTATGGATGTTGCATCTTGCTCGGCAGTTGGCACTCAAAGTGCCAAGCGGGCCTTAAGAGTGCCGAGCGGGCCTTAATGGGCCTTGCTCAAGGCCCTCTCAGCACTTTGAGTGCCGAACGGGTGCCGCTCGGCAATAAGACTGCCGAGCGGTACCCAAAACGGAAAATATTTCATTTCTGCTCATCAACATGTAGTACTATATGTTATGTAACTTCCATAAAAATTTCGGAGACAAATGAAGTCTCTAAGAGGGTGAACCATAGCCCTCTCTCAGTTAGCTCAGAATCCATCCGATTTTCTTCCAAAAATCACCATAAATTAACCATACCTCCAAAAATTATGAAACCAATGGGAAAATGTCAATGACATCTTGAACTAACTTGTGGTGGTCGGCTGTCGGCCAAAAGGTCACCGGAGGTGGTCGTCGTATGGACCGAACAGAGGCATAAAAACTGGTCGGGCGAGCAGACTGACTATGGAGGAAATGAAGAGGAAAATGAAGGAAATGGCAAGGAGGGGAGAGGGTGGTCATCCATCTGCTGGAGTAGAAGACTAAGAGAAGATAACCCTCAAATAATTGGAGCAAATTTGACATGATGGCATTTAATGCTTGGTTTACTCAAAGGATGACACATGGCAAAGCTTCTAGAAGGTCTTTGTCATCCATTGACTTCCTTTGGCTTCCTCTCCAAATAATTTCGGCAGCCTCTAGGGAAGGGTGGAATGACTATTTTGCCCTTCCATCTTTCTTAAGGCAAAGGTTAAAGGTTGAGGGGCAAAATAGTCATGTGGCATTATTCGTCTGAAACTTCGTTTTTCCTCATTTTGAACGACCATTGGTGAGGCGACGTCAAATCCTTTTCAAATTTTGAAATTCTTCATTTTCAATTGCCAATTCGGCCTTCCATTTCATATCTCAAGTTTCGAGGGGTCGGAAATCCAGAATGTCACAATTCTTCCCCCCTTAAAGAAATTTCGTCCTCGAAATTTGTCAGCTTCTTATCCACTCAGTCTTTTGAGTATTGACGCCTCACCGCTACCTCACTCTTTCGGTTACCCTCTTTCATGATTTAACTTTCTTACTTGTCCCTTCCGACACCCGTCATTTTTTTCCCCAGGATTTATTTCCTTCAATCCTTAATCTATACTCACTTCTCTTTATTTTCTTTCGACATCCATACCCCCGTTAGTAGTTTCCCTCAAGCATTCACATCGTCCCTTCCATTTGCCTATCACCATTATTACTAAATCCTCGCCAGAATGCACTCCTTAGTGCTCATGCCCTCAGGCGTATCATTCTCTTTATACATCCGTTCGTACTAGCAGAGATTCAAGGGCTTAATCAACTTGTCCTCTATTATCCAAATCGAGCTATAGCTCTCTTGATTCCTTAAGCATTTTCATGATTACTACTGTAGTAATCCGCTCTCGACTCCATTCGAAAATTCCCTTGGATCAAAGTAATCCATCGACTTTCATGGTCATGTCTCTCTCTTATAGGCACGTCTAATGCTCAACCACATGTTAGGCTATCCCAACTCTCAGTCCACATTACCGATAGTATTAAGGAAAATCTTGGCACATCATTGTGCCGTCTCAGGGAACACCATAATTCTCCTTTCGGACTCCGATGAGACCATCACTTTAGGTTCACCTTCAATACTGGACTCATACTTTTGTCCATGAGACCTTAAGAATTCTATTCATTCCCATAACCCTTTGAGTATCGGGGCTTGTGCCAATTTGGGGTTTTTCATGGTCAAAAAAATAATTTTGGGTAAAATTGTCACAAGTGTATCAGTTTATGGTTTTTGGTGGTATAAACCCTAAAAAATAATTAGTGACAAAAAATAATTCGTCGCTAATTTGACGATAATTCAAATAAAAAGAAATAATTAGCGATGAAATATTTTTTCATCGTAATTTTCGTCGCTAATTAGCCGTGAATATTGTTTCGTCGCTATTTTTATCGCTAATTTAGCCATGGATAATTTTTCGTCGCTAATTGGCGTCGAATATTTTCATCGCTAAATTCGTCGCAAATAGCAACGGATTTTGTTTTTGTCGCTATTTTCGTCACGAATTAGCGACGGAATTTCTTCGTCCCTAATTTTCCTAGGCTAAAACCTTGTTTTTTTTTTTTAGTCAAAGTGAAGAAAATGTTCTCTCTGTTTCTTTCTCAGTGACCAAAATATTGAGATCGCGGAGAGTTGTATCCACGATATTGCTCGCACAATTGAAGTGGTGATCATCCGCAAGTTCTTTATCTTCCATTCGACGTTTTGGTGGTATGTTTGAACTAGAGATCTAACACTTGTGGGGCTCGAATCGGAGAACATTTGAACCATTTTCATTGCAAGCATGCTACATGAGGTAATCCGTTAACCCACCTTCGTTAATTATGATTTTCGGTTGAAACGCACGAACAACACTTTTAGAGATACATGTATGGGTTTTATTTCCGCTGCGTTATTTTATATGTTTTATTTGCCTATGCATGTTATGCATATCGCAACAGATCTCTCAATCTAGAAATGAGGATACTAACAATTTCCGCATCACGGACAGAATGTGATGAGGAAATCAGCCCCACCGGCGCAAGTAAAGGTGCTGCTCTTGTCGTCGAAAGCGTAGCTGTAAGCTTGAGGGCACTGGCCTTTGAAGATCTTTGAGTAGTCCGTCGGGGGGCATGTCTGCGGCGACTTATACGCCCCGGTGCAGCAGTATTGCGGCTGGTTGAGCGCCCGGCACGCGCTCTTGCACGCCACCACGCTCCCATCCGACCCCTTCACCGCCAGCTCCGGGGGGCATACAGAGTTCACGTTGCTTGGGCAGCTCGTGGTAGTGCACCCCACGCCACTCCCCTGTGGGGTCACGGAGAGCGGCAGGTTGAAGCCATCCACGAGGCTGATGTCATAGGTGTCCTGATTACCGGAGCCAGCCGCTGCGAGGGTGAACTCCGCTAGGGAGGCTGGCGGGATCGCCCCGGCGCCGTTACAGCTTACCTGGCCGGAGGCACAGTCCGCTGTGGCGCAGGTGAACTTGCCGGAGGCATCGGTGGCGCAGCCTGTCCGGCCCCACACCCGGCCAGACGTCCACGTGTCCGGGACGTCACTGATAGTGGAGGATGCGCCTGAGGCGAGCTCGAAACCGGTTGAGGATAGCTGTGCTCCTCCCCCACCGGTCAACGTCCCGGGCCAGACAGTGTAGGGGTGTTGACACCTGATTTTTGACCACCTTTTATTTTAGTTTTTACTTCTAAAATTAATTAAAAATAGCAAAAAAGGTCAACAAATTACAAAATCAACTTTGGAAGCCTTAGCCTAGCCTTAGGAACCAATTTTGAACAAAAAATATTTTTTTAATTTTTTAATATTTTTTGGAATTTATTTAATTATTAAAATAACCCAAAAATCAGGAAAAATACCATTCGTGGTCAGAAAATTACACAAAAATATTCAGAAATTTTATTTTAATTCTATCTTTAATAATCCATTCGTGGCAAATTTTTTGGCCTGGTTCATGGGGTTCCTTCACAAACCTAATCCCGAACCGGGCCTAAAAAATCCTTTTCGAGCCTTTTAATTTTCAATTCTCGGTTTTTATAAGCTATGACATTGTATTCTAGAGTATTGAAATGCAATTGGGTCAATTTGCCCTTCAATTTGATCAATTTTAACCAAAAGGGCTTAATTGCATAAAAATCTTTCGATTTAGTCCCCGGTTTTACAATTTGTGAAATTAAATTTCACACGGGCACACCCATTAAAATTAAACACCTCTACCCTATATTTTTCATCATGCTGAATCCATTGGTGGGCTCAATTTTGAATAATTCGATCGTTTGGACCTTCGATTTGGGGAAATTCGTTTTCGGATCCTATGGACAATTTGGGGTTTTCATAAAATTTCAATCAATTGATCCGTGAAAATACCCTTATTGAATAGAAAATGTGCCAAGGAGTCCGATTATGCCATCAATTTCATGAAAATAGGTCGAATCGGGGCTCAATTTGAGCGAATTGGTCGAACCGGGCCGGTCGGGTCAGACCCGACCCGACCCGGTCCGACCGGGTCTGCAACATTGTTGCAGACCGTGGCCGACAGTGAGGCAGGGGAGGACAGGGGCGAGATGGGGCGGCGATTTTTCAAAGAAAAAGCGGGCGGCCGAGCGTGGGAAGCAGGTTGCCAGACGAATATTCGTTGCTGCAAGCGCGAGGGCATCAAAAAACGGGCCGGTCGGCCACGGCGGAGAGGGAGGCTCGGGTTTAAAGGGGAAACAGGGCCGAGAGTGCCGGGAGGATTTTTTGAGCGAAAGGCAGCGAGAGGAGAGTTCGGGGACCTTCATCATACCTCACTGATCACCGCCGAAGCATCCACCGTCGCCGACGATCCTCGGACAGGTCGGTACGCCGTCTTTACCCCTGTTTCCATAATGCATATCGGGTGCTCGACGAAATGTCTGCCTGCACGTTTTTCTTTTAACCCGCGGTCGGTGCATTCCCGAGCTCCATTTGTGCGTGTCTAGCCTCAAGCATACATTAAAACCGACTCTAAGCTCGCTGTGCCCTTTTGTTGCATCAAACCGTGTTCGCCGAGGAGGCCCGACCACCACCGGCCTTGGTCTCGGCCGTGAGCTCGTGCCGGCGCGAACCCGAGGATTTCCAGCTCTAAACGAGCTGAGGTAAGTCTCTAAACCTCTTTTAGACGTTTTCTGAACGGTCGGGGTAGGCTTTGAACGTTGAAAATTTTTGGAAAATCCCTCTCCGGAGCCGAACCTGTGGGGGTTCTTTTTGCCGATTTCCGATGCGTCCCCGGCCGTTGAAATGCTTATATTTTGATGCTGAATGTTTGAGGATTCGAATGATGCAATTTGGGTAAAAAAATTCGAAGATCCGGAGCCGTTTTGCATTTTCCGGCGAGAATTCCGGCGAAGTCGCCGGAATTTTTACTATTCATCGTCTTCTCCGGCGACTTCGCCGGCGGTCAGCGGTCAACGGCCGACGTGGCGTGCCACGTAGGCAGCCACGTCAGCCGGGTGGGTCCGGTCCGAGTATTTTCAAATAAAATAAAATCAACGGCCCCGATCGTGCAACGTGTCGCGATCTCGTTTTTTTGGAAAATTAAATAAATGATTTTTGAATAATCGATCCGGCGGACGAGGATGTGCCACGTGGCTCACTGAGGGACGTCCGATCTTGTACAAGATCGGACGCACCAGAGGAGGCCACGTGGCACGTTCTAGAGCGTCCGATTTGTAGGTTTTCTAAAAAATGAAAATAATTAATTTTTGATCCGACGGCTATTATTGAGCCACGTGGCTCTCTGTGGGTCGCTCGATCTAGTGGAAGATCGGACGCACGAGATGAAGCCACGTGGCACAACGTGGACCGTCCGATCCGGGGAATTTTCGGATAATTAAATAAAATACATAAAAAATCAAAAAAATTGTAAAAAATAGAAAAATGTTTAAAAAAATAAAACGGTGTCGTTTTAGGCCGGTGTCGACCCTTAGGGTCGGGCCGGGCGCCCGAGAGGCGCGGGCCGGGTTTGACCCGGCCCGGAAAATATTTTTAAATATTTTAAAAAATTCAAAAAATAATAAAAAATAATAAAATAATCAAAAAATCAATAAAAATGGAAAATCATAAAAAAATTCAAAAAATTCGGAAAATTCAGAAAAATTCTAAAAAATTCCAGAAAATAGGAAATGGCCACATTCAACTGGCCATCACCTGTTTCGGGTCTTTGGACCCCCGGTCTTTCCAGAAATGACGGTTTTGCCCTTCTGGCAAACCATCTTCCAAAAAAAAAATTCAAAAAAATCCAGGAAAATCCCAAAAAAATAGGAAATGGCCACAAACAACTGGCCAAGGCTCATCTCGGGTGTTTTGAACCCCGAACCTTCTTGAAAATGACGATTTCGCCCTTTGGGCGAATCGTCTTCCAAAAATTGAAGAAAAAATCAAGAAATTCCAAAAAATTCTCAAAAATGGGAAATGGCCACAATCAACTGGCCATGGAATATTTTGGGTAATTCGATATCCAAACCTTTCAAAAAATGACAATTTTGCCCTTCGGGCTAATTGTCCTCGAATCTTCCCATTTTACCCCTAGTCCTAAATCGCATCTTCGCTAAGCCCTCGTGGCTATACTAGGAGGCCCATGATTGCAATTGATATGCATTGACATGATTTATTTATGCACTTGACTTGCGCTTTCATTATATTGACTGTGATTTGATAGGACTAGTCTTCCAATCTGCATGAAACCCTGACTCATACCTATCTCACCCAAAATCGCGCCTGCATGAACTCTTAGTTAAGAAAATCACTCGCGTTAGGTACCGAAAGGGCGTTGGTAATGACACCGACGTAACCAAGTCCCCGAACCCAAAATCTCTGGTTCCGCAGAACTGATCGATCTCTCTCAATCGGCCAGTAAGGTTTCCGGTCTACCCTCCAAGAAAGACCGGTGGCGACTCCAAAAGCATGCACAAGTTGCACATGCCACCACGACCACACTAAGGTCGAAAGCGATCGACTTTTATCGTCGAATCCCTCCAAAGACACTCCCGCCGCGATTTGGTATGGGCCTGGGAGGGCCCGCGCCGATCAAAGGCCCGCAATCCACATTTCAGAGTGGGGGCCGCGATCGGTAATCCATTAGCCGCGTCCGTTGATTTTCGGACGGGTCGCGACAAGGGGCACTTGTTGGTGAAGGTGAGCATCGCCGCACCGGCTCCTCCTGCAAACATATTATAGGCGTAAGCCATACAATCGACGTACGTAGATTAATCATTGTACTCCTAGAACTTCGAATTCCCGGATCCCAAACAAGAGCAAAGATGGCGACCGTGCTTACCTGCGAGGACTAGGAAAGGCATGAAGAGGAAGAAAGATGCTCTTCCGTCCATGATTGAAAGCTTGAGATTTGTTTCGCTCCTCGTTGTCACTTTATATTCGAGGAGATATAGGAAGGATGCTGGGGAGGCTAAGTGGAAATGACTTGAGAAATTCTTAGATGATGGAATTATATATAGACTGCTTGAGTTGAATTATATTACGTACACGGTACGTCCTTTTTCTGGTGCCATAACTTGTAATAACCTCTGCTGAAATGCAAGGAGGGATGACTAATGGGCTGTGCCGGTCTTTGAGGACCTTAACTTGTAATAAGGGGGTTGCAGAAGTTTCTTGCGTCAGATTTTTCCACGGAGAAATTGTGGAACTATATGAACCACTTTGACGTGGTACCAGTCAAGCAAAATGACACGAGGAAAAATGGAGAAAAATTGTCCAAGTCATAAATATATTATATTTGACCAATTCAGTCATAAACATTCTCACGGTTTGCTAATTGAATCTATCAGATTAATTTCGACCGAAAATTGCTGACGTAGATACGAACCGTTATACGTGGCACGGCCAACATTGACATGAGTAATTTTGTTAATTTCTTTTTTATTTTTCATTTATATTCTTATTTCTTTTATTTTCCTTTCTTTTTTTCTTTTCTTTCCTTATTTTTTCCTTTTACTATGGCCGGCGAGGGTCCACTAGTCGAAGGCAACGAAGCCCCCCCAATGGCCTCTCCTAGATATGAGCAAGGTAACTTCGCGCGTGGCCGAATTGGGCCCGACAACTCTCGCCGACCACAGTAAAAGAAGGGATGAGAAGAAAACAAAAGCAAAGAAAAAAGAAAAGAAAAGAAACGAAAAAATTAATAAAATATAAATAATTTAAAAAGATTATTTACGTTAGTACCGGCCATGCATTTCGTAGGTAATTAATTCTTTTTTATTTTAATTTTCACCGAAATGCCAATTTCGTCGCTAATTAATTCTTTTTTGTTTTAATTTTCAGCGAATTAGCGACGAAACATGTGTCCGTCGCTAAACAGTTTCTCGCTAAATATTATTTTTTATTTAAATTAGATTAGCGACGAAACATCTATTTCGTCGCTAAGTAATTTTTTTTTTTTAGTTTTCACCGAATTAGTGACGAAACAAGTGTTCGTCGCCACCTTTCATCTCTATATATTATTTTTATTTAAATTAATTTAGAGACGAAATTATCATTTCATCGCTAACTAATTATTTTTTATTTTAATTTTCATGAAATTAGCGACGGAACAATCGTTCCTCGCTAATTTGGCGCCAAACTTCTTTTTTCGTCACTAATATTAGTTTTTATTTTAATTTAGAGACGAAATTAGCATTTCGTCGCTAACTAATTCTTTTTTATTTTAATTTTCATAAAATTAGCGACGGAACAATCTTTCCTCGCTAATTTAGCACCGAACTGCTTTTTTCGTCACTAATATTAGTTTTTACGAAATTATTTTATCGACGAAATAAAAATTTCGTCGCTAGTTAATTCTTTTTTATTTTAATTTTCAGCAGTTTAGAGACGAAACAAGCTTTTGTCGCTAATTTAGCGACAAAGGAGTTTTCTTCGTCGCTAAATATTATTTTTTAACATTATTTTAGCAACAAAATGCAAATTTCGTCGCTAATTTATTCATATTTATTTTAATTTTCATTAAATTAGCGACGAAACAAGCGTTCGTCGCTAAACAACAAGAATAAAATATTTAAATAAAAAATATAAAAAATTAGCGACGAACAACTAGTTTCATCAATAAATATTATTCTTTATTTAAATTAATTTGGCGAGGAAACGCTGAGTTCGTCGCTAATTAATTTTTTATTTTAATTTTCACCGAAGCGCTAAATATTATTATTTTTATTTAAATTAATTTAGCGACGAAATTCCAATTTCGTAGCTCTTTAATTCTTTTTTATTTTAATTTTCATCGAATTTGCGTTTCGTCGCTGATTATTATTATTTATTTAAATTAAATTTGCGACGAAACGCCTATTTCGTCACTAAGTAATTTTTTTTTTATTTTAGTTTTCACCGAATTAACGACGAAACAAGTGCTCGTCGCTAAATTTTATTTTTTATTTAAATTAATTTAGCGACGAACGAGTTTTTTCATCGCTAAATTTTTTTAAAAAAAAATATTTTAGCAACTAAATGAAAATTTCGTCGCTGATAAATTCATGTTTATTTTAATTTTCATTAAATTAGCGATGAAACAAGTGTTCGTTGCTAATTTAGCGACGAATTGATTGTTTCGTTGCTAATTTATCAACGAATGGTTTGTTTCGTCACTAAAATTTTTTTTATTTAAATTATTTTATCAACAAAATGGCAGTTTTGTCACTAATTAATTCTTTTTTATTTTAGTTTTCATAAATTTAGCAAGGAAACAAGTGTTCGTCGGTAAATATTATTTGTTTTTTATATTAATTTAGCGATGAAACGTAAATTTCTTCACTAATTAATTCTTTTTCCATTTTAATTTTCATTAAAATTAACGACGAAACATTCTTTCATAGCTAAATATTATTTTTTATTTAAATTAATTTTGCGACGAAATGCCAATTTCGTCGCTAAGTAGTTCTTTTTTATTTTAATTTTCTTTTATCAATTGCTATAAGCTTCGTGAATCTTATGTAATTTTTCTATAGCAACGAAAGCAGTTGATCTCGCTAATTACTATCCTTAATTTATATTTTTTTCAAGGTTTATTAGAACCTTTTTTATATTTATTACATATATAAAGTTGTGAACAAACAAAAAATGTAGGTCAATTGTTTTGATAAAATATAACATGGAAAAAAATTTGACTTTGATGAGATACTAAATACAATAGAGTAAGGATCTATTCGAAAACGATTTGATTTGCATAATATCTGATCCCTAAAAATACATATTGTAATTGTGTCATTCACAAAAATGAGATCGAGCGATTTTTTCTTCTAATTTTGAAATATGGATAAGATACTATAAGCGAATAAGAGATGTTCTAAATCAATTAATAAAGTTTTCAAAAACATTAGAATGATCAGTTTTTTAACAAGGTACGGAATGTATCATCAAATATTCAATGTGATTCTATAAGTTCTAGTTTCGTTCAATATTAGTAACAAGGATTCAGAATATCACACGTTGATCAACCAAAGAAAGATTCAATAACTAAAAGAAAGATCGATACTTTGGGATCCGGCTGAAATGGTAAGGACGGATGACTAATGGGCTGTGCCGGTCTTTGAGGACCTTAACTTGTAATAAGGGGGTTGCAGAAGTTTCTTGCGTCAGAAATTTCCACGGAGAAATTGGGGAACTATGGACCACTTTGACGTGGTACCAGTCAAGCAAAATGACACGAGGAAAAATGGAGAAAAATTGTCCAAGTCATAAATCTATTATGTTTGACCAATTCAGTCATAAACATTCTCACGTTTTGCAAATCGAATCTATCAAATTAATTTCGACCGAAAATCGCTGACGTAGATACCAACCGTTCTACGTGGCACGGCCAACATTGACGTGAGTAATTTTGTTAATTTCTTTTTATATTTTTTTATATTCTTATTTCTTTTATTTTCCTTTCTTTTTTATTTCCTTTCCTTATTTTTTTCCTTTTACTATGGCCGGCGAGGGTCCACTAGTCGAAGGCAACGAAGCCCTCCCAATGGCCTCTCCTAGATCTGAGCAAGGTAGCCTCGCACGTGGCCAAATTGGGCCCGACAACTCTCGCCGACCACAGTAAAAGAAGGGATGAGAAGAAAACAAAAGCAAAGAAAAAAGAAAAGAAAAGGAACGAAAAAGTTAATAAAATATAAAAAATTGAAAAAGATTATTTACATTAGTACCGGCCATGCATTTCATAGCTAATTAATTCTTTTTTATTTTAATTTTCACCAAATTAGCGACGGAACAAGTGTTCCGTCGCCAAATATTATTTTTTATTTAAATTAATTTAGCAACGAAATGCCAATTTCGTCGCTAATTAATTCTTTTTTGTTTTAATTTTCAGCGAATTAGCGACGAAACATGTGTTTGTCGCTAAACAGTTTCGTCGCTAAATATTATTTTTTATTTAAATTAGATTAGCGATGAAACATCTATTTCGTCGCTAAGTAATTTTTTTTTTTTAGTTTTCACCGAATTAGCGACGAAACAAGTGTTCGTCGCCACCTTTCATCTCTAAATATTATTTTTATTTAAATTAATTTAGAGACGAAATTATCATTTCATCGCTAACTAATTCTTTTTTATTTTAATTTTCATAAAATTAGCGACGGAACAATCGTTCCTCGCTAATTTAGCGCCGAACTGCTTTTTTCGTCACTAATATTAGTTTTTATTTTAATTTAGAGACGAAATTAGCATTTCGTCGCTACCTAATTCTTTTTTTATTTTGATTTTCATAAAATTAGCGACAGAACAATCTTTCCTCGCTAATTTAGCGCCGAACTGCTTTTTTCGTCACTAATATTAGTTTTTACGAAATTATTTTATCGACGAAATAAAAATTTCGTTGCTAATTAATTCTTTTTTATTTTAATTTTCAACAGTTTAGCGACGAAACAAGCTTTTGTCGCTAATTTAGCGACAAAGGAGTTTTCTTTGTCGCTAAATATTATTTTTTTAACATTATTTTAGCGACGAAATGCATATTTCGTCGCTAATTAATTCTTGTTTATTTTAATTTTCATTAAATTAGCGACGAAACAAGTGTTCGTCGCTAATTTAGCGACGAATTATTTGACGGTAATTCAAATAAAAAGAAATAATTAGTGAAGAAATATTTTTTCGTCGTAATTTTCGTGTGAGGACGCCAGAACCCAATGACATCTGAAAGTTGACACCATCTAAAGTAACAATATTGACCTGGCCTAGGTCAATTGCTAAACAATAAATCCTCCTCAATAAGAGCCTAGCTAATCCACTGCAAAAAATCTTTCAGTAATCACATCTCAACATTTTTTTAACGCGTTACCTAGCGTAGATCTTTTTTCTCCAAAAGACTATTCAGAGACTGGGCATTAAACTTTAGCTGTGACCTCCGGATTTTATGATTTAATTCTAATGAGATGCAAAACAATCAATCAATCATTCATGCTGATGAAACTCCTATTTCAAAACAGTTGAGTCATGGCAAAAACTGAAGGGCAATGAGCAATGACAGATGCACGCCATCGCTCGAGAAGCATCATTCAACGAGATTGGAAGTTCGAGATTGCGCTACATATTTGATTCAGTGCCCTGATCTAGTCGTAGGCGTGTATCAACCAATTTCCCAAGCATCAGCTGCATCTTCAAGTGACTCAGCTGTTGCCATGCCACCACACCTGCTTCGGACACAACTGGGCCCGACCCATTGCTCTCAGCAACCACGGAAGCAACATTGCCATTGTCATTGGCATCTCCAACCTCATTTCCTTCATTGGGCTTAGAATTAGAAACGTAGTAATTCCTTGACCCGGTCCATCTTCTTGAAAATGGATCATACCCACCCTGCCTCTCGAGCTTTTAGGGTCGTCTATTCACACTCTTCAATCCTGAGGCACTGCCGAAATCATCAGCCCTCTTCTTTCTGCTCATCTCAGCAAGCTTCATAGCCTAGCCGTTCCATCGGTCTTCTGAGTGAGCTTGTCGAGTGGCCTCCATTTGCTGAATTTTCTCTTTGATCTGTTTGACTTCAGCCTCATCTTTTCTTGCATCGTGCAATTTCCCGTTCTCTCCCCCGCCTATCCTTCTCAGCTGCAATATTCATTGGCCCTGATAAGCGGTTTTTTCCTCCTAGAACATCTGCTTCACTGTAGCAGCTGAGTGAAACAAGTGCTTTAACTTTCTTGATGGCGATGGCCTCCTCCTTTTCCGACATAACCTGTTTGCTAGGCATCCGTCCACCGCTCTGGTCCACCTCTCTGGCCCACCGATTAAAATCCCCCCTCAAGTAGTGGGGAATCTGAAACAAATCGTCATCTGCCACCTAACATTTAAGTACTTGGGCGTCATCTTGTTTTGTAGCTTATATTGTCGATCTGGATCTGAGGCATCAACATTTTGGACAATGCAGACCCGATAGGTTGGCTGTCTGCCTTTTGACATTCCGATTCCAAACCTTACGAAGCAACCAATAATTAGACCGACTTTGCCCGTTTTGACCTCCGTACTGTAATTTCTTTAACGTCCTCCAATTTAAGTACTTGTGCGTTATTAGTAGGGGTGAGCGGTTCCCAATCCGATCCGGTTCCCATTTTCCGGAACCATGGACCGGACCGGCAACCCCCGAAATTGAGAACCGGACCGGACATCGGTCCGATCCGGTTCTTGGACGGTTATAAGTATTAGATAATGTCTCGAGTTTGAACCGTTTATGGGTTATATCGGTTCTGTTAGGAAAGAAATCCAAAGAATTCTAATTAGATTAGAATTGCTTTTAAGGTCATATAAGTGATATATGCTTGAGATTTTGTTTTCTGTTGAAAGAGGAAATATTGGTCAGGATATATTCTTCAATGACGTACGTCCAACTCCAGCAAAGCCAAGAAGAATATTAATGGGTCCCGGTCAACATATTTGTTGTTGACTAGCTTAAGGCCACATAATAACAATAATAAAAGAAAGATGTGGACTTTTGGGTTGGTGGTGCCACACAATCATAAGGGGTTTTCTAGCAGAAAACTCTGTGGCCGACGTAGACTCCTCCAGCAGAAAAGTGCCGCGCGAACAAGAGGACAAAAGGGAGAGAGTCCCTTTCCTTGCGTTGACCGCATATTGAAGAAATAAAACGCACAGGGCGTTTTATTGAGGGCACGCTGCACGGTGGTTCTTGGTGTGCCGCACAAGCAGACGCCGCACGGAGATAGAGAGAAGCCGAACGAGAACGAAGAGAAAGTCAAGGGCGTTCTTGGTCTAGCCGTTCTTATTGCAAACAAGATGAGTATTGATATTTTTCTGTGAGTTTTTTCTAAGTGAATTCTTTGTGAGAAATTGTTAGATTACTTGTGGGTTTTGCGTTGAGCTTAATCTAGGTGCGGGAAACACTCGAGTGCATGAGTAATTGTAAATCTGACTCTTCGATTATAGTGGATTATATTGCTGGCTCTCCCCGTGGACGTAGGTACCGATCTCGAACCGAACCACGTAAATATCTGGTGTCCTTTATCGTTCCTCATAATTTCTCTGGTGATTTCGTCTCGACATATTTGCAAGATCCGTGGTCGTTTCCGCGTTATCGTCGTTATAATCTCAACAATTGGTATCAGAGCTACGGTTAGAATTTCAGCAGTTGATTTGGGGCTTTTGCTTGTTTGATCATTGTCTGGAAATTCTGTTACTGCAATTATGTCTGGAGCGAAATTTGAGATTGAGAAATTTAATGGGAGGAACAACTTTGAGTTATGGAGTCTCAAGATGGAGGCATTGTTAACGACTCAAGGTTTGGTCGAGGCATTGGAGGGCAATGATAAATTGCCTGAAATAATGGAAGATGCCGAAAAGGACAGGTTAATCAGAAAGGCGAGAAGTATAATCAGGTTGCATTTATCGAATGAGGTATTGATAGAGGTAGCCGAGGAAAAGGATGCCACAGTATTGTGGGCTAAACTTCAGGCACTCTATGGTATGAAAGATTTGAAGAATCGCTTGTATATACTGAAGATGATGTTTCAGTTGCGGATGGTTGAAGGCACATCTATCAGAGCCCACTTAGATGAGTTTGATAAACTCATGATGGACTTGAAGAACGTCAACGAGGCCTTACCTGATGAGAAACAAGGTATGTTGTTGTTAGCATCTCTACCGGATTCTTTTGAGCACTTTATAAATTCATTACTTCAGGGGCGTACTGCGATTACCTTGGAAGAGGTAAAGTCCGCTTTATTATCTAAAGAGGGGCAAAAGAAATTAGGAGAAGATAACTTGGCGCAAGGTAGTGCGCAAGGTTTGTTAGTCCATGGTAGAGATGAACAGAGAGAATCTGGAGGTAACAGATGGAAGCGCCGTTCTAAATCGAGGTCCAATGTTAGAAACCGTCGATGTTATCACTGTAATTTGGTAGGGCACTATAGGAGAGACTGTCCGAAGTATAAGGGTAAAGGAGTTAAGGTGGAGTCTGCAGGTGATAGTAATATTGTTACTACAGCAGATAATAGTTCTAGGGATGCCGATGATGTGTTAACAATTGCCACGAGTTCATCAGGTGATGAATGGGTGCTTGATTCTGGATGTTCTTATCATGTTACTTCTCATAGACACTGATTTACTACTTATCAATGCATGGATGGTAGTAAGGTGTTTATGGGAAATGTTGCTGCTTGTGAAGTAGCGGGGATCGGAACAGTTCAGATTAAGATGCACAATGGGATGGTGCGAACGTTGACCGATGTGAGGCATGTACCAGAACTGAGGAAGAACCTTATCTCGTTGAGTGCTCTTGACAGGTTCGGATACCGAATTTCCATTGCAGGTGGAGTTATAAAGGTTTCTCAAGGTGCGCTTACCGTGATGCGAGGGAAGATAGACTGCGGGTTATATCTCCTCCAAGGAAAGACAGTGATCAGCTCGTCTGCTAGATTCTCAGATACTTCAGGTGAGGATACAACACAGTTATGGCATATGAGACTTGGACACATGAGTGAGAGGGACATGATTGTTCTGGGTCAAAGGGGTCTACTAGGAGGTCATCAAATTGAGAAGCTGGACTTTTGTGATCACTGCGACATGGGTAGTCAGCGGAGAGTGAAGTTCAGTACGGCAGTTCACCGGACCTCAGAGATTGTAGGCTGCGTACACTCAGACTTATGGGGACCCTCTCCAGTTCCGTCCAAGGGAGGTGCCAGGTATGTATTGTCTTTTATTGATGACGTTTCAAGAAAAGTCTGGATTTGTTTTCTTAAGCACAAGAGCGAAGTGCTTGATCGGTTCAAGTCATGGAAGGCGATGATCGAAAAGCAGATAGAAAAAAAGATCATGAGCCTGAGAACTGATAAATGGTTAGAATTCTGTTCTGATGAGCTTGGTCAGTTTTGCATAGAGGAAGGCATTGTGAGACACCGCACTGTTGTCGAGTCACCACAGTTAAACGGAGTTGCAGAATTGATAAACAGAATTATATTGGAGAGAGCTCGCTCTTTACTCTCCAATGCTGGATTAGATGAAGATTTTTGGGCTGAAGCAGTTAATACAGCTTGTTGGTTAGTGAACAGATCACCATCACCAGAGATTGACTGGAAAACTCCTGAGGAAACGTGGTCAGGTAAGTCTGCTGATTACACCGAACTGAGAGTGTTTGGTTGCCCTGTTTATGCTCGTGTGAGTGATGGCACGCTGGAGCCGAGGGCAAGGAAGTGCATATTCCTAGGCTATGCACATGGGGTGAAGGGATACAGGCTGTGGTGCACAGAGGATGATTCACCCGGTTTTAGGTTCAGCAGTGATGTTACCTTTGACGAGTCTGCTTTGTTTCAGAAAAGGAGTGAGGGGTCAATTAGGGAAAAAGATCTGGACAGTGTTCAGAAACAGGTGGAGCTTCAGGTATAGCCCAGAGATATTGAGAGTACAGTAGATGTGACAGAGTCTGCAGAGTCGCTAGATTCCAGAGCGGTTGACAGTAGTTCCGAGGTCAGAGATGATGAGGCTTCGAGGTGGTCAGTAGAGGTGGATGAGATAGAGCGACTGTTATACACAGATATTAAAATAGATAATTTGGGAGCAGCAGAGACAGCTTCGGATATGGAGATACAGAAAGAGACTACTGGAAGAAATTCTGTAAGTACCTCGCTTGCTGCATATTATAAATTGTCTAGTCTGTCACGGTGTACTTGGATGGAGGTGGAGCATTTGTCCCATGCTTCACATGCTAGTACTGTTGGTTGTCTGAATTATGCCATGGATAGTACTAGGCTTGATCTATCACATGCAGTCAGGAATATGTATAGGATTAATCCAGGTATACATTATGATGATGTGATATGGATCCTCTTGATTTTATTAGGGAAGACATGCGTTGAGTTATATTTTGGAGAATGTAGTTCAGGTAGTGTGACGGTAACTAGGTTTGTGAACCTGGGTCATGCAGGGAACCTAAAATGTAGTCGATTTCTGAGCAATTATGCCTTTATTTTTGTTAGTTGTACTATGAGTTGGAAAGTGTCATTGGGAGACACTATGGTCTTGTTGGCGACTGAGACTGGTGACATAGTAGCAACAGAAAAAGTTGAAGAGGCATGGTGGTCTAATGGCTTGGTTAGTGATATTGACATGGGACATTCAGTTGATGTGATGTTCAGTAAAAGTCAGAGATATCACTGGAGAATTGAGTACATTGGTGACCGAAAATTTTGTGTCAGATATAGCATGTCAATAGAGGATGCGACCAAGAAAAAGTTTCTTGCGGTGGCGAATTCTGCGGACATGTGGATCGACTTTATTTCTCTGAATAAGTTCAAGCTCTGCTTGAGCTTGATAGACGTCTGTGGAGAGTGAGCGCCCGAGAGGACGTTGGGAGAGCAGCATGGTTAATGAGCACTATGAGTTGGCTTCAAACGTCAAGCCAAGGTGGAGATTGTTAGATAATGTCTCGAGTTTGAACCGTTTATGGTTTATATCGGTTCTGTTAGGAAAGAAATCCAAAGAATTCTAATTAGATTAGAATTGCTTTTAAGGTCATATAAGTGATATATGCTTGAGATTTTGTTTTCTGTTGAAAGAGGAAATATTGGTCAGGATATATTCTTCAATGACGTACGTCCAACTCCAGCAAAGCCAAGAAGAATATTAATGGGTCCCGGTCAACATATTTGTTGTTGACTAGCTTAAGGCCACATAATAACAATAATAAAAGAAAGATGTGGACTTTTGGGTTGGTGGTGCCACACAATCAGAAGGGGTTTTCTAGCAGAAAACTCTGTGGCCGACGTAGACTCCTCCAGCAGAAAAGTGCCGCGCGAACAAGAGGACAAAAGGGAGAGAGTCCCTTTCCTTGCGTTGACCGCATATTGAAGAAATAAAACGCACAGGGCGTTTTATTGAGGGCACGCTGCACGGTGGTTCTTGGTGTGCCGCACAAGCAGACGCCGCACGGAGATAGAGAGAAGCCGAACGAGAACGAAGAGAAAGTCAAGGGCGTTCTTGGTCTAGCCGTTCTTATTGCAAACAAGATGAGGATTGGTATTTCTCTGTGAGTTTTTTCTAAGTGAATTCTCTGTGAGAAATTGTTAGATTACTTGTGGGTTTTGCGTTGGGCTTAATCTAGGTGCGGGAAACACTCGAGTGCATGAGTGATTGTAAATCTGACTCTTCGATTATAGTGGATTATATTGCTGGCTCTCCCCGTGGACGTAGGTACCGATCTCGGACCGAACCACGTAAATATCTGGTGTCCTTTATCGTTCCTCATAATTTCTCGGGTGATTTCGTCTCGACATATTTGCAAGATCCGTGGTCGTTTCCGCGTTATCATCGTTATAATCTCAACAATAAGGAACCTGTGTTCGTGAAAAAATTATGCATATGTTTGAAGCAAAGCAAAACTTTTTGGAAAGTGTTTTTTGATGGATGATGTTGAAGATCGTTTGCTTCCAAATTCTGATCGGACGAATCATGAAGCATGCTAAAAGGAGGAAGCACAAAATGGTTTATGGAACCACTAATTTAAAGGTTCTCTGCTTCTTCTTTCTGTGGATTTTGCATGAAGGTAGTCCTAGTTCCTCAGTACCTCCATAAAGGCGAATGTTCCCAATAACTATTATAACACTGACATTCCGAAATAACCAATCATATAGTACTTCTTCTTCACGTTTGTTGAATGGAAAGTTTAGATCCCGCAGGGGGTGCTCATTGCCCACAGTCTAGTCCAAACTCAAAAAATTCAATAGACACATTGTCTGAAGCAAAGCAAAGCAAAACCTAAGCCTAAATAAGTAAATATTAGGTTCCAATCCTATCCTGAGCCCTGAACCTGGAACCAGATCGCCCGATTACTAATTTCAATTTTAGGAATCGGGAACCAGACCATCAGTCTCTGTTCGGTCCGGATCGGACGGTCTTTTTTGTTCACCCTTAGTTATTGGCCATTGTCACAGGAAAAACCTGCTTTGATACCAAATGACGCAGAGGAAGAGATAATTGAAAAATGATTCAAAAAGATAAAAATTTTATTCTGAATGACAATGATAATCCTAACAATGACTTAGGCGACTATTTACAAAGAGGTCACCCTCCAAGAAACAAACAAATACTCAAAATCAAATAACAAAATTAAAAGATATTGATAACAGGGAAACTTTTCAAAACGAATCTAAAATATCTTATGTCACAATAATCAAGGGGAACGACAATGATCACACAATCTTCTTTAATTGCCGAAATCAACGTAGCAATATGTATCTTCTAAGATCTCGCAATCTTTTTTTATTTGATATGTTGTCCGCTCTTACGACACTCTGCACGTTTCGATCTACGCATTTGCTAACTATTCTGCATCATGAGGAGTAACTGAAGCAATCAAATCTGCTCATCATGAAGAGACATACATCGATAAGGAGGAGCGAAAGGAGCGACGTTACGTGGGAGTGAGCGGGGGAGCGAGGTCGCGTGATTGAGCCAGAGAAGGAGATGCTAGGGTTCTGGACGAGAGCATCGAGCGGCACGAACGAGCCGAGCTCAACAACTTCATGAGAATCCACATGGTTTCTCCTGCTGAGTCTCCGCCGGAGAAAATTTCGGACGGTGGAACAGAAGAAAAGAGTGGGGGGGAGTCGTCTCAGAGTCGGTCCAGAAAGCACATTTTAAGTAGACGGTGGGTCGCATTCGAAATGGTCCAATCTAAATTATTTCATTTATTTCGTTCATAACCAATTTATTAGGGTACAAACTTCTTGATCTATACCCAACTCGATGCAAATCCAATTTATCGAACTATATTGCTAAAAAAACTTACATATTTATTTAAATCTATGAAAATTAGTTCTTATAAATTCAAAATATATATTGCTAAATATTATGGATAATCTTTACATACGACGTAGTTTTTGTTGTTGTTGAACACATTAGTTTTCTTTTAATCATTTTTTTAATCACTACATCGACTTGGCCTTGCACCTTCAGCCAACGTTGGACGTTGCCTTGTCACTCTGTGGCCTCATCGCCTCGTTCGTTCGTTTGCTCGCTCGTGCACCACTATGACGCACATCGACTCTGTGGCCCTGTCGCCTCGCTCGCTCATTTGTTTGCTCGTTCATGCACCACGATGACGTGCCTCGACTCTGCGGCCCATCGCCTCGCTCGTTCATTCACTCGCTTGTGCACCACGATAATGCGCCTCAACTCCGATTTAGTATTAAAAGAAAACAATGAAAAAAAATAAAGAACGAGCGAGCGAGGCGACATGGCTGCAGAGTCGATGCGCGCCATAGTGGTGCATGAGCAAGCAAACGAACGAGCAAGGCGATGGGGACGCGGAGCGACAAGGCGGCATCAAATGTTGGCTAAAGGTGCAAGGCAAAGCCGACATAGTGATTAAAAAATGATTAAAAGAAAACTAATGTGTTCAACAAAAAAAAAGAAATTTTAAAAAACTACGTCGTATGAAAAACTTAGTCGTATTTGTTAAAAAAAAAAAACCTAATCTCTTCAACAAAACTTAGTCGTATGGGAAAAAAAACTAATGTGATCAACAAGAAAAGATCATTTAAAAATAATTAAAAGAAATTTTTTTTTAAAAAAGTATGGATGTTGCATCCTGCTCGGCACTCAAAGTGCCAAGCAGGCCTTAAGAGTGCCGAACAGGCCTTAATGGGCCTTGCTCAAGGCCCTCTCAGCACTTTGAGTGCCAAACGGGTGCCGTTCAGCAATGAGACCGCCGAGCGGTACCCAAAACGGAAAATATTTTATTTTATTTTTACACCTAATTTGGTAATTTTTTATATTTTTTTATCTTATTTTGGAAAAAAAAAAGCCCGTCCTTTTTATTCAGCGCAGCTCGTGTCTTTGTTGATTTTGATAATAGATGATATTATTGTTCTCCAAAATGGCCTGGAAAAAATACATTGCCGAATTTCTCGTAAACTTCACCATTCGACTAAAGCAAGGATTTACGCATTTTGCTCAGGCGAGGAATCTCGGGAAGTCGTTTCTCTCATCTAAATAAATAAAAACTAATCATTTTCCTTTAAAATCACTTTCCATGAAATTTCTTTTCTTTATCATAAAATTTTCAGTGAAACAAATGCACCCAGAACATTGAATGACTTTTCAGAAGAAGGCCGTGTTTTGAAAATTGACGAACTTTCTTTATTTGGATGCTTAAATTAGCACCTACATAATGCTTTTGACTATAATCATTTTCATAATTTAATATAGGCATAATGGGGAGTGCAGCTGGAGCTGCGAGCTATATTCCATATCCACTAAGATGAAGTTAGAATTAATTGAATTAATTCCCTGAGAAATCCTCAACTTTAAATTCAGTCACAAACTTTGCTTTGTATTTTTTTTTTTTGTGTTCATTTTTGTGTTCACAAAAGCACAAAACTTTCAGTCTAGCCCCAAATAATCCCTTGAATTTTCTTTTGTCTTGTAAATAATTTAAATTTTAGGTCCAGGCCTAAATTTATTCCGAATTTTTTTTAAAGAATCACAAAATTTAACACTAATCCCAAATCTACCATGAACTTTTGTATGTTTGAGAAAATGAATGACCAACATTCAACTAGGTCTCAAATGTGCCCCTTTTAATCCCGGCCAAAAATCGTCAATTAGTTATTTGACGTTACATTTTCATATTGATAACAAATACACATCGTCAAGTTGACATGGAAATTATCATAAAACGGAAATATTGTTTGTTATGAAAATTATAAAAATCACTGACAAGTAACAAATATTTCTAGATGAAATTCTAACGAGAATAGATGTGGGACTAGAGTTAAATGTAGTAATTTTTTTTTATAAAAATAAAGTTCAAGATAGTTTTGATATTGAACTTAAAGTTTGGCTTTTTAGATATAAAAAAGGGGGGGGGGGGTTTGGGCAAGCTTGGACTAGATCTAAAGCGGAGACATTTATTTAAGACAAAATGTTTTGAATAGAATTTTGATTGGATTTAAAGTTAATTTATTTTTAGAAAATTAGGCCAAAATAAAACCAAAAGGGGAGCCAGCCAGTCACGTGACAAGACAAAGACTAAGGTTAACTGTTGACGGCCCAACACCCAAAAAAACCCAATTTTAACATTTATGATAATTATACCTGAATTTTTTTTGTCTCGTAAAAAAAATGACTTTCACTTTTACCCTGATTCTACCCTAAAATTTTTCTTTCGCTCCAATTTTACCAACCTACTACCAAAAAAACCCTCAACTTTGGGATATGTCCTATATTATATTCAAAACTTTTTGTTGTCTCATAAAAAAACCATCAATATTTACTTTTATCTAGGAGTGAGCGGTTCTCGTCCGGTTTCGTTCCCATCAAAAATCGAGAACCGGACCGGTAGTCTCGGTTCCCATTGTTCGGAACCGCGGACCGGATCGAGTCCGGTCCGGTTCCCGGGCGGTTACAATTAAGAAATCTATGTTCATGAAAAAATTATGCACCGCAATACCACTAGTGAGAAGAAGCTGCAAATTCTTCGCTTTCTTGATTCTTTCTGCAGTATAGATGATGGTGTCGGTTTACCTGAGTCACTGAGTGGTCCTCCTGATAGGCTGTTATTTCTTCAGCTCTGGTACACGATGGTAAAATCCCTATTCCTAAGTCTCGTTTGAGCTGGTATATATGATGATGTTGTGTTACTGCAATAATTTCTGATTGATATTATAATGCTAATCGCAGAATGGCGCTCACCAATAGTGGAGAACTTTTGGAAGATAAGCAAGTAAACCGAGCACTAGAAAGGGTTGCTGCTCGAGTTCAAAAAAGATTCTGAGAAAGTATTGTTGGCAGTCACTCAGAGGCCCGATGGCAAGAAAAATTGGATGGTTTCTGATCAGGTTTTGCTTGATACAACATTAGGTTTACTTTTTTTAAAAAATAAAAAAAGGGCCTGTCTGGTCCAGTCCTGGGCCTTGGAACCGGGAACCGGATCGCCCGGCCATCGGTTCTAATTTTAAGAATCGGGAACCGGACTGGATCCCCCTAAAATTGGGAACCGGACCATCGGTCCCGGTCCGATCCAGGCGGTTCCGGTCCGGGTGGTCTTTTCTGCTCACGCCTACTTTTATCCCAATTTTATCATTGTTAGTGTCACACTAAAGCTCTATTTTTTTTTTCGTGAAAAATAAAGGATTTTCAAAAAATGATTTCTCGAAAGTTTTTTTCTTGGAAAATGAAAATGTTAATCTTACGTGGCATTTTCATGCTATTAATAAATTATATCTCAGCAAAATTGACATGAAAAAATTTTGAATTCCTCTTCTGTTGTTTGCTTCCCCAGATATTGTTGGAAGATATATAGCGACTTAAGACGACGTATTTCGTATTCTTTTCGACACTCAACATCTCAAAAAACGGCTACACATGAGGACATTCAACTAGATAGCCCCAAGAATGCCCGTGCTGTTGCCTAACAGTTTTGAGTCAAAGTTCGTTCTTTTTCCTCCTTGTCCGGGTCTCTCTCGGTTCACGCTCAGGGAAGTCTGACATATTGAATTGCAGGGTCTTGTTTTGTTTCGGAAACTAA
Organism: Rhodomyrtus psidioides; assembly: GCA_021437785.1. Lineage (NCBI taxonomy): Eukaryota > Viridiplantae > Streptophyta > Magnoliopsida > Myrtales > Myrtaceae > Rhodomyrtus > Rhodomyrtus psidioides. Next base: position 2,422,367 of record JAILYB010000103.1, on the reverse strand, counting down.
AAATACGTCCAGGCAAAAATCTTCCATGTTGATATGACCATTTTGAGGGCGTTCCATCATCGGAAGAGTAGATGAACCTGAGACTACCTCGCAACTTGAGCCGCCATTTTGTCGGCAGGATTCTGGTCTCTGGTGTGTGAATCAGTTCTTTTGTTGCGCCGCGCGTATATGCTCTACAAGGCAAACCCAGCAGGAATCGTCTCGATGGGTTCAAACGTTTTCCAGAGCAAAACCTTATAAATGGATGGAGATGACAATCTAGAGGTTAATCCTCATGCTGTCTCGACAACGTGGGGAAGTCGAGAAAGACAGACACCGAACATTGCCCCGCTCGTTTTGGCGCGTAATTTTAGAAATCGATCATTTATGTTCCGAATGGAAAATTTTCCTTTGCCTAAAAGTTTGTTCCGGCGCTGATTTAGCATTGAATTGTCCCAATAGAAAATGAAATCAAATGATTTTTTCTTTTAATTTTTTTGTTATGGCAAGATTATTCTGAAAGTTATGACATCAAAATAAGGGCATGGTAGTCATATCCTTATGACTATTGAAAAAAATACTTATATCTTAACTTCGGCACTAATTTTCCTTTGCCTATAGAACTTATGCGACATTAATTTAGTGTCGAATCGTCTGGTAAAAATTTGACTCAAGAGATGTTACTTCTAAAAGTTATGCTATGGCTATGACATCAAAATGGAAGCATGGATGTTTATATGCTTATGACAATCGAAAAAAGGAAAAAAAAAGAGAGAGGAAGAAACACTTATATCTAGGGGTGAACGGCTTCCGGTTCGGTCTAGTTCCCATAAAAAATCGGGAACCGGACTGAATCGAACCATTCTGGCGGTTCCAAAGAATCAGTGTTCGCGAAAAAAAAAAAAAGTCGCAAATGTTTAGTTTTGGTTCGGTCAAGTTTAAATCCCAAACTTATCACCTACGTCCATCACAAAAATAAAAAAGTGGGTTCACGAAGTAGGAACGTGAAAAGCAAGAAAATAGATTTTCGAAGAAAAGAAGTAAAAAAAGAGATATGCGAAGCAAACATATGCCTAAACAAGTAAACATTAGGTTTACTTTTAAAAAAACTAAAAACAAAAAAATCAGTCTGGTCCTGATGATCCGATCCGATTTGACCCGGGCGGTCCCAGTCCGAGTGATCTTTTTTACTTACCCCTACTTATATCTTCGTTTCGGCTTGTCCAAATCCAAAATAATAGGAATAGAAAATATTCAGCATTTAATAATTTCTAGGGGGTTTGGTAAAACAATCCCAGGCTTATGTCCAATATATTATAAGTAATGTGACGGGTTTAAATAAGAATTTTTTAGGCTTTGATTTTAATTTATCAAAAAAGCCTTTTTCCCGTTTGAAAGCTCGAGCGAAAAAAGTCGCTGGTGGAAACTGAAGGAATGGGGAGAGGACACGTGTCCCTTCAGCCGTCTGCGTTCTGACCTCTCTGAGCAGACATCAAAGAGAGGAGAGGAAGTACGACATTCAGACAAATTTTCGACTTACCTTTTCTTCTCCGTAGTTCCCCACCCCAGACCCATTTTCTCGTCCGATTTCCTCCTCCCACCGACTCACCACCGCAGGCGATTTCCTCCTCCTCCGACTCGCCTTTTTCTCCACCGATTCATCACCACAGTGTCATTTCCTGTCCCGACTCGCCATTTTCCTCCTCCGATTTCCTCCTTTCCTCCTCCATTTTCCTATGGCTCACCACCACAAGCGATTTCCTCCTCCGACTCGCCATTTCCGACTCCGTTGAAGAGGTAACCTCGTCTCTCTCTCTCTCTCTGTGCACCTAGTCTTCACTTCCCGACCCGACCAGATTCCGACTATCTTGGGTCGGCCAGATTGCGCGCATCCGTCCATTCTTCAGTCCTTGGTAGAGAGAAGCGTCGTGCTCAATAATCAGGGAGACGATTTCTTTTTGTGCGGCGGCAAAGAACTAGAATGCCTGCTTGATCACCCAGACTGTTACTTCTACTGTCCTATGTCTGATTTAGGGTATTTCCTCTTCTAATACAAGGGATTTTGGTATCTAAGGCATCATATGGGGCAACATTGTTTTCGTTCACATTGAGTTTTTCGAGTGGAGTGAAGCAGTATCGGTCTAGCCTTTCCTTCAAAATTTACTGTCTCATTGGGTTAAAGGCTTGGTTTGCAGGAGAGAAGGTTGGCGAAGGGATTGGTAGAACAAGAAGAAACCCAACACCACTGAGCTGGTAAGATAGCTCTCTTTCAGTGTCCTGTTCCATGCCCTGTCTGGGATTCTTTTGACTGTTTGATAGTGATTGTAAATGGTATTTAATCAATGGCCATTAAGAAACAAGCGTGTTTTCTAGTATGTCTCGTCGATTTCCTGCCAAAATGCAAGCATCTTTGAGTGTTGACGTGCCATGGGGAGGCTTGGTAATTTCAAAACAACCTAAAACATAGCTGTGTCTCCTGGTTAATCTAGTAAACTGACAATTGGAATTCTTGGTAAAACGAAATTGCCATTGCCTATTTAGTTAAGCATTCTTCATGCTCTAATTGCTTTAATATGACAGCGGATAATTTTATTGAATCATATGAGATTAGCTGAATTATTTAGTTACTCATCATGTCATGATGCCGTTGAATATCGTATCTTACATTAAATACGTGTTCGCCGTGATTGTAAGATGAGGTGGGATAATCCTAACTTTCACGCATTTTTCTGGCTCGAATTTATGTTTCTAATGTTTAAGATCAACTTCAATGCAATAGGAGCATTGATAGATAGGTTGTAGGACTTGTTTGGACCCCAAAGTGTTTGGTATTTTCTCTTCGTTTTTTTTTTTTTTTTTTTTTTGTGATGCTTATAGACAACCATCGAATAAACATGCTTGAGGAAAAAGGATGATAACTAGGATGTTTATGCCTTTCCATGAAATATCTTGTACATGTTGGACGAAAAACATAATTATGAATAATTGCTTTTGCAATCTTAAGGTTCTTTTTTGCAGAACCATCATAAAAAACTCAGTATTAAAAATATTGGTTCTTTTTGCAATCTTGACACAACTTAATTTTTTTGGGATCCCTTTGCGTATTTTTTCCAACTACATTGGGATGCATCTTTGTTGAAGGAAATACCTGTACTTGGTTTGGTCACTGCCATTGATGCTTGAGTGATTCTCTTCACTGCCTTCATTGTTCATTGAATTATATGGATAATCGAGACACTGGGGAAATAACCGTGATGGGAGACATTGAGGAGATAACTGCGATGGGAGACAAAGGCGAGGAGCCAGCTAGAGAGGCGACGGAGTTGGATGTAGACTGGTCGCCGATCATTCGACGTAGGCTCATGTAAAGGCCGAGATTTTTGACACTCTCGGCTAGCAAGGCATGCATTCACCGGATTTTGCGAAAGTTGACCGATTCGCTTGGAATGCCTTATAGCCCCAATATGTGTCGATCGGTCCCCACCAACGCGGGAGCACGGCACTGATAAAAGAGCACAAGCCAAGATACTTTGCCGCTCTAGTCGCACAAACCGGAGTAAATGTCAATGAGTATTTCACTGCCATCGCAGCCCGAGAGAGGGAGATAAGAGATTGCTACTCGCAGTGTCTCCAGCTACAGAAGTCGTAATTGATTGAGATGATGGTCTTGGATGGTTGTTTCGTGCTCGAGTGGCTCCGCATGATGAGAGGAATAGTAGTTGTAAGCGATCCAATCCAAGAAATCTCTGCGATCATCATAATAATTATGATTGATTTTCTACGGGTCGAAAACCAAATCCCGATGTTCGTGCTTGAGATTCTATATGAGATATCCAAGGGTCCAAGGGAATTGGGTTTGGTGCTGACTGTCTTCAACATGGGATTTGGAAGACCGCACGTTGACATCATGCGGTACCGCAAAATGGTCGATACTCAACACATGCTGGATCGGTGATGTAGCCACTAACGTTGTAGGAAACATTTGGGTTGGTCTTCTCATACGCCATGTAGTTTGAGAGGAAAGAGACTGTAAGCGCGTCCACAACTACATGGGGCATCTCCAGCACGCCACTGCCGAAGCAAATGTCCAAAAAGTTGTTGCTCATCCTCGGCTTGAACCTGATGCCTGCCTCTTTCAGCTTGTGTGCAGAGTAGATTAGTTTAGGTTCCGGGTATCGGACGTTCGGATGAAGCAGTCATGGAGCAGATCCAGCATGTGTTGAATATCAACCATTTTGCGGTACCGCATGATGTCAATGTGCGGTCTTCCAAATTCCATGTTGAAGACAGTCAGGATGATACCCAATTCCCTTAGACCCTTGGATATCTCATACAAAATCTCGAGCACGAACATCGGGATTTGGTTTTCGACCCGTAGAAAATCAATCGTAATTGTTATGATCATCGCCAGAGAATTCTTGGATCGGATCGCTTACAACTACTTTTCTTCTCATCATGCGGAGTCACTCAAGCACGAAACAACCATCCAAGACCATCATCTCAATCAATTCCGACTTCCCTAGCCGGAGACACTGCGAGTAGCAATCTCTTATCTCCCTCTCTTGGGCTGCGATGGCAGTGAAATACTCATTGACATTTACTCCGGTTCGTGCAACTAGAGCGGCAAAGTATTTTGGCTTGTGCTCTTTTATCAGTGCCGTGCTCCCGCGTTGGTGGGGACCAATCGACACATACTGGGGCTATAAGGCATTCCAAGCGAATTAGTCAACTTTCGCGAAACCGGTGAATGCATGCCTTGCTAGCCGAGAGTGTCAAAAGACTCGGCCTTTGCATGAGCCTACGTCGAATGATCGGCGACCAGTCTACATCCAACTCCATCGCCTCTCTAGCTGGCTCCTCGCCTATGTCTCCCATCGCAGTTATCTCCTCAATGTCTTCCATCACGGTTATTTCCCCAGTGTCTCGATTATCCATATGATTCAATGAACAATTAAGGCAGTGAAGAGAAGCACTCAAAGCATCAATGGCAGTGACCAAACCAAGTACAGTTATTTCCTCCAACAAAGATGCATCCATAGTTAGGGAAAATACGTAAAGGGATCGAAAAAATTAAGTTATGTCAAGATTGCAAAAAGAACCAATATTTTTAGTACTGAGTTTTTTACGATGGTTCTGCAAAAAAGAACCTTAAGATTGCAAAAGCAATTATTCATAATTATGTTTTTCGTCCAACATGTACAATATATTTCATGGAAAGGCATAAACATCTTAGTTATTATGCTTTTTCCTCAGGCCTGTTTATTCGATGGTTGTCTATAAGCATCACAAAAAAAACAAAAAGAAAATACCACACACTTTGGGGTCCAAACAAGTCCTACAACCTATCTATCAATGCTCCTACTGCATTGAAGTTGATCTTAAACATTAGAAACATAAATTCGAGCCAGAAAAAATGCGTGAAAGTTAGGATTATCCCACCTCATCTTACAATCACGGCGAACACGTATTTGATGTAAGATACGATAGTCAACGGCATCATGACATGATGAGTAACTAAATAATTCAGCTAATCTCATATGATTCAATAAAATTATCCACTATCATATTAAAGCAATTAGAGCATGCAAGAATGCTTAACTAAACAGGTAATGGCAATTTCGTTTTACCAAGAATTTCAATTGTCACTCCACTTTAACTAGGAGACACAACTATGTTTTACATTGTTTCTAAGTTACCAAGCCTCCCTATGCCATGTCAACTACGCTCAGAGATGCTTACATTTGGTAGGAAATCGGTGAGACACACTAGAAAACACGCTTGTTTCTCAATGACCATTGATTAAATACCATTTCCAATCACGATCAAGCTGTCAAAAGGATCCCAGGCAGCGCATTAAACAGGACACTGAAAGAGAGCTATCTTGCCCCCGCAATGGTTGGATTGCCCAATGTTCCTCCATCTTTTGAAAGTTATTCATACTTAATTATGAAGCTGGGACTGCTACGATTTTCGCTGAAGGGCTTGTAAAATGGCTAGTACAGCTGCTCGTTTAACATCTACTGTGAGTTGCTTATAATTATCCTTATTTAGTTGCGCTTCACATTGAATTCAGCAACGTGGAGTTGGATACTTGAGCCAATAGACTCGCCTTATTTTCTTTATTTTAGATTCATGTGGAATGGTACTCCCAAGAAGCATTTCTTAGAAGAAAAAGTGATTAAAATTTTCCCTTGCAATGGTATACTCAATTTATAGAGCTTTGATGTTCTCAAGTTCTATCAAATGCATATATAGACTATATATAAGATTATACTGAGGAGAGGTCATTCTTCCTTTTGAAGATTTTCCAAGGCACGAGCCTTTGCCTAACAACTACAACATCGGAACAACTGGCATCTGCTTTGAAGTGGTATATGCTCCCATTTTAGTTACGTTGGTGCGCCAGTTGCTGAAATTACCTCACCTTCTTGCTCTCATTGAGGTTCATCAATCTTGTATTTGATGAGGTAAGATTAGAATTGACTGGATGAGTTTCTTCAGTATCAATCCTGTTAGATTTCCCGGGTTTCCCGCTTGGTCTCATATGTTTGAAATGTCCACTTGATATGGCGGGTCTGCAATCTGGCACTTGGAATAGTATTTTGCAGAATAAAATTGGCACAAGTTGACCATGATGGAGACAATTGATGGTAAAAACTATATTGTTAGCGATCCATTATTGGCTTTTAGTCATTCTTTTAGTTGGCTTTGAGAAGATTTTGGTCAGCATCAAAAGTGGGACTTTTTAGTTGGATCACTGGTTACTTTTTAATTCTCTTTTGTACAGACATTTCAAAACATCTTGGGTTCAATATCTTTTAGTCACGGTGATGGAGATAACACTGGTGTTTTGCTCCCTGCTCTCTCTCTCTCTCTCTCTCTCTCTCTCTCTCTCTCTCATTTATTTATGCTTGCATGCAGAAATGTTTATTGAAGCACCAACTCATGCAAGTATCACCTGCCACCCACTGCTCTGCAGATTGCTAACAATCTGTCATAACATACATTGTCTATATTGGTGGAACTCTCAATCAATGTCATTGTGATATTCATTTAGTAGTTATATTCTTAAGCGAGTCTGCCCCTTTTGTCAGGAGCATGAATTTATATTTATTTGTTGTCTCGGCAGTCACTACACTTTCTTCTTGTTCTTGAACCTTCTTTGCATACAGTAAAGCCAAACTTATTTAGTTCACCTCTTTTTTTCCATTGCCTATTCATGTTCCTTCACTCGACTATCTTTGATACAAAGGATCACAACCTTGAAGGAAAAACTTAAGAATTTTTTGTTGTTTTAACACTATTCAACTTTTATGGTTACTCTACTAATTATAGTGTTGGTTTTTACCACTACATTCAGATCTTCAGAAATATATTTACCCATGCCAAGCAGATCTCACAGATTTATTATCTGGAAGTATAGTAGTTCCTTCAAATTTCTATAGCCAAGTGTTGCCTTCTTTTTAGGTCCGTCGAATGCCATCTGCTAAAACTTTTTTCTGATAACCAGACGTTTTCCTCATCGCGCATTGTCAAAAGTTTCACGGAATGATGAATTGAAAGGAAATTAGTGGTCCATATCTCAATCTTACTCTACAATAGCCAACTTCCAAGATAATGAAAGTTGAATTTAGGAATCGTCCATAGGACACCTGTCACCTTGGTTTGTTTTACGTTAGTTTTACTCTATTTTCTGTTTATTTTTAGACTTTTATAGACACCTGTCACCTTGGTTTGACACCATCTGCAATACCTGAGTCAAAGATATGAACTTTTTGAACTTAAAGTCTTTCACAGTCGGAATTATCTAGCCACGCGTGCTAGGGTTACTGAATATCCTTAGATCTATCTGGCATTGCAAAGCTAGTACTGCTTGATTTTGATGTAGTGTTATCACATATACAGCCGAGAGGTTTTGTTAGATTCTCTATTCAGTTGAAATTTAGTGTGGTCTATCTGCAATTTTTTGCTCATCAGCACACAGCAGTTTTATCTTGCAATGTGCCACTTCAGAATATGCATTATTATTTTTTTTGAACAAAAAAGAAGAGGAAAGAATCAACTACTTACTCCTCTTAGTGAGATAGTATGTCAGACAATTTTTTGCATGATTTTAAGCAAACTTTAAGGCTCTTTCTAAAAAAATATGCTTCAAAAGTGAATGAAAATGTTTTTGTACATTTCTGGCTCGAGGCTGTCATTTGGAGTGGCAATGCATCTAATTTATCTTTGTTGTCTGTGATCTGAGATTGAATATTGTTAGGGAAAATCCCTTATGATGTTTTGAAGATGACAAAATAAATAAAGGCTGCTAACGTGTTTGTTGGATGAGTAGAATCGGGTGAAAGAAGCACAAGCCATTATGCAGATAGTGTCTTAACAGTACGTCAAAAGGTTATGAGTTATCTATCAATGGTGAACAAGGCATTGGGCGTAGAGGCATCTACAAGTTGGGATACCTAAGTAGAAGGTGAACAAGCCTAGAATGGGAAGTTCGGTAAAGCTTGGAAGGATCTTGGATAAGTGAACAATGAGGTAGAACCGCAATTGTCAATATGCTTGGAGACACCAAAAGATGAAGCTCAAGATATTGATCTGAGTTATGCATTCTGAAGATTGGTTTTGTTTATGGAGACCGTTCAGATGCAGAAGACTCTGAAGCCTGCTTCTGAAGCAGCGAGATATGTTGATTTGAGATTCTGAAGACTCACGGCTGACGTATGTCCGTTGTTGCTAAGGTATTTATGGAAGTTTGTAATTTTTTATTGATATAATTATTCTATAATATGATTGATAGAATATCCTTGATTGAAAATTACTTTCCATGGGACAAGAAACCTTATATATCTGAAGAACTATACTTATGAAAACTGAAGTTTGAGTTGTATGGGCGACTGAATATGAAGGGTTCAGATTCTACGCCAACGGTCACTAAATGTCCCGAGATACAATCATGTTCAATCAAGATTGATGGCTTCCAATCAGCAATTGAAGAGTGATTCTTTGAAGACCTATCCAACGGCTAGTTTGGGGGTGAAGGAGTATAAAAAGGAGATCCACGGTACTATTACGAAGTAGGATAAGGAACCGTAAATTCCAAGGTGCTAGAGTCGTTCAGATTCATACTTGTCCTCGTGAGCTTTATACAACAATCATTGAGAGTCTTTGTAAGAGTGATTGAGAAAGCATAGTGTGACCTATCCGAGAGAGTATCATCACTTATTGTAAACTCCATTGATTCATCTAGTGAAATTCAGCCAATCGGCTGTAGAGTGGGAGAGTGGATGTAGACTTAATCTAAGCCGAACCACTATGAACTCAGTGTGCACCATTCTTTACTTTAAACTTTTATTTCTGTGTTTAGTTTCTTGCACGTTAATACTGTTCCTGATTCTAATCGTGCATTGAAATTATTTTAATTCCGCAAGAAATTCAATTAGATTCACAATCACCTATTCACCCCCTCTGTCATATTGCTAGATTCAACAAATATCTCATTGGAACCCTAAAGGAGCAAGTGTTGATCAACCTGTATGGGAAATTTGACATGAAAATGTTGAAGTAGGGACTACAGTTCTTCGTATCTTGTCTAACGTACATGGTTTTGAGTCCAATAGTTCGGTGTTAATCAAAATCACTGATTGTCAGTTCTCTGCGACTGTTTAAGAGTAAGTAACTCGTTTCATTCCCTAACGAGATCCTGAAGCTCTCCAACACCTTGCATATATCCGTTGGCTCTTCAGTGTTTATTTAAAGCTCAATTGGATATCGCTCGAGAATTCAGAAAACCAAGGCTGATGTGGATTCAACTTTGCTGGCCAATAGCGCCCGTTTACAATGCTTAGCTTTAAAAGGAGTTTCCCATTTGTACTTTCATGTCTTTTGATTCTTCAAATTAATGGGTTTGACAGGCGATGGTTGTTATAGGCTTCAGGGGCGACAGCAACAATCGCAAGATTCATTTCCCATAAACCACATCCAATGGTATGGCTGATACTTTTCCCTTATTGTGCCTGATGGGCATTGCAGGTGCGGCAATTCTATCCGATTACTCAGATTGTTGATGCTTAAATCAATATATCGCTCTTTTCGGGTTAAGTACAACAGTGTTCATGGGGTTTTCCACTTCAAATTGGTGATATGAGTCGGAATTTTCAACTTCTCACGTCATATCCGAACACCCGACGCAGATTGCACTATAGGTGCAGCAACAGATCGACCCTTGTTTTCTCTGTATCGCGGACTTGTTCTGTGTTGATCAGGTTCTTTGTCTTGTTCTATGTAGCGCTATGAGTTGGAGCAATTGTCTGCCATGCTTCGTCACAGGGCAAAAAGAAAAAAAAAAAAAAAGCTGGCGATGCTTGAGATTCTGAATAAGAATCCATTTTTCATGAGAAGATTGTGAGCTGAATAATAATAAGATACAGCTACGCAGTTTCAACATGCTTGTGCCCCATTAACAAGGAGATAGAAGGTAAAGAGAGAGTATTTCATGTGATGATTGTACCCTGCGAGCCGCTAACTTGGTGTTTGTCACTTCACTGGGAAAATCATGTCTTGAAAGTGGGAATGATTTAGCGAAATCATTAGATTGCTTTGAAGCCAAAATTAGAAGGGAATTTAAAGACCTAACCAAATTTCCAAGCCGCTGTTAAAAACGGGATACGGCAATTCGCGGATTAGTCAGAGCGCCCCTCTTTGTTATCAAAACACGGTTAATTCTTAGAGATTGAGCGCTCCTCATTTATTTGTTGAATGCAGCAGGTAAAGAAGCATATTTGAGTCGTAGGTTAGAAGCCTGCTGTCGGAAAAGCCATCATTGTTGTAATCGAACCCACCATCGTCACTGGGCAAAGAGAGGTTAAGGGTGCGTTTGTTTTGAGGAAAGTATTTTTAGGGAAAGTGTTTTCTGAACTTTCGTCTGTTTGGTTCGCAAAAAAATGATTTGGCTAATGGAAAGTACTTTCCAGTCAACAAAGATTTTATTTATTAAAATATGAAAGTAAATTCTCCAAAATAAAAAGGTGAAATATTTTCCCAAATTTGAGTCTCTCATTTTCTTTGAAAATGGGATTGAGGCCGATCCCGAGGCCAAGGCCGGGGACCGAGGACGGGGCCGGCGATCGAGACCGGGGACCAAGAGTGGGGCTAGGGCCGGGGTCAGGGCCGACGATCGGAGTCGGGGACCGAGGCTGGGGTTGGGGATCACGACCAGGGCCGAGGACCGGGACCAAGGCTGGTGACAGAGGATCAGGGCCGGGACGAGGACCGGGATCGAGGTCGGGACCGGAGCCGGGAACCGAGGATCGGGGGTGGACTGGGGCCGGGAACTAACGATCGAGGTCGGGGCTGGACCGGGGACGGGGCCGGGAACCGTGACCGGGGTTGGGGCCAAGGGCCGGGAATCGGGGCCAGGCCGGGACGAGACCGGGGACCGGGGTCGGGATCGGGATAGGGTCGGGGCCGGAGACCGGGGGCCTGGGATCGGAATAGGGACCGGGATCAGGACCGGGGCCGAGGTCGGGGATCGAGATCGGGGAGGGGCCGGGACTGGGACTGGGATCGAGATCGGGGCCGGGGACCTAGGCCGAGGCAAGGGGCTGGGGGCCAGGGATCAGGATCGGGGCAGGGCCCGGAACCGGGACCGGGATAGTGACCGGGGTCGAGGGCCGGGAACTGGGGGCCGGGGCTTGGATCGGGGTCGGGACCGAGACCGGGGCAATGGGACCGGGGACTCGAGACCAGGGCAAGGGGACCCGGGACCGGGACCTGGGCCGGGGCCGTGACAGGGGCTGGACCGGAGCCGGACTGGGACCGGGGCCGGGGCTGGGGCCTGGCCGGATCAGTTCACGTCAGCTCTCTCGACCATCTGCCTCTTCTTGATTTTGAGGTTTAGTGTGTTGCTAGGATTAATTCTTTCGGACTATTTTTGAAATTCCCCTGTATACAACACCACCGAATGTGGAGCGGGCAAATAGGCATGTTTGTCTCATTTTGTTTTTGTTTGTTTTTTTGTTTTTCAATTTTTTCTTTGCTGAAATTCTTCTTCTTCTTCTTCTTTTTTCAATTGCTCCGACCTCGTATCTTCTGCATCCATATGACCTCGCGTCCTTTGGAAAATCCCACTGGACTCCACAAAATCGAGGCAGGGCTCGGACCGCACGAAGCTGAAATTGAAGGAGAAAATGAGATGAATAGTCATGAATTTTAGTCTAATGTGCGATGCCGTATCTGAACTATTAGTTTATTCAGTGTGATCCTCTGAATTGTTGGAACATGCTCAATCTAATTCTTGGACTTTCTAAAAAATATTCAACATTATCATTCCATTAATTCAAGTTCAGGGCGATTTTAAATATGTATCAAAAAGTTCGGGAACCGCATTGAACAAATTAAAAGTTCAAAGACTGCATTACATATTAGGTTGAAATTCAGGTATTACATTCAATAAATTAAAAAAAAAGTTTGGAGACAATATTTAAATAGTTTGCGTAATTATCGCAAATTGAAAAACGCTAAAGAGAGAGGAGTTTGGAGAGCTGTAAAAGTAAAACCACACCGTCGATGCTCGCAGAGCCAACCCTTACATGGACAACAAAACAAAGCGCGCCAGCTCATCTCACGAACCTTCGTAGAAGCTCCGTCGTCGTTGCTCCAACCCCCACGACTCGTCAAAGTTTCTGCTGCGACTTCTTTTCTCCATGTACGGATTATTAGATAAAATACGAGTCTCACCTATTATCTCCGTTTATTTCGCGAAAAATATTTTTCGAAAAAGCATTTTCCTCGCATTTGGCTCGCTTAATTGCTTAAGTTAATGAACCAACAAAGGAACGCTTTCCTATTCAAGGAAAAAGGGAGTCCGACGAAAGATATTTTTCGTTGTCAGCAAAAAATACATTTCAAATGAAACCCGTGGCCAATTCCGAGTCCAATTCTGCACCAGATTCCTAGGCCCGGTCTTGATTGACCTAGGCCCAGGTGCCAAACCTGGCCTCAGTGGACCCAGGCCCAGGGACTGGAGCCCGACCTTAATGAACCCAAGCTCGGGCTGCAGGGACCTAGGCTAGGCCTATATGTAGACTCGGGCCGAGGCGCCTAGGAAAAGGGCAAGGGCATCGAGTTCTCAGGCTCGGTTTCGGGGATCCGGATTCCATGACATACTTTTTTGAGTATGTCATGGTGACATACTTTGGATCTAAACCGTTCATTCTTAATGAACGGTTCAGATCTTGCCACGTCAGATGAAGGGGGCAGATTGAATTTTGAGCGCGGAAAATCAAATTTAAAAAAAAAATCGCATTTTTCTCTCTCCTCAAATGTCGTCTTCTCTCTCTCAAATCGCCTCCTTTCGCTCCGGTGACGGCCCATTCGACGCCATCCTCTGTGGAACTGCCGTCGACCTTCTCCTCCTCCTCTCGGTGACGGTCCCCTTTGACACCAGCTTCTCGTCGACCTTCCCGACGCCAAATCCAGAGGCACGTCAGTGGCTTCGACCCCGAGCACATATCCGTCTCTCTCTCCGCCGATTACGACTCCGTATGGATCTCCTAGGTTACAGGTTGGTGCTCGACCGATCTCCGCTTCTTTCTAACGCATCTACTAATATTTCCTATGTATGCCGGGTACGTGTGAGATGCTTCGGATTTCCTGGTGGGGTTCTTCGATTGAGGCGATTCAGAAACTAAGCAGAGTTGTTTTATTTGGCGAGTAAATCGGTGTTGGCAAAGATTGGGGCTTACAAATCTGTAAAGCTTTGAGTTCTTGTTAGGTATACTTGTTCTGAAGAGCATGTGTGAGATATTGGATTTATTTTTCTTTCTTCTGTTTAGCAAAATCTGAAGGCGGCGGATCAGTAGGGTCGGAGTTGGTAGATATTGTGTGGAATTCGTAGATACCAATCAGACCGGCAGGGCTTTATTTTGTGTTTCTTATACCTTGATAGTCTTACTTCATTATGCTTGACGTTACCCATTATGTTGCATTGCGATGAAAGCCACTGCAAAAACTTTGTAGCTCAGATTAGTTCAGATTTGAGGTAATGTCCTCATTTTTTTTATCTCCTTTAGAACTGCTACTGCTTAGCTACTCTCTCTGTACCATCAGTAGGTATCTGTGCTTCTTATTAACTCAAGGTCCATCTATTATTTAATCGATAAAGCAAAATAATGTCAGTATTGCCATGTTTTGCCTTAGTGTATCTAGTATTTAACTGATAAAGCAAAAGAATGTCAATATTGCTATGTTAGCTTGAAAGATGGAAGGATCGTGTGAAATTAATCCGCTCAAGAGGTAAATCCTTCTCATAGATACCCTTGTCATTGACTGCAGCTGAGATCTTCCTAGGGCATTGGGTTTCTGCATTGTTGAAGAGGATGTGGTGGATGGCTTCCCTTATGAAGTTCTTGAAGAATACAAGAATATGCCTCTCTTGAAAGGTAGGGCTGCCGTGGATATGAAGGTCAAGGTCCAAGACAGTCCCAACCTGGAGGAGTGTGTGTTTCGAATAGTCTTAGATGGTTACAATGCACCTGTCACTGCTGGGAATTTCGTGGATTTGGTAGAGAGGCATTTCTATGATGGCATGGAAATCCAAAGAGGTAAACTATAGCCTTCCAATCTTCTATTTAATCTTTCACCAAAAGGGGGAAAACAAAGCCTTTTGGAACTACTGTTGAACACGCTGCTTTCTTTTTCAACTCAGATGGATATGGTCACAATAAAAATTTAGTATCGTCGTTGTTGCCTATATCCCAGTTAACTTCATCCTTCTTGGACTGGAACATGTTCAAGAGAACTGCGCTACCCCTGAGACTGGCTTAAGAACTAGCAGCAACAAATATGTTAGCTGGGATAATTAATAATCTGTAGCTAAGAGACATATCAATTTTCTTTGGATAATCTGTTCTTATAGATGCTGATGTAAGACTTTTTCTACAGCCGATGAGATGAAGTTTGTCTAGTTGTACGACTATTGTAACTAGATGCTTTTCATCTTACAGGAGCTTGGCCTTTACAAGGCTCAAACAAAGCTTCCATTTAATGCATTTGGGACAACGGCCATGGCCAGAGATGTAAGATTACCCTTACATGGCTTTGCTCTACTGTTTGGTCATTTTGATATAGTCATATAGAGTTTCAGAAAATTCATGTTCTGTGTATTTTCTTACTTGACAGGAGTTTGAGAACATTTCCGCATCAAGTCAGATATTTTGGCTGCTAAAAGAAAGTGAACTGACCCCCAGTAATGCGAATATATTGGATGGGCGGTATGCGGTTTTCGGTTATGTGACAGAAAACAATGATTACTTGGCAAATCTTAAGGTCGGTGATGTCATAGAGTCAGTGCAAGTTGTCTCGGGCCTGGATAATCTGGTGAATTCTAGCTACAAGATTGCTGGCGAGGGTTCTTCCTTCTCTCTCCTTTTTCCAATATCGTCCGTTTGGACACTTCCCATGTGAGCTCGCATGACTCCAACATGTAGACGTTTAAGGCTAATCCTTTTTTTGCCTAATTCTTGTCATTTATGAGATAAATGTGTTGTCCCCATTGAGAATGTTTTTTTTTTTTTTTTTTGGGATTGCATTGGTACCAAATTCACATCTATTAGTGAAAGTTGACGTGAGTCACAATCTTAGTTGAATACGGTTCGTGGGAACGAATTGCTGGATGAAACTAACAGGACTGGTCTCTCCATTATATTTAGTCCCTAATCCCTCGCACAAGCTGGCGCGGCTGGATGATTTCTTGACCATTTTTGCTTCTTGACTGTTGTGACGTTGCTATTCTTTCGAGGAAAAAAAAAGATGAGATGGATCCATCATGTTTGGACCAAGTTCTTGCATTCTGAACGACTCTCTTCTTGGGACTTGAATTTATGCTTTTTATGCGTGTGGTTCTTCGTGTGAGGTGACAATAACCACGTGTGGTTGCTCATTCAGCAACCATTTGATGAGTTTCACTGTGGTATAACGCACATGTTTTGATGGTTTGATGTTTCTACCGATGTAACGAGGATTCGCGAAACGTGAACAACAAGCTTGACAAGTTTTCTACACCTTTTGTTGCTAATTCCGGCTTTTTTCCTGATCTAGTAATGTTTTTCATAGGGAGGTGATTACCTCCATCTATAACCAAGAAATGGTTTGAGGGAAAGCCAATCTGTTCAAAAATGCAAGTGGTGACCTTCGTGAGTCAACATGTTAAGACAACTAATAAGCAAATAAACTCTGATGATAAACTCTTAATTACATTGTCTGGAACTCTAGGCTCAGGCATTTTCCCTAAGCAATTCAAGCTGTACACATCTTATCTATACACTATCTGTTCACGTGGAATAATTGTTAGCAATTTACTAAATTTACACTGCTAAAAATCGCATCACCAGCTTCAAAAAACATTGAATATGAATGAATAATGACCAGAGGGCACAAAATCGAACTGATGACCTGCTACCCCGGAAATCTTCTATGAGAGCAAAGCTGAAAGTAGCCCCTATCATGTGATCTCAATGCTTCCACTTGAATTAGTTCAAGCTGATAATCATCTCTTTCTACTTCAATAATCATCTCTTTCTGAAAATGTTTTTCAGAAAAGCATTTTCCTCGTCTTATGGCATTTGGCTCGCTTAACTGCTTAAGTTAATGAACCAACAAAGGAACGCTTTCCTATTCAAGGAAAAAGGGAGTCCGACGGAAGATATTTTTCGTAGGCAGCGAAAAATACATTTCAAATGAAACCCGTGGCCAATTCCGAGTCCAATTCTGCACCAGATTCCTAGGCCCGGTCTTGATTGACTTAGGCCCAGGCGCCAAACCTGGCCTCAGTGGACCCAGGCCCAGGGACTGGAGCCCGACCTTAATGAACCCAAGCTCGGGCTGCAGGGACCTAGGCTAGGCCTATATGTAGACTCGGGCCGAGGCGCCTAGGAGCGGGCCAAGGGCATCGAGTTCTCAGGCTCGGTTTCGGTGGACCCAAGACCGGTGGCCGTGCTCGTTCCATGGAGTCTAAGATCTGGGTTGAGACCTCGGTGCCCGCGCCGGGTTCCTTGGCTGCCCATGCGCAAGCCGCTAGCGCCTGAACAGTAAATATCCATCCAGGAAAGACATATTTTTCTTATAAAAAACGACGAAAAATATTTTTAAAATTCATTTTTAGACCTCAACCAAACTCCGAAAAATACTGTTATTTTCCTGAAAAATGACTTGCCGAAAAATATTTTCCAGAAATTTCACATCTTTCACTAAATAAATAGAGCCTTAACCTCTAGATTGTCCTCTCCATCCATTCATAAGATTTTTCTCTGGAAAACGTTTGAACCCATCGAGATGATTCTTGTTGGGGGTTTGCCTTGTATAGCAAATACGCACGGCGCAACAAAAGAATAGATTCACGGCACAGCCTGCTTGTTTTTAATTTTAACATCTACTGTGAGTTGCTTATAATTATTCTTATTTAGTTGTGTGCTTCACATTGAATTCAGCAACGTGGAGTTGGATACTTGAGCCAATACACTCTCGCCTTATTTTCTTAATTTTAGATTCATGTGGAATGGTACTCCCAAGAAGCATTTCTTAGAAGAAGAATTGATTAAATTTTTTCCCTTGCAATGGTATACTCAATTTATAGAGCTGAGATGTTCTCAAGTTCTATCATTTGCTTATATGGACTATAGTCTATATATAAGATTATCCTGAGGAGAGGTCATTCTTCCTTTTGAAGATTTTCCAAGGTGCGAGCTAGCCTTTGCCTAACAACTACAAACACCGGAACAACTAGCATCTGCTTTGAAGTGGTCTATGCTCCCATTTTAGTTACGTCGGTGCGCCGGTTGCTGAAATTATCCTCACCTTCTTGCTCTCGTTGAGGTTCATCAATCTTGTATTTGATGAGGTAAGATTAGAATTTGACTGGACGAGTTTCTTGAGTATAAATCCTGTTAGGTTTCCCGCTTGGTCTCAGGTGTGTGAAATGTCCACTTCATATGGCGGGTCTGCAATCTGGCACTTGGAATAGTATTTCGCAGAATAAGTTGGCACAAGTTGACCATGATGGAGACAAATTGATGGTAAAAGCTATATCGTTAGCGTCCGTTATTGGCTTTTAGTCGTCTTTTAGTTGGCTTTGAGAAGATTTTGGTCAACATGAAAAGTGGGGACTTTTTAGTCGGATCACTGGTTACTTTTTAATTCTTTTTTTTTTTTTTTTTTACGGACATGACAAAACATCTCTTAGTCACGGCAATGGAGACGACACTGATGTTTTGCACCCTGGTCTCTCTCTCTCTCTCATGCTTGCATGCAGAAATGTTTATTGAAGCACCAACTCATGCAAGTATCACCTGCCACCCACTACTCTGCGGAGAGAAGAATAATCCTATTGCTAGCAATCTGTCATAACGTACCTTGTCTATATTAGTGGGAACTCTCAATCAATATCATTGTGATATTCATTTAGTAGTTATATTCTTAAGCGAGTCTGCCCCTTTTGCCAGGAGCATGAATTTATATTTATTTGTTGTCTCGGTAGTCACTACACTTTCGTCTTGTTCTTGAACCTTCTTTGCATACAGTAAAGCCAAACTTATTTAGTTCACCTCTCTTTTTTTCCATTGCCTATTCATGTCCCTTCACTCGACTTTCTTCAATACAAAGGATCAAGACCTTGATGGAAAAACTTAATGAAGAGTGTGGGCATGTTTTGATGTCTTATTTTTCCGTTGTTTTAACACTATTTAACTTTTATGGTTACTCTACTAATTATAGTCTTGGTTTTTACCGCTACATTCGTCAGATCTTCAAAAATATATTTACCCATGCCAAGCAAATCTCACAGGTTTATTATCCGGAAGTATAGTTCCTTCAAATTTCTGTAGCCAAGTGTTGCCTTCTTTTTAGGTCTGTCGATTGCCAATTGATAAAACTTTTTTATGATAACCATACGTTTTTCTCATCGCGCATTGTCAAAAGTTTCATGGAATGAGGAATTGAAAGGAAATTAGTGGTCCATATCACAATCCTACTCTACAATAGCCAACTTCCAAGATAATGAAAGTTGAATTTAGGAAATCGTCCATAGGACACCTGTCATCTTGGTTTGTTTTACGTTAGTTTTACTCTATTTTCTGTTAATTTTTAGACTTTTAAAGACACCTGTCACCTTGGTTTGACACCATCTGCAAAACCTGAGTCAAAGATATGAACTTTTTGAACTTAAAGTCTTTCACAGTCGGAATTATATAGGCACACGTGCTAGTCTGGCATTGCAAAGCTAGTGCTACTTGATTTTGATGTGGTGTTATCACATATACAGCCTAGAGGCTTTGTTAGATTCTCAGTTCAGCTGAAATTCAGTCTATCTACAATTTTTTGCACATTAGCACAGCAATTATATCTTGCAACGTGCCACTTCAGAATATGCATTATTTTCTTTTGAACAAAAAAGAAGAAGAAAGAATCAACATACTCCTAAGTCCTCTTGGTGAGATGGTATGCCAGACAAATTTTTTGCATGATTTTAAGCAAACTTTAAGAGCCTTTCTCAAAAAAATATGCTCCAAATGTGAATGAAACTGTTTTTGTACAGCTCTGCCTCGAGGCTGTCAATTGGCGTGGCAATGCATCTCTTATTTATCCTTATTGTGTCTGAACTGAGATTGATCACCTCATTGGAATCCTAAAGGAGCAAGTGTTGATCAACCTGTATGTGAAATTTGAGATGAAAATGTAGAAGTGGGGACTACGATTCTTCGTTTCGTGTCTTACTTACGTGGTTTTGAGTCCAATAGTTCAGGTATTTAATCAAAATCACTGATTCTCGGCTCGTTTTGTTCCCTAACAAGATCCTGAAGCTCTCCAACACCTTGCATTTATCCGTCGGCTCTTCAGTGTTTATTTAAAGCCCCGTTGGATATTAGAAGGGAATTTAAAACCTACCCGAAGCTCCGAGCCGCTTCCCAAACCAGAGCCGCCATTAAAAATGGGGCATCGCAATTCGCGGATTAGTCGAAGAGCTCCCCTTTGTTATCAAAAACAGAGTTAATTGTTAGAGATTGAGTGATCATAGAAGGTCATTTATTTAATTAATGAAGCAGGCGAACAAGCATATTTGAGACGGAGCTTGTGGGTTAGAAGCCTCCTGTTGGAAAAGCCATCCGATTTTGTAATCGAACACGACATTGTCGCGGTGCTCTCTTTTTGTCATCACGCCACCATGATTCGAGGTCGCAACACTCCGGACTACGGTGTCCTAGGTTGATGGCGGTGGCATAAACAACAAATGGACCATAAAGGAATGTTCCACTAAGCAAGCTCAATGGGCAAGGACAGGTTCCAAGATTGATCAACTGTGTAATACTAAGTGTCCGTTAGGATTAATTCTTTGGGAACATTTTTGACTTTCCCCATAAACTCCCCTGTATGTAAAACACGACCGAATATGGAGCGGGCAAATAGATATGATTGTCTTTTTTTTTTTTTTTTAATTTAATGCCACGCCAATTGGAAATCCACAAAATAAAAGCAGGGCTCGTTCCAAGCTGAAATTGAGGGGGAAAATGACATCAATGGTCATGAATTTTAATCTAACGTGCGATGTCGTCCTTTAACTTTTAATTCATATACTATGATCCATAACTTGTTGGTACATGTTCAATTTATTTCTTGAACTATTTAAAAAATTCAATGTTGTCCTTCCATTAATTCGAGTTCAGGACAATTTTGAACATATTCATGCAGTTCAGGAACTAGATTGGACATGTACCAAAAGGTTCAGAGACAACATTACACATTAGGTTAAAAAGTTCAAGTATCACATTGAACAAATTAACATTGAGCCAAAGGTGATAAACAATTTGCGTAATTATCCCAAATTGAAACGGCAAAAGTCCAAGAAATCTTGAAAGAGAGGAGTTTGGAGCTGTAAAGGAAAACCCACGCCGAAGACGCTCCGGAGACAACCCTTAAATGGACAACAAGATAAAGCACGCCAACTCATCTCACTTCTTTCCTTCACGCACGTACGGATTTTCGGATAAAATACAAGTCTGACGTGTTAGCCTCCATTTATTTCGGAAAACATATTTTTTGGAAAAGCATTTTCCTCATTTTATGGCATTTGGATCGCTCAAGTTGACAAGCCAACCAAAAAAACTTTTTCCTAGTCAACGGAATTTTTTTTTTCGTGATCAACAAAAAATATAACTCGCCGCCAATGCCGAGCTTGAGCATCCAATTCGGGGTCCTACCTCAATGGACCAGGGCGCGGGCATCAGCACTGGAGTACGGGTCCCGATCTCGATTAACGCAGCCCCGGCATTGGAGCCCGATCTCAATGGACCAACCCAAGCGCAGGCGTTGGAGCCCAAGCCCGGGCTCTATTTACCTAGGCCATGCTATGCAGACTCAGGCCGAGGTGCCTGGGACTTGTGCTCAGGAGTCGAGGATCTGGGCTTGAGACCTCAGCGCCCATGCCGGGTTCCTTAGCTACCCACAAGCAAGTCACTAACGCTTGAATAGTATGTGTCTATCTAGGAAAGATAAATTTTTCTTACCAAATGACAAAATATTGTCAAGTCATTTTCAAACCTCAGCCAAACACCGAAAGATATTGTTATTTTCCTAAAAAAAATAACTTATCGGGAAACATTTTTTAGAAATATGATATTTTTCACGAAATTAATGAAGCCTTAGTTTGTGGATTTTGATTTATGGGTTTTATCTCGCACCCTACCTAAACATCACAATGTACTTTATGGAGTTACTTCTATTTGTAGCTACTAAATTCCAGGATTTGATTGAGAAATAGAATAACGAAATAGAGCCGAGCTCCATTTGAACTTCGAC
This sequence comes from Rhodomyrtus psidioides, assembly GCA_021437785.1. NCBI lineage: Eukaryota > Viridiplantae > Streptophyta > Magnoliopsida > Myrtales > Myrtaceae > Rhodomyrtus > Rhodomyrtus psidioides. Next base: position 2,400,545 of record JAILYB010000103.1, on the reverse strand, counting down.
CATTTAAAAAAAAAAAATTGGACTTAACCTAATGCGTGAAAATTGACACAGGGTATCATCCTACGCTTAAATCAGAACATACGATCAAATGATCAGATTAACTAATAATATCAACCTCGCTTAAAACCACATTAAGATGTATATTTTTGCGTTGCGATGAATTTTACCATCTATCGCCGCGTAATTATTATTTTTTGCATAACTAATAATATCCACTTTCTTCATACGGAATGGCCGATGCTGAGTTTGAAAGAAGATTGAAGGTACATAATATCTTTCTTGAGCTCGATATGTAAATCTGCATAGTATTTATTGTTGCTTATTAGAAAGGATTTAGATAACGAGTGCAGCAGGGGCACCGGTTAAGCAACTACTCAAGGAAATTTTATAACTTTCAACGTACTGATTGCCCTCGTGGATGCGCAATCAATGCCTTGAAAGTTGAATTATTTTTAGTAAAGCATACTTAACAAGTAACCTCCGCTCTCTCTCTCTCTCTCTCTCTCTCTCTGCACCGAGTCTTCACTTCTCGACCCGACCAGATTCTGACTATCTTGTGTCGGCCAGATTGTGCGCATCCGTCCATTCTTCAGTCCTTGGGTAGAGAGAAGCGCTCAATAATCAGGGAGGTGATTTCTTTTTGCACGGCGGCGAAGAACTAGAGTGACAATTGGAATTCTTTGTAATCGAAATTACCATTACCTATTTAGTTAAGCATTCTAGCATGCTTTAATTGTTTTAATATGATAGTGGACAATTATATTGAATCATATGAGATTAGCTGAATTCTTTAGTTATGTGGTCGGGAGCTATTTTAGCCTATTTGTTAGGAAGTTTTATTGTATATATTTCTTCCTAGTATAGAATCATTCCTATTGTGTATCTCCTAATTAGGGTTGTCTGTTGTCCTATATATATAACAGGATTAAGTATTGTAAATATACAAAAAAAATATTCATTGAATAAAGAAGAGAGTTTTCTTTCTTTTCATGGTATCAGAGCCCTAGGGTTTGATTCTTAGGGTACTGTATGTCAATCATTGTCTATTGTCCTATAAATTTTTTTTGGGCCGTTTTGGTCACGGCGCCATCCTCTCGCGCCGATCGACTTCGTCCTATCCGAGCGATTCATTCTGCGGATCTGATCTCATGGTCGACAATCAGTCAATTGTTGCAACTGACCAAACGGATGCTAGTGCCTCTGCTACTGCCATTCTAGTAGACCTGACCGCTACGATGAAGCAACTCTTGACCCAGCTGGTCGCGCCGCCGCATGTTGAACCTCCTGCTGCACCGATTGCTGTCAAGCTTGATGGCCAAAATTATGGCGTATGGTCCCAGGTAGTTGAGATGTATGTCTCGGGAAAAGACAAACTGGGCTATTTGAACGGTGGTTCTTCTGAGCCCCTTTCGACTAATCCGTTTTTTCAACAATGGAAGACCGATGATTCGACGGTGAAAGGTTGGCTTATCAATTCTATGGACCCAACCTCGATACCAAACTTTATTCGGTTTCCTACTGCCAAAGCCGTATGAGATGCTGTGGCAACGACCTTTTTTGATGGATCCGACACCTCCCAAATCTATGATATTAAGAAGTAGGTTTCTCGATTGAAGCAAGGCGGTGGACCCATTGAGAAATATTACAATGATCTTCAAGGGCTCTGGAGTGAGATTGATTTCCGACGTCCTAATCCTATGCAATTTCCGGTCGATATTCAGAGGTACAATGCTATTGTTCATGAAGATCGAGTTTATACCTTTTTGGACGGTCTCGATGACCGCCTGGACAATGTTCGTGCTGATGTTCTGAAGATGGATCCATTCCCCACTATTGAGCAAGCTTATGCTCGGGTCAGGCGAGAGGATATGCGCCAATATGTGATGCTCTCCACTCCCGTCGGGGTCACCTCTGGTTCCGCCATGATGTCACAGCAGGGCAAGGGTGATTCGCACCTCTAGTTAGTGCCTTCTGCCTTGGGAGCTTGCCTTAGACCTGGTATACCAATTCAATTTGAGGGGTGCTGAGGGGTGCTCTCACTGTGGGAATCCTAAATATACAGTAGCATCTTGTTTTAAACTACACGGTTATCCGGATTGGTGGGATGATTTTCAGACCAAGAAGAAGAAACCGGGCTCAAATAAGGGGCGGAATGGAGGGCTAGCCTCCTTAGTGACTAGCGGCTTGTCATTAATTCATATGGAGCCTGAATTTGCTAATGCCGAATCTCTTGAAGGTAATTGTGGGTTTGCCTTTGCTAATGGACAAGGTGATAGTCATCATGGGCGGATAATCGATTCTGGCGCTACTGTTCATATGACTCAGGAATCTGGTGACCTTCTTACATCTACTACACCACGTCGAGATCATATTTACAATGCCAAAGGGCATAGCTTTCCTGTGATGGCTGCGGGGCGTGTGTCTATCACGCCTTCTCTCTCTCTATCTCATACTTTACTTGTTCCTACATTGTCTAATCGTTTGTTATCAATTCGACAGCTTACCAGCGAGTTAAACTGTGTTGTGCTTATGTACCCTAATTTTTGCCTGTTTCAGGACATTCTCACCAAGGAGATTATTGGGCGTGGTACTAAGAGGGATGGGCTGTATTTCGCGGATGACATTACTTCTGGACGGATCTATCATTCTCGTGGACAGTTAGCTCAAGAGAAGGAACTTTGGTTATGGCTCCGTTGTTTAGGTCACCCATCCTTTGGGTATTTACGACATTTATTTCCCAAGTTATTTCATGGTCTATCGAACTCTAGTTTTCAGTGTGATACTTGTATTTTGGCAAAGAGCCATCGCACTTGTTTTCCTCCCAGTTTGAATATTAGTTCTCCTTTTACTACGGTATCTGGGTTTCGATGGTTTATCATCTTTGTAGACGATTGCACACGTATGACTTGGCTATATTTGATGAAACATAAGAATGAGGCTCAAGCTATCTTTCGAACTATTCACCGTATGATTTAGGCTCAATTTGGGGCCAAACTTTAGGTTCTCCGGTCTGATAATGGTGGCGAATACTTAAGTAAATCTCTTGCAGCTTATTTTGAGGAACATAGTTTGATACATGAAACTTCTTACCCTCAGACTCCTCAGCAGAATGGTGTTGCTGAGTGTAAGAACCGCCATCTTCTTGAAACCACTCGAGCACTGTTGGAGGGTGGCCATGTTCCCCATCGTTTTTGGGATTCTGTCGTAGTTACAGCTGCTTATTTGTAGAATCGCATGCTTTCCCGCATTCTGTGCTATCGGACGCCAGTGCAAGCACTTGCCGCCCATGTGTCTCTTCCTTCGGTTCTTACATTACCTCCTAAGGTGTTTGGGTGTGTCGCTTATGTCCATCTTCACAAAAATCAGCGGACCAAACTTGATCCTTGTGCAGTCAAGTGTGTGTTTCTTGGCTATGGCCCTTCTCAGAAAGGGTATCGGTGCTATGATCTTGTCGGAAAGCGCACGTATGTCACCATGGATGTAACATTTACCGAGACAGAACCCTATTTTTCTTCCTCCCCGTGTCCTGTTCAGGGGGATACTAAATGTAGAACCAGACATTGATGGGAGGTTGGGATTGCAAGAGTGACGGATGGGTGTGGATGGGACTACAGAAGTGATGGATGGGTGTGCGACGGATGGGTGTGCACGGCCGCGTGATTCTGAGGTTGAAGATTCTGAGCTACTGTCTCACAGTCGTGAGATAAGCGCACGGCCAGGCGGCATAGAAGCAGTAGCAACTGAGCAGGTGTCAACAGATGCACAGCAGCAACAGCCCTCCTTATCTTCGCCCTCTTCGCCCTCTTCAATACCACTCCAAGCTCCTGAGAATGTACCTAAGGTAAGTACTTCTAATGTACTTGATTCATTTGAAGATACTGATGTGCATACTGGTTATAAGCTGCCTGATAGGCATAATAGGGGTAAACCACCGAATCGATATTCTCCAGATGTAGAGGACCGTTGGTCTCAATATCCTATTACAGATTATGTGTCTGCCAAGAGGTTGTCCACACCACTACAAGCCTTTGTGTCCACGGTTTCCTCAATTCAAGCTCCAAACAGGGTTAAAGAAGCCATGAAGGATCCGAAATGGCTTCAAGCGATGGAGGCAGAGATGGAGGCATTGGAGAAAAATCGAACCTGGAAACTTGTGTAACTACCAGAAGATAAGAAGCTGGTTGGATGTAGGTGGGTGTTTACAATCAAACATAAAGCAGACGACGCTATTGAGAGGTATAAAGCACGATTGGTAGCTAAAGGGTATACACAGACTTATGGGGTGGATTATTAGGAAACATTCTCTCCAGTTGTAAAGTTAGACACGATAAGAGTATTGTTATGTATGGTTGCAAACTTGGACTGGCCTTTACATCAATTTGATGTGAAGACTGCATTTCTTCATGGAGATTTAGAGGAGGAGTCTATATGGAGCTTCCACCTGGATACAGATGCGCAGATCAGTCGAACATGGTTGGTAAGCTGGAAAGATCATTGTGTAGGTTGAAACAGTCCCATCGTGCATGGTTTGGTCGCTTTAGCTTAGCTATGAAAAGGTATGGATACTCCCAAAGTAATTCAGATCATACTTTGTTCTTAAAAGGTATTCAAGGAAGAATAACAGCTCTTATCATATATACAGGCAATTATAGTGCCGGGATTATGAGACTGCAGAAATTATTATCTAGGGAGTTTGAGATGAAGAACTTGGGAGGTTTGAAATATTTCTTAGGAATCGAGGTTGTTAGGTCGAAGGAAGGGATTTACTTATCTCAGCGGAAGTATGTTCTTGATCTTTTGACTGAAGTTGGCATGCTAGATTTCAAGCATGCAGACACTCCTATGGTACAAAACTGTAAGCTTGGAGAGTAGCCTGATCAGACGCCTACTAATAAAGAAAAATACCAAAGGTTAGTAGGCCGATTGATTTACTTATCACATACACGTCCTGATATTGCTTATGCAATAAGTGTGGTGAATCAGTTCATGCATGCACCTAGTGAGGATCATATAAGTGCTGTGTTGCGCATCATTCGATATTCGAAGTCAGCCCCAAGAAAGGGACTGCTATTTGCAAAAAATGGCCACCTTGAAGTAGAGGGTTACATAGATGCAGATTGGGCTGGAAGTATGATAGACAGGAGGTCTCCATTAGGGTATCTTACATTTGTGGGAGGTAACCTTGTTACATGGAGAAGTAAGAAACAGAAGGTTGTAGCTAGGTCTAGTACAGAAGCTGAATTTAGAGGTGTAGCAAATGGGTTATGCAAACTTCTATGGCTTCGAAAGCTGCTAACCGAGCTTGGGTATCCACCAGGTTTATAAATCAAATTATTTTGTGATAATAAAGCAGCTGTAAACATTGCTCATAATCTAGTTTAGCATGATAAAACCAAACATGTGGAGATTGACAGACATTTCATCAAAGATAATTTGGATGCAAAAGTGATCTAGTAACCATTTGTGATGTCTGAAGACCAGTTAGCTGATATATTGATAAATGCTATGTCAAGTAGAGAGTTTCATAGCTCACTTATCAAGTTGGCTATCAAAGACATCTTTGCACCCACTTGAGGGGGAGTGTGGTCGTGAGCTATTTTAGCCTATTTGTTAGGAAGTTTTATTGTATATATTTCTTCCTAGCATAGAATCATTCCTATTGTGTATCTCCTAATTAGGTTTGTCTATTGACATGATTGAGTATTGTAAATATACAGAAAAAATATTCATTGAATAAAGAAGAGAGTTTTCTTTCTCTTCAAGTTACTCATCATGTCATAATGCTGTTGACTACAACATCATATGTCAAATACGTGTTTGGCGTGATTGTAAGGTGAGGTGGGATAATCCTAATTTTCACGCTTTTTTTCTGGCCTGGATTTATGTTTCTAATGTTTAAGATCAACTTCAATGAAATAGGAGCATTGATAGATAGGTTCCAGGACTTGTTTAGACCACAGAGTGTTTGGTATTTTCTCTTCATTTTTTTTTTGTGATGCTTATAGACAACTGTCGAATAAATAGGCTTGAGAAAAAAGCATGAGATGTTTATGCCTTTCCATGAAACATATTGTACATGTTGAACAAAAAACATAATTATGAATAATTGCTTTTGCAATCTTGAGGTTTTTTCTTTTTTGTAAAACCATCATAAAAAAAAACTAAATATTAAAAATATTGGTTCTGTTTGCAATCTTGACATAGCTTAATTTTTTGGGATCCCTTTGCCTATTTTCCTCAACTAGATTGAGATGTATCTTTGTTGAAGGAAATCACTGCACTTGGTTCCGGTAACTGCCATTGATGCTTGAGTGCTTCTATTCTCTGCCTTCATTGTTCATTGAATCATATGGATAATCGAGACACTAGAGAAATAATGACGATGGGAGACACTGGTGAGATAATGGTGGTGGGAGACATAGGTGAGGAGGCAGCTAGGGGGGCGACGGTGGTGGATGTAGACTGGTCGCCTATCATTCGACACCAGCTCATGCAAAGGCCGAGTCTTTTGACACTCTCAGCTGGCAAGGCATGCATTCACCAGGTTCCGTGAAAGTTAACTGATTTGCTTGGAATGCCTTATAGCCCCCAATATGTGTCGATCGGTCCCCACCACAATTGACGTGGGAGCACGTCACTGATAGAAGAGCACAAGCCAAGATACTTTGCCGCTCTAGTCGCACGAACCGGAGTAAATGCCCATGAGTATTTCACTGCCGTCGCAGCCCGAGAGAGGGAGATCAGAGATTGCTACTCAGATTGTCTCCAGCTAGAGAAGTCGGAATTGATTGAGATGATGGTTTTGGATGGTTGTTTTGTGCTTGAATGGCTCCGCATGATGAGAGGAATAGTAGTTGTGAGCGATCCGATCAAGAATTCTTCGGCGATGATCATAACAATTATGATTAATTTTATGTGGCTCGAAAACCAAATCTCGATGTTCGTGCTCGAGATTTTATATGAGATATCAAGGGTACAAGGGAATTAGGTATCATCAATCTAGTGTTGATTGTCTTCAACATGGGATTCGGAAGACCGCATACTGACATCATGCGGTACCGCAGAATGGTCGATACTCAACACATGCTGGATCTGCCCCATGATTGCTTCACCCGCTTACCCTCTGCATCAATCAGGGACGTCCGGTATCTGGAACCTAAACTAATCTACTCTGCACACAAGCTGAACTAGGCGGGCATCAGGTTCAAGCCGAGGATGAGCAACAACTTTCTGGACGTTCGCTTCGGCAGTGGAATGCTGGAGATGCCCCCATATAGCTATGGACACGTTTACAGTCTCTTTCCTCTCAAACTGTGTGGCATATGAGTAGACCAACCCAAATGTCTCTGACAACGTCAGTGGCTACATCACATTCCTCGGGTGCCTGATGAGCGAGGATAATGACAAGGGCTCGGCTCTCCTGTCCGATTGTCACCTGATGTGGGACGCTATTGTTTCGGATCAATTGAGAAGCTTGCGGAGTTCTTTTTGGGGATGAACCGTGAGATTGCAATCGATATGAGCGGTAGCTTCCAAGCTGAGGTGTTCATGGAGATGAACACCTATGCGTACATTTGGTGTGGTCTATCAGCAATTTTTTTGCTCATTATCTTGCGACGTGCCTCTTCAGAATATGCATAATTTTCTTTTGAACAAAAATGAAGAAGAAAGAATCATCTATTTACTCCTCTTAGTGAGATGGGATGCCAGACAATTTTTGCATGATTTTAAGAAAAAATTAGGATCCTTTGGAAGGGAAAAAAAATTCTCAAAAGTGAATGAAACAGTTGCAGGGACATTTGTTTGAATATTGGGTTTAAAACATGTTATTTCAATGTTTTTAATCTAAGATGTGTTTTTCAGATCTGACCTTTGTTGCTTCGTTATTTTTTATGATTTTTTTTCTTGATCTTATGTCATGAAAAACTTTCATGAAAGCCATTTAGAGCATCTTGATGCACAACATATAAAAATATTCAAAAATATTCATGCACGTTTCCTATTTTTAATGTATTTTATATTTCATGTTGGTCTGTGGATTTTCTTGGGTTAGAATGTTGTTTTGTACATATCCACTTTGGATCCTATTTATCTCATGTTAGAATCTTTTTTTTTTTAAAAAAAGATATGAAAGTTATTCATTAGGGTCTCATTTAGTAGACCGGAAAGTTTGGTACATTTTTTATGATTTTCTATGAATTATTTTTAGATTTTATATTATAAAAAAAAATTCATGAAAGCCGTTCAGAACATCTTGATGCATAACATATAAAAAATTCAAAAAATTCATGCATTTTTCCTATTTAATGTATTTTAGCATTTCATGTTACTCCGTGGATTTTCTTGAGTTAGAATGTGGTTTTGCAAATGTTCGTTTTAGATCCTAATTATCTCACATTAGAGTCTTCTTTTTGAAGAAAAAAAACATAAAATTTATTTATATGGGTCTCATTTAGTGGATAGTAAAGTTTGATGCATTAATCCTGAGATTTGGTGCCCATTTGAGCTTTATCCCAAAGTATACATGTTTTGTGGAAATTGCTTGTTTGTTGTTGATTCTCTGTCAAAAATGATTTTTTCGCACGTAGATGAAGGCATTTTTGGTAAAAATGTAAAACATGAAAGTTGTCAAGGACACGTTTTCTCATGTACATAAAAAATATTGGAATTTTTCCATGCATTTTACTATTTTTTTCCTTCATTTTAAGGTCATTGATTTTCCTCTTAGTATATTTCTGAATACCGAGGTCAAATTTATCAATTTTCGTGTCAGTACATTGAAAAACACAAAAAATGGCGATCACGAAGTCTAATCAGCATGACTTAAGCTTTTTTTGAGTGTTTGAATCATTGCAATTGGACATCATCTTCATCGAGAACCGTGTCTAAACATAGTTAGTAGATTTCCTAGCAGAAAAATGAAGATGTTCAGTCTCATGTTTTCATAATGTATCCTAGTCCTATAAAGCCGAGCTTTGTCAAATTAGATTATCAAAGATACTCTGCATTATTTACCTATTTTTGTTCCGCTTTTGGATTATTAACTCTGCTCTTGCAAGCAATAATAAGCTACCTCTATCTCATTGACAGAGGGCTGTGACCTTTTCAAGCATTGTGTGCCCACAACATCGGCAGCAGAATGTGAGGAATTCAACTAAGCAAAGTTCCGATTGATTGAGCATGTTGAAAAATTTGGGGAAGCATCTTATAAGGTTGTTTTATTGATATGAGAAAAGAACACTGTCGTTTATCTAATGAGTTAAATTTTAAACCATAAACTGTTTATTCATGTATAAGTAAGGGATATTACTTCGTGTTGCAAGCACAGAGGATGATAGCAATTTTTATTTTAAATTTTATTTTTTTTATGATTGTACCATTTTTTTCCATGGTTTTTCCAGATTGGTCCTAGAAGTTTTGAAGACGGCTATACAAAATAAGAAAGTCGTTCGAGTGTTCTGCTTGGGTCATTTTTAAACTATTTGCGACCAATTATAGTATGGAGAGTCTACTATAACCTTGACAACATTTTTCGCTAATGTTTACATAATTTTTCAAGTGGCTCTTTATGTATGAACTGCTTTGACAAGTTGAACATCCTAATTTAAAGTATGATTGGGTCTTTTGTAACCGTAAGTTTGAATATTTGGTTTAAAACATGTTATTTCATTGTTTTTAATCTAAGATGTGTTTTTTAGATCTGACCTTTGTTGCTTCGTGATTTTTTATGCTTTTTGTCTTGATCTATATCATAAAAAACTTTCATGAAAGCCGTTTAGAGCATCTTGATGGATAACATATAAAAATATTCAAAAACATTCATGAATGTTTCCTATTTTTAATGTATTTTATGTTTTATGTTGCTCTAGGGATTTTTTTGAGTTAGAATGTTGTTCTGTACATATCCACTCTGGATCCTAATTATCTCGCGTTAGAGTCTTCTTTCTTTTGAAAAAATAAGATATAAAAGTTATTCATTCGAGTCTCATTTAGTAGATAGGAAAGTCTGATTCATTTTCTATGAATTGTTTTTGGATTTTATATTATTTAAAAAAACTTTCATGAAATCCGTTCAGAACATCTTGAAGCATAACATATAAAAAAATTCAAAAAAGTTCATGCATGTTTCCTATTTAATGTATTTTAGCGTTTCATGTTACTATGTGGATTTTCTTGAGTTAGAATGTTGTTCTCCAAATGTTCGTTTTAAATCCTAATTATCTCACGTTAGAGTCTTCTTTTTTTGAAGAAAAACAATGTACAAAAGTTATTTATTTGGGTCTCATTTAGTACGCATGAACGATTGATGCATGTGTGTACGGAGATTTGGGCAAAAGTACACCAGAAATGCCAATATTTGTGTACGGAGATCATTTTAGTACCAATATTTTTTTGGATCACTTAAGCGCTATTTTTTTAAATGGTTATTTGAGTGCCATGTCCGACGTGGCTTGCCAAAAATCACGTGTGGCGCACACATGGCTTGCCGGAGATCCTAGTCAGCACATGTGGATGCCATGTGGACGTTTCAACATCAAATAATTATTTTTTTCAGAAAAATTAAATTAAAACTAGAAAATAGCCCAAAATAGAAAAATCAGAAAGTTAAAAAAAAAACGGCGGCGAGGGCTGTGAGCCCTCGCCCATCGCCGCTGCACCCCTCGCAGGCAGTGGCCGACAAGGGGACCAGGGGGTCGACGAGGTTGGGTAACCCCCCCTTTTCGCGAGTTCGCCGAGGCTGGGCGAACCCCCTACGGGCTCATGGATCCACGGCAAGGTTGACATCGTGCAGATCTGGGTGAGGTCGGCCTCGCCTTGGGTTTGGGAGCCTAGCCGCCTCCGGGCCTCGCCAACCCTCGCGAGCCCACGATGGGTTTGCCCCGACCCCGGCGACCCCCTCGAAGGACCAGTAGAAGAAGAAGATGATGAACAGCGAAATTCGTCCCCAAATACCGCCCTCCTCAAAGAAAGCAATGGAGATAGCAGAGAGAGAAATTAAGGGAACAAAAATGGCAGCTGGGGGGAGGGTTCACGGGCTGTGGATTTCAGATCCAAGGTTGTGGCAACTGGGTCGAGGGTTCGCGAGGCGAAGACAGAGGCCATCGGGTGCAAGGCATGGCTACGGTTTCTTGTCAGGCCCTATGAGCCTCAAGTGCCGGGGTTCGAACTGCGCGGGGCCTCGACGGCTTTGATCCTCATGGCTAGGACAGAGTCGCAGTGGCGATGGTGGTTGAGCGTGGTGGTGTCGAGCGGAGCAAAGGGAGGGTGGAAGGTTGGCTGGGAAAGATCTTGGCTAGTGATGGTCGCGGGTTAGAGGACTTGAGTGGAGTCGGCGACGAGCTTGGTGAAGCGGTGGCGGAGCGATAAAGGCTGGAGCTGATGCGGCGGCACGAGGTCGATCGGGGGTGGATGGGCTGTCGAGCAAAAGAACAAAAGAAGGAAGAAGAGGAAGGTTGAAGACAAACACTGCATTTGTGTTGATTTTTAATTTTTCTATTTAATTTTAATTTTTTTAAAATAATTATTTTAATGTTGAAAATCCACGTGGCATCCACTTGTATTATATTTTTAAAAAAATTGACATGTAATATTAAAAAAAGTAATAAAAATGCCACATGTACTAGTTGGTCAGAATTGGCACTGAAATAATCTTTTTTTGGTCGGAATTGGCACTTCGGTGATCGTTTTCTCTCCGATGTGGCACTTAAGTGTTCAAAAAAAAAATATTGGCACTTCTAGTGTACTTCTGCCGTGAGATTGGGGTCCCATTTGAGCATAATTCCAAAGTATGCATGTTTTGTGGAAATTGCTTGTTTGTTGCTGATTCTCTATGAAAAATGATTTTTCGCATGAAGATGGAAGCTTTTTTGGTAAAAAGGTAGCACATGAAAGTTGTCAAGGACACAATTTCTGAAGCGTGTAAAAAATATCAGAATTTTTGCATGAATTTTACTTTTTTTTTCTTCATTTTAAGATCATCGGGTTTTTTTTTTTGGGGGTAAGGTAAGATCATCGGTTTTTTATGAGCATGTTTCTGAATAATAGGGAAAAATTTATCAATTTTCATGTCAATACATTGAAAAATACAAAAAATGATCATCATGAAGTTTAATAAGCATGTCTTAATTTTTTTTTTTTTGAGTGTGTGAATCATTGCAATGGGCCTTATCTTCATTGATAGCCGTGCCTCAACATAATCAGCAGACTTCTTAGTAGAAACATGAAGATGTTCAGTCTCAAGCTTTCATAATGTATCCTACTCGGATAAGGTTGATGTTCATCAAATTAGATTATCACCAACATAGATACTCTGCATTCTTTACGTATTTTTGTTTTGCTTTTGGATTATTAACTCTACTATTGCAAGTAATGATACACTATCTCTATCTCCTTCATGAAGCGCTGTGATCTTTTCATGCGCTATGTGCCTACAACATCGACTGTAGAATATGAGGAATTCAACTTTGCAAAGTCCAGATTGATTGAGCGAGATGAAAAATTTGGGGAAGTATCTCATAAGTTTGTCAAATTGATATGAGAATAGAACACCACTGTTTATCTAATGAGTTAAATTTTAAACTATAAACGGTTTATCCATGTATAAGCATGAGATATTACTTCGAGTTGCAAGCACCAAATTAATGTTCAGCTACCAAGTGCCATGCCCATATGTTCTCTGCAATACTCAAATGACGATATTGGTTATATTACTTGATGATAGAGCTCATTCACATGTTTTAAAACCAATATTGAAATTACAGTTAAGAAAAAAATGTCGTCAAGGTTATAGTAGACTTTGCATACTATAATTGGTAGCAAAGAGTTCAAAAATGACATGTGCAGAATACTCAAAAGACTTTCCCGTTTTGTACAGCTGTCGTCAGAACTTGTAGAAGCACTCCAGAGAAGTCATGGACCAAAATAGTACATCCATAAAAATATGATCTTGAAAAACATTGCTATGACCCTCTGTGCCTGCAATACAAAGAAGTGTCTAATGAGTTTATTTTGAAACCATAAAGTGTTTATATATGTATAAGTAATATACAGTGGTATTCGTCTTTTCATATCAGTTTGATAACCTTATCAGATATGTCCCAAATTTTTCAGCACGGTCAATCAACCGAGACTTGGCTGACACTACAAAAAAAAAAAAAGAATTAGCCTCAAAAATTTAGCGACGGAAAAAATTAGTAGCTAATTTGTGACGAAATTTGCGACAATCATCGCTAATTTAGCGTCGCAAATTTCGCGATGAAAAATTATTTTCGTCGCTAATTTGCCACGAATTTAGCGACGAAACAAGTTCGTAGCTGATTTGCGACGAACAGTTTTGCAATGAAAAAAGAAACTCGTCGCAAATTTAGCGACGAAAAATTAATTTCATAGCTAATTTGACACGAATTTAGTGACGAAACAAGTTCATAGCTGATTCGCGACGAACAGCTTTGCGAGGAATTTTGTGACAAAAAAAGAAACTCGTCGCTAATTCAGCGTCGCAAATTTAGCGACGAACAATTATTTTCGTCGTTAATTTGACACGACTTTAGCGATGAAATGATGTTCGTGGCTAATGTGCGACAAATCGTTTTTTCATCGCAAATTAGCGACGAACATAGTTTCGTCGTAAAATTCGTGGAAAATTAGCGATGAAAGGTGAAATTTTTCATCGCTAAATTTGCGATGCCGAATTAGCGTCGAATTTGTTTTCGTCACAAAATTCGTCACAAAACTCATTTAGCGACGAATTTTGCCAATATTTTCGTCGCAAATTTTGTGGCTAAAACCTTATTTTTTTGTAGTGATATTTTGTTACTAATTATATTCTATTTAATATATTTCAATTTCTTATTTTAGAGATGAAAAGTGTTTTCATCGCTAAAATAATTTAAGTAAAAAAATAATTAGCAACGAAAAACATAATTCGTCTCTAAATTGATGAAAATTCAAATAGAAAAAAAAAGAAGTAGCAACGAAAAATATAATTTGCCACTAAATTAGAGAGGAAAAACATAATTTTTTGCTAAATATGTTCTATTTCAGAAATTTTCAATTTCTTAATTTAGCGACGAAAGTATTTTCGTCGCTAATTAATTTAAATAAAAAAGGGTTAATACCGCGAAAAACCCCAAACTAGTACATTTGTGACAAATATATCCAAAACTATTTTTTTAACTGTAAAAAATCCTAAACTGGTATAACTGTGACAAATTTACCCTAAACTACTTTTTTTCCATAAAAAAAATCCCAAACTGGTACACGTATGACAAATTTACCCTTTATTAATTTTCGTTAAAATTTAACGAAAGCTAACGGAGGGTAAATTTATCACAGCTGTGCCAGTTTGGGGTTTTTCATGGTCAAAAAAATAATTTGGGGTAAAATTGTCACATGTGTACCAACTTGTGGTTTTTGGTGGTATTAACCCTAAAAAATAATTAGTGACAAAAAAAAATAATTCGTCGCTTATTTGACGATAATTCAAATAAAAATAATAATTAACGATGAAATATTTTTTCGTCGTAATTTTCGTCGCTAATTAGCCATGAATAATTTTTCGTCACTAATTAGCCGTGAATATTGTTTCGTTGCTATTTTTATCGCTAATTTAGCCATGGATAATTTTTCGTCGCTAATTGGTGTCGAATATTTTCATCACTAAATTCGTCGCAAATAGCAACGGATTTTGTTTTTGTCGCTATTTTCGTCGTGAATTAGCGGCAAAATTTCTTCATCCCTAATTTTCCTAGGCTAAAACATTGTTTTTTTTTTTGTAGTCAAAGTGAAAAAAAATGTTCTCTCTGTTTCTTTCTCAGTGACCAAAATATTGAGATCGCGGAGAGTTGTATCCACGATACTGCTCGCACAATTGAAGTGGTGATCATCCGCAAGTTCTTTATCTTCCATTTGACGTTTTGGTGGTATGTCTGAACTAGAGATCTAACACTTGTGGGGCTCTAATCGGAGAACATTTGAACCATTTTCATTTCAAGCATGCTACAAGAGGTAATTCGTTAACCCCCCTTCATTAATTATGATTTTCGGTTGAAACGCACGAACAACACCTTTAGAGATACATGTATGGGTTTTATTTCTGCTGCGTTATTTTATATGTTTTATTTGCCTATGCATGTTATGCATATCGCAACAGATCTCTCAATCTAGAAACGAGGATACTAACAATTTCCGCATCACAGACAGAATGTGATGAGGAAATCAGCCCCACCGGCGCAAGTAAAGGTGCTGCTCTTGTCGTCGAAAGCGTAGCTGTAAGCTTGAGGGCACTGGCCTTTGAAGATCTTTGAGTAGTCTGTCGGGGGGCATGTCTGCGGAGACCCATACGCCCCGGTGCAGCAGTACTGCGGCTGGTTGAGCGCCAGGCATGCGCTCTTGCACGCCACCACGTTCCCATCCGACCCCTTCACCGCCAGCTCTGGGGGGCACACGGAGTTCACGTTGCCTGGGCAGCTCGTGGTAGTGCACCCCACGCCACTCCCCTGTGGGGTCACGGAGAGCGGCAGGTTGAAGCCATCCACGAGGCTGATGTCATAGGTGTCCTGATTACCGGAGCCAGCCGCTGCGAGGGTGAACTCCGCTAGGGAGGCTGGCGGGATCGCCCCGGCGCCGTTGCAGCTTACTTGGCCGGAGCCACAGTCTGCTGTGGAGCAGGTGAACTTGCCGGAGGCATCGGTGGCGCAGCCTGTCCGGCCCCACACCCGTCCAGATGTCCACGTGTCCGGGACGTCACTGATCGTGGAGGATGCACCTGAGGCGAGCTCGAAACCGGTTAAGGATAGCTGCGCTCCGCCCCCACCGGTCAGCGTTCCGGGCCAGACAGTGTAGGGGAATTGTTGGTGAAGGTGAGCGTCGCCGCGCCGGCTCCTCCTGCAAACATATTATAGGCGCAAGCCATACAATCAACGTATGTAGATTAATCATTGTACTCCTAGAACTTTGAATTCCCGGAACCCAAACAAGAGCAAAGATGGCGACCGTGCTGACCTGCGAGGACTAGGAAAGGCATGAGGAGGAAGAAAGATGCTCTTCCGTCCATGATTGAAAGCTTGAGATTTGTTTCGCTCCTCGTTGTCACTTTATATTCGAGGAGATATAGGAAGGATGCCGGGGAGGCTAAGTGGAAATGACTTGAGAAATTCTTAGATGATGTAATTATATATAGACTGCATGAGTCGAATTATATTACGTGCACGGTACGTCCTCTTTCTGGTGCCATAACTTGTATTAACCTCTGCTGAAATGGGAATGAGGGATAACTAATGGGCTGTGCCGGTCTTTGAGGACCTTAACTTGTAATAAGGGGGTTGCAGAAGTTTCTTACGTCATATAATTCCACGGAGAAATTGGGGAACTATATGGCCCACTATGACGTGGTACCAGTCAAGCAAAATGACACGAGGAAAAATGGAGAAAAATTGTCCAAGTCATAAATCTATTATATTTGACCAATTCAGTCATAAACATTCTCACGTTTTGCTAATTGAATCTATCAGGCTAATTTCGACCGAAAATCGCTGACGTAGATCGAACCGTTCTACGTGGCACGGCCAACATTGACGTGAGTAATTTTGTTAATTTCTTTTTATTTTTTATTTTTTTATATTATTTTTTCTTTTATTTTCCTTTCTTTTTTCTTTCCTTTCCTTATTTTTTCCTTTTACTATGGCCGGCGAGGGTCCACTAGTTGAAGGCAACGAAGCCCTCCCAATGGCCTCTCTCAGATATGAGCAAGGTAGCCTTGCGCATGGCCGATTTGGGCCCGACAACTCTCGCCGACCACAGTAAAAGAAGGGATGAGAAGAAAACAAAAGCAAAGAAAAAAAAGAAAAGAAAGGAAACGAAAAAGTTAATAAAATATAAAAAATTGAAAAAGATTATTTACGTTAGTACCGGCCATGCATTTTGTAGCTAATTAATCCTTTTTTATTTTAATGTTCACCGAATTAGCGACGGAACACTTGTTCAGTCGCTAAATATTATTTTTTATTTAAATTAATTTAGCGACGAAATGCCAATTTCACCGCCAATTAATTCTTTTTTGTTTTAATTTTCAGCGAATTAGAGACAAAACATGTGTCCGTCGTTAAACGGTTTCGTCGCTAAATATTATTTTTTATTTTAATTAGATTAGCGACGAAACATCTATTTCGTCGCTAAGAGAATGAAAAAGTAACCAGTGATCCAACTAAAATGTCCCACTTTTCATGCTGACCAAAATCTTCTCAAAGCCAACTAAAAGAACGACTAAAAGCCAATAATGGATTGCTAACGATATAGTTTTTACCATCAATTGTCGGATCCGAATCCCCTAACCTCCGGTTTGGAGGTTAAGGGAATCCCCACCCTCCATTAATAGGAGGGAAATGTTTTGGGATATTAATGGAGAGTGGGGATCTACCTAACCTCCTAACCGGAGGTTAGGCGATTCGGACCCTCAATTGTCTCCATCATGGTCAACTTGTGCCAATTTTATTCTGCGAAATACTATTCCAAGTGCCAGATTGCAGACCCGCCATATCAAGTGGACAATTCAAACATATGAGACCAAGCGGGAAACCCGGGAGATCTAACAGGATTGATACCGAAGAAACTCATCCAGTCAATTCCAATCTTACCTCATCAAATACAAGATTAATGAACCTCAATGAGAGCGCAACTGGCGCACCAACGTCAATTCCAATCTTACCTCATCAAATACAAGATTGATGAACCTCAATGAGAGCGCAACTGGCGCACCAACGTAACTAAAATGGGAGCATATACCACTTCAAAGCAGACGCCAGTTGTTCCGGTATTGTAGTTGTTAGGCAAAGGCTCGTGCCTTGGAAAATCTTCAAAAGGAAGAATGACCTCTCCTCAGCATAATCTTATATATAGTCTATATATGCATTTGATAGAACTTGAGAACATCAAAGCTCTATAATTTTTATATGCATTTGAAAAACCTATTCGTCGCTCAATTTTTCCTTTTTATTTAAATTTTATTCAATTTAGTGACGAATTGATGTTTTCGTTGCTAGATAATTTTTTATTTAATTTATATTAGCGACGAAGTGAGATTTTTCGTCGCTAATTTTTTTCTTATTTTTTTTTTGGATTTAGCGATGAATTAGTACTTTCGTCACTACATAATTTTTATTTAATTTATATTAGGGACGAAATGGAATTTTCATCGCTAATTACGTAGCAAATTAGCTACGACATGTTGTTCGTCGCTAAATTCGTGGCTAATTTGCTACGAAAATGAATTTTTGTCACTAAATTCGTGGCTAATTAGCGACAAAATGATTTGATAGCTAGTTTCGTCTCAAATTAGCCACGAATTTTTTTCGTCACTAAGTTCGTCGCAAATAGCGACAAATATTTTTTCCGTCGCTATTTTCTTCGTAAATTAGCGGCGAATTGTTTCCGTCGCAAAAGTTTCGTGGCTAAATCTGTGTTTTTTTTTTTTTTGTAGTGAATGGTCATTGAGAAACAAGCGTGTTTTCTGGTGTGTCTTGTCGATTTCCTGCCAAATGTAAGCATCTTTGAGCGTAGTTGACATGGCATAGGGAGGCTTGGTAACTTAGAAACAATCTAAAACATAGTTGTGTCTCCTAGTTAAAGTGGAGTGACAATTGAAATTCTTGGTAAAACAAAATTGCCATTGCCTGTTTAGTTAAGCATTCTTGCATGCTCTAATCACTTTAATATGATAGTGGATAATTTTATTGAATCATATGAGATTAGCTGAATTATTTAGTTACTCATCATGCCATGATGCTGTTGACTATCGTATCTTACATCAAATACGTGTTCGCCGTGATTGTAAGATGAGGTGGGATAATCCTAACTTCCATGCATTTTTTCTAGCTCGAATTTATGTTTTTAATGTTCAAGATCAACTTCAATGCAGTAGGAGCATTGATAGATAGGTTGTAGGACTTGTTTGGATCCTAAAGTGTCTAGTATTTTTTTTTTTTTTTTTGTGATGCTTATAGACAACCATCAAATAAACAGGCTTGAGGAAAAAACATGATAACTAAGATGTTTATGTCTTTCCATGAAATATATTGTACATGTTGGACGAAAAACATAATTATGAATAATTACTTTTGCAATTTAAGGTTCTTTTTTGCAGAACTATCATAAAAAACTCAGTATTAAAAATATTGGCTCTTTTTGTAATCTTGACATAGCTTAATTTTTTGGGATCCCTTTGCGTATTTTCCCCAACTACATTGGGATGGATCTTTGTTGAAGGAAATAACTCTACTTAGTTCTGGTCACTGCCATTGATGCTTGATTGCTTCTCTTCACTACCTTCATTGTTCATTGAATCATATGGATAATCGAGACACTGGGGAAATAACCGTGATGGGAGACACTGAGGAGATAACTACGGTGGGAGACATAGGCGAGGAGTTAGCTAGAGAGGCAACGGAGTTGGATGTAGACTGGTCGCCAATCATTCGACGTAGGCTCATGCAAAGGCCGAGTCTTTTGACACTCTCGGCTAGCAAGGCATGCATTCGCCGAGTTTCACGAAAGTTGACTGATTCGCTTGGAATGCCTTGTAGCCCCAGTATGTGTCGATTGGTCCCTACCATAATCGGCGCGGGAGCACGGCACTGATAAAAAAGGACAAGCCAAGATACTTTGCCGCTCTAGTCGCACGAACCGGAGTAAATGTCAATGAGTATTTCACTGCCGTCGTAGCCCGAGAGAGGGAGATAAGAGATTGCTACTCGGAGTGTCTCCAGCTAGAGAAGTCAGAATTGATTGAGATGATGGTCTTGGATGGTTGTTTCGTGCTCGAGTGGCTCTGCATGATGAAAGGAAAAGTAGTTGTAAGCGATTCGATCCAAAAATTCTTTGGCGATGATCATAAAAATTATGATTGATTTTCTACGGGTCGAAAACCAAATCCCGATGTTCATGCTCGAGATTTTGTATGAGATATCCAAGGATCCAAGGGAATTAGGTATCATCCTGACTGTCTTCAACATGGGATTTGGAAGACCGCACATTGACATCATGCGGTATCGCAAAATGGTCGATACTAAACACATGCTGGATCTGCTCCATGACTGCTTTACCCGCTTACCTTCTGCATCAGTCGGGAACGTCCGATACCCAGAACCTAAACTAATCTACTCTGCATACAAGCTAAAGGAGGTGGGCATCAGATTCAAGCCGAGGATGAGCAACAACTTCTTGGAAATTCACTTCGGCAGTGGCATGCTGGAGATGCCCCATATAGCTATGGACGCGTTTACAGTCTCTTTCCTCTCAAACTGCATGGCGTATGAGCAGACCAACCCAAATGTCTCCTACAACGTCAATGGCTACATCACCTTCCTCGGGTGCCTGATGAGCGAGGACGAGGACAAGGGCTCGGCTTTCCTATCCAATTGTCACCTGATGCGGGACTATTATTTCGAATCAAATGAGAAGTCAAGCCCTTGTCCTTGTCGTCGCTCATCAGGCTCCTGAGGAAGGTGATGTAGCCACTAATGTTGTCGGAGACATTTGGGTTGGTCTACTCATACGGCACACAGTTGGAGAGAAAAGAGACTGTAAATGCGGCCACATCTATATGGAGCATCTCCAGCACTCCACTGTCGAAGCGAATGTCCACGAAGTTGTTGCTCTCCTCGGCTTGAACCTGATGCGCGCCTTCTTCAACTTGTGTACATAGTAGATTAGTTTAGGTTCCAAGTACCGGACTTCCCCGACTAATGCAGAGGGTAAGCGGGTGAAGCAGTCATGGAGCAGATCCAGCATGTGTTAAGTATCGACCATTTTGCGGTACCGCATGATGTCAATGTGCGATCTTCCAAATCCCATGTTGAAGATAGTCAGCACCAGATTGATGATACCCAATTCCCTTGGACCCTTGGATATCTCATACAGAATCTCGAGCACGAACATCGGGATTTGGTTTTCGACCCGTAGAAAATCAATCATAATTATTATGATCATCGCTGGAGAATCCTTGGATCGGATCGCTTACAACTACTATTCCTCTCATCATGCGGAGCCACTCGAGCACGAAACAACCATCCAAGACCATCATTTCAATCAATTTCGACTTCTCTAGATGGAGACACTCCGAGTAGCTATCTCTCATCTCCCTCTCTCGGGCTACGACGGCAGTGAAATACTCATTGGAATTTACTCCGGTTCGTGCGATTAGAGCAGCAAAATATCTTGGCTTGAGCTCTTTTATCAATGTTGTGCTCCCGCGTCGATTGTGGTGGGGACCGATCGACACATACTTGGGCTATAAGGCATTCCAAGCGAATCAGTCAACTTTCGCAAAACCCGGTGAATGCATGCCTTGCCAGTCGAGAGTGTCAAAAGACTCAACCTTTTCCTTGAAATGAATGTAATATGGCTGCTTTTTGGAACCATCTTTTTTCCTTTCACAGAATTTGTATAGTAGATCCCAGTTCATTAACACACTAAAGGATACAGAAAACTTGAAAGATTAATAAGCTACTAGCTTGCTGATTGCTTTGTGCATGTATAGATAGTAGTTACTTCTGTTTTCAAATTAAAGAGTTATCACATAAGTCACAAGTAACTCCATCAAGTAACACGAGTCACTGGATGACTTACTAACAACAGTATGCCAACTTACTATTTGTGTCACAAACTTTTCTGTTTTCACACCAAAATGACCTACGTAATGTAGTTGCAATGATGAAAAAAATTCTAATGATACAGACTCAAAGCGGCTCAAGTGAAGCAAATCTCTTAATAAATATTGTCTCACTTCAATTCAAGGGCATTGAGCAGCCTGATTTGCCAAAAAGATAAGCTGCGAAACTATTCAAAGTTTTAGGTGCTATAGCATATGTTAGGGACAACTGCAAAAAGAATCAACAATTTAAGTTGACCTCTAATGAGCTTGCAGTCCGCCTAAATTTGCCGATCACACAACATGAAAGATAGTTTTTTAGGTATCCAACATGAAAGATAGCTTGGAGTCCACCTTCTGGCTTATTCTTCTCAGTTTAAGGCAGAGGCTATCAACTCAAAGTAGCGTTACAAGTTTCACACACTATCCAAAACAATAAAAGACAAGATACGACACAAACCTTGAAAAACATTGTTATCTTGATCGTTCTTTTCCAAGGCAAGAATGCAAAATGCAGCAGTTTTTCCAGTTCCATTTTTAGCTAGTTAGAGCAATTGGAATGCTTTCTTCCTGGATAGGAGAAGGTCTTTCAAATCCTTTCTCATAAATACCCATAAGGAAGGAAGAGAGGCAGCGAAAGATTGAATGATAGGAAGGAGGGGCGAGCCCTGGCTATGGTCTCTCAAGCCTTTTTTTGCCCTAACTCCAGCACTTGCAGATTCATCAAATCCAAAACTCTCGGAAAATCCTCTGCAAGAGGAGTGAATTGGCACATGGAGAGAGGGTTCAATAGACTCATCCTCCGGGGAACGTCCTCCTTGACTTTGAGCAGCCACCGACTGGGGAAGGTTTGGTCGCGGGATCGGGGCACTTCGAGGAGGAAGATGGTGCGATTGGAGAAAAAGAATCCCTAGGCGGCGTTGGAGATCTAGTCGTTAGGGAGGATCGGGAATCGGCCACGTCGGGAGGGACTAGGGTTCGACGCGACTGAGGAACGCCACGAGGAGCAGACGGATCGGAATCAGAGGACGTCAAAAAGCGTGTCGAGGCGTCGCGTGATGAGTTCGAGGAGGTCCTCGGGCATCTGGCTCATCACCTTCCTCATTGAAGAAAGGAGAGAGATCAACTAGAGAGAAGTTGGAGGGAAGCGAGACGGGGGAAGATGCGAAGGAGAGAGCAGAGGAGGGAGCTCAAGTCCAAATGGTTTAGGAGGGGAAATAACACGCGCGGCCAATGTTTTCGTCGAAAATTTTATAAAGAGGCGCCACATTAGCGACGAAAATAACTTCGTCGCTAAGTTCATTGCTAATTTAGCAACGAACATTGGTATTCGTCGCTAAAAAAAATGCTTTATTTTTTTATATTCTATTTTAGTATAGTCGCTAAATTAGCGACAAATAAATGTTTGGTCGCAAATTTAGTGACGAAACAGGTTTTCACCGCTAAATTAGTGACTATATCAAAATGGCAAATGGAAAAAATGAAGTATTATTTTAGCGACGAAAATGCCTATTCGTCGTTAATTTAGTGACGAAATACTATATTCGTTGCTAAGTTAGTGCCACGCCCCGACTCTTGCGCTCGCAACATCCCTTGCCAAATCGCCATTAGGTCACGAAAGATAGCGCCCCAGGCGAACTATCGACCTACGAATATACTGTGCATGCAGAACGTGCATAACTTCCAATACAACAAGATCAGCATGGGATAGAGAAGCAAGAAAAACCAGGCAAACAAAACACAAGCACTATATAGATGAGAATAGATGATCCATGGCCTTACAGAGATACCAGCTAACATATACAACCCCATGTTTTGGGGCGGCCCTCTAAGACTCTAAAAAAGATACATGAGTCGATAAGGTCAATTCTCATCTACTCCAAAAGGGTACTCCCACAAAATATCCTTCCAATGGCTCTCAGAACTCAGCCAGGTCGATGGGGCCATCAGCAGAACTTTGACTCGAATGTACAGAAGGTGCTTTAGACTGCTCGGGCTCGGGATACATGCCAGGTTTGAGATCCACTACCTCCCGGTCATGTGTATCTATGTCCATCGGTTCCCAGGCGGTGGCATTAGCTGCCCCCTGAATAGGTGGTCCCTCAAACCCACGATTTGGGTCGAAGAGGTCAGCCTCGTCACGAAAATACCAGGCCTTGAAGAGATGCTCCACCAAATGTGGCATCCCATCATCAACCCATAAAGTCGTGACGTGGCGCTCCCAGACCTGATCCGTACCTGGCACCGGATGAGGCGTGATATCATGAGATGAGTGAGTAGGGGTGCCGAACCGCACATGCCTCTCCATTACTTCAGACCTGAAAATGTTATCCCATAACGGGGTGAGAAATAAATCTCAGTGAATCAAGCCTAAGCTCGGTTAGGACACTGATTCGCCTAGAATATTCTAAGCACCACAACCATCTTACAGCACAAATACATATATCAATAAGATATAGCCACAAAATGATAAACAACCAATTGAGGCATCACACAAATCCCTTTATGCACGATGACCCATGCGACTGGCGTGATCTACTTTCACAACTAACGCGATCTAGCACATCAGTGCGATCTAGCGTTCTTCCAGTAGGACCGGGCTACGTCCTTTTTTCCTCTCAGCGATGGCTACTACAAGCGGTGTATCCAGTGCACCCAACACAGCACGGCACGGCAGGTAGGCATTCCTTAAAAAAGAGCTTCAGTCCATCACAAGCTGCGACCGGCATCTGATAATCCCTTAAGACCGTACGACTGGAACGAGGCATGAATTATCGTGCTTCTGGCAAGTCGTGTAGTTTCATACAATAGGTACGATATGTATACAAACAATACAAAACGAACTTTCCAGATAATCGTCATATGTCCCTCATATGACCACATTGTTCACACTTGACAATCAACCTATTAATTATCTTCGGTTAATGCCAAATACTCATATAGACATGTTAACAGACTCGGCCCTTGGCCATTCAAGACACTCAGTCAGGCATCTCAGCGAGGCGACCAAATCAATGAGGTCAATAACTCAATCACGAGCAATCAATCCAATCAGGCAATATCAAGTTCAATTCGTGCCAAGACTTTTATTAATCAAATTGATTTAATACACCAATCGCTCGCTTGTCTCTAACCTGTTGCTCACTCGTAATCGAACCACAAATCAGCGAATCATCAATTAACCAGTCAAATGCTATTTTACCACAATTAGCCATAGATAATTAAATCACTCCGACTAACCTAATCAATTGGCCATTTAACCTAAACCGCATTTCTATCTAAACCTGCCTCGATCGCGTACCTAAATTCCATAACCAACTACTCCTAGGCACAATTAGCGCCCTAACCAATGATTAGGGTCAACTCACTAGGTGAGTTAGCTCAAGCGGTCTCGATGATCGGCAGCGACAGCGACGACGGTCCTCAGCGAACTCGCGGCTAACACACGGCAACCCGACCTAACAGCGGTTGAGTGGCGTGGCGGAGGCCCAACAGAGGTCACCGAGACAGGTGGTCAGCGACAGAGCTCCGATGAACGGCAACCGACAGCTAAAACAGAACCGGGTCAGTGAGCATAATAGGGGAAACAAGGCCGTTTCGGGTGGTTCTCGGCCTCACGGGCTGAGGCGAGGCGAGGCTGGCTAAGGCTCGGGGACTCACCTAAGGGTTGAAGGGCGTCGGCTGGGACTGGTGGAAGCATCGGAGCACGGCCGGAGATGGCGGAATAGCAACGGCACAGAACCGATGAAAATAGGGGATTCGCACGGCCGAGACGAGGGAGGTGATATGGGGCTGGTTCCGAGCTCCACGTGCGACGAAGGTCTTCCACGAGCTTAGAGTCACTAGAGAAGGGTCCTAGGAGGTTATCAGAGGCAGCGGTGAGCGACGGTGGCGTTGAGTTCGGTCGGGTTCGAAGAAAACCCGAATCGAACTAAAAACCAGAGCACTGGGGCTTCGAGGCTAATTGCGGCGGCACCGGTGGACAACGGGCGGTGGGACTGGTTCGGGGTGGTCGAGAGGGAGGTGAAGGTCGACGGTAAGGTGGTGGTTGTGTTTGGCGACGCCACAAAAAGCCGGGGAAGAAGCTAGTTCTTCACGGGTCAGAGGCCAAAAACAGGGGATCGATGTCTTGCAGCTTCCTCGAGGTCGTCTATTGACTAACGACGGCCAGGACTGGGCAATGGTGGTGGCAAGAGGGAGCTGGTGGTGGTGGTGGTCAGTAGTGAGTGGTGGTGGCGCAAAATGAAAGCAAAGGAGAGGGTGGTGTTCGGTCGGGCGTCGTCCACAACCAAGAAGCATAAGAAGAAAAAGGAGAGAGAGAGAGAAGAGAGAGAAGGCTACGGCTGATGGGAGGGGCTGGCATGGGGAAGAGGAGATTGGGGCCCACTAGAAGACTTTCAAGGCATTTTTTCTCATATGGGCTTAAGGGCATTTGTCTTATATGTATAAGGTAGGGGCAAAATGGTCATTTGACCAATCGGGACTGAAATGAAATTTTGGCACACTGGAAGAAGGGGAATTTGGTAATTTCACTGGCTAGGCTTGGTCGAGATTAGGTTCGGGAGCGAAGATTGAAATCCTATTTCACAGCGGCTATGAATTCAAAACCTAATCTAAAACCATCGAAGCTTCGGAATTCGTCCAATTTATCATCTCTTCAGTCCTAACGGTCCAAAATATTTATCGACTGTAAGTCCATTTAATATCCTTTTATTGAATTTTGGCACTTACAAGAGTCGAATTTCCAAGGCGTCACAACTCTCCCCCACTTAGGAAATTTTGTCATCGAAATTACAGCATAAACATAACTACTCAAAAAGATAGGGATAACTACTCTTCATAACTTCCTCACTCTCCCAAGTTGCTCCTTCGGTACCATGGTTTTGCCAAATCATCTTGACCAAAGGGATTGTCTTGGTTCGAACTTGCTCTTTCCTATCCACGATCTTGACTGGTCGCTCCACGTACGAGGCTCGCTCATCCAAATCGATCACTTCGTAACTCAACACATGAGCGGGGTCCAGGTCGTACTTCCTCAACATCAACACGTGGAAGACGTTATGCACTTGGGCAAGTCTCGGCGGCAATGCAAGACGATAAGCCAAAATTCCAATTCTCTCCAGGATTTCGAAGGGGTCCAACATATCTTGGGCTCAACTTTCCTTTCTTATCTGTGTAACTTTCTGGCGACTCTGAGTTGTCTTTAGTCTGTCTCTAATCACTTTAATTGCTTCCATTGACTGTTCCACTAGCTCAGGGCCAGTGATCTTTCTTTCACCAACTTCATCCCAATAGACTGACGTTCTACAAGCTCTGCCTTACAATGCCTCGAAAGGCGCCATCTCTATACTCTGATGGTAACTGTTATTGTAGGAAAACTTAATCAAATGTAACCGCTCCTCCCAACTACCTTTAAAATTCAAAACACAAACCCTCAACATGTCCTCTAAAGTCTGAATTGTCCTTTCAGACTAGCTGTCTGTCTATGGGTGATAGACCGTACTAAACTGCAACTTTGTCCCCAAAGCAGTTTGGAGACTTTTGCAAAAGGTGGTAGTGAACTTAGGGTCTCGA
The DNA here is from genome assembly GCA_021437785.1 of Rhodomyrtus psidioides. Lineage (NCBI taxonomy): Eukaryota > Viridiplantae > Streptophyta > Magnoliopsida > Myrtales > Myrtaceae > Rhodomyrtus > Rhodomyrtus psidioides. Next base: position 2,373,328 of record JAILYB010000103.1, on the reverse strand, counting down.
TCAAAAGTGATCGTCATTGGCACTCCATGTAACCTCACAACGTGCCTCACATACAATTCTGCATATCTATCTAAAGCAAAATCCTTTCTCACTACAATGAAATGAGCTGACTTTATCAATCTGTCAACCACTACCCAGATTGAATCATGCCCTCTCTTAGACTTTCATCAACAAGCACAACCAAACGTCCTCTAAACTTCAGTATTCCATCCTCGGCTACTTGGAAATTGACCCTTCGCTTAGCTGAATCCTCTTGAAGGATCTTTTGAATGACAAGATTTGAAGATTGCAGGGTCTTAATCTTAACCTGAACTGCCGGCTTGATTCTCAAGGTAGCCACGAGGCTCGACAGGTGACTTATCTCCAACTTGAAGTCTGAGTCTCTTACTTGCTCAAGCAAACGCCATTCATGCACTTATAATTGAGCAATCATTGATTTTCTACTCAGGGCATCGAAAACCTTATTCGTCTTACCCTGGTGATACAGGATCTCACAGTCATAATCTTTAAGCAATTCCATCCATCGGCGCTGCCTCATGTCTGAGAGAATAGATACTTAAGACTCTGGTGGTCGGTATACACCTGAAAACTTTCCCCAATCAGATAATGTCTCTAAATCTTCAAAGCAAACACAACCGCAGCTAACTCCAGGTCGTGTGTGGGATAATTCGACTCGTGCGGTCTTAATTGACGAGATGCATACGTTACCACTCTACCATGCTGCATCAAGACACAACCGAATCCTCTAAGAGAAGCATCCCTATAAATTTCATAACCTTTAAGACCAAACGGAATTGTCAGAACAGGAGCCGTAGTTAGCCTATGCTTAAGCTCTTGAAAACTACGCTCGCACTTGTCTGTCCATTCAAACTTCATGTCTTTCTTCAGCAGCTTAGTCAAAGGCGAGGCTATAGCTGAAAACCTTTCCATGAATCGTTTGTAATAGCCTGCCAAACCCAAGAAGCTTCTAATCTCTGTAGCAGTCGTCGGTCTTGACCAATCCGTAACTGCCTCAATCATAGATGGATCCATAGCAATACCTTCCCCAGAAATCACATGACCTAGAAATACCACGCGAGCTAGCCAAAACTCGCACTTGCTAAACTTGGCATACAACTGATACACTCTCAGAGTTTCCAAAACTACCCTCAAGTGTTGCTCATGATCTTCAAAAATCTTCGAGTACACAAGGATGTCGCCTATAAATACGATTACAAAACGATCCAAGAATTCCCTGAACACTTTGTTCATTAAATCCATGAAAGCAACATGAGCATTCGTCAAACCAAACGGTATCACAATGAACTCATAATGTCCATAACGTGTCCTAAATTCCGATTTCGGTATATCCCCTTTCCTGATCCTCAACTGATGGTATCTCGTCCGTAGATCTATCTTAGAAAATATTGATGCTCTCTGCAGCTGGTCAAACAAGTCATCAATTCTCAGCAATGGGTACTTATTCTTGATTGTCACTTGATTCAACTGCCTATAGTCGATACACAATCTCAGAGATCCATCCTTTTTCCTGACGAACCGAATAGGCGCTCCCTAAGGCGATGTGCTAGGGCGGATGAACCCTTTATCCAACAACTCCTGCATCTGTACCTTGAGTTCCTTCAATTCCGACAACGCCATCCTATAGGTGCCTTAGAGATCGGCTCCGTCCTAGGAGTTAACTCTATCACGAACTCAATTTCCCTTTCCGGTGGCAAACGAGGCAAATTCTGAGGGAAAACATATGGGAATTCACACACAACAGCAATATTCTCCAACTTAAGCTCCTCAGCAGTCGTATTAACCGCAAAAGCCAAATAACCTTGGCAACCTCTCTCCAATAGTCGGGTTGCCTCTAACGACGATATCATCACAGTCGAGGTTCCTCCTCGATTTCCACTAAACTCAAAGGTAGTACCAACCATCGGATTAAGCCGAATCACCTTATTAAAGCAGTCCATCGTGGCCCTTTGCTTCGTTAGCCAATCCATCCCCACAATCACATCAAAATCATACATCTCTAGCACAACCAGGTCTATCCTACTTTCATGACCATCCACAACAAGTCTACAATCAAGACAGCTTACTATAGCCACTACACTATCCTTTAAAGGCATAGAAACTTTAAACACAACATTTAAGGCACCAAGTTCAACTCAGATAACTTAACAAACGGATCCGCAACAAAAGAATGTGTGGCACCCGGATCAAACAAAGCATGAGCTACTTGGGTATACAAGAGGACCATACCTGTAACGGTCGGCGAATCCTTCGCCGCTTCTCGAGTGACAGCAAACACCCTTCCTTGCGCTGGCGGATGGTTATGTAAGTTTGGCGGTGCAGCCCCTCTAGGTGGTCCTCCCTACTGTGGCGGCGACTATCTGCCTTGCCTGTGCGGGCAATCCTTCACCTGATGGCCTAGCTGGCCACAACCAAAACAGGTACCACCTCTGAACGAGCAAGGACCAGGCCCATGCCTCTGGCGGCACAAATTGCACCACTCATTTTGATGAAATACTGGCTTGTTGATCGCCCCTCGGTGATTAGGTGGAATGTGACTCTTGTTGCCAAACATGGGCTTCTTCCCTTACCTCCTGTCAAACCTATTCGGGGGGGCATAAACCGCAATCCAGATGCGGTAGACTTCTCTGCCAGATTTTGTTCCACCATCTGAGCTCTCTCAAAGATGTTGTTGTAATACTTCAGATAGAGAGGTACCAACCAGCTTCGAATCCCGGACCTCAGCCCGTCCATAAACCTTCTCGCCTTATCCTCAAGCTCGGCCACCATCCTCGATGCATACTTAGAAAGCTCGGCGAACTTGGAATCATACTGGTCTACAATCAGCTGGTTCTGGCGCAGGCGTAGGAACTCAACCATCTTCTGTTCTCTCGCAGTATGTGAAAAGTGTTGGGATTCACGTAACACGTACGGGCAAATAAAAATTAGTAAACGCAGCGGAAATAAATAACAACCCATACATGTATCTCCAGAGGCGTACTTCGTGCATTTCAATCGAAAAATCACAAAGCACCAAAGGGAGTAAATAGACTACCTCTTGTAGCGTGCTTGAAACGGAGGTGTCGGTTCGATGTTCTTCGATCTTAGCCCCACAAGTGTCGGGCCTCTAGTTCAGACACACCACCAATTGACGAACGGGGAGACGACTAATAATTCCACAACGATTGTGCTAGCAATTTGCGGAATCAATATTCCAAACCAACTTACGGAATCAATATTCCGAACTTGGTATATTTTGGTCACTCAAAATTATGAGAATATAGAGTGTTTGTGTTCTTCTCTCAAAGCTCTCAAAAATTTGCTCACTCTACAAATGTGCTAACCCCAACCTCAAAACTCTTGCCATCCTTTTAAAGCCAAAAACACCTTCCAATAAATTGTATTATAAAATAGCACTAACAAATAATAAATGCTTTCTAAAAATAGCACTCACAATTTATGATAAATAAATGCCATATAAAAATAGTACTAACAATAGCACTCACAATTTATAAATAGCACTCACATCTTATAATAAAAAAAATACTATTTAAAAATAGCACTAATAATTATAAATGCTATCTAAAAATAGCACTCACAATTTATCATAAATAAATGCCATTTAAAATTAGCACTAACAAATATAAATGCTATCTAACAATAGCACTCACAATTTATCATAAATAAATGCCATTTAAAATTAGCACTAACAATTATAAATGCTATCTAACAATAGCACTCACAATTTATAATTAGCACTCACATTTTACAATACAAAAATGCTATTTAAAAATAGCACTAACAAAGGTGTTAAAAATAATAATAACCATTATTATTATTACCGGAGTTAAAGAGGTTACCAAACAGTAAAATACATATAACGTACAAATACGTAGAGCATACGTGTATATCGTATATACACGTGCAAGTGACCAAAAAGAGAAATAAAATTAAATCTCATTTAATTTAATTTCAACCCAACTAATTGGTATAATTGCAAACAAATTTGCAATGTCGTCTTTCCACAATGCGTTGTCATGTATTGGTTATGGTGTGTGACATTCCTAGGTTCATCACCGAGCTGGCAGTAAGACATGCACTAACACATTAGTACTTCTAAGAGAATTGATTGTCCCGATCATCCTCTAGGTCCTACAAGCCATGAGTGACATCTAGCAATATGTCATGGCTACCCAGACAGTGTGAATTCTTTTTAAGAACATTATGAACCTGTCAGCTTTGGCTACAATGTAATTCAATCCTTCTGTCTGACTATGTCCCGATCGAACAAAGGCCATGGAATATTTGTCAAGCCACCAATTCGATCATATGTACAAATCTAACTTGACATGCATTTATATGAGACATGAACATTTCATTCTCAATCATAACCCCGGCCGAGGATTTCACTGCATTGTTACAATCAGATCACATAGGACATCATACCTTTATTAATAATGAGACAGATTCCATATTGCGTACACATGTGACTTCGTATGTGCCTGAACTACGACCATCAAGTACAGAGACGAATCAACGACCCACCAATATGCGCACTTGTGAACCATAGCCATTTATCACATAAGTCAACACTGTACCTCAGGTCTAAGGATTATTTACACAAGACCAAAGCATGAATGATTAGACATTGACCACGCAAAAAGCTTCCATGTCGCTAATCATTCAATATGTGTCACGTTCAGTGAACTTGTCCGATACAAGCACCTATGTTCTAACTCGGATATCGCAATACCCAATGACTTGTGACTCGTCATTTCCTTAAGTATCTGATACTTAATTATGAAGTTAAGAACATACCGACCTCAACAGGATCATTGATATCCATTCAATAATCCATTGATCGGGAACTGTTTTAAATATTCAGTCTAACCGTAAACCTGTCACACATATTCTCAACGTCTTAAGAATAGGTTCGGCTACAACTGATCTTATGGATTTTATTCATTTATTTTTGGACAAATGAATAAATACGTCTTTGCCACTGATAAGAAATCAGAAGTGCAACAGATATACCCAATATGTACTATTACACAGTTGCTTTAGGGCATATCTCTAACAAAAAGTACTTATCATTAAAAGCTTCCACGAAGGCACCCCACGTCTGGGCCGTACCCTCAAGAAAGACTATGTCCTTCGAGGCTCTCCACCAAAAACTCGCATTCCCTTGCAGTTGATAAACAACTAGAGTGATTCTTTCCTCCTCGGTACACCTTAGAAGAACGAACGCCTTTTCTAACTCCTTGATCCACAAGGTTACAGCTTTGAGATCTCCGCTTCTAGTAAACTTAGGCGGCTGCATCTTAAGGAACTGCTCTATTAACCACTGGGCTTGACGCCCCTCATTCACTTCCCCGGCATGAGGGTTCACAGGTTGAGCTTCAGTAGCAGCGACGGTAGCAGCGTTCATATCCCTAACCTGTTGTCCCATGAGATCTCCAATAGTTCCAAGAGCTAGCAACTTAAGCCATCGTCGGTTCCTGCCCAGCTGGTTCAGCAGTTGCGGGTGCTCTTCCATCGCCCGCAACCTCATCGATCGGTCTAATTGGTCTCTTTCGCGGCGCTCTCTTACCGCGTCCACTCATTTGCAGAAATGATACGGAGTCCTGCTTACCCCATAGCAAAACGCGGTCATAAGGCAACCCCAAAACTTAAAGCACAAATAGCAACCACAAGCACAAAGCTCATAAATCCACTAACTATCCCATTTCCCAACGCTCCTTATTACTCCAGGCCAATGACCAGACGGATCAGGCTGATCTTGCTCTCATACTACCTTGAGCGGGGATGTCATGCCCCGACTCTCGAGCTCGCGACTTCCCTTGCCAAATCGCCACTAGGTCACGAAAGATAGCGTCACAGGCGGACTATCGACCTACGAATATACTGCGTATGCAGAACGTACATAACTTCCAATACAACAAGATTGGCATGGGACAGAGAAGCAGGAAAAACCAAGCAAACAAAACACAAGCACCGTACTGATGAGAATAGATGATCCATTACCATACAGAGCTACCAGCTAACATATACAACCCCATGCTTCGAGGCGGCCCTCTAAGACTCTAAAAAAGATACATGAGTCGGATAAGGTCAACTCTCATTTACTCCAAAAGGGTACTCCCACAAAATATCCTCCTAACGGCTCTCAGAACTCCACCGGGTCGTTGGGGTCATCAGCAGAACTCTAACTCGAATGTACAGAAGGTGCTACAGACTACTCGGACTCGGGCTCAAGCTACGTACCGGGTTTGGGATCCACTACCTCCCCGTCAGGTGTATCTATGTGCATCGGGTCCCAAGCGGGGGTATTAGCGACCCCCTGAATAGGCGGTCCCTCAAACCCACGAATCGGTCCGTAAAGGTCAGCCCCGTCACGAAAATACCAGGCCTTGAAGAGATGCTCCATCAGATGTGGCATCCCCTCATCAACCCATAAAGTCGTGACGTGGCGCTCCCAGAACTAATCCGTACCTGGCACCAGATGAGGCGTGATATCATGAGACAAGTGAGTAGGGGTGCCGAACCGCACATGTCTCTCCATTACTTCGGACCTGAAAATGTTATCCTACAACGGAGTGAGAAATAAATCTCAATAAATCAAGCCTAAGCTCGGTTAGGACACTGATTCGCCTAGAATATTCTAAGCACCACAACCATCATACAGCACAAACACATATATCAATAAGATATAGCCACAAAATAATAAACAACCGGCATCAGTACGATCCAGCATATCAGTGCGATCTAGCGTTCTTCCGGCAGGACCGGGCTACATCCCTTTTTCCTCTCAGCGATGGCTACTACAAGCGGTGTATCCAATGCACCCAGCATGGCACGATAGGTAGGCATTCCTTAAAAAGGAGCTTCAGTCCATCACAAGCTGCGACCGGCATCCGATAATCCCTTAAGACCGTACAACTGCACGGGGCATGAATTATCGTGATTCTGGCAAGTCGTGTAGTTCCATACAATAGGTACGGTTTGTGTACGAACAATATAAAACGAACTTGCCAGGTAATCATCATCTGTCCCTCATATGACCACACAGTTCACACTTGACAATCAACCTATTAATTATCTTCGGTTAAAGCCAAATACTCATACAGACATGCTAACAAACTCGGCCTATGGCCATTCATGGCACTCAGTCAGGCATTTCAACGAGGCGACCAAATCAATTAATAAAAAAATTAAGTAGCGACGAACTTAGCGTTTCCTTGCCAAATTAATTTAAATAAAGAATAATATTTAGCGATGAAACTAGTTGTCCGTCGCTAATTTTTTATATTTTTTTATTTGAATATTTTATTGTTATTGATTAGCGACAAATTAGTTGTTTCGTCGCTAAATTAACGACGGAAATACTTTGTCGTCGCTAATTTAGCGACAAAACAACTAATTCATCACTAAATTCAACCCAACATAGCGAAGAAAGTCTTTTTTCGTCTCTAATTTAGCCACGAAATTGATTTTCGTAACCAATATAGTACTTTATTTTTTATATTCTATTTTAGTATAGTCGCTAAATTAGCGACGAATAAATATTTCATCGCAAATTTAGCAACGAAACAGGCTTTCGCTTTCGTTGCTAAATTAGTGATCAAAATGGCAATGGAAAAAATGAAGTATTATTTTAGCGACGAAAATGCCTATTCGCCGTAAATTTTGTGACGAAATACTATATTCGTTGCTAATTTAATGAAAATTAAAATAAACATGAATTAATTAGTGACGAAATTTGCATTTCGTCGCTAAAATAATGTTAAAAAAATAATAATTAGCTACGAAGAAAACTCGTTTGTCGCTAAATTAGCGACAAAAGCTTGTTTCATCGCTAAACTATTGAAAATTAAAATAAAAAAGAATATCGATGAAATTTTTATTTCGTCGCTAAAATAATTTCATAAAAACTAATATTAGTGACGAAAAAAGCAGTTCGACGCTAAATTAGTGAGGAAATATTGTTCCGTCGCTAATTTTATGAAAATTAAAATAAAAAAGAATTAGTAAGCGACGAAATGCTAATTTCGTCTGTAAATTAAAATAAAAACTAATATTAGCGACGAAAAAAGCAGTTCGGCGCTAAATTAGCGAGGAACGATTGTTCCGTCGCTAATTTTATGAACATTAAAATAAAAAAGTATTAGTTAACGATGAAATGATAATTTCGTCTCTAAATTAATTTAAATAAAAAATAATATTTAGAGATGAAAGGTTGGCGATGAACACTTGTTTCATCGCTAATTCGGTGAAAACTAAAAAAAAAAAATACTTAGCGACAAAATTCTTTTCGTAGCTAATTTGTGTCGAACAGATTGTTTCTAGCTGATTTGCGACGATTGTCACAAAATTGTCGCAAATTAGCGACGATTGTCACAAAATCGTCGCAAATTAGCGACGATTTTTTAAATTTTAGTCGCTAAATTTTGCGACGCCGATTTGGTGACGAATTTTTTTTCGTCGCTATTTTTCGTCACAAATACTTTTAGCGAAGAATTTTGTCACATTTTCATTGCTAAAGTTCGTCGCTAAATGCCTATTTTTTTTTTTGTAGTGATTGATTAAATACCATTTCCAATCACGATCAAGCTGTCAAAAGGATCCCAGGCAGCGCATTAAACAGGACACTGAAAGAGAGCTATCTTGTCCCCGCAATGGTCGGATTGCCCAATGTTCCTCCATCTTTTGAAGGTTATTCATACTTAATTATGAAGCTGGGACTGCAACGATTTTCGCTGAAGGGCTTGTAAAATGGCTAGCACAGCTGCTCGTTTAACATCTACTGTGAGTTGCTTGTAATTATCCTTATTTAGTTGCGCTTCACATTGAATTCAGCAACGTGGAGTTGGATACTTGAGCCAATATACTCGCCTTATTTTCTTTATTTTAGATTCATGTGGAATGGTACTCCCAAGAAGCATTTCTTAGAAGAAAAAGTGATTAAATTTTTCCCTTGCAATGGCATACTCAATTTAAATAAAAATTATGTAGCAACGAAAGTACTAATTCATCGCTAAATCCAAAAAAAAAAATAAGAAAAAAATTAGCGACGAAAAATCTCACTTCGTCGCTAATATAAATTAAATAAAAAATTATCTAGCAACGAAAACATCAATTCGTCACTAAATTGAATAAAATTTAAATAAAAAGGAAAAATTGAGCGACGAATAGGTTTTTCAAATGCATATAAAAATTATAGAGCTTTGATGTTCTCAAGTTCTATCAAATGCATATATAGACTATATATAAGATTATGCTGAGGAGAGGTCATTCTTCCTTTTGAAGATTTTCCAAGGCACGAGCCTTTGCCTAACAACTACAATACCGGAACAACTGGCGTCTGCTTTGAAGTGGTATATGCTCCCATTTTAGTTACGTTGGTGCGCCAGTTGCGCTCTCATTGAGGTTCATCAATCTTGTATTTGATGAGGTAAGATTGGAATTGACGTTGGTGCGCCAGTTGCGCTCTCATTGAGGTTCATCAATCTTGTATTTGATGAGGTAAGATTGGAATTGACTGGATGAGTTTCTTCGGTATCAATCCTGTTAGATCTCCCGGGTTTCCCGCTTGGTCTCATATGTTTGAAATGTCCACTTGATATGGCGGGTCTGCAATCTGGCACTTGGAATAGTATTTCGCAGAATAAAATTGGCACAAGTTGACCATGATGGAGACAATTGATGGTAAAAACTATATCGTTAGCGATCCATTATTGGCTTTTAGTCATTCTTTTAGTTGGCTTTGAGAAGATTTTGGTCAGCAAGAAAAGTGGGACTTTTCAGTTGGATCACTGATTACTTTTTAATTCTCTTAGCGAGGAAATAAATGTTTCGTCGCTAATCTAATTAAAATAAAAAATAATATTTAGCGGCGAAACTGTTTAACGACGGACACATGTTTCGTCACTAATTCGCTGAAAATTAAAAAAAAAAATTAATTGGCGGTGAAATTGGCATTTCGTCTCTAAATTAATTTAAATAAAAAATAATATTTAACGACTGAACAAGTGTTCCATCGCTAATTCGGTGAACATTAAAATAAAAAAGGATTAATTAGCTACGAAATGCATGGCCGGTACTAACGTAAATAATATTTTTCAATTTTTTTATATTTTATTAATTTTTTCGTTTCCTTTCTTTTCTTTTTTCTTTGCTTTTGTTTTCTTCTCATCCCTTCTTTTACTGTGGTCGGCGAGAGCTGTCGGGCCCAAATCGGCCACGCGCGAGGCTACCTTGCTCATATCTGAGAGAGGCCATTTGGAGGGCTTCGTTGCCTTCGACTAGTGGACCCTCGCCGGCCATAGTAAAAGGAAAAAATAAGGAAAGGAAAGAAAAAAGAAAGGAAAATAAAAGAAATACGAATATAAATAAAAAATAAAAAAAGAAATTAACAAAATTACTCACGTCAATGTTGGCCGTGCCACATAGAACGGTTCGTATCTATGTCAGCAATTTTCGGTCGAAATTAACTTGATAGATTCAATTAGCAAAACGTGAGAATGTTTATGACTGAGTTGGTCAAATATAATAGATTTATGACTTGGACAATTTTTCTCCATTTTTCCTCGTGTCATTTTGCTTGACTGGTACCACGTCAAAGTGGGCCATATAGTTCCCCAATTTCTCCGTGGAATTATCTGACGGAAGAAACTTCTGCAACCCCCTTATTACAACTTAAGGTCCTCAAAACCCTCCTTACCATTTCAGCAGAGGTTAATACAAGTTGTGGCACCAGAAAGAGAACGTACCGTGCACGTAATATAATTCGACTCAAGCAGTCTATATATAATTCCATCATCTAAGAATTTCTCAAGTCATTTCCACATAGCCTCCCCGGCATCCTTCCTATATCTCCTCGAATATAAAGTGACAACGAGGAGCGAAACAAATCTCAAGCTTTCAATCATGGACGGTAGAGCATCTTTCTTCCTCCTCATACCTTTCCTAGTCCTCACAGGTAAGCACGGTCACCATCTTTGCTCTTGTTTGGGTTCCGGGAATTCGAAGTTCTAGGAGTACAATGATTAATCTATGTACGTCGATTGTATGGCTTGCGCCTATAATATGTTTGCAGGAGGAGCCGGCGCCGCGACGCTCACCTTCACCAACAAGTGCCCCTACACTGTCTGGCCCGGGACGCTGACCGGTGGGGGCGGAGCGCAGCTATCCTCAACCGGTTTCGAGCTTGCCTCAGGCGCATCCTCCACGATCAGTGATGTCCCGGACACGTGGACGTCTGGACGGGTGTGGGGCCGGACAGGCTGCGCCACCGATGCCTCAGGCAAGTTCACCTGCGCCACAGCGGACTGTGGCTCCGGCCAGGTAAGCTGCAACGGCGCCGGGGCGATCCCACCAGCCTCCCTAGCGGAGTTCACCCTCGCAGCGGCTGGCTCCGGTAATCAGGACACCTATGACATCAGCCTCGTGGATGGCTTCAACCTGCCGCTCTCCGTGACCCCACAGGGGAGTGGCGTGGGTTGCACTACCACGAGCTGCCCAAGCAACGTGAACTCCGTGTGCCCCCCGGAGCTGGCGGTGAAGGGGTCGGATGGGAGCGTGGTGGCGTGCAAGAGCGCGTGCCTAGCGCTCAACCAGCCGCAGTACTGCTGCACCGGGGCGTATGGGTCACCGCAGACCTGCCCCCCGACGAACTACTCAAAGATCTTCAAAGGCCAGTGCCCTCAAGCTTACAGCTACGCTTTCGACGACAAGAGCAGCACCTTTACTTGCGCCGGTGGGGCTGATTTCCTCATCACATTCTGTCCGTGATGCGAAAATTGTTAGTATCCTCATGTCTAGATTGAGAGATCTGTTGCGATATGCATAACATGCATAGGCAAATAAAACATATAAAATAACGCAGCGGAAATAAAACCCATACATGTATTTCTAAAGGTGTTGTTCGTGCGTTTCAACCGAAAATCATAATTAATGAAGGGGGGTTAACGGATTACCTCTTGTAGCATGCTTGAAATGAAAATGGTTCAAATGTTCTCCGATTCGAACCCCACAAGTGTTAGATCTCTAGTTCAGACATACCACCAAAACGTCGAACGGAAGATAAAGAACTTGCAGATGATCACCACTTCAATTGTGGGAGCAATATTGTGGATACAACTCTCCGCGATCTCAATATTTTGGTCACTGAGAAAGAAACAGAGAGAACATTTTTCTTCACTTTCACTACAAAAAAAAAAAACAAGGTTTTAGCCTGGGAAAATTAGGGACGAAGAAATTTCGTCGCTAATTCGTGACGAAAATAGTGAAAAAAACAAAATCCATTGCTATTTGCGACGAATTTAGCGATGAAAATGTTCGGCGCCAATTAGCGGCGAAGCCGCTAAATTAAGAAATTGAAAATATTTGAAATAGAACATATTTTGCGACGAATTATGTTTTTCATCGCTAATTTAGCGACAAATTATATTTTTCGTCGCTACTTCTTTCTTTTTTATTTGAATTTTCGCCAATTTAGTGACGAATTATGTTTTTCGTTGCTAATTATTTTTTTACTTAAATTATTTTAGCGTTGCAAACACTTTTCATCGCTAAAATAAGAAATTGAAAATATATTAAATTGAATATAGTTAGCGACGAAATATATTCTTTAGAGGTGATTTTTTTAAAATTTTTTATTCTTCTCTTGCGATGAATTTTTCGACAACTGGGCACGAGATGATTTTAAAATTTGTGATCGTTTGATAAAATTATTTTTTTATTTTTTTATTTTAAATCTAATTAAAGCATAATTGATTTCTAAAATTTATAGTTGTCATTGATTAAGCAAGTAATAAGATCTAAATATTATAATAATAAGAAAACAAAATGCATTGGACGCATTGGCCGCTTATCCTGCAAGTTTCGTAGAAGATAGAACAGAAAGGAATTAAAAGAATCTGTACACCCTATAAACGAAATTAAAGAACATGTATGGAAGTCCTGATCAAGAGAAAGAAACTATCTTCGATGCTTCAATCTCTGCCAGCTTAGAATCGTCTGGATGTAGATAACAATCTCCATCGTACGGAAATTTGACCACATCTTCTTCACATGGAACTTCATGAGATCATCAACCATCCACAAAAATTATACCTCCACATAATCAGCTATGAATCACTCATGGAAGCACATTTCAAAGAAAAAAAAATGACAACTATCAGCGAGTTCCTATGATTATTAGCTAGGACAAATAAAGAAACTAAGAAACCAAAGGCATATTGCACGTGAAGCAGCAAATACAAAGTTCTTTTATCAACGTTCTAGTGCTCCGTTCATGAAGTCTTGAAGGCTTTAGTAAAATTCTTTGGCATTATAAGCGAAACTTTGATGTGAGTGTCCCAAATGAAGAAGATAAGCCAAACAGAGCTTACCTCCTTAATGCATTCTGGTCCATCAAATCTTTCCACAGTCATGGGCCTCTTACCAGATCTGGCTCTCATCAAATTTGGAAGAAGACGAACAGCCCAGCCATGTATCAATTGACTCTTTGTCACCTAAAATAACGGGCATCTTGTCTGCAGCGGAGGTTCAGTAAAGATATAGACGTAATTCCTCTCGTCTCTAATCAATATTGCATAATCCATGTCCTAGTGTCTCTAACGCATGTCAAGTTAACATAAACAGATGACCAGGACAACTGCAATTTTGTCACTCAACTTGTTGTGAAATGTAATGAAGAAACTGACTCTTAAGACCTCGAATGGGTGGTAAAAACCATACATCTATGGATCAATTTAGTGTAAAAAGCTATAACCCTTGGCTTTTAGATCCTCCAGTAGTCATTCCCAGTTTCAACAATCTTAAATGGAAACTGAAAGTCATTGTAGAATACTGAGAGATACCATCAGATCAGATATGAGAAAGCTAAAACGAGAATTGTTTACCATGTAGCCACTCCAAAGTTGGAGATGATGAAGTTGAGAGAATGGTAATGTTGCGACCCTCTCGAGCGCTGCCTTTGCTCTCGATGTCGCCGGGTCAGACGCGGGCCTCTCCCAAGGTCTAGTACCCAAATCGCAACGGCTGGATATACGTAGTCGACCTTCGGCGCGGTTTGGTGACATGTGGTATGTGTACTTGCCAAGGAGTCGCCACCAATCGTTTCATGGATGGTACAATTGGAAACCATATCGAATAGTTGGAAGCGATCTATTCAATTCTGCGAAAACCAGAGAAGTGGGATCAGGGACTTTGTTACGTCAACTATCAGAGTTGACGCCCTTTCGACACCTAAGTTGAATGATTTATCTAATCCTAAGATTTCATATAGATGAGTGGGGTACGAATCCTAAATCTAGGAATCGAAGCAGGTAGGAGTGGCTACCCTATCACTCACAATCAGTAGAAATAAATGAGCAAATCAAGGATCCAAAACATGCGGATAAATCACATGAAAGCAACATGGCATCCTTAATAAGGCCCTATCATCCTAGAGAAATACCAATCATGGCTCAGGAGTGATTTTGACATGATTCGCCCATGAGAGGCAAAATCGTAATTTTGAGAAATTTGAGGATAATTTGCCCCAGAAGGGCAAAATTGTCATTTCAGATGAAATATGCAGTCAAAGGGGTTAGAAATGAGATTGGCGATCAAACCATCCCATTTTCTATTTTTCGGGAATTTTCAGAATTTTTCTGGAATATAAAAGTGATTTTACCCTTTGAGAGGTAAAATCGTCATTTTCAGGCGAAGACGAGAATTGGAAATCTTAAATATTAGGATTAGTCGACCACTTGACCCAAATCCTAATTTAAGCAATTTTCAAGACTCAATTGGAATAGGGACAACGACTTACTATGGGATGACGAATGACGAATGTTTGGACTTATGGTCATTGTAACTGATTGCATGTGAGAATGGTTTGGATCGCGATCTGACTTGAGGTGGTTGATCGATCCTAGTAAATTGGTCTCCGAGATGCAATAGTCACTTGTGGAGTCAGAAAATTCAAAGTGAAAAGCATTCTTGAAAGTGTGTAGCCTTGTAATTGGAGTTGCATATGAAAGATTGCGAGTGATTCGAGAAATCACAAACAAGTAATTCTTACAAGCTTGGTGGTATTGATAAAGGTTAGTGT
This sequence comes from Rhodomyrtus psidioides, assembly GCA_021437785.1. NCBI lineage: Eukaryota > Viridiplantae > Streptophyta > Magnoliopsida > Myrtales > Myrtaceae > Rhodomyrtus > Rhodomyrtus psidioides. The sequence continues at coordinate 2,358,231 of JAILYB010000103.1, read as the reverse complement.
ATACCTCCGAACGTGAGTCAGAGAGGCCTCATGCTATGTGACTAGGGTGATTTAAGGACGATTGGAGATCCATAGAGACTAGTTGGCTAGCGACTCATTCGGATCATGGTAAAGCGTATATTGTTTGAGAATCATAATCAAGGAAACCTTAGGTAATGTGTGGAGTGAAGACTATGGGAGCGAACAAGGAAAGTTCGTAATGACAAACTAAGGGTGAATGACATAGTGAGATTTGCCAGATGATTATATGAATTCTCGAGATCTGTGAGGACCCAAAATAATATTAAAATTACGAGATGTGACAGTTAATGAAGACTAGTCATCAGAGTGCGCATCAGAAGCATGGTATGGCCATACAATCTCTTGGAATAATGACAGTAAGGATCTTGTTTTTGGATTAAGCAAAAAGCCTACCATAAACCGTCACAATAGCTACAGCATTAGTTCGGATAGCATGAGAAGGGCACCAAGACTTGAGGTAAGGCTGCTAAAGAATTGATAAGAAAGTTGATACGACCAAGCAATGGTGAAGAGTTTAGTGCATGGACAAGCTAAAGTGTAGCACTACAAGCCTAGTGAATGGCTGCTGTCATCGAGGATTCTAGAGTTAAGGATGAGAACATATCACCATGGACGTGTGATGGAATTGTAAGGAACTAAGGGAGAAGTGACTCAATCTGAAAGACAACAAGACAGTAACCAGATTGATGAAGTCTGCTCATGTTATGTCAATGTGAAGAGATTTCGCTGGGTATGAGTGCAATGCCCAAGATTTAGGACCAATCCAAGTTTAGGGCTCGAGCGATTCAGAAACGACAACTAAGGATTGTTGAGGCCACTAAAAGTTTAGAAGTCTCCTTCGATACAGACTATGGCCTGACTTGCCAGTTGACTGTGCTGATTGAGGTTCGACAGTGTGGCGATCCGAAATCAAGCATGGATTGATTTGGACTGATCTCGCTCAGCTGTAAGTCTACCACAAAATTACCTTGACGCGTGCACTAGGGATTGATTCGTGGCATGATTTGTGAGCTGGCATTGATCGATTATTAGGATGGCCATGGACCTAATGGGGGACGACTTGTACTAGAACCTCGTACCAACCGCGCACTAGCCAAAGGGCTGATCACCTTGAGCCGTGTGACGTGTTGTTGGAAGAATATGGGTCGAGATGAACTAATCCTGCATCAATTTGAATTGGTCATGAGAGGTGATCTCGACAGGGTTCGACTGCACCATCGGTCTAGGAACGGGTGATTCCAACCCTAGACCGGGATATTTGATGTGGTCCTCGACTCGCCAATCGCTCGTGAGCTGACCTTGTTCGACAGAATGGATGGCGTGACCCTTAGTTGAATTTGGTGCTTAAGGTCGGTAACTCTTAAGATGTTTCAATGGTTGACAAGTGGCGATGCCAAATCTTAGAGAGAGAATGATGCGGTCAATCATTAGGCAACCTAGTCCATTTAGATAGAATGCCCAAATTGCCATTAGCGGCAGTCACGATTGGCATATGTGGAACAAGAGGAGAAGCTGTGATAAAATCTGCTCATTAAAAGTTAAGAGATGGCCGATCGATATGTAGAGATGACTAATTTATGTGGTTATGTGGACAACCAGCAAATGAACTGAACAGTAAGTTTTGATGGTCACAAATTGAGTTGAATATTGCTGACAAGCAATGAGGATACTTCTAGGTGTCATGTCAGTGTCTATCCTTTTAGGGAGTTGCAGTGGCTTAATTTTGACACTTTTTATGGTAAGGCGTATAGAACGCCAGCGAGTTGGGATGAAATTGGTGAAAGGAATATCACCAATCCTGACTTAGTCGAATAGTCAATCAAAGATGTCAATGCCTTTAGAGGCAGGCTGAAGACAACTCAGAGTCGCTAGAAGAGTCACGCCAATAGAAGGCACAGACCTTTCGAGTTTCAGGCAGGCGATCATGTCTTCTTGAATGTGTCACCTGATAGGAACCTCTCGTTTTGGCAAGAAAGGAAAGCTGAACCCCAGGGTATGTTGGACCGTTTGAGATCCTAGAGCAAATTGGAAATTTAGCGTATCGTCTTGCGTTGTCGCCGAGACTTGACCAGGAGCATAACGTCTTCCACGTGTTGATGTTAAGGAAGTACGGGCCGGATCCCGCTTATGTACTGAGTTACGAGAAGATCAAGTTGAATGAGCAAGCATCGTATGTGGAGCGTTCAGTTTAGATCATGGATAGAAAAGAGCAAGTGCTTCAGATCAAGACGATTCCATTGGTTAAGATGGTTTGGCAATACCATCGGACTGAAGGAGCTATGTGGGAAAACGAAGGAGTGATAAATGCTAATTATCCTTATCTATTTGAATAAGTTTTGACTGTACTGTAATTTCGGGGACGAAATTTCCTAAGGTGGGGAGAGTTGTGACGCCCTAAAAATTTGCCTTTTGTAAATAAACTGGATACGATAAAAAGGAGAGCAATTGAATTTCAGTCGGCATGAATTTTGGATCGTGAGGAATTAAGGGACGATAATGGGACGATTTCCTGAAATGTCATTTGGTTTAGATTAGGCTCCGTAATTCTTAGTCGCAGCGAATTAGGATAGAAAATCGTCGCGACCGAGCCTAGCCTGTAAAAAGACCAATTTATTCCTTCGCCAGTCGAGTCAAAAATTCGTTATGTCCTGAATTATCAAGTGACGAATTTGCCCTTGGATATTAGGCACTAGAGGACAAAGATTTCAATTTAGAATTGATTAGTGGTGGGTGTTGACACCTAATTTTGGATCAGCCTTTTCGTGGTTATTTCTTAGAAAATTCATAAAAAAATCCATAAAAAGTCAAAACAATTGCAAAATCAACTTTGGTGACCTTGGCAAAGCCTAAGGAACCATTTTTGACAAAAAAAAATATTTTTCATATTTTTCGTATTTTTTGGTATTTTTGTAAATTAGGAAAATACTAAGAAAAATCAAGAAAAATAGCATTTGAGATCACCAAAATATGGAAAAATAGCCAATATTTTTCTTTGAAATCCCTTGTCTTTTTGACCTCACAAAGAGTCCAAAATCAGATTCAATTTTATATGTTCCTTTGTAACACGTATGATGGAATTTGGTAAAAAAAAAGTCGATTGAGTCTTTTAATTTGCAATTTTAACATTTTCTAGGATCTTGACATTCAATCTAATTGTCTCTTATTGCAATTTATCCCAATTGTTTGCACAAATTGCTCAATTGCATGAATTTGGCAAAATTGCATACTTAATTGCATTTTAGTCCTTGAAATTGGGCATATTTGAAATTACTTTCAATTCAAGGACTATCATTGTAAATTAAACATACTGCCCAATGGTTTTCACCATTTTGAATCGATTGGCATAGGTAATTTGGTCCAATTTGATCATTTAAACCTTCAATTGCACAATTCCCCAATTTGCAATTAAATGAAAATTTGGGGTTTTTGTTGAAATTAGTATGAACTTTTGGGCAAAATTATATTTTAGATAAAATTCATGCCCTAAATTAGATTCTAAGGTCCAATTGAAAAAATTTCCCATTAATTTGGGTTTAATTTCGAAAATTGTAGGTCCGAACCGGTTCAGACCCGTCAGACCGCCGGTCGAACCGGTCCGCTACAGTGTCTTCTTCTTCCTCAGATTCCTGCGCAGATGAACAGTGACGAGCTTAATTTTGATAATAAAATTGACGGTCCAATCGCCTACAATTGGAGAAGCATTGGTGGGTGTCTTGTTCCTTACCTCAAGACCTTTCGATCGAGACCAGCCCCAAGACAAATGGCCATCGGACGAGCTCCGGCGAGGTCAGTCAAACCTGCAAACCTGTAAAAGTCAACACTCTCAAACACAGGTCAAATTCGTGCCAAATTTGCGAGAAATGAGACTCGCCGGAGAGCCAAAAGGACCTGGACGAAGTGCCCATCATCCCCGACGCCGATTCGACTATAAAACATGTGGCCACACGTGCGATTGGGGCTGGCAAGAAGTCCTCCGATTCGGCGCCAAAAATTCGAAAGGCTATATAAGCCCATGGGGGCTTTCTGTTGAAGGGGTTAGTGAATTCGGTTCAAGAAGGAGAAACTGAATTGAGAGAGAGAGCTCACCTTCCCTCGCGGTGGTCGAAGGTTTGAGCTGGGATTTGCAGAGTGTGGGTTGGGCCTTCTCAGGCTGAACCAAAGCTCGACAGGGCCATCAGGAGGCTTCCCGTACTGTGAGGAAACGATCGCCGTCGACTGCGTGAGCTGAGGCCACGAAAATAGGTGAGGCACAACTTCAAACCTTTCATTGTACATCAATGGCGTCTTGCTTGTTTTACATTCATCCTTGCAATTAGTGTGTGCGTTCCGTTCCCTGAATGTCACTGACCATCTTCGCATACCTGTTTTGCTTTGATTTGGCCTTAACACATCGAATCGAGTCTTCCAATTCATCCTCCATTGTCGAACTCTGTTCATTCTTGCCCAGCCAAATCCGGGCCGAGTGAGCTCGATTGGAGCTCGAGGTAAGTCTCCTGAACATTGATTGATGCTATCCTGTGATGGAATTGCGATGATTTGGCGTAAATTGAGCGATTGAACTCCCATGGCCGTACTCGGCATTCTACATAGTGTTCGCGATTTCGTGAAAAGAATGCCCTGATCCTTAGATATGTTAGACTAGAGACGATTGCGGGTTGATTAGCGTTGGTTTCGTGCAATTTCATCAAGATCCTACCGTCGGATCATCGCCGGAGAAGCTCAGCCGTTCGTTCCATTGGAGTCGCGAGGTTGAAGACGAAGCTGACGTGGCGCAGTCAACAGGTCGAAGTCCTAGGTGGCATTCGGCCATTGGTCCACGTGTCGATCCAGTCAGCATGGCCATTGGAGGTTGTTATTTGAATAAATAGATCCAACGGTTGAGGTTAATCGAGTCTAATAAATGGTGACCGTCCGATTAGTAATTAGGTTTATTCGGAAATGTTTTAAAAATCAAAAAATTAAATTGAATCGAAACGGTGTCGCATGGGTTAATGAGTAGGCGCCATCGTTTAGGATAGTAAGATTGAACGGCCCAAATCAAGTCTCAGGTTCTAATCCTGGCCGTAGATTTTAGTAGGTCAATCGGACGGTCCTGATCGAGTCTCCGTTCAATCTAGACCGTAGGTTTTAGTAATCAGATCCGATGGTCGTGGATTAGCCACGTGGTTCAATAGGAACCGTCGGATCAGGTTTGGGTATTCCGAAAATAAAAAACGGACGGTACGACGTCGTTTTGTACTTAGGTTCCGCGGGTTCGGGTCTAGGCCGAGTTCCGACCCGAGTGGGTCGGGTCGACCCGATCCGAAACATTTTCTTTAATAAAAAATTCAGAAAATGATTTAAAAAAAATCTGAAAAATTCTAGAAAATCCTAAAAAATGCTAGAAAATTATAGAAAATCCAAAATAAATATAGGAAAATTGTGGGAAAATCCTAGACACTCCAGAAACCCCCCAAAAATCAAGGATTAACCACAAACAACAGGTCAACCCTGTGTTTGAGGTTTCTCATCCGTTCTTCCAAGAATTGACGACACTACTCTTTAGGGGTAAGTCGCATCTGCTATATATGCGAGATAAGACTGATAATGCCAATGTAAGAATTAGGGTCGGTTAGGCGATCAATTCTTAGACTTGGGTTTTCGAGTCCTGTCCCTTTTTTCTCAAAATGACGATTTTGCCCCTTAATGGGAAAATCGTCTTTCTTACACCAATCAAATCCTGAAAATTGCTTAAAGTTAGGGTTTGGGTCACGTGGGTGACCAACCCTAATATTTGAGATTTTCAGTTCTCATCTTTGTCCAAAATGACGATTTTACCCCTCCAAAGGTAAAATCACTTTTAAATTCTAGAAAAATTCTGGAAATTTCCGAAAAATAGGAAATGGAAGGATTTTATTGTCAATCCTATTTCCACCACCTTTTGACTGCATATTTCATCTGAAATGACGATTTTACCCTTCTAAGGCAAATTGTCCCTAAATTTTTCAAAATTACGATTCTGCCCCTCATGGGCGAATCATGTCCAAATCACTCCTAAGCCTTGATTGATATTTCTCTAGGCTAATAGGACCTCATTAGGGATGCCATGTTGCTTTCATGTGTTTTATCCGCATGTACTGGATCCTTGATTTGCGCATTTACTTTTAATGATTGTGAGTGATAGGGTAGTTATTCCTGTCTGCATGAACTCATAGATTTATGTTCGTACCCCCACTCATCTGTATGAAATCCTAGGGTCAGATAAATCATTCAACTTAGGTACCGAAAGGGCGTCGACTCTGACAGTCGGCGTAATTGAGTCCCCAATCTCATTTCTCTGGTTTTCGCAGAATCGAATAGACCGCTCCCAACTATTCGATAGGGTTCCCAATCGTACCCTCCACGAAACGATTGGTGGCGACTCCTTGGCATGTATGCGTACCACACGTCACTAGACCACACTGAAGGTCGACCACGTATATCCAGCCGTTGCGATTTGGGTAATGAACCTTGGGAGAGGCCCGCGTCCGATCAGGCAACATCGGACGACCCATTAGCCCCCTCCGACAGATGTCCTTCTCGAGGAGAGGGTCGCGACAAACTGGCGACTCCACTGGGACTATTCTAAACCAGAATCTCTGGTTTCGCAGAATTCCAAAGGACTTGAGCCGATTAAAAAGTTGATTGGTTTACCGAACCTTATTTTCTACAGATGCTCTTGGAGGTGAGGTACGTACGCTAAATATTGTGTTAGATGTTTTTGCAGATCGGAGAAATAATGGGTAGAGTGATTGTTGACATTTTTCCTGCAGGTTGGAGTTGGGAATGTATGTTTATTTTACGCACATATTGAAGCGGTGCTTGATACAAACTGATGTGCATGACCTTGCATTGTGATGATTACGACACGTCGCACACACTGGCGGTCAAACCCCGACTGCAAACTACCTCTAGGTTACCTTAGATAGGGAAAGGATGCGAAAGGATCTCGTGTTTGATGGCACTTGAGACTTTCGTGTTCGTTCCCGCTCGCAATCCAAATTGGCGATATCTAACCCTCTTAGGTGGATACCCTTGGGGAGGAATCTGCCTCATTTGGATCGTGGGAGCCTGAGCCATAGGTTCCTTACCTGATTTTTAATTTTTAGAGTATACTCACTTATCTTATGCGCATGTCTATGAATGGTTGGTATACCTAAAATCGCACATTGTTACAGGGGAGCATTTCACATTCCCCAAGTATGGTTAGTAAGGCATTTACTTTCAATGTACTTCATTATTCCCTGTTTCATAGTATGATTCATGCATTATATACGTCCATGTGCATTGCATACATCATGAAATCACTCAAGTGACTAATTGAAATAACAACGATAATAGGGTAGGATGTCGCTGTTTCCTAAAAACTCAATAGAATTGCTAACTTTCGAGTACTTAAGGAAAGTCACTCGCCCTGGACCAAACACAAGGTTGCACTTTACCAAATTTGTATATGGTCAAGAGCTAACTGGACGTAAATTGGGATAAGCCGAAGATTGCCAAACTCGCTACTATGTCGACAATCTCATATTCAAGCGACAAGCAAACGAGATGTTCAAGAATTACTTGGAGATAAAGAGACAGCGTCGCAACCACCTAGCTAGAGAGTCATACGCACGTCGACAGGCCGAACGACGCCCTAATGAAGACATATCAAGGATCACCTTTTGGGGAAAAAGGAGGCTCCCTACGATCAAGACAAAGCCGAAACGCATCACACTCAAAAATGTGAAACCCGAGAAGACCCCTGAAGTCATCATACCATGGACCAAAGAATGGCCGGAGGAGATAAGATACCTGGATCGATACACTGAAGGCAACCCCTCACACTCGACTGGAGGAAGGTTCCCAACTGATTATCATTGTAAAGAAGAGTAGACCTTTGGGGAATGGTGGTTTAGATCATCACATTGCATCGGCCTTTTATGACTTTCTTGTTTGAAGAGTCTCTTCTTACCTTTCTTTCGTCAATTGTTCTGGTTGTAATAAGGGATTCACCCACTCCACTCCCATTTGATGTATTGATCAATGGAATGCGACGTTATTAGTTCCCTTAGTCACGGGAGTGAACCTGACTAAATTGCATAATTCACTTTCTTGAAATTTAAATTAGACTTCAAGTCAGGTTTTCAGTACCTGAAAAGAATTCTAATTTCCATTTCTTCAATTGAACTATGCAATTAAGTTGGCCCATGCATACTTCATGGCATTTGCATAGTCACATATTTAAAATAATTTTTGACGATTGACTTTTCAAAATCATTTGCATATTTTAGACTTGATGGGAAAGAATGATATTCAAGTGTGTAAAGTTCATCGGACCGAGTTCCTATCATGGCGGGATAGCATGGACGGGGCCAGCCAAGAATACGCCAAATCACGACTAGGGTATCTATTGGACATGCTGAAGATTGAGTGCCCACCTGCTTTTATTCAAGCCATGGCGCTTTATTGGGATCCTGCCACCGCTACTTTCTGCATGGAAGGAATGGAAGTCACCCCTACTCTTGAAGAGTATAGCGCCGCCATCGGAGTTGAGTTCACTCACCTACTAGTCCAACCCCCCATAGGATTTGAGCCATTGAGTCAACTAGCTGAATTCCTTGACACAAGCCTCAAAGAAGTCAAAGCAGACGCCAAAAGCAATTCTAGACGAATTTCACTATCCTTCCTCCTAGATCGATTCTCCAACCTCCCTGCTACTAAAGGGACTAAATCTGGTAGAGCATTTTTCTTGGCCTTCTTTAGCTTTGTGTTATTCCCGATCTCATCTGTCACCTTCGACCCTATTATGGCTGTAGTAGTCAGACAGATTTGTTGTGGGTGGGATTACTCAAACATTATCCTTACTGAAACCTTCCTTTCCCTAAATCGCTTCAAGAAGAATAAGAAATGAATCTTTAGAGCCTCTAGTGATCTTCTGTACCTGTGGTTCACATCTCATAACAGACAGTTCCATATCTGCATGGGTTTCACTGAGATTAGCTCTGATGCCCATCCTCTTAAAACCTTTGTCAGAACCCATAACGTATTCCTAAGTTCAACTTCATAGAATGGAAGAACTTCCTTGGAACTCTAAAACTGGAATAGCTCCTATGGCGGCTTAGATTGCCAACACTAGACAAAGTCAGGCTCGCATATAATGATGAAGACCCAGTCCCTTTGCTAGGATTCATAGGCGCTACTGTATATTATCCGAAGAGGGTTATCCGACAATTTGAGGCATTACAGGAGATCCCTTCTCCACCCCGACCTGGTATCTTCTCATTTGACATACCAAACGAGACCCTCGTGGGAGAACAGAGGAAACAGTTCGAAGCTAAGGTGGCGTTTATTATACACTCTTTGAAGAACTCTCAGGCTAAAGAAATAAGGTGGCCAGAAAATATGACTCGCATGGAGAACATTCACAGAGCTACCACGGAGTACATTCAACACTTTGAGGCAATCAGACGTAGCCTTGTCGAGCCTTATGTACCTGAGATAGAACCGTACGTACCCGAAGACATGGGACCGCTGTCATATTCAGAAGATGAAGAGTCCCAAACTGGAGAGGGGAATCCTTGTTGGGATGATGAGGACACCTTAGACCTCAAGCGTCCTAGACTTGAATAGGCTATTATGTCAAGTGTAAAATAAGCAAACATTGTGATGCCTTTTCATGCATTCTCACTTTTACTGGATATTATTTTGGACACATGAGCATGAATGTGGACATGTTTTACAAGCGCATAAAAATCATCGTAAAAAATTACGCTTCTTTTAATTTCATGACTTCTTTTGGAGAATGATTAAAAGAACTGCCCACATGAGACTAAGGCTCACAAGGTAGTCCTTTTTTTCTCATTCACCAATAGAAAATATGCAATTAGAAGAATCAAGTACTTCCTTTTGCCAATGCTAAGGAAATACTCACTGGAATTCCTTTTAAACAGGTACACTCTCATCACGGAATTACCAATACATCGTTTTCGCACTCGGCTTAAGACGAGAATGGAACAACAGGAGTTGACCTCACGCGTAGGCATGCTAGAAACCCAAATGACTGCTATGGCGACTATGATGGCTGATATTAAGGCTATGCTGGAAGCCTCCCAAGCCAGACAGACAGTAACTCCCAACCAGAACAATTCAAATCTGTCATTCACACCTGATATGGCTAATAAAGAAACAACAGGAGATACTCAACGTACAAAGGAAGATATCCGCGTGCCGAACATCCAGTCACAGCAAAAGGTACCCCCTGTTGTCATTAACCTCGAAAAGGAAGAAAAAGGGAAGCAGACCGCGAAAACTGAAGCAGAGGCTAAGAGAATAGCCAAGATCGAGGAATGCTTGAGCAGCCAAGGCTATTAGTTGGCTCGTTTTGACAAGATATCTCCTTTCGCCAAAGTGGAGACCTCTCCTGAATACAAAGAACCAGTTTTGTAAGGAAGTATAATGGGACGGGCTGTCCCTGCGCTCACCTCAAATATTACCTGCACAAGATGGCGCAATATTCAGACTTTATTCAGTACTAATGAACACATTCCAAGAAAGTCTGGCTGGCGCCGCTCTGGCTTGGTTCATTGAATTGGACCTGGATGACAATGATGGATGGGAAGATCTTGCTGAGGATTTCCTCAGGCAGTATAAGTTCAACACAGCTACAGCCCCAACAAGAGAAGATTTACTGCGAACCTTAAAAGCAAGGGGCAAGTTGATCAGAACATACGCCTAGAGATGGCGAGCTGTGGCAACCCAAGTAAAACCGTCCATCCCAGAAGATAAACTGATTGACTTGTTCCTGAAAGCACTCCCCTATGAATACTTTGACAAGTTAAACACCTTGGGATGTTAAACCTTTGCACATTTGATAAAGGTGGCTGAAAGGCTAGAGTGGGCCTTAAGAGAAAGAAGGTCTCATGAAACTTCTACCAGAAAACAGTACCCCCTGAAGAGGGAGAAAGAAGCTAGGCTCGACATAGCATTCATACCGGACCCCCATAAGCCCAAATCATTTGGCAATTCTAATCAAACCAAAGGAGGATCGTCCTGGTCGGCGCCAAAGGGGCAGGAGCCTAGAAAGAGGTAACCCCAAAGGCAGTTCTCTCAACTCCCGAGGCCTTTATCCAAGCTGCTCCCGATGCTGCTAGAGCAACACTTGGTGGCAAAGGAACCACCTAGGGCAAATCCTGTTAAATATCCTAACTTTGATGAAAGCCAGACCTGTGTCTACCACATAGGCGAAAGCGGACACAATGTTGATAACTGTTACATCCTTAAACTAATGGTACAAGCTCTGATTGACGGACATATTCTGAAATTCGACAACATGGCTCCGAATGTGCAAGAAAACCCGCTCCCTGATCACCAAACAATAGGGGCAATATTCACTGAAGAGGAGGAAAACCACCTTAAGCTAAAAGTGAACGTGTCTAAGCTGACCGACATCTTGGCAATCGCTTCATTATACCAGAAAGAAGGGGAAATCTCTGCTGACTTGAAAAAATCGTGTATCGCCAAGATGATGACCTTAGGGATGATATCAAACATTACTGATGAAAGATTCGAGGGAGTCGATGCCTCTCTAAGCTTCGAAGGGAGCCACTTTAGGATCAAAATTGAGCAAGGAGGCGTGGCGAGTATCCCGTACAAGAGTCTGATAGGTGATCTCAGGTCGATTGTCCAAATGGAAGAAGAACTCGACGAGGACGAACTGGAAGCCAAGAGGCGAAGTTCAGCAGATCGCAGATTCATGGCTAATGCACTAAAAATGGGAGAAATTATAGACAACCTGGGTTAGGATTCTGGAGGATATAACTTTAAGGTGAAATACTCTGCCCCTCCTAGCTTCTATCAGAGAATGGAGGATATCATATCGGACGGATGGGGGGCATGTATGATCCCGTCCAATTGGAAATCCTGGAAGAAGCGAAAAAGCCTTTTACTAAAGGTTTTGAATCATCGCTTAACCAAATGACGGATACCAAGCTTAACATGAAACAGTATGAGAAATCAAAGGATCAACAGCCGGGTTCAGCTGAACTATTCGAAGGAAGGAGAGAATACCCGAGATCTGCGACATCAACAGTACTGGGTGACGACGATCGGCATTGTCAATTAGGAAACGAAATCCTCCCAAAGGGCTTTGACAACACTGTGTCAATGATTGAAGCCGCTGCGACTGTAGTAATTAAATTGGAAGATCTTGATATCCTGAATGAGCTAGAAGATTGCCTAGTCAAGTCTGTCGTGATTCGATTGACGGAAGAGGAAGAAGAAGAAGACGACACAGCTGAACCAGAAACATCTTATCCAAAGACAATAACCGTAAAAGTCCCTCTAGTAGAAGAATACAATCCTAAGGTAGTTCACTAGAACTATGGGACAGAGGAAGTAGATGCCGTAATGAGGTCTGGATGATTCTATGACCCTAGGGAAGGCGAGTCCGAAAATAAGGAAGTCTCGAAGGAAGACGCCGAAAAGCTCATGTCCATCATTAAAACCAGCGAGTTTGAAGTAATAGAGCAGCTGATGAAGATGCCATCTCAAATATCTTTACTGGATTTATTCATCAATTCAGAGAAGCACAAGAATGCACTGTTGAAGATACTCAATGAGGTGCATGTCCCTGAAACGGTTAATGACGTACAATTAGAGGACTTTGTAGGGGCCATCCTTTTGAAAGATCAGTTGAGCTTCTCAGATGAAGACTTCCCTATGGAAGGAAGAGGACACAACAAGGCCTTATACATTTCTGCGCAATGTAATGGAAAGAGAGTGGCACACGTACTAATCGACAACGGATATGCCTTCAACATTTGCCCTTTGGCTACGTTAAGGAGGTTGGGGATCAACGATGAGATGATTAAAACCTCCAAAACAGCGGTTAGAGCTTTTGATGGAATGAAGAAGACAGTGGTAGGCGAAATTGAGCTAGAAGTGCTCATCGACCCAACCAAATTCTCTATAAACTTCCAAGTAATGGATCTACCTAGTGCATTTGGATTCCTGCTGGGGAGACCTTGGATCCATGTAGCAGGAGCCGTACCCTCAAGCTTGCATCAGAAAGTGCGCTTCGTAGTAGATGGGAAGGTGATTACCGTGCATGGAGAAGTCGACATCCAAACATATCAGAATACTGTTATTCCCTACATCGAGCCCGAAATCAAGATTGAAGCAAGCTATCATTCCTTGGAGTTGGTGGCAACAGTACACGCTCCCGTGGGGGCAAGATTAAGAACTCCTTATATTTCTGAAGCCAATCTTTTATCAGCTAAGATACTATTAGCATATGGATACAACCCTGGGGAAGGTCTGGGCAAGTATGGTCAATGAATGAATACCCCCTGCAATTGGAAGCTAACTAGCATAGGATGGGCCTCGGGTATCAGAAAAATCACTTGGGCGAGTCTGCCCCCAAGGCAATAGGCCGAGGTCGAGGCAAGAGCCAGGGACGCCATGAAGGCCAGAAAAACCAGAGAGATTCATTCATTGGTTCTTCAGCTTGGAAAGGCGGGTCGTAGATGTTCAAAAACCCTTTGAACTAGCATTTCAGCAAGAACTCTAGATGGTTGTCAGAAGAAGATATATCTCCAATAGCGATACCGGATCTGGCAAACCCTTTCTTGGGAGATAACTTCTTGAACGTCATCACAAAGTGGCTGAACGATGAAGCCACTACTTCTGAGTAAAGAAACCTCTCTCCTGCTTTCAAATACTGCACTTAGAATTTTCTGCATTTTGTTGCATTTTCAATTTTTGTTATAAATACAGTGAGAAAACAGCTTTGGATCTTCGGCCGTTGGTCCAAACAGCATAGTTTGTAATGCGGCCCATTTTGCATTCAATAAAATCACACAAGTTTTGTTAAGGACATATGGAACCATAAATCAGCCCAATGATGATATTAGTCTTCCGCGCAGAAGCTTGAGGCCTGATTTTCCATATGACTCCTAATTTCCAAAAGATTTCCCAAGGACAAGGATGTCCTATGATATGAGGACTAGTCCCATTTACACCTCCACTTATTTTAAAATATCTTTCGAAAGGATTTTTCACACTCATGCATGGCATTTCCATATGAAATATAGACTAACCATGTTCATGACATTTCAGGTAGGGGTGTCAGAACTGAACCATAAACTGAACCATGAACCGAACTGAACCGAACTGAACTGAAATTTCACATATTTTCCGTTCGGTTCAGTTTTTAGTTCAGATAATACAAAAAACCAAAAAAAATTCTCGGTTCAGTTACAGTTCGGTTAATAACAGTTTAGTTCAGTTACTGAACCACTCAAATAGACCCGCCTTCTTCGCTCGACACCAACGTTCTCATTTATCGCTGCTCATCATCTTCATACTTCTCAAAACACTCACTCTCCCCCGTGCTCTGTTTCTTCACTCACATTCCTCTGAGTTGGTGGCTGATGTTTGGTTCGGATATGCTTGGATCCGTGGGGATGATGTCGCTGAGGTTCGGGCCTTGGAGGATTGTGAGTCTCAGCCGATCGAAAGTCGTGGGGATCTCGGGTCGGTAGGTGAAGGGCGACCATCGGGCTAGTGGTGGCCGGGGGCATCAAGGCTACGAGCTCAGAAGTCTGGGGTTCTCAGATGGCTCGCAATTCGAGGTGGGTCTCGAACGGTTGAGGCACGACAGTGCGACGGGACTGAGTAGGGTTGGATGGTGGCAGCTCGATGGCTCAACTAGAGGCTGACGGAGAAGTTGGTGACGTGGTGGTGAGTGGGGTCGAGGTTGGGTAGCTCATGGGTTTGGACATCCACGAGGTTTGGGTCGAACTCGGATGGTTTTCAGAGCTCACAGTCACGGGCTGAGGCGACTCGCGGGCTACCTGTAGCTTTGAGATGACGATGAGGTCGAGGAGCCATAGTGGGTGGCTTCGAGTCAGGAGTAGAGGCGATGGAGGGTTTGCTCTTGCGTGAATGAAAAAATAAGAAGAAGAATGAAGCAGAGGTGAAGTGCAAGTGCAAGGAGATGAGGAAGACGACACACGGGGAAGCTGTCCACGAGTCCAGCAAAAAAGAAAAAAACCAAATTGAACTAAAAACCGAACCGAACTGAACCGAACTGAACTGAGTTTTTCAATTTGGTTCGGTTCAGTTCGGACGGATTTTGGTTCAGTTCAAGCATATCCCTTCAATGGTTCAGTTCAGTTCGGTTATTTGAATAACCGAACTGAACTGAACCATTGACACCCCTAATTTCAAGCATATCATCTCAAACATACATACCATGTTACTGTGTGATTCGGATCATTGTGATGGTCGTTCCTACAATATTGAAGAAGAGGATGAGGATGAAGGTTACGCATCTATCTGCAGAGAATGGAGTGCCTTCGAAGAGTCAGTACTCCCCACTTCAGAGGAACCAGTTGTTATTAACTTGGGGGACTCTATGAATATCAAAGAAGTCAAGATCGGTGGACATCTATCCCGGAGTGAAAAGCTCAGATTCACAGAATTATTGAGGGAATATCATGATGTTTTCGCATGGTCCTATGCTGACATGCCGGGTTTGGATCCCAGAATTGTGGAACATACATTACCCACAGATCCTAGTGTCAAACCTGTCAGGTAAAGCAGTAGACGGATGAAAGCCGAGTTGGAAGACAAAATTAAAGAAGAG
The DNA here is from genome assembly GCA_021437785.1 of Rhodomyrtus psidioides. Taxonomy (NCBI): domain Eukaryota; kingdom Viridiplantae; phylum Streptophyta; class Magnoliopsida; order Myrtales; family Myrtaceae; genus Rhodomyrtus; species Rhodomyrtus psidioides. The sequence goes on along the minus strand of JAILYB010000103.1, from coordinate 2,342,561 downwards.
GTGATGAAGCTTCTCAGAGTAGGCTTTATTGAAATTATTCCATACTCGGACTGGATTGCAAACATAGTCCCTGTCATGAAGAAGGACGGCAGAATTCGGATCTGCGTGGATTATCGAAATTTGAATAAAGCAAGCCCAAAGGATAATTTTCCACTACCTTACATTGACGTATTGGTGGATAGTACCGCGGGGTATGAATTATTCTCATTCATGGATGGATTCTCCATGTATAATCAAATCCTCATGAAACAAGAGGACAAAGCCAAAAACTGTTTTTACCACTCCCTGGGGAAACTTTTGCTATAAGGTCATGCCTTTCGGACTAAAGAACGCTGGGGCCACATATCAGAAGGCTATGATCACATTATTCCACGACATGATCGCCAAGAAGGGACAGGATCACATTCGGGTGTTAAGAAAATTATTTGAGCGACTGCACAGATGCAAGTTGAGGTTGAACCCTAACAAATGTGTGTTTGGGGAAAATCTGGGAAACTTCTCGGATTCATGGTCAGTAACAGGGACATTGAGATTGATCCTTCAAAAATTCAAGCTATCCATGATCTAGCTACTCCCTCCACAGTAAAAGAAGTAAGAAGTCTTCTGGGGAGACTGAATTATATTGCCAGATTCATCAATCAGTTATCGGATGTGGCTAAACCAATTTTCAGGCTACCCAAAAAGGGTGCAAAAGTAACATGGGATGCAAAATGCAGCCAGGCATTCCAGAAGATCAAGAACTATCTTGTCACTCCCCCAATGCTCGTGCCGCCAATCCCAGGTCATCCTTTGATCTTATATTTGACTATACAGCAAGAATCTTTGGAAGCTTTATTTGCCCAAACAAGCCCGATAGATGGCAAGGAAAGAGCCATCTATTACTTGAGCAAGAAATTCACCTCATCTGAAGCCAAATATATACCTGTTGAAAGGGCATGCGTGGCAACTATATGGGTACTTCGCAGATTAAGACAATATACCCTACATCACCATATTCAGCTGGTAACAGAAAATGATCCCGTCAAATACCTTCTGGAGAAACCCGCGCTAATTGGAAAGTTAGCGAAATGGCATGTGATGTTATCTGAATTTGACATCAGATGTTCCCCACAAAAATCAGTAAAAGGAAGAGCCATAGCCGATATGTTGGCAGAAAGCTCATCAACCTACGAGTCGTCTAGAAAGACAAAGACAAAAGATCAAGTTTTGAACCTCACAGAGGATAAGTGGGTCATGTATTTCGATGGCACTGTTAATCTATCGGGAGCCGGCACTGGGGCAGTATTGATATCCCCAGACGATCAACATTATTCAATTGCGGCAAAGATGACTTTCCTTTGCACCAACAATATCTCAGAATACGAAGCTTGTATTCTAAGCTTACAATTAGCCATTTCCATGGGAATACCTAGGCTACAAGTTTATGGAGATTCCATGCTCATTATTTTACAGACACAGGGAGAGTGGAAAACGAAAGACGCAAAGCTCATCCCTTATCATAAGTACCTTGAAGAATTAACACTCAAATTCGAAGAGGTGTCATTTGAATACCTACCAAGATCTCATAACCAGTTTGCAGATGCACTAGCCACATTGGCCTCAATGTTGTAAATAACTGGTGGAGTGGAGATAGAACCACTAAGAATCGGCATAGTCAAAAAGCCGACCTATTGCATGATGATAGAGGAAGAATTCGACGGAGAGCCGTGGTACTATGACATCAAGAATTATCTCTTGAAGGGGGAGTTTCCTGAAGGATGTCAGGCATGAGATCGGAAATACATAACCAGGATGGCCAGCAAGGTCTTCCTCAGTAGACAAGTCTTGTACAAAAGGTTATTTGACTCCACTCTATTAAGATGCGTAGATGCTAAAGAAGCAAATGTTCTCATGAAGGAGATCCATGAAGGTATATGCGGGCCCCATATGAACGGCAACCTCCTCGCCAAGAAAATCATGCGGCTCGGATATTATTGGATGACCATCGAATCAGACTGCTGCCAGCATGTCCGGTCATGCCACCAGTGTCAGATATGCTATCCCCAGAACACGGCGCTCAGGCCTAAAAGGGGACTGCCTTTTAGCATTCCAGGCTTAAGACTGAACAAGCTCAACCGTTAATAATCCCAGAATTTCTGATTCACAAGTTCCACCAAGGTGGCGAGTGAAGAGCATACTAACCACGTCGTACTAATCATATTAACAAAAGGAATCTATTCAGAAGAACCATGTATAAGGAAAAGAGAGGGATTTAGAAACTCATAACGGAATATTTGATCACACAAACTGAAAGGTGGTCTCCCATTTCTTCGTTCATTACACAGCCTTTTATAGGCAAAGCTTACACAGACAATCACAAACCAACAAAATACATTGGATTCTAGATCTAAATAGTTGGTGAACAACTTCTGACCTAGAATCATGACAACTCTTGACCTAACACAACAACTTTTGACTTATCATAACAACTCTCAACAACTTTTGACCTCTAGTGGGCCAATTATTGGAACAAACAACATTTTTCAACACTCGTGACCGACATGGACTGATAATTACATTCTGCGGCGATCTGGGTCAGGGTGATAATTTGCATCATCTGAGTCTGAGCTGTCGGGTCCATCTTTTGCTTTCTTGAATTCTCTCAAAAGACGTTCTTCTTCGTACTCATTGATCAATGCGTCTGTCTCCGGATCATCAGGGATTCCACATATAGGACAATATTGATTTGAAGCAACATGAGTGCACTTATTGGAACTTGACGGAATATCTGTGGTACTGGACGGAATATCCGAAGAAGACATGGCTGGCTGCGGAAAACCATAGTCGAACGGGTCTTGGGATAATGGTCCTCCCCATGGATCTCCAGTATCCATTGGAGTGTCTGGTTCGTTTCTTTGAAACTCGTCGAGTGCTTCAAGTGTTTGTGGATGAGCTCTAGGCCTGTCCCATGAGAGATTAGTGGATGGATAAGGCCAGATTTCTGGGGGGATGGAATGATTTTCTTGGAACAAAATTCTTTGAAGTTCCCGTAACTCAAACTGAATGTCTGCTATAGATCTGGGAAGAGTACGATGGACTTCGAACTTTTGTCTTTGGAGATCAGGCTTGAATGTGGTAGTGCCTGCTGGGGCAACATTTGTACGAGGATCTCCAGTTGGACCAATGTAGTACCATGGTCTGTGAAATAGGCAAGTAGTATGCCTTTCTGGTTCAGGACGCCCAATGAATCTTTGCTGGACAAACATGTGTTTCCAAGCTTGCAATGGTTGAAACCATGTGAGTAGCTCTGTGAGGGGTTTCTGGTTGGAGAAATTTCCCATTAAAGCATTAGAGAGAACTTTGATGATCTTGTCCGTTGGGAATTCAATTGCCACAGTGTGCAAGTTAAACAGATACCAGAAAAACCATTTGAGTTCGTCAGTGAACTCGTAATCGGGAGTCCATTGTAGGACACTTATAAAAGGATAAACCGGATCAAGTCCCCTAGGATTCAGCATTAATCCTCCATATTCTCTGAAAATACGATGCTGATAGTCCCAAAGATGGAATGTCATATTTTGGAATAAGACATTTTGTTCAGCCTGCCGGGGTACTTCTGGCGGGTATTTTTGGGAATTCCATTGCTGTACTCCACGTATAGGGGTAGCTTTGAATGTGGCAGGATGAATGGGATTCTTCCGAACATACATATTGATGGAGGAGATTGGCTCTTTGGGTCTAGAGAGAAAATCAGCAAGGACATTTTTCTTTCCAGGGATGTATTTGGTGTCAAAGGAGTACTTTGAAAACCATTCTACCCGACGCAGAAGTTGTGGACGAGGAATTTGTTTCTGTTTGAATTTGAGCATCTGAGGGAAAGATGACATGTCCATTTCAACAAGAAAATGATGGCCAATGAGATGGAATTCAAATTTTTTGATGCCATTTTTGACGGCCAAGATTTCTTTGAAGGTGGAATGATAATGCATTTCAGCCTGGGAAAAACGACCACTTTTGTAAGCACAGATACGTCGCTTACCATTGAGTTCTTCAAAAAGAACAGCTGCCCAATACTTGTCACTAGCATCGGTCTGTAAAATCCTTTTTCCAGTGGATGGGATTTGGAGTGGCGGGAGATGCTGCAGGATTTCTTTGAGATAAGCAATCGATTTGGTCTGCTTATGTCCCCATGGTGGTGCATTCTTCTTTAACATCTTTTGAAGAGGATGAAGAGCTCTTGATATCTTTGGGACAAAATCCCGTAGATAATTCACAATACCCAAGAATGATTGCATCTGGGTTGTTGAGAGATCTGAATCAGGGAACGTCTGTAATTCTTCAGCAAGATGTGGGCCAGGGCAATACGTTCCTTCTTTGAGATGCATACCAAGGAATTCAATTTCCTTCTGGGCAATAATCATCTTTTTCTGAGAAAGCATAATACCATGCTTTTGAATGATCTCAGTAAACTGCTTGAGAAGCAAACAATGGGAGTCTTCATCTGGACTGTAAAGGAGGATGTCATCAATGTAGATTTGGGCATGAGCCAACAAAGGCTGGAAGATTCGACACATGGCCTTTTGAAAAAGAGACGGGGCAGTCTTGAGGCCAAATGGGACAATAGTCCACTGATAATGTCGGTTCGGTATACAAAATCCTGTTTTGGAGCGATCATCAGGATGTATTCCGAGTTGCCAGAATCCTGTTTTGAGATCAAACTTGGAGTAGATTTTGGCTTGGGCTAGACTCGAAAAAAGTGAATTTTTGTGAAGAAGATGAAACTTGTCATCCTGAAGAAATGTGTTCAATGGTTGGTAATTGATAACAAGCCTGAGTTTTCCTCGATTCTGTTCTGCTCTTTTGTTGACATAAAAAGCTTCACAAGCCCACTGGGAATTTGAAGGTTCAATGAGACCTTGTGCTAGGAGTTCATCACATTCTTTCTGGGCAAGAGCAAGGTGGTCAGGATTCATGCCAAAATGACTGGCTTTTGTGGGATTGACATCTTCACTTTTCTTGAAGGGAAGTCGAACAAAGAAATTTGGGTTTTTCCAGAGGGGGTTAGAACAAGTCTGGGAAAATTGAGAATGAGATTCTGCACAAGATGACAACAGAGTTTGGGTGAGTGGGTCAAGTAATTCTGGTTGTATGACAAAGAGTCTTTGAATGTCCACAAACTCTTTAAATTGGCCTTGGAATGTAAGTCCATCAGGGACTATTTTGAGTTTGGGTAACTGAGAAAGAATATCCCACCCGATGATCAGATCTTTATCATGAGACTGACAACCAAGAATTTTAGTGGTAATGGAACACTGAGGAAAAATCTCAAGAGTCACTGGTTTACTGCGGTGTTTGGTAGCAAAAGTATCTCCAGAGGCAGAGGTGAAGTATCTGGTATAAGAAGACCAGAAAGTCTCAGGAAGTATCTTTGTATCCATTAGAGAAGCAGCAGCTCCAGTGTCTATGAGGGCTATGACTTGAATGGGTTTCGCGGATTTAGAAAGGTGAATGTGAACAAGAATATATGGAGAGTGAGGAATTGGGGATTTGAGATGAAGTATATCAGAATGTTCAGTGGGGAAAAAGGCAAAGATATCTCCTGGAGAATCATCTGAATCAGAGGAATATGTTTGGATGGCACAAACGGTATCAGGAGATGGTTCGTCTTCGACAGAGAAGACTGATTCAATATCTTCATCACTGAGGGAAATACCTGTGGTCTGGGAAATCTTCTGGACCATGTAATTCCCCTGGCGCTTCGCTTGTGGACATTTCTTTGCATAATGTCCCTTTTTGTTACAAATGTAACATCTGTCAGACTTCTTTTTGTTGGTTCTGTGAGAGCGCCCTTTTTTCTTCAAAAATTTCCATTTCTTGCCATACTTCTTGGACTTCCTAAAAGAAAGGCGTTTGAAATGGTGCCCTTTCTTTTGTCCCGAACACGACGGATCATTACAGTTGTTGGAACATTTGATCTTCAATTCTGGACGATAACAGGCTTTATCCATATGATGATTCTGCCGTAGATAGGTCTGGAACATTTCTTTCTTTCGGCATAAATCTTCAATAGCAACATGTACAGCCTGTTGGAGTTCTCCAAACGTAACTTGTTGGATCGTCCGTTTCTCAGCCTGGAAGATCTTTTCAACTGCATCACCAATTTCCTTGGGTATGGATGTCAAGAAGACGAGCTTGAGGTTTACATCCGCTCCAAGGTGGTAGAATAACTTGATCATTTCGCGAAAATGATGATCAAGATCCTTTCGGAACGTAGAGCAACATTTTCTTTCAAAAAACTCTTTTCTCTTGAGTTCCTTTTCATTTGCTGGTTGACCAATGAAGTACAGATGTATAATCTGTATGGCTTCTTCTAGTGACATGGTCAAAAAGGCAATCTGATCTTGTGACGAAACAGATTTCCACCAATCCTTCAGAGCTCCAGTGAGCTTGGTGGTGAATTCAAGTAGAACTTCATAAGTACTGTGTTCCGTCAGGCTTCGGGCCATCATCCAGGCATGAAATTCTTGAAGCCGATCAGGCCATTTTCGGTACGGGATATCATCAAATGAGAAGTATGATTTTGGTGCAGAGGCTGAACTTGAACCAGCTTCTAGGGGGAATGTTACTTCTGGTTCAGCCATGTGTTCTTCTCGGGGATTTGGGTCTGCCATCATGATTTTAGGAGTAGGGCTGATGTAGAATGAGTCTTGGGAAGAGTCAGAAGAGTATGAATCATCAGACTCGGAAGAAATCGGGTCAGGAAGGGAAGGGACAGATTTGAGTGTAGAAATGGATGGGACTTGGTGTCTGAGAAAATTCTCAAGTGGGTTACACACCATAAGAGACTGAGAAAGATGAGTGGGAGAATCAGGTGGTGTATGATGAGGTTCTGGCTTAGGAGGGGCTGAAGGAGTAGGAGATGATGTTTTCCTTTTTCCAGGAGCTTTTTCTCTTTCAATTTCTTTCAACTGGGCACGAAGGGCCAGGACATTTGTAGAAGGGGCTGGTGGAGCTGTTTTAAGGAGTTCCGCAAAGGATGAAGAAGATCCTGCAGATCGGGCTGGTGATCTTTGTAAAGGAGAAAACAAATGATCAATAGAAAACAAAGGCCTGGGTCGCTGAGATTCAGCAAGTTGTGCTTCCAGTATTTGGATTTGCTGCCTAAGTTTGTCAATTTCAGGAGTCTGGTCTTCCATAAAATGACTCTGAGGGATCTGTTGTGTTTCTAATAGATGCAGCCGCTTTTGGAAGTCTTCAAGCATCTTTTTTATCAAGGCAGTATCCTCGATCACCTTGCCAATGGCCTGGTTCTGGGCAAGTGCATTCTCTGTTTGCCAGTTTAAAACAGCATCCGAAGGAGGAGGAGGTTTTCTTCTACCAAAAGCATCAAGTTCATTTGAGGAGGGTACTTTTGGGGTATGAAAGAATTTCTTTTGGAGATCAGAAAAACTTTCAACTGGCGGAAATTTGATGCTTGATGAATTTGTTTGGCCGGAGCCAATTGAGGGAAGTGGAGGAAAGTCTTCAGGCTGGAGCATACAAATACTTTGCAAGACAGGAGGGGGCTCTGGAAGTGGTGTACATCTGTATGGCTCTGGGAGTTGAATGGGAAAAGAAGCGCCCCCAAATGAACTGCATCAAATGTCTGAAGCTTGGCTTTTTTCTATGTGGGGGATAGACATGATAGGACTCATCAATCCTACGGCTTCAAATGGTCATCGCTTCATCCTGGTAGCGATCGATTACTTCACAAAGAGGATAGAGGCCAATTATTACAAAAATGTCACCGCAAGAAGTGTGGCGAGATTTATTAAGAGAGACATAATCTCTCGATATGGTACCCCTCAAGCGATCATTACAGATAATGCGTCCAACCTGAACAACAAGATTGTCTATGATCTACTGGACCGCTTTGGCGTTCGACATCTTAATTCTTCCCCTTACCGCCCACAGATGAATGGGGCAGTGGAAGCGACTAACAAGAATATCAAAAAGATCCCGGCTAAGACTGCAGAGAATTATAGGGATTAGCATGAAAGGCTACCCTTTGCCTTAATGGCATATCGAACTTCGATCAGGACTTCTACAAGGGCAACCCCTCACGCTCCGGTATACAGGATGGAAGCAGTCCTACCCGTGGAAGTTAAGGTTCCTTCTTTAAGAATCTTATTAGAGGGTAAGCTTTCTGAAATAGAATACTCCAGACTCAGATATGAACAGCTGAATTTGATAGACGAAAAGCGCCTCAAAGCAATCTGTCATGGTCAAGGCTACCAGAAGAGGGTGGCCAAGTCATTCAATCGAAAGGTTAGAGCCAGAAATTTTGAGGAGAATGACCTGGTGGTAAAGAAGACTCTGCCAAATGTTGTCCATCCGGGAGGCAAGTTTACCCCGAATTACGAAGGCCCCTATATTGTCAAGAAGATTCTCACATGAGAAGCATTTATTCTTATAAATTCTGAAGGAGAAGAATTGGGACACCTTGTAAATTCAAATGCTGTGAAGAAGTATTATCCTTGAAATGAAATCAGATGTTGGTTATGTGGCTTGTCCCGAATTGATCTGAATCGCCATAATAACCATTGCATAAGCATATCATGCATTCATGCATACACTAGCATGTGTTCGGTTTTGCAGGATTTCAATAAGCAAGCTCAAAATCGGATTCATCTAAACGAAACCCTAAACGGAAGGGTCCTCAACATCAAGTGACAGGTGATATGTATTTGTTCCATCAAAGGTTAAGCCACCTTTCACTCACAAGAATGTCTATTCTATCCTACATGCAGGAATGCCTGATGAAGATGGAAGACAAACGCAGTAAAATCTCTCTCACCTTCTGTAAGATGAAAAGAGCAAGAGAGTGAACATTCATATGCCTGAACTTAGAAACAAATCTCACTTTTGGAAAATGAATTCCTGACATTTATTGCACACCTATCAAAATTAGGGATTGTCCAAGCATGTTCAAAATATGCATGATGCATCATTGAAGTCTCCTGCGGAGTAAAATGCTTGGAGGAAAACAAAATGATTTTTTCAAAGACATGGCTTGCTTAGGCTATCTAGCAGGAATATTCCTCTAGAGGAAAGGCAAACCTAAGCCAAACACGTCCTACACACACTCGAGAGATGAGAGAAGTGTGAGAATAGGAAAGCCTGAATCTGAGGATATAAGGGCCCTTCGCATCGATTACATAGATTGAGATGACGGAGGCATTCATTTCTCTATCATAAACACTACAGGTGACCATTGATAACCTTTTGAACGAAGGTCGCTTTCTTTACCCCTGTCAAGAACCACCCCACATTGGGGCCAACTGGGAGTAAGCCCAGCGGTATCAAGACTTGCATCAATCTTCATGTGTTGCTGGTCATTTTAACTTTTATGGTAATTCAGGTGCTTTAAGATGACAAAAAGTATTCGTTTCTCTATCCTATACACTTTTACCCTTTGCACAGCCCAGTTGAGCTTATACGTTCGTTTCACAAACCCGTTGGTGATCATTGCATATCCCAAAGCGGAAGCGACATCACTTCAAGAATGGAAGAATTCAAAATATAGGAATCATGAAAAATTCATGGGTTAATGTTTGAGTGCTGATATTCAAGTTATACATCTAGCACACTCATTTGAAAATCTCAAATCCCAAAAGAAAGAAAAAAGGTGAGATTTCAACAACAAAAAGAGAGAGTCCAATCCTGGGCATCAAGAAAAAGCAAAGTGCATGGTAAAAGCAAAGCCAATGCCCATACAAATATTTGTACACTTGTGAATCATGTGTTTAATCTTGTAAATGCCAAGAAGATGGCATGATATCTGTTTATAGGTCACCAGTGAGATTTGGTGGTAAAAGATACTTCCAGATTATGTCACATTCAGATGTCGGCGTCGCACTAGCACAAGAGAGTGGCTCTCCAAAGAATACCAATGCGCTTCAAAGACTGAAGGCGCTCTCTGAACCAAAAGGGACTAGATCGGCAGCAAAACCTGCAATGATCACCAATGTTAAGCCTCCGCATATTCTGAGCCAAAAACAAGCCTTTTTTTGGTCCCCAATCCTACCTATGTTACAACCTTGAGAAGTCTTTTCTGATTAAAGCATTTGGGTTAAGGTAGAGTTTAATGTCTAAGCTTAGCTCGAAGAAGTTCGAGCAATATTATTTCTTTCTCATTTTGCAAGGTTCTTGACTTGTAAACCCGGAGCAGATGAAAAGAAATTTGTGTGCAAAAGACCTGACTCAAAAAGTAAGTCCCCTTTCGGAAACCATGTCCAAACCCGACATTATGGTCCCGTGAAGACCTCTCGATTGATCTGAATATATGCGCTGCGAACGGTCCCTAAAACCCAGGTACAGGGTATTAAGAAATTCGAGTGCTCTTGCTATGAAAAGACCAAGTCGGAAAAATGGGTAAGAAGACCTTTCTGACAGAGATATTCTAATAGAATGCTCGAAAGCAAGCTTTAGTTGGAAACTTCGAATTGTTTAATCCAAGGATTTTCCTCACAAGGGTTCTTGATCATCTTCGCATGCTTGAAGATATTTTGAACAATCTACAGCATTCCAAGTCATGTTACATAATTGCATAGGTTAAAATGAACCTTTTATCTGCATTATGTTTATCATTATGTCAAAAGGACAATCTTCAGAATTATCTCTATGTGAGATTTCAATTTTATAGGTTTGAGCTTTCTGTAGGATGCCTGGAGTCTCCAGATCCCAGAATGTCACCTCCAACGTCAAAAGGACAATCTTTAGAGTCATCTCTATGTGAGATTTCAGTTATATAGGTTTGAACTTTCTGCAGGATGCTTGAAGCCCCCAGATCCCAGAATGTCACCTCCAATGTCAAAAGGACAATCTTCGGAATGATCTCTATGTGAGATTTCAGTTGTATAGGTGTAAACTTTCTGCAGGATGACTGGAGCCCTCAGATCCCAGAATGTCACCTCCAATGTCGAAAGAACAATATTCAAGATCGCTTTTCTGCGAGATTTTAGGTAACCCCTAAATCCCAGAAAAATCTTATCAAAGTTTTTGGAGGTTTGAGTTTTCTACAGGATACTTGGAGTCCTCAAATCCCAGAATAACGCCTTGCACGTCAAAAGGACAATTTTTAGAACCAGCTGTATGTAAGGTTCTAGGTAATCCCTAAACCCAGAATAGCTCATTTGGTAAACTTGAAAGTTAGGTACACCTCACTTGTGTAAAGACCCTAGTTAATTCCTTAGAATATAGGATCATCAAAATGTTCGATAATCCCTATAGAACGGATGCGTCATCCGTAGGTTCCTAGCAGAAAGGAGTCCTATTCACGGCCTGATCCCCTTGACGGATCAAAATGTGTGGCAATCCCTACAGAACGGGTGTGTCATCCATAGGTTCCTAGCAGAAAGGAGTTCTATTCATGGTTTGATCCACTATACGGATCAAAACCCCTGACAATCCCTACAGAACGGGTGCGTCATCCATAGATTCCTAGCAAAAATGAGTCATATTCACGGCCTAATCCCCTTGACGGATCAAAATGTTCGACAATCCCTATAGAACGGGTGCGTCATCCATAGGTTCCTAGCAGAAAGGAGTCATATTCACGGCCTGATCCCCCTGACGGATCAAAATGTTTGACAATCCCTACAGAACGGGTGCATCATCCATAGGTTCCTAGCAGAAATGAGTCATATTCATGATTTGATCCACCATACGGATTAAAACCCCTGACAATCCCTAAAGAACGGGTGCGTCATTCACAGGTTCCTGTCAAACATAGGAATCTCACTCTCGTATGGCCTACCATACAGGTTAGAATTTAACCGCCCTAGGACGCTCAAGAGACGAGCCCCTAGGTATCCACTTGAACCCGCTGAACACTGCGCATGCCACACGAGCATCAAGCAGGTAAGTAACAGGTGAGCATCTCTATCCCGCCTCTCTCTCTCTCTCTCTCTCTCTCTCTCTCACATCAGCTAAAACGAGAATGAGCAAAGTATTCACCGGCGGGACAAGAAAGATTAGATGTCAAGATTCATTTTTCTATTTTTCAATAGAGTCGATCTAGACTTAGGCATCACCTGTCTTTGAGAGAAACCTCTCGCGAGATTCCTCTCAAAGAGGGGCAGCTGTTGACACCTAATTTTGGATCAGCCTTTTCGTGGTTATTTCTTAGAAAATTCATAAAAAAAAAATCCAAAAAAAGTCAAAAAAAAATTGCAAAATCAACTTTGGTGACCTTGGCCAAGCCTAAGGGACCATTTTTGACAAAAAATAATAATTTTTTGTATTTTTTGGCATTTTTGGAAATTAGGAAAATACTAAGAAAAAAAAAGAAAAATAGCATTTGAGGTCACAAAAATATGGAAAAATAGCCAATATTTTTCTTTTAAATCCCTTGGATTTTTGACCTCACAAAAAGTTCAAAATCAAATTTAATTTTACATGTTCCTTTGTAACACGTATGATTGAATTTGATTAAAAAAAATGTCGATTGAATCTTTTAATTTGCAATTTTAACATTTTCTAGGATCTTGACATTCAATCTAATTGTCCCTTATTGCAATTTAGCCCAATTATTTGTACAAATTGCTCAATTGCATGAATTTGGAAAAATTGCATACTTAATTACATTTTAGTCCTTGAAATTGGGCATATTTGAAATTACTTTCAATTCAATGACTATCATTGTAAATTAAACATACTGCCCAATGGTTTTCACCATTTTGAATCGATTGGCATAGGTAATTTGGTCCAATTTGATCATTCGAACCTTCAATTGTACAATTCCTCAATTTGCAATTAAATGAAAATTTGAGGTTTTTGTTGAAATTAATATGAACTTTTGGGCAAAATTACATTTTTAGATAAAATTCATGCCCTAAATTCGATTCTGAGGTCCAATTGCAAAAATTTCCCATTAATTTGGGTTTAATTTCAAAAATTGTAAGTCCGAACCGGTTCAGACCCGTCAGACGCCGGTCGAACCGGTCGAACCGGTCCGCTACAGTGTCTTCTTCTTCCTCAGATTCCTGCGCAGATGAACAGTACCGAGCTTAATTTTGATGACAAAATTGACGATCCAATCGACTACAATTAGAGAAGCATTGGTGGGCGTCTTGTTCCTTACCTCAAGACCTTTCGATCGAGACCAGCCCCAAGATAAATGGCCACCGGACGAGCTCCGGCGAGGTCAGTCAAACCTGCAAACCTGCAAAAGTCAACACTCTCAAACACAGGTCAAATTCGTGCCAAATTTGCGAGAAATGAGACTCGCCGGAGAGCCAAATGGACCTGGACGAAGTGCCCATCGTCCTCGACGCCGATTCGACTATAAAACACGTGGCCACACGTGCGATTGGGGCTGGCAAGAAGTCCCCCGATTCGGCACCAAAAATTCGAAAGGCTATATAAGCTCGTGGGGGCTTTCTGTTGAAGGGGTGAGTGAATTCGATTCAAGAAGGAAAAACTGAATTGAGAGAGAGAGAGAGAGAGAGAACGAGAGAGAGAGAGAGAGCTCACCTTCCCTCGCGGTGGTCGAAGGTTTGAGCTCGGATTTGCAGAGTGTGGGTTGGGCCTTCTCAGGCTGAATCAAAGCTCGACAGGGCCATCAGGAGGCTTCCCGTACTGTGAGGAAACGATCGCCGTCGACCGCGCGAGCTGAGGCCACGAAAACAGGCAAGGCACAGCTTCAAACCTTTCATCGTGCATCAATGGCGTCTTGCTTGTTTTACATTCATCCTTGCAATTAGCGTGTGCGTTCCATTCCCTGAATGTCACTGACCATCTTCGCATACATATTTTGCATTGATTTGGCCTTAACACATCGAATCAAGTCTTCCAATTCAACCTCCATTGCTGAAGTCTGTTCATCTTGCCCAGCCAAATCTGGGCCGAGCGAGCTCGATCGGAGCTCGAGGTAAGTCTCCTGAACATTGATTGATGCTATCCTGTGATGGAATTGCAATGATTTGGCGTAAATTGAGCGATTGAACTCCCATGGCCGTACTCGGCATTCTGCATTGTGTTCGCAATTTCGTGAAAAGAATGCCATGATCCCTAGATATGTTAGACTAGAGACGATTGCAAGTTGATTAGCGTTGGTTTCGTGCGATTTCATCAAGATCCTACCGTCGGATCATCGCTCGAGAAGCTCAACCGTTCGTTCCATCGGAGTCGCGAGATTGAAGACGAAGCTGACGTGGAGCAGTCAACAGGTCAAAGTCCTAGGTGGCATTCGGCCATTGGTCCACGTGTCGATCCAGTGAGCATGGCCGTTGGGGGTTGTTATTCGAATAAATAGATCCAACGGTTGAGGTTCATCGAGTATAATAAATGGTGACCGTCCGATTAGTAATTAGGTTTATTCGGAAATGTTTTAAAAATCAGAAAATCAAATTGAATCGAAATGGTGTCGCATGGGTTAATGAGTAGGTGACGTCGTTTAGGATAGTAAGATTGAACGGCCCAAATCAAGTCTCAGGTTCTAATCCTGGCCGTAGATTTTAGTAGGTCAATCGGACGGTCCTGATCGAGTCTCCGTTCATTCTAGACCGTAGGTTTTAGTAATCAGATCCGATGGTCGTGGATTAGCCACGTGGTTCAATAGGAACCGTCGGATCAGGTTTGGGTAATCGGAAAATAAAAAACGGAAGGTACGGCGCCGTTTTGTGCTTAGGTTCCGCAGGTTCGGGTCTGGTGTCGCGACCCGTCCGAAAGCGGACGCGGCTAATGGATAACCGATCACGGGTCTTGGATCGGCGCGAGCCCTCCCAAGCCCATACCAAATCGCGGCGGGAGTATTTTTCAGGAGGACTCGACGATAAGAGTCGATCGCTTTCGACCCTAGTGTGGTCGTGGTGGCATGTGCAACTTGTGCATGCATTTGGAGTCGCCACCGGTCTTTCTTGGAGGGTAGACCGGAAACCTTACTGATCGATTGGGAGAGATCGATCAGTTCTACGGAACCAGAGTTTTTGGGTTCGGGGACTTGATTACGCTGGTGTCGTTACCAACGCCCTTTCGGTACCTAACGCGAGTGATTTTCCTAGCTAAGAATTCAGGGTTTCATGCAGATTGGAAGACTATTCCTATCAATCACAATCAATTTAAATGAAAGCGCAATCAAGTGCATAAATAAATCACATCAATGCACGTCAATTCGCATCACATGGTCTCCTAGTATAGTCATAAAGGCTTAGGGAAGGCGTGATTTAGGACCGAGGTAAAATGGGAAGATTTGAAGGCGATTTAGCCCGAAGGGCAAAATCGTCAATTTTTGGAAGGCTCGGATACCGAATTACCCAAAATATTCCATGGCCAGTTGATTGTGGACATTTCCCATTTTTGAGAATTTTTTTGGAATTTCTTGATTTTTCTTCAATTTCTGGAAGACAATTCTCCCAAAGGGCGAAATCGTCATTTTAATGAGGGTCGGGGTTCAAAACACCCGGAATGAGTCTTGGCCAGTTGATCGTGGCAATTTCCTATTTTTTGGGATTTTCCTGGATTTTTTTAGAATTGTTTTGGAAGACAGTTTGCCCGAAGGGCAAAACCGTCATTTTTGGAAAGATCGGGGGTCAAAAGACCCGAAACAGGTCGTGGCCAGTTGAATATGGTCATTTCCTATTTTCTGGAATTTGTTTAGAATTTTTCTGAATTTTTCGAATTTTTTTGAATTTTTTTTATGATTTTGTATTTTTTTTATTGATTTTTTGATTTTTATTATTATTATTATTAATATATATATATATATATATATTATATTATATAAATAAAGTCCGGACCGGGTCGGATGACCCGACCCACGACCCGAACCAGATCCAGGCCCACGCGCCCGCGATCGAAACGACGCCGTTTTGATATATTTTTGGGTTTTTCAATTTTTTTATTTTTTTATTTTTTATATATTTTATTATTACCAGAAAATCAATTAAAATGGACGCACCAGATTGTGCCACGTGGTTACTCCTAGTGCGTCCGATCTCAGACGAGATCGGACGCTCCACAGAGAGACACTTGGCACAATTCCAACCGTCCGATTATTTTCATTATTCAATTCAAAAATCATTTATTAAAACTCGAAATTTTCAGATCGTGACACGTGTCACGACCACGACCGTCCGATTAGCCCTTTGTTTTTAGAACCGACCCCACCTGGCTGACGTGGCTGCTGACGTGGCAAGCCACGTCAGCCGTTGACTTGTTGACCCGACCAGACGTCGCCGTAGAAGACGACCGGCGCCGGCGAAACTCGCCGGCGTCTCGCCGGAAACACCAAACCGACGTGCAAACCCCCATTTTGCAGCGCGATTTCGGCCCGAATGCGACCCCCATCGACTCCACATCCACTATCAACAAGAACATGACAAATGGGACGTCGGAAAAGCCTAGAACCGGCGGCCACCGAGCCGACTCCGGCGAGGTAATTGCAGAAATTTTTTTGCCTTAAGCTCGACTCTAATCGTTCAAGTAGCATCCCATGGTGGTTTAAGGACTCACCTGAAGTTCCTTGAAGGTTGACAGCCACTTGTGATACCTCGTTGAGCTCCCGGCACGGGTGATGGCCGACGAAGCTCGGGCTCGAGTCCCCGGCGTGTTTTCAATGCGAAATAAACACATACGAGGGTTTAGAGTCGGTGATATAACAATTTCTAGGCTAGCTTCGCGCGAAATGGGGCCCCGGGAGGCACGGCCGAGACTTGAAAAATATGGAACTCATTCAGGCATTCTGTCGAACAAGTAGCATGCGACGGTGGAATCGGAGTTCTTAGGGGAAATACCGACCTGCTTTGGCCCGTCCACGATGGCTAAAGCTCCGGCGGTACTTTCTGGAGTTTCTCGACGCTGGTTCTCTGTCGCTCTCTCCACCAACCGCCCAAACTCTCCTTCGGCCGAGTTGCTTGTACCATCGAGATTCCTCCCCTTTCATGGCCGACCGGCGCCACTTTTTCCTCCACCAACTCCCCAAGATGCGAATACCGACGACTCCTTTTGTCCCCCACCTTCGTACGTTCTTTTTCCTTAAAGAAATGCCGCCGGACGAGCTCCATTGGCCCCCCTACTTTGCCCTGCTTTTTTTTTTTGTTTTACGCCGGCGGTGGGTCTGCAACTATGTTGCAGACCCGGTCGGACCGGGCCGGGCGGGTTCGACCCGACCGGCCCGGTTTGACCAATTTAGCCAAATTGAGTCCCAAATCGACCCATTTTCATGAAATTGATGGCAAAATCGAACTCCTTGACATGTTTTCTATCAAATAGGGGTATTTTCGTGAATCAATTGGTTGAAATTTAGTGAAAACCCCAAATTGTCCCTAGGATCCGAAAATGATTATCACCAAATTGAGGGCCCAAACGATCGAATTAGTCCAAATTAAGGCCACCAAAGGATTCGGCATGATGAAAACTATGGGGTAGGGATGTTTAATTTGAATGGGTATGCCCACATGAAATTTAATTTCAAAAATTGTTAAACCGGGGACTAAATTGAAAGATTTTTATGCAATTAAGCCCTTTTGGTCAAAATTGATCAAATTGGAGGGCCAATCGACCTAATTGCACTTAAAGACTTTATAATCCAATGTCATAGCTTATAAAAAGTGGAAATTGAAAATTAAAAGACTTGAAAAGGAATTTTTGGGCTCGGTTCGGGTTTATGTTTGTTAAGGAACATAGTGACCCGAGCCGAATTTTCGAGATTTAAAGTGACACACTTGAAGAGGAAATTAAAACAAAATTATTGAATATTTTTGTGTATTTTTCTGACCATGAATGGTATTTTTCTGATTTTTTGGGTATTTTTAATAATTAAATAAATTCGAAAAATATTATAAAATACCAAAAAATATTTTTTGTTCAAAATTGGTCCCCGAGGCTAGGCCAAGGCTTCCAAAGTTGATTTTGTGATTTTATGACCTTTTTTTTATATTTTTAATTAATTTTAAAGAATAAAAATCACAATAATAAATGGTCAAAAATCAGGTGTCAACAGCTGCCCCTCTTTGAGAGGAATCTCGTTAGAGGTTTCTCTCAAAGATAAGGTGGCACCTGATCCCTAACCGACTCAACTGAGAAAATAAGAGAAGAAATGCCATGACATCGAATCATTAAGCTCAAATTAATCCCTGGTTTGCTCTAACAATTTGAACATGGGCCGGAGTGAGAGAGGCTTACCTGAAGCTCACCTGTCGGAAGCTGCCGATTGCGACAACTTTCAAGAAGATACCTAGGACTTGTCACAGAAAATCCTAGGGAGATTAAGCTCTGACCTGTATGGTAGGTCATACCATTATTGGATTCCTAACTGGCAGGAATCCTAGGAAGATGCATCCCACGCTTGGGATTTGCCAAGGATTTTGATCCGTATGGTGGATCGGACCTTTGTGTTGATCCTTACGGCGGTATTTACCAATGAGTTGACCCTTCAGGCGGTTTCTACCATGGTTTGACCCTTCAGGCGGTTTCTACCATTGTTTGACCCTTTAGGCGGTTTCTACCTTTGTTTGACCCTTTAGGCGGTTTCTACCTTGAGTTGACCCTTCAGGCGGTATCTACCTCTGTTTTGACCCTTTAGGCGGTTTCTACCTTTGTTTTGACCCTTCAGGCGGTTTCTACCATGAGTTGACCCTTCAGGCGGTTTCTACCATGGTTTGACCCTTCAGGCGGTTTCTACCTTGGTTTGACCCTTCAGGCGGTTTCTACCATGAGTTGACCCTTCAGGCGGTTTCTACCATGGTTTGACCCTTCAGGCGGTTTCTACCTTTGATTGACCCTTCAGGCGGTTTCTACCATGAGTTGACCCTTCAGGCGGTTTCTACCATGTGTTGACCCTTCAGGCGGTTTCTACCATTGTTTGACCCTTTAGGCGGTTTCTACCTTTGTTTGACCCTTTAGGCGGTTTCTACCTTGATTTGACCCTTCAGGCGGTTTCTACCATGAGTTGACCCTTCAGGCGGTTTCTACCATGTGTTGACCCTTCAGGCGGTATCTACCTTGTGTTGACCCTTCAGGCGGTATCTACCTTGATTTGACCATTTAGGCGGTTTCTACCTTTATTTGACCATTCAGGCGGTTTCTACCATCATTTTGACCCTTCAGGCGGTTTCTACCATTGTTTTGCTTTGAAAAGGGGTCTCACGACGAGGGTTCTCCACGTCCGATGAGACTGCCTGATTTTTTAAAAGGGGTCTCTTGACGAGGGTTCTCCACGTCCGATGAGACTGTTTGATATTTTTTGAAAAGGGGTCCTAGGACGAGGGTTCTCCACGTCATGCTAGGACTTGGGTCTGTTGAGGCGACATTCTGGGAGCTGGGTTCTCCAGGTATCCTGCAGAAAGTTCAAACCTGAAAGATTTTTCTTCACTAAGAAAATGTTAATAATCTTTGGGAAGACAATAATTGTCCAATTGACAAAATTGTATGACTTAAGTTTTAGTCATGAAATGTGCATTTTGATGCTAGAGGTTATCCAAAGCATTCTTACAACATGCAAATGTGATCACAAATTCCCTGCATGGAAAATTTGGATCAACAGTTTGAAAATTCCAAAAAGAGTTTGTTCAAAACATCAATTGGAATATTTCTCGACAAGGAGGTCTTCTCACCTGTTTTGAGATAATGGTTTTTATAGGGGATGCACTCAATTCCCTACTAACCTGTGCCTAGGTTTTAGGCTCATTCGCAGCGCATACATTTTGATCGGTCGGGAGGTCTTCCACGGGACCGTAATGTTGGGCTTGGTTATTGATCTTCAAGGGGGACCCGCCTTGGAGTCGAGGCCATTGAATAAAAATTTTCATCATCTGCTTCGGGTTTACAAGTCAAGAACCCTGCAAAATGAGAAAGAAATAGTCTTGCTCGTACTTCTTCGAGCTAAGCTATATGTTAACCCAAGTGTCTTAGTCAAAGAAGACTGTTTCAGGGCTATAATGTTGGTAGGATTGGGGACCGAAAAAGGCTTGTTTTTGGCCCAGAAATTACGAAGGGTTTGACATTGGTGATCATTGCAAATTTACCACCTGCTATTTCCTCTTTGTATCTTCAATTTTTGAGGCGTGCAACAGCTTTTGAGGTGTGCACGAATTCTTTAGAGAGCGTCTCTGGCTGCATTAAGAGATTGACAACTCCGTCTGCGTCTTTCCTCCACGCTTGACATCATTTGGAGGAGTGGCCTTTTGATCTGACTCCTTTATGGGTTTTTCTCTCTTCCCAACTAGGCTTCATTGGGGATCAAGCAAACAGCTTGCACGAGCATCGGCCTTGCTTTTACTAGGCACTTTGCTTTTTCTTGATGCTGGGGATTTTTTAATCATCATTTTTTTGAAATCCCGTTTTTCTCATATTCGATGGGATCATGTTAGACATATGTCTGAAAGTCTAAACATGCTTTAAATATCAGCCCGAGAATCCTCTTCGTAATCCCCGATGCCTTCATCTTGGAACGTGCAATGATCATCAATGGGCTCATGAAATGAATTTGTAGGCTCAACTTGGCTATGCAAAGGATATGGTGTGTGGGATAGAGAAATGAATGCTTCTCATCATCCTATGGCACTTGGATTACCATATAAACAACACACAAAAATTAATGTTAGTCCGAGCAAGAAAATTTCTAACCATTTTCTCCTGATGCTGCTGGACTCACCTC
Organism: Rhodomyrtus psidioides; assembly: GCA_021437785.1. NCBI lineage: Eukaryota > Viridiplantae > Streptophyta > Magnoliopsida > Myrtales > Myrtaceae > Rhodomyrtus > Rhodomyrtus psidioides. Next base: position 2,321,944 of record JAILYB010000103.1, on the reverse strand, counting down.
CATTTTGCCCCAATGTGGGGTGGTTCTCGACAGGGCTGATAATGAGAACCTCCGTTCAAAGGGGTTATCAATGGTCACCGGTAGTATTTGGGAATATGAAACGAACGCCCCCGTCGTCCCAATCCATGTAATTGTTGCGAATGGTCCCTACCTCCGTAGGTACAGATTTTGCTGTCTGATTCGCTCCACTTCTCTCTTAAGTGTGTATAGGACGTGTTTTGACTAGGCTTGCCTCTCTTTTGAGTAAACTTCCTTTTGAATGATTTGACAAATAATCATATTTGGAAAAATTCATTTCTTTCTTTCCCAAAATTTATCCATCGAGGGGATTTTGTGATGAATCGTGCATGTCTTATTCATGCTTTGGGCAACCTCCCGATTTAAATCATGAACATCGATGCATTGGATAATTTTCATGACGGCTGAAAGTATTTTAACATTTTTTTATCTCCAGCTAACTGGGAAAGGGATACTTACCTACCTGTCGTGGCTGCAGACCCCTGAAAATGTAAAAGAAGTATATCATTGCATGTTCACGAATTTTTCAAAAATCGAAACAATACATCCTACCCTTGGTCATGTACTCTAACGAGTAGTATATGGGATGTAAAAACCTGTTCGTCTGTAAGGCGATTCCCCTGTCAAGGATAAACAATAAGTGTCAATTCATATTCCCAAATTCAAGACAAGTTGGGACGATACAACTTTACTCTTGATTTTCATCCCATTCTGATGTTGCGTATTGATATGAACAACATCTATCAAATCCGCCTGTCCATTCTTGGAGTGTTTGCAACATCAATGGTTCATCTGCCCCCAATTGGGCAACGTCTGTTCTGTTATTCGAACAAATGGCTCCTTGAGTGATTTATCCACGTTTATCATCTGAGAAGGGAAAGAAATGAGACATTACTTCGGTATTCGATTGAAGATCGTTTCGGAACGATACATCGTTTTACCAAATAGGTGGCTTCGCGGCCAAACGTATTTCGTATTGAAGGGGTAGATCCCATTATGCTCCGCGGGTGATAGTCATTGTTCATGGAACTTGCTCCACGGATTAAGTGATTAATCCGCGGCCCTCGGCTTGAAGATGCTCAAAGGGTGATGTTGACACTCACGCGCAATTAGTTCTAGATATTAATGAAAGATGTTCCCGTGGGAACCTTACAGTACGATCAACAACATATTCAATAGGAGTATTCAACCCCTTTCCTCTAAGCATTTTTCATCGAGTAGCCATGCCTTGCATCAGACGTTTGATCACCGACCTTGTGTCACCACTGCGGTGGTCCTTCGGCTCCAAATTGATCGAGCCAAAGATTGAACTCATCGCCAAGGAAATTGCTCGGGTCTTCGAGCCATTGATGCTCAAGTTGGGTATCAACGATTGTTGGGGGCAGATTTCTTTCATTGCCTTCGTTGTGAGGGATTGGAGTCTTTGAGCTGGAACCTTCATCATTGCCCTGTTGGGGTTGAGACATACATTCCCGAAGAGTATTGATCCAAGTGTCCAGCTCCTCATCAAGGAAATCACCTGTTCTTTTTAGCCCTTGGTGCCCAGATTGGGTGTCGTCGACTGCAGGCGAGGGATTCCTCTCTTTGCTCTCGCCGTGAGCAATTTGACCCCTCGAACTGGAACTTCCTCCGATGACCGGCAGGTTCATATGTGCACTCTCTACCAATGCCAGATCCGCTTCAGGGATAGCATTAATGACTGATTCGCGCTCAAACTGAGGAATCCCTATGTGCTGGAACTGTGGCATATACTCTTGAGGAGTATTGAGATAGCTCGGCGGAGCATTCTGATTTAGGTTAGAAGAGTCGCTGACACGACTGCCAGTCCCGTCATTGCTGAAACACGGTTGGGTGCTCTCGGCTTTCCAATCATCGTGGTTGTAATTCTGTCCAGCACTTGAGCTCCAACCGGCTTTATGATGGTTTAACGCTATCCTTCCATCCCTTAGCAATCTCCTATAGTACTTGAGGTGAGACTCAACGTTAATTCTAGAGAGCCCCGGCACATTCATAATCTCGAGTATGCGTAATGGGCTAGCCAAATCAACTCCCATCTCTCGAATCGCATCAACAAATTTGGTGTGAAGTTCATAGGTCCAGTAAAACCTTGTTCTCTTATCACCCAAAATATCGTCAATACTTCGGTAGCTATTCTCTACGGGATCTAGTCGTTTCAAAAGTTGTCCAGGGAGGGACTCACCGACTTTGGATTGGCTGGCTGCGACAGCGAGTTCGTCATTGGGAGAACTCCACCTGTGATGATTCAGATCCCATTTCTCAGAGGGTGTTGGTGTTGACCCTATGGTGTTGACTTGCTCATGCAGATCTCCAACGGTATCTGGCTGTGTCGGAAAATGTTGTGGAGAATACGGTAACAGCTGAGCGTTATTCGTCAACAGGGATGGTTCATCGAGGAACACCTCGCCGAGGACAACAGGATTACCACAATTAAGGCAGGTGGCCTTGGTCAGAGCTTCCTTATATCTCGTGCTTTCAGCTTGAAGCTTCTCATTCTCCTCCTTCAGGACCAGTAACTCATGGTCTACGTATTGCTGTTTCACCCGGGTTCGTTTGTTGGCGAACCAAAACTTGACCTTCGAAAGCTCCAATCCTATCTTTCGGCTCAACTCCATTTTCTGTTGTCTGCTTGGAGTGGGGCATTCATTGAAGAAAGCTTCGAGCTCTCGGATTTGGCCTGGAGTGTGGCGTTGTAGTTGCTTCCTTTTCCGACTCCGGTCATCATTGTATACTCCTTCTTCGTAGCTGAAACCTAGAATTTCATCGCTGGAGGAGTCAGTCTCTATGGCCTTCGGGCAGGATTCAGCTCCAGGATCTTCAAAGTCTCCCAGCAGTTCGTGCTCGGAAATGTCCAGGTCGGGCATTTCTAGCAGATGGGAATAGCTTTTAAACATGATGGATCGGAGTATCTCGGGCTGATCTAGTTCACTCAGCTTTCTCTATTCGCTCTTACGAGTTTGTTCACTCTAGAAATTTTCTCAAGTGATTGTGCGTGTCCTAGAACCATCCTTCAGGCTGCATATGAAGGCCAGCAAGCAAGCACTCCTCCCGAGACCCTGCAATTACTCCTCGTCTGTATTCCCCCTTTCTTTTTCCTCGTGATAGGATCACAAACTCTCTTGCATTGATTCGGTTTCATCGAGTATTGCGCTTGTCCCCTAGTTCAGTCTTCAAAGTGGTGGGTCTACAATCTTTCGGCGCCCTTTTATGATTTGCTAGGCCCGAGAACGTGGGGAACAACGGTGGACCCGCAATTAATGACTCCTTTTAATTCATTTAGCTCAAAGGGAATTAACGCTATGATCTTCTCTCAACCCCTTTTTCATCGTTCAAATGAAAGTGACATTTTCCCTGTGCATGCTGTTACTCTTCATTTCAGCATCCCGGGCGCTTGGTGAGGAATGAGTTCGTGGCCACTCAAAATTTTAAAGACCGTCTCTGGTTTCAGACTTAATCTAACAAGGGATCATCGCAACCGAGTATGACGATGTTCGTCGATAGCGTTGGTTTTCATTCATAATTAACCATAGCCATGACGATGTTCTTTCTATGGGTGATCGTAGCGACCAACCCATCATGCCCCGAGTCAGATGCTGGATCATGGTTGCCCAAGCATGCCAGCTTCCCATTGATTGAATAAGGCATCGAGCCCATCATCAAAGAAATTGTCTGTCGTGGGTTGACCAGCGGCAGGCAGAGCACCAGCCGACTGCTGCTCGAATGGAGGAGTGCGCACTCGCTGTACTTGTGACACGTGCTCTTGAAAAGTGTTGAAATGGCCCTGAAGGACATTCTGATCAGCTTTCAGTTTGCCGGTGGTTGAGTTGCTAGCTTGATTGATGCTTAAATTTGGCCGGGTACCTCCTGATGCCTGAGCATTACAATGGCGGTCCCCCCTAGCTATTGAGCTCGAGACGGATTCCTCTCGGCTTAGCTCTGCTCGACGCTGTTTTAATAGCTTTCTGTAGGCAGCAAGGTGATTCCTGACCAGTTCCTTACTAAGCCCCGGTACACTCATGGCCTTAAATATGCGTGTCGGAGTTGCTGAATCGATCCCCATTTGGTGAACCACGTCTAGGAATCTGAAATGCAGTTCAGGGGGCCAAGCGAACCTCTTCCTATCGTGGCCCAAAATTGCATCGATGGCTTGACGACTGATTAACTCATCTCTAGCAGGATCCGACCCTATCGAAAATTGTTGTGCATGAGGCTGATATGCTTTGAGCTGGTCGGCGGTAACATCCAGCTCTTTGAAACTGTAGCTCCAATCAAAGCGATGTAAATCCCATCCCCCAGGAGGCATTTGTATCGTCTTCGTAGGATCATCCTGCTCATGCGTGACTCCGGCAAAATCTGGTTGAGCAGGAGATGCCCCGAGGGAGTAGGGTGGTAAATGAACGTCTTCAATCATTGCGTGAGGCTTATCGGGGAATATCTTACCGAGGGCGATGGGGTTATCGCAATGAGGGCAAACGGTAATATTGAGAGCTTCTTCATACCTCATGTTTTCTGTTCGCATCTTTTGGTTTTCTTCCTTTAAAATCTCGACCACCTGACATTTGCGTTGAGCCTTCGATTTGGATCTCCTATTTTGAAACCAAAACTGGATCCTCGACTGATTAATCCCCAACTCTCGGCTCAATTCAATTCTCCACTTCTTTTTCATGTTAGGGCTTTTACTGAAGAGGGTTTCCAGCATTTGGGTTTCCTCCTGAGAGTATTGGTGAGGACGTCTTCTTTTCCCGAGTTGAGCATCGTGGATGTCGTTGTCGTCGTCGCCGTGATTTTGATTTCCGTTGCCAGAAGTGTTGGGCTCCATGGTTTTGGTGTTAGACTTGGTCTTGAAATCTTCGAGATCACTCAGTAGTTCAATTTCTGAGATTTTTGAGTCAGTCGCCTCTAGCAGCTGACAGTAACCTCTTAAATATGTTGGATTGAGAAATGTTTGATTGGTTCTTGCCCACTCAGAGTTCTCTACTCTCTCCTGTATGCTCACTCCCTATAAATTTTTCTTCGAGTGGCTTTGTATGTTTAGGAGACGCTCTTCAAGCATGAAAGAAAATCATTAGGCAAACGCTCCCCGTCAAGACCTTGAATTTCTCGCTTAGCTTTTCAACGTGATGTGAGTGCTGAATCCTGTTAGGTTTTTTTTCGATAGCTGCGCTTACCTCCCACCTAACTCTAATATGGTGATCCCGACAAATCTTTTACATCTTTTAATTGATAAGCCGGAAATCGCGGACCGAGACGAATCCAATGGTTCACGTGAGGGGACCTCCTGCTTTACCCCATAACTGGGCTCTACCAGCATTATTACTGAGACCCTTCATCATCCTCGAGTTGCTATAAAATGAGGAATTAATGTATGGAAGGTTAACGTTCTCGCATAATCAGCTTCTTCCTTCTAAACTCTCTGTTAGCCTCGTCTTATTCTCAAGCCATCCCAACGCAAATGGCCTCCTCCCCCGTACGCACTTTTTCAACTGATGTCTTGGCCCAGTGGGAAAAGCTTTATAACCTACTGGGTCGCGGTTACGCACACATAACCGATCATTCTGCGACCGAGGATGAAATCCGTGTCCTGCTCGAGGACCTTGATACCACTTCTCTCGAAGGTACTACATTGGGGAGGGAATATAGAATTTTCCCGACTCTCTTTGCACACTCCTTAGAGGCCTACCGTGCTGCTAATCGGGAGGTTCTCGTGGCTCGCGTCTTGCGAGCTCGTTATGAGGATCGATCTGATCATTTGGTGCTGACCAACTATCTGGCCGATAGTTACAAAAAGGCCATCGAGTTTGCTAATGAGCGGGTCGCGACGTTGCTTCGCGAGAGGAGAAATCTGGTGGATCAATTGGCCCTATCCCTGACCACCGGCGAGCATGACCGCCGCAATGTCCTGTTGAGGCTTCAGAGCGACTGGCAGGAAGAACGGCTCGACAAAATAACCGCGGACATAGCTCGCGGGAATGGACTGGTTCGAGACCTGGAAACAATCGCCGAAGAACATGAGGCCAAGGTCGCCGAAGTTAAGGGAGAATGCAAAAGTCTTCTCCTCAGGCTTGCCGACCACGACATGCGGAGTTGGGAGTATGAGCAGAGCATTAATAACATGGAGGGTCAGTTGGGCTCCTTCGTGTCGTTAATTAGGGCTCACTTCGGCTTTACTTTTCTACCCCGAATATGACCTGCTTTTGAAAACCCTCCACTGAGCAAAATAAATGAGAACTCTTGTGTGTGTGTTTTAACTTCTGTATGGTTCATTTCTTCGAGCATCCGAACATCTTCGACTTGGGTGAGCCGAACCATAATATCAATAAGCCGAGCAAATATGTCCTGATTTTATAACTCGCTCATGATCAGATGAGATAATAGCCTTAGACTTGTCCAGGAAAAGATTTCTCTCTATTACCTATTTTTTACCTGCAAATAAAAAGACAGAATCAGAAGGAATAATTTGAAAAAGAAATCAAAAACCCCTTTCAATCCTATGTTTACCCATGATTAATAAGGACAAGAACTTTTACAAGAGTTTTAATCTTGCGCGAAAAGTTTTTATCAATATTCCTCGAAAGAAAGCATACTATTGAAAGGAATGTAATTCACAATAATCGCTTTTGATCAATTTCGAGAGGAACGAATTACTCAAAAGTGCGAGGCATAATAACGTGTTTTAAATTTAATTGAAGATACGGCATCCAAATCAAGGCCGTTTTGTTAAGAACAAGAGTAATTTGGACATCTATCTCGTCATTAAATTCAAAACAACGCCGATGTTCTCGATCAATTATCGTGGATTACCAGCGACGTAAAACATGCATGGACCAATTCAAGTGTATAATTCCTTCTAGCGAAATTGGGGTTGGATTACCCTATACGACCAAAAAGGTCGTGCAAGATTTCCAATTTTAATTTCCTCTAAAGGAATTATAAACTTGACTTGGGAGTATTCGGATGATTAGAGAAAATGCCACTATCACATTCCCATGACCTGTCAAAAGAAATGCAACCAAGTTCCATCTAAATGTATACACCAATAGATCCCTAATACAATCACTCTAAGGGGTGAGATAGAGAAAGCCTCGATAAAAATAAACCCTATACAAGAGGACTAGTAATGGAAAATTAAACAAAGGAATGTGATCCTAACGTTTAAGGATGCCCCAAGTTCGATCTGTGACTTCCGGATCACTTGCCCCAACTCGTCATCTTCATTGGACGATATCTCAATAATGTCCATAGTAGGCTCCTTTGTTGCTCACTCGATGCTTGTCATGGGATATCATCCTCTTCGTCTTCTATCAAGGACGTTTGGGAAAAACTAGGGGTGTGCAAACTGGACCGGACCGGCCCGGACCGGCCCGGGACCGGCCCGGACCGGGCGGGTTGGTCCGGTCCTTGAGATGGACGGTCCGGTCCCCGGTCCCAATTATTGGGACCGGGGACTGGGCGGTCCGGTCCTCGGTTTCTTGTGTTGGGACCGGACCGGCCCGGCCCGGACCGGACCGTCAATTACATATAATTATTTATATATAAGTATATATAATTACAAAAAAATTTAAAACAAAACAGAATAATAATTTAAAGAAAAATTACCTACCATTGAGCATTAACCTAAAATTTATGATGGGCTATCAAAAAGGTATATTTTTTGCGATGGTCAAGGCCCACTGGGGACATTTGGCAGATTCTGTATTACACAAGGGCAGATTTTTTGTTCCCAAATCAAATCCCCTGAATCAGTCTTCGTCGTTCTCTTCTGCAATAGTCTCGGCTTCGCCTCCTCCTCGCGTCTCGCCTTCGCCGTTCTCTTCTGCTCGTCTCGCCTTCGCCTCTTCCTCGCGTCTCGCCTTCGCCGTTCCTCGCTTCTCTCGCAGTCCCGTCTCTCGCTCGTCGGCCCGATTCGCTCATCTCGTGTCTCATAGATACTGGCGAGATCTATTGCAGCCATTGGCGTCATCGGCTTGCTGCCTCTTCTCCTCATCTCAAACCTCGCTCGATCAATTCGACATCAGGTAAAAACCTCAGGTGATCCATCCCTCAGTCCCTCTATTTGTTATCTGATTTTTCATAAGAGTTCGACCCCCAAAAAAAATTGACATCTAGGGTTTTTTTTTTTTTGTCTTTGGGTTTTTTCTACTGTATAGCAAGTTCTTTTCTTGATTTTCTATTTAGTGTCTATCTGGAGTACACCCTTGTCCTGGTCATTCTGTCAGGGGTGCTCGTTTTGGGCATTTACCATGTATTGATTCATCGATTCAAGATAGAGTATTTTCGGAGAGTCACAGCTGTAGGGTATTCTATTCTTGTGTTGTCTTTGGGTGGATGACGATTCTTGCTGTGAAGCAGCCCTCATCGAAGCTCGACCTTTTCGGATTCCTTTCACTTCCCATCAGTTTTGCACCTTTTGAGTCCCTAATTTTCACTTCTATCATTGTTCCCCAGGCAAGTTTTATTGGGCATTTATCGGGAATCATTGTTGGGTATGCTGTTGCTTGGGGTGTGATTCATGGAATGAATAGTTATTGGGCTATTTCAATGTTGGGATGGGTTGTGGTTGTGTTCATATATAGTTTGAAGCGATCCGGCGCCTATGATTTAAACTTTCTCGAGATTGAATCTGTTACTGATCCCTCCTTGCCTTCATTGCGATTTGTCGCAACCGGGAATGGTAGAACTATGCAAATGACTCCGCTTCCAGTTGGAGGTGTTGAACTCGTGTGACCTTTAGCTCCTGTTTCGTTCTCTTATAAGGGTGGGAGCTGGCTTGGGGCTTGACTCCCTTGATATTTTTCATGATGCACAATACAACAGTGATTTTTTCTTGCCAAGATTTTATTTGCTTCACAAGGATTTCACTATTCTGTAAATGTGTTTTGGCGAATCACTCTGTTGTATGGCATTAATACCATATGTCTGCATTATTACATTAGCAGATGGTTGTCATTGCTTCCTTTTGGGGTGCATATTATACAGTTATCTATCTACTTCGGTTATGTTGTCAAATGAGGAAGCTTTCTTATGCTGTATGACAATATTTAGTTGGAAATTGTACGTTCCAATATATTCATTTGGCAAGTTGTTCTAAGAACATTAATGATTTAGGAAATGATGGTCTTCAGGTGATACTTGTATGATGTGGATCACTTAGAGGGTGATTCTCTTGCAAGCTGACGTTTATTTTGTAACCAAATGAACCCTTGTATGCTTTATTGTCTTTGCTGTAGAGTTTTTACTATATATCTAATTTATGTTGTTCTTGATTCAGGTGATCAATTTACATGTCAATGGAAGGGCAACAATCCAATGATATGCCGAGTATTCTGGACATGGACTCATTAGAACATGAAGGTGAAGAAGATGACCTCGTAGAGACATTTGATTCAGACAAGGTATCTCATGATTGTTCTAATCCTAGTAAACAAACTTCAAAAGCATGGGCTCACTTTCGTAAAGGAAAAAAGGTGAAAAAGGGAACTCAAGTGTTCTGCAAGTATTGTGATGCAAAGTATATATACATTGTTGTTAATGGTACTTCTACTATGTTGAAGCACTTGAAAAGGTGCAGTAAGAGTCCTCAGAATGTAGATAAGAGGCAAAAATTGTTTGCCGCACGTAGGACTCAACTGACAATGGGGAATACTACTAGTACTGGTGATGCTAGTGGTAATGTCTTATCGACATGGAAATTTGATCAGGAACGATGTAGGAAAATGCTTGTTCGTATGATTATAATGGATGAACAACCTTTTTCGTTGGTTGAGCGTGTTGGATTCCGCGATTTTATCAGTGAGTTACAACCCCTCTTCAATCACATCTCACGATTCACAGTATCTAGAGATTGCATGAAGTTGTATCTTGGTGAAAAAATAAGTTTGAAGACTTACTTTCACAAGCTGAAGTCTAGGGTCGCACTCACGACTGATACATGGACTTCCTCTCAGAACTTGAGCTATTTATGTCTTACTGCACATTTTATTGACGATGACTGGAAATTAAACAAAAGGGTAATCAATTTTGTGGTGGTCACTAGTCACAAGGGCAAAGACATTGGGAGATTGGTTGAGAAATGCATCTATGAGTGGGGAATAGAGAGAAAAGTGTCCACAATCACTGTGGATAATGCTAGTTCGAATGATGTAGCCATTGGTTTTTTGAAAGAGAAATTATCAAAAGACAAGTTGTTGATTTTAGATGGTAGTTATTTACACATGAGGTGCACGGCTCATATATTAAATTTGATTGTGAGGGATGGTTTGAAGGAGGTACGTGAATCTATTTCACGTATTCGAGCCGCAATTACCTATGTGAAGGGCTCTCCCAAGAGAGCCGAAACATTCAAAACTTGTATTGAGAGAGCAAGGATCACTTATAAGGGTTCAGTTTGTCTCGATGTCCCTACAAGGTGGAACTCCACTTATCTCATGTTGGACATTGCCTTAAAGCTAAGAAAAGCTTTTGAAAGAATGGAAGAAGATGATCCTTGTTACGTGACTGAGCTTGAGAAGGAACATCCTAAAAATGATGATTGGGAAAATGCTAAAGCTCTTTCCATATTTTTGAAGAAGTTTTATGATGCCACTAACGAGATGTCCGGGACTTTGTATATCACTTCAAATGATTATTTTGTTGGGATAGCTTCTTTATATAGATCTTTGAGACAAGCGGAGACGGCTTTGATTCCTAGGGTGAAAGAGATGGCTATGAAGATGAAGGAAAAGTTTGATAAATATTATGGGAGTTTCGAAAAAGTAAATATGATGGTGTTGATTGCGGTGATATTAGATCCAAGAAAAAAGATGCATTATGTGCGGCGTTCTTATAGACTTATCTATGATGATAGTGCGAAAGTTGATGATAGTTGCGATAATGTGAGAATTGCCTTGGAACGCTTGTTTCGTTGTTACGAGAAATCTTATCTTAGTTCTTGTAACAAATATTTAGGTGCTCAACGTTTGACTCCTACTGCTAGTAGTAGCACTAGTAGTAAGGATCCTCATTGCCTTGATGAGGATAGCCAAAAGAAGCTTGGTTTCGATGATTGGGACAAGGAGCTGGAGTTCGAGTGCCCCGATGAAGAGGACCACATATTGTCCAAACCAAACGAATCTGAGCTCGATAAATATCTTAAAGCCGAACGTGAAGAAGGTTGTAATCTTAACCTTTTGATGTGGTGGAGTACTGTTGGCCAAAAGTTCAACGTACTTTCTTTGATGGCTCGAGATATTTTGGCTATTCCTGTAACAACTGTTGCTTCGGAGTCTACTTTCAGCACATCTGGTCGTGTGCTTGATTACTTTCGAAGTTCTTTGACTCCTAGAGTAGCAGAAGCTTTGATTTGCACCCAAGATTGGTTGCGAGTGGTTAACAAGCCCATTAATGTTGAAGAGTGCATTGTGAATGCGGAAAAGTTTGAGTGTGGTAAGTCATTGATATATCTTTTTATCTTGTTATTCTTTAGCATAACTAAGAAAGTGCTTTATTTAATATCTTGTTTTTGTTAGATATGGATGATGCTCACTTGGAGCTTATTGGGAAATCATCTACAAGCTGAAATGAAAGGAATATATATGGTGAGATCAGCGGTATTCTCTTAGCTTGTTTTTGTTATTGATTCTGTTACTGATTGCCTCTGGAGCACTTGTTAAACACCTAATTAAGTATACTTAACTAGTCCTGAGGGAACTTATTAACAAGACTACTGTTATTATATTGTTTCTTCCTGTTCTGGATTGCATATATGGCTATAAACTGTGGTAGGACTAGTTGTTTCTAAACACCACCCCACCCAAAGAAAAAAAATTGCAGTCATTCCAATATGGAGGTGCTTGCTTTATAGCTATTTCCATGCAAAAGACAAGTAGCTTGAATGGATTAATGAACAGATCTTCAGCTTTATAATTAACATTTCCATTTGACGTGTTCTGTGGCACTATAGGTTGTGGATGTCAGAAGTTCGGAGTTGCTACATACCTTTGCATCATCTCGTGAGGAGCCTTCCGACGAATTATCTCCTGATGAGCCACCAATAACAAAAATGTTTACCAGCTCTGATGGGTAGTGGCTAGCTTCTATTAATTGTTTTGGAGATGTGTATGTGTATAATATTGAATTGCTAAGGCTATTGGCTGGCTGACTGTTCATGTTGTAGAATTCACTTTCTTTCTTGCTACTGAGCTTGATTTTGATCAAAATAGTTCTTGCTTAGAGAGATGCAGGGGTTCCCAAAAATGATTTTTTTTTTCTCACAACTTCGTTTGAATTTTTTTTTTAATTTAAGGCAGTAGTAAGCTTTATAGCGGTTGGGCCGGGACCGAGACCGGACCGGGACCGGACCGGACCGGCGGTCCTGGTCCTGTCCGGTCCCGGTCCGGTCCTTGGTCCCAAAATTATGGGGACCGGACTATTGGTCCGGTCCCCGGGTTCATGTCGGGACCGGACCGGCCCGGACCATGCACACCCCTAGGAAAAACACACACATCTATCCTTGAAATGGCATTTAATCTAATCACCAGAATGCAATGAATGAAATGCCTATATTTATATGAACTGTAATAGATTCGAGGTATAGAGAGTCTTACCAACCAAACTCGTCGACTTATGTGCGGTTTTAGGTGTACCAACCGCCCAAAGACATGCGCATGAGACAAGTTATGGTGAACTTCTAAAAATCAGAGGGTTTGGCACCTAAGGTTAAGGTTCCCACTTCGAGTTCTAGAAAGAGCCGATTCCATTGCACAGCTATCGTTGCATTGGGACTCGATCCATAGTTCGAAGCGAGCGGAATTGAAAAGTGGATTACCCCGCGTTTTTCCTCACGAAGATTCCATTTTCAATTCCTTCTATTGTGTTCCTATAGGCGACGCCCGGGGTTTTAGGCGCGGTTGTGTGTGTCCACGTGTTGTGATCATCACAATGCAATTCATGCATAGCAGTTTATCAATCAGCACTTCAAATCATCCACACAACATACATTCCTACGCCCAACCTGCATAAGACAATGTTAATCACGGACTACACCCCTTATTTCTCCAATCTGCAAAAACATATAACCCCTATCATGAGCGGACTTACCTCACCTTCAAGAGCGCCTGCAAGGTTAGAAAAATCACTCAACGTTTTAATTACGGCCTAAGTCCACTTGAGGTCTAGAACCATAGGTTCTAGAACAAAGGTCCCCAGCGGAGTCGCCAGCTGTCGCGACCCGTCCGAAAGCGGACGCGGCTAATGGATTACCGATCACGGGTCTTGGATCGGCGCGAGCCCTCCCAAGCCCATACCAAATCGCGGCGGGAGTATTTTTCAGGAGGATTCGACAATAAGAGTCGATCGCTTTCGACCCTAGTGTGGTCGTGGTGGCATGTGCAACTTGTGCATGCATTTGGAGTCGCCACCGGTTTTTCTTGGAGGGTAGACCGGAAACCTTACTGATCGATTGGGAGAGATCGATCAGTTCTACGGAACCAGAGTTTTTGGGTTCGGGGACTTGATTACGCTGGTGTCGTTACCAACGCCCTTTCGGTACCTAACGCGAGTGATTTTCCTAGCTAAGAATTCATGCATGCGCAATTTTAGGTGGGGTAGGTTTGATTCAGGGTTTCATGCAGATTGGAAGACTATTCCTATCAATCACAATCAATTTAAATGAAAGCGCAATCAAGTGCATAAATAAATCACATCAATGCACATCAATTCACATCACATGGTCTCCTAGTATAGTCATAAAGGCTTAGGGAAGGCGTGATTTAGGACCGAGGTAAAATGGGAAGATTTGAAGGCGATTTAGCCCGAAGGGCAAAATCGTCAATTTTTGGAAGGCTCGGATACCGAATTACCCAAAATATTCCATGGCCAGTTGATTGTGGACATTTCCCATTTTTGAGAATTTTTTTGGAATTTCTTGATTTTTCTTCAATTTCTGGAAGACAATTCGCCCAAAGGGCGAAATCGTCATTTTAATGAGGGTCGGGGTTCAAAACACCCGGAATGAGTCTTGGCCAGTTGATCGTGGCAATTTCCTATTTTTTGGGATTTTCCTAGATTTTTTTAGAATTGTTTTGGAAGACAGTTTGCCCGAAGGGCAAAACCGTCATTTTTGGAAAGATCGGGGGTCAAAAGACCCGAAACAGGTCGTGGCCAGTTGAATATGGTCATTTCCTATTTTCTGGAATTTTTTTAGAATTTTTCTGAATTTTCCGAATTTTTTTGAATTTTTTTATGATTTTGTATTTTTTTTTATTGATTTTTTGATTTTTATTATTATTATTATTATTATATATATATATATTATATAAATAAAGTCCGGACCGGGTCGGATGACCCGACCCACGACCCAAACCAGATCCAGGCCCACGCGCCTGCGATCGAAACGACGCCGTTTTGATATATTTTTGGGTTTTTCAATTTTTTTATTTTTTTATTTTTTATATATTTTATTATTACCAGAAAATCAATTAAAATGGACGCACCAGATTGTGCCACGTGGTTAATCCTAGTGCGTCCGATCTCAGACGAGATCGGATGCTCCACAGAGAGACACTTGGCACAATTCCAACCGTCCGATTATTTTCATTATTCAATTCGAAAATCATTTATTAAAACTCGAAATTTTCAGATCGTGACACGTGTCACGACCACGACCGTCCGATTAGCCCTTTGTTTTTAGAACCGACCCCACCTGGCTGACGTGGCTGCTGACGTGGCAAGCCACGTCAGCCGTTGACTTGTTGACCCGACCAGACGTCGCCGTAGAAGACGACCGGCGCCGGCGAAACTCGCCGGCGCCTCGCCGGAAACACCAAACCGACGTGTAAACCCCCATTTTGCAGCGCGATTTCGGCCCGAATGCGACCCCCATCGACTCCACATCCACTATCAACAAGAACATGACAAATGGGACGTCGGAAAAGCCTAGAACCGGCGGCCACCGAGCCGACTCCGGCGAGGTAATTGCAGAAATTTTTTTGCCTTAAGCTCGACTCTAATCGTTCAAGTAGCATCCCATGGTGGTTTAAGGACTCACCTGAAGTTCCTTGAAGGTTGACAGCCGCTTGTGATACCTCGTTGAGCTCCCGGCACGGGTGATGGCCGACGAAGCTCGGGCTCGCGTCCCCGGCGTGTTTTCAATGCGAAATAAACACATACGAGGGTTTAGAGTCGGTGATATAACAATTTCTAGGCTAGCTTCGCGCGAAATGGGGCCCCGGGAGGCACGGCCGAGACTTGAAAAATATGGAACTCATTCAGGCATTCTGTCGAACAAGTAGCATGCGACGGTGGAATCGGAGTTCTTAGGGGAAATACCGACCTGCTTTGGCCCGTCCACGATGGCTGAAGCTCCGGCGGTACTTTCTGGAGTTTCTCGACGCTGGTTCTCTGTCGCTCTCTCCACCAACCGCCCAAACTCTCCCTCGGCCGAGTTGCTTGTACCATCGAGATTCCTCCCTTTTCATGGCCGACCGGCGCCACTTTTTCCTCCACCAACTCCCCAAGATGCGAATACCGACGACTCCTTTTGTCCCCCACCTTCATACGTTCTTTTTCCTTAAAGAAATGCCGCCGGACGAGCTCCATTGGCCCCCCCTACTTTGCCCTGCTTTTTTTTTTGTTTTGCGCCGGCGGTGGGTCTGCAACTATGTTGCAGACCCGGTCGGACCGGGCCGGGTCGGGTTCGACCCGACCGGCCCAGTTCGACCAATTTAGCCAAATTGAGTCCCAAATCGACCCATTTTCATGAAATTGATGGTAAAATCGAACTCCTTGACATGTTTTCTATCAAATAGGGGTATTTTCGTGAATCAATTGGTTGAAATTTAGTGAAAACCCCAAATTGTCCCTAGGATCCGAAAATGATTATCACCAAATTGAGGGCCCAAACGATCGAATTAGTCCAAATTAAGGCCACCAAAGGATTCGGCATGATGAAAACTATGGGGTAGGGATGTTTAATTTGAATGGGTATGCCCACATGAAATTTAATTTCAAAAATTGTTAAACCGGGGACTAAATTGAAAGATTTTTATGCAATTAAGCCCTTTTGGTCAAAATTGATCAAATTGGAGGGCCAATCGACCTAATTGCACTTAAAGACTTTATAATCCAATGTCATAGCTTATAAAAAGTGGAAATTGAAAATTAAAAGACTTGAAAAGGAATTTTTGGGCTCGGTTCGGGTTTATATTTGTTAAGGAACATAGTGACCCGAGCCGAATTTTCGAGATTTAAAGTGACACACTTGAAGAGGAAATTAAAAAAAAATTATTGAATATTTTTGTGTATTTTTCTGACCATGAATGGTATTTTTCTGATTTTTTGGGTATTTTTAATAATTAAATAAATTCGAAAAATATTATAAAATACCAAAAAATATTTTTTGTTCAAAATTGGTCCCCGAGGCTAGGCCAAGACTTCCAAAGTTGATTTTGTGATTTTATGACCTTTTTTTTGATATTTTTAATTAATTTTAAAGAATAAAAATCACAATAATAAATAGTCAAAAATCAGGTGTCAACATCTGGGCCGGGTTCCGACCCGAGTGGGTCGGGTCTACCCGGTCCAAAACATTTTTTTTAATAAAAAATTCAAAAAATGATTTAAAAAAAATCTGAAAAATTCTAGAAAATCCTAAAAAATGCTAGAAATTCTAGAAAATCCAAAAAAAATATAGGAAAATTGTGGGAAAATCCTAGACACTCCATAAACCCCCCAAAAATCGAGAATTGACCACAGACAACTGGTCAACCCTATTTTTGGGGTTTCTCATCCGTTCTTCCAAGAATTGACGACATTACCCTTTAGGGGTAAGTCGCATCTGCTATATATGCGAGATAAGACCGATGATGCCAAGGTAAGAATTAGGGTCGGTTAGGCGACCAATTCTTAGGCTTGGATTTTCGAGTCCCGTCCCTTTTTCTCAAAATGACGATTTTGCCCCTCAATGGGAAAATCGTCTTTCTTATTCCAATCAAATCCTGAAAATTGCTTAAAGTTAGGGTTTGGGTCAAGTGGGTGACCAACCCTAATATTTGAGATTTTCAGTTCTCATCTTTGTCCAAAATGACGATTTTACCCATCCAAAGGTAAAATCACTTTTAAATTCCAGAAAAATTCTGGAAATTCCCGAAAAATAGGAAATAGAAGGATTTTATTGTCAATCCTATTTCCACCATCTTTTGACTGCATATTTCATCTAAAATGATGATTTTGCCCTTTTGAGGCAAATTGTCCCCAAATTTTTCAAAATTACAATTCTGCCCCTCATGGGCGAATCATGTCCAAACCACTCCTAAGCCTTGATTGATATTTCTCTAAGCTAATATGGCCTCATTAGGGATGTCATGCTGCTTTCATGTGTTTTATCCGTATGTACTGGATCCTTGATTTGCGCACTTACTTTTAATGATTGTGAGTGATAGGGTAGCTATTCCTGTCTGCATGAACTCGTAGATTTAGGTTCGTACCCCCACTCATCTGTATGAAATCCTAGGGTCAGATAAATCATTCAACTTAGGTACCGAAAGGGCGTCGACTCTGACAGTCGGCGTAACTAAGTCCCCGATCCCATTTCTCTAGTTTCCGCAGAATCGAATAGACCGCTCCCAACTGTTGACACCGGATTTTTGGTCATCTTTCATTTCAGTTTTTATTTCCAAAATTAATTAAAAATAGCCAAAAACTCATAAAATTGAAAAATCAACTTTGGAGGCCTCAGCCTAGCCTCAAGAGCCAATTTTGAACAAAAAATATTTTTCGTAATTTTTAATAATTTTTCAAATTTATTTAATTATTAAAAAACCCAAAAAAATCAGAAAAATAGCATTCGTGGTCAGAAAAATACACAAAAATATTCAATAATTTTATTTTAATTTCCTCTTCAAGTGTGTCACTTTAAATCTTGAAAATTCAGTTCGGGTCACTATGTTCCTTCACAAACATAAACCCGAACCGAGCCAAAAAAATGCATTTCGAATCTTTTAATTTCCAATTCTCACTTTTTATAAGCTATGACATTGGATTCTAAAGTCTTGAAGTGCGATTGGGTCAATTTGCTCTCCAATTTGATCCATTTTAAACAAAAGGACCTAGTTGCATAATTTTCTTTCAATTTAGTCCCCGGTTTCACATATTTTGAAATTAAATTTCATACGGGCATACCCATTGAAATTAAACACCTATACCCGATAGTTTTCATCATGATGAATCCATTGGTAGCCTCAATTTTGACTAATTCGGTCGTTTGGACCCTCGATTAAGCGAAATTCATTTTCGAATCCTAGGGACAATTTGGGGTTTTCACTAAATTTCAAGCAATTGATTCACGAAAATACCCATATTTGATAAATAAAAAAAAAACATGTCAAGGAGTCTAATTTTGCCATCAATTTTATGAAAATATGTCAATTGGGGGCCCAATTTGGGCGAATTGGTCGAACTGGGCCGATCGGATCAGACCCGACCCGACCCAGTCCGACCGGGTCTGCAACTAAGTTGCAGACCCACCATGGCCGAAAGAAGAGCACAAAAAAAAAATAGGGGAATAAAGGTGAGGCCCGCCGCGACATTTTTTTACAAAAAGAGGACGTTGTGAGTGGGTGACGATCGATGGTGGACGATGGTGGACGTTCCACGATCTAAAAGCGGTCGGCCATGGGGTTCAAAGAAAAAGAAAAGAGGAGAGAGTTATTTTCGGAGAGAGAATCCGGGAGCGAGAGAGAGAAAAGAGAGTGAAATAGAGAGAGGAAGAGGCCGGGACTCGATCGAACCGCCGCCACATCGACGCCCCGCCGTCACAGTCCCTGGCGGACACAAGGTCAGTATCGCCCCTGTTTTTGCTCTGTTTTTGTGCCGTTGAACAGGGCTCATCGGTCCGGCTCGATTTTGATCGAGTCGGACCAAAATCGATAGTACCCGATCCTCCTAACGATGCATATAGAATTACTCAATAGCCATTTTCACTCGGTATCCCTCGTCGAGCTTCGACGAAATCAGTTTAGCAACTTTCTGAGGATGCACGCCACATGTTCGATGAATTTCCTAAAGTGAACCTATTGGGTCGATCCGATTTGCGAACTGTGATCACCTCTATTTCGTGCTTTCATGCTCAAATCGCATTAAGAATGTTCACTAAGCCTGGCTTTACCATTTTCTCGCATGGATTGGGTCGAAAATGGCGTCATCGAACTTAACCATGGACTTCACCGGAGCTCGGAGCTGAAGATCGTCGGACAAGGACCCCAGAGCCTCACGGACCTCAGGTAAGTCTTCTAAGTCATCATACATGCTATTTGTGCGTCGAAATCACAAGTTAAATCATGCACCGTGCCGAAATCGACACTGGCCGGAACTCGGTGACTTCCCCGGAAAATAAAACTCGAGTTGTGCTCATGTGATTCTGCTATTATATGCTTCTGATATGTTGCAGATCCTGGTGAGTGGGTTCTAATGCCGTTAATTTTGCGCGATTTGGACGACGGAGGGCCGAGATAACGCCCTCCAACGAGGCGCCGGCGAGGAACGCCAGCATCGGTTGTCTTCTCCGGCGAGAAGGCGTCCCGTTGACCGGTCAAAGGCTGACATGGCTTACCACGTGGGCATCCACGTCAGCAAGGTGGGGCCGCGATCGTTTAAAAATAAAACCAGATCGGACGGTGGAGAATGTACCACGTGTCGCGATCTCAGGTTTTTTGGGTTAAGAAACGATTTTCAGAATTAAATAAAATATTTGATCCAACGTTTGATTTTGTGCTAAGTGGCGCTCTGAACACCGTTCGATCATCCTCAAGATCGGACGCACCGTAGGTGAACACGTGTCACATTCCTGAGCGTCCGATCACGGATTTTCGGATAAATTAAAGAAAATGGATAAAAAATCAAAAAAAAAATCTTTAAAAAAATCTTTAAAAAATGAAAACAGCGTCGTTTTTAGATTGGTTTTCGACCCGTAAGGTCGGACCGGGCGCCCGAGAGGTGCGGGCCGGGTCTGACCCGGCCCGGAAAATATTTTAAAATAATAAAAAAATAGAAAATCATAAAAAATTCAAAAAAATTCGAAAAATTCAGAAAAATTCGAAAAATTCCAGAAAACCGGAAATTGCCACATTTAACTGACCATCACCTGTTTCGGGTCTTTCGACCCCCAGTCTTCCCAGAAATGACGGTTTTACCCTTCCGACAAACCGTCTTCCAAAACAATTCCAAAAAATCCAGAAAAATCCCAAAAAATAGGAAATGGCCACAAACAACTGGCCAAGTCTCATCCCGGGTGTCTTGAACCCCGTCCCTTCTTGAAAATGACGATTTCGCCCTTTTGGGCGAATCGTCTCCCAAAAATTGAAGAAAAATCAAAAAAATTCCAAAAAATTCTCAAAAATGGGAAATGGCCACAATCAACTGGCCATGGAATACTTTGGATAATTCGGTATCCAAACCTTCCAAAAATTGATGATTTTGCCCTTCGGTCTAATCGTCTCCAAACATTCCCATTTCACCCTTGGTATTCAAATCACACCTTCCCTAAAGCCCTTACGGCTATAATAGGAAGCCTTTGATGTGAATTGGTGTGCATGGATGTGGTTTATTTATGCACTTGATCGCGCTTTCATTAATTTGATTATGATTGATAGGATTAGTCTTCCAATCTGCATGAGACCCTGAATCATACATACCTCACCCAAATTTGCGCCTGTATGAAATCTTAATCAGAAAAATCACTCGCGTTAGGTACCGAAAGGGCGTTGGTAATGATACCAACGTAACCAAGTCCCCGAACCCAAAATCTCTGGTTCCGCAGAACTGATCGATCTCTCCCAATCGGTCAGTAAGGTTTCCAGTCTACCCTCCAAGAAAGACCGGTGGCGACTCCAAATGCATGCACAAGTTGTACATGCCACCACGACCGCACTAAGGTCGAAAGCGATCGACTCTTATCGTTGAATCCCTCAAAAAATACTCCCGACGCGATTTGGTACGGGCCTGGGAGGGCCCGCGTCGATCGAAAGCCCGCGATCCGCACTCTAGTGTGGGGGAAGGCCCGCGATCGGTAATCCATTCGCCCGTCTTACAACGAAATTTAATCCTCATCGAAAGGGAAAATTTCGGACGAGTCGCGACACCAACTATTCGATAGGGTTCCCAATCGTACCCTCCACGAAACGATTGGTGGTGACTCATTGGCATGTATACGTACCGCATGTCACTAGACCACACTGAAGGTCGACCACATATATCCAGCCGTTGCGATTTGGGTAATGGACCTTGGGAGAGGCCCGCGTCCGATAAGGCAACATCGGACGGCCCATTAGCCCCCTCCGACAGATGTCCTCCTCGAGGAGAGGGTCACGACAGTGGGCCCCCTAATCCCATTAGCCACCAACCCATCCCCATGATCTTTTCCTCTCTCTCTCTCTCTCTCTCTCTCTCTCTCTCTCTCTCTCTCTCTCGAATGGACTGCACACGACCCCCTCCCCTTTTTCTTCTTCCTCTTCATCTTCTTCTTCTTTGGATGGCATTTGTGGAACGCGACCAGGCGCCTCCCCTCACCTCAGCTCCCGACCACCCCCAAACGCCTCCTCCGACCTTCGTCGTTGCCTCGATCCTAGTCCGGCCGCCGCACGCCGCTTAAGAGGCCCAAACATACCCGTCGGCTTCCGTGCTCTATTTTGGGGACAAATGACTGCTCCAACCTTTGTCCGCCTTCCGCTGCAACTCCGGCGGCCTTCAACCACCCTTAGTCGTCGTCCTCAACTCCAAGATCTTCCCTGAAGCCAGTGGTGGCCATTCGATGCCGTTGGAACCCCGACTCAGTCCCGACAACCTCGAAAGCTCGATCTCCCCTATTTCAGACACGGTACCGTTTTGCCTCTGTTCCCGGCCTTCCGACGCCCTTTAGCCCAGTTTCGCCGCTCACCGACGACTCCAGCAATTACCTTCAACCTCTCCGTCGTCTATCGAAGCCGTGAGTGGTCGTCTGATGCCGTTGGAAGCCACGAGCAGCCCCGGAACCACCTCCCCTGTTTCGCTCCGTGCCCTGCCCTGTTCTGTTTGGCCGTGAACCCCCTATTTTGGCCGGCGCCATTGCTAGTCGTGGCTATTCAGGCCACCAGAGACCACCAGCCGCCATCCTCGAGGCCTGTGCCGCCGTACCGGAGTGTCAACGCGCCTTGGGGCCCCTCCTTTTGGCCAAACCTTGGAGACAAAGATAGAGTTAGCCGTTAGTCGCCGAGTTCGCCGACGCCCGTACCGAGACTGCCCGAGCTAGTGAATTGTGAGTTAACCCATAATCTTTGGTTAGGGCCCTAATTGCTCCTAGGCTTAGTTATCTAGTCGTTAGGGTGTTTAAGTAGAATAATCATGGTTGGTTTAGATAGAAACCGGGTTTAGGATAAATGGTCGCGATTGACTAAATTAGCCGGATTAGCTAGGTCGTCTGTGACTAATTTATTGCTAGATGACTTAACTGATTGATTGGGCAATTGATTGCCATTGTTTGATCGCGAGCGAGCGATAGTTCAGAGCCGATCGATCGATCGATAATCTAATGAAGTTGGAATTAATCATTGTCATTTGATTAATTAAATTGGTTAATCGATCCTGTAATTGATCGCTTGATTGACTGCAGTGGATTGATTGTTATGTGATATGATCATGATTTGATGAGTTCATCGTTCGTGTCAGGCGCAAGCCTAGTTATGGAATTACGCATTCATATGACCTGAGTGGGTTCAAATTGCATGATTCAGCACGAAAATGGTCTTGGGCCAAGTCTTTGAACACGTCTGTATGAACGTCCGGCTTAAATCAAAGATGAAAAAATTAATTGATTATCGGATGAGATGTGTGGTCATATGATGGACGATGAAATTCCTGCCAAGGTCCTAACAAGATTGTACCGTGACAATCCGAAGAATACAACTTGTCGGAAGCACGTCATTCTGGGACACCAATTTGATGGATGCCGGTCGCAGCTTGTGACGGACCGAAGCCCAAAAGGGATTCCTGGTAGTTCTGTGTCGTGACAGTCGGATAAGCATGAACTACTGGATGCAGTCGCCGGAAGTAAGGGATGATGCCTGGCGCCGCCAGAAGAGTACCAACTGACTAGTGTACTAGGCACCAACTGACTAGTGTGCCGGGTTGGCATGCCCAAATTCTAGGGCTGACATGCCCTATCTCATAATAAATGGACTACATGTGACGTCTTGTATGTCAATTGATGTGATGCTTGCCTTAACTGGGCTATTTGACTGTCGTGTCGTGTCTGCATCGCATTGTGTATGGCTTCCGGCGGGTAAGTTGCATGTGACTGGATATCTGTTCTGTGACGACTGTCATGTCTGTGTGGTAGGATGTCCTGGGTGAATCAACATCCTAACCGAGCTTAGGCGTTGAATTCACTGACTGTCATGTCTGAGTGGTAGGATGTCCTGGGTGTATCAACGTCTTAACCGAGCTTAGGCGTTGACTTCACTGATATTTATCTCTCACCCTGTCGTGGGATAATATTTTCAAGTCCCAAGTGATAGAGCCTCGTGGATACCAAGACGTGGACTTATCGGAGTAGTCTTGGAGGTCGTGTTAGACCGAACCTGATAGTCTGGGAGGTGTAGACCAGAAGCCGAAGAATGGCTTGTGACTTTAGTCTAAACGAGATAGTTAAATAAGAGGTTGATTTTGTGAACTATCGTGATTTTATTGGTATGACTGGATGTTTAACTATCTCTACCGTTTGATGTGATGTTTGGGAGTTGCATGTTTCCGCATGTGTAACCAAAGATAAAATAAATGGATCGATAACGTGCCTAGGACGTTATCTCTTATGACCTGAGGTGATTTGGTAGGGATGGCGCGTGATCAAGGATCGGGGCGTGACATAGCTCAGTAAGCTCTCGGCCAACAAGGATCACGCACGGTCCTAGAGAATTTCACCAATTCCACATCAAAACTCATTCGATTCTCACTTCCCTTGCACATATATCTCAATTTCACACACAACACCTTATTCTCAAGCCGTCACAGTGTTAATTTAATTCCCCTAAGCATGCCAATTGTCGTTCTATCAAGGCAAATCATCTAAAGTCTCAATTCACCAAAACTGCCCAATTTGAGCCCCCACAACAAGGTTCAGTCTCACGAATATTGGAATTTTTATACTGACTTTTTGAGAAAAAAAATTCTACGGACTTAAACTTCAAGATCTTACGGACATGTGAGCGAAAACGGAGCTCAATTCGGATACCGGACGACTTAGAATGACTCATTTTAAAATCGATGCGCGTTAAGGACAGATTGGTCAGTCCTAGGGATTTCATGCAAATTGGCCATTAAAACTTATCCAAACTCCATTTTAATCCTCATACTCTTCACCGTCATGTAGTAATATGTCTTAGAGAGCCTCACCAGCAATTTACGGGCAAGGCGACACCTCGGCGAACCTTTAAACGACTCGGTCTCCACGGTCCAGTGCAGGGGCAGAATTATGTTCTGCTTCAAACCACACTAATCAATCCATAACTCAATCCTAGGTTCCAATTCCTCACAAAATAAACTTGCTAATTTTACATGTCTAGGAACCTCACTGAAAGTTTTGAAGCAAAACAATCCCATAAATTTTTCGAACCACTCGGTTTCCCCATGATCCTCTCGCGGGCAGAATCTATCCATGCAAGATCAAGTAGGTTCATCCATTAAAACCCATCTCAACTCCTACAAATCCTCAATCTCAGCTTGCTAAACTCTTATACTATGAGTTGAGAGTGACTCACCGAAAATTTGGAGCCATTTGAAGCCTTGAAGCCCTCAAAAACGGATTATCCCCAAAACCGAATCAGATTCTGAGCTTATAATACTTTGTTGGAATGGAAAGACGATAAGCTTTCAGATGGCAATGGATTTACCTCAATCTAATATTGGACGAAAAAGTTATGGCCGGAACAGTGAAACAGTTTCTGTCTGTCCGCGAGAGAGCTTCTCGGCCGAGAGAGGAGAGGAAGAAAAATGAAAGGGAAATGAGGGAGAGGGAGTGCACGGCTGAAGAGGGAGCTAAGGAAAGTCTTCCACCAAATTATTGAGGCCAATTTGACATGATGGATTTTATGGGCATTAATTGCATGAAGCCTTCTTTGAATGACACTTCCCAAACCACCAATTATTGGCCATTTAAACGTTGACTTCCATTGACCCCTCCCTCCAAATTTTCGGCAGCCACTATCGGAAGGTCAAATGACCATTTTGTCCTTCTAATTTTCTTAAGGCAAGGGGAAAAGGTTGAGGGGAAAAACGGTAATTTGGTACTTTCTGTCCGAAACGTCGTTTTTCCTATTTGAATGACTATCGGCGAGGCGATGTCAAATTCTAATCCAATGTTAGAATTCTTCATTTTCACTATTCCAATTTTGAGATTCCATTCCATATCTCTAGCCTCGAGGGGCGAAAATTCGGAATATCACATCAAGTGACTCAGCCGTTGCCAACACACCTGCTTCTGACACAACTGGGCCCGACCCATTGCTCTCAGCAACCACGGAAGCAACATTACCATTGTCATTGGCACCTCCAGCCTCCTTTCCTCCCTTGGGCTTAGAATTAGAAACGTAGTAATTCTTTGACTCGGTCCATCTTTCTTGAAAGGGTTAATACCGCGAAAAACCCCAAATTGGTACACTTGTGACAATTTTACCCCAAATTATTTTTTTGACTACCAAAACCTCAAACCGGTACACTTGTGACAAATATACCCAAAACTATTTTCTTAACCACAAAAAATCCTAAACTGGTATAACTATGACAAATTTACCCCAAACTACTTTTTTTTACCATAAAAAAATCTCAAACTGGTATACATATGGCAAATTTACCCTTTATTAATTTTCGTTAAATTGAGTTAATATCATGAAAAATTTTAAATTGATATACATATAGCAAACATAAGGTAACATATACACCCGACAATAG
The DNA here is from genome assembly GCA_021437785.1 of Rhodomyrtus psidioides. Taxonomy (NCBI): domain Eukaryota; kingdom Viridiplantae; phylum Streptophyta; class Magnoliopsida; order Myrtales; family Myrtaceae; genus Rhodomyrtus; species Rhodomyrtus psidioides. The sequence goes on along the minus strand of JAILYB010000103.1, from coordinate 2,295,961 downwards.
CCACGTGTTATCCAACTTTGCAATTTGACGGTAAAATTTAACGAAAACTAACGGAGGGTAAATTTGTCACGGCTATACCAGTTTGGGGTAAATTTGTCATAGATGTACCAGTTTGGGGTTTTTCATGGTCAAAAAAATAATTTGGGATAAAATTGTCACAAGTGTACCAGTTTGGGATTTTTGGTGGTATTAACCCTTCTTGAAAAGGGATCATACCCACCCAGTCACTCGCGCTTTTAGGGCCGTGCTCAGACTCTTCAATCTTGAGGCACGGCCAAAATCTCAGCCCTCTTCTTTCTGCTCATCTCAGCAAGCTTCACAGCCTAGCCGTTTCATCGGTCTCCTGAGTGAGCTTGTCGAGTGGCCTCCATTTGCTGAATTTTCTCTTTGATCTATTTGACTTCAGCCTCATCTTTTCTTGTATCATGCAATTTCCCGTTCTCTCCCCCGCCTATCCTTCGCAGCTGCAATATTCATTGGCCCTGATGAGCGGCTTTTTTCTCCTAGAACATCGGCTTCACTGTAGCAGCTGAGTAAAACAAGTGTGTTAACTTTCTTGATGGCGATGGCCTCCTCCTTTTCCAACATAACCTGTTTGCTAGGCATCCGTCCACTGCTCCGGTCCACCTCTCTAGCCCACTGATTGATGACCGTTTGAAAGTTTGGGATGAGAAAGACAGGTCTCGTGTTCACGTTGTTCCTGCATTTTCCCTGTACTATCCTCCCCAAGCTGAGGTACAAGAATGAAGTTGCTTTGCTGCTTAAAGTCGTGGATGTGCTGAGGCATATATGCACTTGCAAGTTGGAGGGTTTTCTTTATCCTGTCTCCATGTTTTACCGGCAAATAGTTCTGTTCCAATCTCGTGTGTGGCAAGAAATGTCGCTTGTAATGTTAGAGGTGGCTTTTTCAAGTAAATCAGCAAGAACCTTTGCGGACATTTCTTCTATACTATGCATGAATATGCTTATCCTATGATATTTTCAGTATCAACTTGGGTTTAGATTATATATTTGGAACAGAGAATTTGACGAGGGTCTTCTACAAAGAATTTCCGAAGTTGCATATGAAGATGACACGAGATATGTCCCTTGTCCTCCTGACGCTAGCAACTACTTAGTTTCAGAGGTTAGTTTGCAACGGTCGTCTCATAGGCTAATTACTAACCAAATCCTGATTGCATAAAAAGACAGCTATGTTTTTTGCATAATTTTCTCACTACAGTTGAAGCAAACCATTCCAGGATGACACTTCTGCCTCGAATGGAAATGAAGATCAACTTTCTTCAAACGGAATGGCTGGTGCTGTGTTTGAAAGAAGATTGAAGGTACATAATATCTTTGGGGTAAGAACAGTAGGAGTGCCATAACTTTTGTACGGAGATCACTTGAGTGCCATAACTTTTTTTTGGATCACTTGAGTACCAAATTGGAGCAAAAGGGATCACTTGAGTGCTACTTCCGGCCAAACATCATACGTGGACTTTCTACTTAATATTTTATTGTGACGTGGAAATTTTTGTCCAACGTGTCGTTCTTAAATTGAACCTAAGTGGTCACTTTTTCAAAATTATGGAACCTAAGTGACTGCTTTAAAAAAATAAACGAACCTAAGTGATCACTTTTCAAAAATTGAGGAACCTAAGTGGCTACTTTTAAAAAGATATGGTACTTAAGTAGCCACTTTGTGAAAGTTCAATCTGAAGCGTGCGTCGTTCTTAAAGTGAATCTAAGTTATCGTTTTTCCAAAATTAAGGAACCTAAATGACCACTTTTAAAAAATTAAAGAGCCTAAGTGATCACTTTTCAAAAATTGAGGAACCTAAGTGACCACTTTTAAAAAGATATAGTACTTAAGTGGCCACTTTGTGAAAGTTCAATATGAAGAATGCGACGTCATTTCCTTTTTATTGCGGATTCAGCTTTCCGACGAGCCATGTAGGTTGATTTTATATTATTTTAGTGCCACGTCGAATTTTCCGGTGACCCAAATCGCCGATGGCACTCAAGTGGTCTATTTTTAAAAGTTGTTGTACTCAGGTGATCCAAAAAAAAGTTATGGCACTCAAGTGATCTCTGTACAAAAGTTGTGGCACTCCTACTGTTCTTACCCCTAATATCTTTCTTGAGGTCCATATGTAAATCTGCATAGTATTTATTGTTGCTTATTAGAAAGGATTTAGATAACGAGTGCCGCGGGGGCACCGGTTAAGCAACTACTCAAGGAAATTTTATAACATTCAACGTACTAATTGCCCTTGTGGATGCGCAATCAATGCCTTGAAAGTTGAATTATTTTTAGTAAAGCATACTTAACAGGTAACCTCTTCTCTCTCTCTCTCTCTCTCTCTCTCTCTCTCTCTCTCTCTCTCTCTCTCTCTCTCTCTCTTTTAACGTACTAATTGCCCTCGTGGTCGTGGATGCGCAATCAATGCCTAGAAAGTTGAATTATTTTTAGTAAAGCATACTTAACAGTGTCTGGGGCACTTGTTAAAAAGAACAACCAATAAGGAGGAAGAAAAGAAAAAGGTGTTGCCCCTGCTTCTTGTGCTGGCTTAGGTTACTTGATGAGTTTCAGGCTCAGAGCCAACTTTTTGAAAGGTCGTGGGAGCAGATCATTTTGACTATCTCATATCAAAATGTGTAGCTTATTTTTGGTCTTTCAGGTTATTAGATTATTTGCATCTGGATTTTTTTTTTCAGTTCAGCCTCGGGACATCAATTTGGTAATACATGATGCAATTCCAGCAATTACTAATTTGGATCCAAGGATACTTGCGTGCCTTCAGAATGCGTTTGCATCTTCCGCACCCACAATTTCTTTGTCTACATCTTAGATAACAGCTTCTACCTTTCCCGACAACTAGTTTCCTGAGACACTTCATTAGTTAAACAATTTGACGGGGCTAGTTGTTAATATTAAGATGCATGATGACATGATCAGAACTTTAGATAATGTCAGACATGTGCCTGATTTGAGGAAAAATCTAATCTCTGTGGGTACACTTGACGCTAATGGTTGTAGATTTACTGCTGACGGTGGAGTTCTAAAAATTATGAGAGGCTCACTTTTGTTGATGAAATGGCTTAAAATTGGTACTTTGGATCAGCTACAAGCCTCTACTGTTACTAGTTCAGCTGCGGTCTCTTCTGATATAACAGATTCGGATAATACAAAATTATGGCATATAAGACTAGGCCATATGAGTATTAGAGGGATTGAGGAGTTAAGTAAAAGAGGTCTCTTGTGTGGTAAGAAAATTAAAAAGTTGGATTTCTGTGAACATTGTGTCTTTGGGAAACAGAAAAGAGTCAATTTCAAAACAGGAATTCACAGCGCAAAGGGCACTCTGGATTACATTCATTCTGATCTCTGGGGGCTTGCTAGAGTTCCATCGAAAGGCCTTGGTTCCAAGTATATACTCACTTTTATTGATGATTTTTCAAGAAAAGTTTGGATATTTTTTCTCAAGGTAAAAAGTGATGTTTTCGTTACATTCAAGAAATGAAAAACATTAATTGAGAAGCAGACCGGTAAGAAAATTAAGTGGCTGAGAACAGATAATGAACTAGAATTTTGTGAAGGCAAATTTAATGAATTTTGCAAGAACGAAGGAATTGTGAGACATCATACTACAATGTATACACCGCAGCAGAATGGTATTACAAAACGTATGAACAGAACCCTATTAGAAAGAATAAGGTGCATGTTGTCTAACGCTGGTTTGGGCAAGGAATTTTGGGCTGAAGCAGTCAATACTGCGTGTTGGTTAATAAATCGTTCTCCTTGCATACCTATTGAGAACAAGACACCTGAGGAAGTATGGTCAGGTAAACCTGTTGATTATTCTTCTCTTCGAATATTTGGATGTCCAGCATATGCACATGTTAGTGAAGGGAAACTAGAGCCTAGAGCGAAAAAATACATTTTTCTTGGTTATGCTTCTGGTGTAAAAGGTTATAGGCTTTGGTATTCTGATTCATCTAAGATTATGATTAGCAGAAATGTTACTTTTGATGAATCTGCTATGCTTCATCCTGTCAAGAAATCATCAGATACTTGCCAGGAAAATCTACAAAGTGCACCAAAGAATGTGGAGTTTGAAGTATCTTCTTCACAACCAGTTCAGTCAGTGACTGATAATATTGAGATTGAAGAATCTGAAGAAGAGAATTATTCCATAGCCAAGATAGACCGAGAAGAACAGTGAAACCTCCACAGATGTATGGATACTTAGATTTTGTTGCTTATGCTCTTTCAGCTGCAGAGTCGATAGAATATGCTGAGCCTAAAACGTACAAGGAAGCTATTTCCTCAAAATATTCAGCAAAATGGTTAGTTGCTATGAATGAAGAGATAGAATCTCTTGAAAAGAATCAAACTTGGGAGCTTGTCAAACCACCAAAAGAAAAGAAGATTGTGAGTTGCAAGTGGGTTTTCAAAAGAAATGAATGTATTCATGGAGTTGAAGACATTAGATTTAAAGCACGTCTAGTTGCTAAGGGCTATAGTCAGATTGAGGGAGTTGATTTTAATAATGTGTTTTCACCCGTCATTAAACACAGCTCTATTCGGGTCTTTCTTGCGTTAGTTGCTATGCATGATTTAGAGTTGGAACAACTCGATGTGAAAACAGCTTTCTTGCATAGTGAACTTGAAGAGAAAATTTATATGGGTCAACCTGAGGATTTTCAGTTTGAAGGTAAGGAAGATCATGTATGTTTATTGAAAAGATCTATCTATGGCTTGAAGCAATCACCTAGACAGTGGTATAAAAGATTGATTCTTTTATGTGCAACTTGGCTATTGTAGAATCAAATATGATAGCTGTGTATATCTGTGAAAACTTCTAAATTGATCATATATTTATTTGCTGTTATACGTTGATGACATGTTGATTGCAACAAAAGATAAATTTGATATACATAATTTGAAGGCACAGTTGAGCGTTGAATTTGATATGAAGGATTTAGGTTCTGCGAAGAAAATCCTTAGCATGGAAATTCAGCGAGATCGAAAAATAGGAAAATTGTATCTTTCACAGAAAAGCTATAGTGAGAAGGTATTAGATCGTTTTGGCATGAAAATGCCAAACCAGTTAGTACTCCTCTTGCTGCTCACTTTCGATTATCAGTTAATTTATGTCCACATACAGATGATGAAATAAAATATATGTCACATATTCCATATTTTAGTGCAGTTGGTAACATTATGTATGCTATGGTTTGCACTCGACCTGACATATCACATGTTGTTAGCGTGATAAGTAGATATTTATCATGCCCAGGTAAAATTCATTGGCAAGCAGTGAAGTGGATTTTGAGATATCTGAAGGGTACTCCAGATTATGGTTTAGAGTTTGGGAAAACATGTGAAACACTTACTGGATATGTTGACTCTGATTATGCTGGTGACCTTGATAAAAGAAGGTCTTTGACAGGATATATCTTTACTGTTGGGGGTTGTGCAGTCAGTTGGAAAGCTTCTTTGCAGCATACAATTGCTTTGTCTACTATAGAGGCAGAATATATAGCTATTACAAAATCAATCAAAGAAGCTATATGGTTAAGAGGCTTATTTGGATAGCTCAGTGTGGATGATGATGTGACTGTTGTACATTGCGATAGTCAGAGTGCTATAGATCTTACTAAAGATCATATGTATCATGAGAGAACAAAGCACATTGATGTGTGTGGACACCTGATTTTTTACCATTTATTATTGTGATTTTTATTCTTTAAAATTAATTAAAAATATCAAAAAAGGTCATAAAATCACAAAGTCAACTTTGGAAGCCTTGGTTTAGCCTTAGGAACCAATTTTGAACAAAAAATATTTTTCGGTATTTTTAATATTTTTCGAGTTTATTTAATTATAAAAATACCCAAAAAAATCAAAAAAATACCATTCGTGGTCAGAACAATACCCAAAAATATTCGATAATTTTTTTTTAATTTCCTCTTCAAGTGTGTCACTTTAAATCTCAAAAATTCGGCTCGGGTCACTATGTTCCTTCACAAACATAAACCCGAACCGAGCCTAAAAAAAAAAAATCCTTTTCGAGTCTTTTAGTTTTCAATTCTCACTTTTTATAAGCTATGACATTGGATTCTAAAGTCTTAAAGTGCAATTAGGTCAATTTGCCCTCCAATTTAATCAATTTTTACCAAAAAGGCTTAATTGCACAAATTTTTATTCAATTTAGTCCCCGGTTTTACAATTTTTGAAATTAAATTTCACACGGGCACACCCATTAAAATTAAACACCTCTACCCAATATTTTTCATCATGCTGAATCCATTGGTGGGCTCAATTTTGACTAATTCAACCGTTTAGGCCCTCGATTTGGAGAAAATCATTTTCGGATCCTAGGGACAATTTGGGGTTTTCACAAAATTTTAATCAATTGATTCACGAAAATACCCATATTTGATAGAAAACATGTCAAGGAATCCGATTTTGCCATCAATTTCATAAAAAGAGGTCAATTTGGGGCCCAATTTGGGCGATTTGGCCGAACCGGGCCGGTCGGGTCAGGCCCGACCCGACCCGGTCCGGCCGGATCTGCAACATTGTTGCAGACCCACGCACAGAATGGCAGGGGGAAAACAGAGGACATGTGGGGGCGACGTTTTTGTTAAAAAATGGCATGGACAAGCTCGGTGGGGGACAGCAGCAAACTCAAGAAAGCGTCGCCACGAACGGGGACCCCCGAGGCGTGCCGGTCGGCCACACGGAACCGAGAGATTCTCGGATAAAAACCGAGCTCGGCCGCGGCGAGGGAGGGATTTTTTTGGCAAAAACCGAGGGGAGAGCGAGCGTCCTCCACCTTCAGCATACCTCCCCGATCACCACCAGAGCTTCGTCTGCCCTCGACAACCCCCGAACCGGTCGGTATTTCTTCTAGACTCTGATTTTTATCGTCGTACGCCAGGTGTTCGGCAAAATGCCTAAGTGGGCATTCGAACGTTCGAGCTTCGGCCGAGCCACCCCCGGCCTCTATTTATGCGAAAATCACCTTTCAGCTCAGTGAGAACTCCTGCTAAGCCCGACTTCCCTTCATTTGTGCATTAAAATCTGGCGAAAACGAGCCCGGAGCTTCGCCGGCCGCGGATTGGACCGGGAGCTCGACGGGAGGTTCACGGCGGTCGCCGACCTCAACGAGACTTCAGGTAAGTCTCTAGACCTTATTTGAATGCCTTGTGAATGAATGAAATCGAGGTTGAACGTAAAAAAATTCTCTGCAAGTCTCTCGCCGGAGCCGGAGTTGGGGAGGTCGGCTTCGCCGGCTTTCGACGTGTCCATGGCCTTTTTCTTTATATTATTGTGGTTTTGAGGCGATGAGGAATTGAATGACGAAGAAAGGGCCAAAAAATATGAGGATTTGGGCAAGTTTCGTGCCGGCCGGCGAGGATTCCGGCGACTTCGCCGGAATAATCACTGTTCCGGCGTAGCGCCGGTCATCTTCTCCGGCGACGGGTCAGCGGGTCTTCGAGTCAACGCTGACGTGGCATGCCACGTCAGCAGCCACGTCAGCGTAGGGGGGCCCGTCCGAATAATCAAATGCCCAGATCGGACGGCCGTGGCTTCGCCATGTGTCGCGATCTGGAATTTTTGGAAAATTAAAATATTTTTCAAAATTAATAAACGATTTTCTGATAAATAAATAAAATTCGATCTGACGGTCAGAATTGTGCCAAGTGGCATACTGTGGGACATCCGATCTATAGTAAGATCGGGCGCACCGAAGATCGCCACGTGGCACACCTAGGTCCGTCCGATTTGTGATTTTTCGGATATTATAAAAAATTGATAAGAAATTAGAAAATCCTTCAAAAAATCAAAACGACGTCGTTTTAGGCCGGTTTCGACCCATAGAGTCGGGCCGGGCGCCCGCGAGGCGCGGGTCGGGTCTGACCCGGCCCGGAAAATAATTTTAAATATTAAAAAAATTCAGAAAATAATAAAAAAATAAAAAAAAATTCAAAAATCAATAAAAAATAGAAAATCATAAAAAATTCAAAAAAATTCGAAAAAATTCTAAAAAATTCCAGAAAATAGGAAATGGCCACATTCAATTGGCCATTACCTATTCCGGGTCATTTGACCCCCCGATCTTTCCAGAAATGACGGTTTTGCCCTTCTGGCAAACCGTCTTCCAAAAAAATTCTAAAAAAAATCCAAGAAAATCCCAAAAAATAGGAAATGGCCACAGTCAATTGGCCAAGGCTCATCCCGGGTGTTTTGAACCCGATCATTCTTAAAAATGACGATTTCGCCCTTTGGGCGAATCGTCTTCCAAAAATTGATGATTTTGCCCTCCGGGCTAAATCGCCTCCAAATCTTCCCATTTTACATCGGTCCTAAATCACGCCTTCCCTAAGCTCTTATGGCTATACTAGGAGGCCATGTGGTGTGAATTGACGTGCATTGATGTGATTTATTTATGCACTTGATTGCGCTTTCATTTAAATTGATTGTGATTGATAGGAATAGTCTTCCAATCTGCATGAAACCCTGAATTAAACCTACCTCACCCGAACTTGCGCATGCATGAACTCTTAGCTAGGAACATCACTCGCGTTAGGTACCGAAAGGGCGTTGGTAATGACACCAGCGTAACCAAGTCCCCGAACCCAAAATCTCTGGTTCTGCAGAACTGATCGATCTCTCCCAATCGATCAGTAAGGTTTCCGGTCTACCCTCCAAGAAAGACCGGTGGCGACTCCAAATGCATGCACAAGTTGCACATGCCACCACGACCACACTGAAGGTCGAAAGCGATCGACTCTTATCGTCGAATCCTTCTAAAAGAATACTCCCGCCGCGATTTGGTGTGGGCCTGGGAGGGCTCGCGCCGATCCAAGGCCCGCGATCGGTAATCCATTAGCCGCGTCTGCTTTCGGACGGGTCGCGACAGCTGGCGACTCCACTGGGGACATTGTGTTCTAGAACCTATGGTTCTAGACCCCAAGTGGACTTAGGTCGTAATTAAAACGCTGAGTGATTTTTCTAACTCTGCAGGCGCTCTTGAAGGTGAGGTAAGTCCGCTTATAATAGGTGTTATATGTTTTTGCAGATTGGAGTGATAAGGGGGGTAGTCTGTGATTAACATTGTCTTATGCAGGTTGGCGTAGGAATGAATGATTGTGTATATGTTTTATATTGAAGCGGTGATTGTTAAATTAGAGGCATGTTTATCGCTTTAGCACGACACCGAAAATACACACAACCGCGCCTAAAACCCCGGGCGCCGCCTATAGGAAAACAATAGAAGGGATTGAAAATGGAATCTCCATGAGGAAAGACACGGGGTAATCCACTTTTCAATTCCGCTGGCTTCGAACTATGGATCGAGTCCCAATGCAACGATAGCTGTGCAATGGAATCGACTCTTTCCAGAACTCGAGGTGGGAACCTTAACCTTAGGTGCCAAATCCTCTGATTTTTAGAAGTTTACCATCACTTGTTTCATGCGCATGTCTTTGGGCGGTTGGTACACCTAAAACCGCACATAAGTCGACGAGTTTGGTTGGTAAGACTCTCTATCCCTCAAATCTATTACAGTTCATATAAATATAGGCATTTCATTCATTGCATTCTGGTGATTAGATTAAATGCCATTTCAAGGATAGATGTGTGTGTTTTTCCCAAACGTCCTTGATAGAAGACGAGGAGGATGATATCCCATGGCGAACACCGAGTGAGCAACAAAAGAGCCTACTATGGACCTTATTGAGATATCGTCCAATGAAGATGACGAGTTGGGGCAAGTGATCCGGAAGCCACAGATCGAACTTGGGGCATCCTTAAACGTTAGGATCACATTCCTTTGTTTCATTTTCCATTACTAGTCCTCTTGTATAGGGTTTATTTTTATCGAGGCTTTCTCTATCTCACCCCTTAGAGTGATTGTATTAGGGATCTATTGGTATATACATTCAGATGGAACTTGGTTGTATTTCTTTTGACGGGTCATGGGAATGTGATAGTGGCATTTTCTCTAATCATCCGAATACTCCCAAGTCAAGTTTATAATTCCTTTAGAGGAAATTAAAATTGGAAGTCTTACACGACCTTTTGGTCGTATAGAGTAGTCCAATCTCAATTTCTCTAGAAGGAATTATACACTTGAATTGTTTCGTGCATGTTTTACGTCGCTGGTAATCCACGATAATTGATCGAGAATATCGACGTTGTTTTGAATTTAATGACGAGATAGATGTCCAAATTACTCTCGTTCTTAACAAAACGGCCTTGATTTGGATGCCGTATCTTCAATTAAATTTAAAACACGTTATTATGCCTTGCACTTTTGAGTAATTCGTTCCTCTCGAAATTGATCAAAAGCGATTATTGTGAATTACATTCCTTTCAATAGTATGCTTTCTTTCGAGGAATATTGATAAAAACTTTTCGCGCAAGATTAAAACCCTTGTAAAAGTTCTTGTCCTTATTAATCACGAGCAAGCATAAGATTGAAAGGGGTCTATGCTTTCTTTTTCAGATTATTCCTTCTGACTCGGTCTTTTCATTTGCAGGTGAAAAACAAGTAGTATAGAGAAATCTTCTCTTGGACAAATCTGCAACTATTCTTCCATCTGATCATGAGCGAGTTATAAAATCAGGACGTATTTGCTCGGCTTATTGATATTATGGTTCAGCTCACCCAAGTTGAAGATGTTTAGATGCTCGAAGAAATGAACCATACAGAAGTTAAAACACACACACACGAGAACTTTCATTTATTTTGCTCAGCGGAGGGTTTTCAGAAGCAGGTCATACAAGTCGGGGTGGAAAAGTAAAGCCAAAGTGAGCCCTAATTAACGACACAAAGGATCCCAACTGACCCTCCATGTTATTAATGCTCTGCTCATACTCCCAACTCCGCATGTTGTGGTCAGCAAGCCTGAGGAGAAGACTTCTGCATTCTCCCTTAACTTCGGCGACCTTGGCCTCTTGTTCTTCGGTGACTACTTCCAGGTCCTGAACCAGTCCATTCCCGCGAGCTATGTCTTCGATTATCTTGTCGAGCCGTTCTTCCTGCCAGTCGCTCTGAAGCCTCAACAGGACGTTGCGGCGGTCATGCTCGCCGGTGGTCAGGGATATGGCCAATTGATCCACCAGATTTCTCCTCTCGCGAAGCAACGTCGCGACCCACTCATTAGCAAACTCGACGGCCTTTTTGTAACTATCAACCAGATAGTTGGTCAGCACCAAATGATCAGATCGATCCTCATAACGAGCCCGCAAGACGCGAGCCACGAGAACCTCCCGATTAGCAACACGATAGGCCTCTAAGGAGTGTGCAAAGAGAGTCGGGAAAGTTCTATATTCCCTCCCCAGTGTAGTACCTTCGAGAGAAGTGGTATCAAGGTCCTCGAGCAGGACACAGATTGCATCCTCGGTTGCAGAATGATCGGTTATGTGCGCGTAACCGCGACCCAGTAGGTTATAAAGCTTTTCCCACTGGGCCAAGACATCAGTTGAAAAAGTGCGTACGGGAGAGGAGGCCATTTGCGTTGGGTTGGCTTGAGAATAAGATGAGTTTAACAGAGAGATTAGAAGGAAGAGGCTGATTATGCGAGAACGTTAACCTTCCATATATTAATTCCTCATTTTATAGCCACTCGAGGATGATGAAGGGTCTCAGTAATAATGCTGGTGGAGCCCAGTTAGGGGGTAAAGCAGGAGGTCCCCTCACGAGAACCATTGGATTCGTTTCGATCCGCGATTTCCGGCTCATCAATTAAAAGATGTAAAAGATTTGTCGGGATCATCATTATTGGAGTTAGGTGGGAGGTAAGCGCAACTATCGAAGAGAGCCCTAACAGGATTTGGCAGTCCCATCACGTTGAAAAGCTAAGCGAGAAATTCAAAGTCTTGAGGGGGAACGTTTGCCTAATGATGCTTGAAGAGCGTCTCCTGAACATACGAAGTCACTCGAAGAAAACTTTATAGGGAGTGAGCATACAGGAGAGAGTGGAGAACTCTGAGTGGGCAAGAACCAATCAAACATTTCTCAATCCAACATATTTAAGAGGTTATTGTCAGCTGCTAGAGGCGACTGACTCAAAAATCTCAGAAATTGAACTACAGAGGGATCTCGAAGATTCCAAGATCAAGTCTAACGCCAAAACCATGGAGCCCAACACTTCTGGCAACAAAAATCAAGATCACGGCGACGACGACAACGACATCCACGATGCTCAACTCGGGAAAAGAAGACGTCCTCACCAATACTCTCAGGAGGAAACCCAAATGCTGGAAACCCTTTTCAGTAAAAGCCATTACATGAAAAAGAAGTGGAGAATTGAATTGAGCCGGGAGTTGGGGATTAATCAGTCGAGGATCCAGTTTTGGTTTCAAAATAGGAGATCCAAATCGAAGGCTCAACGCAAACGTCAGGTGGTCGAGATTTTAAAGGAAGAAAACCAAAAGCTGCGAACAGAAAACATGAGGTATGAAAAAGCTCTCAATATTACAGTTTGCCCTCATTGCGATAACCTCATCGCCCGCGGTAAGATATTCCCCGATAAGCCTCACGCAATGATTGAAGACGTTCATTTACCACCCTACTCCCTCGGGGCATCTCCTGCTCACCCAGATTTTGCCGGAGTCACGCATGAGCAGGATGATCCTACGAAGACAATACAAACGCCTCCTGGGGGATGGGATTTGCATCGCTTCGATTGGAGTTACAGTTTCAAGGAGCTGGATGTTACCGCCGACCAGCTCAAAGCATATCAGCCTCATGCACAATAATTTTTGATAGGGTCGGGTCCTGCTGGAGATGAGTTAATCAGTCGTCAAGCCATCGATGCAATTTTGGGCCACGATAAGAGGAGGTTCGCTTGGCCCCCTGAACTGCATTCCAGATTCCTAGACGTGGTTCACCAAATGGGGATCGATTCAGCAACTCCGACGCGCATATTTAAGGCCATGAATGTACCGGGGCTTAGTAAGGAACTGGTCAGGAATCACCTTGCTGCCTACATAAAGTTATTAAAACAACGTCGAGCGGAGCTAAACCGGGAGGAATCCGTCTCGAGCTTAAAAGCTAGGGGCGACCGCCATTGTAATGCTCAGGCATCAAGAGATACCCGGCCAAATCTAAGCATCAATCAAGCTAGCAACTCGACCACCGGCAAACTGAAAGCTGATCAGAATGTCCTCCCGGGCCATTTCAACACTTCTCAAGAGCGCGTGTCACAAGTACAGCGAGTGCGCACTCCTCCATTCGAGCAGCAGTCGGCTGGTGCTCTGCCTGCCGCTAGTCAACCCACAACAAACGATTTCTTCGATGAGGGGCTCGATGCCTTGTTCAATCAGTGGGAAGCTGGCATGCTTGGACAGCCATGATCTAGCACCTGACTCGGGGCACGATGGGTTGGTCGCTACGATCACCCATGGAAAGAAGAGCATGTTCACGAGTGGATCACTCTTTTTATCCATTGTAAAGTTCCTATGGGAACATTTTTCTTTAATGGCTATAGTTAATTATGTATGAAAACCAACGCTAACGACGAACATCGTCATGCTCAGTTGCGATGATCCCTTGTTAGATTAAGTCTGAAACCAGGGACGGTCTTTAAATTTTGAGTGGCCACGAATTCATTCCTCACCGAACGCCCAAGATGTTGAAATGGAGAGTAACAGCATGCACAGGGGAAATGCCACTTTCGTTTAAACGATGAAAAGGGGTTGAGAGAAGGTCATGGCGTTAACTCCCATGGAGCTAAATGAATTAAACGGAGTCATTAATTGCGGATCCGCCGTTGTTCCCCACGTTCTCGGGCCTAGCAAATCATAAAAGGCGCCGAAAGATTGTAGACCCACCACTTTGAAGACTGAACTAGGGGACGAGCGCAATACTCGATGAAACCGAATCAATGCAAGATAGTTTGTGATCCTATCACGAGGAAAAAGAAAGGGGAATACAGACGATGAGTAATTGCGGGGTCTCGGGAGGAGCGCTTGCTTGCTGGTCTTCATATGCAGCCTGAAGGATTGTTCCAGGACACGCACAATCACTTAAGAAAATTTCTAGAGTGAGCAAACACGTAAGAGCGAATTGACAAAGCTGAGTGAACTAGATCAGCCCGAGATACTCCGATCCATCATGTTTAAAAGCTATTCCCATCTGCTAGAAACGCCCGACCTGGACATTTCTGAGCACGAACTGCTGGGAGACTTCGAAGATCCCGGAGCTGAATACTGCCCGAAAGCCATGGAGACTGACTCCTCTAGCGATGAAATTCTAGGTTTCAGCTACGAAGAAGGAGTATACAATGATGACCGGAGTCGGAAAAGGAAGCAACTACAACGCCACACTCCAGGCCAAATCCGAGAGCTCGAAGCTTTCTTCAATGAATGCCCCACTCCAGCAGACAACAGAAAATGGAGTTGAGCCGAAAGATAGGATTGGAACTTTCGAAGGTCAAGTTTTGGTTCGCCAACAAACGAACCCGGGTGAAACAGCAATACGCAGACCATGAGTTACTGGTCCTGAAGGAGGAGAATGAGAAGCTTCAAGCTGAAAGCGCGAGATATAAGGAAGCTCTGACCAAGGCCACCTGCCTTAATTGTGGTAATCCTGTTGTCCTCGGCGAGGTGTTCCTCGATGAACCATCCCTGTTGACGAATAACGCTCAGCTGTTACCGTATTCTCCATAGCATTTTCCGACACAGCCAGATACCGCCGGAGATCTGCATGAGCAAGTCAACACCATAGGATCAGCACCAACATCCTCTGAGAGATGGGATATGAATCATCACAGGGGGAGTTCTCTCAATGACGAACTCGCTGTCGCAGCCAGCCAATCCAAAGTCGGTGAGTCCCTCCCTGGACAACTTTTGAAACGACTAGATCCCGTAGAGAATAGCTACCGAAGTATTGACGATATTTTGGGTGATAAGAGAACAAGGTTTTACTGGACCTATGAACTTCACATCAAATTTGTTGATGCAATTCGAGAGCTGGGAGTTGATTCGGCTAGCCCACTACGCAAACTCGAGATTATGAATGTGCCGGGGCTCTCTAGAATTAACGTTGAGTCTCACCTCAAGTACTATAGGAGATTGCTAAGGGATGGAAGGATAGCGTTAAACCATCATAAAGCCGGTTGGAGCTCAAGTGCTGGGCAGAGTTACAACCATGATGATTGGAGAGCCAAGAGCACCCAATCGTGTTTCAGCAATGACGGGACCGGCAGTCGTGTCAGCGACTCCTCTGACCCAAATCAGAATGCTCCGCCGAGCTATCACAATACTCCTCAAGAGTATATGCCACAGTTCCAGCACATAGAGATTCCTCAGTTTGAGCGCGAATCAGTCATTAATGCTGTCCCTGAAGCGGATCTGGCATTGGTAGAGAGTGCACATATGAACCTGCCGATCATTGGAGGAAGTTCCAATTCGAGGGGTCAAATTGCTCACGGCAAGAGCAAAGAGAGGAATCCCTCGCCTGCAGTCGACGACACCCAATCTGGGCACCAAGGGCTAGAAAGAACAGGTGATTTCCTTGATGAGGAGCTGGACACTTGGATCAATACTCTTCAGGAATGTATGTCTCAACCCCAACAAGGCAATGATGAAGGTTCCAGCTCAAAGACTCCAATCCCTCACAACGAAGGCAATGAAAGAAATCTACCCCCAACAATCGTTGATACCCAACTTGAACATCAATGGCTCGAAGACCCGAGCAATTTCCTTGGCGATGAGTTCAATCTTTGGCTCGATCAATTTGGAGCCGGAGGACCATCGCAGTGGTGACGCAAGGCCGGTGATCAGACGTCAGATGCAAGGCATGGCTACTCGATGAAAAATGCTTAGAGGAAATGGGTTGAATACTCCTATTGAATATGTTGTTGATCGCACTGTAAGGTTCCCACGGGAACATCTTTCATTAATATCTAGAACTAATTGCGCGTGAGTGTCAACATCACCCTTTGAGCATCTTCAAGCCGAGGGCCGTGGATTAATCACTTAATCCGTGGAGCAAGTTCCATGAACAATGACTATCACCCGCGGAGCATAATGGGATCTACCCATTCAATACGAAATACGTTTGGCCGCGAAGCCACCTATTTGGTAAAACGATGTATCGTTCCTAAATGATCTTCAATTGAATACCGAAGTAATGTCTCCTTTCTTTCCCTTCTCAGGTGATAAACGTGGATAAATCACTCAAGGAGCCATTTGTTCGAATAACAGAACAGACATCGCCCAACCGGGGGCAGCTGAACCATTAATGTTGCAAATATTCCAAGCATGGATAGGCGGATTTGATAGACGTTGTTCATATCAATACGCAACATCAGAACGGGATGAGAGCCAAGAGTAAAGTTGTATTGTCCCAATTTGTCTTGAATTTGAGAATATGAATTGATACTCATTGTTTATCCTTGACAGGGGAATCGCCCTGGAAGCGAACAGGTTTTTACATCCCATGTACTACTCGTTAGAGTACATGACCAAGGGTAGGATGTATCGTTTCGATTTTTGAAAAATTCGTGAACCTACAATGATATGCTTCTTTTACATTTGCAGGGATCCGCAGCTGCGACGAACAGGTAAGTATCCCTTTTCCCAGTTAGCGGGAGATAAAAAATGTCAGAATCCTTTCAACCGGCATAAAGATTTCCCAATGCATCGATATTCACGATTTAAATCGGGAGGTTACCTGAAGCATGAATAAGAACATACATGGTGCATCATAAAATCCCCTTGATGGGTAAAATCTTTGGAGAAAACAAAAAGACTTTTTCCAATAAAAGTTGTTCAAACCGTTTAAAAGAGTGTTTCCTCAGACGAGAGGCGAAGCCTAATCCAAACATGTCCCACACACACTTGAGAGATGAATGGAGTGGGCAGATAACAAAATCTGGACCTACGGAAGTAGGGACCATTCGCAGCGATTACATGGGTTGGGACGACGGAGGCATTCGTTTCATATCCCCCAAACACTACAGGTGACCGTTGATAACCCCTTTGAACGGCGGTTTTCATTCTTAACCCTGTCAAGAACCACCCCACATCGGGGCAAAATGGAGGTGAGTCCAGCAGCGTCAGGAGAAAATGGTTAGAAATTTTCTTGCTCGGACTAACATTAATCTTTGTGTGTTGTTTATATGGTAATCCAAGTGCCATAGGATGACGAGAAGCATTCATTCTTTATCCCACACACTGTATCATTTGCACAGTCAAGTTGAGCCTGCAAATTCATTTCATGAACCCATTGGTGATCATTCCAAGACGGATGCCGCACCACTTCAAAAATGGAAGAGTTCAAGACTCAGGGATTACGAAGAGAATTCCCGGACTGATATTTAAAACATGTTTAGACTATATGTCTAACATGATCCCATGAAGATGAGAAAAAGTGGGATTTCAAAAATGAAAATGAAAAAAAGCCCCGGCATCAAGAAAAAGCAAAGTGCCTAGTAAAAGCAAGGCCGATGCTCGTGCAAGTTGTTTAATTGATCCGCAATGAAGCTGGATGGGAAAAGGGGAAATCCCTGAAGGAGCCAAATCCAAAAGGACTGCTCCCCAAATGCTATCAAGCGCAGAACAAAGACATAGAGAGAGTCAGTCTCTGAATGCAACAAGAGACGCTCTCTAAAGAGCTGGTGCACACCGCAAGATAGGTTGCGCGCCTCAAAGGCTAAAGATGCAAAAAAAAAAAAAAAAGACAGGTGGCAAATCAGCAATGATCACCAATGTCAAACCCCTCATAAATTCTGGGCCAAAAACAAGCCTTTTTCGGTCCCCAATCCTACCAACATCATAACCCCGAAACAGTCTTCTCTGACTAAGACACTTGGGTTAACATATAGCTTAGCTCGAAGAGGTACGAGCAAGACTATTTCTTTCTCATTTTGCAGGGTTCTCGACTTGTAAACCCGGAGCAGATGATGAAGATTTTCATTCAATGGCCTTGACTCCAAAGCGGGTCCCCCTTGAAAACCAATATCCAAGCCCAACATTACGGTCCCGTGGAAGACCTCCCGACCGATCAAAATGTATGCGCTGCGAATGAGCCTAAAACCTAGGCACAGGTTAGTAGGGAATTGGTGCATCCCCTATAAAAACCACTATCTCAAAACAGGTGAAAAAAACCTCATCGTCGAGAAATATTCCAATAGATGTTTTGAACAAACTCTTTTTGGAAATTTCAAATTGTTTGATCCAGATTTGCCGCACAAGGAATTTGTGATCACATCTGTGTGTTGCAAGAATGCTTTGGATAACCTTCAGCATCAAAATGTACATTTCATGACTAAAACTTAAGTCATAAAATTTTGTCAATTGGACAATTATTGTCTTCCCAAAGATTATTAACGTTTTCCTGGTGAAGAAAAATCGTTCAGGTTTGAACTTTCTGCAGGATACCTGGAGAACCCAACTCCCAGAATGTTGCCTCAACAGACCCAAGTCCTAGCATGACGTGGAGAACCCTCGTCCTAGGACCCATTTTCAAAGATATCAAACAGTCCTAGCATGACGTGGAGAACCCTCGTCTCGGGACCCCTTTTTCAAAATTTAGGCAGTCTCATCAGACGTGGAGAACCCTCGTCATGAGACCCTTTTTAAAATTTAAGCAGTCTCATCGGACGTGAAGAACCCTCGTCATGAGACCCCTTTTCAAAATATCAAGCAGTCTCATCGGACATGGAGAACCCTCGTCATGAGACCCCTTTTAAAGCAAACTGATGGTAGAAACCGCTTGAAGGGTCAAACCAAGGTAGAAACCGCCTGAAGGGTCAACTCAAGGTAGATACCGCCTGAAGGGTCAACTCAAGGTAGAAACCGCCTGAAGGGTCAAATCATGGTAGAAACCGCCTAAAGGGTCAAACCAAGGTAGAAACCGCCTGAAGGGTCAACTCAAGGTAGATACCGCCTGAAGGGTCAACTCAAGGTAGAAACCGCCTGAAGGGTCAAATCAAGGTAGATACCGCCTGAAGGGTCAACACAAGGTAGAAATCGCCTGAAGGGTCAAATCAAGGTAGATACCGCCTGAAGGGTCAACACATGGTAGAAACCGCCTGAAGGGTCAAACCAAGGTAGAAACCGCTTGAAGGGTCAACCAAAGGTAGATACCGCCTGAAGGGTCAGCTTATGGTAGAAACCGCCTGAAGGGTCAATTGAATGGTAGAAACCGCCATAAGGGTCAACTTGAAGGTAGATACCGCCACAAGGGTCAAAACTCAACCAAAGGTAGAAACCGCCTGAAGGATCAATACAAAGGTCCAATCCACCATACGGATCAAAATCCTTGGCAGAATCCAAAGCATGGGATGCGCCTTCCTTAGGTTCCTACCAGTCAGGAACCCCATAATGGTATGACCTACCATACAGGTCAGAGCTTAATCTCCCTAGGATATTCTGAACGAGTCTTAGGTATCTTCTTGAAAGTCGTCGTAGCCGGGAGCATAACGACGAACCCTCAGATTCCGCAGGCAGCATCTGACAGGTGAGCTTCAGGTAAGCCTCTCTCACTCCGGCTCATATTCAAATTGTTAGAGCAAACCGGGGATTGATTTGAGCTTTTATCAATAGGCTTAAGGATCCGATGTTATAACATTTCTTCTCTCATTTTCCCAGTTGAGTCGGTTAGGAATCAGGTGCCACCTTATCTTTGAGAGAAACCTCTAACGAGATTCCTCTCAAAGAGGGGCAGCTGTTGACACCTGATTTTTTACCATTTATTATTGTGATTTTTATTCTTTAAAATTAATTAAAAATATCAAAAAAGGTCATAAAATCACAAAATAAACTTTGGAAGCCTTGGTTTAGCCTTAGGAACCAATTTTGAACAAAAAATATTTTTTGGTATTTTTAATATTTTTCGAGTTTATTTAATTATAAAAATACCCAAAAAATCAGAAAAATACCATTCGTGGTCAGAAAAATACCCAAAAATATTCGATAATTTTGTTTTAATTTCCTCTTCAAGTGTGTCACTTTAAATCTCAAAAATTCGGCTCGGGTCACTATGTTCCTTCACAAACATAAACCCGAACCGAGCCTAAAAAAAAATCCTTTTCGAGTCTTTTAGTTTTCAATTCTCACTTTTTATAAGCTATGACATTGGATTCTAAAGTCTTAAAGTACAATTAGGTCAATTTGCCCTCCAATTTAATCAATTTTTACCAAAAGGGCTTAATTGCACAAATTTTTATTCAATTTAGTCCCCGGTTTTACAATTTTTGAAATTAAATTTCACACGGGCACACCCATTAAAATTAAACACCTCTACCCAATATTTTTCATCATGCCGAATCCATTGGTGGGCTCAATTTTGACTAATTCGACCGTTTAGGCCCTCGATTTGGAGAAAATCATTTTCGGATCCTAGGGACAATTTGGGGTTTTCACAAAATTTCAATCAATTGATTCACGAAAATACTCATATTTGATAGAAAACATGTCAAGGAATCCGATTTTGCCATCAATTTCATAAAAAGAGGTCAATTTGGGGCCCAATTTGGGCGATTTGGCCGAACCGGGCCGGTCGGGTCAGGCCCGACCCGACCCGGTCCGGCCGGATCTGCAACATTGTTGCAGACCCACGCACAGAATGGCAGGGGGAAAACAGAGGACGTGTGGGGGCGACGTTTTTGTTAAAAAATGGCATGGACAAGCTCGGTGGGGGACAGCAGCAAACTCAAGAAAGCGTCGCCACGAACGGGGACCCCCGAGGCGCGCCGGTCGGCCACAGGGAACCGAGAGATTCTCGGATAAAAACCGAGCTCGGCCGCGGCGAGGGAGGGATTTTTTTGGCAAAAACCGAGGGGAGAGCGAGCGTCCTCCACCTTCAGCATACCTCCTCGATCACCACCAGAGCTTCATCTGCCCTCGACAACCCCCGAACCGGTCGGTATTTCTTCTAGACTCTGATTTTTATCGTCGTACGCCAGGTGTTCGGCAAAATGCCTAAGTGGGCATTCGAACGTTCGAGCTTCGGCCGAGCCACCCCCGGCCTCTATTTATGCGAAAATCACCTTTCAGCTCAGTGAGAACTCCTGCTAAGCCCGACTTCCCTTTATTTGTGCATTAAAATCTGGCGAAAACGAGCCCGGAGCTTCACCGGCCGCGGATTGGACCGGGAGCTCGACGGGAGGTTCACGGTGGTCGCCGACCTCAACGAGACTTCAGGTAAGTCTCTAGACCTTATTTGAATGCCTTGTGAATGAATGAAATCGAGGTTGAACGTAAAATAATTCTCTGCAAGTCTCTCGCCGGAGCCGGAGTTGGGGAGGTCGGCTTCGCCGGCTTTCGACGTGTCCATGGCCTTTTTCTTTATATTATTGTGGTTTTGAGGCGATGAGGAATTGAATGACGAAGAAAGGGCCAAAAAATATGAGGATTTGGGCAGGTTTCGTGCCGGCCGGCGAGGATTCCGGCGACTTCGCCGAAATAATCACTGTTCCGGCGAAGCGCTGGTCATCTTCTCTGGCGACGGGTCAGCGGGTCTTCGAGTCAACGCTGACGTGGCATGCCACGTCAGCAGCCACGTCAGCGTAGGGGGGGCCCGTCCGAATAAACAAATGCCCAGATCGGACGGCCGTGGCTTCACCACGTGTCGCGATCTGGAATTTTTGGAAAATTAAAATATTTTTCAAAATTAATAAACGATTTTCTGATAAATAAATAAAATTCGATCTGACGGTCAGAATTGTGCCAAGTGGCATACTGTGGGACATCCGATCTATAGTAAGATCGGGCGCACCGAAGATCGCCACGTGGCACACCTAGGTCCGTCCGATTTGTGATTTTTCGGATATTATAAAAAATTGATAAGAAATTAGAAAATCCTTCAAAAAATCAAAACGACGTCGTTTTAGGCCGGTTTCGACCCATAGAGTCGGGCCGGGCGCCCGCGAGGCGCGGGTCGGGTCTGACCCGGCCCGGAAAATAATTTTAAATATTAAAAAAATTCAGAAAATAATAAAAAATAAAAAAAATTCAAAAATCAATAAAAAAAAATAGAAAATCATAAAAAATTCAAAAAAATTCGGAAAATTCAGAAAAATTCTAAAAAATTCCAGAAAATAGGAAATGGCCACATTCAATTGGCCATTACCTATTCCGGGTCATTTGACCCCCCGATCTTTCCAGAAATGACGGTTTTACCCTTCTGGCAAACCGTCTTCCAAAAAAATTCTAAAATAAATCCAGGAAAATCCCAAAAAATAGGAAATGGCCACAGTCAATTGGCCAAGGCTCATCCCGGGTGTTTTGAACCCGATCATTCTTAAAAATGACGATTTTGCCCTTTGGGCGAATCGTCTTCCAAAAATTGACGATTTTGCCCTCCGGGCTAAATCGCCTCCAAATCTTCCCATTTTACCTCGGTCCTAAATCACGCCTTCCCTAAGCTCTTATGGCTATACTAGGAGGCCATGTGGTGTGAATTGACGTGCATTGATGTGATTTATTTATGCACTTGATTGCGCTTTCATTTAAATTGATTGTGATTGATAGGAATAGTCTTCCAATCTGCATGAAACCCTGAATTAAACCTACCTCACCCGAACTTGCGCATGCATGAACTCTTAGCTAGGAACATCACTCGCGTTAGGTACCGAAAGGGCGTTGGTAATGACACCAGCGTAACCAAGTCCCCGAACCCAAAATCTCTGGTTCTGCAGAACTGATCGATCTCTCCCAATCGATCAGTAAGGTTTCCGGTCTACCCTCCAAGAAAGACCGGTGGCGACTCCAAATGCATGCACAAGTTGCACATGCCACCACGACCACACTGAAGGTCGAAAGCGATCGACTCTTATCGTCGAATCCTTCTAAAAAAATACTCCCGCCGCGATTTGGTATGGGCCTGGGAGGGCCCGCGCCGATCCAAGGCCCGCGATCGGTAATCCATTAGCCGCGTCCGCTTTCGGACGGGTCGCGACAATGTGCGGTATTATTATATTCGAGACATTCTTGCTTATGGCTATATTAAGGTCTTGAAGATTGGTACAAAAAATAATCCAGCTGATATGTTGACAAAGTCATTGCCCTTTACTAAATTCAAGCACTGCTTGGATTTGGTTAATGTTTGCAGCAGCTGAGTTTTATGATGGTGGGAGGAGAAGATTGACTTAATACTTATGTCTACTTGGGAATTCAAGTCAAGGTGGAGATTTGTTAATATGTCTTGAATAGTTAGGGGCTTAAGTTAAGGGCCTTGGGCCAACATTAGGGTTTGAGGGGTAATACTATAAATATTGCTCTTTGCTCATTCTGTCTGATTGAGAAGCTTACGTTGCCTCTTATGTAATCCCTGATTCTCATAGTGGATTTTGCTTCTTCTCTCTCCCGCGGTTTTTCCCGCAAGGGTTTCCACGTAAATTTTGGTGTTCCGTTCTTCTCCTCTGTCTCAATTTCGTTTTAGTTTCCGCATTGTCGTAACACTAGTCCTCAAGATCAGAGCATGCATTGTTATCCTGCTAGGGAAGAGGGTGACGTGCCCGAGTCAGAATTAGATCCTGACACTAGGACGCGGCGCCTCATGTTGCAACACGGGCAAGATAATAGGGATAAAGTTCCTGGGGAACCTCCATTTCCTGTGAGACCTCCGACTCAGGTATCCACTCCTAGGGTGCAGTCACATGGCAAGATAATTGCATGTCCACTTAACAAGAACCATTCCTTTCCTTTTTTGTCATTAGTGCATGATGAAGGGTTATGGGATTGTTTTGTGACGCATCCTTGATTCTGTTGTTGAAATTCGACTAACAGTCTTTTCTACTGTCGAATTCGATGGCCAGGTTTTGAGGAGGGGAGTTGGCTTAACATGGGATGAAGCTGAAGCTAAGAGATACGTAACTTCTTCCTACAGAATTCAATATATTTGACATGTCTTGATTACTTCAAGCTTCGCAGACGCAGATTATCATTTCCAGGCTCTCTCAAGCACTTTATTTCTTTTCTTAGGCTGCTGAGAGGGCTCTTCGATAGTTAAGGTTAATGCTCGATGAATTAACTCCAAAGCGTGCCGGTTCCCCAGGTATTTCACATGTGGTCAATCTTAACCAGAGTTTTGTCTTCCTTTTGTTGAAGGGAACTTAAGCCAATGCTAATGTAGTAAAGGGTAGATTGGCCTATCTGTCACTTGAGAACTTCTAATCTGCGAAGTTTAGTTGAAAGACGAATTTACGGTGGATTCTCTCTTAACTGCTGTACCGCACATCCTTTGGCCATCTCTTCTTCGCATTTTTTAATTGGTACACTTGTTAGGAATCTAATTTTACCATGACAAACAAAATGAAAACAAGTGAGCTCTGATAGCTCTCTCCCTCCCTCCCTCTCCCTCTATACAAGCCATTGGTATTACATACTGTTGGTGTTTTAAGTTTTGTCTAAACATGGGTTTCTTGCCATCTAAATATATTTTCCTCCGTTTATCACGATAAATATGTTACTGATTGGATGCTGTTGAAAAGATTGTTACAAGGGATACCATCAAGAGGACTCAAGCCCGAGCTCCCGAGAGTTTTGCAGCGGAGAAGTCTCGGATATATTGAATTGCAAGGTCATGTTTTGTTTCGGAACTAAAAATATGTCCCGGCAAAAATCTTCCATGTGGATATGCCTTTCCAATGGGGCTTTCACCATCGAATAAACAGGCTTGAGGAAAAAGCACGATTACTAAGATGTTTATACATTTCCATGAAACACGTAAATGTTGAATGAAAAACATAATTATGAATAATTGCTTTTGTAATTTTAAGGTTCTTTTTTGCAGAACCATCATTAAAAAAAACTTAGTAATAAAAATATTGGATTTGTTTGCAATTTTGACATAACTTAATTTTTTGGGATCCCTTTGCCTATTTTCCTCAACGACATTGGGATGCATCTTTCTTGAAGGAAATCACTGTACGTGGTTCTGGTCACCGCCATTGATGTTTGAGAGCTTCTCTACACATCCTTCATTGTTCATTGAATCATGTGGATAATCGAGACACTAGGGAAATAACCGCGATGGGAGACACTGGGGAGATGATTGCAATGGGAGACATAGGCGAGAAGGCAGCTAGAGAGGCGACGGAGGTGGATGTAGACTAGTCGCCAATCATTCGACATCGGCTCATGCAAAGGCCGGGTCTTTTGATGCTCCCAGTTGGCAAGGCATGCATTCACCAGGTTCCGCGAAAATTGACCGATTGGCTTGGATTGCCTTATATCCCTCAGTATTGGGTTGATCGGCCCCTACCACAATCGACACGGAAGCACGGCACTGATAGAAGAGCACAAGCCAAGACACTTTGCTGCTCTAGTCGCATGAACCGAACTAAATGCCAATGAGTATTTCACTTTTGTCGCTGCCCGAGAGAGGAGATCAGAGATTACTACTCGGAGTGTCTCCACCAAGAGAAGTCGGAATTGATTGAGATGATGGCCTTGGATGGTTGTTTCATGCTCAAGTAGCTTCGCATGATAAGATGAATAATAGTTGTGAGCAATCCGATCAAGAATTCTCCGGCAATGATCATAACAATTCGGATTGATTTTCTACGGCTCAAAAACCAAATCCCGATGTTCGTGCTCGAGATTCTGTATGAGATATCCATGGGTCCTAGGAAATTGGGTATGATCAATCTGGTGCTGACTGTCTTCAACATGGGATTTAAAAGACCGCACATTGACATGATGTAGTACCGCAAAATGGCCGACACTCAACACATATTGGATCTGCTTCATGACTACTTCACTCCCTTACCCTCTGCATCAAGGAGAAGAGGATGACGTGCCAGAGTTAGAATTAGATAAAAGACGAGTCACATGCCACTCTATCACACGACACAACTAATAGACAACTATTTAATGCTAAGCCAATAACAACATGTCAGCGAAAGCTCGTCCATAGCGGAAAACCATTGTTGTCCACTATGGACAGTTTGCTCGCCAAATTGATTAAGGTCATAACTCCCTCTATCGAGCTCATTTTTAAGAAATCTTAAAGTCCACACGAAGCTTATTCGACATACTACAAAAGTTATGACATGACCAACCCCGACCGACAATCGGAAACAAAAGAAATCAGCCCCAAAAGTTCATTGTTCGCGCGGTACAGTACACGTACCTGACTTCAAAAACTCATTCCAGGAAAACCACAATATCAATCCAAGATCCATCAAATTCCACAGCTTCATAACATCCTAAAGCTTCATCCTTATTCAAAAACGTAGACAATTGACCGTGCAAACGGACCCAGCAACTCATATTCATCCAAAATACAAATTGGTGCCCTAAATCTGAAAATCATTTGAACAGGAGGAAAGAGAGGCGTGAGTGCTTACCGGATGTTGCAAATCAGAACCCAAACTTGGCGAGACAACGAGATATGGGGCATGATCTCGTCTCTTCTCTTATTCCTTTTTTTTCTTCTTTCTTCAATCTCTTCTCTTTCCCGTTTCTGCTCGCGTTCTCTGCCTCTTTGGAATTTTGTTCTGTTTTTTATTATTATTATTTTATTATGTGGGTCTCACCATTTCTTTTTGACTTTGTCAAAAAGAAGAGAAATATCATGCCTTAGCACTTCGTCATTTTCGAAAGCGAAGCAACTAGAGAAGCCCGAACTAGAGGAAACTCCAGAAAGATTAAAATAGAATAAAACATAACCAAGTTATAATCTTAGTCATTCAATCAGGACAACTCGTATACCTCAGGGATTATAACTAAGTAAACTTCACATAGAGCTAAAATGAATGAGAATCAAATCAATGTCCAAGCATTTCCAAAATTCGTGTGAGTAAGCGAGAATAGGTTGGCGCTAAATGCGAAGCAACGTCGGACGGAAGATTTCTCGGGAATAATGTAATAAACGGTGGTATTACATGCTCTTGGTATTTTAAGTTTTGTCTAAACATGGGTTTCTTGCCATCTAAATATATTTTCCTCTGTTTATCAAGATGAATATATTACTGATTGGATGCTATTGAAAAGATTGTTACAAGGGATACCAAGTAGAGGACTCAAGCTCGAGCTCTCGAGAGTTTTGCAGCGCAGAAGTCTCGGATATATTGAAATGCAAGGTCATGTTTTGTTTCGAAAACTAAAAATATGCCCCGGTAAAAATCATCCATGCTAATATGCCTTTCCAATGGGGCTATCACCATCGAATAAACAAGCTTGAGGAAGAAGCATGATAACTAAGATGTTTATGCATTTCCATGAAACGCGAACATGTTGAATGAAAAACATAATTATGGATAATTGCTTTTGCAATCTTAAGGTTCTTTTTTGCAGAACCATCATTAAAAAAAAAACTTAGTATTAAAAATATTGGATTTGTTTGCAATTTTGACATAACTTAATTTTTTGGAATCCATGTGCCTATTTTCCTCAACTACATTGCGATGCATCTTTGTTGAAGGAAATCATTGTACTCGGTTCTGGTCACTGCCATTGATGATTAAGAGCTTCTCTACACAGCCTTCATTGTTCATTGAATCATATGGATAATCGAGACACTAGGGAAATAACCGCGATGGGAGACACTGGGGAGACGATTGCAATGGGAGACATAGGCAAGGAGGCAGCTAGAGAGGCGACGGAGGTGGATATAGATTGGTCCCCAATCATTCGGCGTCGGCTCAAGCAAAGGCCGGGTCTTTTGACGCTCTCAGTTGGCAAGGTATGCATTCACCGGGTTTCGCGAAAATTGACTAATTTGCTTGGAATGCCTTATATCCCTCAGTATTGGGTTCATCGGCCCCTACCACAATCGACACCGAAGCACGGCACTGATAGAAGAGCACAAACCAAGATACTTTGATGCTTTAGTCGCATGAACCGTGGTAAATGCCAATGAGTATTTCACTTTCGTCGCAGCCCGAGAGAGGAGATCAGAGATTACTACTCGGAGTGTCTCCACCAAGAGAAGTCGGAATTGATTGAGATGATGGCCTTGGCTGGTTGTTTCATGCTCAAGTGGCTTCGCATGATAAGATGAATAATAGTTGTGAGCAATCCGATCAAGAATTCTCCGGCAATGATCATAACAATTCAGATTGATTTTCTACGGCTCGAAAACCAAATCCTGATGTTCGTGCTCAAGATTCTGTATGAGATATCCAGGGGTCCTAGGGAATTGGGTATGATCAATCTGGTGCTGACTGTCTTCGACATGGGATTTAGAAGACCGCACATTGACATGATGCAGTACCGCAAAATGGTCGATACTCAACACATATTGGATCTGCTTCATGACTACTTCACCCCCTTACCCTCTGCATCAAGGGGAAGAGGATGACGTGCCAGAGTTAGAATTAGATAAAAAAAAAACGAGTCACATGCCACTTTATCACACGACTCAACTAATAGACAACTATTTAACGCTAAGACGATAACTACACGCCAGCGAAAACTCATCCATAGCGGAAAACAACTGTTGTCCACTATTGACAGTTTGCTCGCCAAATTGATTAAGGTCATAACTCTCTCTATCGAGCTCGGTTTTAAGCAATCTTATAGTCCACACGAATCTTATTCGACATATTACAAAAATCTTGACATGACCAACCCCGATCGACAATCGGAAACAAAAGAAATCTGCCCCCAAAGATCACTGTTCGCTCGTTACTGCATACGTACCTGACTTCAAAAACTCATTCCAGAAAAACCGCAATATCAATCCAAGATCCATCATATTCCACAGCTTCATAACATCCTAAAGCTTCATCCTTATTCAAAAACGTAGACAATTGACCATGCAAACGGACCCAGCAACTCAAATTCATCCAAAATGCAAATTGATGCACTAAATCTGAAAATCACTTGAACAGGAGGAAAGAGAGAAGTGAGTGCTTACCGGATGTTGCAAATCGGTACCCGAACTTGGCGAGGCAACGAGATATGGAGCGTGATCTCGTCTCTTCTCTTATTCCTTTTTTTTTCTTCTTTCTTCAATCTCTTCTCTTTCCCGCTTCTGCTCGCGTTCTCTGCCTCTTTGCAATTTTGTTCTGTTTTTTATTATTATTATTTTATTATGTGGGTCTCACTATTTTTTTTTGACTTTGTGAAAAAGAAGAGAAATATCACGCATTAGCACTTCGTCATTTCCGAAAGCAAAGCAACTAGAGAAGCCCGAACTAGAGGAAACTCCACATATATTAAAATAGAACAAAACACAACCAAGTTAAAATCTTTGTCATTCAATCAGGACAACGCGTATACCTCAGGGATTATAAAACTAAGTATACTTCACATAGAGCTAAAATGAATGAGAATCAAATCAATGTCCAAGTATTTCCAAAATTCGTGTGAATAAGCGAGAATAGCTTGGCGCTAAATGCGACGCAACGTCGGGTGGAAGATTTCTCGGGAATAATGTAATAAACGGAGGTATTACATGCTCTTGGAATTTTAAGTTTTGTCTAAACATGGGTTTCTTGCCATCTAAATATATTTTCCTCCGTTTATCAAGATGAATATATTACTGATTGGATGCTGTTGAAAAGATTGTTACAAGGGATACCAAGTAGATGACTCGAGCTCGAGCTCCCGAGAGTTTTGCAGCGCAGAAGTCTCGGATATATTGAAATGCAAGGTCATGTTTGGTTTCAGAAACAAAAAATATGCCCCGGCAAAAATCATCCATGTTGATATGCCTTTCCAATGGGGCTTTCACCATCGAATAAACAGGCTTCAGGAAAAAGCATGATAATTAAGATGTTTATGCATTTCCATGAAACACGTACATGTCGAATGAAAAACATAATTATAAATAATAGCTTTTGCAATCTGGTTCTTTTTTCCTGAACCATCATTAAAAAAAAACTTAGCATTAAAAATATTGGATTTGTTTGCAATTTTGACATAACTTAATTTTTTGGGATATTGCCTATTGTCCTCAACAACATTGGGATGCATATTTGTTGAAAGAAATCACTGTACTTGGTTCTGGTCACTGCCATTGATGCGTGAGAGCTTCTCTACACAGCTTTCATTGTTCATTGAATCATATGGATAATCGAGACACTAGAGAAATAACCATGATGGGAGACACTAGGGACATGACTGGGTTGGGAGACATAGGCGAGTTTACAGCTAGAGAGGCGACGGAGGTGGATGTAGACTGGTCGCCAATCATTTGACGTCGGCTCATGCAAAGGCCGAGTCTTTTGACACTCTCTGTTGGCAACGCATGCATTCACTGGGTTCCGCAAAAGTTGGCTGATTTGCTTGGAATGCCTTATATCCCTCAGTATTGGGTTCATCGGCCCCTACAACAATCGACACGGAAGCACGGCACTGATAGAAGAGCACAAGTCAAGATACTTTGCTGCTCTAGTTGCATGAACCGGGGCAAATGCCAATGAGCATTTCACTTTCGTCGCAGCCCGAGAGAGGAAAACAGATATTACTACTCGGAGTGTCTCCACTAAGAGAAGTCGGAATTGATTGAGATAATGGCCTTGGATGGTTGTTTCCTGCTCAAGTGGCTTCGCATGATAAGATGAATAATAGTTGTGAGCAATCCGATCAAGAATTCTTCGGCAATGATCATAACAAATCGGATTGATTTTCTACAGCTCGAAAACCAAATCCCGATGTTCGTGCTCGAGATTCTGTATGAGATATCCAAGGGTCCAAGGGAATTGGGTATGATCAATCTGGTACTGACTGTCTTCGACATGGGATTTAGAAGACCGCACATTGACATGATGCTTTTCTGCAAAATGGTCGATACTTAACACATATTGGATCTGCTTCATGACTAATTCACCCCCTTACCCTCTACATCAAGGGGAAGAGGATGACGTGCCAGAGTTAGAATTAGATTTAAAAAAAAACGAGTCACATGTCACTCTATCACACGACTCAACTAATAGACAACTATTTAACGCTAAGACGATAACTACACGCCAGTGAAAGCTCATCCATAGCGGAAAACCACTGTTGTCCACTATGGACAATTTGCTCGCCAAATTGATTAAGGTCATAACTCCCTCTATCGAGCTCGATTTTAAGCAATCTTATAGTCCACACGAAGCTTATTAGACATACTACAAAAGTCTTGACATGACCAACCCCGACCGACAACCGGAAACAAAAGAAATCAGCCCCTAAAGATCACTGTTCGCGCGGTATAGTACACGTACCTGACTTCAAAAACTCATTCCAGGATAACCACAATATCAATTCAAGATCCATCAAATTCCACAGCTTGATAACATCCTAAAGCATCATTCTTATTCAAAAACGTAGACAATTGACCATGCAAACGGACCCAGCAACTCAAATTCATCCAAAATGCATATTGGTGCCCTAAATCTGAAAATCACTTGAACAGGAGGAAAGAGAGGCATGTATGCTTACCGGATATTGCAAATCAGTACCCAAACTTGGCGAGAAAACGAGATTTGGAGCGTGATCTCATCTCTTCTCTTATTCCTTTTTCTTTCTTCTTTCTTCAATCTCTCCTCTTTCCCGTTTCTGCTCGTGTTCTTTGCCTCTTTGCAATTTTGTTCTCTTTTTTTTTATTATTATTATGTGGGTCTCACCATTTCTTTTTTACTTTGTCAAAAAGAAGAGAAATATCACGCATTAGCACTTCATCATTTTCGAAAGCGAAGCAACCAGAGAAGCCCGAACTAGAGGAAACTCCAGACAGATTAAAATAGAATAAAACATAATCAAGTTATAATCTTTGTCATTCAATCAGGACAACTCCTATACCTCAGGAATTATAAAACTAAGTAAACTTCACTTAGAACTAAAATGAATGAGAATCAAATCAATGTCCAACTATTTCCAAAATACGTGTGAGTAAGCGAGAATAGGATGGCGCTAAATGCGACGCAACATCAGGCGGAAGATTTCTCGAGCGAAGGTATTTTATGCTCTTGGTATTTTAAGTTTTGTCTAAAAATGGGTTTCTTGCCATCTAAATATATTTTCCTCCGTTTATCAAGATGAATATGTTACTGATTGGATGCTGTTGAAAAGATTGTTACAAGGGATACCAAGTAGAGGACTCAAGCTCGAGCTCCCGAGAGTTTTGCAGCGGAGAAGTCTCGGATATATTGAAATGCAAGGTCATGTTTTGTTTCGAAAACTAAAAATATGCCTCGGCAACATGTTGATATGCCTTTCCAATAGGGATTTCACAATTGAATAAACAGGCTTGAGGAAAAAGCATGATAACTAAGATGTTTATGCATTTCCATGAAACACGTACATATTGAATGAAAAACATAATTATGAATAATTGCTTTTGCAATCTTGAGGTTCTATTTTGTAAAACCATCATTAAAAAAAAACTTAGTATTAAAAATATTTGATTTGTTTACAACTTTGACATAGCTTAATTTTTTGGGATCCCTTTGCCAATTTTCCTCAACTACATTGGGATGCATCTTTGTTGAAGGAAATCAATGTACTTGGTTCTGGTCACTGCCATTGATGCTTGAGAGCTTCACTACATAGCCTTCATTGTTGATTGAATCATATGTATAATCGAGACACTAGGGAAATAACCACGATGGGAGACACAGGGGAGATGATTGCAATGGGAGACATAGGCGAGGACGCAACTAGAGAGGCGACGGAGGTGGATGTAGACTGGTCGCCAATCATTCGACGTCGGCTCATGCAAAGGCCGGGTCTTTTGACGCTCTCAGTTGGCAAGGCATGCATTCACCGGGTTCTGCGAAAATTCATTGATTTGCTTAGAATGCCTTATATCCCTCAGTATTGGGTTGATCGGTCCCTACCACAATCGACACGGAAACACGGCACTGATAGAATAGCACAAGCCAAGATACTTTGCTGCTCTAGTCGCATGAGCCGGGGTAAATGCAAATGAGTATTTCACTTTCGTCGCAGCCCGAGAGAGGAGATGAGAGATTACTACTCGGAGTGTCTCCAGCTAGAGAAGTCGGAATTGATTGAGATGATGGCCTTGGATGGTTGTTTCATGCTCGAGTGGCTTCTCATGAAAAGATGAATAATTGTCGTGAGCAATCCGATCAAGAATTCTCCGGCAATGATCATAACAATTATGATTGATTTTCTACGGCCCGAAAACCAAATCCCGATGTTCATGCTCGAGATTTTGTATGAGATATCCAAGGGTCCAAGGGCATTGGGTATGATCAATCTGGTGCTGACTGTCTTCGACATGGGATTTAGAAGATCGCACATTGACATGATACGGTACCGCAAAATGGTCGGTCCTCAACACATATTGGATCAGCTTCAAGACAACTTCACCCCCTTACCCTCTGCATCAAGGGGAAGTGGATGACGTGCCAGAGTTAGAATTAGATGAAAAACGAGTCACATGCCACTTTATCACACGACTCAACTAATAGACAACTATTTAACGCTTAAGACGATAACTACACGCCAGCGAAAACTCGTTCATAGCGAAAAACAACTGTTGTCCACTTTGGACAATTTGCTTGCCAAACTGATTAAGGTCATAACTCCCTCTATCGAGCTCGGTTTTATGCAATCTTATAGCTCACATGAAGCTTATTCGACATACTATAAAAGTCTTGACATGACCAATCCCGACCTACAATCGAAAAAAAAAAAGAAATCAGCCCCTAACGTTCACTGTTCGCGCGGTACAGTATACGTACCTGACTTCAAATACTTATTCCAGGAAAACCGTAATATCAATTCAAGATTCGTCATATTCCACAACTTCATAACATCCTAAAGCTTCATCCCTATTCAAAAACGTAGACAATTGACCATGCAAACGGACCCAGCAACTCAAATTCATCCAAAATACAAATTGGTGCCCTAAATCTAAAAACCACTTGAACAGGAGGAAAGAGAGGCGTGAGTGCTTATCGGATGTTACAAATCGGTACCCAAACTTGGCGAGACAACGAGATATGGAGCGTGATCTCGTCTCTTCTCTTATTCTTTTTTTTTCTTCTTTATTCAATCTCTTCTCTTTCCCGTTTCTGTTCGCGTTCTCTGCCTCTTTGCAATTTTGTTCTCTTTTTTATTATTATTATTTTATAATATGGGTCTCACCATTTTCTATTTGACTTTGTGAAAAAGAAAGAGAAATATTACGCATTAGCACTTCATTATTTCCGAAAGCGAAGCAACCAGAGAAGCCCGAACTAGAGGAAACTCCAGACATATTAAAATAGATTAAAACATAACCAAGTTATAATCTTAGTCATTCAATCAGGACAACGCGTATACCTCAGGGATTATAAAACTAAGTAAACTTCACTTAGAGCTAAAATGAATGAAAATCAAATCAATGTCCAATTATTTCCCAAATTCGTGTGAGTAAGCGAGAATAGGCTGGCGCAGAATGCGACGTAACGTTGAGCGGAAGATTTCTCAGGAATAATGTAATAAACAGAGGTATTACATGCTCTTGGTATTTTAAGTTTTGTCTAAACATGAGTTTCTTGCCATCTAAATATATTTTCCTCCGTATATCGAGATGAATATGTTACTGATTGGATGCTATTGAAAAGATTGTTACAAGGGATACCAAGTAGAGGACTCAAGCTTGAGCTCCCGAGATTTTTGCAGCGGAGAAGTCTCGGATAAATTGAAATGCAAGGTCATGTTTTGTTTCGGAAACTAAAAATATGCCCCGGCATAAATCTTCCATGTTGATATGCCTTTCCAATGGGGCTTTCACTATCGAATAAACAGGCTTGAGGAAAAAGCATGATAACTGTGATGTTTATGCATTTCCATGAAGCACGTACATGTTGAATGAAAAATATAATTATGAATAATTTCTTTTGAAATCTTAAGGTTCCTTTTTGCAGGACCATCATTAAAAAAAACTTAGTATTAAAAATATTGGATTTGTTTGTAATTTTGACATAGCTTAATTTTTTGGATCCCTTTGCCTATTTTCCTCAACTACATTGCGATGCATCTTTGTTGAAGGAAATCAGTGTACTTGGCTCTGGTCACTGCCATTGATGTTTGAGAGCTTCTCTACACAGCCTTCATTGTTCATCGAATCATATGGATAATCGAGACACTGGGGAAATAACCGTGATGGGAGACACTGGGGAGATGATTGCGATGGGAGACAAGGCGAGGAGACAGCTGGTGAGGCGACGGAGGTGGATGTACACTGGTCGCCGATCATTCGACGTCGGCTCATGCGAAGGTCGAGTCTTTTGACACCCTCAGTTGGCAAGGCATGCATTCATCGGGTTCCGCCAAAGTTCACTGATTTTCTTGGAATGCCTTATATCCCTCAGTATTGGTTTGATCGGCCCCCACCACAATCAACACGAAAGCACGGCAATGATAGAAGAGCACAAGCCAAGATACTTTGCTGCTCTAGTTGCATGAACCGGAGTAAATGCCAATGAGTATTTTACTTTCGTCGCAGCCCGAGAGAGAAGATCAGATATTAGTGCTCGAAGTGTCTCCAGCTAGATAAGTCGGAATTGATTGAGATGATGGCCTTGGATGGTTGTTTCATGCTTGAGTGGCTTCACATGATAAGATGAATAATAGTTGTGAGCAATCCGATCAAGAATTTTCGGGCAATGATCATAACAATTCTGATTGATTTTCTCCGGCAATGAGTCACATGCCACTCTATCACACGACTCAACTAATAGACAACTATTTAACGCAAAGACAATAACTACCCGCCAACGAAAGCTCGTCCATAGCGAAAAACCACTATTGTCCACTGTGGACAGTTTGCTCCCCAAATTGATTAAGGTCATAACTCCCTCTATCGAGCTCAGTTTTAAGCAATCTTATAGTCTACACGAAGCTTATTCGACATACTACAAAAGTCTTGACATGACCAACCCCGACCGAAAATCGAAAATAAAAGAAAACAGCCCCTCAATTTCACTGTTCGCGTGGTACAGTACACGTACTTGACTTCAAAAACCCATTCCAGGAAAACCGTAATATCAATTCAAGATCCGTCAAATTCCACAACTTCATAACATCCTAAATCTTCATCCTTATTCAAAAACGTAGACAATTGACCATGCAAAAGGTTTCAGCAACTCAAATTCAAGCAAAATGCAAATTGGTGCCCCAAATCTGAAAATCACTTGAACAGGAGGAAAGAGAGGCTTGAATGCTTACCAGATGTTGCAAATCGGTACCCAAACTTGGCGAGACAACGAGATATGGAGCGTGATCTCGTCTCTTCTCTTATTCCATCTTTTTTCTTCTTTCTTCAATCTCTTCTCTTTCCCGTTTCTACTCGCGTTATCTGCCTCTTTGCAATTCTGGTCACTGCCATTGATGCTTGAGAGGTTCTCTTCACCGCCTTCATGGTTTATTGAATCATATGGATAATCGAGACACTGGGGAAATAACCGTGATGAGGGACATTGGGGAGATGACTACGATGGGAGACATAGGCAATGAGGCAGCTAAAGAGACGACGGAGGTGGATATAGACTGGTGGCCGATCATTCGGCGACGGCTCATGCAAAGGGCGAGTCTTTTGACACTCTCATTTTGCAAAGATGCATTCACCGGGTTTCGCGAAAGTTGACTGATTTGCTTTGAATGCCTTATATCCCTCAGTATTGGGTTGATCGGTGTCGCGACCCGTCCGAAAGCGGACGCGGCTAATGGATTACCGATCGCGGGTCTTGGATCGGCGCGGGCCCTCCCAGGCCCATACCAAATCGCGGCGGGAGTATTTTTCAGAAGGATTCGACGATAAGAGTCGATCGCTTTCGACCTTAGTGTGGTCGTGGTGGCATGTGCAACTTGTGCATGCATTTGGAGTCGCCACCGGTCTTTCTTGGAGGGTAGACCGGAAACCTTACTGATCGATTGGGAGAGATCGATCAGTTCTACGGAACCAGAGTTTTTGGGTTCGGGGACTTGGTTACGCTGGTGTCGTTACCAACGCCCTTTCGGTACCTAACGCGAGTGATTTTCCTAACTAGGATTTCATGCAGGCGCAATTTTGGGTGAGGTAAGTCTGACTTTGCACATTAACCAGTTTAACATGCTCACATAATCATAATAAATAAATAGATGTCAATCACATAAACATCTATCCTACGTGGTGATCATGGAATTATGATTTAATGGGTCTCGAGCCAATGAGACCACATTTAATCATTTTAATATTTTAATAACGGAGAGCCGCTCTTCGCTTCTTCTTGGTTTCTTGAACTCTTCAAGAATTGGGCCCCAAAGAGCTCGCCGACTTAAAAGGCTCCCCCACGTAATCCTCGTAGCATTTACATCAACAATTGACTATGCTAAAAATAAAGATTACATGAAAAATAAAAGGAGTACGCAGCCTCCATTTAATAATTACAACCCCAAATATATAAATAATCATCATACATTCATATATACATCAATCACATTGATTAGGGATTTTTCCATGATCACCACCCTTCCACGTAAGTAATAAATTCACAATTTAAAACTTAGGAAGACACAATAAAAATTCTACGTTGAATCATATTCAGAATTTTTACGTAAAATAAGATAGCCATAAATTTTCGATTCAAAATTGATTTAGTCTCAATTTTTGCTACGTTGATTAATTTATCATATAAAAACAATCAACCTCCATTAGCCATGTAAGACGAACAATTCGTTAATACATATTGGCCATAGTATTGCAAAAATTGCAAAAATCAATTAAATGCACGAAAACGCCTAAGGATTGGCTCTGATACCACTGTTGGGATCCACGTAACACGTAGCGGAAATAAATAACAACCCATACATGTATCTCCAGAGGCGTACTTCGTGCATTTCAATCGAAAAAAAATCACAAAGCCTCAAAGGGAGTAAATAGATTACCTCTGGTAGCGTGCTTGAACGGAGGTGTCGGTTCGATGTTCTTCGATCTCAGCCTCCACAAGTGTTAGGCATCTAGTTCGGACGCACCACCAATTGACGAACGGGGAGACGACTAATAACTCCACAACAATTGTGCTAGCAATATGCGGAATCAATATTCCGAACTTAGTATATTTTGCTCACTCAAGATGATGAGAATATAGAGTGTTTGTGTTCTTCTCTCTAAGCTCTCAAAAATTTGCACACTCTACAAAATGTCTCCCCCTTCCAACCTCAAAACTCTTGCCATCCTTTTATAGCCAAAAATTCCTTCCAATAAATTGTATTATAAAATAGCACTCACAAATAATAAATACTTTCTAAAAATAGCACTCACAAATAAATGACATTTAAAAATAGCACTAACAATAGCACTCACAATTTATAATACAAAAATGCTATTTAAAAATAGCACTAACAAAGGTGTTAAAAATAATAACCATTATTATTATTACAAGAGTTAAAGAAGTTACCAAACAGTATAAATACGTATAACGTATAAATACATATGCCGTATAAATACGTAGAGCATACATATACATCCAAACGACCAAATTAGCCTGAATTGAGGCCGCCAATGGATTGGGCATGATGAAAATTATGGGTAGAGGTGTTGAATTTTAATGGGTATGCCCGTGCGAAATTCAAGATCCGTGAAACCGAGGACTAAATTGAAAGATTTTTATGCAATTAAGCCCTTTTGGTTAAAATTGATCAAATTGGAGGGCCAATTGACCTAATTGCACTTCAAGACTTTAAAATCCAATGTCATAGCTTATAAAAAGTGGAAATCGAAAATTAAAAGACTTGAAAATGAATTTTTGGGCTCGGTTCGGGTTTATGTTTGTTAAGGAACATAGTGACCCGAGCCGAATTTTTAAGATTTAAAGTGACACACTTGAAGAGAAAATTAAAACAAAATTATTGAATATTTTTGTGTATTTTTCTGACCACGAATGGTATTTTTATGATTTTTTGGGTATTTTTAATAATTAAATAAATTCAAAAAATATTAAAAAAAACCAAAAAATATTTTTTGTTCAAAATTGGTTCCTAAGGCTAAGCCAAGGCTTCCAAAGTTGATTTTGTGATTTTATGACCTTTTTTGATATTTTTAATTAATTTTAAAAATAAAAATCGCAATAACAGATGGTCAAAAATCAGGTGTCAACAGCTGCCCCTCTTTGAGAGTGAGCTCGCAGAGGTTGCTTTCAAAGACAAGACGGCACCTGATTCCTAACCGACTCAACGGGGAAAATGAAAAAGAAATGCTATGACATCGGATCCTTAAGGCTCTTGATAAAAGCTCAAATTAATCCCCAGTTTACTCTAACAATTTGAACATGGGCCGGAGTGAGAGAGGCTTACCTGAAGCTCACCTGTCGGATGCTGCCGGTTGCGATAACTTTCAAGAAGATACCTAGGACTCGTCATTGAGAATATCCTAGGGAAATTAAGCTCTGACCCGTATGGTAGGTCATACCATTATTGGATTCCTAACTGGCAGGAACCTAAGGAAGGCGCATCTCACGCTTGAGGATTTGCCAGAGATTTTAATCCATATGGTTGATCGGACCTTTGTGTTGATCCTTAAGGCGGTATCTACCTCGTGTTGACCCTTATGGCGGTATCTACCAATAAGTTGACCCTTGAGGCGGTTTCTACCTTGGTTTGACCCTTCAGGCGGTTTCTACCATTAGTTGACCCTTCAGGCGGTATCTACCTTGCGTTGACCCTTCAGGCGGTTTCTACCATTATGTTGACCCTTCAGGCGGTTTCTACCTTTGATTGACCCTTCAGGCGGTTTCTACCTTTGATTGACCCTTCAGGCGGTATCTACCTTGAGTTGACCCTTCAGGCGGTATCTACCTTTGATTGACCCTTCAGGCGGTATCTACCTTTGTTTTGACTTTGAAAAGGGGTCTCATGACGAGGGTTCTCCACGTCCGATGAGACTGCCTAAATTTTGAAAAGGGGTCTCATGACGAGGGTTCTCCACGTCCGATGACCTAAATTTTAAAAAGGGGTCTCATGACGAGGGTTCTCCACGTCCGATGAGACTGCCTAAATTTTAAAGAGGGGTCTCATGACGAGGGTTCTCCACGTCCGATGAGATTTCCTGAACTTTGAAAAGGGGTCTCATGACGAGGGTTCTCCACGTCCGATGAGACTGCCTAAATTTTGAAAAGGGGTCTCATGACGAGGGTTCTCCACGTCCGATGAGACTACTTGAATTTGAAAAGGGCCCTATCCTCGCCCCTTCTTTTGAAAGATCCCGAAATTTGTCGGGAATTCAGTTTTTTTGAAGCTGTGAAAGATTTCATTTTGACAAAGCTTCACTTGAGTCTGTTGAGGCGACATTCTGGGAGCTGGGTTCTCTAGGTATCCTGCAGAAGTTTGAGCTTGAAAGATTTTTCTTCACCAAGAAAACGTTAGTAATCTTTGGGAAGACCACGGCTGTCCACTTTGACAAAACCGTATGATTTAAGTTTTAATCGTGAAATGTGCATTTTGATGCCGGAGGTTATCCAAAGCATTCTTGCAACAAGCAAATGTGATCACAAATCCCTTGCGCGGAAAATCTGGATCCAACAATTTGAAACTTCCAAAAAGAGTTTGTTCAAAACATCAATTGGAATATTTCTTGACAAGGAGGTCTTCTCACCTGTTTTGCGATAGTGGTTTTTTATAGGGGATGCACTCAATTCCCTACTAACCTGTGCCTAGGTTTTAGGCTCATTCGCAGCGCATACATTTTGATCGGTCGGGAGGTCTTCCACGGGACCGTAATGTTAGGCTTGGATATTGGTTTTCAAGGGGGACCCGCTTTGGAGTCGAGGCCATTGAACGAAAGTTTTCACCATCTGCTCCGGGTTTACAAGTCAAGAACCCTGCAAAATGAGAAAGAAATAGTCTTGCTCGTACTTCTTCGAGCTAAGCTATATGTTAACCCAAGTGTCTTAGTCAGAGAAGACTGTTTCGGGGTTGTAACATTGGTAGGATTGGGGACCGAAAAAAGCTTGTTTTTGGCCCAGAATTCATGAGGGGTTTGACATTGGTGATCATTGCAAATTTACCACCTGCCCTTTCCTCTCTGTATCTTCAATTTTTGAGGCGTGCAACAGCTTTTGAGGTGTGCACGAATCCTTTAGAGAGCGTCTCTGGTTGCATTAAGGGATTGACAACTCTGTCTGCGTCTTTCTTCCACGCTTGACATCATTTGGAGGAGCAGTCTTTTTGATCTGACTCCTTTAGAAATTTTCTCTTCCCAACTAGGTTTCATTGGGGATCACTCAAACAGTTTATGTGAGCGTCGGCCTTGCTTTTACCAGGCACTTTGCTTTTTCTTTTCTGATGCTGGGATTTTTTTATTCATTTTTGAAATCTCACTTTTTCTCATCTTCATGGGATCATGTTAGACATATAGTCTAAACATGTTTTAAATATCAGTCCGGGAATTCTCTTCATAATCCCTGGGTCTTGAACTCTTCTGTTTCTGAAGTGATGCTGCATCCATCTTGAAATGTGCAATGATCACCAATGGGTTCATGAAACGAATTTGCAGGCTCAACTTGGCTGTGCAAAGGATATGGTGTGTGGGATAGAGAAGTGAATGCTTCTCGTCATCCTATGGCATTTGGATTACCATATAAGCAACACACAAAGATTAATGTTAGTCCGAACAAGAAAATTTCTAACCATTTTCTCCTGATGTTGCTGGACTCACCTCCATTTTGCCCCGATGTGGGGTGATTCTTGACAGGGTTAAGAATGAAAACCGCCGTTCAAAGGGGTTATCAACGGTCACCTGTAGTGTTTGGGGGATATGAAACGAACGCCTCCGTCGTCCCAACCCATGTAATCATTGCGAATGGTCCCTACTTCCGTAGGTCTAGATTTTGTTGTCTTATCCGCTCCACTTCTCTCTTAAGTGTGTATAGGACGTGTTTGGACTAGGTTTTGCCTCTCGTCTTTTGAGAAAACGTCCTTTTGAAAGTTTTAAACAACTTTTGATTGAAAAAAAATATTTTTTTGTTTTCTCCAAAAAATTTTACCTGTCAAAGGGATTTTATGGTGCACCATGCATGTTCTTATTCACGTTCAGACAACCTCCTGTTTTAAAACATGAATGCCAATGAAGTTTGAATTCTATGTCTTTTCTAGACATTAGACTCTGAAAGCTTTTCTTTTTATTTAACACCTTCAATGGATTGGGGAAAGGGATACTTACCTGTCCCCCGCGGCTGGAGATCCTGAAAATGCGGAAGAAACATGTTATTGTACGTTCACGAATTTTTCAAAAAATTAGAACGATACAATTTACCCTTGGTCATGTATTCTAACGGGTAATACATGGGATGTGAAAACCTGTTCGTCTGTAAGGCGATTCCCCTGTCAAGGATAAATAACGAGTATCAATTCATATTCTCAAATTCAAGACAAATTGGAACGATACAACTTTACTCTTGGTTCTCATCCCGTTCTGATATTGCGTATTGATATGAACAACATCTATCAAATCCGCCTATCCATTCTTGGAGTGTTTGCAACATCAATGGTTCATCTGCCCCCAGTTAGGCAACGTCTGTTCTGTTATTCGAACAAATGGCTCCTTGAGTGATTTATCCACGTTTATCACCTGAGAAGGGAAAGAAATGAGACATTACTTCGGTATTCGATTGAAGATCGTTTAGGAACGATACATCGTTTTACCAAATAGGTGGCTTCGCGGCCAAACGTATTTCGTATTGAAGGGGTAGATCCCATTATACTCCGTGGGTGATAGTCATTGTTCGGGGAACTTGCTCCACGGATTAAGCGATTAATCCACGGCCCTCGGCTTGAAGATGCTCAAAGGGTGATGTTGACACTCACGCGCAATTAGTTCTAGACATTAATGAAAGATGTTCCCGTGGGAACCTTACAATGCGATCAACAACATATTCAATAGGAGTGTTCCACCCCTTTCGTCTAAGCATTTTTCATCGAGTAACCATGCCTTGCATCAGACG
This sequence comes from Rhodomyrtus psidioides, assembly GCA_021437785.1. Taxonomy (NCBI): domain Eukaryota; kingdom Viridiplantae; phylum Streptophyta; class Magnoliopsida; order Myrtales; family Myrtaceae; genus Rhodomyrtus; species Rhodomyrtus psidioides. Next base: position 2,253,139 of record JAILYB010000103.1, on the reverse strand, counting down.
TTTGGTCACCTGCCTTGCGTCACCACTGCGATGGCCCTCCGGCTCCAAATTGATCGAGCCAAAGATTGAACTCATCGCCAAGGAAATTGCACGGGTCTTCGAGCCATTGATGTTCAAGTTGGGTATCAACAATTGTTGGGGGCAGATTTCCTTCATCGCCTTCATTGTGAGGAACTGGAGTCTTTGAGCTGGAACCTTCATCATTGCCCTGTTGGGGTCGAGACATACATTCCTGAAGAGTATTGATCCAAGTGTCCAGCTCCTCCTCAAGGAAATCGCCTGTTCTTTCTAGCCTTTGGTGCCCAGATTGGCTGTCGTCGACTGCAGGCGAGGGATTCCTCTCTTTGCTCTCGCCGTGAGCAACTTGACCCATCGAATTGGAACTTCCTCCAATGACCGGCAGGTTTATATGTGCACTCTCTACCAATGCCAGATCCGCTTCAGGGACAGCATTAATGACCGAATCGCGCTCAAACTGAGGAATCCCTATGTGCTGGAACTGCGGTATATACTCTTGAGGAGTATTGAGATAGCTCGGCGGAGCATTCTGATTTGGGTTAGAGGAGTCGCTGACACGACTGCTGGTCCCGTCATTGCTGAAACACGGTTGGGTGCTCTCGGCTCTCCAATCATCGTGGTTGTAACTCTGCCCGGCACTTGAGCTCCAACTGGCTTTATGATGGTTTAACGCTATCCTTCCATCCCTTAGCAATCTCCTATAGTACTTGAGGTGAGACTCGACGTTAATTCTAGAGAGCCCCGGCACATTCATAATCTCGAGTATGCGTAGTGGGCTAGCCGAATCAACTCCCAGCTCTCGAATTGCATCAACAAATTTGGTGTGAAGTTCATAGGTCCAGTAAAACCTTGTTCTCTTATCACCCAAAATATCGTCAATACTTCGGTAGCTATTCTCTACGAGATCTAGTCGTTTCAAAAGTTGTCCAGGGAGGGACTCACCGACTTTGGATTGGCTGGCTGTGACAGCGAGTTCGTCATTGAGAGAACTCCCCCTGTGATGATTCATATCCCATTTCTCAGAGGATGTTGGTGTTGATCCTATGGTGTTGACTTGCTCATGCAGATCTCCGGCGATATCTGGTTGTGTCGGAAAATGCTGTGGAGAATACGGTAACAGCTGAGCGTTATTCGTCAACAGGGACGGTTCATCGAGGAACACCTCGCCGAGGACAACAGGATTACCACAATTAAGGCAGGTGGCCTTGGTCAGAGCTTCCTTATATCTCGCGCTTTCAGCTTGAAGCTTCTCATTCTCCTCCTTCAGGACCAGTAACTCATGGTCTGCGTATTGCTGTTTCACCCGGGTTCGTTTGTTGGCGAACCAAAACTTGACCTTCGAAAGCTCCAATCCTATTTTTCGGCTCAACTCCATTTTCTGTTGTCTGCTTGGAGTGGGGCATTCATTGAAGAAAGCTTCGAGCTCTCGGATTTGGCCTGGAGTGTGGCGTTGTAGTTGCTTCCTTTTCCGACTCTGGTCATCATTGTATACTCCTTCTTCGTAGCTGAAACCTAGAATTTCATCGCTGGAGGAGTCAGTCTCTATGGCCTTCGAGCAGGATTCAGCTCCAGGATCTTCAAAGTCTCCCAGCAGTTCGTGCTCAGAAATGTCCAGGTCGGGCGTTTCTAGCAGATGGGAATAACTTTTAAACATGATGGATCGGGGTATCTCGGGCTGATCTAGTTCACTCAGCTTTCTCAATTCGCTCTTACGTGTTTGCTCACTCTAGAAATTTTCTCAAGTGATTGTGTGTGTCCTGGAACCATCCTTCAGGCTGCATATGAAGACCAGCAAGCAAGCGCTCCTCCCGAGATCCTGCAATTACTCATCGTCTGTATTCCCCTTTCTTTTTCCTCGTGATAGGATCACAAACTCTCTTGCATTGATTCGGTTTCATCGAGTATTGCGCTCGTCCCCTAGTTCAGTCTTCAAAGTGGTGGGTCTACAATCTTTCGGCGCCTTTTATGATTTGCTAGGCCCGAGAACGTGGGGAGCAGCGGTGGACCCGCAATTAATGACTCCGTTTAATTCATTTAGCTCCATGGGAATTAACGCTATGATCTTCTCTCAACCCCTTTTCATCGTTCAAACGAAAGTGACATTTTCCCTGTGCATGCTGTTACTCTTCATTTCAGCATCCCGGGCGCTTGGTGAGGAATGAGTTCGTGGCCACTCAAAATTTTAAAGACCGTCTCTGGTTTCAGACTTAATCTAACAAGGGATCATCACAACTGAGCATGACGATGTTCGTCGATAGCGTTGGTTTAACTATAGTCATTAAAGAAAAATGTTCCCGTAGGAACTTTACAACGATAAAATGAGTGATCTACTCGTGAACATGTTCTTCTTTCTATGGGTGTTCGTAGTGACCGACCCATCGTGCCCCGAGTCAGGTGCTAGATCATGGCTGTCCAAGCATGCCAGCTTCCCACTGATTGAACAAGGCATCGAGCCCCTCATCGAAGAAATCGTCTGTCGTGGGTTGACCAGCGGCAGGCAGAGCACCAGCCGACTGCTGCTCGAATGGAGGAGTTCGCACTCGCTGTACTTGTGACACGCGCTCTTGAGAAATGTTGAAATGGCCCGGGAGGACATTCTGATCAGCTTTCAGTTTGCCGGTGGTCGGGTTGCTAGCTTGATTGATGCTTAGATTTGGCCGGGTATCTCTTGATGCCTGAGCATTACAATGGCGGTCGCCCCTAGCTTTTGAGCTCGAGACGGATTCCTCCCGGTTTAGCTCCGCTCGACGTTGTTTTAATAGCTTTCTGTAGGCAGCAAGGTGATTCCTGACCAGCTCCTTACTAAGCCCCGGTACATTCATGGCCTTAAATATGCGCGTCGGAGTTGCTGAGTCGATCCCCATTTGGTGAACCACGTCTAGGAATCTGGAATGCAATTCAGGGGGCCAAGCGAACCTCCTCTTATCGTGGCCCAAAATTGCATCGATGGCTTGACGACTGATTAACTCATCTCCAGCAGGACCCGACCCTATCGAAAATTGTTGTGCATGAGGCTGATATGCTTTGAGCTGGTCGGCGGTAACATCCAGCTCCTTGAAACTGTAACTCCAATCAAAGCGATGCAAATCCCATCCCCCAGGAGGCATTTGTATCATCTTCGTAGGATCATCCTGCTCATGCGTGACTCCGGCAAAATCTGGTTGAGCAGGAGATGCCCCGAGGGAGTAGGGTGGTAAATGAACGTCTTCAATCATCGCGTGAGGCTTATCGGGGAATATCTTACCGAGGGCGACGAGGTTATCGCAATGAGGGCAAACGGTAATATTGAGAGCTTTTTCATACCTCATGTTTTCTGTTCGCAGCTTTTGGTTTTCTTCCTTTAAAATCTCGACCACCTGACGTTTGCGTTGAGCCTTCGATTTGGATCTCCTATTTTGAAACCAAAACTGGATCCTCGACTGATTAATCCCCAACTCCCGGCTCAATTCAATTCTCCACTTCTTTTTCATGTAATGGCTTTTACTGAAAAGGGTTTCCAGCATTTGGGTTTCCTCCTGAGAGTATTGGTGAGGACGTCTTCTTTTCCCGAGTTGAACATCGTGGATGTCGTTGTCGTCGTCGCCGTGATCTTGATTTCCGTTGCCAGAAGTGTTGGGCTCCATGGTTTTGGCGTTAGACTTGATCTTGGAATCTTCGAGATCCCTCTGTAGTTCAATTTCTGAGATTTTTGAGTCAGTCTCCTCTAGCAGTTGACAATAACCTCTTAAATATGTTGGATTGAGAAATGTTTGATTGGTTCTTGCCCACTCAGAGTTCTCCACTCTCTCATGTATGCTCACTCCCTATAAAGTTTTCTTCGAGTGACTTCGTATGTTCAGGAGACGCTCTTCAAGCATCATTAGGCAAACGTTCCCCTTCAAGACTTTGAATTTCTCGCTTAGCTTTTCAATCGTGATGGGACTGCCAAATCCTGTTAGGGCTCTCTTCGATAGTTGCGCTTACCTCCCACCTAACTCTAATAATGGTGATCCCGACAAATCTTTTACATCTTTTAATTGATGAGCCGGAAATCGCGGACCGAAACGAATCCAATGGTTCTCGTGAGGGGACCTCCTGCTTTACCCCCTAACTGGGCTCCACCGGCATTATTACTGAGACCCTTCATCATCCCCGAGTTGCTATAAAATGAGGAATTAATGTATGGAAGGTTAACGTTCTCGCATAATCAGCTTCTTCCTTCTAATCTCTCTGTCAAACTCGTCTTATTCTCAAGCCAACCCAACGCAAATGGCCTCCTCTCCCGTACGCACTTTTTCAACTGATGTCTTGTCCCAGTGGGAAAAGCTTTATAACCTACTGGGTCGCGGTTACGCACACATAACCGATCATTCTGCGACCGAGGATGAAATCTGTGTCCTGCTCGAGGACCTTGATACCACTTCTCTCGAAGGTACTACACTGGGGAGGGAATATAGAATTTTCCCGACTCTCTTTGCACACTCCTTAGAGGCCTACCGTGCTGCTAATCGGGAGGTTCTCGTGGCTCGCGTCTTGCGAGCTCGTTATGAGGATCGATCTGATCATTTGGTGCTGACCAACTATCTGGCCGATAGTTACAAAAAGGCCGTCGAGTTTGCTAATGAGCGGGTCGCGACGTTGCTTCGCGAGAGGAGAAATCTGGTGGAGCAATTGGCCCTATCCCTGACCACCGGCGAGCATGACCGCCGCAATGTCCTGTTGAGGCTTCAGAGCGACTGGCAGGAAGAACGGCTCGACAAAATAACCGCGGACATAGCTCGCGGGAATGGACTGGTTCGAGACCTGGAAACAATCGCCGAAGAACATGAGGCCAAGGTCGCCGAAGTTAAGGGAGAATGCAAAAGTCTTCTCCTCAGGCTTGCCGACCATGACATGCGGAGTTGGGAGTATGAGCAGAGCATTAATAACATGGAGGGTCAGTTGGGCTCCTTCGTGTCGTTAATTAGGGCTCACTTCGGCTTTACTTTTCTACCCCGAATTGTATGACCTGCTTTTGAAAACCCTCCACTGAGCAAAATAAATGAGAACTCTTGTGTGTGTGTTTTAACTTCTGTATGGTTCATTTCTTCGAGCATCCGAACATCTTCAACTTGGGTGAGCCGAACCATAATATCAGTAAGCCGAGCAAATATGTCCTGATTTTATAACTCGCTCATGATCAGATGAGATAATAGCCTTAGACTTGTCCAGGAAAAGATTTCTCTCTATTACCTATTTTTTTTACCTGCAAATAAAAAGACAGAATCAGAAGGAATAATTTGAAAAAGAAATCAAAAACCCCTTTCAATCCTATGCTTGCCCATGATTAATAAGGACAAGAACTTTTACAAGGGTTTTAATCTTGCGCGAAAAGTTTTTATCAATATTCCTCGAAAGAAAGCATACTATTGAAAGGAATGTAATTCACAATAATCGCTTTTGATCAATTTCGAGAGGAACGAATTACTCAAAAGTGCGAGGCATAATAACGTGTTTTAAATTTAATTGAAGATACGGCATCCAAATCAAGGCCGTTTTGTTAAGAACGAGAGTAATTTGGACATCTATCTCGTCATTAAATTCAAAACAACGCCGATATTCTCGATCAATTATCGTGGATTACCAGCGACGTAAAACATGCATGGACCAATTCAAGTGTATAATTCCTTCTAGCGAAATTGGGGTTGGATTACCCTATATGACCAAAAAGGTCGTGCAAGATTTCCAATTTTAATTTTCTCTAAAGGAATTATAAACTTGACTTGGGAGTATTCGGATGATTAGAGAAAATGCCACTATCACATTCCCATGACCTGTCAAAAGAAATACAACCAAGTTCCATCTAAATGTATACACCAATAGATCCCTAATACAATCACTCTAAGGGGTGAGATAGAGAAAGCCTCGATAAAAGTAAACCCTATACAAGAGGACTAGCAATGGAAAATGAAACAAAGGAATGTGATCCTAACGTTTAAGGATGCCCCAAGTTCGATCTGTGACTTCCGGATCACTTGCCCCAACTCGTCATCTTCATTGGACGATATCTCAATAATGTCCATAGTAGGCTCCTTTGTTGCTCACTCGGTGCTTGTCATGGGATATCATCCTCTTCGTCTTCTATCAAGGACGTTTGGGAAAAACACACGCATCTATCCTTGAAATGGCATTTAATCTAATCACCAGAATGCAATGAATGAAATGCCTATATTTATATGAACTGTAATAGATTCGAGGTATAGAGAGTCTTACCAACCAAACTCGTCGACTTATGTGCGGTTTTAGGTGTACCAACCGCCCAAAGACATGCGCATGAGACAAGTTATGGTGAACTTCTAAAAACCAGAGGGTTTGGCACCTAAGGTTAAGGTTCCCACTTCGAGTTCTAGAAAGAGCCGATTCCATTGCACAGCTATCGTTGCATTGGGACTCGATCCATAGTTCGAAGCGAGCGGAATTGAAAAGTGGATTACCCCGCGTTTTTCCTCACGGAGATTCCATTTTCAATTCCTTCTATTGTGTTCCTATAGGCGACGCCTGGGGTTTTAGGCGCGGTTGTGTGTGTCCACGTGTTGTGATCATCACAATGCAATTCATGCATAGCAGTTTATCAATCAGCACTTCAAATCATCCACACAACATACATTCCTACGCCCAACCTGCATAAGACAATGTTAATCACGGACTACACCCCTTATTTCTCCAATCTGCAAAAACATATAACACCTATCGTAAGCGGACTTACCTCACCTTCACGAGCGCCTGCATGGTTAGAAAAATCACTCAGCGTTTTAATTACGGCCTAAGTCCACTTGGGGTCTAGAACCATAGGTTCTAGAACACAGTGTCCCCAGTGGAGTCGCCAGCTGTCGCGACCCGTCCGAAAGCGGACGCGGCTAATGGATTACCGATCGCGGGTCTTGGATCGGCGCGGGCCCTCCCAGGCCCATACCAAATCGCGGCGGGAGTATTTTTCAGAAGGATTCGACGATAAGAGTCGATCGCTTTCGACCTTAGTGTGGTCGTGGTGGCATGTGCAACTTGTGCATGCATTTGGAGTCGCCACCGGTCTTTCTTGGAGGGTAGACCGGAAACCTTACTGATCGATTGGGAGAGATCGATCAGTTCTACGGAACCAGAGTTTTTGGGTTCGGGGACTTGGTTACGCTGGTGTCGTTACCAACGCCCTTTCGGTACCTAACGCGAGTGATTTTCCTAACTAGGATTTCATGCAGGCGCAATTTTGGGTGAGGTAAGTCTGACTTTGCACATTAACCAGTTTAACATGCTCACATAATCATAATAAATAAATAGATGTCAATCACATAAACATCTATCCTACGTGGTGATCATGGAATTATGATTTAATGGGTCTCGAGCCAATGAGACCACATTTAATCATTTTAATATTTTAATAACGGAGAGCCGCTCTTCGCTTCTTCTTGGTTTCTTGAACTCTTCAAGAATTGGGCCCCAAAGAGCTCGCCGACTTAAAAGGCTCCCCCACGTAATCCTCGTAGCATTTACATCAACAATTGACTATGCTAAAAATAAAGATTACATGAAAAATAAAAGGAGTACGCAGCCTCCATTTAATAATTACAACCCCAAATATATAAATAATCATCATACATTCATATATACATCAATCACATTGATTAGGGATTTTTCCATGATCACCACCCTTCCACGTAAGTAATAAATTCACAATTTAAAACTTAGGAAGACACAATAAAAATTCTACGTTGAATCATATTCAGAATTTTTACGTAAAATAAGATAGCCATAAATTTTCGATTCAAAATTGATTTAGTCTCAATTTTTGCTACGTTGATTAATTTATCATATAAAAACAATCAACCTCCATTAGCCATGTAAGACGAACAATTCGTTAATACATATTGGCCATAGTATTGCAAAAATTGCAAAAATCAATTAAATGCACGAAAACGCCTAAGGATTGGCTCTGATACCACTGTTGGGATCCACGTAACACGTAGCGGAAATAAATAACAACCCATACATGTATCTCCAGAGGCGTACTTCGTGCATTTCAATCGAAAAAAAATCACAAAGCCTCAAAGGGAGTAAATAGATTACCTCTGGTAGCGTGCTTGAACGGAGGTGTCGGTTCGATGTTCTTCGATCTCAGCCTCCACAAGTGTTAGGCATCTAGTTCGGACGCACCACCAATTGACGAACGGGGAGACGACTAATAACTCCACAACAATTGTGCTAGCAATATGCGGAATCAATATTCCGAACTTAGTATATTTTGCTCACTCAAGATGATGAGAATATAGAGTGTTTGTGTTCTTCTCTCTAAGCTCTCAAAAATTTGCACACTCTACAAAATGTCTCCCCCTTCCAACCTCAAAACTCTTGCCATCCTTTTATAGCCAAAAATTCCTTCCAATAAATTGTATTATAAAATAGCACTCACAAATAATAAATACTTTCTAAAAATAGCACTCACAAATAAATGACATTTAAAAATAGCACTAACAATAGCACTCACAATTTATAATACAAAAATGCTATTTAAAAATAGCACTAACAAAGGTGTTAAAAATAATAACCATTATTATTATTACAAGAGTTAAAGAAGTTACCAAACAGTATAAATACGTATAACGTATAAATACATATGCCGTATAAATACGTAGAGCATACATATACATCCAAACGACCAAATTAGCCTGAATTGAGGCCGCCAATGGATTGGGCATGATGAAAATTATGGGTAGAGGTGTTGAATTTTAATGGGTATGCCCGTGCGAAATTCAAGATCCGTGAAACCGAGGACTAAATTGAAAGATTTTTATGCAATTAAGCCCTTTTGGTTAAAATTGATCAAATTGGAGGGCCAATTGACCTAATTGCACTTCAAGACTTTAAAATCCAATGTCATAGCTTATAAAAAGTGGAAATCGAAAATTAAAAGACTTGAAAATGAATTTTTGGGCTCGGTTCGGGTTTATGTTTGTTAAGGAACATAGTGACCCGAGCCGAATTTTTAAGATTTAAAGTGACACACTTGAAGAGAAAATTAAAACAAAATTATTGAATATTTTTGTGTATTTTTCTGACCACGAATGGTATTTTTATGATTTTTTTGGGTATTTTTAATAATTAAATAAATTCAAAAAATATTAAAAAAAACCAAAAAATATTTTTTGTTCAAAATTGGTTCCTAAGGCTAAGCCAAGGCTTCCAAAGTTGATTTTGTGATTTTATGACCTTTTTTGATATTTTTAATTAATTTTAAAAATAAAAATCGCAATAACAGATGGTCAAAAATCAGGTGTCAACAATCGGCCCATACCACAATCGACACGGAAGCATGACACTAATAGAAGAGCACAAGCCAAGATACTTTGCTGCTCTAGTCGCATGAACCGGAGTAAATGCCAATGTATATTTCACTTTCATCGCAGCCCGAGAGAGGAGATAAGAGATTACTACTCGGAGTGTCACCTGCTAGAGAAGTCGGAATTGTTTGAGATGATGGCCTTGGATGGTTGTTTCATGCTCGAGTGGCTTCGCATGATAAGATGAATAATAGTTGTGAGCAATCCGATCAAGAATTCTCCGGCAATAATCATAACAATTCTGATTGATTTTCTACGGCTCGAAAACCAAATCCCGGTGTTCGTGCTCGAGATTCTGTATGAGAAATCCAAGGGTCCAAGGGAATTGGGTATGATCAAACTGGTGCTTACTATCTCCGACATGGGATTTAGAAGGCCGCACATTGACATGATGCAGTACAGCAAAATGGTCGATACTCAACACATAGTGGATCTGCTTCACGACTATTTCACCCCCTTACCCTCGGCATCAAGGGAAAGAGAATGACGTGCCAAAGTTAGAATTAGATAATAATAATAAAAAAAGAGTCACATGCCACCTTATCACACGACTCAACTAATAAACAACTATATAACGCTAAAGACGATAACTACACTCCAGTGAAAGCTCGTCCATAGCGAAAAAACACTGTTGTCCGATGTGGATAGTTTGCTCGTCAAATTGATTAAGGTCATAACTCACTCTATCGAGCTCCGTTTTAAACAATCTTTATAGTCCACAGAAAGCTTATTCGACATAATACAAAAGTCTTGACATGACCAACCCCAACCGACAACCGAAAACAAAAAAAAATCAGCCCCTCAAGTTCACTGTTCGCGCGGTACAGTACACCTACCTGACTTCAAAAACTCATTACATGAAAATCGTAATTCCTTGAACATGAGGAAAGAGAGTCGTGAGTGCTTACCAGATGTTGCAATTCGGTACCCAAACTTAGCGAGACAATGGGATATAGAGCGTGACCTCGTCTCTTCTCTAATTCCTTTTTTTTCTTCTTTCTTCAATCTCTTCTTTTTTTTCGTTTCTACTCGCGTTTTCTGCCTCTTTGTAATTCTGGTCACTGCCATTGATGCGTGAGAGCTTCTCTTCACCGCCTTAATTGTTCATTGAATCATATGGATAATCGAGACATTGGGGAAATAACCTTGATGGGAGACACTGGGGAGATGCCTACGATGGGAGACATAGGCGATGAGGCAGCTAGAGAGGCGACGGAGGTGGATGTAGATTGGTTGCCAATCATTCGACGTCGGCTCATGCAAAGGCCGAGTATTTTGACACTCTCAGTTAGCAAGGCATGCATTCACCGGATTTCGCGAAAGTTGACTGATTTGCTTGGAATGCCTTATATCCCTCAGTATTGGGTTGATCGGCCCCTACCACAATCGACACGAAAGCACGGCACTGATAGAAGAGCACAAGCCAAGATACTTTGCTGCTCTAGTTGCATGAACCGGAGTAAATGCCAATGTGTATTTCACTTTCGTCGCAGCCCGAGAGAGGAGATCTGAGATTACTACTCGGAGTGTCTCCAACTAGAGAAATCGAAATTGATTTAGATGATGGCCTTGGATGGTTGTTTCATGCTCGAGTGGCTTCGCATGATAAGATGAATAATAGTTGTGAACAATCCGATTAAGAATTCTCCGGCAATGATCATAACAATTCTGATTGATTTTCTACGACTCGAAAACCAAATCCAGGTGTCCGTGCTCGAGATACTGTATGAGATATCCAAGGTTCGAAAGGAATTGGGTGTGATCAATCTTGTGCTGACAGTCTCCGACATGGATTTAGAAGACCGCACATTGACATGATGCAGTACCGCAAATTGGTCGATACTAAACACATAGTGGATCTGCTTCATGACTACTTCACCCCCTTACCCTCTACATTAATGGGAAAAGGACGACGTGCCAGAGTTAGAATTAGAAAAAACAATGAGTAACATGCCACTCTATCACATGACTCAACTAATAGACAACTATTTAACGCTAAAGACGATAACAACACGCCAGTGAAAGCTCATCCATAGCGGAAAACCACTGTTGTCCGCTATGTACAATTTGCTCGCCAAATTGATTATGGTCATAACTCCCTCTATCGAGCTCGGTTTGAAGCAATCACATCGTCCACACGAAACTTATTCGGCATAATACAAAAGTCTTGACATGACCAACCCCGACCGAGAACCGAAAACAAAAGAAATCGGCCCCTCTAGTTCACTATTCACGCGGTACACCTAACATCAAAAACTCATTTTAGGAAAACCATAATATCAATTCAAGATCCGTCAAATTCTACAGTTTCATAACATCCTAAAGCTTCATCCTTATTAAAAAACGTAGACAATTGACCATGCAAACGGACCCATCAACTCAAATTCATCCAAAATGCAAATTGGTGCCCTAAATCTAAAATCACTTGAACATGAGGAAAGAAAGTCGTGAGTGCTTACAGGATGTTGCAAATCGGTACCCAAACTTAGCGAGACAATGAGATATAGAGCGTGACCTCGTCTCTTCTCTAATTCTTTTTTTTTCTTCTTTCTTCAATTTCTTCTCCTTTCCGTTTCTACTCGCGTTATCTGCCTCTTTGCAATTCTGGTCACTGCCATTGATGCTTGAGAGCTTCTCTTCACCGCCTTCATTATTCATTGAATAATATGGATAATCTAGACATTGGGGAAATAACCGCGATGGGAGACACTGGGGAGATGACTGTGATGGGAGACATAGGCAATGAGGCAGCTAGAGAGGCGACGGAGGTGGATGTAGACTGGTCGCCAATCATTCGACGTCGGCTCATGCAAAGGCCGAGTCTTTTGACACTCAGTTGGCAAGGCATGCATTCACCGGGTTTCGCAAAAGTTGACTGATTTGCTTGGAATGCCTTATATCCCTCAGTATTGGGTTGATCGGCCCCTACCACAATCGACACCGAAGCACGGCACTAATAAGAGAGCACTAGCCAAGATACTTTGCTGCTCTAGTCGCATGAACCGGAGTAAATGCCAATGTGTATTTCACTTTCGTCGCAGCCCGAGAGAGGAGATCAGAGATTACTACTCGGAGTGTCTCCAACTAGAGAAATCGGAATTGATTTAGATGATGGCCTTGGATGGTCATTTCATGCTCGCGTGGCTTCGAATGATAAGATGAATAATAGTTGTGAGCAATCCGATTAAGAATTCGCCGGCAATGATCATAACAATTCTGATTGATTTTCTACAGCTCGAAAACCAAATCCCGGTGTTCGTGCTCGAGATTCTGTATGAGATATCCAAGAGTCCAAGGGAATTGGGTAAGATCAATCTGGTGATAACTGTCTCCGACATGGGATTTAGAAGACCGCACATTGACATGATGCGGTACAGCAAAATGGTCGATACTCAACACATAGTGGATCTGCTTCAGGACTACTTCACCCCTTTACCCTCTACATCAAGGGGAAGAGGATGACGTGCCAGAGTTAGAATTAGAAGAAAAAAAAAACGTGTAACATGCCACTCTATCACACGACTAAACTAATAGACAACTTTTTAACGCTAAAGACGATAACTACACGCCAGCGAAAGCTCGTCCATATCGAAAAAAGCCCTGTTGTCCGCTATGGACAGTTTGCTCGCCAAATTGATTAAGGTCATAACTCCCTTTATCGAGCTTGATTTTAAGCAATCTTATAGTCCACACGAAACTTATTCGACATACTACAAAAGTCTTGACATGACCAACCCCGACCGACAACCGAAAACCAAAGAAATCAGCCCCTCTAGTTCACTATTCGCGCGGTTCAGTACACTTACCTAACTTCAAAAACTCATTTCAGGAAAACTGTAATATCAATTCAAGATCTGTCAAATTTCACAGCTTCATAACATCCTAAAACTTCATCCTTATTCAAAAACGTAGACAATTGACCATGCAAACGGACCCAGCAACTGAAATTCATCCAAAATGCAAATTGGTGCCCTAAATATGAAAATCACTTGAACATGAGGAATGAGAGGCGTGAGTGCTTACCGGATGTTGCAAATCGGTACCCAAACTTAGCTAGACAATGAGATATGGATCGTGATCTCGTCTCTTCTCTAATTCATTTTTTTTTCTTCTTTCTTCAGTCTCTTCTCTTTTCCTTTTCTACTCTTGTTATCTGCCTCTTTGCAATTCTGGTCACTGCCATTGATGCTTGAGAGCTTCTCTTCACCACCTTCATTGTTCATTGAATCATATGGATAATCAAGACATTGGGGAAATAACCGCGATGGGAGACACTGGGGAGATGACTGCGTTGGGAGACATAGGCGATGAGGCAGCTAGAGAGTTGACGGAGGTGGATGTAGGCTGGTCGCCGATCATTCAACGTCGGCTCATGCAAAGGGTGAGTCTTTTGACACTCTCAGTTGGCAAGGCATGCATTCACCAGGTTCCGCGAACATTGACTGATTTGATTGGAATGCCTTATATCCCTCAGTATTGGGTTGATCGGCCCCTACCACAATCGACACGGAAGCACGGCACTGATAGAAGAGCACAAGCCAAGATACTTTGCTGCTCTAGTCGCATGAACCGGAGTAAATGCCAATATGTATTTCACTTTCGTCGCAGCCCGAGAGGAGAGATCAAAGATTACTACTCAGAGTGTCTCCAGCTAGAGAAATCGGAATTGATTGAGATGATGGCCTTGGATGGTTGTTTCATGCTCGAGTGGCTTCGCATGATAAGATGAATAATAGTTGTGAGCAATCCGATCAAGAATTCTCCGGCAATGATCATAACAATTCTGATTGATTTTATACGGCTCGAAAACCAAATCCCGGTGTTCGTGCTCGTGATTCTATATGAGATATCCAAGGGCCCAAGGGCATTGGGTATGATCAATCTGGTGTTGACTGTCTCCGACATGGGATTTAGAAGACCGCACATTGACATGATGGAGTACCGCAAAATTGTCGATACTCAACACATAGTGGATCTACTTCATGACTACTTCACCCCCTTACCCTCTGCATCAAGGGGAAGAGGATGACGTGCCAATGTTAGAATTAGATAAAAAAAAAAAAATGAGTCACATGACACTCTATCACACAACTCAACTAATAGACAAGTATTTAACGCTAAAGACGATAACTACACGCTAGCGAAAGCTCGTCCATTGCGGAAAACCACTATTGTCCGCTATGGATAGTTTGTTCGCCAAATTGATTAAGGTCATAATTCCCTCTATCGTGTTTGGTTTTATGCATTCTTATATTCCACACGATGCTTATTCGACATACTACAAAAGTCTTGACATGACCAACCCCGAACGACAACCGAAAACAAAAGAAATCAGCACCTTTTGTTCACTGTTCGCGCGGTACAATACACGTACCTGACTTCAAAAACTTATTTCAGGAAAACCGTAATATAAAATCAAGATCCGTGAAATTCCACAACTTTATAAAATCCTAAAGTTTCATCCTTATAAAAAAAAAAAAAAAAAAAAAAAAAAAAAAAAAAAAAAACATAGACAATTGTCCATGCAAACGGACCCAGCAACTCAAATTCATCCAAAATGCAAATTGGTGCCCTAAATCTGAAAATCACTTGAACATGAGGAAAGTGTGGCATGAGTGCTTACCGGATGTTGCTAATCAGTACACAAACTTGTGGAGACAACAAGAGGTGGAGCGTGATCTCGTCTCTTCTCTTATTCTTTTTTTTTCTTTTTTTATTCAATCTCTTCTCTTTCCCATTTCTGCTCGCGTTATTTGCCTCTTTGCAATTCGGGTCACTTCCATTGATGCTTGAGAGCTTCTCTTCACCACCTTCATTGTTCATTGAATCATTTGGATAATCGAGACACTAAGAAAATAACTGCGATGGGAGACATAGGCGAGGAGGCAGCTAGAGAGGTGACGGAGGTGGATGTAGAATGGTCGCCGATCATTCGACGTCAGCTCATGCAAAGGCCGAGTCTTTTGACACTCTCAGTTGGCAAGGCATGCATTCACCAGGTTCCGCGAAAGTTGACTGATTTGCTTGGACTGCCTTATATCCCTCAGTATTGGGTTGATCGGCCCCTACCACAATCGACACGGAAGCACGTTACTGATAGAAGGGCACAAGCCAAGATACTTTGCTGCTCTAGTCGCATGAACCAGAGTAAATGCCAATGTGTAATTCACGTTCGCCACAGCCTGAGAGAGGAGATCAGAGATTACTACTCAGAGTGTCACCAGCTAGAGATGTCAGAATTGATTGAGATGATGGCCTTGGATGGTTGTTTCTTGCTCGAGTGGCTTCGCATGATAAGATGAATAATAGTTGTGAGCAATCCGATCAAGAATTCTCCGGCAATGATCATAACAATTCTGATTGATTTTCTACGGCTCGAAAGCCAAATCCCGGTGTTCGTGCTCGAGATTCTGTATGAGAAATCTAAGGGTCCAAGGGAATTGGGTATGATCAATGTCTCCGACATGGGATTTAGAATGCCGCACATTGACATGATGCAGTACCGCAAAATGGTCGACACTCAACACATAGTGGATCTGCTTCATGACTACTTTACCCCCCTTACCCTCTGCATCAAGGAGAAGAGGATGACGTGCCAAAGTTAGAATTAGATAAAAAAAAAAAAACGAGTTACATGCCACTCTATCACATGACTCAACTAATAGGCAACTATTTAACGCTAAAGACGATAACTACACGCCAGCGAAAGCTCGTCCATAGCGAAAAACCACTGTTGTCCGCTATGGACAGTTTGCTCGCCAAATTGATTAAGGTCATAACTCCCTCTATCGAGCTCGGTTTTAATCTATCTTATAGTTCACACGAAACTTATTCGACATACTACAAAAGTCTTGTCATGACCAACCCCGACCGACAACCGGAAACATAAGAAATCAGCCCCTCAAGTTCACTGTTCGCGCGGTACAGTACACGTACCTGACTTCAAAAACTCATTCCAAGAAAACCGTAATATCAATTCAAGATCCATCAAATTCCACATCTTCATAACATCCTAAAGCTTCATCCTTATTCAAAAACGTAGACAATTGACCATACAAACGGACCCAGCAACTCAAATTCATCCAAAATGTAAATTGGTTCCCTAAATCTGAAAATCACTTGAACAGGAGGAAAGAGAGGCATGAGTGCTTACCGGATGTTGCAAATCGGTACCTAAACTTGGCGAGACAACGAGATATGGAGCGTGATCTCGTCTCTTCTCTTATTCCTTTTTTTTTCCTTCTTTCTTCAATCTCTTTTCTTTCTCGTTTCTGCTCGCGTTATTTGTCTCTTTGCAATTCTGGTCATTGGCATTGATGCTTGAGAGCTTCTCTTCACCGTCTTCATTGTTCATTGAATCATATGGATAGTCGAGACATTGGGGAAATAACCGCGATAGGAGACATTGGGGAGACGACTGCGATGGGAGACATAGGCGAGGGGGAAGCTAGCGTGTGGTGATAACCCGGAGGAAAATGGCGAGTCGGAGGATGAGGAAATCTCTTGTGATGGTGAGCCCGAGGAAAATGCCGAGTCGTAGGAGGAAATGAGAAAATCTGAGCTAGAAAATGGCGAGTCATAAGATGAAATGACGTTGTGGTGGTGAGCCGGTGAAGCAAAAGACGACTCAGGGGAGGTAATCACTTGTGGTGATGAGCTAGAGAAAATGGTGAGTCGGAGGAGGAAAAGAGGAAATCAGAGGAGTAAAATGGCGAGTCATAGGAGGAAATGACGATGTGGTGGTGAGTCGGTGGAGCAAAAGGAGAGTCGGAGGATGCAATCGTTTGTGGTGATGAGCTAGAGAAAAATGACAAGTCGGAGGAGGGAGAAATCGCTTGTGTTGGTGTGCCGGAGGAAAATGAAGAGTTGGAGGAGGAAAGGAGGAAATCAGAGGAGGAAAATGACGAGTTAGGAGAGGAAATGATGATGTGGTGGTGAGTCGATGGAGTAAAAGGAAAGTCGGAGGATGCAATCGCTTGTGGTGTTGAGCCGAAGGAAAATAGCGAGTCGGAGGAGGAGGAAATCGCTTGTGTAGTTGTGCCGAAAGAAAACGGCAAGTCGAAGGAGGAAATGGGGAAATCAAAGGAGGCAAATGGTAAATCAGGAGAGGAAATGATGCTTTGGTGGTGAGTCAGTGGAGCAAAAGGCGAGTCAGAGGAGGAAATCGCTTGTGGGGAAGGCCCAAATGAAAATGGCAAGTCGGAGAGGAGGAAATCGTTTGTGTTGGTGAGTCGGAGGAAAATGACGTGTCGGAGAAAGAAATGAGGTAATTGTATGAGGAAAATAACGAGTCAGAAGGGGGAATGACTCTGTGGTGGTGAGTCGGTGGAGTTAAAGGTGAGTCAGAGGAAGAAATCGCTTGATGAGCCGGAGGAAAATGGTGAGTCGGAGAAGAAGGAAATCGCTTGTGTTAGTGAGCCGAAGGAAAATGACTAGTGGAAGGAAGAAATGAGGAAATTGAAGGAGGAAAATGGCGAGCCATGAGAGGAAATGACACTGTGGTGGTGAGTCAGTGGAGCAAAAGGCGAGTCGGAGGAAGAAATTGCTTGTGATGATGAGCCGGAGAAAAATGGAGAGTCGGAAGAGGAGAATATCGCTTGTGTTGGTGAGCTGGAGGAAAATGGTGAGTCAAAAAAGGAAATGAGGAAATTGTAGAAGGAAAATGGTGAGTGAAAAGTGAAAATGACGCTATGGTGGTGAGTTGGTCGAGCAAAAGACGAATCAAATGAGGTAATTCGCTTGTGGTGATGAGCCGGAGGAAAATGGCGAGTCGGATGCGGGGGAAATCGCTTGTTTTGGTTAGCCGTAGGAAAATTGCAAGTCGGAAGTGGAAAGGAGGAAATAGAAGGATGAAAATGGCGAGTCAAGAGAGCCGAAGGAAAATGGCGAGTCGAAGGAGGAAATGAGGAAATCGGAGGAGTAAAATGGCGAGTCAGGAGATGAAATGACACTGTGGTGGTGAGTTGGTAGAGCAAAAGGCTAGTCGGAGGAGGAAATCTTGTGGCCTCACCAGATTTGGCAAAGCCAAGCTCGCCTAACCATAGCGTCGCTGTTGCCATCGCTCCGACGCTATGGCTGGGCATCGCCTCGCCATTGCCCAGCCGTGGTGTCCTTGTCATTTCTATTGCTTCCTCTGACTCAAACCTTCGAATTTCTCATCTTGTTCCCAAGTTAGCTACCGTGCGCTCTCTCTTTCTCTCTCTCTCAAATTCCTTGGGATCGCCATCTACGGACTCGGCATTTTTTTAAATTTTGTCACGTCTGACACGTGTCTAACATGGCTGCACACCGCCAGTTTTTTTTTTTTTTACGGCCAATCACTTAAGACCTAATTTCTGACTCCTTCCACTCGCGACCTGCCCAACTCACGACTCGCCTCTCCCTCTCTCGACTCACAAGTCGCCGCCTCCCATCGCGAATCGTCTATCACCGGCTCCCATCGCATAAATTACAACTAATCATGTCAACGAACCTTCTGCTTATTTCGTCCTCCGTTCGCCTTTGCTTTGAGGTGGGTAGATGCTCCAGTTTGGTGTGATTGCAATGTTTGTCCATTAAATTAGACTGGGTTGACTCATCATGTGGGAACTCACCTTCTTGGCGGTCTCGTTTCATTTCCTCGCGTTGCTCTTGCTTTCCTTGTATGAATCGATGTTCTTGCCGATCTTGTCTCCTCTCCAGTTGCGCTCCTGGAATGCTGGATACGGTTAGGAACAGTGTTCTGGGTGTATCGTTTGAGCTCATGCGCGAGGTCTTTTCGGTGATCTGGTTAGTTTCCTTTGTTCTTGCCTTTGGAATGATTGCTTATGTGGGTCTTTGTCCTCTTTGTGTGTATAAAAATATACATAAAACATATTCGTTAAAAGCCTGAAACAGGAGTCTATCGTGCATATATGAAAATATACATATAATATACAACTATGTCACAGCGTGTCGGAATTCTTATTTGTTAAGAACTGCCGTGTCGGCGTGTCGTGTCGCGTCACGAGTCGTGTCTGTGTAACATAGGTCGCCATGTCTAATCCAATATTTCCATATCTGGGCGAGGCCAGGCTTGCCCAGCGATGGTGACTCCATGGATGGGTGAGTGCGGCCTCATCCAGCGGCAGTGGCCCCGGTGACCAGTGGCCAGCCGCCAGCCCTCTTCTCCAGCTGGAGAAAAAAGAAGACCCTAATGAAAAAAAAAAAAAAAGAAGGAAAAGAGGGGTAAAAAAAGAAAATAAATAAAAAATTTGAAATTATTATTTAAAATTATCTCATCGCCGCTGACCAGTATCCATGTCTAAGCCGATCGGCAATATTTGTCGGATAGACTGACTTGACACAAATGAAAAAAATTTTAGGATTGAATTGGTACAAAAATAGGTTTATGACTGAATTGGCACAAAATTAAAAGATTTAGGACTGAATCGGTAAAATCAAAAGGTTTAAGACTGAATTGGTATAAGTGGAATAGATTTATGACGTTCTTGATAATTTTCCCAATTGTTAAAGTATGTTCATCCATTGGTCCTCTTGAACTTGTTTGGCAAGAATATTGAGTTCGATGGTAAATTACGCATTTATATTATTGTTTTGGAAACAGCGTATCTGACGCCTACTGTATTACACACACATAGCAAGGCAATTTTCCAAATTAAATTTTTTTTAAAAAAAATTATCAAAAAAATATTTAAAAAATACCAAATTAGGTGCCGCTCGGCAAATGGGCCACTGAAAGACACCTAATCGGCTCTATTGGGCCCCCTCGGCGGCCCATTTGCTGAGTAGGGCACCGGGCGGCCCTGCTCGGCGTATGGGCCGCCGTCGATTAGGCAAATTTTCAAATTAATTTTTTTAAAAAAATTACCAAAAAAACATTAAAAAAAAATAAATATCAAATTAGGTGTCACTCGGCAAATGGGTCGCCGAGCGGCATCCGAACGGCCCTATCGTCAAATGGGCCGCCGAGTGGGGCCCAATCGGCGATGGCCCATACGCCGAGCGGGGCCGCCATTTAATTTTTTTATTTCATATTTTTTTGGAAAAATAAAAAATAAAAAAAGAAACAAAAAATTTAGAGATGGAATACTCTAAGAATGGAACCACAACCATCAAAGCACTTTACCCAAACGACAACCAACAAATCAAACAACACTATTTGCAGATTAATTAAACTATACACTCATTAAAAGACGTGATATTGATTTGGGCATGAAAAACTACCTAGACCCCTTTCCCACTACAAAAGACATGATATAATGAGTTCGGCATGGAAAGATCGAAAGAAGAAAGAGGAAAAGGACAGTTCATCCGTGATCGAGATGTGACATCGAAGTGAGAAAATGCAAAATTAACAAGGAAAACGGCGTTTTTTTTTTTTGGGAAAAAAGGCCCAGCAAACCGCCTACGGTGAAATAAAAAAAAAATCTTCCCAAACTGACACTTGAGCAATGAGATATGCCATTTCAAAGTTTTCCCTTTTCTTTACTCGTTTTCCCTTTTTTGCTATGATTTTCCATCTTTCCATGCGGTTTTTAGCTATTTTGCAGTGGTTTTTCATTTATCTATTACTACGATTTTAATCTTTCGTTACGATTTTAAATAATTATATAAATATAAATTATTTTTAAATTAATGGCTGATGATTATCTTATAAAAAATAAGCTTCAAAAGATAAATAATTATGAGTAAAAGAATCATAATAACTATCAATAATTAAAAAAGTGAAAAAAATATGAAATAAAAAAAAAATTAAAATGGGCTCATAGGCCTCCCGCGCGCCATATGAGCCGCCAAGGAGGCTATTGGGTCCCGCTTGGCGGCTCATTTATCGAGCGGAACCTAATTTAATATTTATTTTTTTAATACTTTTTTGGTAATTTTTATAAAAAAAATAATAATAATTTGAAAAATTACACCACACATCGTGTTTGGATCCTCTGCGGCAGAGGATCATAACACTTCCAGCCCTTAGATCTTCCCCCCCTAAAAATGGGGGGAAGATCTAAGGGCCCCCATTATAATGATCCCCTGCCATACAGACAGGGGATCCGGGTCCCCACACATCACTCGAGGCTTGCAAGGCAACAACAATCATCATTTGATGTGACTTTGGCAAAAAGGAGTATCGAACCTTTTTAGAAAAGTACAAATATCTCAGATCTTTTTTTTATCAACCCTAAATAGATTAATAGAGTTACTGTCATTTTATCCACATAAGTAAATTTGTCACGGGAAATGGTTAATAAGCGACCAGCAATGAGATCTTTTGGAAAAGCAAACTAGATGACTAGTTATCAGGTTTGAGCTAGAGTTATATGAAGATTAACCCTATCGTTTCTAGATCTTCATAGACAATTTTCTTTTCACCTTTCGTGGCTGTCCTATTCACAAATCCGAACAGTAGCAAGTGCTTTGCTTGGTTGGGCTCAAATCGATAGCTCCCACCTTGTATCTTGTACCTACATTTGACCTCACGACCCTTTTGCTAATTCCCATCTTCAACCTTCTAATCATTGGGAACTACTCTTAAACGCCACGTCAATTGGACTCCACAGAATCAAAGTTGGCCCGTTCAAAGCGTAAAATCAAAAAACGGGATCCACTCATGAATTTTGGATTGTATGGTTATGACGCATTTTGGATTGTATGATTAGGCACACTAGTCTCAAGCTCGATTCCTCAGCTGAGCACATGTGATTTAAGTGAGGGGCCATGGTGGTGGGTTGTTGTGTTAGTCTTTCTCGAGAAATAATTAAGGTGCGCGTAAGCTGGCTCGAATACCTAGGTTATTAAAAAAAATCAAAAAAACGTCAAGTCCAAGCAAGAGAACCAAGTGTCGATCGACCCACAGAGAGGGAAAAAAACAAGTGTCAAACCCTTAAAAAGGCGAAGAGTTCAAGCTGTAAAAGGAAGCCGCACCGAAGACGCTCCTGGTCCGTCCTCTCCACGACCACTTGCGACTTGTTCATCGACGATGGACAACAAAACAAAACAAACCACGTCCGCTAATCTGGCGACGCTCCAGAGAAGCTCCATGTTTTGGGACTCTCACTTGCCCCATTCTCACGTTTGTGCGATCCATCTGTCGGGAACGCTGTCATTTCCCACCGCAATTGCTCGAAACTTCTGCTGCGATGTCTTTTCCTCGCATGCTGTTTTTGGATCGCATGCTGTTTTTGGATGAAATCGATCGAGTACAAACTCACATATTGTTTAGTGGGTTTTGGTTAGGGATATGTAGCGATCCTGATCCAATCTGGGAACTTGGATTGGACCAAACCGAACCGATCGGTTCTAAGTGGTTGTCTCGGGAATCGATTCGATTTTCGGTTTTAAATTTTTACTATGGATGATCTCTGCTCTTGCATAATTTTTTTTTTTTTTACTTGCTAATTTGGTCATAATTTATTTATTTTTTTTTGTATCAGTTGAGTTCGATACTTTTTCATGTTTTATCAATTGAGCCCGTTCGATCAATCTTGGCAGGAAATTATTAACATGGACATCAGCCATCCTATGTGACACGACTTGATGCAGAGATTTCTTAATAAATTATAATATTTTTCTTCTATTTTCCTTCTTTAATTTTTTTTATTTTATTTTGGCCGGCGAGTGCCACGATCGCGATGGTCGACATGGCCCTACCGGCCACAGTATTGAAAAAAAAAAGAGTAGAAAAGAAAAAGAAAGAAAGGAAAAAAAACACGTAAAAAAACTTTAAAAAAATATTGCAAATTTAAGAAATTATTCGCGTCAACGCCAGCTATGCCACGAAGGATAACCGACATCCACGTCAACAATTTCCGGCCAAAATTAGCTCGATGAATTCAATCGGCAAAACGTAGTTCACATAATTAAAAAATTTATAACCGAATTGGCCCAAATACTAAGTAGATTGAGAATTTATTTTTTTTGGTAATTTTTCTGATGATTTTGTGCTCCTATTGTTTCCTCTTTGCTTGTATTTAATGGAATTCGATGTCCCGCGTTACTCACATCCTTAATGCAATCGTGGCTTCCAAATAAATCACAAGTCATTAGAGCGTGGATGATAACACTTTCAGAAGTCAATTTGTCCGCCAGAAATCAATCTGGCAAAGACATCTGTTTGGTAAAAATGCTTCCGAAGTAAAAATCTGTTTGATAAAAAAAATTATGGTAGGATTTTCACTTATGGTAGGATTTTTTGCCAATTTTTACAAGTAAAAAATTTTAACTTCTCGGCTTCATAATCACTTCTTGAACCACACCTGCCTCCGCCGACCACTTCTCGCCTACCGCCGCCGACCGCCGAACTCCACCGCCGTTGTCCTCCGCCGTCGCCCACCAACAGTGGCCGCCGCCACGAGCCGCCAACAGCCCTCGACCACCGACCATCGCCGTAGAAGATTTTATTAATAATGTTTTAAAAGTGAAAAATTTTAATCGTTACCAAACGAATTTCTCTGATAAGAAGTCAATCTGAAGCAAAAATATAAAAATTAACTTATGGTCGAAATTTGATTTATGGTAGATAAGTGTTACCATTCGTGCCCTAAGTTGCCCCAAAAGAAATTACTTTTTATTTTTCCCACACCACGCGACAAGTGTCCGTGACTCACGCAATTACAAGACCTATTAATACACCTTTACCCACCCCCGCCGCCCATAGAAGCCATCGAGCTCAT
This sequence comes from Rhodomyrtus psidioides, assembly GCA_021437785.1. Classification (NCBI taxonomy): domain Eukaryota; kingdom Viridiplantae; phylum Streptophyta; class Magnoliopsida; order Myrtales; family Myrtaceae; genus Rhodomyrtus; species Rhodomyrtus psidioides. The sequence continues at coordinate 2,229,120 of JAILYB010000103.1, read as the reverse complement.
CCGAAGCCCGCGCCAATAAAAATAAAGCAAGAGAGAAAGACACCGTCACCAAAAACGAGAAAGCCTCCGAAAATGAGACTCCTCATCCTCTTCGTCGCCGCCGCCGCCGCCGCCGTCCTCCTCCAAGTCTCGGCCGCCGGGGCCGCCCGCAGGGGGACGCTGGTCGGGGGGTGGCAGCCGATAAAGAACCTGAGCGACCCGTACGTGAGGGAGATCGCGGAGTTCGCCGTCAAGGCGCACAACGACGACGCCAAGACGGGGCTGGCGCTGAAGAAGGTGGTGAAGGGCGAGGAGCAGGTCGTGTCGGGGACGAACTACAGGCTCGTCGTCGAGGTCGTGGACGGGGCCGACACGAGGAGGTTCGAGGCCGTCGTGTGGGACAAGCCGTGGGAGCATTTCCGGCGCCTCTCGTCGTTCAAGGCCGTTCAGGGCAACGCGTGAGGGTCGTCCTTTGTGAATGATCGACATCGACCCTTCTTTACCAAATTCTGAGAATAAAACGACATCGTTTTCATCTTTAGGATAGTCTGTTTGGAACACCTGGTTCTCATTGGAGGGATCCTATGGCTATGTTTACCCTTTCGCTTTCTTGTTCTGCTTCTGCTTTTTGCTTTTCTGTGTCCGATCTTGCTTGATTGATGCGACATGCAAGAATCTCGTGAAGATGGATCAGATTAGGCGAGCCGACACGAGAAATCTGCAGATGACCCTTTTCGTTTTTTTCTTGGAGGAGTGCATAGAAAATATTCAAAAGGTTTGATCTTTGACGGTGGGAGGAGAAGATTTTAAGGGATATTACTTCGGGATATGCTCTGCTCACGTGAACAGAGAGCTATGTTCTTTAGACTTCTGGCGTTCGGTTATGCCCGTTTAGTGGGAAAACTCAGATAAGAATGGAGACACTCTTCGTTGTTCTGCAACGAAGCAGCACCGTGGCGACCTCGCCGTCGACCGACCGCAGGCACGGTGGCCGCCGCCAGCTCTCCGGCGATTCCTCTCTCTCGCGCATCGGATCTCCGGTCCGAGACAGTTGTAGCGATTGCCGTCCGCGGTTTCATGGCGAAATGTCTCTCTGCCATCTCTCCCTCCGACCCCCTTTCCGTATTTACTTTTTCATCCGCCGCCGCGGAATGTCGTAAAGGACCACCGCAGCAGCAAAGGCAACCACCATCATCGTGGAGACGCAACCCCAACAGTGGCGATCGGGCGTCATTGTATTTTATCCCTATCCTATTCGATTACACCCACTAGCCACCGACCGTATTATTCAGATGGATCCGGATAAGGTGTAGCGACCGTATTATTTAGACGGATAGATGGATCCGGATAAGACATAATCTGGCTACTCTATGCAAACTACAAATGAATTTTCAAGATTTGTACATGCACCTTAGCTAGTTCTAAACCACGAATGGGATTGTGACACGTAACCATTTCCTCTGATTTATTTCGGACTTTGAATCCGATTTGCATAGCTTGATGACCTCCACTTTCAAAAACCATCATCTCCTCAATTTTCTGTGGGACTTGCAACAAAAGTCAGCACAAAAAACATATGCATTCTCGTTGTCGTAGATATTGATGTCGAATAATGATTTCCTTGCAAATAAATGAATAATTGAATCAAATCATCCATGGCATGCTCTATGGTGTCTAATTTATAGCTTCATTTTTTTTTAATAACAAAGAAGGACGAAATTAAATATGGGTACTTTATTTGATAATTATTAGGCCCACCGCCCGCTGTAACGAAATCTTTCCGCACTCGTCGCTAGATGATTGACACACACGTTTTATAGATACTGAAGTAATTGAATTTTTCACGTGTCGATTTAGACGAGCTTTCCGGGAAAAAAATGGTTTATCTGACATTTTCTCTCCACGCTCCTCTTATCGAAAGCTACGTCTTCGAGCCATTTAATAATGTAATTTTTCAGTTTTTCCTCTCTCCCTTCATGAATTTCCTAACTAGTTTCGACATGGTTCCGCCGGCCGGATCCAAGACATGGATTTAATATGGTCCGTAAAAACAATATATAAATGCGACCTTAAAATAAAAATACCCACGAAAATTCAAAAATTGGCTCGACACTCAATTATGAAACAAAACAAAAAAATCATTTTTCGTTAAAAAAAAAAATTAGAACTACGCGATTGGGCAAATATTGTACTGGGTGTCGATTAGTGTGTACATTGCTTTCGCATTTACGGGAACATCCAATTGCCAAGTCATTGGGTATACGAGTGTTAGGGGAAAAAAAATTGGTAGTACTTTTATCCTTACTTTGGCCTCATTCTTTAGAAAACCCCAACTTTAGACACAATCTCAATTCAACTCCGAAATATTTTTTTATATAAAAATAAATTTTCCAACTTTCACTCGAATCTCAAATCTGCTCATGCGTTGAAAAATTGCCATTAATTTCTTTTAAATTAGGGTTAATACTATGAAAAACCTTAAATTGGTACACATGTGATAAATTTACCCTCAAATTATTTTCTTAACCACAAAAATTCCAAAATGGTATACTTGTGATAATTTTACCTCGAGCTGGCATATTTGTGATAAATTTATCTTCCGTTTGTTTTCGTTAAATTTAATAGTTAAAATGCTAAGTTGTATGACACGTGGCAATGACGGATGTACCAACTTGAGATTTTTACCCCCTGTTTGTCACATGTGTATCAGTTTGAATTTTTTTTTGGTACTAACCGAATTGAACGGAGGCTAAATTTGTCATAGATATATCAGTTTGGGGTTTTTTCGAGGTCAAAAAAATAGTTTGGGATAAATTTGTCACAAATGTACCAGTTTGATTTTTTTCGTGGTAAAAAAAAAATAATTTGGGCTAAATTTATCACATGTGTACCATTTTGGAATTTTTCATGGTATTAATCCTTTAAGTTATCAACATCATGGTAAGTTTAAAGTCCATTGTCATTACTTGCATCTTCATCAACACCCACGCCTTCGTATGGAACAACTATAGTCTCCGAATGCTACAAACCTCGAAGAAATCTGTGGCGATTTTTAGACTCTTGGACAGATTTGAAATTAGAGCGAAAGTTGAATATTTGTTTGGATAAAATGGAGATTGGACCTAAAATTGAGATTTTTTTTAACAAAATTAGCCCTCCAAACTCCTGAAAAGACTTCTTAAGTTCTTGGCATTCTTCTTCTTCTTCTTCAAGGTGATTCAAGAACATGAAACCCTAGATTGTGGGGGCAGGCGACGCATTAAATGAGGGGGTGAATGAAGGCATGTGAAAGTGGAGTAGGAAAGAAGCAGAGCCCAAATTGCATATAAATGCAAAAGTGGAGAGTTGAATATGCAGTTTAAAAGAGTTATTATTGTTTCTTTCTTTCTAGAAAAGGGTGGGAGCAAATAAACTTTTTGTGTCTATTAATGGAAAAAGTAGCCGACTCCTGGGTCCTCCAAAGGCCATTTCACTTAGTGCATGGACGTTTTATAGACCGTGTAGTCGATGACAAAGTTTCATTTATGCTATCTTTTGCACATGATTTACGAGCATTTGAATTCGATGTGTTCAACTCTACGTTATAAAATAAAGTTCGAAATACACTTTGACATATATCGAGGGTATCTCCTGTGGTTCGATTCCACAGAAATTATGTATGCAAGTAAGGAAACATCGATGTACAATTTCTTTGAAACGTGCTCAATCGTAAGTTTGTAACTCAATAATGTGTAGGCCATTTGGCGAAGGAGGATTATCCTCTAAGGTTCTAACTTCTGAAAAATGGAAATTTCGAAGCTAGCTAACTTAACAAATATACCATTCGTCTGTAGAAGTGTTCTTTTTATTTCTTATTTCTTTCTGTGGAGAAAGTGGGTAGTACGTAGATAAACTCCAATGGCGATTCCTTGCTTGGAAAAGATAACTCTATTAGGTCACAAGAGAAGCAATGCGCAGGCTTTTACGATTGGATGGACATAGTGCATGCATGGACATATATGATGTGGACGCGCCTTATCATCTAATGATATCGTCGCGACATCGCAGTTTAATCTTTCTTTAAAGCGTACGTGCTCCAAAAAAGTGTGAAAAATAATTCGTTATGTGCGAGCAAAAGATTTTAGGGCGAATGCCAGTGTCGATTACCGAAAATCAGTGTGCAATCGAGTCGCGGAACTGTTTTAATTCCTATTGCTAAGATTTCGATAGCGTTTGTCAAATAAAAATTCCACCCTTCCTCAATATGACTATTAAAAAAGTCGTAAATCTATTGAATTGAAATTACTTTAGTCCTAGATTTTTTTCTTTCTTTCTTTTTTTTTTTTGGTAGGAAATCCTAGACATTTGAATTGTCCTAGTTTAGTCTAGACTTTTTAAAAATTTGTCAATTCAATCCTAAAGTCCGGAAGGACTATATTGGCAAATCATCAAAAGGATTTCAAAGCTACATTGGTAAATCATCAAAAGGCTTAGAACTAAATTGGGGCGATTAAAATGTTTAGGACTAAAGTGGCCTCCGTACGATAGGTTTATAGGTTTTTGGACAATTTTGCCCCCTTTCCTCCATTCGAAATTCTGGCTCCATCGCCATGAAGAAGAGGCGCACGTTCCGTAAATTTTTCATAGAACAACTAAAGTCATATGTGAACATGTGAGCACGAAACATCCCTTCAAGGTACTTATTGCTATGAGATCCCTAATGCTAATGTGATTTTAATCATTTTGAGCAACTCACTTAATATAATACTTGACGTGATATTTCAACACAAGGCAATTTTTTTTCCCGTCCTAACGCGTAATTTATGCATTTTTATTGTGATAGACACGTTTTGCACACCAATGTAAAATATTCTTTCGATATTGAGGCACAAGGTCTCTTTAATACAAAGGAGTTATGATGCTAAAAGGATTTATTATTAGGATAAATACATGATGAAGAGAAGACTTAGACCTCAGTAAGTTTTTAAAAGGCTTCGTCACACAGATCTCATCCGAAAACTCGAGGTCTCTTTGACGTAAAACAAACAAAAGAGTATCCTCGGTCGCTAGGGAAGAAAAATATATGGCAGTTAACTCAGGGAATGACGGTTGGGAAGGTAGACTCTATGTGCCGAGATGAGTCGTATAGCAGCATTCCGCGCCTGAAATGAGTTACCGAAATTTCGGCTTATGCATCATTGGAAATGATAGACCTTTGTAATGTAAGCATTTTTTCCGACCAAAAGAAAAAATGTAAGCATTTTTATTTTAATAAATGCGTTTGCATACCAATGTAAAATATTGTGTTAATATTGAGGCACGAGGTCTCTTTTTATACAAAGGAGTTATGATGAAAGGATTTATTATTAGGATAAATACATGATGAAGAGAAGACAAGGAGAGGGAGAGAGGGCGCCAAGTGTAGCGATTAGAGGTAGGACCCAATCGGTTTACCGTGCACCCGCGACCACTGAATCGCCCCCCAAGCGCGAACGGCCAACCGTTTCCGTGCGGGAACCAGCACGACCTGACAACCGTTGGACGAGACGACTTTTTTTTTCTTTTTTTGTGGGTGGGGGTGGGGGGCCAAGTTGGGATCTATCACGAGTCACTTACGTAATAAGCCGTGAACAAAATGAAAATAAAACAAAATAAAATAAATTAACGGACTGCATGAAAATCAGAAGAAGATCACGTTCTCCCTCTCTCTCCCCTTCTCTGAATCCTATCTCCGCCATGCCCGATCTGTTCTTCGCCAAATCCAGGCGCTCGAGCGGGAAACCCTAGCACGGATTAGCAGGTGGAGCTGGAGGCGGAGGCGGAGGCTTTTTCCATGGACGATTGCGCGGGAGGGAGCGAGAGTCGGTGATTCCACGGTTGCCCCCCCGTCCGATCGAGCCGAGCCGAGCCGAGCCGAGCCGAGGTTAACGGAGAGCCGCGCCTGATTTGGCAGGGACCCTGATCCCCGAATCAGAGTTCGGGAAGATGAAGGGGCTATTCAAGTCGAAGCCCCGGACCCCGGTCGAAATAGCTCGCCAGACGCGCGATCTCCTCATCTTCGCCGATATCCACGGCGATGCGCGCGAGAGCAAGCGCGAGGAGAAGGTCCGATTATTTCCAATTTCATATTTTTTTTTCTCTTGTGAAGTTGTCCGTTGTCCAGATTTCATTGTTTCATGGATGTAATGATTGAATTGGACTGGGAGTTGGAAGAAACTGGAATTAGTTTTGTTTGGCTGGTGATTGGTTTTTCGATGGAGGCAAAAAGTTGAATTTGAAAATTTCTGCAAAATCTCCGGAGTAGAAGTTTAATTCCGGTTTTCATCTATAGTTTAGCACCGTTAGCTGATACTGCTTCATTGAGTATTCAAATATTTGCGGGTTCTTCTTCTGAGGAACGCCGCATGGATTGGCTGAAGAATCTCGTCATTACTTAGTTATGCGGTTCCACTGAAATTTGATTACAATGTTGGGTTCAGGACGTAAATAATTCTTTGATATCAAGCTGGGTTCTTGGGAAGCTTCCCATTAATAATTCTCTGGTAGTTTAGCATATTGATTTAGCTTTTGATTTTATAAGCCGGAGTTATGCAATTTATTTTTGCTGTCAGCCGAAATGACATTGATCATGCTGCTCTTTTTCCTCATGCAGATGGCAGATTTGTTTAAAAATATAAGGGAGATGAAGTCGATTCTCTACGGGAGTAGTGAAGCTGAGCCGGTAGCAGAAGCTTGTGCACAGCTGACTCAGGAATTTTTCAGAGAGAACACTCTGAGACTACTGATAATTTGTCTTCCAAAATTGAACTTAGAGGTTAGCTTATCTGAGAGTCTCCCTTTCAATTGGCTGGTTAGACGAGATAATTTTCTTCTACCTTTTAAATGATTAGTAAGAAAGCCTTGGGGTGGCCTTTTTGTGTGTTTGATAAGCATCTATCTTTTCTTCAGGCTCGTAAGGATGCTACTCAAGTTGTTGCAAACTTACAGAGGCAACAAGTTCATTCACGTTTGATTGCATCAGATTACCTTGAGGCAAATCTTGACCTTATGGATATTTTGATGGCAGGGTAAGTGGCTGTTTAAACTATGTGGTGTGAATCAGAGTTTATAACTTGATGTCAACTATGTGACCGTTTAAACTATGTTCTGCTTAGATTTTAGATCTCCCCCTTGTTTCTTTTTTCACTATTGATTTTTCCATCAAGATTTGATGGAGTGAGAAATAGATTGGCGTACGGTTTGTCTTAGGACGGAATGGAGGAAAGTTATTAGCAATGTGGAGGGGCAAAATTCTTATGTTCCTGACTGTCCTTTTTAGTCCTTTTTCCCTATAGTTATTTATTTATTTATTTTTGTATAATTATTACTTTTCCCCTCAATTGGTCTTGCTTTTATTTTATTTATTTTTGGGTTCATCGGCTATCGACCCCAACTAGGTTGGGATAAAGGTGACGTTGATGTATTTTTATTTTTCATTCTCTGGTTCACACCATTTCTTTCAAATAAGGGTTGAAGGTTTGTTGATGGCATTTTAAGACGATGTTTTTTATTGAGCCCTTCAAAAAATGAAATACTGTTTGAAGTTACTGGTTTGCTTTTGCTGCAATTTCTTGTGTTTACTAGCATCTTTAGTGCAATAGCAATTATCTGTTAGTCCACCTTTCCCACTGGGATTATTGTTCATCAATTGCCTCCACTGCCTTGTTTAACCATTGGAGAAACATCAAAGAAAATTGGATAAAAAGCTTAAGAAAAATTATCTGTTAGATACAGAGGATTGATCTCTTACTTTCTACAATCAGTTGCTTGGTAAATTAAATATTTTGAAGATGGTTTCAGTTTTCTTGCTAAATTGTACCGTTTGGTATGTCCTGTACTTTCTCAGCATCTTATAACTTGGCTTATGTTGTCTCTTGTAGTTATGAGGACACGGAAATGGCTTTACACTATGGGGCAATGCTGAGGGAGTGCATACGCCATCAGGTCGTTGCAAAGTGAGACAATAAACCTTGACTGTTCCTTTTTTTTTTTCATTTGTGATTTATTTGCTTGTTCTGATTTCCCACGTTGTAAAATGTAGTATCAGGTTGCTGCATTACTTTCATGTGGTCCTGTTGTTCTCTCAAGAAATTTGCCAATAACAATTTATCTTTGTAATTTGTAGATATATCTCTCTCATTCTCTCTGTTTATTTTCTTTTTTAATTCTTTTGGTCATTATCTTTTCTTTTTCAGTTTTTTGTTTGTCTAATTTTTTTTTTTTTTTTTTGTAGTTAAATGGCCACTTTTTTTGTTGCATATTAGCAGATGAGGCACTTTTAATTTTATCAATACTATGCCCTTTTGTTGTTTCCTCTAGTTCAACACAGTTATATGCTTAGTCAACTAAAAGTCGACACCAGGGAAAAGTTGTGCTGATATATCTGTCAAATTAACACTGCAGGACTGTGCTTTTAAGATTGAGCATCCCAGAAAAATGTCTACAAGGGGCATATGATATTGCCTGTTTAAGTATAATCATCGTAACTAGTATATACCGTTATATAAATATTTCTGTATTTCCAAGGAAACCTTTTGCATCATTGACTATAATATATGTGTTTGCATGAAGACGTGTATTAACATATTGACATTTCGGCTTTTCCAAGGACCCTTTTACATGATTACTGCTCATTATATCACTGTATAATTTAGGACTAAGGATAAGTATTTGTACTGAGTTCACATGAAAACGAAATCGTAAGTACTGTTTCAGTGTATCAAGCATAAGACTTTTTGCTCAGTTTGTCAATAAATTTGGATGCAGAAACTAAGGTTAAGATATTATTATACATTGAATTAAATTTTGGTGTACAGTTTGCTTTGCATGGTATTGGTAATAATTTGATGTCATTTACTCAATTTGTAGGTATGTGTTGGAATCACAGCACATGAAGAAATTTTTCGATTACATTCAACTCCCAAATTTTGACATTGCTGCAGATGCCGCTGCAACCTTTAAGGTCAAGTACAAACACTTTCTTGCACACATTACCCCCCACATGTGCACCTAAGAGTAGCCAACACTGGCTTGACATGAGAGTCATACATGTAACTGGAGGATACTCGGGGGGTAAGATTGTTCTGAGCAGGGGATTACCCCATTGTGAACAATGAGGGAGATTATTATTATTAATTTTTTTTTTTTTGGGGGGGGGGGGGGGGGGTCAAAGAACAATGAGGGAGATGGAAAGTAAGTTAATTTGATTTTTTTTTCCCTAACTTTTGGTAGCTTGGACATTGTGTTGGTTCTGTGACATGCGCTGCACATAGGCTTTCTATTTACATTGCTTAGTCCATGGAAGGTTCAATGCCCAACCTTTGGACCCCACCATCTGCCCAAATATTGCTAATCTCTTTTTGCAACTTACCAAACATGAGAAAGAACAAATCATTTCTGGTCAATCGTGTGTCACATTTACATTTGGTTCATACCTCACACTATCTACATTTGGTTCCAGGAACTTTTGACGAGGCATAAATCTACTGTAGCTGACTTTCTTAACAAGAATTATGACTGGGTAAGCAGTATTATTACGGCCAAGTTGTTCTTTGGGTGTGACATGTGCATGAGCACATGAACACCAGATAACTAAAAATCCACGTTATTAGATGTAGTTATACTGAACAGCCCACGGGATTAATCACACAATGACAATTTACATTGTTCTAGGTCCTTGAAAATTTTAGCTTTGCCACATTGAGACATGGTTGGGGGAGTAATCAACTTAATTCTAGTTAATATCATCCAATTTCTTGTCTACATGATCAAGTGCAACTGTTTGTGCAATCATTTCTTTTGGTTTTGCTTTGGCTGGAAAAATATGTCTTATTGTTTCTTTGTTCTTGGTTCACAAATCTCATCTAATCGTAGAATTTTGCAATTTTCGAGTTTTTGATATGGGAACATTTGAAGTGATTGGCTCACCTTTATTTCTGTGGCTAGTTCTTTGAAGAATATAACTCAAAGCTGTTGGAGTCGACCAACTACATCACCAGGCGACAAGCTGTGAAGGTAAAGCATCTATGTATGGATTTTGCAAGCTTATAGTCTGAAAGAGCAAAGTAGACTGCGGATATACTCCCCACCAGTCTTTTCTCCCCCCCTGGAGCATGTTTTCGAACCAGAGATGGCATGTTAGCGATGCTGTAGATTCACTAAGTTCCTTTTGATTTGAAGTGTGAACCTAATGGAAACATGGGTAGAGATTTAAAAAAAAAAAATTCTGTCCCTGGAGTTTTCTGAGTACATTGCTATGAAGTTGCCATTATAGGTCCTTGCATCATTGGCCTCTGTGATTATGGTGGACCCTAGTTTTATTCTGGCTTTTATTCTCCCTTGTGACAGCTTCTGGGAGATATGCTGCTTGATCGTTCAAATTCAGGGGTGATGATGCGTTATGTGAGTTCGAGGGATAATTTGAGGATTCTCATGAATCTTCTCAGGGTAATTGTTTATGTATATCAGTTCATAGTTTGTGTCTTTCTTTTCTCCTTTTTTAAATCTGAATCTCAGCGGACATAATGATGTCCACTTAGTCTTTAACCCTGATCTTATAGTCTATGAAGTCATTGATTTAAGATGACTAAAGTTTTAGCTTTTGGATTGTAAAGTTTGAGGGTTTCTTCTGCGTTCATGGCCATGAGAACTGAATCTACTGCATTAAATGCTACCCTTCTGCAGGAGTCAAGTAAGAGCATCCAGATTGAGGCATTCCATGTGTTCAAGGTATTATATTCAGGGCCTGCTAAGAATGTGAATTTATACATGGTTGCTGCGACAGTTTTCTTATCCTAGATGCTTCAACTTTTGCAGCTCTTTGCTGCCAATCAAAATAAACCTCCCGACATCGTCGGCATACTTATAGCAAACAGAAGCAAGCTTCTCCGCTTGTTTGCGGACTTTAAGTTTGATAAAGGTAGGGGAAAGTCAATTCTCTCTTTCAGAAATTCATGTTGGTAGCAGCCGTGGGCTTGAATAACACGCTTGGTTCGTTTTGCTGCAGCGGACGAGCAGTTTGAAGCAGATAAAGCTCAAATAGTCAGAGAAATAGCTGCGCTCGAACCCAAGGAAAGTGCATGAACAAGTCCGTGCTGTATTTTATGTCCACAAGTATCTTCGTTGTCCTGCCAATTATATCCCTGTGAATTATGAGAGGCTCTTCATCCTCTGTAAGGTAAGAGTTCCAGAGAATCTCGCCCCGTCCTTCGAGTAAATACTTTCCATTTTCTCGCAAGCTATTCAGATGCTCTCTCCGTCTTTTCAGAATGCAAATTTTGTAACCTAATCAATCTTCGGAACAACTCGTGTAAGACACAACATCTGTATATTACTTGCCTGGCTCTTCTTTTTGCGCTTGACATTCTAAGCCATCCATCTTTCTTTCACCTGCATTTCCTCCCCTCGCTTTGTTAAAATCGAAAAGCGCAGCGAGGCCGGGTTGGTGCGGCTCAAAATCCTGTTACCGTCGGACCCCAGCTTTTGCGATCGCTGCGACTTCCTGTGTTTTGCAACCACAGTGACAGTCCTTGTAATGTGCTTTTGTGGTAAGATTCGGAAAACAATTTTCGAAAAAAAAATGGTTATATCGTTTAGAAAAATTAGTCAATGGTAATTATTATTATTGACCATAATATGTCTAATTATTTTCGTAAATGACGGCAAATATTTTTTATTTATTTATTTTTATAAGTGATACGCGCAATCATTTTTTGCCTAAATCCTAAATTATTGGTGAAATAAACGCACCCTATGGAAATTTGGAAGCCATGGTGAAGTTTTCTTGCCGAGCTCTAACGAGACTTTTTAGGGTCTATTTGGTAACGTTTCTGTTCCCAAAAAATGATTCTGATTAAAATTATTTTTTGTGATTCTGTTCTCTTGATGAGTTTTAGAGAATCAGAATGCGTTTGGTAGTTACAAAAAATTTCTGTTCTAGAAAATAATTTATCTTCTCAATTTGTAATTTAAATCAAACAATTACATAATCACATTTGATCACTTTCCTTATACCCAACAAGTATGATCCTCTTGCACTTTGACATCCTTTTGGCTAAAATAGGGATGCTTCAGATTTGTTTCTTAGAAGGATAATACGCTAAAATTGTTATTTTTCCATGCTTATCTTGATTTTATGCCAAGGATGAAAGAGATAATTTTGATTATTTTTTATTATTCAGAATGAATAAAATCCGACAACAAATTAGGCAAGGCTTATGAAAAATCAAAAGGTAAAATCATCAAAAATAGGATTGGCCAATTGAATAGACCTATTTCCTACTTTTTGAGATTTTTCTTGAAATTTTCGAGATTTTTTATAACAATTTGCTCGTGAGGGGCAAAATCGTCGTTTGGGAGAGATCAAAAGACAAAACCATAAAAAATAAAAAATAAAAAGGATTGGCTAGTTGAAATGACCAACCTCCTAATTTTTCATATTTTTTTGGATTTTTTCTTTTTTTCCCATTTTTTTTATTTTTTATGAATTGTACTTCTTTGGATTTTTATTAATTTTTGAAATTTTTATTTAAAAAATTATGCGGACCGGGTCGCATGACCCGGCTCAAGCCTCGTGAGCGATCGACAAGAATGAAAGAAGATTCTTTGAAGTGTTCCTTTTCTTGATAAACAACTTTTTTTATTTCTCAAAAGTAGTCTAAAAGTGTTCAATCAGAATCGGAATCATTTGCCTTATCAAACATATTTCGGATTCTTTTTTGTTCTTGAGAACATAAATAGAAAAATAGAAACGTTACCGAACAGATCCTTAAACGCCCAAGCGTCCAAGTATTCCATGAATCTGGCATATATACTAAAGGTCTGTTTGTTTAAACCAAAAAAAAAAATGTTCCCAAGAAATCGGTTTTCGGCTTTTTAATATTTGGATGATGAAAACTAATCAATGTGCAAAAAAATCATTTTTCAAGAACTGAAAATAACAAGCTCAAATTGAACGAAAACGATTTTCTAAAAAGAAGGAGATTACTTTCTTGCTAATCGGAGAGAAATAATTTTCCTTATCTCACCAAACAAATGAAACCTAATCACTTTTTTTGAAGATGATTTTGATGGAATATGTTTTCTTTAATCACGAAATTTTCTCAATTCGGAATGCTAAATCCTGAGGGATTTAAAAAAAAAAAAAAAACGAACCGTCTACACCCTAATAAGTTGTGTGTTGATTGACTAATCTAATCGCAACCTTAGCAAAATCAGTTCCTTTGAGATCGAAACCTATGACTTGTTTTTTTTTTTTTTCCTTTTTGCTCGAATTTGTGTTGAATCTTAACCGAAGTTCCATTTGTTATTTCTTAGAACAAATATTCCAGGAAAACACCCGAGGATGCCAGTAAATCGAGTGCGTTGGCTTCATTTGCATCGTACTTTGACATTAAGACTTTCCCCGCTGGATCTGGAAGAGGGATGGATTTTGGCAGACGGAGGGGCACCTTGTCTGCCCTTGTGGGATCAGGGCAGGCGTGACCTTAAAGCGATTCCGGCCATCCATTTATATCCGAGGGATACGAAGCCGCCACGTCATCTTAATTAGAGGAGACAAAAAAAAATAGGCGGTAAATAATTTTGAAACCCAAATTTCCTTAAAAGAAAACATTTCTCTCTCCTCACATCTGAAATTCCGTCCCTCCTCCGTTCGAATTTCCCCTCCCCCTCTCTCTCTCTCTCTCTCTCTCTCTCTCTCTCATTTCCTCCTTCCTCCATCTAAAATTTCTTCCCTTCTCCCTCCGTCGCCTCCCCTCGACGCGTCGCGGCTCTCCACTTCGAGAGGAATCGCTTCGTCTCAGCTTGCCCTCTCGCTCGTGACGGTGGTGCTGGGGGTGAGGAACAATGTGCTGTACAAGCTGGCCCTGGTGCCTCTCAAGCATTACCCCTTCTTCATCCGCTGGCAATGGCAGCAAAAGGTTGACGGTTCCGCATCTGGTCTGCATTGCTTCATTCCTCTGTCTTCTCGTCTTCGTTGCTCAATCTTCCTTCTTCGCAGGTTCGCCTTCTATTTCCGCCACCTTCCCTTCCTGAATCGAACTGGCACTCCGTCACCTGCTCATTTCGATCTCCTATTATTCATTCTTATCCTTTTTTTTCTTTTTTCTTCTTTGGGTTTTCAGGCGAACAGAGTACGGATCTCGACGGAGAGGCGGGCGATCGGCGGCGATCGACGGCGGGTGGGCGGGCGGGCGGGCTACCAGCGGCGGCCAGCGCCGGCAGGCGGGCAGGCGGCGGCGGCCGCGGGGAGAGCTGTCGGTGGCGGCCGGCAGCGGGCGAACGGCCGGCGGTCGGAGGGCGCCGGCAAGCGGGCATTGGTCGGCGAAGACCGATGTAGTTGAAAAAGTGATTTCTTTTTTAGAAGCTACAATTTTTAGCTTCTCAAAATTGGCCAAAAATCCTACCAAAAGTAGAAATCACTTCCAGAAGTACTTCAGGAAGTGATTTCTCAATATTTTTATCAAACGACTTTCAACTTCAGAAGCACTTCTGAAGCGTCTTTACCAAACGGATTTTAGCTTCTGAAGTGTTACCATGCGCGCCCTGAACATCTGGATAATAGTCTATTTGTGTAAATAGAATCTGAAATTCTAAACAATAATGAGTGTCGTTTATCACCACAATTAATTAAGAGCATCAAAGATCAGTTACAAACCAGCCGTGCATTGTCTAGAAGTTTTGCAGCTGCCTCATATTCTTTCATCTTCTTTTCCACAGTCTCAACGACTAATTTCGCCTCCTCTACTTCCTGAGGCTGGTAAATCTGCCAATTAATGAAAGAGAAACAACATTAATGCATTTTCAAATATAGCAAATAGTACATTACTCAGATTTACCTAAGTTCATGCAAAAATAAATAAATCTGCTAATTATTCAGATATGAGGGAACAACGGCAGAACCATGATGTATGCTCAACACATTGTCATTTGCAACCAGCTAAAATTATCAATTTTACTAGCATGACTGAAATGAACCTCGCGCTGACTCCTTGACAGGCATGGAAGAGTGGGTGGGTGCACTGCGCCATCAGAACTCCGGACGGAAGCGCCTCGGGCAATCTGCCGAATGACATTTCTTCCACGTTGTGTAGGTAGAAGACATTTTATGTTGCCTCCCCAGAACTACCTTTCTCACCCGGAAACAAGCTCACATACTGTCGGATTAACAAGTTCCACGTTGAGGAACTCACAGGTAGCTTGAAACGCAAGAATGTACACCCAAATAGTAACTCGCATCGCAGCATAACATAAAATAATTTCATATAAATGAAGATGTCAAACTAGTGATTACAGCGACGGTATCACAATTTAGATCCAAGAATGCGGTTTTAGTCATCTAACGGATGACCACTTAGGCACAAACTGTACATCAATCTTCAAAATGATGCACGGATAATGTGTTGTTCTTGAAAATCACTTTACTACCAAGCGATGGGCATGGGGAGGAGCGGAGATAGGGATAAAGTCCCTTGTTCCTGCCCTAGCACAATCTAGCAGGGAAATTGGAAATGAGAAGTGATTTCATGCCCACCCCAAGCCTGGGTAAGGTAGAAAGAAATCAAATTATAATTTATTTATTTTTTGGTTATGATGCTCCTTTCTTTTCCCGTTTCGCCTGTTCATCTCTAACCGATCAATCCAAATATATTGTTATACCAAATCGAATTCTTTTTTCCAATTTCGTTATTTGATAATCCATCATTTTAGGAGTTCGATTGTGAAGTGGGGTTTTGGGTCAAACTCATTTTCATCGTGCTTAGCCCCATTAATTTAATTAAGCTCAAACGCTCGAGTTCATCCGCGGTCGGTCCGAATTAAAATGCAAAAAATATATTGTATGAATATTAAATTAAAACTATCCTATGTGACAACTATATGAAAATGATTTTAACATTTTTGCTAGGGACTAATGTTAGTCCCTAATTTTTTTTATGCGATAAATGATTAAATAAGAATAAAAAATTTATGTGTCAACAACAGCGAAGTCCCTTCTAAAAATATCTCAAATGGGCGGTTCAATTTGGCTATTTATAGTGAAACGATTAAAACAATCAAATAATGTGATTATTCCATATGGATATGTACATTTAGGCTGCATTTGATAGTCGAGATAAAATTCAGGATATGATAAAATTTATCTCATCGTGTATTTGGTGCCTACCTAGGACAGGATATAGTGGGATGTAAGAGAATATAGTCTGGATAAAATTATCATATATGGGAGGTGGGATAAAGATGGATAGGATTTTTAATAACACTAATGCATAAGTTACATTTTTCGTTCGACCCAAAAAAAAAGTTACTTTTTTCGTTCGACCCAAAAAAAAAGTTACTTTTTTCGAATAATAATTTCCTCAAACTAATAAAATTAAAATAGTATTAGAATATTAATAATATTTGATTTCTATTATAAATTTTTTTTCAAAATAATGAAAAAATAAAAAAAAATCATTATTATTAAATCCCATTTTTATTTATGTATTCGAATTTATTTCTATCTTATAATATAAATTCTATATATACATAATTTTTTTATATTAATTACATATTTTATAGTAATTTAGAAGTATTAGTATAGTTTACTGTTTAATAAAATGTTATTAGAGAATGATGAAAGGAAAAAAAAATAACAAAGAAAAGGTAAAATAAAAAATAGCAATAAAAATGAAGTGGGCAAAAAGTGTCACGAGGGATTCTTATCATTTTCATTTATGCAACTTTTAGGTAATATGTCATTCATACCAAATAATAGACAAAATAAGATGTGACAATATCCGGCAACACCAAATAATTGATAGGATATAGCAAAATCTTTGGATTTTATATCATATCATATCCAGTGATATCCTATCCAGAAATCCCAGCGACCAAACGTAGTGAAATCAATTCTTGGTATAATTGCCACGTGTTTTAAACCACTTTCCACGGATACTTAGGGGGTGCATGACCAAATTTCTGTTCGAGAAAGAGTATTTTGTATTTTTATTTCAGAATGAGTTTCTAAGCTAAATAAATGCGTTTGATAATGGCAAAAAATTTCTATTTTTGGAATAGAAATTTATTTGAACGGCGGAGGTGACGACGGCGAGGGGCAGCCGGCTGGCGACCGGCGGCGGCCGTCCGGTGACCGGCGGTGGCGGCGGGCCGGTGACCGACGGCTGTGGCCGGTGGCCAGCGGTGGCCGTCCAGCGACCGGAGGCGGCCGGCCGGCAATGTCCGGGGACCTTCGGCGGCTTCCAGCAACCGGAGGAGGCCGTCCGGCGACCGGAGGCGGGGGGCGGCGGCGGCCGGCGACTTCCGGCGGCAGGGGGCAGCAGCCGGCGACTTCCGGCGATCGGTGGCGGCCGTCCAGCGACCGGAGGCGGCCGGCCGGCGACGTCCGGCGACCTTCGGCAGCTTCCAATGGCCGTCCGGCGACTGGAGGCGATCGTCCGACGACCGGCGGTGGGGGGCGGCGACCGGCGACCGGAGGCGGCCTGCCGGTGACGTCCGACGACCTTCAGCGGCTTCCAGCGGCCGTCTAGCGACCGGAGGTGGCCGGCCAACAACCAGAGGCGGCCGGCCAGCAACGGGCGGTGGCCGTCCGGCGACCTCCGGCAACCATCGTCGGCTTCCGGCGGCCAGCCAGCAACCAGCGGTGGCCGGCCGGCGACCTCCAACGGCAGCCCGGAGGCCGGCGGTAGCGGCAGGGGGCGACCGACGGTCAAAGAGGTGCGATCGGTGGCGGCTGTCGTCGACGAAGATTTCTATTTCTATTTTTATTTCTCGGAGAAGTAACTTTTTTTGTTTGTCATTTCTGCTTGAAATCTATTTCTGTTTCTCAAAATTATTCCATAAATAATTTCTTGCATTTGCGTTACCAAGCGAATTTCTGTTTCAAATCTATTCCAGAAATAAAAATCTGTTCCAGAAACTATTTCTGGCAAGTTACCATGCACCACCTTACCATGTGTCATGAGGACGTGAGCTAGATATAAGATTCCACATGTCATGATAATATTGATAGAAATAAAGCCCACTTGAAAGGATTAAGAATAGGCCAAATCTTTCCTGCGAGCATCACATCGAGCCCATCAAACCAAGACTCTCTCACTCCTCGTAATATATTGCTTAACTATAATACGTTGCCGGGTAATTTCCCAATCTTTAGCTGCTTAATTTCACATATTGTAATCTTTGTAGTTAGCAACAAGGAAAACCGTTTTCTTTATGACGAAAATAAAAGTACAAATAGTGCACTAGTCTCAGGTTCAATTTCTCAGATGAGCACATGTGATTTTAAGTGGGGTGCTATGGCGGTAGGTTGCTGTGCTAGTCTCCCCCGAGGAATAGTCGAGGTGATGCAAACTGACCCGGACACCTTGGTTATCAAAAAAAAAAAACACAAATAAGTCTTTTAACACAATAGAAGACTCACAATTTTTTTTTTTTTTTGCTTAGACAGTTGAAATGAAAAAGACTTGTAATATAACTTTTCTTAATAAGTTGGTTGTTGGTTGACTGATCTAATCGCATCACAAGAAATCCTCATCCCATCGCGGCCACAACATCCAAATATATCATCACGAAAAGTGCCTTCCGAATAAATCTTTAGGTCTTTAGGCTGGAATTTGCGTTGAATCTTAGTTATGCTCACGACATATATCCTAAGATGCATCATGACCTACATATATACATACGCGCGAAACACGAACGTCATAATACGATTCAAGTTGAGGTTTATCGACGGTCGGGCACGATAACATTTTCGAAATGCATTCATCTTCCAACTCGTGAATGCAAAAATGTTTGTCACCGCGATGTATAAATTATATGAAGTTGTCTTCTATTCGTCTGAATCTTTTGAAAATAGACCGAGCAAATTGTTGGGCCTTAACGAATAAAAGTTATTGCTGAATTCATATAACGCGTAGGCCCTAGGGGATAGCTCTAGAATTTTTTTTTTTTTGTTAAGTAGGGGCAAAAATTTGATTGGCAATCATAAATAAGTCATAAACCTATTGCAATTGCGCCAATTCACTCTTAAACATTTCTTTTGTCAATTCAGTTCTAACTTTTTTTTCAATTTCACTAATTCAACATGTTCAGCCAATTTTGGCCGTCCAGTGCTGACATGGACAATTTTTAATGATATCTTAATATTTCTCCTTTTTTTTCGGCTTTTTTTCCTTCTCCTTCTTACTCTAGCATTTAGCCGATTCAGAGAACGGCTAGAGAAAGAAGGAGAAGAAAAAAATAAAAAGGAAAAAATAAAAAATTGCCACATCGATGTTGATCGACCATATTTGGCCAGATAAATTGAATTGGCATAAATGAAAAAAAAAATTTAGCACTAAATTGATAAAAAAAAAAGGGGGGGTTCATAATTGAACCTGCACAATTGTAATAAGTTTATCATTTTTTAAATAATTTTTTCAAAGATTTATGTTTGAATTGGAATCAATATAATAGGTTTATGACTTATTTAGTATTTTGCCCAAAAGTTATCTCGATTATTTCCTTTTAACAATCGTTTACTTTTTGCGGCTTGGGTGAGGGCTGCCCTCTCGACAGAGCAAGGGTCGCGACCCTTGCTGGCCAAAATGAAAAAAAGAAAATATAAATATAAAAAAATTACAAAATTTGTCTACATCAGAGCCGGTAGTATCACGTAGAACGGTCAATTTCCATATAGTGATTTCCAATCAAAATTTGGCCGGATGAACTAAATTACTTTCGGTGAATAATCTAATTCTTATGTTATAGATGTTACGGTCCAGAATCAAGCGTTAGATGGAGACATAATGAATAATTGTTTAAGATCTTAGCAAGGACCACGCACTCACTCTCTCTCTCTCTCTCTCCCTCTTTGGTTCAATGAAACTAAATCAACTTCTCTTTTGGTCGGGAAAAAAAAAAACTAAATCAACTTCTTGATCATCTAATTGCTTCATCACATTCCAACATTGCGAAATCGAACACATCTTCCCTTACAAAACAAAGCGATCGAATCAGACAAACGTGAATCGAGGCGGGCGATCGTATTCACCGGAAGGTTCCCGGCGGCTTTCCGAGGACGGCAGAGAAGAACACCTCCACGTCGTCTTTATCCGACTTTTGGTATCACCAAGTTCACAACCCACCTGCGCGTCTCGTACCTCAGCATCTCGAACTCGAAGGATTCCAAATGGTCATCCAGAAGAAGCTACTATCTATACCCAACGCAACGCTGTCTGTCTTCTAGCGTGAAACTTCCGAACCGTAAAGCTTTTCAATCTTTCCAGTTTCGGTGCACCGAATATGTTGCGGTCAGAATCCGAATCCGAATGATGCTCCCGACCGAACGGCATATTCCCACGCATTCGAATCTCTTTCTTCAGATTTGGAAAAAAAAAAAACACGCTAATGTAGGCATGCTCTGGTCCTCTTCGGATTATTCTGGCACTTGCTGCCCATTTCGTTTTTAAATAGCTGGCAATAAGCCTTTTCTTTTTTCAATTTCCACCTCGATTTATCAATTCTTGCTCGAACGACGGACCCACTCGACCCGAGAGTTTCGCATCTAAATCATCCAAAATTCAATGAATTATATTATGTAATTAGTTCAAGATGACATAAACACATGGTCACGCTCGTATAAAACTTAATCGAAGATGAGGCATGAATCAAAGCTGGGAATTACGATATCTTTCTTATCGTCGGATATTAAAGATGGGTTTTTGGAACGGTATGTAAAGAGGGGTCACATTTTTTACTATGATTAATATATGTGTATATTCATATACTACACGACTCAATCAACCGATAAAAAAGTGTTTTTTTTTCCAATTAACTAAAGAAAAAGTGAACCTAAGTAAATGTGGGGGCAAAAAATGTCAGGCAAAAAAATGTCCGTGGGGTGTGCCATACATATATATGGCCTGTCGTCTTCTCCGTTCATGTGCTACATGAAATCCTCCACTCCCACACTCTCCTGGCCGTTACCATTCTCTCTCTAACCCCTCTCTCTCTCTCTTCGCGCAGTTGGGGAGAAGAAATGGCCGGAAATGGTAGGGCCTCGTGGAAGCTTTGTCGCTTCCCCGTTCGTTTCTTGAATCTTGATCGCGTTTCGATCTCGATGTCCTAATGTTGGGTCTCCGATGTCCTTGGAATTCTCAGATTTGCTGTCGGGCTACTTGGAGGCTGCCATTGAGGCCGCGCAGAGGGCTGGAGAGGTGGGTTCCTGTTCGATTTCAAAATGCCTCTTTTTTTTTTTTAATTCTCTTGTTGGAATTTTTCATTTGATCGCGCTGCTCCAGTTTGCAATCATCGACATTTGTGTGTTTTTGGGCATTTTGTAGGTTATTCGCAAAGGGTTTTACCAGACCAAGCATGTCGAGCACAAAGGCCAGGTTCGTTCTCTCTCTCGCTCGCTCGCTAGTTCACCCTGCGATTGCTTCTATTCCAGTTATGGAGTGAATTATAGATATGCTTAATGATTTGTACGTAAGCATGGCGGTGACATTGTTGAATTTCGTGTTCACGTGACGGTATGTTGCGAAAGCGCCTTGAATGTCTTCATAATTGTAGGCTGATAATTGGAAGGAAAAAGGAAGTTATCAACTTTAGTTTTTGTACACTAGTCAGAAATTTCTTGTTTGCAGTGGCTGCTTGTATCTTGTTGTAGTCAGATGGGAGCCTCCCAACTAACTTGGGAAGAATATGAACATCTGTTGTGAACGAAGACGAGTCATGGAGCTTCTTCCTCTTGTGGTTAATTTTACCCATCTGGTTGATTCACAGGTGGATTTAGTCACTGAAACTGATAAGGCATGTGAAGATCTCATATTTAACCATCTCAAGCATCTCTATCCCGCACACAAGGTTGATGCTCGCTTCTTTTTCTTTGCCATCATGTTGATCAGTGGAGATAATGAATAAAGGGCTTCTCGTCAGGCCGAAGTCGGCTTAGTTTCTTGACTTCATTCTGTTAATGGCGCTTACAGTTCATCGGTGAAGAAACTACTGCTGCTTGTGGGATCTCGGAGCTGACCGATGAACCAACGTGGATAGTGGACCCTCTTGACGGAACAACCAACTTCGTTCATGGGTGAAGATCAACCTCCCGGATATTCTCGTTTCTCGTTTCTCGTTTCTTGTTTGATTCATTCATCATCGTCATCTCTTGGAATAACATATCTTCTAATTGTGTAATGCCTAATGTGATACTTGTAGATACCCCTTCGTTTGCATTTCTATTGGGCTTACGATTGGAAAAGTTCCTACAGTTGGCGTAGTATATAACCCAATTATGGAGGAGGTGAGCATTCTCATGCCCCACATAAGTGAATATAAGGCGAATATATTTAAGGAGATAGTATGCATTAATGTCCTGAAAGGTCACATGCAATATACCGCCATCGACTCATTGTAGCTGTTCAGTAGAGATCATTGGTTTGGAATCCCATGACCCTACCTTTGGTGTCTGCTGAAATACTTCTGCTCTTTCTTTGGATGCGTATTAGTGCTTAATAAATGTACTACTTTGGCTTCCGAGTTGTAGCTTTTCACTGGTGTTCAAGGGAAAGGTGCTTTTCTGAATGGGAACCCCATCAAAGGTGATTTCACTTCTATCAAATCTCAGTTGGATATTCCTTAATCCCTGAGAAGGTTGTAAAATCATCTTTTAATGGCAGTGTCATCTCAATCGGAACTTGTGAAGTGCCTACTTGCGACCGAGGTATGCGGATTTTTTTTATAGTATTTATGGTTTGCTACATGTGAAATACTACCTTTTTAACCTGACTGTTATATGAATTCATCTTTGTTGTCTTCCTCCTATTTTACTGCATTGATGAGGATAATACAGGTTCACTCTAATGGTAAATAAGTACTCCTATATTTGATTTTTTGAAAGAATAAAACATGATTGAAGAAACAATTGGTCTGTCGAATGTTTATGTTATATCCGAATTTGATATGTTTCAAATTTGGCTTGCTTCCCTGTTTCGCTCTCCCAAAAATGATGTGGTAGTCTTGGACTTCTGAATATCTACTGTGGTTGGACGATGGCTTTCTGGATAGGTCATAAGAACATTTGTCCTATTTTGCCTTTGTTACTCTACCATGTTTTCGTATTCCACCAGCTCCGATGTTACCAACTTCTTGACATAATCCCAGAGGAGCAAACAATTTTACTTGTCCATATGAGGGCAACATATTTGTTATGAGTCATAGTACGATCATGCACCAGCAAAGATACCTTATGAAACTTTTTAATCTTTGACAGTGATTGAACAGGAGTTTTTACTTAGTCACTTGACTTTTTCAATTGAAAACTCAACACGTCTTTCATGAAAGACATCCTTCCTTAAATGCAAATATCTTTTTTTTTTTGGGGTGAAAAAATGCGAATATCTTTTTTTTTTTTGGGGTAAGGTAAGTTAAATGCGAATATCTTTGGTTGCTTCAAATTTGAAAAACCTTGATTTTTCCACTATATGAGTGGAAAATTAGACTAACTGCATGTTAAATCGTATATTTAGGAGCTTTTGCACTTTCACTTCTGAGTTCAATGACTTACTTTGTTAGTGCAAACTCACAATCATTTTAGCATAGTAAATTCCAGATCTAACTAGACACATTTTACATTATTTCATGTTGAATACCATCTCACAAACTTTGTCAAAAATTCTGGAGTTACTTGCTATAGATGGTCCTTGAAAGAGTTCGACATATATAAGGAGGCAGAATTTCTCTCTCAAAGAAAGGAGCAGATTCCCTTTCTTTGGAAAACTATGCAGGTGCAAACATGCATGTGTGTGTGTGTGTCCCAATTGAGGTATAATCTTATCTGGCCTTATGAACATCACTATTATCCCATCCCTACCTCCAAACCTCATATCTTACGATTGAACAGCACCCTCTGAGGCTGTGATCAAATTTTAATTTTTGTCCACCTCCTCTAGAATAGTTTATGCACCTAGAATTGCTAGCAAGGAGGTTTATTTTAAAACTGTGCAAAGTGCCTTTATGTTTTTCATTCATAAAAATTTCACAAGTACCAGTCACCTAAGGCAATGGGTGCTAGATGTACTCCAGAAATTGCAGATTTGGTTAGCTAGAAGAGCGAAGCAGCAAAATAATTCACTAATTGACTATTTCTGCCTACTGGAACTGCAGGCCGGTACCAAGCGTGATAAGGCGACGTTGGATGCATCTACTGATAGAATCAAAAGTCTACTTTTCAAAGTAAATCCGATGTCGTCATGCATGTGTTAATGGTGACTTCTGTTTTCTCCACCACCTGACGTCAACTTTTCTTTCTCAATGTACGGTCAGGTGAGGTCAGTTCGCATGAGTGGATCCTGTGCATTGAATCTTTGTGGAATTGCTTGTGGACGACTTGATTTATTCTACGAAACTGGCTTCGGAGGTCCCTGGTATGGTTTTATGGTGTAACCAGAAATGTAGAGGTAACACTCTACTACTAAGGACAATACGGTTGAATGTGTCTTGCTTTTCTTCCCAGGGACGTGGCAGGTGGAGCTGTGATAGTGAAAGAAGCTGGAGGTCTTGTTTATGATCCGTAAGTAGGCAAAATCTCACCTATATGTTTCATTGTCAGTTCTAAGAAAGAAACTGCATGGAACAATCATGACTTGTGGCTGCAAATTTAGATCCTAGAAGGTTAACTCACTTTATGGACTCAATCAATGGGTTTGTTTATGGACAAGAGGTTATGACCACATGATTTGTGGGCCACTACATATAGTCTATGAACTGCAATGTCAAAATCTTAAACCTTCATAAGTTTAGTGAAAGAGATTTCGCTCACATGTAGATACTGGTGGTGGTTGTTTTGCCTCAGATCTGGTAAGGATTTTGACATCACATCTCAGCGGGTTGCAGCTTCAAACCCTCTCATCAAGGATGCATTCGTGGAGGTTTTGCAGCAAACTGAATGAGATGGGACCGACTAGTCAAGTGAAATTTAAAAAGGAGCTCAATTATTTGTTGTTATGATATAGAAACTTTAGTTTACTTGTTCTTCTGAACAACATCAAGCTCTCCGATACTGAATTCCTTCACAATGGTTAAGGAAATCTTGCTTCTTTAATATTCATTGTCTGTATGATTAGTCCACTTGACTTGTGGCCCTCGATAATTTGTTTATTTTAGATATCCTTGTGTTAAACTCACATGGTTCCCATAATCATTGCCTCCATTTGCAAGTTATGGGGCCGCTGACAAGAGCAAGTCGTAATCTAGGATATGTTCGCTAGAATGTCTCCCCACCTGATCTTCTCCCAAACTTAAGCATAACAATATAGCATTCGGGAAATGGTCTATTGATGAGTTGCTGAATGACTGACATTGGATTACATATGTTGAGATAGGCATATGTTGTTCCGGTGTATCGCCAGAACTGCTGATTAGTAGTTCACATAGTTTGATCTTTCTCTTGGCATACGCCTCTCTGATTTATCATCTTTTACAGGGACTTGCCGAATGAGCGGGAAACTTGAGAGTTTTAGCTGTAGCTGTTCAGATATGAGTTGTGTCTGGAGCTTACATTTGAGCTTAACTCGAGCAAAAACCGAACTTGCTTGAAACCATTCGAACATTCAAGTTGACGCGGACTAACGAGTCACAAAAAAGTCTCAGTTGTGAAGATGCGAATTAGATGCAAAAAAAGAAGGCATGGAGGATTTAGTACTAAACACCGGAAAGTACAGGCTCCCCGGAAACTTGGGGAAATCCAAAATACAGAGGAGACATTCCGAGAAAAGCTATGAAAGAATTACTGCTATGTCCTAAACTCCTCGCAACAACATAACATATGACTGAATGTAACTCGAGTATAAAATTTACATAGTATGCGTCACTGTGCAGTCTAAGACTGTGAAGTCTAAGACCCATACGGCGAAAGAGAAGTAAAGATGAAAGGAGGGCCAAAATGACCCGCAGCTACGATCTGATAGATCATTCTTTACGCCTCCTGGTGTGGCCTCGCACCATATCCGTTGTGATTATAACCGTTCGATCCATTCATGCCGTGAGGTGTTTTCGACCCGCCTTGCAACTTCCTCCTCTTCAGAACCACGTACCAAGTGAACGCCTCTAGAACCACCGCGACGCAGCCCAAGGCCACGATCACTCCGATGTACGCGTCCTTCCACTTCTTCTCGGGATCCAAGATGTCGAATCCCTTGAATATGTTGATGATGCTGAGGATGATGACCGCGTAACCCATGGAGTGATGGTAGATGTTCCAGTAGAATCTGTATTTGTGGTCCTTCTTGGGCCTTAGAAGCAACGCAAACACCTGAAAGTCGAAAGTTGTCATCATCAGCTGACTTTCTTTTCCTTCCTTAAGATCTCCATTACCCATGTCATGTCACTATACAATTGTTCTGTTTCAACTCATACCAAGAATATTTCGTTTGTTTTCATTCTTTTTACACGAAAATCAAACGTATTTTTCCCTGTCCTGCTAGAAAAGCTGTATGTAAACTACAGCATGAGGACACATAAATAAGACGTGAGCACGAAACATGACTGCCCAAATTGATACCTGAAGTGTGCCAAGGCAGAACAGAACAATGCCGATCGTCCTGTGAGCGGTGTAAGTTATGCCGGGCGACTCGCTGCCGAGTTTGATACCGGTTGCCCATCCGGCAACGCCAATGATGTAGGCTGAGGATTGGCATGCGACATGGAGGTAAAACCATGCTGGGTCCGCAGCTTTGGACACCTTCAAGTATCTGGCTATGATGGCCCCAACAGGCATCAAAATCCCCCAACTCACAGCGTTTAGTACTCCATGTCTCTGAGATTTCACATGTTCATGATGGTTAGTTGCAACTACTACACAACTTCAACTACTACTGAAGAGTGATTCAAATTATGAAGTTCTCAGTTATGCCTCTCAGGAAAATTTGGAATATCATATGAAAGAAAACTTCTATCTTCTGATCTCAGACATCCCTTGGGCAGTTCTGACAGTCTAGAACATACAAAATTTGCACCTGTAGTCAAGAGCTCTATGCCAGATTTTCAAGGCTGTCTTAATTCAAGGTATTCTGAGATACCAACTAAAGTTCTTGCTAAGAAGGAACGAACTTTAAGCATGACAGAACCCGAGAACATCATCTACAAGGCAACTGCTTCTTCCTCTTCCTTTACGCTAGTGTTTTTTCCCTTTGTAATATTAAGACAGGGCACGTGTAATATTGTACCCACATGACAAAAAAAAAGGATATCTAAAAGGGGAAGAACCAGAGTTCAAAAGCTGCTGATCGATCCCCAGCAACATGGGAAAATCAATAGACATGTTCTGTTTTCTTTCAAATAAGATAGATGATCTATACCTAGCAAAACAGCATGTGCAAACTGAAATAAAGAGAAATCAACACGAAAAACTAGAGAAGGAAGGAAGAATAAGAAAGACTGTCACTTACATTCCTCTTTCTGGTCTTAGAGTTGCCGCCCCCGGATGCCGCAGCCTGACCAGAGGCAAAATTCAGAGTCCCCATGGACTGAACATTAGCGCCGGTAGTGGCATGTACGCTTGGGGACCCGCCGGAGAGCGGTCCATCTTGCCAAACCTGGTTCACCGCGCCATTGTTCGGGGGGCTTATGGTGGCGAAGATTATGATCTCGTTGCTCGCGTAAGTCGCGGAGATATCCGACACGTTAAAGCTCAGATCCCCCTCCGCCAGCTGGGTCTGGTACCCGCTGATCGGAGACGTGTAGGCCTTCATGGTCCCGTTCGACTGCCGGTACGCCACGAGCGACTGGGCCCCGACCATGCCGGTGGAGGTCGGGTTGATGGCCCAAGCCACCCACGTGGACGCGCCCACGGAGGCGTGCCGGTAGGCTATCTGGGCCGTGTTGGCCGACGAGTCGTAAGTCCAGTGGAGGAACGAGTTCAGGTAAGGCAGATCGGCGCAGGAGCTGAACACCTTGTTCCCAGAGAAGGCGTAGCTGGAGCACGTCTGAGCAGAGGACGGCACCGCCATGGACATGACCAGGGAGGCGCAAACCAGAAGCAGCCGCTGCTTCAGGAACCTATCCATGGCTGGTCAGATTGCGCGTCTTCTTCTTGGGTTTGTGCTGGTTTTTCTTTTTTTTCTCTGATGGAGCCAAGTGCAAAGTGCAATGGCGATGAAACCAGATGACGAGGAGGTGGGGGTTATTATAAGGAGGAGGTTTGAGGGGGGGTTAGGTTGTTGGGTGGTCGGTTTGATGAATGTTTCCAACTTGAAAAAGCGGGGAGGGGAGGGGAGGGGAGGGGAGTGGTTGGCGGCTCTCCCTACTGTAATTTTTTAAAGACTTGTGGGGGTTTCCATGTGGAATACTCGCTGAAAATCTAACCTCGGAACTCCCTTCCCCACAACCAACCACCTCCTGCTCTGTTCTTCTCGCGCCTTTTCCCCTGCCCTAACTTTTCACCTACGATTTCAATGGAACTTCCCGGAGTCAGAACTGTGCGATTCCGTCGTGTAAGAACAGCAGAAGGGAAGAAAGAAAAACAGAGCAAGAAAGAAACAACACCCGATGCCTCCTGTGGAGCGAGATCTTATGGAAACAGAGCACAGAAATAGGGCTAGGTTTCCACACGGAATTGAGCAATTTTAGAACGCGGCCCTAGCGGGGTGTCCTGAAAGAGGAAAGTTCTGATCACCATAAATTAGATCATATCCCTTCTAGGGAAAAATTCCTCATGGGTTGGTAACCAATGAAAATAGGAAACAAATCCGACGGAATTCGATTTTGACATCTTCTCATGTATGTAGCCTTCGAGAAATTTTTCTTTTCGTTTCAGGTCGCGCGATCGGTCCCATGATGATAGGTTCTAGAGATCCTGCCGGAAACTTACCATGTTATAGAGTTGATTCTCGGTTATAGAAATTGAGAACTGAATCGATGGATCTTGACACCGGCCGGGTACAAGACGATCCAAGACCAACAGCAAATCAATGGATTTCTTCGAGTTTAAAGAGTCTTGATTCTGACAATAAAATGATTTGATTTTTTTTTTCTAGAATTACCTTTACCTTATTAAGGCAACTTCTTAGAATCACATGGACGCCAACTCGATTTCGCAACAATCTTTTAGATATGGAATGAAGATCTTTCTCTCTCTCTCTCTCTATCTATATATATATATATATATATATATATATAATAGAATATTTTGGATTCCTAAGAAAATCGACATAACAATTAATTCAAAAAGGGGATCTAAATTTATGGGGATTTACTTTAAAATACTAATATTGCTAGGATTCCGAAAATCCGAGGCACTTATATAAATTTCTGATATAGATAAGATAACAAAAACCTCAGAATTCATTATCTATAGCTTGTACTGCGTGTACCTGAAGCATGAAGCAAGGGACCTGGCAATGTACGTCTTCAACAAGTGACATGATACAAAGTCAATGTTCACACCTAGTCAAAGTGATTTAAATTATTCAAACGATCTTCATACTTGAAAATATTTGAATATTCCTACAAGCGTATGAAGAAAATGGCCATGTGACATGACACGAAGGGAAGTGTGTATACGGCAATCGGCTTAAGCATTTTAATGAATCACGGTCATCATCGTTAAATTTCAACGGAAATTTCAACGAAAAGGGCAGTTTAGATGTCGAGTGTGTGACACGGAAATTTTTCTCGTGATAATCACCGGACAAACGGGATAGTCTTAGACTTATTAGATGAATGTCAATCGGAGAATAAGATTTTTCATATGGACAATTTAATACTAAAATTCTGGCGATTTGTTGGCATATCCATACGGCCAATTTTGGTTAAAAAATATTTAACAATGCGGTTCAGTCTGTGCCGGCCATTGTACATGGCACGACTCTCTAGATAAAAATATTTTTATCTCGTCTTCCTTTTTTTGTGGTTCCATGGTCCAATTTTTCATGCAACAAAAGAAAATATTCAGATCTTGTTCCTGAGTAATAGGTAATCGACCAAGTCAAAACTGGAAAAGAAGGGGGGAGGGGATCCGGATCGTCTCAGGCATCTACACTTGCGATCTGAGCCTTCCGTTTTTAAACGGACGGTTCAGATACAACTTTTTGAATTTTTTATTTTTTATTTTTTTAGTAATAATCTAGGCCATCCATTCATAACACGGATGATCCGAATTCAAAGGGCAATGTCTGCCCTTCTAACCCTTCGCGGGGGTTGACCAAACGCCAAACGGCGCCGCTTTTCTGGGCATTAGCCAATCCGAGAGAGGGGGAGATTAGGTGCACGGTTGGCCTGCTTAATTGAGGACCGTCCACTTGGTCAAACCAAATCCGCACCAGCCAGGTCAAAGTTCCACGTGGCACGTCTTGGAATTTTGGAACTCCGGAACGCGGTTTGTAATGAAGGCACTGTTCAGTGTTCAAGCCTTTTTTTTTTTAGCAATTTTTGCGTCATCAATTTTTATCATGGGGAGCCCGAGCCATGTTAGTGGAATTGCTCCATACAGGTGAGTCAATAATTATTACGTCATTTTTCTGTAAAACTAAGGAGGGGGGGTGTAATTAGTAGTTCTATCGTAACAACCTTAAAGAATTGTACTTAGCGAAAGTAGAAATTAGAATCAAAATTCTAACAATTTGGTGCGACACAATCCAAGATTCTAAGCATAAATTACGTGAACAATTGATCGATCGCGAATAATCGAATTTGGAATGATTGATTCCAGAGTTGATCGTCTTCAGGATGGGATTCGACTCATTTTAAAATCGAAAACCAGACCAAATAGGGTTGGAACTACTCTATGGGACTGGAAACCAGTCTTGTCCCCTCCCCGACATGTCTTGGAAATCGACGATGTTATGTTTTTATACCAACGATGTTTTTTTTTATTCTTATATGGTTTTTGCTATATATTCTTTATCTTTTATGATTATTGCTAAAAAAAAAAATCGAAATCAGCAGTTCAGTTCAATTGATACCGTTCATTTAAAGGAACGAAGAATTGGACCGATTTTCGCAGGAACCATCCAAAATTAGCTAGTTCGGTTCGGTTCGGTTCTCGAGAGCGACACGGACCCCCTAATCGGGTTGATCCGAGTTCAAACGGGGTCGGGTCTTCTCCATCTCAAGTCCACTCTTTACGCCATACAAAAGCAACCAAAGTCTCAAAGTCTAAAACAATGTAGAAATAGGGAAATAAATGGGTCCCTATCCTAAGGACGCGCACCCGTCGCAGCAAAGCCTCACCTGCCACGCATTGTCGTTTTCGGCCCGCGCTCTCACGACACGTGTCGCAGGAGACAACCCCGCGTTTTGAGAAGCTTCGTGCGTGCCGAAAAAAGAAGAAGAAGAAACTTTTCGGGGAGCTTTTGACGGAAATAATTACTAATAGTTAATCAAGTGATTATATATATATATATAACACGTCATCTTGGGGCATGCTTGATTTCATGCAAGACGACAACACCGCAGGATCTCAGACGAGTGTCGGGCGTGATGTTGTCTGCCCTAATAAAAATAAAAATAAAAATAATTTTTTTGCATATTAAATCTCTTTATTTTTTTAGTGGGGGAGACGGTGGAATATCTAGCTTTAAAAAAAAAAAAATTGCTAGGTTGATCCTCCCGACATGTCTCTATGGTGTCATAAATTGGAACTACTTGGTTGGCGTATTTGGCCAAATTATATGAAGGCAGCTCTCCGTATTACAACATCTTGTGCTTATTGTAAAGCGCGCGTAAAAGATTAAAAAAATATATGTGAATGTGACGTCATAATACACTCCCACACGTCATTGTTCATCTCTTGCTCCTCCTCGAATTTTTTTTTTCGGGCTTCTATTTATATCCCTTAGAATACATTTCCGCACCTTAGCTTTAAGCAGAAGTCAAGCATGCTCGAGAGGAGGGGAGACTGTAAAAGTACTTATATATCAAATCATACTTTCATCGGATAATTCAAATTTTCAGAACGATTGGTAGTTATCCCACCAAATCTCACGGATCTCGAATTTATGTGCATTGACGTTAGGAAAGCTAGGGCGATGCACGCGCTAGCGCATGAACGGCGGCTAGTACAACGACCGGATGAAGGGGAAATTAGAGGATAACTTTATCTAGATGGACTAGCCATGATGTGTATATGTCCCTATAGGCCCATTAAAAGTAGCACCAGATAGCCTCCCTTGAGATAGATAGATCAATCAATCTAGGGTTTGCTCCATAACCCCCTTCCCCTACATAGTGGTGTCAAACCCTAACCGTGATGTAGATCGATATCGGCAATGACATTATCATTTCTTATATCAAGAAAAGGAACGTGACCACTTTTCTGCCTAGGAGATTCAATTATCATAAAATTGAAAAGGAACTAAAACCTTTGCGTGTCCAAAAAATAAAAAATGGACATCCTCGTCGTACTCCCTTTTTTTTTTTTTAATAGTGAGCTTGTAGTTCTCTGCAAGAGTTGCGGTGTATCGAATGTAGAAACCCTAGAAATGCAGAAAGAGGTGGAGGTTGCGTGTTTTCCTTTTCGTTTATGCCCTCTGAAAGTTACATGCGGAAAGAAACTCAACAAAACTTGGCAACTGCCGTTCGCCATTGATTTTCCTCTCCCTCTCTCTCTCTCTTTCTCTGTCTAAAAGAAGACCAAAAGGTTTTGGAACATTGACGAAGCTGCAGGCATGTTCTACAATCACCAGCCCAGCTCTCCGGAGAAGTTTCTTAAACCCTCTTGGAATTGCCCGATACCGATTTAGAAAAATAACCCAAAGGAATCAAGAAACCGGGTCGGATCTCGCTAGTCGCGTCGGATTTTACAAGTCAGAACTTGTGGTCGTGTTGGACCAACTGTGCATGAGTCGGGTTTTTGTCGGATTTCAATTCGATTCGGGGCTTAAGTAATGGAAGAAGAGATCGGGACGGCATTCGAACAAGATCGAGTCAGGAGTTCTTATCGAGTTTTATAGGGAATTCGGTGCGCTGAGACTTAGTTTTTTTTTTTTTTTTGCTTCATATGATGCTTTTGATCGAGTTATCTAGGCATTTTCATTATGTCCGAAAAAGGTTACATTATTTTCTTTTTAATTCCTATAAGCATTACACTCTGTAATTCGAATTAGCTCTGTACTACAACCCTAAAACAGGATATTTAGAGGGTCTGGATCTATTTCCGAAATTAGATCCTCAGAATAAATTCGGCATCTAGACGTAATTTCTTGAAGAAAACCAAGAAGGAAGTGTGCGGAGTTTGATTCATTAGCCTTGACAGCACGATTGGGGAATCTTGATTGAACTGCTTTGGGTCAACTCCACGTCATAATGACGTCATCCTCGCGTCACCCGCGACTGTCCACCCACCGTCCTTAATTGTCCTATAAAGAAGAATAACTAAATTACCTTAATATTTTGTTTTTTTTTGTCAGTATTATTTTGACTGTTTAGATTACATGCATGCTGCTTGCAAATAGCGCCAAAATGACGACGGATACGTATACGTTAGTATCAAAATACCAAACTAAGAAATAAAATATAATCGCCGTCATGGAAACAATTTATTTATTTATTTTCCCTTCATTTTTTGTTTTTAATTTGGAGTGAAATTTGATTGCTTTAGCCTTGATTTCACTCTCCTCCCAACCCAATGCCGAATTGAAAACCTTATTTTCCTTCATCCATTGCACCGCGGCTTCGTCACCGCCGCACCATAGTCACGTACCATAATTTCTAGCGCTCCGTCCAACCGCCGCAAAATCGATTTCCCTCTCTCTCTCTCTCTCGATAGGCCAATGGTGGTTAATCTGAGGCGGGCCATGGCCTTCCGGCGACATCCAATCCCCGTCCATCTACGGTCAATGACCTGGATATGAGGCTGCACAGTGAAGAAGAAAAGGGGAGAACGTAATCGAGAGAGACAATGAGAACTGTAGGCTTGATGACGGCGGGGTAAAAGGTCGGAGAGTGATGAGAACACGGCAAGGCCAACGAGAGCCACGAGGTTGGCCATGGACAGGGGTGGCAGTGATGCCCGAGTAGGCTAAACCGGCATAGTTTAGTTTATTCCAACCTGGTTAACTAATCAACGCGATTGCCAAATAATCCTTGTCGAGAGATTAGAACTGCACTCGAGTCGTTTTAGCAATGAAGTTATGGACTCGAGGTATAGTATGTGCTCGAGTCAAGCCGCCCGCGAATAGGCGGGTTGAATTCAAGTAGTCTAACTCACAAGCTAGGTCGAGCTCGAGTTTCACCTTCAAGATTGTTCTTATGAAGAGGTAAGTCGAGTGAGCTTCGGCTTGACCACGTCCCGAAAAGCCGACGGGCGAGCCAATGCAGAGCCACTAGTCAAAGACATACAAATTAACTACAACTTGAAACCCGCCCCGCCCCACCGCAAACCCTAACGCCCTCGGTCCAGTATGGAGGTTTCTCAATAAAGCAGCGGCTATGCGACAACTGATATGAATCAACAGAAATTGTCGTCACGGTGTGAACGTTTCCGAAACCATGTATTTATATAATAGGGTAACGACTCGATGAGAGGATCACTCGGTACGCCGGCTTCCGCCGGAAAATACGAAGATGGTTGATTGTGCATTATGCAGACGTACCGGAATTGATCATCCCAATAGGATACATCGTCGACCTTGTCAAAGGTTGGTGAGATCTTGACTTGCGAGAATCTCAGTATATGCCTGGGGGTTCATCTACATATAAATGTTGAGTTAGGTGATGAATGATGTGGATCCAAACGGGATGACTTGTTTCATTGGCTGTCCCATGACCTATTGACCTGCTGCAAATCGCGTCAATTAGCTCAGGAGCCTCAAGCAAGTCCTCAACAATCCATTTCTAATCCGACCTGCAATTCAGCTCTCCTCAACTACCATTTCCTACTTTAATCGAGGTTTCGTTTTCGCTAACTTTTTGTGCGAATGTTATGCTTCGGTTTAGAGCATCCGCGTGACGTTTTCTAGGTTGATAATCAATTTTTAAAATGTGTGAAGGCACTATCAGTCCGTAAACATTCAATGTAGTCCCTGATTAAGTCGTAGAAAATCAGTCCCTTATATGCTTAAAGAAGGGTTTTTCTTTTCCGAAAAAATAAGGGCCTTAAGCGCGTTCATTTTCTCAAACAAGGGCCCGAAGCGCATTTCATCTCAAATAAGAGGTTGAAGTATCCTCATTATTGCAAGGAAGGGCATGGACGAAGGGTATTTTTGTCTTTTATTTTTTGCAATTTTTTTTCCTTTTTTTTCTCTTCTTTTTCCTCCACCCTCCCCCGTCCATCATTGGCCTCAGGCAATGGCGGCCCTTGCCCTGCCTAGGCAAGGGCTTTCGCTTGACGTCGATGAGGGTAACCCTCGCCCTTGCCTGGGTTAGTAAGGGTAGTGCTCGCCTGAGTCCAGGGGTGGCCAAAGAGGGAAGAGATAAAAATGAAAAAAAAGTAAATGACAAAGATGCCCTTCAGTCAAACATTTCTTTAAAATAATGATGGTATTCTAGGCCCTTAATTGAGAAAATGAAGTTACTTTGGGCCCTTATTTAAAATTTTCTCTTAAGTCGTATGGACAAAATTCCGTACACACTGTAAATTTGGCACAGTTAAGTGGTTGCCGCCAGGCAAGAATAAACACCAAACTAATTAAAGATGATTATTTTTGTAGCTTATAGTACCTCTAAAGAAATAAAATTAAAATTGGATTTAAACATATTTATTACATGGAAAACAATCATAAGTAAATAAACAAATGAATACATAAATGAACAACGGAAAATACATAACTACCGTAGAACTCAAATTGGTCGTGGACTCAAATTCGGAATGAGATATATATATATATATATATATATATATATATATATATATAGAACTACAATCATATTCTGATTTTTTTTAAAGGCGATTTTTTTTACGGAGATATAACGGAAGATAAATGCTTCACGCGGATATAAATTTAGGGTTTTTGGTGTCAATAAAAGTTTGGAATAAATGTGTCACAATAGGCATGAGAAAATTGTCAAAAAAGTCATAAACTTATTATATTAGTGCCAATTCAGTCCTAAACCTTTTATTATTGTCAATTAATTAGTCTAAATCTTTTGCATTTCTGTTAATTGAATTAACCGGCTAATTTTGATCGAAAATTTGCAGACGTGGATATCGATTGTGTTGTCCTTCGTGGCACGGTTGACGCTGACGTGAATATTTTTTTAAAATATTATATTAATATTTTTAAATAATCCTAATAGTTTTTTAATGATTGAGAAAAGAAAAGGAAGAAAAACCCAAAATATTTATAAAAATATAAAATATATATATATATCCACATTAGCACCAGCAATGCCACATATGATAATCGCCATCCACGTCTGCGAATTTCTGATCAAAATTGGCCAGATTGACTCAATTAACAAAAAATGCAAAAAATTTAGGACTAAATTGACATCAATGCAAAAAGTTTAGGATTGAATTGGCACCAATAAAAGTTTTAAAACTAAATTGGCATCAATGCAAAATGTTTATGACTAATTTGACATAAATGCAATAGATTTAGGACTGAATTGACATAAACGCAATAGGTTTAAGACTTTTTTAACGTATAGAAGTCTCACATTGAAGAATTAATGTGGTATGAAGTAATTAACACATAACTCATTGTCTTAAGTTTTTTGAGTGAAAGTGGATCCAACTGGATGTATTGACAGGCTCGGACTTGAGCTCCCTCTTGGCGATCTCCCTAGGCGAAGGTACCGAATTTCTGCTACGCACTCCCAACAGATACTTTTCCTTATTAGGCACCGTTTGGGGTTTGTGTGTTGCAAAAAAAGGTTCATGATAAATGTGTCACAGTAAGCATAGTTTGAGATTTTTTATGGCTTTTTTCTATTTAAAAGTATCCATGTTAGTGCCGGTCATGTCGCATGGGATGATCGGTGTCCACGTCAGCGATTTTCGGCCAAAATTGATTGGACTGACGCAATTGACATAAATGTAAAAGATTTAGGACTATATTGGCATCAATGAAATGTTTATGACTGAATTGACACCAACGCAATATGTTTAAGACTTTTTTTACACTTTTCACGATAAAGAAATTAATTCGAAAGGATGAATCAATCTGAAATATGTGTATGCTAGCCATATTAAGATGTTTTTCAAGTTTAAATTTCCTCCCGTTACTTGACTCGAAACTAATTAGATTCTGGCCGGTGGCTTTAGCGGTAACGATTGTGAGTTGCCGAGTATACATGGAACGACACCATCGCAATTGTTAATGCTTAGTTATAGTCCACTCGTTAAGGTCAACCCCAGTCTATTTACAAAGCGTCGCTGCTCCGGCCTGAGCTATTCAATAGCGTGAAGCCCCTTGATCCTTGCCGGATTTGCTTGATGATCCCCCATATTACAAGAAAAAGGAAGAAATATAGTGATAGTTTGATTTTGTTGGAGGGTATTCACAATGGCACTGGCTAGAAGAACTTACAATCAAAGGGCAAATGCACAAAATTAACTTTGGCAAAAGCACAAACTTTGAGTCGGCAGAAGCACAACACTAAGTCGGTAGAAGCACAACACTGAATCGACAGAAGCACAAACTCTGAATCGGCAAAAGCATAACACTAAGTCGATAGAAGCACAACATTGGATTGGCAGAAGCACTAGCTCGATGAGCAGTACATCCGCCGATATTAAATCAGAACTAAACACATTGAAATTACAATGACAAGTCTAAAAATTGAAATTGACACAAATACCGAAGCTTGTCTACACAGTTTCCTTAAGATAGATTTGTCCCCTCCCTATGTGCTTTGAGGTTTCGTGAGCGTCTTTCTCCCAGGATACAACGGTATAATAGCTACAGAGGCAAGCACAGCACTCCGGAGCTTTCGGCGAACTTGACCAAACGCGAACATTATCAAAACCAATGCAGATGCAAAGAATAGAAAAAGATGGAAGTTTTTCTTTTCGGAATCTTTCTCTCATCGTCGTAGAATGGGAGGTCATACATATATATATATATATATATATATATATATATATGGTCAGTGTGGGCATTTCGGAGACAAGAAATAACGCCTAAATAAATCTGCCGTTATAACTTTAATTATGTAACAACATAACCATAACGGGGAGAACCATAATAGCAGAGCCGTTGTGCTTCTGTTAACGGCAGAGCCATAAATGACAGAACCGCTATGCATTCAATTCTGTAACTGTAGAACCGTTATTAAGTTAATGCTATTAATATGCCACGAAATAGCTCAATAGCTGTTACATAAAATTTGTAATGATTTGAGTTGGAAAAACTTAAAACGGAAGGCAAAATGGGCTTGTCACGGAGCCCATTATCGATCATGCATTCGCGTACGCAGGTCGTGCGCTCGCACCCAAGTTTTCACTTGTCAAGCTTTCGTTGGGGTTTAGGATTTGCACCCCCCTGCGCATGCGCGCGAGGCATAGCGCATGTAATATAAAAGTTACCACTCTAAAAGAGTGTAACTCTATATAAAGCATTCTAAGACCTTCCTCCCTTCCAATGTGGGACTAGTGAGCTTTACTTCACACTTCCAACTCAAAAGTGTTATTTGAGAAAAATAATTTCTCATTCACTTTCCCATCAAAATATCTCAATTTTCCAACAACCCCCCCCACATGAATGAAAATTATTTTGGTTTTGACTCTGTGATAGTGTTCAACAAATGAAACCTGCATAGGATAGGTAGGTGTCACTTTTGAACCTTCCCTTGTGAAAGTATATTTAATTTACCAGCTGTCCAGTAGACATGATGTCCTTGAACTGCCCTGCTTTATTAGTAAATGACCCAAACACTTTACACATGAATCATCTAAACGTTTGTTCAGTTCTCATGATTATGTTCGTTTTGGCCATGAACATCGTCCTGGTTCTGCGAGAGTTTCTAAAGAATTCAGCCCTCAATAATTTTCCTTTGAAGCGGCTCCACTTTTCTCTCACATAAGTGACTACTTAATCTTGAGTAATTGGTTTACTCCATTTAAGAATCATTAAAGCATAATTGCTATCATTTTCCTGATAAACCCCCATAATAATTAGTTTTTCTTCATATATGTGAGGGATATCAAATCACTGTTTCTTTTATAGGAATGGTTTGAGGGATAGACCCCCATAGTGATATCATTCAGTTCATATAATTAGGTTGTCCCTTTGCACCTAGATTTTGGGATCTCCAGTCAGCTAGGTTGGGTTTTCCTTTATATCAACTTTTCTGTGATGGGCTTCAGTCACATTCCTATTGTTGACTTTTCAACTAACTCTCTGTTTAACCCTTTGGTTAGCGGATCCGCAATATTATCTTTTGACTTTACGTAGTCAATAGAGATAATTCCAGTTAAGAGTAGTTGTCTAATGGTATTATGTCTACGACGTATATGTCTAGACTTACCATTATACATGTTACTCTGTGCTCTTCCAATCGTAGATTGACTATCGCAATGTATACATAATGGTAGCACAGATTTTTGCCATTTTGGAATATCCTCTAGGAAATGGCATAGCCATTCAGCCTCTTCACCACATTTATCCAAAGCTATAAACTTGGATTTCATTGTGGATCTGGTTATAACAGTTTGTTTACAGGATTTTCAAGATACAGCCACACCTGCCAGTGTGAAAACATATCCACTAGTAAATTTTGAGTCTTTTATATCAAATATCCAATTTGCATCACTGTATCCTTCTAATACAGATGGATACCTGCTATAGTGCAGGCCATGATTCCGAGTATATCGTAGGTACATGAGTACTCTCACTATTGCTTTTCAATGGACAGCACTCGGATTGCTCGTATATCTACTCAATCTACTAATCGTATAGGCAATATCTGGTCTAGTACAACTCATTAAGTACATTAGACTTCCAATAATTCTGAAGTATTCTACTTAAGAAATACCATCTCCTCTATTCTTGGATAGATGAAGGCTATTGTCTAATGGTGTTCTAGCAATACCAGAATCATTCTTGCTGAATTTTTCAAGAATCTTGTCCACATAGTGTGACTGGTTTAAAACTAAACCTTCTGACGTTCTTGTAATCTTAATCCCTAAAATCACATCAGCAAGTCCCATATTTTTTATGTCAAATCTTAAATTCAATATATTCTTGGTAGATTTGATCATTCTGTCATCACTACCAATAATGAGTATGTCATCTACATACAGACATAAAATGACATATCCATTCTCTCTCTTTAATGTAGACACATTTATCACATTCATTGATTTTAAAACCACTGGTAATCATTGCATTATCAAACTTTTCATGCCACTGCTTTGGCGCTTGTTTTAGACCATACAATGATTTTACCAATTTACAAACTTTCCTTTCTTGTCCTGGAACTACAAAACCTTCAGGTTGTTCCATATTGATTTTTTTTTCATCCAAGTCACCATTTAGGAAAGCTGTTTTTACATCCATTTGATGTATTTCTAGATTTCGCAATGCTGCAATTGCAAGTATCATCCTAATGGAGTTTATTCTCATCACAGGAGAATAAGTATCAAAGTAATCTAAGCATTCTCGTTGTCTATATCCTTTGATTACAAGTCTGTCTTTATACTTATCAATAGAGCAATCTGCTTTCATCTTCCTTTTAAAGATCCATTTGGACCCTAAAGGTTTACAACCAGGAGGAAGATCCACTAGCTCCTAAGTATGATTCTGCAAAATAGAATCAACTTCACTTTTTATTGCCTCCTTCCATAGAAGTCCCTTAGAAGAACTCAAGCTTCTATATAAGTTAGTGGTTCTTTTTCTAACAAATAAGTTAGAAAATCATTTCCAAATGATTTTTCCACTCTTTCTCTTTTGCTACGTCTAAGTTCATATTCATAGTTCCATCATTGGATATATAAGGAAAATACATCTTCAAAGAATGAAGCATTCCTAGACTCCATGATCGTATTCTTGTATATATCTGGAATCTTAGATTCATGCACAAGAAATCGATATGCATTACTGTTATGTGCATAGGCTATAAAGATACAGTCCACCATTTTAGGACCTATCTTAATTTTCTTTAGTGTTGGAACAATTACTTTAGCAAGGCACCCCCACACTCGTAAGCAATTGTAGGATGGCTTCCTACCTTTCCATAACTCATAAGGGATTTTATCCTCTTTCTTTCGAGGTACATTATTTAAAAGATAATTGCTTGATAAAATAGCTTCACCCCATATATTTTGAGGTAAGCCTGAACTTAGTAACATTGCGTTCATCATTTCTTTCAATGTGCGATTTTTACGTTCAGCAACACCATTTGATTGAGGTGAATAGGGCGCAGTTACCTCATGTATAATTTCGTGTTGTGCACAGAATTCACCAATTGGTACTTCATACTCACCGCCTCTATCACTTCTCAATCTTTTGATTTTCTTATCAAGTTGATTTTTAACTCCATTCTTATAGATAATAAATTTCTCTAAAGCTTCATCTTTGCTTTTAAGCAAATACACATAACAGTATTTAGTGCTATCATCGATAAAGATAATAAAATATTTATTACCACCTCTTGTTTGTACGAATTTCAAATCACAAACATCACTATGAATCAATTCAAGAGGTACGGTACTTCTGTCAATCGATTGAAACGATGATTTCGTTAATTTCGTCTCAACACAAATTTCACATTTGTGTTTTGAATCAATTTGGAATGAGGGTATATGCTTCAAGTTAATTAATCTATGCAATGTATCATAATTAACATATCCGAGTCTACCATGCCATAAATTGGAGGACTCAACAATATAGACGGAAGACTTATTATCTTTATTGATAATTGTCATTACATTAAGCTTAAAAAGCCCATCAGATACATATCCCTTCCCCACATACATTTCAGATTTAGACAAAATAACTTTGTCCGACTCGAACACCATGCGAAATCCATGCTTGTTCAACAGAGACCCAAAGATCATGTTCTTTCGGATTTCTAGCACGTATATGTCGCGACCCGTCCGAAAGCGGACGCGGCTAATGGATTACCGATCGCGGGTCTTGGATCGGCGCGGGCCCTCCCAGGCCCATACCAAATCGCGGCGGGAGTATTTTTTGAGGGATTCGACGATAAGAGTCGATCGCTTTCGACCTTTAGTGTAGTCGTGGTGGTATGTGCAACTTGTGCATGCATTTGGAGTCGCCACCGGTCTTTCTTGGAGGGTAGACCGGAAACCTTACTGACCGATTGGGAGAGGTCGATCAGTTCTGCGGAACCAGAGATTTTGGGTTCGGGGACTTGGTTACGTCGGTGTCATTACCAACGCCCTTTCGGTACCTAACGCGAGTGATTTTCCTGGCTAAGAGTTCATGCAGGCGCAATTTTAGGCGAGGTAGGTTTGATTCAGGGTTTCATGCAGATTGGAAGACTATTCCTATCAATCACAATCAATTTTAATGAAAACTCAATCAAGTGCATAAATAAATCACATCAATGTACATCAATTCAAGTCAATGGCCTCTTAGTATAGCCATAAGGGTTAGGGAAGATGTGATTTCGGACCAGGGGTAAAATGGGAAGATTTGGGAACGATTAGCCCGTAGGGCAAAATCGTCAATTTTTGGAAGATTTGGATACCGAATTACCCAAAATATTCCATGGCCAGTTGTTTGTGGCCATTTCCCATTTTTGAGAATTTTTTGGAATTTCTTGATTTTTCTTCAATTTTTGGAGGACGATTCGCCCAAAGGGCGAAATCGTCATTTTAAGAAAGGTCGGGGTTCAAAACACCCGGAATGAGTCTTGGCCAGTTGTTTGTGGCCATTTCCTATTTTTTGGGATTTTCCTGAATTTTTTTAGAATTTTTTTGGAAGACGGTTTGCCGGAAGGGCAAAACCGTCATTTCTGAAAAGATCGGGGGTCGAAAGACCCGGAACAGGTCATGGCCAGTTGAATGTGGCCATTTCCTATTTTCTGGAAATTTTTAGAATTTTTCTGAATTTTTCGAATTTTTTTGAATTTTTTATGATTTTCTATTTTTTTTTATTGATTTTTGAATTTTTTTATTATTTTTTTATTATTTTCTGTTTTTTTATTTAAATAAAAATGTATATAACAATTATCCGGACCGGGTCGATGACCCGACCCACAACCCAGACCCGGATCGGCCAAAACGACGACGTTTTTGATGTTTTGAAGATTTTTCTATTTTGTTATCATTTTTTTATTTATCAGAAAAACAAATGAAACGGACGCACCAGATTATGCCACGTGGCCACTCCTGGTGCATCCGATCTCAGACAAGATCGGACGCTCCACAGAGGGCCACATGGCATATTCTAGACCTTCCGATCATCATTTTTTATTAATACGAAAATCATTTATTAATTCCGAAAATATTTTAAATTCCCCAAAAATCCCAGATCGCGACACGTGGCAAAACCACGGCCGTCCGATCTGGGTTTTGTTTTTTAACGGACGCGGCCCCCACTGCTGACGTGGCTGCTGACGTGGCATGCCACGTCAACGCTGACCGTTGACCACCGGCGATAGTCGTCGGAGAAGACGATGAATAGTGATTATTCCGGCGACTATCGCCGGAAACCTCACCGGCCGACCCAAAACAACGCAAAAATGATGGTTTCCAGCCCCGATTGTTTTACCAAACAAACCCCCATCAGACCCCGACCATTCTACGCTCATTTTATAGCAAAAATAACGTGAGGAATCGGCCAAACGAACCTTCACCGAACCGGCGCCGGCGAGGGGGATTCGCGAAAATTTTTTTTATCGTTCGAGCTCGATTCCACTCGTTCATACATCATCTGAGAAAGGTTAGGAAGCTTACCTGAGCCTCTTTGGAGTTCGGCGACGTCGCGGGACTCTTCGCCGAGCTCTTGGGCCGAGGCATGACCGACGAAGCCCCGAGTTTGGTTTTTCGTCGTGTTTCAATGCCAAAAAATGATACACGAGGTTCAGAGCCAGGTATAACAAAGGTTTGATGTGAAATTCGGACGGAACAGGGTCGGGAACGGCACGACCGAGAGTTGTGGTTTGCGAAACCCGTTCGAGCATTTTGTCAAACATATGACGTGCATCGAAAAAATGAAGTCAGGGGATGATACTGACCTGTCTGAGAGTCGTCGGCGGCCATGGTGAGCTTCGGCGACGCTCTGTGGATGAGTTGAAGGCCCAGGATCCCACACCTCTCTCTCCGGTTCGTCCGAAAAATCCCCCCCTT
This sequence comes from Rhodomyrtus psidioides, assembly GCA_021437785.1. Classification (NCBI taxonomy): domain Eukaryota; kingdom Viridiplantae; phylum Streptophyta; class Magnoliopsida; order Myrtales; family Myrtaceae; genus Rhodomyrtus; species Rhodomyrtus psidioides. Next base: position 2,184,953 of record JAILYB010000103.1, on the reverse strand, counting down.
CTCTCACCCGAACTCTACCCATTACTCGAGATTCTCCCCCTTTTCTCCGTGGCCGACCGCCTTTCGGTCCGGGCATCCCTACCCCCACGACCACCTCGCTTTTGTCCCCCACATCCAACATTTCTTTTCCTTAAAGAAGTACCGCCCACCATGCCCTGCTTCCTCTTCTTTTTTGTTTTTGTGCGTACGTCCCATGCGGGTCTGCAACTGAGTTGCAGACCCGGTTCGGACCGGGTCGGGTCGGGTCTGACCCGACCGGCCCGGTTCGACTCTCCTCGCACAATTTAGCCCCAAATCGACCTCTTTTCATGAAATTGACATCAAAATCGGACTCCTTGACACGTTTTCTATCAAATAGGGGTATTTTTGTGAATCAATTGATTGAAATTTAGTGAAAACCCCAAATTGTCCCTAAGATCCGAAATTTATTTTCGCTTAATCGAGGGCTCAAACGTCCAAATTAGTCAAAATTTAGGCCACCAATGGATTCAACATGATGAAAACTATAGGATAGAGGTGTTTAATTTGAATGGGTATGCCCATATGAAATTTAATTTCAAGATTTGTGAAACCAGGGACTAAATTGAAAGATTTTTATGCAATTAAGCCCTTTTGGTTAAAATTGATCAAATTGGAGGTAAATTGACCTAATTGCACTTCAAGACTTTAGAATCCAATGTCATAGCTTATAAATAGTGGGAATTAAAAATTAAAAGACTCGAAAAGGATTTTTTTGGCTCGGTTTGGGTTTATGTTTGTTAAGGAACATAGTGACCCGAGCCGAATTTTCAAGATTTAAGGTGACACACTTGAAGAGGAAATTAAAACAAAACTATTGAATATTTTTGTGTATTTTTCTAACCACGAATGGTATTTTTATGATTTTTTTGGGTATTTTTAATAATTAAGTAAATTCGAAAAAATATTTAAAAATACCAAAAATATTTTTTTGTTAAAAATTGGTTCCTAAGGCCAGGCCAAGGCTTCCAGAGTTGATTTTGTGATTTTATGAACTTTTTTTGATATTTTTAATTAATTTTAAAGAATAAAAATCACAATAATAGATGGCCAAAAATCAGGTGTCAACAGCTGCCCCTCTTTGAGAGGAATCTCGTTAGAGGTTTCTCTCAAAGATAAGGTGGCACCTGATTCCTAACCGACTCAACTGGGAAAATGAGAGAAGAAATGCTACGACATTGAATTCTTAAGCATTTTGATGAATGTTCAAATTAATCCCCGGTTTACTCTTGCAATTTGAACCTGGGCTGGAATGAGAGAGGCTTACCTGAAGCTCACATGTCGGATGCTGCTCATTGCGATAACTTTCAAGAAGATACCTAGGACTCGTCATTGAGAATATCCTAGGGAGATTAAGCTCTAACCTGTATGGTAGGTCATACCATTATTGGATTCCTAACTGACAGGAACCTAAGGAAGGCGCATCCCACTCTTGAGGATCCGCCAGAGATTTTAATCCGTATGGTGGATCGGACCTTTGTGTTGATCCTTAAGGGGGTATCTACCTCGTGTCGACCCTTATGGCGATTTCTACCTTGAGTTGACCCTTTAGGCGGTTTCTACCTTTGTTTGATCCTTTAGGCGGTTTCTACCTTTGTTTTGACCATTTAGGCGGTTTCTACCTTTGTTTGACCCTTTAGGCGGCTTCTACCTTTGTTTGGACCCTTTAGGCGGCTTCTACCTTTGTTTGGACCTTTGTTTTGACCCTTTAAGCGGTTTCTACCTTTGTTTGACCCTTTAGGCGGTTTCTACCTTTGTTTGGACCCTTTAGGCGGTTTCTACCTTTGTTTTGACCCTTTAGGCGGTTTCTACCTTTGTTTTTGCTTTGAAAAGGGGTCTCATGACGAGGGTTCTCCACGTCCGATGAGACTGCCATGATTTTTGAAAATGGGTCTCATGACGAGGGTTCTCCACGTCCGATGAGACTGCCTGAATTTTGAAGAGGGGTCTCATGACGAGGGTTCTCCACGTCCGATGAGACTGCTTGATTTTTTTGAAAAGGGATCTTGGGACGAGGGTTCTCCACGTCATGTGAGGACCGCTTGATTTTTGAAAAGGGGTCTCGTGACGAGGGTTTCCACGTCCGATGAGACTGCCTAAATTTTGAAAAGGGTTTTTTTTTTTTTTTGAAAAGGGGTCATGGGACGAGGGTTCTCCACGTCATGCCAGGACTTTTTTTTTTAAGGGTTTCTCTTCCCCAAGAAAATATTGGTAATCTTTGAGAAGACAGCAATTGTCCAATTGACAAAATTTTATGACTTAAGTTTTAGTCATGAGATGTGCATTTTGATGCTGGAGGTTATCCAAAACATTCTTGCAACAAGTAAATGAGATCACAAATCCCTTGTACGGAAAATCTGGATCCAACAATTTGAAGATTCCAAAAAGAGTTTGCTCAAAACATCAATTGAAATATTTCTCGACAATGAGGTCTTCTCACCTATTTTGATATAATTGTTTTTACAGGGGATATACTCAATTCCCTACTAACATGTGCCTAGGTTTTAGGCTCATTCGCAACGCATACATTTTGATCGGTCGGGAGGTCTTCTACGGGACCGCAATGTTGGGCTTGGATATTGGTTTTCAAGGGGGACCCGCTTGGAGTCGAGGCCATTGAATGAAAGTTTTCACCATCTGCTCCGGGTTTACAAGTCGAGAACCCTGCAAAATGAGAAAGAAATAGTCTTGCTCGTACTTCTTCGAGCTAAGCCATATATTAGCCCAAGTGTCTTAGTCAGAGAAGATTGTTTCAGGGTTGTAACATTGGTAGGATTGGGGACCGAAAAAGGCTTGTTTTTGGCCCAGAATTCATGACGGGTTTGACATTGGTGATCATTGCTGATTTGCCTCCTGTCATTTCCTTTCTGCATCTTTAGTCTTTGAGGTGCGCAATCGATTTTGAGGTGTGCACCAGCTCTTTAGAGAGCGTCTCTTGTTGCATTCAGAGACCGACTCTCTCCATGTCTTTGTTCTGTGCTTGGCAGCATTTGGGGAGCAGCCTTTTTTTGATTTGGTTCCTTCAGGGATTTCCTCTTTTCCCATCCAGGCTTCATTGTGGATCAATCAAAGAACTTACATGAGCATCGGCCTTGCTCTTACCAGGCACTTTGCTTTTTCTTGATGCTAGGGATTTATTATTATTATTATTTTTTTGAAATCCCGGTTCTTCTCATCCTCGATGGGATCATGTCAGACATATGTTTGAAAGTCTAAACATGCTTTAAATATCAGCCCGGGAATCCTCTTCGTAATCCCTGAGTCTTGAACTCTTCCATTTTTGAAGGGGTGCTGCATCCGTTTTGGAATGATCACCAATGGGTTCATGAAATGAATTTGCAGGCTCAAGTTGGCTGTGCAAAGGATTCAGTGTGTGTGATAGAGAAATGAATGCTTCTCGTCATCCTATGGCACTTGGATTACCATATAAACAACACACAAAGATTAATGTTAGTCCGAGCAAGAAAATTTCTAACCATTTTCTCCTGATACTGCTGGACTCACCTCCATTTTGCCCCGATGTGGGGTGGTTCTTGACAGGGTTAAGAATGAAAACCGTCGTTCAAAGGGTTTATCAACGGTCACCTGTAGTGTTTGGGGGATATGAAACGAATGCCTCCGTCGTCCCAACCCATGTAATCGCCGCAAATGGTCCCTACCTCCGTAGACCCAGATTTTGTTATCTGCCCACTCCATTCATCTCTCAAGTGTGTGTTGGACATGTTTGGATTAGGCTTCGCATCTCGTCTGAGAAAACACCATTTTAAACGGTTTGAACAACTTTTATTGGAAAAATTCTTTTTGTTTTCTCCGAAAAATTTCCTCCCAGTGGGGCTTTATGATGCACATGCATGTTTCATTCATGTTCAGACAACCTCCCAACTTCGACTGTGGATGTCTATGAGTTTAAAAATTCGATGCCTCTTTTCGGACATGATGATTGAAAGAGTCATAACACTTTTTTTTTTATCTTCAACGACTAGGGGAAAAGGGATACTTACCTACCCGCCGCGGCTGGAGATCCCTGAAAATACGGGAGAAACATGTTATTGTACGTTCACGAATTTTTCAAAAAATTAGAACGATACATCTTACCCATGGTCATGTGTTCCAATGGGTAATACGTGTGATGTGAAAACCTGTTTCGTCTTGATGACGAGTCCCTGTCAAAGACGGGAATTAGGTGTCAGTTTGCGTTCCAAAATTCAAGGCAAATTGGAACCATACAGCCTTGTTCTTGCTTTGTGTTTCCATTTGAACACAAACGCGCGGCTTGCAGAATCTGGCCCTCTATCTTGTGGTCTTGATCCCTCCGTTTGGTTGGCGATGAATCATTCTCAAGGATTTGCCCCAGAGAAGATCCATTTGTGTTTTTGGGCGCACTCCAGCGCCATTCTTCAAGGTTCCTTTTATTCAAGGAAAAAAAGAAGATTTTATCAAAATGCATGTCAAAGCATGTGACGTAGGAGCGATACTTTTTACCATCTACTAGGTCTTATAATCCAAGACCATCTCCTGGAATCCTGACTTCTAAGGCCAATGATTCTATTCGCCTCCCTGTTAGCGCGCTCTTTTCATTTGAGGCTTTCAGCGCCAACGACTTCCTGTAAAATGAGTAGAAACTCATGTTAGGCATGTGGTCTTCGAAGACCAAATTGGAACGATACAAGGTTACCGTTCACCCAAATTCGTATCTTGGGGTCTGATTCTGATGCAGACGACTCTGTTATTGCGTCCATTGACTTTGTCAGAGGAGAAACGTCCGGCGTACAAATGATTCACTTGCCCCAGTTAGGCATGGTTTTGCTGTTTGTCATCTCTGGATTCGATGACCCTGGTCTGATGCGCTTTCATAGGGGATCATGAGAGTTTGCCCCCGGTTTGGCTCCTCAAAGCAAATGGGAGGGAACCTGCTCCCATTGATTTTTGCAGATTCTGATCATCCATCTCGATTGTCAGAGTCCTTGATCAATTTTATCTGTCTCAAGACAGCTTGATATTCTTGGGGTTCGTCATGTGGCGGTTTGGTGATTCTCTCGATCACAGTCGCCATTTGAGGTATTTGATGTTCCCTGTTTGTTATTTGAAAGCATTACATCATTTGCCCCAGCTGGGCGACGTCTGTTTTGTCATTTGGATGCATGAGCTTTTGGGTGCATTGTCTCTTTTATCACCTGAGATAAAAAAAAATGGAAAAAAAACTTATCCTCAAATCTGATTAAGAATCAATTAGGAACGATACGTCCTTTCACCAAATGAGTGGCTCTGCGGCCAAATGTATTTTGCACTGAAGGAACGAATTCCACTATGCTCCACGGGTTTGGGGAATTTGCCCCCATTTTCGATAGAAATGAGCATTATCAAGATATATACAATACAAATAGATCCCTAATACAATCAATCTAAGGGACGAGATAGAGAGGATCTCAGCAAAATTAATCTTATACAAGAGAACTAAGAATGTCAAATCAATCAAAGGAATGTGGTCCGAACACTTGGAGATGCCCCAGTTCCAGTCTTCGAGATGTGACTCCAGGATCACCGATTTTTTTTTTTAGATGGTTTTAGATATACCAACCATCTAAAGACATGCACATGAGACAAGTGAGGATAAAACTTCTAAAAATCAAAGGATTTGGCACTTAAGGTCCAGGTTCCCACCTCGAGTTCTAGAAAGAGCAGATTCCATTGCACAACTATCGTTGCATTGGGGCTCGATCCATAGTTCGAAATGAGCAGAATTGAAAAGTGGATTACCCCGTGTTTTTCCTCACGGAGATTCCATTTTCAATCCCTTCTAATGTTTTCCTATAGGCGGCGCCCGGGGTTTTAGGCGCGGTTGTGTGTATTTTCGGTATCGTGCTAAAGCGATAAACATGCATCTTACTTAACAATCACCGCTTCAATATAAAACATACACACACTCATTCATTCCTACGCCAACCTGCATAAGACAATGTTAATCACAGACTACCCCCGTATCACTCCAATCTGCAAAAACATATAACACCTATCATAAGCGGACTTACCTCATCTTCAAGAGCGCCTGCAGGGTTAAAAAAAATCACTCAGCGTTTTAATTACGGCCTAAGTCCACTTGAGGTCTAGAACCATAGGTTCTAGAAAAAAAAAGGTCCCCAGTGGAGTCGCCAACTGTCGCGACCCGTCCGAAAGCGGACGTGGCTAATGGATTACCGATCGCAGGTCTTGGATCGGCGCGGGCCCTCCCAGGCCCATACCAAATCGCGGCGGGAGTATTTTTTGAGGGATTCGACGATAAGAGTCGATCGCTTTCGACCTTTAGTGTGGTCGTGGTGGCATGTGCAACTTGTGCATGCATTTGGAGTCGCCACCGGTCTTTCTTGGAGGGTAGACCGGAAACCTTACTGACCGATTGGGAGAGGTCGATCAGTTCTGCGGAACCAGAGATTTTGGGTTCGGGGACTTGGTTACGTCGGTGTCATTACCAACGCCCTTTCGGTACCTAACGCGAGTGATTTTCCTGGCTAAGAGTTCATGCAGGCGCAATTTTAGGCGAGGTAGGTTTGATTCAGGGTTTCATGCAGATTGGAAGACTATTCCTATCAATCATAATCAATTTTAATGAAAACTCAATCAAGTGCATAAATAAATCACATCAATGTACATCAATTCAAGTCAATGGCCTCTTAGTATAGCCATAAGGGCATAGGGAAGATGTGATTTCGGACCAGGGGTAAAATGGGAAGATTTGGGAACGATTAGCCCGAAGGGCAAAATCGTCAATTTTTGGAAGATTTGGATACCGAATTACCCAAAATATTCCATGGCCAGTTATTTGTGGCCATTTCCCATTTTTGAGAATTTTTTGGAATTTCTTGATTTTTCTTCAATTTTTGGAGGACGATTCGCCCAAAGGGCGAAATCGTCATTTTAAGAAAGGTCGGGGTTCAAAACACCCGGAATGAGTCTTGGCCAGTTGTTTGTGGCCATTTCCTATTTTTGGGATTTTCCTGAATTTTTTTAGAATTTTTTTGGAAAACGGTTTGCCGGAAGGGCAAAACCGTCATTTCTGAAAAGATCGGGGGTCGAAAGACCCGGAACAGGTCATGGCCAGTTGAATGTGGCCATTTCCTATTTTCTGGAAATTTTAGAATTTTTCTGAATTTTCCGAATTTTTTTGAATTTTTTATGATTTTCTATTTTTTTTATTGATTTTTGAATTTTTTATTATTTTTTTATTATTTTCTGTTTTTTTTTTATTTAAATAAAAATGTATATAACAATTATCCGGACCGGGTCGGATGACCCGACCCACAACCCAGACCCGAATCGGCCAAAACGACGACGTTTTTGATGTTTTGAAGATTTTTCTATTTTTTTATCATTTTTTTATTTATCAGAAAAACAAATGAAACGGACGCACCAGATTATGCCACGTGGCCACTCCTGGTGCATCCGATCTCAGACAAGATCGGACGCTCCACAGAGGGCCACATGGCATATTCTAGACCTTCCGATCATCATTTTTTATTAATACGAAAATCATTTATTAATTCCGAAAATATTTTAAATTCCCCAAAAATCCCAGATCGCGACACGTGGCAAAACCACGGCCGTCCGATCTGGGTTTTGTTTTTTAACGGACGCGGCCCCCACTGCTGACGTGGCTGCTGACGTGGCATGCCACGTCAACGCTGACCGTTGACCACCGGCGATAGTCGCCGGAGAAGACGATGAATAGTGATTATTCCGGCGACTATCGCCGGAAACCTCACCGGCCGACCCAAAACAACGCAAAAATGATGGTTTCCAGCCCCGATTGTTTTACCAAACAAACCCCCATCAGACCCCGACCATTCTACGCTCATTTTATAGCAAAAATAACGTGAGGAATCGGCCAAACGAACCTTCACCGAACCGGCGCCGGCGAGGGGGATTCGCGAAAATTTTTTTTATCGTTCGAGCTCGATTCCACTCGTTCATACATCATCTGAGAAAGGTTAGGAAGCTTACCTGAGCCTCTTTGGAGTTCGGCGACGCCGCGGGACTCTTCGCCGAGCTCTTGGGCCGAGGCATGACCGACGAAGCCCCGAGTTTGGTTTTTCGTCGTGTTTCAATGCCAAAAAATGATACACGAGGTTCAGAGCCAGGTATAACGAAGGTTTGAGGTGAAATTCGGGCGGAACAGGATCGGGAACGGCACGACCGAGAGTTGTGGTTTGCGAAACCCGTTCGAGCATTTTGTCAAACATATTACGTGCATCGAAAAAATGAAGTCAGGGGATGATACTGACCTGTCTGAGAGTCGCCGGCGGCCATGGTGAGCTTCGGCGACGCTCTGTGGATGAGTTGAAGGCCCAGGATCCCACACCTCTCTCTCCGGTTCGTCCGAAAAATCCCCCCCTTCTCTCACCCGAACTCTGCCCATTACTCGAGATTCTCCCCCTTTTCTCCGTGGCCGACCGCCTTTCGGTCCGGGCATCCCTACCCCCACGACCACCTCGCTTTTGTCCCCCACATCCAACATTTCTTTTCCTTAAAGAAGTACCGCCCACCATGCCCTGCTTCCTCTTCTTTTTTGTTTTTGTGCGTACGTCCCATGCGGGTCTGCAACTGAGTTGCAGACCCGGTTCGGACCGGGTCGGGTCGGGTCTGACCCGACCGGCCCGGTTCGACTCTCCTCGCACAATTTAGCCCCAAATCGACCTCTTTTCATGAAATTGACATCAAAATCGGACTCCTTGACACGTTTTCTATCAAATAGGGGTATTTTCGTGAATCAATTGATTGAAATTTAGTGAAAACCCCAAATTGTCCCTAAGATCCGAAATTCATTTTCGCTTAATCGAGGGCCCAAACGTCCAAATTAGTCAAAATTTAGGCCACCAATGGATTCAGCATGATGAAAACTATAGGGTAGAGGTGTTTAATTTGAATGGGTATGCCCATATGAAATTTAATTTCAAGATTTGTGAAACCGGGGACTAAATTGAAAGATTTTTATGCAATTAAGCCCTTTTGGTTAAAATTGATCAAATTGGAGGGCAAATTGACCTAATTGCACTTCAAGACTTTAGAATCCAATGTCATAGCTTATAAATAGTGGGAATTAAAAATTAAAAGACTCGAAAAGGATTTTTTTGGCTCGGTTTGGGTTTATGTTTGTTAAGGAACATAGTGACCCGAGCCGAATTTTCAAGATTTAAGGTGACACACTTGAAGAGGAAATTAAAACAAAATTATTGAAAATTTTTGTGTATTTTTCTGACCACGAATGGTATTTTTATGATTTTTTTGGGTATTTTTAATAATTAAGTAAATTCGAAAAAATATTTAAAAATACCAAAAATATTTTTTTGTTAAAAATTGGTTCCTAAGGCCAGGCGAAGGCTTCCAGAGTTGATTTTGTGATTTTATGAACTTTTTTTGATATTTTTAATTAATTTTAAAGAATAAAAATCACAATAATAGATGGCCAAAAATCAGGTGTCAACAGTATAGAACATTATTCAGAGTCAGTTCTTTTCCACAAATCATTTTCAGCAGCACCTTCCCTTGACCTTCAACAGTTGTAGAGGCAGAGTTCCCATGAACACTTTCTCCCCGTTAATTGGTTCAAAACTTGTGAACAAGTCCTTATTGGAGCACACGTGCCTAGTTGCCCCAGTATCAATCCACCATTCCTTTGGATTGGACCCAATTAAGTTCACTTCAGATAACATTGCAGAAAGGTTTATGTCTGACATGTCTTTTGTCATGTCATTCACCATATTTGTCTCAAAATTCTTCCTCTTTGGAAGTCTGCAATCCACAGATCTATGACCCGTCTTGCCACAGTTGAAGCATTTCCCTAGAAACTTGTTCTTGGAAACTCCTCCTTTTAGTCCCAATTTTGGCTTGGCGACCTTGTTGTTCTTATGGCCATGCTTGTGCTCCACAACATTTGTCTTAGCTGTGCTAGGAATGAATCCTTTGCGTTCAGAGCTTCTGTTGTCTTTTTCGATTCAAAGTCTAACAATAAGCTCTTCCAAGTTCATTTCTTTTCGCTTGTGCTTGAGATAATTCTTGAAATCCTTCCACCTAGGAGGTAGCTTCTCAATAATAGCAGTCACTTGGAAGGTTTCACTTAAGTTCATTCCTTCAGCTTGAATCTCATGCAAGATCACTTGAATTTCTTGCACTTGACTGATCACAGTCTTGGAATCCACCATCTTAAAATCAAGAAATCGACCGACAACAAATTTCTTTGCTCTTGCATCCTCTGTTTTATAATTCTGGTCCAAGGATTCCCATAATTCCTTTGACGTCCTTATTGCACAATAGACACTGTACAATGAGTCATGTAAGCCATTCATGACATAATTCCTACACAAGAAGTCAGAATGCTTCCAAGCCTCAACAGCGTTGAAGGCTTGCTTACCCGTTTCTCCATTAGATACCTTAGGAGGTTCCTCAGTCAAGAATTTCGCAAGATTCAGTGTTGTTAAATAAAATATCTTTTGTTGCCATCTTTTAAAGTTCGATCCGTTGAACTTCTCAGGTTTTTCACCATGGTGAACAGGAATGGCGGCAGAGGCAGCGGATGATCCAGGCAGAGGCATCTGGACAGTAGAGGCAGAAATGGTTTCAAGCAGAGGCAGTTGCACAGCAGTGACAGAGTCTTTGGTAGTCTTGTCAGCAGACATATCAAGAGCTTCTTTTCCAGTAGCCATCGAATTCAAGATACGAATCTGTCTTATGATTGTTGGAGGGTATTCACAATGGCACTGGCTAGAAGAACTTACAATCAAATGGTAAATGCACAAAATTAACTTTGGCAGAAGCACAAACTCTAAGTTGGCAGAAGCACAATACTAAGTCGGTAGAAGCACAACACTAGATCGGCAAAAGCACTAGCTCATTGAACAGTACATCCGCTGATATTAAATTAGAACTAAACACATTGAAATTACAATGACAAGTGTAAAAATTGAAATTGACACAAATACCGATGACGTCGCGATCTACACAATCAATACAGATAAAGTTGTTATCTACGTAATATTGCATGATATTACGTAATATTATGTATCCTTATGTTTTAGGCAATTTGATTATTTTTAGTGGCAATTTTGTAATTTTGTGTTTTTGGTGTCATTAGGGTTAACACCCTATATAAGCTTGTTTTAGAATTTTTGAAAGATAGATTATCATCTTCATTATTGAATTTTCGAGTTTTCTCTCTTAAGCATGGATTTGCTTGTGTTCTTTCGCTGAACGCTGCGTCAGGTGGTATCAGAGCCTATGGCGACTGGCGGTGGTCTTCGCGACGATGCTCGGAAGACTGGAGCCCCAATCCTTGGGGACGGCGCGCTGCAACGTTTGGAGCAGCGTTTAATGGAACGCATAGATCGTTTCGGAGCACGATTTGACAAATTAGTGGATCGATTCGACGGTCTTAGCGTTGATGTGAACCGGAATCGGCGGAACGACAGAAGGCCGGGTGCAGATCTTGCTCGCGGTGACCCTGTCAGGCCTGTTTCTGTCCGCAGACAGAATAACCATTTATTATCAGAGAGTTCTTTCGACGAAGGACGTGCTGATTATGGAGGAAGAAATCGTTATGGAGGATTTCGAACGGGATACAATGGAAGAGATGGTAGACGATATTACGACGATCATGAAGGTAACAACTTTAAACTAAAAGTCGATATACCTTATTTTGATGGAAGTCTTGATATAGAAGAATTTCTGGATTGGATTGCTGGTATTGAAAAATTCTTCGATTATATGGAGATCCCTTGTGAGAAACATGTGAGAATAGTAGCCTATAGATTGAAAGGAGCTGCGTCTATATGGTGGGAGAGATTGCAGAATACGAGGAAGCTAGAAGGAAAAGAGAGAGTTCGAACTTGGCATAGAATGAAGAGGCTACTGAAGCAGAAGTTCCTTCCACCCGACTATGAGCAGTTCCAGCAGAAATTAATGGGTTTAGAACAAAATCACGATTTTTCCTGGCGTTTGCAAGATTTTCCTGTTGTTGAATCTAGAGGAGTTAGTGAATCTAGCGAAGAGGCTCAATTCCAGCTTCAACCTCGCATTATGCCATCTGTCTACAGAGCTTGTTTGACGAACTTCGAGGATTCAGAAAAGAAGAGCGAGTACGATTGTGTACGCAAGGTTTCAGATCCAAGTACAATGGTAGAAGACTTCATGTTAGAGAAAGGCGACGAGGTCGACACTAGCGACGTTCCCCATGAGGCGGAGCGGATGCCGACATACGAGGTGGACGACTCGAATTTTGCCGCGTTCGATGACGAGGCACCAATTTTTGACCCAAATGCGGATGGCGGCGATGGAGGCGCAAAGGAGGTCGATGAGACCATTGGCGACAATCCCCAGGCGAAACCCAATTTGGTTCCTGAAGATGCGCAGAAAGCCGATGTTTCAGGGAGCACTGTTGATCAAGGTAATTATGTTCCTGAAACTGATGATTTTGGTGGCGATGAGTTTGTTGCTGTAGATGAGGTTGATCATAATGCGTTAGGTGCTAAGGGCATTTATGCGCAAGATGCAAAACTCAAAGACCTAGCCCTAGCGTCTGGAGAGATTTATGAAGATATTAAGTTGGATGTGAATTTGTCCGTGGTCAAGTCAGATCTTATGGTAAAAAATAGCATTAAGGAATCTAGCGAACGTGCTAGAGAACTCCATTTGGAAAATTGCCCAAAGGATTTGCAGGAAGACTTCATGGGTGGAGCTGAGATTGTAAAGCTTGATCCTGTCGTTTATTATACAATGTTAGGGATGTTGAGCAAGACCACTTGCAAAAGGCCAAACTTACAGAAGTTGGAGCCTAAAGAGAATTTGATGGTGCGAAGGCTTATGGAGCTCTTGATGGGGAAGTTCTGCGAATCATCTTATAATAGGACAGTGAATCAGCTTTTATCATGTGTAAAAAGTAGGGACCCCAGAATCAACATGGTGCTTATTGAAGAGGAAATCTGGAACAATGATTTAGCTTTGTCAAGTCTGTTTGTTGACCAGTTAAGGTGTACAGAACAAAAGTTCTCTCCAAAACTCTTCCTTTTGGTGAAATCCGTTAGTTCCACCCGGGGCAACAATGTGACGTCTGGTGCTCATGGTCCTGCAGTCATCATGAAACCTCTATGGACTAGTATGGTGGCCGCTTCTCTACATCGAACCATGGATAATGTGGGGCTCAAGCTGATGTATTACTTGATTCGTTGGAAAGGTCATCCTGGACGAAGCAGATTTCGTAATCTTAGAGATGAGATTGATTTTGAAGAATATGAAACGAAGATGAACCAGATTCGAGGACGAATCTTTTTCCTAACACGAGAGAATGATGCGGATGACGTCGCGATCTACGCAATCAATACAGATAAAGTTGTTATCTACGTAATATTGCATGATATTACGTAATATTATGTTATCCTTATGTTTTAGGCAATTTGATAAGCCTTCTACACAGTTTCCTTAAGACAGATTCGTCCCCTCCCGTATGTGCTTTAAGGTTTCGTGAGCGTATGTCTCCCAGGATACAATGGTATAACAGTTACAGAGGTAAGCACAGCACTCCAAAGCTTTCGACGAACTTGACCAAACGCAAACACTATCAAAATCGATGCAGATGTAAAGAATAGAAAAAGATGGAAGTTTTTCTTTTCGGAATCTTTCTCTCATCGTCGTAGAATGGGAGGTCATACATATACATATATATAAGGTCAGTGGGGGCATTTCGGAGACAAGAAATAACACCTAAATAAATCTACCGTTATAACTTTAATTATGTAATATCAGAACCATAACGGGTAGAACCATAATAGCAGAGCCGTTGTGCTTCTGTTAACAGCAGAGCCATAAATGACAGAACCGTTATGCATTCAATTTTGTAACGGTAGAACTGTTACTAAGTTAATGCTATTAATATGCCACAAAATAGCTCAATAGCTGTTACATAAAATTTGTAATGGTTTGAGTTAGAAAAACTTAAAACGAAAGGCAAAATGGGCTTGTCGCGGGGCCTATTACCGGTCCTGCATTCGCGTACACAGGTCGTGCGCTTGCACCCAAGTTTTCACTTGTCGAGCCTTCGTTGGGGTCTAGGATTTGCACCCCTCCTGCGCGTGCGCGCGAGGCATAGCGCATGTAATATGAAAGTTACCACTCTAAAAGAGTGTAACTATATATAAAGCATTCCAAGACCTTCCTCCCTTTTAATGTGGGACTAATGCACTTTACTTCCCACTTCTAACTCAAAAGTGTTCTTTGAGAAAAATAATTTCTCATTCACTTTCCCATCAAAATATCTCAATTTTCCAACGGATTCTTCGTCACCGTGGTAAATTGGGGAGAAAATCGAATTTCTTTCTTCGTCGAGAGCTTCCACGGAATTTATATCAAAAGAAATCTCTTTAGAAAAGCAAGTCCCGTCAAGTTAGCCATTGGAGGAAAGGCATGACTTTTTCATTTTCATTTGCCAAACCAAACCCTATGTTTGCACTAAGTTACTTACGGATTCTCGAATTGTTTCCGAGAAAACTTAATTCGAATTACTCATTGACACCATCTACAAGAAGGTGGTGTCGTATTTCTTTCCAATCACCATACGGTTTGACTTAAATCCTTAAAGACAGAGAAAGGGAGGAGCAGTTATCTAGGTAATTATGGTATTTGTTTTGTTCGTCGTTCTTCCGATCGAGCACTCTCTTTTCTTTGTCCGATTCCGTCTTACCAAATCCTCTGCCTTGCTACGCCCCCTCTTCTCTTGCTCAAAGTGATTTTGTTCTCAATGGATAAAGAAGCTTCTGAAATCGGGTAAAAAAAAGATGTTAAAGAAGGGAGCTCGTTTTTAAAGGCTCTTAAGGCGTAGGATCTGGCCCTACCCCTAGGTTTATCCTCACTCGGTCGCCTCCTCTCCTACGGCTTTTATCTCGATTGCTTTCTAGAACGAACAAAGAGTTTTTCATCATAATATAGCATGAGCAAATAGATAGGGCAAGTTCACAGAAACAAATAATCTTGAAATGCTTATGTTGACTAACAATTTGAATGACCCTTTAATGGTAAAAAAAGAAGTAACTTAACCACATAATCAGAAACGGTTTCCAAAAAATTTGCATTGGTAATTATGAGAGAACCATTACTTCAACTAAAGCTACAAGATTTTACACCTACTTGCTAAGTTACCATAAAATCAAAATATTATTATTTTCAACTAAAGGTATAGATCTTACACCTTCCTTGCTAAATCACCATGTAATCAAAGCCGATTGTTATTTACTGACTGAAAGATGAGAGAGTTCTTCTAAGAAATCCATACCAACGCAGTCAAGCTAAATTGCTTTTGATAAAGAAGAAGACAACAGTTCAAGAAGACTCTTCAACTTTGGAGTTCCTTTTCTTAAAAGCCTTAGGCTTGTATCCCTCCTGCAACAGCTTCTCAACTTCCTCAAACTGCAACCCTTTGGTTTCCGGCACCAACAAGAAGATGGCGATGAGGCCGAGGAAAGAAAACCCGGCGAAAAGGAGGAAGGTGCCAGCTGAGCCAAGAGCGTCTATCAAGGTCAAGAACGTCTCGCTCACAACTAAATTCGAGCACCAGTTAGCGACCGCTGCAATTCCTCCTCCGGTGCCTCGATACCTCAGTGGGTAGATCTCCGAATTCACAATCCACGGCACGGTTCCCATTCCAGGCGAGTAAGAAATGATGTACAACCCAAGAAGAAGGACGGCGAATATTCCGAATTTGCTTGGACAGCCATGCTCAAACCATATCCTTCGCTCGCCTCGACACATGCTCTTTATTCCTTTGTCAGAAATTAGGCATGCACCAGGTTGATACTAAATTACAAACGAACAAAATACAGGAGTTCAGTTTATGCACCATATAACGGGATAAAAATACTCCGGACAAATTCATAAAAAGAATAATTGAAGCAAACTTACCTTACTTGTACCATCGGAACAAAATGCACAATGAGCATGTAAGCAAGACATGCAGTTCCACGAGGCTGCAACTGGAGCCGACAAATAAGCGGGACATGTAGTGTTTCCACCAAAGTGGTTAGATTCCAGCTTACTAATAGCGGGGGCATGTACAGATGCTTGCCAGAATATGACAGATAACACGACCAAGCAAGAGATAATGCCAAACATGGAGACAAGCATCAACCTTCTCCGTCCATATCTATCAACAAATGTCATGCTCACAATAGAACCGACCGCATTGAGGCCGGAAGTTATGAGAGAGAGAGCCAGAGCAGTTCTGTTCGAAGCAAACCCAGCAAATTGAACTATCGTCGGACTGTAATACATGACCGTGTTAATTCCCACAAACTGCTGAGCCACTTGAACCGTAATTCCAGCATATAATCCTCTTCGGACCATTGGGTTACTCCAAGCACCCTTCACTTTGGCGATCATACTCTCTCCAACGAAGCTCTCATCAGCCTTTTCAGCTTCAACAGATTCTTGCAGGGCTCTCATTTCGTCCTCAAGCTCATTGGCAGGATAAATCTTGGCCAGAATACTCCTAGCTTCATTAATCTTGTTCTGTTTTATATGGGACATATGTATATGAGACAATATAATGTACCAACCAATGTGGCAGTCACATGACTATATGTTAGAATACAAAATAGGAAATTGAATTAGGTCATGCCCCATGTTCCCCCTAACTTTGACAAAAATCGATTATGCGTAATATAGACATGACTCTCGCATCATAAATAATTCCAAGACAAACTTTTAACTCGATCACAAAATGCATCTTATGTAAAAGAATCAGCATCCGCATTTGATAAACCATATAATTGGGATACATATTAATCAAAATAGATCAAACAAACAAAAGATGAACAATTTTTGGGTTCGTGCTCGATATAGAGAAATAAGTGTCTAACATACATATGTTTTTATGCAAGATCAAGTCTAGATAATTTTCCAAACACCCCCCCCCCCCCACAAAAAAAAAAAGTCTAGATAATTTTTGCAAAACTCTCCAAAGTATATAAAACTGAAAACTGAGAGTCAAGGACTCCAAGACTTGCGAAAGGAAAACAAAATGGAAGTCAAGAAAATTACCTCAGGTCATTTCATGTGCAATACGGACTTCACATGGGCTGGAAGAATATGAATTAACTGAAAACTAATCCCTCTAGCCAAACTCAAATGATAACCCCCAAGCATGTAATTCTCCACAATTTTGTGGATGCATAGCCAGCAAAACCATTCTTCGAACAAGAAAATGATGTGTAACTTAAACATTAAACATGCAACCAGATTCCTAGTTACCAAAGACTAATTGATAAATTAATCATGCCTCCAAAAGCTATGATAGTAGGAAAAAGACTAGTATCTTCCGTCAACAAGTTTTCAGTGTACATGCATGCACTATGACAATCAGATACCAGACCAATAGGTACTAAAATGTGAAAGAAGTTGACAGCCTCGACCATTACCTTCCTGTAGAGCCACCTAGGAGACTCTGGCAGACTTAACATGAGTATGAATTGAACAAGGGCAGGAAGTCCGGCTACCCCGAGCATCCAACGCCAATTCCCGCGTGCCTAAAATTTGAATAGGCCAACTTATTCACTTATTCTAATCGCAAATATTGGAGGAGAACATTATTTGGGGTTATGCATACATGAGTGAAGGCCAGATTAATGAGATAAGCCAAGAATTGCCCTCCGGTAATGAGCAAACCGTTTGTGCTAACGAGAGCACCCCTTATCCTAGCAGGAGAAGCTTCGGAAATGTAGAGAGGCGCGGTCATGGAAGCCATTCCAACGCCTAAACCTACGAGTATTCTTCCAATGATGAGCATCCATGGAGCTACAGCAGCAGCCATGACGATCGCACCAATAAAGAACAGGACATCGGCCAGAAGTATCGATACCTTCCTCCCAAATCTATCGTTGATCCACCCGCCAACGGCAGCCCCAACGATAGCTCCAGCAACAGCCATACTCACAATAGTTTCCTGCGAGCAGGCAAGAACTTTTGAGAACTAACATACTTGAGAAGCATAATCAATGTATAGGAAATGAGGAAGGATTAGTTACCTGTAGCCATGTTTTCTTGTTGACGGCTTCGAATTCCTCCCGAATATAAAGCAACGCCCCGGAAATGACGCCTTCAACCAGAGGAAATTAGATGTTCACATTTATGTACTATTTGAGGAGAATTCATTCCTCTTAACAGGTGATACTATTGTATGCCAAATTTCAATTAAGAGAGCAATACAGAGGCAAACACTCAAAAAGGAAAAAGAACCGATTACTTGCTGCAACAAGCATAAGGACTGTGAGCACAAACGACAGGCAGTGATGGGTTTAACATCAATATTACAAAAAACAGAATTAATGAATCTTTTGTACATCTTGTCTTAAGTTATGGGGTCGGATTCTAGGTTGATAAGTGAACTAGGATTGAGGAAAAAGTAAAAGAAAAGGAAAGTGGAAACAGAGAAGCAAAACGGCAACAGAAAAGGTTAAAACAGATTGAAAGTTAGAAGACTAAGCACTCTTCCCACTGGAGGTTGACAATAAGAGAAAGAGCAAAGAACTTATACCTTAATACGAGAACAGTTAAATCAAAAGTCAAACTAACTTATTTAAAAGTATCTTTGGTAACACTCAGCGAATGGAATAATTTCGCTATCACCATCTAGGAAAAGAATTTGATAGACCAATAGCACCATAGCGAACTGCTAATCATCCTGATCAAGCTCAATCTTTTCTTTATCCACATTAATAAAATGTAAATCATAGCAAATGGAACTAACAAGAGCTTGATCTACCTGTGTCATAGCCAAACAACAATCCACCGATTCCAGCCGACAGCGCAAGCCTCATAATATACGGCGTCTTCCATGTCGTCCGCCAACATTCGGTGAACTCCGTCTTATCGGCTTTCGTATGACCTCCCTCCATCTTATCCTCCTCAGATACACACTTGGGAAAGAACCAAAAAAATATCTATCCTGCCAAAAATTATAAAAAGAGTCACTATCTGCTTACTCGTGTCAAATACGAAAAAAGGCACAATCTTTATATCAATCCTGTCCAGTAAAGTTAAGCTAACGACCATTCCTATGAATTGTTTTACAATCTGCTGCATATTATATTACAACTTTCAGCAGGAGAAAACATAGAATCAGACTTTCGACGCCATCCTCTATCGCTTTTACCCTTTTGTCTGGAAACTTTAATTATTCTATCCTTTCGAATTCCAGCAAATGATACACCATAACGCAGAAAAAAGCAAATCATGCAACAAATATATCCCACTGAATCTGATCGACTGAACTCTGCATGAGGCACTGGAACAGAGATTGCCAGATTCGAACCAATACGGACCCAACACAATCCTCAATGGCGCCGAAATCCACCAAAAACCATCACAGCACAACTGAATGCACGAGAGAGAAACGGAAAAAGAACCAAGAACAGAGAATACCCACCCAGAACCAGAAAACCCTCCTCTTCTTCTTCTTCTTCTTCTTCGTCTTCTTCTCCTCTCTATCCCTCTATCTGATTTATGCTCTCTAGGTCTTCTCTGAAAACGACTCTTTGCAAATCATGAATGACGACTCTTGCAAAGGTCTTCTCCTTTGACACTTGATGGGGAAAGAAAAAAAAGCAGTGGCCAGAGAGAGTTGAGAGTGAGATTTCAAAGAAAAGGAAAGGATAATAATAGAGAAGAAAGGCGAACATGATGGGAATCGCTCGAAAAGATGGCATAGATACGAGGGGGAAGAAAGTTAATTCGGAATCATTCAAAGGTTCTATCCACTAATCATAAACCGGATTTATTCAAAGTGGGGTCCACCAACCGGAGGATCGGAGCGCGCGTGTTTTGTTTTGACCAACGTTCATCACGGTCGAAGGATTCGTTTTTCCCTTTGATTCCTGATTCCTGGTACACCACCAACCCCCAACCTTCTCGTTACCAATTTGAATTCATGTTCTATCCTATCACAAAATGATCCATTATCCACAAATTAAATCTATACTAAGGATATATTCGAGTAATTCTATCCGAATGACATATACATGGCTTCATCATTAATAACTTATCCGAGAATACCATAAGATCATTCGTGTTTCCCTGAAATCTTGAGTTTTACCATACGAAACTTATGGCGGAATTTGACCGGGTTCGTAATTCCGTTTAATAAGGGAAAATTTAATGAAGTTTTGGCCACAAGAGTACGTTGTCCATGTAATTTGCAAATCTTTGCCATCATTTTCGTTTCTGGGCATCGTTATCCATTCGTCATCCGGAAATTCTGACGATAAGATTTCGAATGGAAAATGACTCCATCGACTCATATGTTACATGGCAAAAGGATGATATGCTAATAAAGCCAAAGATATCAGATTCGCAGCAAAGAGGATGCGGGGGGCTTTAACAAGATTTAAAGGAGATTGAAGATAAGGGGACCAGCCTTGCTTTACCAAAATGGAGGGCGTTTCGTCTTCGATAGATCCCAAGACCTTCCCTCAGTTGTCTCTGCAACTGAGAGCAAAGCATGGAAAACGTCGTCGGATCGTCGGCCGGGGGGCAGACTAGGGTTTGCTGTGAACAGATGAATCCAACCCTTTTCACCCCATCTCTCCTCGTTTTTTATAATGCTCGTCTCCTTCGTTTTAGCCTGGAAAAAATGTCGACCGTCCATTGTTCTCTCTCTAATCTCTCTGTCTCAATGAGGTTGAGAGGCCAGATGATGCATGCGACCTTTAAGCCTGGCTGCTGACCCTATCCATTCCGAAGATTAAGGATTTCACAGGAAGGGGATAGATTTGGTGCTGTTAATAACTTGCTTTGAAGGATTTTTTTTTTTTGGGCCTTGGGAAGTTTAAACCTTGTCCACGTCTTCACACCAAAGTACGGGAGTGGCGGCTTCTTCTGTCTCCTTGTTTTCCTTAATGGGACGTGGAGGAGGTTTTGTAGTCCAGGTCAGATAATTGCAGAAATAAAAAATTTCAGGGATTTGATCATATCATATCTCTATTTGGTTAACATCGAATTTAAAATCGATATCTTATCATATACATTGTTTTATAGAAGTTATATATCAATATAATGATTCTTGATTTGTACCATCCGAAGGCTTTTGTTGGTATTTGACGCAGCGGATTTTCAGTGGCTCGTCGGGTCGGAGTTTGAGAGGACGGCCATCGGCCTCGGGTTCTCCTGCATGAACTTCATCCGCCTCGGGTTCTCCTACATGAACTTCACCTCGAGATATGAGGTGCAAGCATTCTCACTTTCGGAAGAGCTCAAGAAAGATGTTAAACAAGCATAATGAAATGAAATAGCAGCACTCGCTCTGATCTACTTCTCTTGAATTTCCCCTTGTTTTCTCTTTCGTCAAGTGTAATTCGTGGAGTATGAACCAAGTGTACTCCGAGATTGAATCCACGTGGGTTTCGAGGGATGTACCTTGGTTTTTTGCCCTTTTACTGATACCTTGAGTTTTGAGTTCGAGGTTTCCTTCGACGCATGGTCCTTAGTTTTGTTCACGCTTCGGGTTTCAAGAAGGGAAGCTTGCGTTATGGCACTTGTTTTTTTTTTTTTTTTCTGTTTAAGTGGTGCCGCATTGCTTGATATTCATTCTTGGTACCATCGATCAACGCCTTTGTCTATGGCTTGAAATATTTGCCGGAGAATTTTCCCGCAACCGCGGGAGTAGTGGTCCATCGCCGAATAGGCGACTGGGCGTGGCGAAGAGGTGAAGAGGCGAATAGGGCGTAGTGAATAAGGGGTGGCTTGAGCAATAGTAAGAGAAATATCATATCCGGTTCTATCTCACCTCATCCCTAGGATTATTTTATCCTCATATTTCCTCATATATCTCTCCTATATCCTATCCTTGATAGGATAAAACATATCATATCCCGAGTATTATTCGGTCGACCAAATGCAGTCTAAATTTTTATCTCGATGGAGAAACGACAATAGTGTCTGAAATAATTTTTCTAATCTCGTGATTGCATCTCATCGAAAGAATATTGTTTTTAGTAGTTATGCATATTATAGCATAATAGAGAAATGATAAACATTCTGAGTATTTTGGTACATAAAAAAGACTACATGGAGAGCATGTTTTTGCACCTTATTAAAGAAATATCTAATGAGATCTGTTAAATATGTCTCGAGTTTGAATTATTTATAGATTTATATTCTATTGGAAAAGATCAAGAATTGTGGCGTAGGCATGTATGGACCATTGAAGAGAAAGGAAAGAAAATATGTGGTTTTCTCTCTTATTCCACATTCCTGCAGGTTCCAGAAAGGGTCGTATAGAGTCCCTCTTTGTGACGTCGAAACCAAGACCTAGCCGCACGAGAAGAACGGAAAAGAAGAAGCGCAACCGCACAGTATCGCAAAAGGAAGCCGAGAGCGATACGAGTAGGACAGCGCGCGAGAGTTCTCGTGATCACGTGGAGAAGTCCGAAAGATTTGTGCGTGAGTTGTGAGTTTATCTTATTATATCCAATTGATTTATTTATTTGTAAACACAGACGTTTTTGGTATTATCTAGGTGCGGGAAACACGAGAGTATTGAGCGATTGTAAATTCGATTCTCTGATTATAGTGGATTGTTCTTGTTGGCTCTCCCCGTGGATGTAGGTACCGACATTCGGACCGAACCACGTTATATCTGATGTCCTTTATTGTTCATTGTTATTTTCTCTGGATTTTCACATTGACGTATTTGCAAGATCCTGGTTAATTTTCGCGCATTAGTATTACAACAATTGGTATCATAGCTTAGGATCAGATTTCTGGATTGTGATTTGGGGCTTTTGCTTGTTTGGTTATTATCTGGAATTATGTTGCTGCAATTATGTCTGGCGTGAAAGCTGAAATTGAGAAGTTTAACCGGAGGAACAACTTTGGGTTGTGGAGCTACAAGATGGAGTCATTATTGACAACTCTAGGTTTGGAAGAAGCATTGAAGGGCAAAGCTAAGTTGCCTGAATCAATGAAAGATGCTGATAAGGATGTGTTGATGAGGAAGGCTAGGAGTCAAATCCTGTTGAATTTATCAGATGAAGTGCTAATAGAGGTAGGCGAGGAGAAGGATACCGCAGCATTGCGGGTAAAGCTTCAGTTGCTCTATGTAAAGAAGGGTTTGAACAATCGCTTGTACATGTTGAAGAGGATGTTCCAGTTTAGATATATTGAAGGTACGTCTATCAGAACTCACCTAGATGAATTTAATAAACTCATGATGGATTTGAAGAACGTCGGTAAGACACTTGAAGATGAAGAACAGGGCATGATGTTGTTGACTTCTTTACCATAGTAATGGGAGCACTTTACTGAATCTCTATTGCAGGGGCATACTACGATTACCTTAGAGGAGGTAAAATCCGCCTTGTTTTCTAAGGAGTGGCAGAGAAAGTTGCGAGATGATAGTCTGGCGCAGGATATAGCGCGGGGGCTAGTGATTCGAGGTAGAGAGCAACAACGAGGGTCCAGTAGCAGTACAGGTAAAAGCAGATCTAAATCACACAATAGAAAATTCAAGGAATGCGTGAAGTGCTTTGAATGTCACAAGGAGGGGCACATTAGGAGAGACTGTCCTAAGTTGAGAAATGGAGCTGATAAGCATAAGGCCACAAGCAATGTGGCGAATATTGCTGAGGAGAGCACTAGTGATGTAGAGGTTGTTTTGTGTGTGACTACATGTTCGTCAGGAGACAAATGGGTGTCAGATTCGGGGTGTTCTTATCATGTGACGCCTCATAGGAACTAGTTTACTACTTACCAGACTGCAGATGGTGGTAGAGTCCTGTTGGGGAATAACGCAGCTTGCAAGGTTGTGGGGATATGGACGGTTCGTATTCAGATGCATGATGGCGTAGTTCGCACATTGACATACGTGAGGCATGTACCGGAGCTCAAGAAGAACCTTATTTCTTTGGGGACACTCGATGATATCGGGTGTAAGTACACCGCTGAAGGTGGAGTGCTGAAGATCTCTCGAGGTGACATGACAGTGATGAAAGGGAAGAAAGCGAATTCTCTCTATCATCTACTGGGAGAGATCGTGACAGGAGCTGCTGCAGTTTCATGAGGTGAGTCAGATTCTGACTTTACTCGTTTATGGCATATGTGTTTAGGGCACATGAGTGAGGCATGTATGACAATGTTGAGTGATAGGGGGTTGTTAAAGGGTCAAAAGACAAGTAAGTTAGACTTATGTGAACACTGTATCTTTGGGAAGCAGCGCGGGATTAAGTTTACTACAGGTATTCATTCGACCAAGCAACCGGTTAAGTATATTCATTCAGATGTCTGGGGCCAGTCTCCGGTTCCTTCGAAAGGAGGTGCTCGTTATATGCTAACTTTTATCGACGATTATTCCAGAAAGGTATGGGTATACTTTCTGAAGCACAAATCTGATGTATTTGATCGGTTCAAGAAATTTAAGACATTGATTGAGAAGCAGTAAGATAAACAAATCAAGTGCTTGAGAGCTGATAACGGCATGGAGTTTTGTGGTAAAGATTTTATCGAGTTCTACGAGAGAGAAAGTATTGTTAGACACTGCACAGCACCTGGGACACCACAGCAGAATGGCGTGGCAGAACGGAAGAATAGAACTTTACTTGAGCGGGCTCGGAGCATGCTTTCGCATGCTGGAATAGGCAAGGAATTTTGGGCCGAAGCAGTGAACATAGCGTGTTACCTGATTAATATATCTCCATCATCTGCTATTAAGTGGAAGACTCCAGAGGAAATATGGTCGAGGAAAATTGTTGATTACTCCGGATTACGAGTATTCGGATGTCTTGCGTATGCTCATGCTAGTGATGGTGCTTGAGCCGAGGTCAAAGAAT
This sequence comes from Rhodomyrtus psidioides, assembly GCA_021437785.1. Lineage (NCBI taxonomy): Eukaryota > Viridiplantae > Streptophyta > Magnoliopsida > Myrtales > Myrtaceae > Rhodomyrtus > Rhodomyrtus psidioides. The sequence goes on along the minus strand of JAILYB010000103.1, from coordinate 2,160,087 downwards.
TTCTAGGTTATGCACATGAGGTGAAAGGCTACCGACTGTGGTGCACCGATCCTAGATCACCCGATTTTCTAATCAGCAGAGACGTGATCTTCGACGAGATTGTAATGCTTCGACAAAGGAGTCCTGATACACTACTAGCAGAGCAGACAGATCATGGTGTCAATAGTGAGGTGGGGTGTCAGTAGTGAGGTGGAGTTTCAGGTGGAGACTCTGGTGACCTCGGAGGTAACAGATGTTGAGACTGCAGATGAGGCTACAGTTCCTGAAGTCAGTGATAGTCAACAACCAGTACAGCCGCAGCATACTCTAGTTGAGGGTAGACAGCGAAAACAAATAAAACCACAGGTACGTTATGTTTATACAGATATTGCTTATACTTTGACTGTAGGTGACGAGATGGAGACAGATGAGCCTTTGTCTTACTCTGAGGCGATGGCTAGTTCTGAGTCGTCGCAGTGGCTAGGGACTATGAGTGAAAAGATGGAATCACTCCATCGAAATCAGACATGGGAGCTAGTTAAAGTACCAAAGAGCCAGAAAATTGTTGGAAGCAAATGGGTCTACAAACGGAAAGATGGCATTCCTGGTGTCGAGGCAGCGAAATATAAGGCAAGACTTGTGGCGAAGGGGTTTACACAGCGAGAGGGCATTGACTACAACGAGGTATTCTCTCATGTGATAAGACATACCTCTATTCGTATTTTACTTGCCTTAGTTGCTGCACAGGATCTCGAGTTGGAGCGGCTTGATGTGAAAACGGCGTTTCTTCATGGTGAGTTGGAGGAGCAGATTTACATGAGGCAGCCAGAGGGATTTGCTATTCCGGGTAAGGAAAACCATGTTTGCTATTCTAGTATAGTGAGTAGCATTATGTATGCTATGGTATGCACTAGGCCTGATATTTCACAAGCTGTCAGTGTAGCTAATCATTTTATGAAGCATCCTAGTAAAACTCATTGGAAAGCTGTGAAATGAATCCTCAGATATTTGAAGGGGACATCAGACGTTGGTATAGTGTACCGGAGGAACAGTAATGGCAATGAAACCACAGGTTATGTGGATTCTGATCATGCAGGCGACTTTGATGAGTGCAAGTCTTTAACAGGGTATGTATTTACGCTTGCATGTGGTGCAGTTAGTTGAAAGGCGTCCTTACAAGACCACGTGGCCTTATCGTCGACTGAGGCGGAGTACATGGCACTGACCTTTGTAGCGAAGGAAGCGATATGGTTACAAGATTTGCTCTTGGACTTCGGGTTAGATCATAAAAGTGTTGACATACACTTTGATAACCAAGGTGCGATAGTTCCGGCATATAATCCGATTTATCACGAGCGGACGAAATATATCAATATCAGGTACCACTTCATCTGAGATATATTAACAAAGGGTAAGGTTGTTGTGAAGAAGATAGCGACAGCAGAGAACCCGGCAGACATGATGACTAAGCATGTTCCTTTGGCGAAGCTCAAGCTCTGCTTGAGCACTATTGGCGTCTGTGGAGAGTGATCGCCTTTCGGGGCGATGGGAGAGCAGCATGGATAATGAGCACCATTGACTAGGCTTCAAACATCGAGTCTAGTCGGAGAATTGTTAAATATGTCTCGAGTTTGAATTATTTATAGATTTATATTCTATTGGAAAAGATCAAGAATTGTGGCGTAGGCATGTACGGACCACTTCTTATGCAGATTACATATTGGCACTACAAGACAAAAGGGAGGCTCACTTTTATCATATAATATTGTGGGGCCAAGAGAATATATTTGTTTTGGTTATTCTGCATAAGACACAATGGGTGGGGACCATTGAAGAGAAAGGAAAGAAAATATGTGGTTTTCTCTCTTATTCCACACTCCTGCAGGTTCCAGAAAGGGTAGTATAAAGTCCCTCTTTGTGACGCCGAAGCCAAGACCTAGCCGCACGAGATGAACGAAAAAGAAGAAGCGCAGCCGCACAGTATCGCAAAAGGAAGCCGAGAGCGATACGAGTAGGACAGCGCGCGAGAGTTCTCGTGATCGCGCGGAGAAGTCCGAAAGATTTGTGCGTGAGTTGTGAGTTTATCTTATTATATCCAATTGATTTATTTATTTGTAAACACAGACGTTTTTGGTATTATCTAGGTGCGGGAAACACGAGAGTATTGAGCGATTGTAAATTCGATTCTCTGATTATAGTGGATTGTTCTTGCTGGCTCTCCCCGTGGATGTAAGTACCGACATTCGGACCGAACCACGTTATGTATGATGTCCTTTATCGTTCTTTGTTATTTTCTCTGGATTTTCACATTAACGTATTTGCAAGATCCTGGTTAATTTTCGCGCATTAGTATTACAACAATTGGTATCATAGCTTAGGATCAGATTTCTGGATTGTGATTTGGGGCTTTTGCTTGTCTGGTTATTATCTGGAATTCTATTGCTGCAATTTTGTCTGAGGTGAAAGCTGAAATTGAGAAGTTTAACCGGAGGAACAACTTTGGATTATGGAGCTACAAGATGGAGTCATTATTGAAACTCTAGGTTTGGCAGAAGCATTGAAGGGCAAAGCTAAGTTGCCTGAATCAATGAAAGATGCTGATAAGGATGTGTTGATGAGGAAGGCTAGGAGTCAAATCCTGTTGAATTTATCGGATGAAGTGCTAATAGAGGTAGGCGAGGAGAAGGATACCGCAGCATTGTGGGTAAAGCTTCAGTGGCTCTATGTAAAGAAGGGTTTGAACAATCGCTTGCACATGTTGAAGAGGATGTTCCAGTTCAGATATATTGAAGGTACGTCTATCAGAACCCACCTAGATGAATTTAATAAACTCATGATGGATTTGAAGAACGTCGGTAAGACATTTGAAGATGAAGAACATGGCATGATGTTGTTGGCTTCTTTACCATAGTCATGGGAGTACTTTACTGACTCTCTATTGCAGGGGCGTACTACGATTACCTTAGAGGAGGTAAAATCCGCCTTGTTTTCCAAGGAGTGGCTGAGAAAATTGCGAGATGATAGTTTGGCGCGGGATGTAGCGCGGGGACTAGTGATTCGAGGTAGAGAACAACAACGGGGGTCCAGTAGCAGTACAGGTAAAAGCATATCTAAATCACACAATAGAAAATTCAAGGGATGCGTGAAGTGCTTTGAATGTTACAAGGAGGGGCACATTTGGAGAGACTATCCTAAGTTGAGAAATAGAGCTGATAAGCGAAAGGCCACAAGCAATGTGGCGAATATTACTGAGGAAAGCACTAGTGATGCAGAGGCTGTTTTGTGTGTGACTACAGGTTCGTCAGGAGACAAATAGATGCTAGATTCGGGGTGTTCTTATCATATGACGCCTGATAGGAACTGGTTTACTACTTACCAGACTGCAGATGGTGGTAGAGTCCTGTTGGGGAATAACGCAGCTTGCAAGGTTGTGGGGATAGGGACGGTTCGTATTCAGATGCCTGATGGAGTAGTTCGCACATTGACAGACGTGAGGCATGTACCGGAGCTCAAGAAGAACCTTATTTCTTTGGGGACACTCGATGATATCGGGTGTAAGTAAACCGCTGAAGGTGGAGTGCTGAAGATCTCTCGAGGTGCCATGACAGTGATGAAAGGGAAGAAAGCGAATTCTCTCTATCATCTACTGGGAGAGACCGTGACAGGAGCTGCTGCAGTTTCATCAAGTGAGTCAGATTCTGACTTGACTCGTTTATGGCATATGGGTTTAGGGCACATGAGTGAGGCAGGTATGACAATGCTGAGTGATAGGGGGTTGTTAAAGGGTCAAAAGACAAGTAAGTTAGAATTATGTGAGCATTGTATCTTTGGGAAGCAGCGCAGGAGTAAGTTTACTACAGGTATTCGTTCGACCAAGCAACCGGTTGAGTATATTCATTCAGATGTCTGGGGCCCATCTCCGGTTCCTTCGAAAGGAGGTGCTCGTTATATGCTGACTTTTATCGACGATTATTCCAGAAAGGTATGGGTATACTTTCTGAAGCACAAATCTGATGTGTTTGATCGGTTCAAGAAATTTAAGACATTGATTGAGAAGCAGTAAGATAAACAAATCAAGTGCTTGAGAGCTGATAACGGCATGGAGTTCTGTGGTAAAGATTTTATCGAGTTCTGCGAGAGAGGAGGTATTGTTAGAAACCGCATAGTACCTGGGACACCACAGCAGAATGGCGTGGCAGAACAGAAGAATAGAACTTTACTTGAGCGGGCTCGGAGCATGCTTTCGCATGCTGGAATAGGCAAGGAATTTTGGGCCGAAGCAGTGAACATGGCGTGTTACCTGATTAATATATCTCCATCATCTGCTATTAAGTGGAAGACTCCAGAGGAAATATGGTCGAGGAAAATTGTTGATTACTTCGGATTACGAGTATTCGGATGTCTTGCGTATGCTCATGCTAGTGATGGTAAGCTTGAGCCGAGGTCAAAGAATTTTTGGGTTATGCACATGAGGTGAAAGGCTACCGACTGTGGTGCACCGATCCCAGATCACCCGATTTTCTAATCAGCAGATACGTGATCTTCGACGAGACTGCAATGCTTCGGCAGATGAGTCCTGATACACTACTAGCAGAGCAGACAGATCATGGTGTCAGTAGTGAGGTGGAGTTTCAAGTGGAGACTCCAGTGACCTCGGAGGTAACAGATGTTGAGACTGCAGATGAGGCTACAGTTCCTGAAGTCGGTGATAGTCAACGACCAGTACCGCCGCAACATACTCTAGTTGAGGATAGACAGCGAAAAAAAAATAAAACCACAGGTACGTTATGTTTATACAGATATTGCTTATACTTTGACTGTAGGTGACGAGGTGGAGACAGATGAGCCTTCGTCTTACTCTGAGGCAATGGCTAGTTCTGAGTCGTCGCAGTGGCTAGGGGCTATGAGTGAAGAGATGGAATCACTCCATCGAAATCAGACATGGGAGCTAGTTAAAGTACCAAAGAGCCAGAAAATTGTTGGAAGCAAATGGGTCTACAAACGGAAAGAGGGCATTCCTGGTGTCGAGGTAACGAAATATAAGGCGAGACTTGTGGCGAAGGGGTTTACACAGCAGGAGGGCATTGACTACAACAAGGTATTCTCTCATGTGATAAGACATACCTCTATTCGTATTTTACTTGTCTTAGTTGCTGCACAGGATCTCGAGTTGGAGCGGCTTGATGTGAAAATGGCGTTTCTTCATGGTGAGTTGGAGGAGCAGATTTACATGAGGCAGCCAGAGGAATTTGCTATTCCGGGTAAGGAAAACCACGTTTGCTATTCTAATGCAGTGGGTAGCATTATGTATGCTATGGTATGCACTAGGCCTGATATTTCATAAACTGTCGGTGTAGTTAGTCGTTTTATGAAGCATCCTGGTAAAACTCATTGGAAAGCAAAGCTGTGAAATGAATCCTCAGATATTTGAAGGGGACATCAGACGTTGGTATAGTGTACCGGTTGAACAGTAATGGCAATGAAACCACAGGTTATGTGGATTCTAATCATGCAGGTGACTTGGATGAGTGCAAGTCTTTAGCAGGGTATGTATTTACGCTTGTAGGTGGTGCAGTTTGTTGAAAGGCGTCTGTCGCGACCCGTCCGAAATAGACGCGGCTAATGGATTGCCGATCGCGGGCTTTGGATCGGCGTGGGCCCTCCCAGGCCCATACCAAATCGCGGCGGGAGTATTTTTTTGAGGGATTCGGAGATAAGAGTTGATCGCTTTCGACCTTCAGTGTGGTCGTGGTGGCATGTGCAACTTGTGCATGCATTTGGAGTCGCCACCGGTCTTTCTTGTAGGGTAGACCGGAAACCTTACTGACCGATTGGGAGAGGTCGATCAGTTCTGCGGAACCAGAGATTTTGGGTTCGGGGACTTGGTTACGTCGGTGTCATTACCAACGCCCTTTCGGTACCTAATGTGAGTGATTTTCCTATTTAAGATTTCATGCAGGTGTAATTTTCGGTGAGGTAGGCTTGATTCAGGGTTTTATGCAGATTGGAAGACTATTCCTATCAATCACAATCAATTTTAATGAGAGCGCGATCGAGTGCATAAATAAATCAGATCGATGCATATCAATTCACATCACATGGCCTCCTAGTATAGCCATAAGAGCTTAGGGAATGCGTGATTTAGGACCAAGGGCAAAATATGAAGATTTGAGGACGATTAGCCCGAAGGGAAAAATCGTCATTTTTTTGGAATGTTTGGATACCGAATTACCCAAAATATTCCATGGCCAGTTGATTGTGGCCATTTCCCATTTTTGAGAATTTTTTTTTTGGAATTTCTTGATTTTTCTTCAATTTTTGGAAGACAATTCACCCAAAGGGCGAAATCGTCATTTTTTAAGAAGGATCGGGTTCAAAACACCCGGGATGAGCCTTGGCCAGTTGATTGTGGTCATTTCCTATTTTTTGGGATTTTTGTGGAATTTTTAGAATATTTTTGGAAGACGGTTTGCCGGGAGGGCAAAACCGTCATTTTTGAAAAGACCGGGGGGGCGAAAGATCCGAAACGGGTCGTGGCCAGCTGAATATGGTCATTTCCTATTTTCTGGAAAAAAAAATTAGAATTTTTCCGATTTTTTTTTAGTTTTTCATGATTTTCCCTTCTTTATTGAATTTTTGAATTTTTTTATTATTATTATTTTTTTTATTTTCTGAATTTTTATTATTATTATACTTTCTGGACCGGGTCAGACCCGGCCCAAGCCTCTCGGGCGCCCGGCCCAACCCCACGGCCGAAACCGGCCTCGAAGAAACGACGCCGTTTCGCCATTTTTCTATTTTTTAATCAATTTTTGATTTTTTTTATTCATTTTCAATAAATATCCAAAAATCCCAGGATCTGACGGTCAAGGAAACGCCACGTGGCCGCCCGTGGCGCGTCCGATCTAACCGTGGATCAGACGTCCCACAGAGCGCCACGCGGCTCCCTCCGGCGCGTCCGATCCTGGACCAGATCGGACGATCCTTAGAATGCCATTTGGCATAATGTCGACCGTCAGATCAAACTATTTTTTTTTATTTTCGAAAATCATTTATTAATTCTGAAAATCTTTTAATTTTCGAAAAAACCCCGATCGTGACACGTGGCAAAGCCACGGCCGTCCGATCTGGATCTTAATATTACGGACGTGGCCCCCCCGGCTGACGTGGCTGCTGACGTGGCAAGCCACGTCAGCCATTGACACGTTGACCAGACCAGACCCCGCCGGAGAAGAAGAATCGCCGGCGCCTCGCCGAAGCCGCCAAACCGACGTAAAAACGTCGGTTTTCAAGCGCAAATTCGAGCCTAATCGAACCCCTACTAAGCTCAAGTCGACATACACCAAAAGCATGGTACGAACCACGTCGGAAGGAGGCCGAACGGCCAACCACCAAGCCGGCGCCGACGGGAATTTTCGCAGAAATTTTTTTTATCGACCAAGCTCCGTTCTAAGCATTCAAAAAACATCCTAGGGAGGCTTAGAAGCTTACCTGAGCTCGTTTCGAGCTTGCCGTTCACCAAGCTCGCCGGTGCGAGCTCGTAGCTCGGTCCGATTATGATGGAACTCCGGCCATGGCACTCGTCCGTTTTCGATCAAAATAATAGCGAGGAACGGTTTAGAGATAGTCCTAATGGAGTTTGAAGACTAGAATCGTGTGAAACGGGGCCGGAGAGGGCGCAGCCGAAAGTTATAAAATCCGATGCTCATTGACACAATTCGTCGAGCAGGTGGTGTGCACGTACGAAATTGAAGTCGGGAGGATACACCGACCTGGTTTGGGCTGGTCGACGATGGCCGGAGCTCCGGCGGCGACTGGTGTGACGTCCTGGAGTTCGAGGATGGTCCTCCTTGCCCCGCCTCTCGCTCAAACTCACTCGGCCAAGTTCGCTCCCCTCGGCCGAACCACACACCATCACCGAGAATCCTCTCCCCTTTTTTTTTTTATATCCGTGGCCGACCGGCCTTCATGCGCATCCACCGCCGAAGATTCTCCCACGACAACCTCGCTTTTGTCCCCCACATCCGACATTTCTTTTCCTTAAAGAAGTACCACCCACCATGTCCTGCTTCTTCCTCTTTCGGCCGTGGGTCTACAACTTTGTTGCAGACCCGGTCGGACCGGGTCGGGTCGGGCTTGACCCGACCGGCCCGGTTCGACCTAATTCTGTCAAATTGGGCCCCAAATCATCTCATTTTCATAAAATTGATGGCAAAATCGGATTCCTTGACATGTTTTCTAGCAAATATGGGTGTTTTCACGAATCAATTGGGTGAAATTTAGTGAAAACCCCAAATTGCCCTTAGGATCCGAAAATTAATTTCGCTTAATCGAGGGTCCAAACGACCAAATTAGTCAAAATTGAGGCCACAAATGGATTCCTCATGATGAAAACTATTGGGTATAGGTGTTTAATTTTAATGGGTATGCCCGTGTGAAATTTAATTTCAAGAATTGTGAAACCGAGGACTAAATTGAAAGAAAATTGTGCAATTAAGCCCTTTTGGTTAAAATTGATCAAATTGGAGGGCAAATTGACCCAATTGTACTTCGAGACTTTAGAATCCGATGTCGTAGCTTATAAAAAGTGAGAATTGAAAATTAAAAGACTCGAAAGGGAATTTTTATGCCCAATTCGGGTTTATGTTTGTGAAGGAACATAGTGACCCGAGCCGAATTTTCAAGATTTAAGGTGACACACTTGAAGAGGAAATTAAAAAAAAATTATTGAATATTTTTTTGTATTTTTCTGACCACGAATGGCATTTTTTCTGATTTTTTGGGTATTTTTTATAATTAAATAAATTCGAACAATTATTAAAAATTACGAAAAATATTTTTTGTTCAAAATTGGTTCCTAAGGCTAAGCCAAGGCTTCCAAAGTTGATTTTATGATTTTATGACCTTTTTTTGATATTTTTAATTTAATTTCAAAGAATAAAAATCACAATAATAAATGATCAAAAATCAGGTGTCAACAGCGTCCTTACAGGACCACGTGGCCTTATCGTCGACTGAGGCAGAGTACATGGCACTGACCTTTGTAGCGAAGGAAGCGATATGGTTACAAGATTTGCTCTTGGACTTTGGGTTAGATCAGAAAAGTGTTGACATACACTGTGATAACCAAGGTGCGATATTTCTGGCATATAATCCGGTTTATCACGAGCGGACGAAATATATCAATATCAGGTACCACTTCATCTAAGATATATTAACAAAGGGTAAGGTTGTTGTGAAGAAGATAGCGACAGCAGAGAACCTGGCAGACATGATGACTAAGCATGTTCCTTTGGCGAAGCTCAAGCTCTGCTTGAGCACTATTGGCGTCTGTGGAGAGTGATCGCCTTTCGGGGCGATGGGAGAGCAGCATGGATAATGAGCACTATTGACTTTGGCTTCAAACATCGAGTCAAGGCGGAGAATTGCTAAATATGTCTCGAGTTTGAATTATTTATAGATTTATATTCTATTGGAAAAGATCAAGAATTGTGGCGTAGGCATGTACGGACCACTTCTTATGCAGATTACATATTGGCACTACACGACAAAAGGGAGGCTCACTTTTATCATATAATATTGTGGGGCCAAGAGAATATATTTGTTTTGGTTATTCTGCATAAGGAAAAATGTGTGGGGACCATTAAAGAGAAAGGAAAGAAAATATGTGGTTTTCTCTCTTATTCCACACTCCTGCAAGTTCCAGAAAGGGTAGTATAGAGTCCCTCTTTGTGACGCCGAAACCAAGACCTAGCCGCACGAGAAGAACGAAAAAGAAGAAGCGCAGCCGCACAGTATCGCAAAAGGAAGCCGAGAGCGATACGAGTAGGACAGCGCGCGAGAGTTCTGGTGATCGCGCGGAGAAGTCCGAAAGATTTGTGTGTGAGTTGTGAGTTTATCTTATTATATCCAATTGATTTATTTATTTGTAAACACAGACATTTTTTGCATTATCTAGGTGTGGGAAACACGAGAGTATTGAGCGATTGTAAATCCGATTCTCCGATTATAATGAATTGTTCTTGCTGGCTCTCCCCGTGGATGTAGGTACCGACATTCGGACCGAACCACATTATATATGGTGTCCTTTATCGTTCCTTGTTATTTTCTCTAGGTTTTCGCATTGACGTATTTGCAAGATCCTGGTTAATTTCCGCGCATTAGTATTACCACAAGATCAAAGGAAATTAAATCAACTATGTATAATCAAAATAAGTACAGATAATCCGATGAAATATTGTAAATATCTCTAGAAGATATCTAAAATATCTCTAACTAATGTTATGCATGGTACTGTCGTGTTCTGAGGAAACTCCAAAGCCTCGATGTCTTCAAGTCTATAGTGGATCTACAAGCAAGATTTTCTTTTGTGTCCGAGTGACATATTTGATCTTCTTTGAGCACACAATTGGTCTTTATGAACATTCAGAGATTGCTTAGGGGTGAGCACCCAGGAATCAAGAGAACATGACCGGTGAAAACCGATCGATTCCAAGTTCCAAAATATGAATGATAGGTTTCAAGTTTCAAAAACTAAGAACCTATTCTGACAGATAAATTTTAGGTTCCAAGTAAATGAAATCTTAAACCTCGAGCAAGTTTTTATATTTTTTTCTTGATACATGTCTTTGCGTCATGGTCTGATGATGAGTGTGTAATCCGAAACCATTTTATTATTGAGACTTTTATTTTATTAATGTTTCATATTTTTCGTGTGTCTAAACATGAGTCCTGATCAGCGAATTTTAGCAGTAGATTGTGGTCATTAAATGTGATTAGTCACTGTAATTGTTCAACTATGAATACATGTAGAACCTGGATGAAACTTAGAATCGACCCTAGAACAAGTCACACAGGTTCTAGGTTCTAAGATATGCAAAGTAGTTCCAAGTTCCAAAAAAAAATGAGAAATCCATGTAGATGGGTAGGTTTAGAACTTAGACTGAACCTGAAACCACTCGCCCCAAGGGTTACTGACGTAGTTCACATGTGAGGCCTCGACAGACATAACTGCACTTTTGCTTTGTGTGGTATCCCTTCAAATGATGGACTACTCACTTGGAATCGGTGCATCAAATCATGGATCGTAGGCTTTTGGAGCTGTAATAATCATAAGGGAACTTATGATTACATTAGGCTGACTCGGCCGAGTTTGACTCGGCCGAGTTTGACTCGGCAAGAACTCCCACAAATAATTCAAATGGGGGAAAAAAACCCACATGCTTTGTTATCAATCGGATGAAAAAGAATCGCTATGATTACTTGATTAAAAAGCAAAAAAAAATAAATAAATAAAAAATTGTTTGTCAAGAATGGGATTCGAACCCATGCCCTTTCGGACCAGTACCTGAAACTGGCGCCTTAGACCAACTCGGCCATCTTGACGTGGATGGATGGTCGCATCTATTAATTTTATATATTCAATGTGTGGTCTATCCACGATCACTTCGGACAGGTAAAGTTGCCTAAGGAAGCCTTGAGTTTGGTCTATTTTGTCAGGTTATCCACTCATGCAGGACGAAGAACAAACTCGAGTTGTCATTGAGGGCCTCCTTTTCACTTGTTAGAACCCGCAAAGGGCCAAATCTTGATGCGAAAAATTTTGTCTCATTTCTCGTCCAAGCTCTCGAAACTGTCTTCTAGGACCTTCCTCGAAACACGCTCCCTCCGCTCGGAATCGCCAGACAATGAGCGGCGAAAAGATTTGCTCGGACGGTAAGCGTGGTCATTTTTATCACTGAAGACCTCGTTTCGGGTCGCCCCCATTTGCACATAATTTTCATAACTATTCTTATTTGGATGGATCGTTAGTTTTAGTTGACTCGTCGAGAAGAAGACACCTTTGACTTTGAGAGTGAAGGATGTCACTCCTTAAAAAAGAAGCCGAAAAAGCCCATCCAAAGTTGGGCCCACAAGGCCCATTGAATCACATCATGGGCCAGAGCCCATTTTCTATCGCTTCCCCATTCCCCCCCCCCCCCCCCCCCCCCCCCACTCTCCTCCGTCTCCCGCTTCTTCTTCTCCTTCTCCTCTCTTTCCTACCCCTAATGTTGCAGAGAAATTACGATTGATTTCTCTGCGAGTGACCCGCTTATCGATTGCGGTGGATTCGCCTGCTGCGTTTTCTATTCCGGGGTCATCGATCCTCGGGAAAGGACTCAATTTCTGCTGGTGATTTGATGAAATGCTCGGAGAACGCAACGTCAGGTGCGAAAAGCTGAAATTCTGTGGGTTTTGCGTTTCGATTTTTGGTTTTGCACCACTGTTTCTTATCCATCGGTGTCGGGGCTTAGTTTGGGTTTGTTGGATGAATCGTTGCTTTTTCAACTCGCAAATCATGGATTTTCTTTGATAAAAGTTCGAGCTTTTGGCCTTTTTCGAACTGCTCGTCGATCTCGGGTCAATAAGAGGTCCGGAAAAGGAGGAATTTCACTGCTGTTCGTAAAGTCCATGTCACTTGTGTTGGAGTTGACCTTCCCCATCCTCGGTTCCCACAACATTGTTTGAGTCGGGTATGGTGTTAGAACAAAGGCTCTTTAATGCCGAGTTCATCTGCAAGAGAGCGCACGAATAGCAATGCGAAATAGCAATGCGGTATCAATAGCTAAGGGATGGGATGGAAGGTTGATAAACAATGATGGCATTGCTTATTGAGGTGTGTGGTTTATTAGGAGATTAAATAGTTGCAGAGAACTCCTATCAGTGATAGAATGGATTATGGTATTTGACGTGCGTGCTGAAAATTTTTGGAAGGAAACAAAATCATCTGATGAGAACCAATTTTGCATTGACGAAGATTTTCAACTTGTTCCGTCGGGTTAAGGGTAAGGGAGTTAGGGCTAGAGTTAAATCTCTGTTGGTTGCAGATTCATACAGAATGGTAGTTGCAATATCTGGGTGCCTAACTTTGAAAGAGCAATGAGGGTTTGACTAGTTTTGTTGTAGTTTATGTAATACTTTCTCGCTTCGATTCAGTGAGCTTCCCAATCATTTTCTATCCTACATCATTCGTCTTGCTGACTAAACTTGGAAAATTTTAGACAGAACCTGGTAAATGAATTGGTTTCATTGAAAAAACGTGGTAGGACAATTCATGGCGAACACATGGTAGGGCTAGTGACCGGTATAACTCTTGTGACATTAAGATTATCATAGAAACTGGTGTAGCAAAATGCAACTTGTAGTTCTACAAGGAACATGATCTTCACATTAAAGCATGCCACGTAAAATTTGGAACCATATTTCAGTTTAATGATTGGATGTTCTCTGGTAACACCTTTCTGTCATTCTCTGTACTGTTGATGGATTGAAGTGGGTGTAGCGTTTTCTGATAGTTAACAATTTTTTTTTTTTTTGCACGAAAAAAAAAGGTTCTATTAAAGGATACAGCTTTGATGCTTGCTTAACACAGATACTTGTCGTACCTACCGACCTTCCCTTTAGAAGCCGAGGTTGGAGAACCTGCTAGAGAAAGGAAATATTTGAATTTTCTCAAAGTTCTTTTTCACTGCATCAAATAATTAAAGATTCTTTGCTTTCATGTTTTGTCCTTCTATGTTCCTGCCCTGATTCCCAAGTTTACTTTAAACTTGCCTTTATTCAGTTGGGGTCTAACACTTTTATCAGCTCACCTTGTGACTGATAATTTTGTGTTTTATCTGGTTACATAGTATCAGGTGAGATTTGCAACCTTGAAAGTGTATACTCCATCAATATGGCACTCTAGGACCTAAGACTCTGGCAGTTGGAAGATGGCTTTGAATTCTGAGGACGAACAAGCTGAAGATTATTTGTTCAAGGTAGTTTTAATTGGCGATTCAGCGGTTGGGAAGTCAAATTTGCTTGCACGATTTGCCAGAGATGAGTTTTACCCTAATTCCAAGTCCACAATTGGAGTGGAATTCCAAACGCAAAAATTAAATATCGATGGCAAGGAGATCAAGGCGCAAATCTGGGATACAGCAGGTCAGGAGCGGTTCAGAGCTGTCACCTCTGCATACTACAGAGGTGCAGTTGGAGCTCTGCTTGTGTACGATATTAGTAGGCGCCAGACATTTGATAGCGTCGGTAGATGGCTCAATGAACTTCATAGTAAGTTTCTTTTTTCTCCCTTTACCCTGGCATCCTGCTTTTATTGCTTCTCTTCCTTGCCCATTGGCATGTTGACTTGATTTTGAAGAAATTACTTGTTTCCTCGCATGACCATTGGATTTAAGATCTTAAGAGTCTTTAGTCCTTGCTGAAAGGTTCCTGCATTGCCCTGTCCATGAGTTGTCGGCCAACAGATCTTGTATTCACTATTTACTATCTTAAAATCAGTTTTTAGATTTGGAGTCATGGAACCGGTTTAGTTACAAATCATTATAAACTACGATAGGTTGATGGACATTATTAAATGACACCAGTTTCTACCTTTGCTCTTTGGTTTTGATGTAATTTTATGTCATTCCTAGGCAGATAAAAACGATTTTACCCAGATCTTCAAGCGAAAGAATAAGCTAAGCATTGACTTCTAGCATTTCTATGAACAGCTCATTCCGACATGAACGTGATAACAGTTCTGGTTGGCAACAAGTCGGATCTAAAGGATGGGAGGGAGGTGAGCCCTGCCGAAGGCAAGACATTGGCGGAGGCGCAGGGCTTGTTTTTCATGGAGACATCGGCCCTCGATTCTTCTAACGTGGCTGCCGCATTTCAAACCGTGGTTAAAGAAATCTACGGCGTGCTAAAACGGAAAGTGGTGGCGTCCCAAGAGCTCAATAAGCAAGACCCGGAGTGGCTAGGGAACGGGAAGACCGTCGTCCTGGACGGAGAGGGCAAGAGCGAAGAAGACGCGCCCCCTCAGAAATCTCGGTGTTGCGGGACATAAATGAACCGTGACTCTTTTAACATATGAGGTTCTGAACCATGACACTAACATATGAGGTTCTGAAGTCTTGATCGGTTTCGTTCACATCTCTGTGGTGCATGTCCTCAAGGCTTTGTTTGCCAAGTCGAGCTCCTGGCATTCCTTCTCCTCCCATCCAGGAGTCAAAATTCTTGAAAGCGACACGTTAATTCGAATTACCCCCCTCTTTTTTTGTCTTCATTTTCTTGAAGTTGCCCTTGGAATAGGGAAATGTATATTGGCATGAAGCTTTTTTTTTTTTTTTTGCCCCACCAAGAATCTCTACAGCTTGATGACGAAAATAATGTCTGTAATCTCCCTCTCCACCTTCTTTTCCCCATTCAGGTGCAGCGTGTATCTAAATTAACACCCTTTTTTTTTTCTCTCTCTCTTGCCAATCTAGTCGGGGAGTCGAGAGTGTTCACTCCCGTGTACGCCACGCCACGCCTCGCTTCACTTTGCCTCTTACGACAGCCGCGTGGCAAGACGTGCCGGCGTATTTCTGGAGATGGGCATAGATCCCGTCTCCAGACCCCCTCCCCACCTTAATTCGTAGCTATTTTCGTAACAACGCATACTCATTCGAATCTCGTTCGAATTACATTAATAATCGAATTGAAAGTTGCAATCGAGAGAAATCGAAATCGTGGGGGTTAAGTAATGGATTGCTTCTTTTAGGTATAGCGCCTTGACAGAAGCCAAGGAACGGTTGTCTAATAATAGTGATAACAAAATATTATCGGTTCGTCCCACCAAAAAAAAAAAATATCGCTATCATTATTATTATTATTATTAATTTATCTTTTTGGGTTTTTTTGTGGTCCAAAGCTACTGCCAATTGTATCTTTTCGATTGGGACTGAACGTGGATCGTGACAGGCCGAAAGCTACATAGCATTGGCACTTCTCCTCCTTCTTTTAATCGAGTTAGTGTGACAACGTGGTACGTGGGCCCCATCCCCAAAGCTTTTTGAACTTACTTGCCTATGCCATACCTTTTTCTTTTTTTTAATTCTTAATTTTTTCTTGACGTTGATGGATGGCCAATCTTCTTGCGTCGCTCGGTTCGGGCGTGTATGGTAACAATTCAAAAGTAAAATTTCTGCTTCTGAAGGAATTCTGAAGCTGAAATCCGTTTAGTAAAAACGCTTCACAAGTACTTCTGAAGTTGAAAGCCGTTTGATAAAAATATTGAGAAATCACTTTCAAAAGTACCTATTAACGTTAAAGTTGATAACTTTTAAACATGATTTGTAATTTTTAATGTTTCTGTTGACGTTTTAGTATCTGTTAATAACTTTTTTGTTTGTTCCAGCCAATTTTTTTTTTTTTTTGGGTTCCGTAAGTAAGTATAGACCCGACTATTTCTGTAAAAATTTGTAATTATCGAGCAAATTTCTTAACATAAAAAGTAACACTAATTAAATTGGTTTTTTTCTTCAAAACTAATTAAATCAGTTGCTAGCATATCTTTTAGTAAAACTTTGCTAATTTTTTATTGGAAACTTCCCTCCAAATCAGGATAATAGAATGTCCAGTTAATTTGTAATTTCTCCGATCGCACGATTACCTGTCTTCCCCTTTTCCTGAATGAACGGTCCAGATGATCCGACTACAATGATTCGGACAACTATTGGTGAGAAAAAATAAAAAAAGAAATAGGTGGACAGTCACGTCCCACGTGGAACTTAGTGGCCGTCGTTTTGTCGGAGTGGGGACCACACAGGACTGACAAAAACCGATACCCTCCTTAACGACTATCTTTTTTTTTCCCATATATGGCAAGTGGAATGACACGTGGCCCCACCAGCGCGTGCGGCCCGCGCGTAATATTTCGTACATATCTTTTCTGGGGGAATTCTTGGATAAGAGTCAAATCGGCCAATCAACGGGCGACACGTCTGATAGCTGAATGCCACATATGTGCTCACGTGCATTTTTTCCATTCCTGTCTCCGGAAAACGTGCCACCAACCATCCGCGAAACTCGGCGACCCGAAGCGAACACGTGCTTGGGTCTCGGGCCTACACGACCTGATTCGTCGATCGTGATGACCAATCGCGTGAAGAACGACGGCTAGACTTGCTCTCTCTCTCTTTTTTTTTTTTTTGCACGTTGTTGATAGGTGCTATTAGGTTTCCATATCGGTTATGTACTTAGTGTTTAACGATTGATTAATAAGTTTGAAAGCAAACTAAAGTGCCTAGTTTTAACTAGTTGAGAAGAAAGTATAAATTAGCTATGCATAAAGTTTATGGTGCTAATATTCTCCCAAAGACCGACCGTTAAGCAATGCTACTAAGTATATAGTAACCTTAGATGATAACTAACAATTCTTGCACGTGAGTGTGTTATCATTAGGTTTTCGGGCAACACCGACTGGTTCAAGGCCAATGCCCTGGAGCCGAACCGATTCCCATTTTTTTTTTTAAATACAGAACCGAGTCGGTCCCTAAGTAAACCGACTTGGAACTAGCCAATTAAGGGCGATTCAGTTTGATTCCGGGTTACCAACCCCTCATTTAAAGCACCAATCATGAACTTTTTTTCGAGTAGAATGACTCAAAAATCTAATCTAGAAGAGACAGGAAACCACCAAATGTATTGTAGCCCAACCAGCTGTAATTGAAAATAAGAAAAGAAGGCACAAAAGTCAACAAGTAAGAACATGTTTCACCCATTAGTTCCAACCCCTTTTTAACAATATGATCAGACGGCAAATATGCTCAGCAGTCATGCAAGTGAAGTTGCAAAATGACTTAAAAACAGAGCATTTACAGTCACATACCATGACAGAAGATGACTTAAAAACAGAGCATTTTCTGGCCTGGCCCATCAGAAAAATTTATCTATAATAGTTCCCTTATGGTAGAATTAGAATTCAGTAACTCATCTCTTGGGATTTCACAAGAGTATTCCATATCAAACTAATAACTTGAGCATAACTCTCAGTGTACATTTATCCGAAACAAAAGCCTCGGAGAGGGTATTACTGACAAGAACCAGCATGGTTGCTGAATAATACAGTGAAGAGAAAAAAAAAAATGTAAAGAACACTTGGAAGAAAAGATAGAAAGGAAAAAAAAATGTGGACAGAAAAAAGTGTCAGCCTTCTTATGTATCGGTGGATCACCAGAGAAGCATGATACAAATTTCTGGAAACACCCTACAAATGGTTTTTCACCGCAATCGAAACTCCAAGAAACAAAACCTATGTGAAAAATCTCAAGCCTGAACCTTGCACAAGATTACCCCTGTATCTGCTCGATTTACGGGCTTTCGTAGATGGGCAAACCAATCATCTGTAGACGTACTTTGGACTCACAGAAACAACTCGACATGGAAATTACACAAACACGAAATACTCCAAGTGCTTCGACATGATACAATTTGCCTACCGTGACTTTCTGACGTCTATATAATGTACTAGGTAGCAATTCCTGTCGAAAAACAACGAAAGAAATGTCAATAACAATCTTTTGCATTTCAACTTTTCTTTCAGATATGAATGCTTAAACATCGGATTAGGAGATTTCTGTGAACAAATCAAGGGTACAAAAGCTTTAGGTGATAAATCAAATCCTTTTTGCTGCAGTGAGTCGAATTTTGACTTTGCAAAGAGAACACAGATGAGCCAAATTTAAGAGTAAGAAGTCTGTCATCCCCACTCTTTCAATCCTTGAGCTGCAACCAAAAAATGAGTGGGAATGCCAATGATCTTTGAGGCACGGGATAGTGAGATAAGGAATCAACTCATTGTACCACCAGACATGCTAAAAAAGTACTGCATGGAAAATTTTGTTCTACCAAAGGTTTAACAACCACAACAAACTATTACCAAAAAAAAAAAAACAACCACGACAAACCTACTGCCGATGTTCTGCGACAGCCTGTATTAGGCATGAGAAATTATTCTTCTTTTCTATTCGAAGGTAATGGAAGGACTCCAATTTTGTCATGGGAACAATGTGCTTCTCAATTTATGAGCAATGTACTCAAATAGATCAATGCTTACCAATTTCTGAATAGAAATGCTAATCCGTGAAACATAATCAAAGATGACTATCCCAGAGATATCAAATACTCATAACATCAATGATGGCCATCGTATCTTTAACAGCTAAGATGGCCTTTCTCATGCATGACATATTCATTGAGCAGAAACGAGTCTAGCAACTGAGATTTATTTTGCAGGACATGATGCAGAATGGCAGTTTACTGGCTATGGAGCAACTTTTCCTATCCCACACAAAAAAAATGCAAAAAGTTGAGAACCTAGAATCCTCTAAAAACCACAACATTTTCCCTGTATCAACCTCGTTCTTTATACTACCAATGAACCTGACAATCGAAGCAATTAAGGAAGAGAACAATAACTAGCTTATGCAATTTCCACAACTAAGAGTAAGTATAGTCGATAATCGCACCTCTAGTTGATTGTCTATTAGCAATCCCATAACCAACATAACCAGCAGAGCTTTTGGTCATAACATCTGAAGTTGCAGTTCCAATTCCATAGCCAAATGGTCCAGACGTATCTGGTTCTGGGGGTGATGATTGCCAAGTGAGGTCTCCATAAAGTGAACTACTTTCATAAAGATCTGGAGTCCCATTGCGGCCCCCACTTGTTGCAGGATATGACAAAGCTTGTCCAGCTGCAACCATTCCGCTGTTTCTTCCAATTCCTCCAGCTCCTGAAACATAACTACCATCCATACTGCCAAGACTATAGTTTTCACCACTTAAGGTAGAACTATTTCTTCTACCTTGTGTGGAATTGGAAGAGGGACCCCAAATTGTTCCTGCATTATTAAAAGAGCCCAATCCCGCATTTTCACTTCCAGGTCCCATAAGATTGCTGGTACTTGCATTGTTTGAAGAATAACCAAGACTGCTGTTGCCCCAGAAACTCCCCCCTGCAGGGCTCAAGATGGAACCACTTCCTCCATGGCTCCCAGAGTTGTACCTGCTTGTCCCATTGTAGAATGAATTGAACATCTTCCCATAACTAAGGTTCGAAAGTATGTTTGCATTTGCCCCAAAGCTTGGGTTAAAACCTGGTTCGTTATTCAATCCTTTCGGATAAGGAGGAGTGAAAGGAGGAACTCCACCCAGACCAGTTGTCACTGGACTAAGTCTCCCATCCATTCTGGCTCCAAAATCTCCAACAGAGTTTGGACCATATCCCTGGGTATAGCCATTGAGGAAGCCACCGCCTCTACCCATGCCGTTGTTATAGTTCCCTAATGGGCTTCGACTTGGTCCAGGAGATAATTCTTTCGGGACTGCTCGCTTTACCTCCACCATTTTACCTTTCAGTTCATGGAATGTCTTGTACAAGACTCTATCCACAGCATCTTCTGAATCATAAGTAATAAATCCAAATCCTCTGGGCCTCTGGGTGTTGTGATCATACATCACCACAACATCAGTTATTGTCCCGAACTGATCAAAGTATTTCTTAAAGTCACTCTCGGTGATTGTTGATGGCAAACCTCCGACGAAAATTTTCTTTGTCCGGGTAGGACCAGGTGAGCCACTGATGCTTCTATTGTTTCTGATAAGAATGTTGTGATCATCCCTTGGAACAGCCTTTTTTGCCTCAACCTGATCACGTTGAAGTACATAATCAAAAAGAATTCGATGCTTTACATAGTATTCAATACTCAACTATTCAATTGTCCTCTGAAATAGAATTGTGACCTCTAAACTCTAAATTAAGAATATTGAACAATATATTTCTTCTGCACCTTCACCATTCTTCAACAGTTAATGGAATTTCAGCCCCTTGATATTTGAGCTATACTAAGATAAAGATGGCTCACACAGAATCAAAAGAAAAAATAGTCAACTGTTTGTCTCATCTACAACTTTTCACTTATTAATAGCTATAAAGTTAAATGAATTTAAAAAGTGACCATTATAAAGGCAATAATCAAGAAACAACTGCAGATCACAATGCAGAAATAATTAAGATCCTCTGATGCATAACACATTGCCATACATTCTCCGCACATGCCCACTAATCGCTATCACATTTACAGTCTTGTGTATTTTCACCAATCCCAAGAAGATGTTGCTTAGTAAAAAACAGCTAAACAACAATCTTCTCTAGTAAGTTCTTTATTTGCTTCCATCAATCTCAGGTGCATCCCTTTGGAACGTCCACACTGAACAGTGTAATTTGCTGATATCCCACGTTCAGAAACAAGAACTCACCCAACAATAGAATAGAAATATAACAGCATCGATACTGCACACATATATTCAAATAGGAAACCCTCTTAGCAGATAGCATATCAGAATGGATCTGACATAAGCAGAGTTGCATTTGTGAAAGGATAAACGTCTCATACATTTCACCTGTTTAAAGGTAGAGTATGGATAAACTAAATGCATTCCTGCTGTACATGCAATTTTCAGCAAGGAAAGAAAAAACCAAGTGTGTTAGAATGAAGGAAGCACTTACGCTTCTACCGTCAATCACATGCTTTTCCATAACAACTCTTTCTGCAACACCAGGATCAGCAAAGACGATGAAACCGAAGCCGCGGGCCCGTCCAGTAGCTCGGTCTCTCATAATCACAGCTTCTACTACTTCGCCAAAGTTTTGGAAATAATCCCTCAAGCGGTCCTCATTCGTGTCCCACGAAATCCCACCAACAAACAGCTTCCCATGATCCATTTCCATTCTGCAAAAAATCCCATTCACCACAAACCGCATCGATCAATACACCATCCTATCTAAAATCTAGCCACCCACTTACTAATCTCAACCATCTAACTGATCAACAGCGCCAAGAACACTCGATGCAATCTCCATTCTCTCCCTCGATAAAACAGTAAGATAGAACATCAATAAGGAGTAAGATAGAACATCAATAAGGAGTCCAATTTATTCCCAAGCCACGCAAAGTTCTGAATTCTACCCCAGACAGACAATTCAAATCGAGGGCGACAACTCGTAATGCAGATTGCACAGGACAAACTCACCTTCCTCAGAGTTTCTAGGACAGAACACGGAATGCTTCTGGTTCCGGATGATGAACAAGCTCACGTCCTTTGGAAATTCAATCCCGGATCATCGGATCGTTCGCCGATCGATTGCCGATCCGGAACAATCCAGAATTCTCCAATCCCAACGTCGGAAAGAATCAAAATTCACCACTGGATCAGCTCAAGCATTCGAAACAAGAATCACAGTGCTCGCTCAGCTAATCAATGAAAAAAATCGCGCAAAAACCGATACAGCAAAGATGGGTTTTCTCTTCTCTGTGAGATGAAATCGAGATCGAATTGAATCGAAGGAGGAATCACGAGAAATGGAAAGATCTGAGAAGAGAGGAATGATAAAGAAAGAGAGGGCGAGAGGCCCTCTTTTTCTCTCTCCTTTTTTTTTTCTCTCTTTCTTTTTGTGTTTGGCAAGCAGTGGGTTTTTTGATTCAATTTATATCAACCCATGATTAATGAAATTATTATTTAATAAAATTTTATTTTTCTAAAACAAAAAATCATATTATTTTTCTCTTTGAATTCAAATGGAGAGAGAGAGGGGAAGCCGATTTGTAAACACGCAATGGATTTTCAGTCAATAAGCATGCGGCCTTGCGGTGAAAGAATTGGGGATCGAGAAGCTAATATTACATGCGCAGGGTTCGACACATGCGCTCTGCGAAGCAAAATTATGAATGAAGGGAGTTAAAGATAGGACATGAAAAAAGAAATTGAAATATTGCAAATTTTTGGGAAAGTGGTATATATTTATATTAGCAAAAGCATAATGTTGGGAGAGAGTGTGTGTGAGCGTTGCTGTTGCTATTGCTATCGCTATCCTCTTATGTAAGAAAGTTACAAAGAGGAGAGAATGGGAGAGATGGTGACGTCATAAATTGTAAAAATCCTTCTTTCTTATTTAGTGGGGGGAAAAAAACAATGACGTCACAAATTTCATATATTTCGAGCCATAACTTCAAAATCGCGGGCTATGCAAATACGCCTGGAGAACGTGATTAAACAGCCTGCGCAATCGCATTTGGTGAAATGAAATGCAAAGTAAATTTGAGGAATCTAAATCATGTACACTTAACCCCACCCTCCCCCCCAAACAAAACACAAATCTTGGTTAAATTGACTTCTCTACTTGAAAAGCGTGATTGCCAGCTCATTATTCTCCAATGTTTTTACTAATTTTCAATGTGGTATTCCACCACTTAAAAGGATTCCTTGCAATTATTTGTCCCTATTCAATATAATTTATCAACACTTATGAGGTCATCTCCAATTGGAAGAAGAAAAATCAGATGATTATCCAGACAAATAATGCACCCCCCATCTTCCATTTCTTGCTTCTTCTCCCCCCGACGAGACCCACTTCTCAGAAATTTCAGTATGATTATTTGTTTTTTCAAGTACACTAAAGAAATCTATTCTTGCCTTAATTAACATTGATAAACATAAATGTTGAACGGTGGTGCAACTTCCTAAGCCCAATTTCACAACGCATCGTGGGTGATTACTTCCTTTAGAGGCAAAGGATGCAACATTTGTTTTGCATTATGACTTGCTTTTTTAGCAAGTCAATCCAAAAAAAAAAAAAAAACAGTGGTGTGTTCCACAATGGTAGCGATTTGATTGCAAGGTCTAAAATAAAAGTGATTAGATGGGAAAAAGAAAATTTAATTAATCATCTTCTTAATCCTTTGGGTTTTATCTTATTTTATTTTTTTGTTCCATGTGAATTTTGGAATTTAAAAATGGGAGAATAAAGTGGGAGATGTGTGAAAGACAGAGGGGATTGCTTGTGCCATGCATCAAGATTACATGATTTGAGACACAAGCCACATGTATGACGTTAGAGGCTAGACATTGTATGACTTAAGTGCCTTTTGATTCTATTAAGGAGAGGAATCTATTGGGCTGCCTTTAATTAGGAATCAAACAAAGTTATCTTGTGGAAATTCTTCTTCCAACAAGTCTAGCTTTTTTTATCCTTTCGGTAGATTTTTTTTTTTTCTTTCAAGCTGCACATTCATGGCTGCAAAAAATCGATAGGATCACCTACCTTTCTTGCTATTAGGTTCGGAATTGATAAATTACTTTAAAAAGGGTTCCAAATAAGGTGATTAATGGGTCATGCTCGGGCTATTAGGTTCGGAATTGATAAATCACGTCTCGCCTAAGCAACCCTTTTTAAGTAAATTTAAAGATTGATATTGTGACAAGAATATTTTAAAAAAAAATCCACAAAATCCTAAGAACTGTGAGTTTTCAAATTACAAGATTCTCTCAAGAGAAAATTAGAAAAATCCACGCACATTAAAATTTTCAAGTATCGGAGACAATAAATAATATACATATTAAAATTTTCCAGTCTTTATGCGAGATATTGTATCTTCTTCTCGATCGGTCGCCAAACTCGGGTACACTGTCGTCCAAAGTTCAAGCCCGGCATGTGTTGTCTCATTTGAGTGCCGTGAAAAAACTTGTCAACTTGCGAATGTCGTTTAAGAAGATGGTTGATACTTGATAATGTCCCCTCTCCTCTTCTGCTACTCATTATTATTATTTTTTTTTTGGTGTGGGGTGGGGCCGAGAATTCTTCCTCTATTTTGTAGGAAAATGCTGTGGAAATTTGAATATTTGTTTTAACGCGAAGTGGGTATTGGCCAATTTATGGCCGGTGGGAATGGAACGTATGAACCCTTTTCACATCTTAGAATAAACTTTGCAAATTTAAATTTTTTTTTGGTCGGGATTGCAAATTTAATTTAGAATACACCAATTTCTTCAGATGAAAGACCAATGGAATACATCTTTAAACTAATTGAAAACAAATTGCATTCAAGCAACATCATATTCTCCCCCGTCGGCTAAGAGACATTTCTTGCAATATCCAATCTCGAGCGCAATAGTCAACTATCAAGATTTTTTGCGTTCAAGATTCAACAATTTCCTCCCAAATCCCTGATGTTGCAATGGAAGTCACTGGAATCAGTCGGTAGCGAGCCATGGCGGGGAGAACTAGCAATCGCTGTTCTTGAACGGCAGTTTGTCCACATCATCGCCATTGAGATCGCTTCTGTCACCATTGGGCTCGATTGATTCAGAAAATGAAATACCGGGCATAATCATCCGTAAATCTGATCTTGTGGTTGCTGTGAGGGCGAAGGTTAGCCAAAGATGTCACCTTTGGCAGGGGGAGGACTAAGACTTTCGCCCTGTTCATTTCGGTCAAACCATTAGTTTATTCTACATACGTTGCGTATACTTTTCTACTTTCTCCTTGCAATAGGGCTTTCAATGTCAACTTCTAGATGAACTTCTTATGAAATGAGAGCCTCTCCATCGTGTCAATTACTTACTCTTTGAAATTATCTCTCCTGCACCTACCGACTTTCTTTCATCAGATTCACCAAAAGGCACGTAAACCCATCTCTAGAAGGAACTTGAGGGGAGAGGGGAAGGAAAACATCCATTAGAAACATGGATTTAGAAACCAGGAACTTCCCATCTCCTTAGCAGCGCCAACTCAAATCAATTCCTATAAAATGTAAATCAAATAGCACAAAACAACTCTCTTTACACTCACGCCGACTTCAAAAGCAAACTTCAATATGAGCAAAACTTTAAAATGGGCAAAGCAAGAGTCACCAAAAGAACTCAGAAGCATTCTTACATCAGAGTCATAAGAAAGGCCTCAGAATTGCAGTGACAGCAAGGCTTGACAAAGCCATTCAGTCCCGAAAGATGGTAATTTTTTCAACTGATATCATCACAGGCCACAATCCATTCAATACTCAATTTAAACAGAAAAAGGATCTTTTCAAGAAAGATGCCATTCTAGATGGCAAAATGTATGCCTCATGGCCAGTCCCAAGAGGTAAAGGCAGCGATGCTGCTCCACAAGGCGATGGAATATGAGACCACCAGCTGCGGAGAAGCTCCTCCCCCGAAAGGGCGGAGCTCCGTCGACGCAGACGGGCTTTTGTTTGAGACGTTTGCTTTAGACTATGCAAGCACAAGAGCTAGCTTGCTCCACAGCAGTAGCAAGGGATCTTCGAGTAGAATCCCCCGTCACGTAATTGGTAAAATTTGAAATCCAAATCCACAGTGCAAACTAATTGACTTTACTAAACGTTCTAGATCTCAAGAAGCATAGCTTCCTAATCGACACTACACCCCAAAACCGGATAGTTTCCAAGTGGCGACTCAAAGATATCGTCAGATTACCAAAAACACAGCTTTTACTGATCACAGACTTAGCAAACTCGAAAAAAAAAACCGAACTTTTATACTCGATTTCGCTTTCCAAGATCCATCTAATGAAGCTCATGAAACCAAACGAAGGAATTTTAGACAGAAAAACTGAGACTTTCAAAAGACTGAAGATGATGTACGTCTCATGGCCAGTCCACAGAGGTAAAAGCAGCGACGCTGCTCCAGTAGGCAATGGAATATGAGACGCGCCGCCGGCGGAGGCGCTCCCGAGAGGAGGACCATCAACGCCGACGGGCATCGATCTATGACGTTAGCTTCGGAATCTGCAAACACGGATTTAGTTTGCTCCGACGAAAGCCAAGGACTTCCTCGCAGAAGTCCCCGTCAATGATCCCCACGCAAAACGCGAAATCAAAAGAGCTCGTAGACGATTGAATCGAAAGAGAGGACACGACGCGAACCTGGAAATTTCGAGGAAGTATCAACGATTCGAAGATCAGAGGACAAGGTCCGGCGGTGCTCCTCTAAAACCCTAGAAATCGAAGACCTGAAGAGGTGGGGTTTAAGGTCGGTATATATAGAGTTACAAGCTTGGATCTGAACCGTCGGATCGGACGGCTAGAAAAGGCAATTTCTCTGTGAATTAATTTACTGCTTTCCCTTCCTTTTTAAATTGGGATATTTTAAGATCAGCTTGTAGCCTTGTATCGCGTGAAAGAAAGAATAGTTTCGAAAATATTTTTCTGACAATTATTACTTGTATCTTTTATAAAAATAAATAAATTGAGATTTTTTTTTTATTATTGGTGATAATATTTAGATAGAGATTATTGACGATAATGACAAATTAGTTATCTTAAGCGATACAAACGATCATTTTTAGGAATATATTTTTAAAACCAATCATTTTTCGCAACACAATCGTAGCCTTATTCTTTAAAGGGTTGATAGCAAATCCAATTTCTAGCAAATTTATAGAAAAATGAAAAAAAAATTGAGATTTTCTTTTAAAATCTGTATGTTGCAAGTAAAGCATCAACTTTAAATCGAGTGCCAATTTGTGTTTCATAAAAAAAAATCACTAAGATTGAATCTCAATTTTGGCTCGAAAACTTGTTGTGGCCGGAACGATTTTCCATCTCTCGAAAAAAATCGACATTCAGCCATCAAGTTCACGACCAAGGAACACTTGGAATATATAACACAGTCATTCTACTTGTACATCTCTTGCTAACGACATTTTTTTTTTTTGTCATAATAAACTTTTCATTAAAAACTAACTCAAAGCAGAAGAGCTCGAGATTAAATCCCAAATACCAAAAGAGGGAGAGGAAATCCAATCCTGAGGTAATACATTTTTGCTAACGACATTATTAGACAGAAACTCGAGAGATGCGAGATCTCGATACTAACCGGAAGTTAGTGCTATTTTACGAGAACGAAAAAAAAAAAAATCAGGCCAGGAATTAATACTCGACTTAAAAGTTAAGTGTTTTTATATGAGAAAAAAGAAAGTTCGGATTTGAATAGAGTTCCTAGCTAAATTTAGTATTTTTTTTAGGAGAAAAAGAGAGAAGTCAAGCCAGAATTGAGACCTGACCCTGATTCAACACAACATTTTTTGTTTTTGTGGGCCGGTGGAGACATTGGTTAGCTCCACTAAACAACGTTTAGTGTCTTAAAAATTATCATAGCGAAGAGTGGTGATCTTGCTGATTTGTTGTCACGGACTCGCAGCATACTCTAACGAAATCAGTAGCTTGGACTCAGTATCAAAATCAAGGAAAGCATGCAATACAACCCTCGAAGTCGGGTGCATTATACTGCAATTCACGACCGGGGCGATCTGAACCGACTCGTATCACGGACATGCATAGAGTAAAAACCAAACAAAACCGTTTCCCGGGGTCAGCACACAAGAAAGACTTATGAACTTTTCAAATGAGAAGAAGAGCTAATGAATTATCAATATTCTCATGTGACCCAATTGCATATCAAATCATCCCTTCAAGAGAGAGAAAGTATATGAAAAGCTGTTACCTGTGGCTCTGACCAAATGAAAGAATATAAGTAAGCTACCTAAACAGTTTTTCCTAATACTGTGTATACCTATCTGTCAAGAAGATACTTGCCCAATACTGTAAGCATCAGGCTGTTCTTTCACCCAAACTCCTGCACTATTCCTGCCGTAGAAGTCCTGGAAAAAGGAACAAAAGATTAGGACGAGGCCAGGCTCGGCGAATGCATTTTCAGTTAGGTAACAAGAAATGAAACTGACAGCATCAAAGATCATGGAGGTTTGAGAACTACGGCTTGTAATGCCTTGATAAAGACAGAACCTTGGACAAACGGCAACGTCTCAGACCAAATTTTGCAAGTAAAATTCATAAAACATTGAATGCTGAGTACCGGAAGTTTCTGGAGGTTACCGTAGAACATGCAGTTTGAGATTTCGTGGAAGTGACGAATGACTGGAAAATTTTAATGTAATATCTTTAGGAACAAAATCTACAGAACACCAACAACACATGCCGACTAACCTTACGAAAATGATTACAATAGACATCAAATACTTCGGAAGAAAAGGGCTACATAAGGACTAGAATCTAGATAATTCAAGGTGTTGGCATTTATTAATTATGTTCTTGCGATGTGAGAATGATTTGTTATAGTGGCAAACTTTTGATAACCCTGGATCTTGTTTTGGTTATATTCACTACAACGTACCAAGTCAAGTCCTACATTAATAATAGTTGCCAGACTGAAAACTTACAATAACTACTCCTCTCTAGCTTCCACCACCTCCATAGGAGAATCCAGCAGAACAGAAAATCAACTAATTCAGCTTTCCTGACCAAGAAACTCCCCTCGTTTATCAATCCTGCAACAAAAATTTAGAAAGAACTTGCTCATACCAGATCAGCAGAGCCGGCAGTCACCAAATCTAATGAAGGTTGGAAGAGAATTGGCCGCACATAACTACCATTAGGACATGGTATGATTTAAGAGTCGAGTCATTCATGATTTCCATCAGAGCAGTTTTTATCTTCAGTTGCAACATTGTCAGTCACCATTTTTGACATATCATCCCCATCTGGTTGAACCTCTACAAGTTCTGGCTTCTGTTGCCCTGTACCACAGCACGAAAAAGCTAAACCACATGAAATACCGATGTTATTCTTTTTTTTTTCCACTTTCCAAACTTAAAACATCCACACAGGTGAAGCTATAGGATTGTAGATTATACATTAGCTGAGAGTTCATGTACGTGTATGCACCTTGTGTTTCCTCATGGTGACTCTTCTCGGAAGCCTCATTTGGCACAGAATTGGAAGTCCGAGCTATCCGTTTAATACGATTTAGACGTACTCCTGCCATTGGTTTACCTGAAACACGTACTGAGATATCAAACGAAAACTTACAACTTCGATTTCTAAAAGTTGTCACAAGACTCGTAATTGTCATCTCTAGAACTGTGCAGACTAGCATCACAGCTGCAGCAGGCAAAGAACTCATATGATATCTGTAAGATTTGTCAGACTCTTCTTGTCTACCCAACAGAAAAACAGCAAGACTAATAAAAGAAGACATAATTAACTTACAGTTAGCCTCTGTAGTTCCTTTCAGGATGAGGTTTGCTACAATGGGGATATTACTGCTAGTAAGCTCACCCAAGGGACGCTTTAAGGATCGGGCAAAATGCTTAACATGAATTAGACGCAACCTTTTTTGAATTTTAGCTAAATCATAACTAAGAGACTCAGTGCCTGCAAAAGTGAATCAAAAAATGGTTATAACAATCCAGGACAATATTAAGTATTTCAACAGGATCAAACCACAAGTAGTAACATATTCACAGCAGCTATACGTGATGAAATTAATTGGTGAACAGAAAGTACACACCACCATTTGACCTCAAGCTTTCAGCACTGATGTTTTGAAGAACTTGATTAAATCCTACAGGAGCAGCATGATCATATTGCACAGTAAATTGCGAAACACAATGATCCATTTGTCTGTTGTTTCTTCCAGTATTTCCACGTTCAAAAGCTGTGTCTGTTTGGCCAGATTGATGATCTGATCCCTGATGTTTTCTCTCCCTTCGGAGCTGATAATTCCTTCGGCGTCTGGCAAGATGCTTTTCCTTCTGTTCAAGAGTCATAGACTGTCTCCTTTGCCTATCCCGCATCCGGCGTCGTTCTCTTTCCTGCTCCCTACGCGTTCTATGCAAAGTAGCTAATCTCTCTGTTACATCTTCCATAGCCATGCCTGTGACTCACATCCCGCGCTCCGTAATTGCTCCTCTACATTTGGCTAAGATCTACTCATGGGATAAAGAGAAGACACATGTCATTATCAGCAACAACGCAACCAAGAAGCAGTTGATCGAATGATAACGTCCCCTCGGCACGGCAATGAGGGGAGTAAACATCAAGCACACAAAAAATCCCAAATAAAGGGAGATAACCACGCATCACAGCACATAACTTCCATCGGAAACTAAAAACACCGCAAAATACAACACACGCAATTCCCATCCATATATAAAGCACAATTCAGATTGTAAATTAGGATCAAAACCAACAAATCAGAGCTGATTTACGAACACTAAAATAAAAACGGCAGCTTTTCACTGGACGCGGTTGTTTTGAAGTCATTGATGCTTCCACAATTGGAGCTACGGTTACTACCTAAGCATAGTGATAATCAGGTGGAACATCAATGCGTAAACGACTAAATCCTGCAAATGCCAACCCAAAGCATTCACACTGCCGAAATCGTTCATCACAACGCTCAGACCAACAATACAACACCGTAATCGACATCCCCAGAGTCGGAACACTCGCCGATCGAATTCCCAATGTCGGGATCACAACCGACGACGGAACGCCAGCAGCTGTACGTAGCAAAACCAACATCAGAAGAACCGGAAAAACGAAAATCTGGAATTTTTTCGAGGAATTTACCGCGATTCCAGGGTGAGGAAGGAGATGGAGCCGTTCGATTCCTTTGGGTCGTGCGTGATTACCATCGGAGAGCAGACCCGATTCGAATTTCCAACCGAGAGAGTCGAACGGCGACGACGACGACGACGACGACGGATGGGAGAGTGAGGGAGAAACTTTATTTTATTTTATTTTTCATGTGAGAGTTCACGTCTTTAAGAACGGCGAAACTTGAAAAAAGTGCGTTTCGGGTTTCGCGGCAACTGACGAATTGGTCGTCGACACGTATTTATTCCATCTTGAGTTTTTATTTGACACTTACGTTTTTATTATGTTTCAATTTGTTTTTTTTTTTTTGGGCCAAATTTTTTTGGGCGGACATTTTTTTTGCCAAATAGGATTAATTTTTTTATTGGTGGTTTTTGTGCTTCTTGATCCAAAATGTGAGAAGGATTGGACTGAAGTGAGCGGTTTGATTTTAGCTTTTTACCGCACCGCAAAATGATGAATGAAGGTTTCATGAGAAGTGAACAATTAAGGTTGACCATAGCCTTGTGTAGGGGTGTGCAAAGGAATCAGGAATCGCTCGAATAGCCCAAAACAGGATCAGATCGGCCCAGAATTGACGGTTTCCGTTAAACCTGGCTCGGTTCTCGATAACAGGCATGGAACCGCCCGCTCATCCAACCGAGTCGACCGGTAAAATTTCAGCTTACTTTAAGTGAAAGTGAGCCTTTCTTGCCTGCTTTTTGTCATTTGTCCTGCAGACCAACTCATGTTTCGAATCGAGATTAACGTATGAAAATAGCAAGCAAGAGACCAAACCAAATGTCCAAACAAAAGCATTCATCCTAAAACCACAGGATCATTTTATGTTTGATAAGCAAAACTCTTATGCAAATTTCTTTATTTTTCCATTGCAAAGAAGTACCCACATAAAAATTAGGTACATGATGATATTAATTGATGAATACAATTTTTTAGGAATCGTGGGTCGTTTCCATAGACCCACCTGGGAACTAGATTTCAATTATCTGTAGCCGGTTCTCAATGAGCAGTTCTTGATTCTAAATTTTCATAATCAATCCTTAGTGTGTAGTTCTCACGTCCACGGCGAGAACCGCCCACCTGGGCCATGCTAACCCCTACTTGTGATATTGTCCTTGGACCTATTGAATGCACGATACCGTTCGTTTTGGTTCTCTAATGTAAAGCTCATCGAAGAGACTTTAAAGGTTATACAATACTTAATTACCAATGTAGTAGCTGAAATATAGCCAATGCGAGATTATAAATATATCTGAACTCCAACATTCTCGCCTTGACCAATGAATTGTCTTGTTAGCCTTAAACGATTCAATTTATTTTTTGTTATATCATACATTGGACTGGATAGACTGAACTAGTTTCGATGTTTGTCAATTATTTGAAGCTCTGTTAATTATAAGTGCCTTTAATGTTCATTCATAAGGGATTAATTACATATAACATGAGAAAAATCGATGAATTCAAACTGTGAATTAGTGCACATAGAGAGAAGAATACAATGTATAGCGCGACATGGGACTCATAACGGGCCGTTAGCGATAGAGGCCCAAAGACAAATTTGACATGGGCGCCTAGTTATAAATTATGGCCCCGCTAATCTCGAGTGCGGTTTGCCCAATCTAAAAGTTTAAGTTTTTTTTTTTTAACTGATGAACGGCTTTGGACAGTAGGGGTGTGCAACCGGACCAGGTTGACCCGGAACTCGGATCGGGCCGCCCGAAAAATAAGGTTGAGAACCAGTTCCCGCTCAAACTGGTCCGGGTATCAGTTCTAAATTTTGAGAACCGATTTAAACTGATTCAGTTTTCGGTTCTAGGTGTAGACCCATCCGGATCGGTTTTTAGAATTGATTTTTAGTTGCTATTAAAAAAAAGAAACCCTAGGTCCCGACTCCCTAGTGCGTTGCTGCCCTTGTTGCTCATGCTCATTGCTCACGGCCTTCGACTCCTCATATCCTCTCATTTAATTTTTATTTGTTGGATTGTTCCTTTTGATAGATTGTAATTTTTATTGCTCATTTTATCGATACTCATATTTTGATAGGAAAAAAAAAAGGAAAACAGGTTTTCAGGTAGACCTTGGAACCGGATCGAAAAATAGTGTCGGTTCCAAAATAGGTTCCAAGACAAACATGGTCGGATCTCGGTTCTAAAAATTGAGAACCGGTTATAACAGGGTCGATTTCAGGGTATAGGTCTGAAATTGGCCCACTCGGCCATGCTCACCCCTACTAGACAGCAAGTTATGCCCGATTTAAGAAATCGGGCCGCCGATGGTTACCTCTACTCACGGTCTTTAGCATAGTGCTTGTTCTGTCGGCCCAGTCCAGCACAATGCTAGCCCATCTATCCTGGTCTTTGACTCAATGCTTGATGAGAGAGAGCCTCTCTCTCTCTCTCTCTCTCTCTCTCTCTCTCTCTCTCTCTCTCTCAACATTTCTGACCAATTTCAACCATAGCTCCTCGTTTTCTCTTGAGTTCCATTCCACAAAAGTGTAACCCATTGATGAAAAAGTTTGGATCAATTGGTGGATGTTCTCGTGATATTGGATCATTGAGCGGGTCTTCATAATCAGCCGAGTTTGTCAGGCCGTCGTCGCTACGGAGTCTAAATTTCCTGTGCCGCATTCATAGCAACCATAATTTTCTATTCAATTTGACAACGATGGAATTGTCCTGCGCCAAAATCCTTTCAAGAGCATCAATTCGATACAACATAAAAATTAGCCTGAGAAAGCTCATCTTTAGGAACTAAGGGTGGGTTTGGTTCATCTTTTCTAAAGAGCGTTCGACCCTCAAAATCTCTTGAAAAAATGTTGAAGCGCTTGGTTCAACTTTAGGTCAGCATTTGGCTAAATGCTGGTCTTGTGAAAGCTGAAAGTCCAATGTTGGTCCTTACCATCATTGGGCTTCAGCACTTGGCCAAATACGAAAATATTTTTTCCATTCCAAAACTATTCTCATTGATTTCCCATTTTTTTGACTTTATCCCTCTCTGTTACTGTTTATCCTCTTCATTGGCGAGGAGTTAGATATGGTATTGTTCATCTTCTTTGTTGGTGAGGAGTCAGATCTGGGGTTCTAGGCGAGGATCGGCGAGGGGCCGGTAAGGCAAGGCCAGCCGCCCAAGCGAGGGCGACCACCTCGCGCGATCCAGGCGACGGCTCTTGGTTCGGGCGAACTCAAGTGTTGCCTGAGATCGTGTGACCTAGGCGACGACTGCTCGGGTTCGTGCGACCGGGCGAACCCAGACTTCGTCGGACCTCAGGCGGCCCTCAACTGGGTTGCATGATCCTCGGCGAGGGTAGCCTGAGGTTTGGCGACGGCCGACGGCACCAAATCTAGCTTGTCGGCGGCTTGAAACTTTTGCCGGAAGGTTATTTTCGATAAAAAAAAAAAGTTCAAAGTTTCTTTGGAAAGTTATTTTTACCAGACACTAATTTAACCAAAGGTTAAGGTGGATGTATAGTCATACAAGGATGGATAAGATAAGGAATGAAGATATTCAACGAAAAGTTGGAGTAGAGCCGGTGGCAGAAAAAATGAGAGAACATAGATTGAGATGGTTTGGGCATATTCTTCGAAGGCCCCTAAATGCCTCGGTACAAACAGAAGTTTGCTATCAAGAGCATACCACGAAGAAAGAAAGAGGTCGACCGAAACTTACTTGGGGAAATGTAGTAAAACAAGATTTAAGGGAGTGTGAAATAGATTGGCGTACGGTTTGTCTTAGGACGGAGTGGAAGAATGCTATTAGTATCGTGGATGGGTAGTTAGTGTGTGTGTATATATTTGTTTATTGATTTTTACATATTTTTCTCTATTCCCTCGATTGATTTTGCTTTATTTTTATGAATTTTTGGGGTTCATCGACCGCCGACCCCAACTAATTTGAGATAAATATGTTGTTGATGTTGATGTTGACTAATTTAACCAAAGCCAATTTTAAATAATTTTTTTACCAAACGCAATTAACATTTTCTCAAACCCCTTTAGATTGAAGGCCTTAGCATTTTCTCGAAGTTCATTTTAAATGTTGAACCAAATCCACCCTAAATCTATGCCAAATTGCAAAATAATAATAATAATAATAATTATTATTTTTTGCTTAACAAGTTCAGTTGGTTGCCTTGTCAAATTAATAAGGGTCGTCATGAACCGTGATTATCTTGCCGGCGTGCGCAAACTTCTCGAAGACCTTCTTAGACAGAGCTCTCACATAAAGAAGAGTCAACCTTTGACTGAACCCAATTTCACTAATAAATTCAATTTCGGAACTTAATTATTCAAGTCGACAGGAAGAAACGGTCGTGGTGTTTTCGGATCCTTATTTTTCAGGGTCGGGTCGTCGTTGGTTAGAACTATACTCCACTAATTAACATCAGAACATAATCTTAATTAGATTATGAAGGTCCTTAAGAAAATGTATAGATACTATAACACTACTAAACCTGCAAATTATGTAGACTTTGTTTCATCGGCGAAAAATGTATTTTTTTAAAAAATTATAATAAATAACTGGTCGGCGAAAAATCGTTTTTCATTATCGATAACAAGCTATATCTACGCACATTGGTGAACGAGTCTCTTCTTTTAAGCCTCGAAGAGACGTGAAGTGAAGAACGTTCAATTGATTTCAACACAGGCACGAGAGCCACGCCGCTGAATCGGGGGCGTGCCAAATCATTTTCAATACCATCGCCGTTGTTGAAAACTGCAGTGAAGAATCGATTCAAACGATTAATTTTCAGAGAAATATTTTTCAAGTCAGCCGTTTGGTGTGAGTCAACATGCAGCATGCAATAATGGAATTCCAAATGAAAGATCAACTATTGCAGCGCGCTCGAGTTCGTGCCTGTCTGAATCATTTCTGTCTTTTTTTCTTTTTCTTTTTCTTTTTCTTTTTTGGTGCTTTTGAAAGTCGGTTTCTTTGACACACTATCCTAATTGATTTGAAACATTTCACGAAAAGTATTGGGCAGCTCTTTGGGACTACGAAAGTGATAATCGCGATATACTTTTCTAAGAGGGATTTATCTTAATTTTTTTTTCCTTACAAAAAAAAATGGATTAATGCTATTAGAAATATCAAACCGGTGCTCTCAAAATAATTCTCGTCTTATAAAAAAAAAATTAAATTAGTGCCGAGTTGCACATTTGCCCTAATTAACCTGATTTTCTTTTCACAAAAAAAAAAGAATTACCAATAAAAATAGCACAACGTTGTTTTAGTTCTTTAGACTTTTGCCACTAACGTGGCATCTGATGAAGATCGAGAGCGAGGCAAGTTAGAAGAGCGGAAAATGCGATTCGGACACCAAGTTAAGAGACTATTGGGTGCAGAGAGACTCTTAACGAGGAGCCGATGCTCTTTTTTACAAAGGCTCCGTTTGATTCGCGAAAATAATTAACGATTCAAAGCGCACTTTCCTAAGAATGACTGCTCGTGTCACTCGAAATGATCTGGCAATGAAAAAAATGTTTGTCGTGGAAATTACATGTTTGACTTGTAAGTATCTAATTAATAATTGATTGCTCATATTGGCGTGCCATACGAACCAAGAGAATAGTCCACTTGGACGTGGTTTGCTTTGTTGCATTATCCGACCCGGAAGTAGTGGCCACAAATTTTTTTTTTTATGGGAAATGACGTGGAAGGTGCTAATTCCCACGTCATCACATGATTTTAATTTTTATTTATTTATTTATATGTATATATTCTCAATTAACAAATAATAAAAGTTTTATGGAGCATCCGAGAACTAACGCAAGCAGCTTCGGAGGGCGCGGCAACGTGCCCGGTAAACGCGGTTCCCGACAAAAAGCACACGCGATTCAGCGGAAATCACCAGATTGCCATTTGACGGATCCCCCACGTGCCCTATCTATGTCTATGACTTTGATTCTGTTTAGCACGTGTTCTTCGCAGCTTACGCAACTAAAATAATAATAATAATCGGTAGTTGCTTCCGACCAAAATAGCGAGCAGTTCTCCGGATTTGCACAAGATGGAAAAAACACAAGCGGCCGATTTCAGGATGGATCGATTTTCACCTTTGATCTGTGAACCAGATCAGAAGGGTCGGTTCCTTGTGTTATGGAGTTGCTAATCGGCCTGTATAGTCCTGGAACTGGTGGGTGGACCAGCAACTGGCAGTGATAACTATCACTGCAAGTGTAACAGCATAGTCTAAACTCATGTTATTTAGTATTTTGGATATTTAATCAATAAAAGTCTCTATAAAAAGTGCGTAAAGATGTGAAAAAGTATGATCGATTATCATTAACTTGCTAATAAAAAGAGTATTAGTGCGGTCCAGGTGATTTGGTTTCACATATGGAATTGAGAACTGGATCGACAATTTTGATTCCAAATTTCAGGGATTAGGAACCGCTCAAAATATGCTGGTTCAGTAAGCGTCCAATGCTCATCCCTAGTAGGAAATATGATAAATCCCCGTTAAATTCTTGATAAAGAATCCTTTCCCTAAATCGAACATTTACGAGGGAAGATCAACTATTAGTATTAAATATCCTCTGAAGAAAATTATTACTCAATGTGTATCTTTCGATTAGAAATCATACGATATATTCTATAAATAAACTCAAATAATGTACGTAAGGCGTCGCTGAAAAATTCAGCTGCAGCTCTCTAAATAATATATTTGCTTGAGGTGATAAGCCGTTTAAAATTTTAATGGGAGTTTATTGTTAAATTAATAATGACGTTATTATCGTTAAAAAAAATTTTGGTCAATATAGTTATCGTTATTATTTGTTTTCGACGGAGTTATCGATGCTCCCCCACCCCCATGGATCACACGCTGTCTCTCTCTCTCTCTTTTTTTTTTTTGGGTCTTAACACGCTGTCTTTTTTTTTTTGGTCGAATAACACGCTGTCTGTTGAAATGGTGATTTTGTCGGTAATACAACCGAACATGCTTACGCGCTCCAATTTATTCTGTCCGACGAATGGCAACTATCGTAAATACTAGCAACTTGAGTGGCACTAATTACTGCGCGCCAGCTATAAAACTCCCATTGTTCTCGAGATCAGGAGCAACGGCTCGACGGTCGTTGTACAAGTGTGATCGAGGCCGACTGCGGAGCTTTCTTCTTCAGCTAAAAGGTGTGTGAGTACTCAAGAACAAACTGTTGCTGATTCCTTCTCGTTGTTTTCCTTTTCAATTCACGCGAAATTTGTAAGCTTTTGCGACTTCTTCGGGGGGGGGGGGGGGGGGGGAGGGAGTTGTCTGGACGGTTGT
This sequence comes from Rhodomyrtus psidioides, assembly GCA_021437785.1. Classification (NCBI taxonomy): domain Eukaryota; kingdom Viridiplantae; phylum Streptophyta; class Magnoliopsida; order Myrtales; family Myrtaceae; genus Rhodomyrtus; species Rhodomyrtus psidioides. The sequence goes on along the minus strand of JAILYB010000103.1, from coordinate 2,121,747 downwards.
TGTGGATTTGGGTCGAAACTTTTTTGGTGATTTTCTGTTTGGTGGGTGCTTGCTAATCCGCTCTGGTGTTCACCGATTGATCGTCGGATCGCATTATTGACGCCTCGATTTGAGTCCTGCGTCGGTTCTTGATTCATAGAGGTGGACACCTGTTAGAATTTGTGCAATTTCTAAAAGTAAATCATCTTTCCTTCCGTTTCGTCTGATTGATTGAATCTGATTTCGTTTCGCAAGTCTGCAATTGACGGTGTTGAGGATTGTCGAAATCTAGCTTTGTCTTGAAAGTCGGCGGCCGCCGGACTTAAGGACGGAGTTTTGCAGGAAGAGTTGTTGCTTTGAAGCTAATTATTGTCTGAGAGATTCTGCACGTTGAGAGACCTGGTCTTTGCTTCAAAATATTGCCTGACCTGTTGTTTGGAATCTTTGGATGGTTCATGAATTGTCATCTTTTGTATAGTGGTCAACTAGTTTCTTGTTTTCCCCTTTCCTGTCACTAGTAGCTGTTGTTTAGGCATCTCTGCTTAGTTTTTCCCCCCCCTATCTTCTTTGGCTTCCTTCTTTTGCCAGTCCCCTTTTTCCTAATTTCGCGTCTCGACCTAGATGCTCCATGCCATGTAATTCTTTAGCTTCTCGATTGTCCCTTCTAGTGTCATACTTTCTGAATTGGCTTGGCCTTGGGTATGATGAAAGGTGCGGGCTTTTCGCTGTCGAATATTGACCATACTCCGAGTGATTCCAGTAGAGCAATAGGGGCTTGAGCCAAAGTGGATGTCAGAAACAAGCCGTAAGAAACTCAAACTGTGTTGAGTTTACATGTGTCTATCTACATGTTCACTACCGCCAGAGACACCACATGTTCGTAGAATTGACATTCTATGGAGAACTTTTTAGTTTCTCTTGTCGCTCCATTGATATTTTCTTTCTCTGGTAGGTATGACTTTTATCTGTTCACTTCTTTCCAGAAAGAACTGGGCTGCTGACGCTTTTCATTTCCCCCCTCTTTCTTGTAACAGATATTGTTGGATCTGCAAGCAATCAGTCTTGTGGTCTCCGCTAAAACGTGAATCAGCGTGTTGCATCAAAAGCTTAGCGGGTGTCTCGATTGTTCTTGTAGGGTCACTCGGGTCATTGCAAATCAGTCATTTTTCTCAGTGATTCATCCCAGTCCGCGGAACGCAGCTCTCAGCTCGGGCTGAGTGTCCATTGGTGTTATCTCCAGATGCCAAGTTTTCAGAAGCACCATAATTCTGCAAATGTCCTCAGGTTTTATCAGCAGCCTGTGCAAATGATCGAACCGTGTTATTTGTCCAACTACAAGCTCATAGACGGTGGCATGAACAAGGGTTCGGTTAGCCAAGGATCCGACGCATCCGTCCAGACCTACGATGAACAAATTTTCACCCTCGATTCTTCCACATCAGCTTCCTGCTTTGTTTCCTATGATTCTGCTTCCAATGTCAGCACCTCGCCTGATGGGACTCCCTTTGTGAAGTCCTTTTTCTCAGATCAACATTTGTCTGTTGAAAATTGGTCTGGGTCGCCATTAAGTGTCTCTTCCATTGCCGACTATGGCAATGATTTCCAAGACAAATTGAGGGAGTTGGAGATGTCATTGTTGGGACCGGAATCAGATATCAGTGATTGCCAGAGTTGTTGCTTTAAGAACGAGTCCCACAATATTTTCCCCAAATCAATGTGGCACTCGAACCGAGTTAGAGATATGGTTCCTAAACCTGGCCTGAAACAAGTGGTAATCGCCTGTGCAAGAGCAATCTCTGATACTGATACTTCTACTGCATCGGGTCTAATGGACATGCTGGAGCAAATGGTGTCGGTTATGGGCGATCCGATTCAGCGACTTGGTGCTTACCTCTTGGAGGGGCTTAGGGCGAGATTGGAATTTTCCGGGAGCATTATTTGCCGAAAGCTCAAGTGCAAAGAACCTACAAGCGCAGAATTGATGACTTCCATGCACTTTCTCTATGAGATCTGTCCCTACTGGAAGTTTGCATACGTGTCCGCAAATGCCGTCATCACCAAAGTCATGGAAAATGAGCGGGGAATTCACATCGTTGATTTCCAGATCGCGCAGGGCAGCCAGTGGGTCCCTTTCATCCAGGCCCTTGCACAGAGGCCTGGTGGGCCCCCCCTCCTCCGCATCACTGGCATCGATGATTCTGATTCAGCTCTTGCTCGTGGCGCAGGGCTGGAGGTCGTAGGCCAGAGGCTTTTGAATATCGCAGAGTCATGTAACGTGCCGTTTGAGTTCCATGACGCAGCCGTTTCTTCATCTGAAGTTGAGCTACAGAACCTTATGATTCAGCCTGGGGAAGCCCTGGCAGTGAACTTCCCTTACATACTACATCACATACCCGATGAGAGCGTGAGCACTCAGAATCACCGAGACCGGGTGTTGAGACTGATCAAGAGTTTGTCGCCGAAAGTGGTCACCCTCGTGGAGCAAGAATCCAACACCAACACATCCTCATTCTTTCCGAGGTTTGTCGAGGCGTTCGACTATTACAAGGCCCAGTTTGAGTCCATCGACGTGGCTCGGTCGAGGGATGACAAGCAGCGGATCACTGCGGAGCAGAACTGTGTGGCCCGGGACCTTGTGAACATGATAGCCTGTGAGGGGCCTGAGAGGATGGAAAGGCACGAGCTTTTCGGCAAATGGCGGTCGAGATTCCAAATGGCCGGCTTCAATCAGTTACCGCTGAATGCATCGGTCACTCATGCTGTGCTCGATATGCTGAAGCAGTATCACGGGAATTATAGGATCGTGGAGAGGGAGGGGGCTCTATATCTCGGCTGGATCAATAGAGCTATGTCGACTTCATCGGCTTGGAGGTGAATCTTGACATCTTGTGCTAGTTGGTGGCTTTGTAAATTTTGCTGTGACACTGTAGTTTTGCTCCCACCTGCATAGGGGAGAATGTTGTCTATATATGTACTTCGGTTGAGTGCTCACAATTCATAGGGCGCTAGTACACAACATCAGTGTTCTCTTCTTGTTTCCCCCATGTATTTGTTCCTCACTCTCTGGGAATGCGAACTTCGTAGATGTTCACATGTAAAAGGTAGCAGAGTAGCATGGCTTGTCTGCAACTATGTACACAGCTTGGTATAAGAAAGAAAAAAAGCCCATTCGAAGTCCGACACTGCCAAATTGCCGAAGGCGTTTGAGGCCTTTTTCGGCCGGAAAAGCCACTTTCTAGATTGTGCTTCGGGCCATTTTCTCGAATTTGACCCCTGCCAATGCCACCATATTGTTTCTCCTTCATTTGATGTAGGGACGACAGCCTGCCGGGGCTCTGAAAAACTGGTCCTAGCGGAGCTGGCCTCAGAATGGGGCTCTCTTGGAGCACTCCGAGCAGCAGGTTGTGTGAATGGACAACGATGTCTTTAGAACATCTGGTCTCATTTGCTGCTTCTTTCCGGTGGGCGACGTTATCCAAATCGACACCATTTCATCATCTGCGGATTCTTGTCCATTGACTTATTTGGCTATTTAGCCATTAAAATATCACACATCGCTTGCCCATGTTTATGTAGTCATCTTCATCTTTCATTTGTCAGCTTAAACCTTCGGGAAAGGTAAAAAAAGAAGAAGAAGAAGAACGATTTGCCTAACATGGTATGGGAAAACCTGTCAACGGCATGGTTCAGGTGGTGATCGCTCTCAACCTCATTACTTTACTTGCGGTGTTGGGTTAACAACTCGCGTTGAATTTTTTTAGATCATTACCAATTGCTCTTAAAATTGGGGATAATTATTCAAAAAGTCTTAAAAACTGATTGTACAACAGTTAAGAACTTCTTAACTTAGCCATTTCGTTTTAAACATCTTGACATTTTGTTAATATAATCATCATTTTGGCTAAATTTGATAGGAAATTGTGGACTCCGACCATTTTACATGGCATGCTAGTGCTGACTTTGACAATTGTTTTTTTTTTTTTTAAAAAAATTTAATTAGTTATGCTTTTTTTAATTTTTTTTTAAAGTTTTATCTTTGATTTTTTTTTTTCACTATGGTTGAACGAGGTTTTTAAAAAAATTGCAAAAATTGTGCACATCGGCATCGACCATGTCACGCAGGACGGCCGACGTCCACGTCCATGATTTCAGGTCAAAATTGAAAAATCGTTAAAAAGATTAGGATTAAATTGGAATATTTGAAAAGTTTATGACTGAGTTGGCTGTCGTAAAATAGATTTAAGAATTTTTGGGTAATATTCTCCTTAAGCTTTAAAGAAATAGCATTGCATAATAATTTAAATAACACCAATTTTATTAACAATGAATAAACAATGAAAGGGCTTTTTTTTTTCCTTTTCGAATAGGACATATATCAAATTGGTGGTAATGGAAAATAAAAATTTAAAAACAAGATGGTAACAATCCCTCCGAAGCGTGTTAATTTAATTGAGGGGGCAGTATCACGGGAGTTATAGAATCAGGGAGGGAAATGGCTAAGGGCGTGCACGGTCCGGGCCGGTATGATCCCCGGTTCCGGATAGGGCTCTATATTTCCGGTGGATCAATTGAGCGTGGGCTTGGAGGGAAAACTTGACTTCTTGGGCAAGTTGGTTTCCTTGTGAATTTTAGGGCTGCGAATAACTTTCATTGCAGATCCATCGGTTGCGGTCAGGAAAATTTTCAAAAAAGTCCTAAACCTTTTGCGCTTTTATCGATTTAGTCCTAAATTTTTTCAATTTTGCCAATTCAGTCATATTGACTGAAAACTACTGACGTGAACGACGATGGTCCTACATGACATCGCTGACGTTGATGTGGATAATTTTTAATATTAGTTTTCATAATTTTCTAAATATTTTAAATTTTTTTCCTTTTCTTTTTTCTCTCCGACCATCAACCAGCCTCGACCTCCTCGGCCCCTAGTGAGGGCTGTCTACGCTCGCCCAGGCAAGGGCGACCCTTAGTGTCAAAGATCGAGGGTAATGACATGAGGGAAAAAAAGAAAAGAAAAGAAAAAGAAAACCTGAAAAATATTAAACTATTAATAAAAGTTTTCCACGTCAGCATGGTAGTGCGACATAGGATTGCCAAAGTCAATGTCAACAATTTTCATCAAATAGGATTGAATTGGCGAAAAATGAAAATGTGTAGAACTAAAAGCTCTGTTTGTTCAGTATTTGAAATGAGCATTAGGGCTATAAAGTCCCTTGGCTAGCTACTTTTTTGACTCATTTTGGGGAGATCAATTGTATCTCAAATGCTCTTCAAAGGTCTTTAGCCAAAAGTATCTTTAGAGGTACTTTAGGAAGTTGCACTTGCGTTTGCGGAATGCAACTAATTTTTTTTTTCTAACTTTGTACCACCGCCATCAACAGTCGTCGTGGACCTCCGTCGACGATCTCCGCCTCCGCTGACTCCTGCCGCCGTCGACGACTGCCGCCTCCGCCGACCACCATCGCCGTAGCCGATCGTCGCCAACCACCATCGACGACCAACACTGCTGCCGACAATAGCAGACAGCCGTCATCGCCGCTCGCTAGCCGTTGTAGCCGCTGCCATTGCAGACGGCCGTCACCGCCGCTAAGGATGTGCAAACCGGATCGGACCAGACTACACGGGTTGGTCCTGTCCTTGAGGGGGACGGTCTGGTCCCCGTGGGACTGGTGACTGGGCGGTCCGGTCCTCGGTGGATAGGACTGGACCGGATCACCTAGAATATGTATATGTATATGGAAAAAAATAGAAATTTTTGAACAAATAGTTAACTTAAACCTAATCCCCATCTTCATCTTGTACTTGACAATCGATATTTACTCCTCTCCCTAGACGTGAATTTACCTATCTTCATTTTCTGCTCGACAGTCGATACTTTACTTTACTTGTGGTATTGGGTTCACAACTTGTTTAGGATTGAATTGACAAAAAAAAATTAGGACTTCTTTTTTAAACAATATTCCCACTATGGTTCATAAGTGGGTAAGCTCACAGGGACACAGGATCAAATAGAACAGAATATGCAAGAAAGGGGAAAACCCAGAATGCTCTTCACTGTCCGTACTCCATAATTAGTCATTAAATTTATTGTCCAAACAAGCCTCTTAACAAACGCTCACTTTTTCACCTTCTTCGGTACCCATAATTTCAAATGAGATTCAAGCACCCGAAAACGTTTCCAGTTACACATTTTCAGCATACCGCCAAATAAATGAAAACTAACCATTTTCTTCGAAAAAATTTCCACGGAAGATGTTTTCCTTATCAAGAAATCTTACGTGAAACAACTCTCCCCACGAAGGAAATATATCTGCACCTACTTGATACATATCCAGAGCTACAATGATACATGGCATTCAATTTGAATTCTCGGTGAATGTAATTAAGCTGATAAACCTCCACAAAATGAAATGAAGCAGAGAGGCAAGGTTCATCCACAAAAACGTCCGCGGCAAGGTACATGGATTGCGCATCCACACGACAACATCGAACCATCGCGAGTCTTGAATTTGATATCCGCGCTACCATCGTTTTTTTCCTGACGAAACCGTCCGATTTCGCCGGATAGCTCCCGTTAAGATGTTTTTTTTTCCATGACTTCAATCACCTCCCGAAGCATTGCAAAAGCAGAAAACTTCTACCGCAGAAGCGAGAAACGGGGGATTTTCCGACGAAGGCGATGAGATCTTTAGTACCTGGACGAGAAAGAACTTGAGGGCTAGTCTTTAGAGTTTTAGGGTTCAGACTGCTCGCATGTCCGTTTGAGTGAAACAACGAAATGAATCACAAGGGGCGACTCCATAGTGAAGACCACATTTTGGAGAAAATTAAGGAGAAGAGCATGCTGGGTTTACTCTTTTTATTTGGGCATGTCCAACTTCATATGAAAGCTCGTACCACTGGGATTAATTGGCTAAAAAGTCGAATAATAATGAAGAGAAGCTAGTTTAGGATGCATTTCGCGCCACGGTTTTTCGATCGATTTCTCTATAAAAAATTGAAGATATTTTTCGTGAATAATAGGGCGAAAACAAAATGATGTCCTCATTCGTTTCCGAATCGGAACGAGTGAAAAGAAGTTCATGTAAGGCTACGAAATTGTATATCGCTCGGGATCGCCACTACCAAAAATAGAAACATATATCAATATAGAATAGGATTAGGAACATGCATAGTCTGGAATCCATTTTGATGCGGAACGTTAAGAATTCACGAGATCAAGTCTTCTCCTCTATTCCTTTTGATTTGTCGCTGGCCGATAAGAGAACCACCACAGAACAAAGGAGTATGTTCTGAAAATTTCTGATCCAAAGGGCTAGAGGGAGGATTTGTGCCTTTTATAGTTGTTTCGACAAAGACCCTCTCATCACGGGTCATGCCTCTTCAGCCTATACTAAGCCAGCCCATATTATATATTAAGAGTATATGTCATGCTTTAGTAGACCAACCCATCTATTAGTTTTAATTAATATAGATCACATTAGGATAATTCTAACATTCTCTCACTTGGGCTATATTAATTGAAACTGTACTATATGTACATAACTTTATGTTGGTCTTGTGATTATTCTTAATAATCAATCCGATCCCATTAAGTTTCTAACACCGAATCATGGCGATAACAGCATCAATAGACACAAAACCTTCCATGGTCACAAATGTCTTTCAACTCTATTGATATGGAATTAATATGGTAGTGTAGCAAATAAATAACACTTTACAGAAGAGTGATACTTGATGTGTCATCCCATTTGTCAGTCATATTCTCTCTCCTTATATGTCACAAATCCTGATACGCCACTAGAAAATATCCTAAGAGCTCCAATGAACTTACATATGTCTTATCTTTGTAATTAACTACACTTTATGTGCAACAAGACATATCCATAAGGCTAATAACTTATTGCCCCTAGCCTTTACTCAAAGTTTGCACAATCCCTTGAGATTTTCAAAGATGTATATATTCAACTTAATAAAAATACATTCACAACACTTTATTGAATGCAAAAGAGTTGATACACATTAAATACGGCAGAAGGACAGTAGAAGTGCCAATATTTGTGTACGGCGCTCACTTTAGTGCCAATTTTTTTCGCCGGCTCACTTAAGTTTCAATATTTGTGTGCGGCGATCACTTTAGTGCCAATTCCGGCCAAAAATGATTAATTTAGTGTCAATTCTGGGCAAACAATACATGTGGCATTTTTTTATTATTTTTTTAATATTACGTGTCAATTTTTTAAAAAATTAAGCCATGTGGATGCCACGTGGTCATTTAAATTATTAAAATAGTTATTTTTTTCAAAAAAATTAAAATTAAAATAGAAAATATCCTAAACATTAAAAAAAGAGTAAAAAAAGCACCAAAAAAAAAAAGAAATGGAGGTTGCAGCGGCGAGGGAGTGTGAACCCTCGCCGCCGCCGCCCCCACCATCGCCGGCAATGGCCGACGAGGGGTGGGGGTTGGCCCAGGGGGTCGTCGGGGTCGGGCAACCCCCGTCGCGAGGTCGCCAGGTTGGCGAGGCCCGATCGGCCTTGCCCAGCGACGGCTCGGCGGAAGGACGACTAGCAGGTGAGGGTGGACTTCTTCTTACTGGGATGTGGCTGCGTTCTTCCTTTTCATGCTCAATAGCTCTTGAACTCTATCCAACCCTTTTCTATTTCCTCTTCATTTGGCGACCGAAGAAGTAGAAGGAAACCTGCCACTCTCAAACCTCCCTCACCCACAGGCTTGCTCTCCTTTTCTTCATCTGGGACCGAATCCACAGCAAAATCGCCTACTTCCAACAGAAGATCCGAGCCATCACCCAAACTTCATGCTAGTCCTTGGCCTTGGTTCGTGGGTTGGCCGTCGCTGGGCGAGGCCGATCTGGCCCCGCCACGGCGAGGCTCGACCTTGCCTAGATCTGGGCGAGGTCGACCTCGCCATGGGTCTGCGAGCCGAGCCTCGTCGAGCCGGCGCAGGGTGAGGCCGGTCTGGCCTCGGCGACCCCCCCTCGGCCATCCCCCGCAAGCGGAAGAGGCGGCCGGGAGAGACGAGTGGCAGCGGCAGTGGAAGCTGCCATAGGATGATGGAGCTCTTCGAGGGACTAATGAAGCAGGTGATGCAGAAGCAAGAGGAGATGCAGAAGAGGTTCTTGGAGGCCATAGGATGATGGAGCTCTTTGACAGGCGTTACCCCTCCGTCTTCAACCCCGCCGCCTAGACCAGAAGTTCAACCAACCCATGCCGCCCCTCATCCACAACCGCCCATCGTCATTGCCGGCGATGGCGGGGATGGCAGCGGCGAGGGTCACGCCCCTCGCCGCTGCAAACCCTGATTTTTTTTTGGCTTTTTTTTAGTTTTTTAGTTCACTTAATATTAAGTTTTTTAATATTAAGTATTTTCACCGATTTTTAATTTATTTGTTTCTGACGTGGAAGCTTCGGCGAGTCTCCGGCAAGCCACGTAGGCGCCACATATGCTTTCCGGCAAGCCACGTCGGACTTGGCACTGAAATGATCATTTTTAAAAAAAATTGGCACTTAAGTGATCCGAAAAAAAAATTGGCACTAAAGTGAGCTCCGTACACAAATATTGGCACTTCTACTGTCCTTCTGCCCATTAAATACTACATAATTGTAACAAATACAAAACCTTCAGGTTGAACCATGTAGACTTCTTCATCAAGATCTCCATTCAGAAAAGCAATTTTAAAATCCATCTGATGTAACTCCATACCAAAATGAGCTACTAATGCCATAATCACTCTAAAAGAATCCTTAGAAGAGATTGGTGAAAATGGAGCTTTATAGTCTACTCCTTCTCTCTGAATGAAACCCTTGGCTATTAGTTGTGCTTTAAATTTCCCAATCTTTCCTTTGGAGTCTCTTTTTGTCTTGTACACCCAATTGCAGCTTATGGGCTTATGACTTTCAGGTAATTCAATAAGTTCCCATACACCATTATGCTTCATAGATCGTATCTCATCTTTCATTACATCCATCCACAGATTTGATTGGGGCGCGTTTGTTTTGTGAAAAAATGAATGGTATGAAAAATATTTTTCTAAAAATGACCACCCGTATTACTTAAAATAATTAGCCAATGAAAAATAATTTCGTTACTAATGGCTTTTAACGTTGACGCGAATGATGAATTTTCTTTTTTCCATGCTTTGGAAATCCCTTTCGGCATCATTGACATTTTTTTGGTACGCTAATGGTCACTTCAGAAATCTTTGTTAGCGAAAAAGACAAAATCAGTCGGCAGTTTTGCCATTAGAGTTCCTCTCTTTTAGCAAATAAAAGAGAAAGGGAAAGAAGCAACGTGGAAACTTCGCGATGACGACTAGAAGAAGAATGACTTTGACTTTGCCTCATTTTTCTCCTTTGGATTTCATGAGATGTGAGGGATAAATCGGAAGGACCGTGTTTGTCAAGTGCGAGATTCACTCTATTATTGGAGCAACCAACCATAGAAAAGGTCGGTCCGAACTCTAGTGGTTCCCGATTCCCAATGTCTTGATTTGTCTTGGAGGGCGGGCAAGTACGAAGCTTCTTTCACTTGATCAGTCGTTCCTCCCGTTGAAATGAACCTCTAACTCCGCCAAAAGAGCAAAGCATACCATCCTTGTCAAAATGGAATTTGTGATCACACCCTACTCCTTTTTTGAGGATGGTTAGACATGGGGGGGGGGGGGTCAATGGCGTGTAGTTGCTTGGAAAATCACTGCGAGGTCGCCCGTTATAACACGCATACGTGCACGATTGAAAGACACAACCGCAATGACATAAGGAGATGTACATTTTGGGGATTTGGAATAAAATTTGAGACAGAATCCGTGGAGGGACGCGGTTTTCCGGAAACAAATTCCAAACGTCTGACTACCACATCAGTCTTTTTCTGTCATCGTCCTGTCTGATGTCAGCTTCCTCGCGTTGAATGAAGTTCCAGCTCCCAAAAAAGGAGCATATTATCCTTGTCCAAACGACTTGCGTAAGGGGGGTCAATGATCCTTTCTAGACGTCGTGCATGGGGGGTCAATGGCGTGTAGTTGCTTGGAAAATGACTGCGAGCGCACACGCGCTAGGGTGATTGTAGTATTACAAATTAGCACGAAGACAATAAGCTCACCGATCTATCGTGAGGAAAGCGAAAAGGTGGTTGACAAATCTCGACTTGAACTGAAACCTAAACAGAAACTTCAACGCGCTTATCATCTCTATAAGAAGAGGCTCCCAGCTCTTTACTCATTTTCTCATCTGCTACAGAGAGAGAGAGAGAGAGAGAGAGAATCCCATCTGCTACTTTCCACCTTTTCTTCTTTGATCCACAGGTGAAGTTTTTCCTCCCATCATTGCCTAAAAGTTCAAGGGGGAGAGAGAGAGAGAGAGAGAGAGAGAAACTATATGTTATGGTTTTTCATTGGTGATCCTTCATTAATTACCTGGAGGTTTGACTAGCTTTCATTTTGCCAACAGGGAAACTCCAATCAGAGATGTCGCAGGAGAGCTTCGCTGATGATGACTTGGACATCGAGTCTCAGCAAGCGAAACCCCCCGTCAGTCTCGGCAAAACCCCGAGGAGACGGTGGCATTCGGTCTACTCGGTCCTAATGGCTCTCCGGATGCTCATTTCGACAGCAAATGACACTGGGATGGAGATGCAACTTGAAGTGAGTAGTCTCATATCATCGCTTTTTTTTTTTTTAAATCACGAGACCGGATTACCCTTTCATAAGAAGTCGCCAACAAAAATACTATCTGAAATAATTCTACGGTCGGGAATGTTCACTGACTACCCGGAACGCGTGACTAGTTTTCTTTTTGCCAGTTGATCAACGAGAAACTCCTTCCAGAGACGTCACAGAAGAGCTTTGTCAATGATCTGGACATGGTGTCTCAGCAAGCGATCCTCCCTGTTGATACCGGCAAAACCCCGAGGAGACGGTGGCAGTCGGTCTACTTGGTCCTAAAAGCTCTCCGGATGATGGCATCGACTGCAAATGACACTGTGATGGAGACACAACTTGAAGTGAGTAGTCTCAAAATCATGGCTTTTTATTTTCCATCACAAGACCAAACGACACTTTCATTCATAAATGATCTTGCTTCTCTTTTTTATTGCTTATAAGTTTGTCAGTCTCCAAATGATCTTTCCTGTGATGGCGACATAACCATTTGAAATAGGAATAGTTCTTCCTCCATGTCCTGTTGAGTAATACAAGTTCCAGTGTGAATAATCCATGTTTGTTCACAAGAATACTGTCTTCATCATCTAGAGCAAGGATGTGCCAAAGAACACCATGCATTGATGGGTAGGTTGAGTTGCACTACATAACTAAAAGAAACTAGTAGATTTGTCCCTTAAGCGTCTCAGTAGCAATATGGTGGAAGCATTTTCTATTCAGAAGATCAACTAGTCTCAGTTGCATCCCATGGCTACTGGGTCAAAAAAAAAAAAAGCATTGAAAGACGTGTCCCTCAGTTAATGAGTCAGTTGATTGAGAACTTGAAAGCTACTTTCAGGGTCTTACTCATTAGTACGGACAATATAATGTCTAGGTCTGCCGCAACCTATTTATATCACATGTTTGAAGCCACAAATCAAGTTCCGACCATCGAATTTATGCTACGCGGAGTTTACCGCTCTTTAAAAAGGAGCATACTGGAAGCACTTCAGATTTGAAACTTCTACTTAAATTGAGATATAACAAGGTTTGCCAAAGTCCTAACACAAAAGCAATTGATAAGTGCAGTGATCCTTCGGGTGGTAGATTCCGCCGATCAAGAGCAAGCACAAGCTCTACTCAACTCTTAGGTGAACTAGTTTTTAATGCATTACAGCTACAGGATAACTAAGACAATCACACCTTGCTATTAAAGGTACAATGCTTGAATTCTGAATAAGTGAAATAACCACAGGTGACTTAGTACTATCATACAAGATCCAGGACACTTATTGGCACTCCACAATGCAACTGATTAAGAAGATTGAACATCTTTTCTTTTCTTATTTTGCTACACCAGAACTAAGATGTGTCCTTCTACGTATAAATATGTTGCTGATAGAACTTTTCTATTCGTGTATTCAATAAAAATTGCTTATTATTCTTTATACAAATCAGATTAGCGCATATTATTTGAGCGTTAGAAGTATAATTGAATTGCACTCAAGATATTTCGGATCAAAATCTAGAATTGCTATACCGTCGTACTGTTTAAGCTGTGAAATGATATAGCCTATGGGGAAACATTGGGAATTTTTTTTTTCTAAACCTGAAGTAACATATTTATGTGTTACAAAGCACAGAATTACCGGATACTGAATTACCAGAGCTAACACATGAAGATATTGCTAAAATGATAATGGAAAAGGATTTGACTACTTTACAAGAATTTGGAGGTGTCCAATGGATAGCACAGGTCCTCGACAGTGATATGGCGAATGGAATTCCGGGTCATGAGATTGGTAGAATTGTCCCTTAGGCTTCTCAGCAGCAACATGGCGGAAGCACTTCCTGTCACGCCCCAAACCCCGAGCACGCGACATCCCGATCAAATCGTCCCAAGGGTCATAAGGGATAGCGTCCCAGGTTCGCTACCGACCCACGACAGTTTATTACGCATGCGGAAACGGTTTACTCCCAAACAACATAAATTTGAACAGGGATACATTAGTAGGAGATAAATACCAAGACAGTTCACAACAAGATCATCACACACATTAAACCAAACAACTGATGATAATTAACCCTATTGAGCTATAGCTGACATAAACAATCCCATACTTCGGGATAGCTCACTAAGACCTCAAACGGGTATTCGGTCGGGTAAAGTTAACTTCCCATCTACTTCAAAAGATCACTCCTACCGCCAAACCATGGCGTCCACGAGCTTCATTACTTGGGACCTGAAAAATGTTATCCCACGACGGGGTGAGAAATAAATCTCAGTGAATTAAGCCTAAGCTCGGTTAGGAAACTAATTCGCCCGAGGCATCCTAACAGCAGGCTCACAAACTCATGCGATCACATAAAATACCCAAGTATAGTCCCCATATACTAATCAATCACATGCATACTTACCAGTCTGCAGCCACACATAATGCAATGCTTAACTCGAATCAGCAGTAAAATAAGTCAATCACTCAAAACAAGCATCGCATCCACAGGACACCACACGAGTCCATTTATTAACGATGATCGTGCCAACGGCACCATGAGAGGATCTACGCGACTGGCGTGATTCCACCCTCATAAATAGTACGATCCCATACTCATCCGGACGAACCGGGCTACGCTCCTTTTCCCTCTCGGCAGCGGCTACTACAAGCGGTCTTCCAGTGCACCCGTTGCACGGTACGGCAAGTAGGCATCCCTATACGGGGCGTCGGTCCATCACAAGCTGCGACCGGCATCCGATCAGCCCTGTGCCCGTACTAACCGGCACGAGGCAGGACTGTCGTGCTTCTGGTAAGTCGTATGTCCCACATGACTAGTACTGGTGTACTATTAGTACACTACGAACTTACCAGGAAAAACCCATCATCGTTCCGTCATATGACCACACAATGCACCCACCATAACAATCAATTTTAATTCTCTTTGATTAGGCTGGATGCTCACACAACGTGCTCAAAGTCTCGGCCCACGGCCATTTTCATGCTAAAGCATATTTATTTGATTTTGCACATGGTCATATGCATATGCAGACTATCAATTAGATACTGCAATCACGGAACGAATAACTCCCAAATACATGTCAATTCATTCAAAGAACGTTTCAGGCATCCAATTATAAATAGGGCGATAAATCCCCAAGTAGCGATTAATGCTCAATAGTAATTCCAGTCACACCATCAGCCCTTCAACGGGATAATCACACCGATGAAAATCATCGAACCAATTAAGAGCATTTAATTTCATTTAAACAATATAAAGCTCAATTCGAACAATAATCATTTATTTGCCCATTTAATTTATAATTTCCGATCAAACACTCGTCTTTAATCTATCGTTCTCTCGCCATAAATCAATCAATTTCAACTAATCACAATTAACCACAGATAATATAATTAATCACGCTAACTTAGTCGATTACGATCATTTAACCTAAACCGGGGTTTCTAACTAAACCAACCGTAATCACTTTATGTTATTGCCAAAATTGCTAACCCAACTAACCCTAGGCGCAATTAGCGCCCTAACCAAGGTTTAGGGTCAACTCACAATTTATTTAAGCTCGGGCCGACTCAAAATCAACAATGTGACGGCGGCGGCAAAGAGCGACGACAACGACGGCGGCGACGGTTCTCGGCGATAAAACACGGTTAAGCCTCGGTTCTAAGGTTTCTCGAGAGGCGTCACGACCCGGCACCAACTAGGGTACGTGACGGAGGTCCGGCGAGGTGGCGGCGGCGACGGCGGAGCTCCGGCGTACTCCGGCGACCTAGAACAGAATTTTGCAGCAGCATTAAAACAGAGGAACGGGGCTATTTGAGGCGGTCTTGGGCTCCACGGGCTGAGGCGAGGCCGGCCAATGCTCGGGGACTCACCTAGGGGTCGAAGGGGATCGGTTGGTGCCGGAGGAAGGCGGCGGAAGGCGGCCAAAGGCGACGGAACAGCAGCGCACAACAGCAAACAGAACCGGCGAAGATAGAGAATTAGCGCGCAGAAAATAGGGGCGGCTGTTCGGGGTTGATTTCGGGCCCCACGTGCGGCGACCGGCGACCACGAGCTCAGGGGAACTCGTGAGGGGTTCTAGGAAGTCGTCGGCGGTGGTTGTGAGCGACGGAGGCGGCCGATTCGGACGAAAACAGAACCGAACCACGACTGACTCCAAAATAGAGTACCGGCGGTTCCGTGGAGATTTGCGGTGGTTCCGGTGGCCAACGACCGGCGATGTGGCTTCGGGAAGGTCGTGAGGAGACTGAGGGACTTTAGTGAGGTGGTGGGAGGCGGCGGTGTCGCTGGAAATGGTCGGAGGAGGGGCGAAGTTCTCGGGTCAAAACAGGGGCAGAATAGGGGAGTTCGGCACCGGGGCTTCTCGTGGCTGTTTTCGATCATCTGGCGGTGAACGGCGACCGGCACAAGGTCGACGGTGCTGGCAGGAGGTGGCTGGAGGTTGTGGCCGATGATGGTGAGGTGGTGGCGCACAAGACGGGCGACGGGATGAGGAGCAAATATGGAGGAGGAGGAAGGCGTGAGGAGGGGGGCTCTGTTCGTCCATTGAAAAAGAGAGAGGGAGCAAGAGAACGTAGAAAGAGAGAGGAAGAGGGAGTTGGCAGAAAGAAGGGGACAATAAGAATAAGGGGAGCAAGAGAACGTGGGGGACAAACGGTAATGAGGAAGTGTGGCAAATGAGTAGAGAGAGAAAAGTGAGTGGGGGACAAACGGCAAGTTTGGGGGTGTCACAACTCTCCCCCCCTTAGGAAATTTCGTCCTCGAAATTACAACACAGTTA
Source organism: Rhodomyrtus psidioides (assembly GCA_021437785.1). NCBI lineage: Eukaryota > Viridiplantae > Streptophyta > Magnoliopsida > Myrtales > Myrtaceae > Rhodomyrtus > Rhodomyrtus psidioides. The sequence goes on along the minus strand of JAILYB010000103.1, from coordinate 2,105,325 downwards.
CAACTGCTCAAAAAGATAAGGGTAACTACTCTTCATGGCTTCCTCGTTTTCCCACGTAGCTCCTTCGGTACCATGATGTTGCCAAATCACCTTCACCAACGGAATCATCTTGGTCCGGAGTACGTGCTCTTTCCTTTCCATAATTCTGACTGGTCGCTCCACGTATGATGCTCGCTCATCCAGATCAATCTCTTCATAACTCAGTACATGAGCGGGGTCAGGTTCGTACTTTCTCAACATCGACACGTGGAAGACGTTATGCACTTGAGCAAGTCTCAGCGGTAACGCAAGACGATAAGCCAGATTTCCAATCCGTTCCAAGATTTCGAATGGTCCAACATATCTTGGGCTCAGCTTTCCTTTCTTGCCGAAACGAGATATCCATCTCATAGGCGGTATCTTCAGAAAGACATGATCGCCTACCAGAAACTCCAATGGTCTGCGTCTTCTATCGGCGTAACTCTTTTGGCGACTCTGTGCCGTCTTCAGTCTGCCTCTAATTACTTTAATTGCTTCCATTGACTGTTCCACTAATTCGGGTCCAGTGATCTTCCTTTCACCAACTTCTTCCCAGCAGACTGGCGTTCTACAAGCTCTTCCATACAAAGCTTCGAAAGGTGCCATCTTGATGCTTTGCTGGTAACTGTTATTATAGGCAAACTCTACCAGATGCAACTGTTCTTCCCAACTGCCTTTGAAATCTAGTACACATGCCCTCAACATGTCCTCCAAGGTCTGAATGGTCCTTTCAGACTGTCCATCAGTTTGCGGGTGATAGGCCGTACTGAATTGTAACTTCGTTCCCAGAGCAGTCTGTAGACTTTTCCAAAACGTAGCAGTGAACTTAGGATCTCGATCAGAAGTGATCGTTACTGGCACTCCATGTAACCTCACAATGTGCCTCACATACAGCTCTGCATATCTATCCAAAGCGAAGTCCTTTCTCACTGGAATGAAGTGTGCTGATTTCGTCAATCTGTCTACCACAACCCAAATTGAATCATGGCCTCTCTGACTCCTTGGCAAACCCATCACAAAGTCCATTGTGATATGCTCCCATTTCCATTCTGGAATTTCTAAAGGCTGTAACAATCCTCCAGGTTTACAATGTTGCGCCTTGACTTGCTGACAAGTCAAACACTTAGCCACATACTTGGCTATATCTACTTTCATGCCACTCCACCAATAGTGCTTCTTCAGATTCTGATACATCTTCGTACTCCCAGGGTGGATACTATAACCACTACGATGTGCTTCCGATAAAATCTCCTCCCTTAAAATTTTGTCGGAAGGCACTACCAAACGTCCTCTAAACTTCAGTATCCCATCCTTGGCCAATTGGAAGTCGACTCTTCGTTTAGTTGAGTCTTCCTGAATGATCTTTTGAATAGTGGGGTCAGTAGACTGCATGGTCTTGATCTTAACTTGAACTTCCGGCTCGATTCTCAAGGTAGCCACAAGACTCGACAAGCGACTTATTTCTAACTTGAAATCTGAGTCTCTAACTTGCTCAAGTCAACGCCATTCATGCATCTGTAATTGAGCAATCACTGATTTTCTACTCAAGGCATCGGCAACCTTATTCGCCTTACCCGGATGATACAAGATCTCGCAATCATAATCCTTAAGTAGCTCCATCCATCGGTGTTGTCTCATATTCAACTCTTTTTGAGAGAACAGATACTTCAGACTCTGGTGATCGGTATACACCTGAAAACTTTCTCCTATCAGATAATGTCTCCATATCTTCAATGCAAACACGGCCGCAGCCAATTCTAGGTCGTGCGTCGGGTAGTTCAACTCATGCGATCTCAACTGGCGAGATGCATACGCTACCACTCTACCATGCTGCATCAAAACACAACCCAGTCCTCTAAGCGAAGCATCGCTATAAATCTCGAATCCTCCAGGACCAGATGGAATTGTTAGAACAGGAGCCGTAGTTAGCTTATGTTTAAGCTCTTGAAAACTACGCTCGCACTTGTCCGTCCATTCAAACTTCATATCCTTTTTCAGTAGCTTGGTCAAAGGTGAGGCTATAGATGAAAACCTCTCCACGAAACGTCTGTAATAACCCGCCAATCCTAAGAAACTTCTGATTTCTGTAACTGTCGTCGGTCTTGGCCAATTCATAACTACTTCAATCTTAGATGGATCCACGGCAATCCCTTCACCAGACACTACATGACCCAGAAACGCTACGCGAGTTAGCCAAAACTCGCACTTGCTAAACTTGGCATACAACTGATGTACTCTCAGGGTTTCTAACACAATCCTAAGATGTTGTTCATGATCTTCAGGATTCTTCGAGTACACCAGGATGTCATCTATAAAGACGATCACGAAACGGTCCAAGAATTCTCTGAACACTCTGTTCATCATATCCATAAAAGCAGCAGGAGCATTCGTCAAACCAAATGGCATTACAGTAAACTCATAATGTCCATAACGTGTCCTAAACACCAATTTTGGTATATCTTCCTTTCTGATCCTCAACTGATGGTATCCCGTTCGTAGATCGATCTTAGAAAATACCGATGCCCCTTGCAACTGGTCAAACAAATCATCAATCCTCGGCAGTGGGTATTTATTCTTAATCATCACTCGATTCAACTGTCTATAATCAATGCACAACCTCAAAGATCCATCCTTCTTCTTGATGAACAAAACAGGCGCTCCCCAAGGCGATGCACTAGGGCGGATAAACCCTTTATCTAATAATTCTTGCATCTGTACTTTGAGTTCCTTCAATTCAGACAATGACATCCTATACGTCGCTTTAGAGATCGGCTCCGTCCCAGGAGCTAACTCTATAACAAACTCAATTTCCCTTTCTGGTGGCAAACCAAGTAAGTCCTGAGGAAACACATCTGGAAATTCACATACAACAGAGATATTCTCCAACTTAAGTTCTTCAACAGACGTATTCACCACAGAAACCAAATAACCTTGGCATCCACTCTCCAATAGTTGGGTCGCCTCTAATGACGATATCATTTCTGTCGAGGTTCCACCTCGATTACCCATAAATTCATAGCTAGTCCCATTCAACGGATTAAATCGGATCACCTTATTAAAGCAGTCCATCGTGGCTCTTTGCTTTGTCAGCCAGTCCATTCCCACAATCAGATCAAAATCATACATTTCTAGCACAATCAGATCTATCTTGTTTTCATGACCATCCACAACAAGTCTATAATTAGGACAGCTAACTTTAGCTACTACACTATCCTTTAACGGCGTAGATACTTTAAACACAACATCCAAAGGTACCAAGCTCAATTCATACAACTTAACAAACTGATCCGCAACAAACGAATGTGTGGCACCCGGATCAAACAAAGCATAAGCTACTTGATTATGCAAGAGGACCGTACCTGAAACGGTCGGCGAATTCTTCGCCTCTTCCCGGGTAACAGTAAACACTCTTCCCTGCGCCGGCGGACGGTTCTGAAAGTTTTGTGGCGTAGTTCCTCTAGGTGGTCCTCCTTGTTGTGGTGGCATCTGCCTGCCCTGCTGCCTCTGCGGGCAGTCCTTCACTTGATGATCAAAACGACCACATCCAAAACAAGCACCTCCTTTAAATGGGAACGGACTAGGTCCATGCCTCTGGCGGCATATATTGCACACCTCATTTGGGCGGAAGGTAGGCTTACTGATCGTTCCTCGATGATTCGGTGGAATATGATGCTTGCCTCCAAACATCGGCTTCTTTCCTAGCTTCCTTTCAAATCTGTTTGAGGAAGTGAACCGCGATCCAGATGCGGCGGTTCTCTCAGCTAAGTCCTGCTCCACTATCAATGCCCTTTCATAGAGGTCATCGTAGTCTTGAAGATTGAATGGCGCCAGTATACTCTTAATCTCGGGCTTCAGTCCATCCCTGAACCTTCTGGCCCTATCATCAGGGTCCTCAATCAATCTCGGGGCATACTTGGACAGTTCAGAAAACTTGGCTTCATATTGGTCGACTGTCATCTGGTTTTGGCGGAGGCGGAAGAATTCAGCCATCTTCTGTTCTCTAGCTGTCTTCGAGAAATACTTGTTATTAAAAGCATCCCTGAAGGTATTCCATACTGGAACCGTACCTTCTGGAAAAATCCTATCCTTGACAGCTCTCCACCAAGTACTAGCATTCCCTTCGAGTTGATAGACATCCATGAAAACCTTATCCTCATTCGAACATCTCAGTAAGTTGAATGTTTTCTCTAACCCTTCAATCCAACGGGTGGCGGCTTCAGGGTCTCCGTTTCCAGTGAACTGTGGCGGATTCAACTTGAGGAACTGTTCTACCATCTTTTGAGCCTTACGCTCCTCATACCCAGGTGCAGGTGGTGGATTTACTGGCGGAACTATAGGTGGCACCATAGGTGGGGCTTCAGCAGTTGCAACAGCAGCAGTAGCTTGATTTCTTACTTGTTGTCCCAACAAATCTCCAATGGTTCCCAAAGCTTGCATCACTTCAGCCATGGTCGGCTCACGTCTAGCAGGTTCAGCATCAGGAGCTGCGGCAGGCGGTGGTCCTCTAAGATCAACAATCTCTTCAATTGGTCTCACATTCCTCCTATGAGGGGCTCGAGGTGTTTTTCTACCGCGTCCGCTCATTATGCAGGAATGATACGGAGTCCTGCTTACCCCATAGCAAAACGCGGTCATAAGGCAACCCTAAAACTTACCACACAATTAAAAATCACAAGCATAGCGATAAGAATCCTACTAACTATCCCATTTCCCAACGCTCCTTATCACTCCAGGCCAATGACCAGATGGATCAGGCTGACCTTGCTCTGATACCAAACCGGGCAGGATGTCACGCCCCAAACCCCGAGCACGCGACATCCCGATCAAATCGTCCCAAGGGTCATAAGGGATAGCGTCCCAGGTTCGCTACCGACCCACGACAGTTTATTACGCATGCGGAAACGGTTTACTCCCAAACAACATAAATTTGAATAGGGATACATTAGTAGGAGATAAATACCAAGACAGTTCACAACAAGATCATCACACACATTAAACCAAACAACTGATGATAATTAACCCTATTGAGCTATAGCTGACATAAACAATCCCATACTTCGGGATAGCTCACTAAGACCTCAAACGGGTATTCGGTCGGGTAAAGTTAAATTCCCATCTACTTCAAAAGATCACTCCTACCGCCAAACCATGGCGTCCACGAGCTTCATTACTTGGGACCTGAAAAATGTTATCCCACGACGGGGTGAGAAATAAATCTCAGTGAATTAAGCCTAAGCTCGGTTAGGAAACTAATTCGCCCGAGGCATCATAACAGCAGGCTCACAAACTCATGCGATCACATAAAATACCCAAGTATAGTCCCCATATACTAATCAATCACATGCATACTTACCAGTCTGCAGCCACACATAATGCAATGCTTGACTCGAATCAGCAGTAAAATAAGTCAATCACTCAAAACAAGCATCGCATCCACAAGTATGCACAGGACACCACACGAGTCCATTTATTAACGATGATCGTGCCAACGGCACCATGAGAGGATCTACGCGACTGGCGTGATTCCACCCTCATAAATAGTACGATCCCATACTCATCCGGACGAACCGGGCTACGCTCCTTTTCCCTCTCGGCAGCGGCTACTACAAGCGGTCTTCCAGTGCACCCGTTGCACGGTACGGCAAGTAGGCATCCCTATACGGGGCGTCGGTCCATCACAAGCTGCGACCGGCATCCGATCAGCCCTGTGCCCGTACTAACCGGCACGAGGCAGGACTGTCGTGCTTCTGGTAAGTCGTATGGTCCCACATGACTGGTACTGGTGTACTATTAGTACACTACGAACTTACCAGGAAAAACCCATCATCGTTCCGTCATATGACCACACAATGCACCCACCATAACAATCAATTTTAATTCTCTTTGATTAGGCTGGATGCTCACACAACGTGCTCAAAGTCTCGGCCCACGGCCATTTTCATGCTAAAGCATATTTATTTGATTTTGCACACGGTCATATGCATATGCAGACTATCAATTAGATACTGCAATCACGGAACGAATAACTCCCAAATACATGTCAATTCATTCAAAGAACGTTTCAGGCATCCAATTATAAATAGGGCGATAAATCCCCAAGTAGCGATTAATGCTCAATAGTAATTCCAGTCACACCATCAGCCCTTCAACGGGATAATCACACCGATGAAAATCATCGAACCAATTAAGAGCATTTAATTTCATTTAAACAATATAAAGCTCAATTCGAACAATAATCATTTATTTGCCCATTTAATTTATAATTTCCGATCAAACACTCGTCTTTAATCTATCGTTCTCTCGCCATAAATCAATCAATTTCAACTAATCACAATTAACCACAGATAATATAATTAATCACGCTAACTTAGTCGATTACGGTCATTTAACCTAAACCGGGGTTTCTAACTAAACCAACCGTAATCACTTTATGTTATTACCAAAATTGCTAACCCAACTAACCCTAGGCGCAATTAGCGCCCTAACCAAGGTTTAGGGTCAACTCACAATTTATTTAAGCTCGGGCCGACTCAAAATCAACAATGTGACGGCGGCGGCAAAGAGCGACGACAACGACGGCGGCGACGGTTCTCGGCGATAAAACACGGTTAAGCCTCGGTTCTAAGGTTTCTCGAGAGGCGTCACGACCCGGCACCAACTAGGGTACGTGACGGAGGTCCGGCGAGGTGGCGGCGGCGGCGGCGGAGCTCCGGCGACCTAGAACAGAATTTTGCAGCAGCATTAAAACAGAGGAACGGGGCTATTTGAGGCGGTCTTGGGCCCCACGGGCTGAGGCGAGGCCGGCCAATGCTCGGGGACTCACCTAGGGGTCGAAGGGGATCGGTTGGTGCCGGAGGAAGGCGGCGGAAGGCGGCCAAAGGCGACGGAACAGCAGCGCACAGCAGCAAACAGAACCGGCGAAGATAGAGAATTAGCGCGCAGAAAATAGGGGCGGCTGTTCGGGGTTGATTTCGGGCCCCACGTGCGGCGACCGGCGACCACGAGCTCAGGGGAACTCGTGAGGGGTTCTAGGAAGTCGTCGGCGGCGGTGGTGAGCGACGGAGGCGGCCGATTCGGACGAAAACAGAACCGAACCACGACTGACTCCAAAATAGAGTACCGGCGGTTCCGTGGAGATTTGCGGTGGTTCCGGTGGCCAACGACCGGCGATGTGGCTTCGGGAAGGTCGTGAGGAGACTGAGGGACTTTAGTGAGGTGGTGGGAGGCGGCGGTGTCGCTGGAAATGGTCGGAGGAGGGGCGAAGTTCTCGGGTCAAAACAGGGGCAGAATAGGGGAGTTCGGCACCGGGGCTTCTCGTGGCTGTTTTCGATCATCTGGCGGTGAACGGCGGCCGGCACAAGGTCGACGGTGCTGGCAGGAGGTGGCTGGAGGTTGTGGCCGATGATGGTGAGGTGGTGGCGCACAAGACGGGCGACGGGATGAGGAGCAAATATGGAGGAGGAGGAAGGCGTGAGGAGGGGGGCTCTGTTCGTCCATTGAAAAAGAGAGAGGGAGCAAGAGAACGTAGAAAGAGAGAGGAAGAGGGAGTTGGCAGAAAGAAGGGGACAATAAGAATAAGGGGAGCAAGAGAACGTGGGGGACAAACGGTAATGAGGAAGTGTGGCAAATGAGTAGAGAGAGAAAAGTGAATGGGGGACAAACGGCAAGTTTGGGGGTGTCACACTTCCTATTCAGAAGATGAGCTGGTCTCAGTTGCATTCCATGGGTACTGGGTAAAAAAAAAAGAGTTTTTAACATAATGAATCAGTTGATTGAGAAACTTCAAAGCTACTTTCGCGCTCTTACTCATTAGTGCCGAAACTACAATCTACAGGTCTGCTGCGAGTGATTTTCATGAAATGTTCTGAAGCCACAAATCAAGTTTCAACAATCGAATCTACACTATTCTACATATATATGTATATGTTGCTGACAGCACTTGTCTACTTCATGCATTGATGGGCTTCACACATTTTTTATCATTCCTTGTACTAAGTAGATGAGCACATATGATATGATCGTTAGAAGTATATCTCGAAATGCGCTGAAATGATTTCAGATAAAGATCTGGAATTGCTCTATCGTGATGCTTTTTAAGCTGTGAAATAGTGCAGCAGCTTACAGGAAAACATTGGGAAGGAATTCCTACACCTGAAGTAACATATCCTGTCATTGCAGATCACTGAATTACCGGATACCAGGGGACCAGAGCCGCTCATCAATGACGGGTGCAGCAATCATGAAGCTCTTGATTGGGTGCTCCACACTGAAAACATTGCTAGGATGATAATGGAGAAGGATTTGACTAGCTTACAAGCCTTTGGAGGTGTCCAAGGGATGGCTGAGGCTCTCGACAGTGATATGGTCGACGGACTTCCAGATCATGAGGAGGACCTCCATCTCCGATGTTCTGCTATCCTTAAACCCGAGTCGGAGGCTCATAACAGAAGGTTCATCCACTTCCTCGGGAAATCTTGCAATAGTTGCACCATTTTGCTCCTCCTGATTTTGGCCATTCTGTTGTCGGCCTTTGGGATCAAGGAGAACGGACTGAGAACGGGTTGGTATGAAGGTGCTCTTACACTGGGTGCTGTCATTCTGATCGTGATGGTCCATTCAGTTCGTGAATATCGGAATGAAAGTTCGCGTCAGCTGTCGAGATACCAACCTTGGCAAAATCGGAAACTGAAAGTTCATGTTTTAAGAGGGGGATACCGTCAAACTATTTGCATCTCCGATGTCCTCTTGGGAGACATTGTGATATTAGAGAAAGGAGACCAAGTTCCTGCTGATGATTTGCTCATACCCACTGAATCCTTGGAAGTGAATGATGAAGCTGATCCCATCATCGATGATCAGAATCCATTCTTGTTTTATGGTTCCAAAGTAAGTGATGGTACTGGAAAAATGCTGGTGACCTCAGTTGGTGCCGAGACAAAGTTGGGAAATATGTTGAGCAGAGCTCAACCATCAAAAAGGACACCAGTAGAGGAGCAACTCACCAAGCTGAGCACTTCGACAAAAATAATCGGTATTGTCATCTCAATAAGCATCATTGTTGTGTCGTTCTTGTGGTTCGAGCTCAAGAATGAACGTGCTAAGTCAGGCCTGCCGGACTTCTCAGGGAGGTCACATACTCTGAAGGGATTATATGAAGCTATAAAGAGAGTTGCCCTGAGACCACAAGGGATGTTAACTATGTTGACTTCTTCATTTACTTTGCTTCTAGTTGGAATAGCCGAAGGATTACCATTAGCAATCACTATTGCCATCACTTACTGGAACAAGAGGATGCTAGGTGACAAGACGTGCACAATCATGTTTGTTCAAGAACCATCCGTAACTGTCACCATACCATCAGTCACCATAATCTGCACCGACAAAACAGGGGGACTGGCATTGATACCACAAGGAGTTGAAAGGTGCTGTATTGGTGGAAAAGATATCAGTGAAGATTCCAAAATATTAACAGTGATAGAAAATTTTAGAGAGGCCGGAGTTAAAGTACTGTTAGTATCGAGAGAAGAGGTTTCGATAGAGGACATTGCTACAGCTTTTGGAGTAACACGGCCTGATGCAGATGCACGGTTCACCACGGGCGAAGGATTTCGGAGTATTTCTGATGAAGATAAGAAGGATATGGCAGCGAGAATTTCTGTGATGGGAAATTCCCTCCCCTCCGATCAGCTCCTTCTGCTGAGTTATTTGAAAGATCTAGGACACACAGTTGCAGTGGTCGGAAGCAGAACAAATGACGGTCCCATGCTAAAAGCTGCCGATGTGGGACTCACGTTTGAAACTTGCAGCACTGACATTGCAAGAAAATGCACTGACATTGTCATCAAGGAAGGCAATCTCACATCCATCTTGGCCATAATGAAGTGCGGAAGATGCTTATACAGTAACACCCGAAAATACATTCAATTTCAGCTAACCATGACCTTAGCCGCGGGGTTGGTACCCTTAATCACAAATGCCTCTTATGGAAGTTCGCCTATAACGACGATTCAGTTCCACTGGGCAATCTCAGTTTTGACCCCGCTAGGTGGTGTGGCTCTTTTGATGGACCAACCTGGTGACATACTCATGAAGAAATTTACGCCAGGAGCATATAAACAACTCATTACCAAGGCCATGTGGGTGAATATTATCATACAAACGGCTTGCCAGACGTCTCTTTTGGCGATCATACAGTGTGAAGGGCCGAGAATGCTCAGGCTAAGCAAGAAGGTAACTAAGACTCTGATGTTCAACAGCTTCTTCCTATTCCAGGTATTCAACCTATTCAATGCACGAGAGCCTGAAAAGAGAAACATCTTCAGAGGGGTCCATCGCAGTAAATGGTTTTGGGTGGGTTCGCTTACCGCTTTGTTGTCGCAGGTCGCATTTCTTGAGATAGCACATATCATTGCAGATGATACAAGGTTGACATACGCAGAATGGGGAATGTGTCTGCTTCTTGGTATAATCTCATGGTGCATTGACTTAACTGGAAAGTCCATACTCCTGATGAGCAAAAGCTGGGCGACTAAGCGACCAGGTGCAGTTGTCAGAGATAACCGAAACGTAAACTCAGCTCTCCCGGAACCTGCTTCCAATCTCGAGCTTCCACTCATGCAGGAAGTTGAAGGCCCATCATGTCCCAGTTAAAATTTTCTTCGCGGGAGGTGGAATAAACTTACATGGCATTGTAAGCTTGAACCTCCTTGCTGCTGCTTTTGGCTGCTTTGTTTGGCCTTCGTTTCCTTTTGCATAGCTACATGATTAGGTTACACAGGTACCTTGTTGTGTATGTGTAGCTGCTACCTTGCGTAGCTTTTTCTTTTTTCTCACCCGAGCTGCCCTTGCGCTTCCTGCGACACTTCGGTGGTGTGCGGCGAAGGTTTGGATGTAATTAGCGCTAGCTCTTTTTCATCTATATATATCTTACTATCCATGTACCTGCCCCCTCTTTCATTTGGTAGCATCGAACTATTTGACGTCTTGAATTTGATCTCCGCCCTACCATCATTTTTTCCCGACGAAACGGTCCGATTTCGCCAGATAGCTCCCATTAAGTTGTTTTTCCATGACTTCAATCAACTCTCGCGGCATTGCGAAAGTAGAAAACTTCTACCGCAGCAACGAGAGACTGGGATTTTCCGGCGAAGGCGATGAGATCTTGAGCACTTGGACGAGAAAGAACTTGAGGGCTAGTCCTTACAGTTTTAGGGTCCGACGGCTCGCATGTCCGTCTGAGAGAAACAACGAAATGAATTCCACAAGGGGCGACTTCATAGGAGAGATTACATTGCAGAGAAAATTAAGGAGGAGCATGCTGGGTTTCCTCTTTTCATTTGGGCATGTCCAGCTGCATATGAGAGCTTATACCACTTGGATTAAATTAGCTAAAAAGGTGAATTATAATGAAGAGAAACGTAGTTCATCTGAGTATCAACATCACTACGGTGTTATTCTGTTTTCTTCAAGGGTTAATACAAAGAAAAATCCGAAACTAGTACACCTGTGACAAACCTACCTTAAACTATTTTTTGGACCACAAAAAACTCCAAACTGGTACACCTGTAATAAATTTACCAGAAACTATAATTTTTTACCACAAAAACCTCAAATTGGGACACATGTGACAAATATACCGTACCCTTTGTTAGTTTTCGTTAAATTGGATTAATACCATGAAAAATTCCAAACTGATATATCCGTCACAAATAGAGTAAAAATCCCACACTAGTATACCGTCGATAGTTACATGTCATCCAACTAAATAATTTGATGATAAAATTTAACGAGAAACTAACGGATGATAAATTTATCACGTATCAGTTTGGGGTACATTTATCGCATGTGTATCGGTTTGGAATTTTCAGTGGTTAAAAAAATAGTTCGGGATAAATTTATCACATTGAGATTTTTCATGGTATTAACCTTTTTTTTATAATTAAGATGTGTTTGTTTTGTGAAAAATGAATGGTTTGAAAAATATTTTTTCTAAAAATGATCATCCGTATTGCTTAAAATAATCAGCCAATTTTTTTAAAAAAAATTTCGTTATCGTTGGCTTTTAACGTTCACGCGAATGATGAATTTTCTTTTTTTTCATGTTTTGGAAATCCCTTTCGGTATTATTGACATTTTTGGTACGCCAAGGGTCACTTCAGAAATCTTTGCCAGTGAAAAAGACAAAATCAGTTGGCAGTTTTGCCATTGGAGACTTAAGAGTTCCTCTCTTTTAGCAAATGAAAAGCAAAGGGAAAGAAGCAACGTGGAAGCTTCACGAAGACGACTAGAAGAAGAATGGCTTTGACTTTGCCTCATTTTACTCCTTTAGATTTCATGAGATGTGAGGGGATAAATCGGAAGGAAGGACGGTCTTCGAAACCGTGTCCGTTGTTTAATGTGATCCATGAAAAACTTTCTTGTTCAATTTAGTTCCGAACTTTTATAATTACACTAAATAAATAATCTTTCTGTATATTTGAATGCCATACATTGGGCATTCTGGCCGCGTAGATTGCCAAGTCAGCAATGTGGGGTCCTCCACAAAAAAAATGCCGTTTCTTCCCTTTTTATTTTCTTCTTCTTCTTCCTCCTTTCTACCGGCTGTCCCACCACCGTCTTCTCTCCGATGTGGTTCCGCTTCCATTACTTCCCATCACAAGCCACACCGCGCAACCACAGCGACGTTTGGTCCTAGATACGGCTAGACGGTGTCGCGACGAGGTTGAATTGAAGAATCAAACTGCTTTATAGAAAAAAAAATCGTCAAGATCGCCTTACAAAGAATCAGGAGAATTGTCCCAAAAAAGGTCCCTAAACCTATTGCGTTTTCGCCAATTCAGTCCCAAACCATTCGTTTTTTTATTTTCAATTGAGTCCTAATTTTTTTTTCACATTTTAAAGAATCAAAATTCCAACTTTCAAGCTTTGACAATTCATTCAGTGTCCCGAATTTCGCGATATTGATGAGGAATCAAGGAGCATGACCAAGATAACCAAAAGCTAGGCACATACTCGTGAGTCCAATGAACAACCTCGGGCAAATTCTCTCACTTCATTGGATTAAATTTGCTACCTCCTCGTGGACGTAAACCTCCATGATCGAATCACCTAAATTTGGCGTCCAATTTATTTTCGTGTTTAGTCTATTTTATTATTGTTCGGTATCTTGCTTTCGCAACAAAATAGTGACTCCGATGACATAAGAAGAAGTGCATTTTGGGGATTTGGAATAACATTTGAGACAGAATCCGTGGAGAAACGCGGTTTTTGGAAACAAAATTTGTCCGAGCGAGATTCATTCTTTCATTGGAACAACGGCAACCAACCATAGAAATTAAATCTCCGAACGCTACTGGTTCCCGATTCCCAATGTCTGACATGTCTTGCTTCGTGGAGGGCAAATATGATGCTTTTAGCTTGATCATGGGGGGGAGCCAATGGTCCTTTTCTGGACGACGAGCATGGGGGTCAATGGCGTGTGTAGTTGCTTGGAAAATGACCGCGAGAACACGCGTACGCGCTCGGTCGATTACAATATTACGAGGATGCAATAAGCTCATGACCTATCGTGAGAAGACCCTTCTGTCGGATCGGTGAAAAAAAAATTCTACGACAGCTTTAAATGAGGGCCATGCGATTTTCACTAAGAGTTGGGATGGAGAAAAGCCATTTTTACTTGGCTTTTTATATTCATTTGCCTTGTATGTTCATAACCTATGAACTCAGATGGGGTTACGTGCATGTGTTTCGACTAATCTCTATATGATAAAAGCTCATAATCACAGATACTCAAGCCGTTAGTGAAGTTGCACCGAACGTGCACTTTGACTCTTCCATAATGGATCGGCGGAGCTCAAAGAGTATCTTTGCCACTTTTATATGTTGAGGGGGAAGTTACGAGTAGATTATTACATACAGACAAAATATAAAAGCCATTCATACTTCATTCAGAAATCCAAGATATTGATATGAAAATGCCTCAGTGATAGGAAAGCAAGAAAGGTGGTTGAAAAGACAAAGTGCAAATCTCGACTTGGAAGTGATCAACTCATATTCTCATCTGCTACACAGAGAGAGAGAGAGAGGAACCTGGAAGTGTGGCTAGTTTTCTTTTTGCCAGATGACCAACGTGAAACTCCATTCAGAGATGTCACAGAAGAGCTCTGCCGATGACCCATGACCCTTCATCTCTATAAGAACAGAAGAGGCTCCGCTCGCAGCGAGATCCATTGCTGTACACTAGTCTTCACTCAAGAATCCTATCTGCTACTTCCGCCTTTTCTTCTTTGCTAGTGTCGTTGATCCACAGGTGAAGTTTTTCCTCCCATCATTGCCTAAAAGTTCAAGGGGGGAGAGAGAGAAACTATATGCTATGGTTTTTCATTGGTGATCCTTCATTAATTACCTGGAGGTTTGACTAGCTTTCATTTTGCCAACAGGGAAACTCCAATCAGAGATGTCGCAGAAGAGCTTCGCTGATGATGACTTGGACATCGAGTGTCAGCAAGCAAATCGCCTCGTCAGTACCGGCAAAAACCCGAGGAGACGGTGGCATTCGGTCTACTCAGTCCTAAAGGCTCTCCGGATGCTCGTTTCGACAGCAAATGACACTGGGATGGAGACACAAGTTGAAGTGAGTAGTCTCAAATCATCACTTTTCCATCACGAGACCAGGCAACCTTTTCACAAGGAGTCGCCAACAAAATACTATCTGAAATAATTCTACGGTCGCGGATGTTCACTATCTACCCGGAACGCGTAACCAGTTTTCTTTTTGTCAGTTGATCAACGTGAAACTCCATCCAGAGTCTTCACAGAAGAGCTTTGTCAATGATCTGGACAAGGAGTCTCAGCAAGTGATCCTCCTTGTTGATACCAGCAAAACCCCGAGGAGACGGTGGCATTTGGTCTACTTGGTCCTGAAGGTTCTCCGAATACTCATTTCGACAGCAAATGACACTGTGATGGAGACACAACTTGACGTGAGTAGTCTCAAATCATCATTTTTCCATCATAAGACCACACAACACTCTCATGAGAAGTCACCAACACAAAACTATCTGAAATAATTAATTCTATGGTCATGAATGTTCACTATTTACCTGGAACGCGTTACTAGTTTTCTTTTTTCCAGTTGATGAACGTGAAACTCCATTCAGAGATGTCACAGAAGAGCTTTGTTAATGACCTGGACATCGAGTCTCAGCAAGCGATCCTCCTCATCAATACCGGAAAAACCCCAAGGAGACGGTGGCAATTGGTCTACTTGGTCCTGAAGGCTCTCCGGATTCTCGTTTCGATCACAAATGACGCTGTGATGGAGACACAACTTGAAGTGAGCAGTCTCAAAATCATAGCTTCTTTTTCTATCGCAAGACCAAAGGACACTTTCATTCATAAGTGATCTTGCTTCTCTTTTGTGTTCCTTATAAGTTCGTCAGTCTCCAAATGATCTTTCCTGTGATGGCGACATAACCATTTGAAATAGGAATAGTTCTTCCTCCATGTCCTGTTGAGTAATACAAGTTCCGGTGTGAATAATCCATAGTTGTTCACAAGAATACTGTCTTCATCATCTAGAGCAAGGATGTGCCAAAAAACACCATGCATTGATGGGTAGGTTGAGTTGCACTACATAACTAAAAGAAACTAGTAGATTTGTCCCTTAGGCGTCTCAGTAGCAGTATTGTGGAAGCATTTTCTATTCAGAAGATCAACTAGTCTCAGTTGCATTCCATGGCTTCTGGGTCAAAAAAAAAAAAAAAAAGCATTGGAAAACATGTCTCTCAGTTAATGAGTCAGTTGATTGAGAACTTGAAAGCTACTTTCAGGGTCTTACTCATTAGTACGGACAATACAATGTCTAGGTCTGCCGTAACCGATTTATATCACATGTTTGAAGCCACAAATCAAGTTCCGACCATCGAATTTATGCTATGCAGAGTTTACCGCTCTTCAAAAAGGAGCATACTGGAAGCACTTCAGATTTGAAACTTCTACTAAAATTGAGATATAACAAGGTTTGCCAAAGTCCCAACAGAAAAACAATTGATAAGTGTAGTGGTCCTTCACGTGGTAGATTCCACCGATCAAACTCGTAGGTGAACTAGTTTTTAAAGCATTACAGCTATAGGATAACTAAGACAATCACACCTTGCTATTAAAGGTAAAATGCTTGAATTCTGAATAAGTGAAATAACCACAGGTGACTTAGTACTGTTATACAGGATCTAGGATACTTATTGGCAATCCACAATGCAACTGATTAAGAAGATCGAACATCTTTTCTTCTTCTTATTTTGCTACACCAGAACTAAGACGTGTCATTCGACGTATAAATATGTTGCTGATAGAACTTGTCTATTCATGAATTCATTAAAAATTGCTTATTATTCTTTGTACAAATCAGATTAGCGCATATTATTTGAGCGTTAGAAGTATAATTGAAATGCACTCAAGATATTTCAGATCAAAATCTAGAATTGCTATACAGTGGTACTGTTTAAGCTGTGAAATAATATAGCTTATGGGGAAACATTGGGAAGAAGTTTCTAAACCTGAAGCAATGTATTCATGTATTACAGAGCACAGAATTTTCGGGTACTGGATTACCAGAGCTAACACGTGAAGATATTGCTAAAATGATAATGGAAAAGGATTTGAATACTTTACGGGAATATGGAGGTGTCCAATGGATAGCACAGGTCCTCAACAGTGACACGGCGAACGGAATTCCGGTTCATGAGGAGGACCTCCATCACCAACGCATGGCAATCCTCAAACCCAAGTTGGAGGCTCATAACAGAAACTTCATCCACTTCCTCAGGAAATCTTGCAACAGTAGCACCATTTTCCTCCTCTTAATTTTGGACATTCTGTCATTTGCCATTAGGATCAAGGAGGAAGGACTAAGCACAGGTTGGTATGAAGGGGCTGTTATACTAAGTGCTGTCATTCTGATCGTCATAGCCCAATCCATTTGTGAATCTCGGAATGAAAGTTCACGTCAGCTATCAACGAACCAGCTTTGGCAAAATCAGGAACCGAAAGTTGAAGTTTTAAGAGGGGGATGCCCTCAAACTATTTCCATCTCCGATGTCCTCTTGGGAGACATTGTGCTATTAGAGAAGGGAGACCAAGTTCCTGCTGATGGTTTGCTCATACCCACTGAATCCTTGGAAGTGAATGACAAAGCTGATCCCATCATCAATGATCAGAATCCATTCTTGTTTTATGGTTCCAAAGTAACTGATGGTACTGGAAAAATGCTTGTGACCTCGGTTGGTGCCAAGACAAAGTTGGGAAATATGTTGAGCATAGCTCAATTATCAAAAAGGACACCAGTAGAGGAGCAACTCAGCAAGCTGAGCACTTCGACACAAAAAATCGGCATTGTCATCTCAATAATCATCATTGTTGTGTCGTTCTTGCGGTTCGAGCTCGAGAAAGAATATGACAACTCAGGCCTGCCAGACTTCTCGGGGAAGTCACATACTCTGAAGGAATTATATGAAGCTATAAAGAGAGTTGCCCTGAGACCACAAGGGCTGTTAACTATGTTGACTTCTTCATTTACTTTGCTACTAGTTGGAATAGCCGAAGGACTGCCATTAGCAATCACTGTTGCCATCACTTGCTGGAACAAGAGGATGCTAGGTGACAAGACGTGTGCAATAATGTTTGCTCAAGGACCATCCGTAACTGTCACCATGGCATCAGTCACCATAATCTGCACCGACAAAACGGGGGGACTGGCATTGATCCCACAAGAAGTTGAAAGGTGCTGTATTGGTGGAAAAGATATCAGTGAAGATTCCAAAATATCCATTCATGTTCTGGAAGCATTTTGGGATGGAATTGGCATATCATCTTTAATACCAGAGAACAGCCGAACCTCAATGGATAACTCAATCCTTTCCTGGGCAGCAGAGAAATGGGGATTGAAAACGGAAATCTGGAAGCAACGCAACAGTATCATTGAGTTCAAACAGCCAACCGAGAATGAGAACATAGTTGCAGCATTGATTGGAAAGGACAGAGGTAATGGGCCTATGTTCTTGCACTGCAAGGGACCTGCAACAACAATATTAGACAGGTGTTCACAATTTTATGACATTGAAGGCATAACAAGGTTCATGAATACAAGTAAACGGATGGATTTTGAAAGCATTATTGGGCAAATGCAGTCAAAAGATTTTGAATCGGTCGCATTTGCTTGTAAGCAAGTTGATGACTCCAGGTTTGATGAAGGCAATCTAGTGATGCTGGGACTGCTGGGACTGAAGAAGACTAGCAGGCAAGACACAAGAACAGTGATAGAAAATTTTAGAGAAGCTGGAATTAAAGTATTGTTAGTATCGAGTGGGGAGGTTTCAATGCTTCAGAACATTGCTACAGAGTTTGGAGTAATACGGCCTGACGCAGATGCACGGTTCATCACGGGCGAAGGATTTCGGAGTATTTCTGATGAAGATAGGATTGATATGGCAGCTAGAATTTCTGTGATGGGGAATTCCCTCCCCTCCGATCAGCTCCTTCTGCTGAGTTGTTTGAAAGACCAAGGGGACACAGTTGCAGTGGTCGGAAACAGAACAAATGACATTCCCATGCTGAAAGCTGCCGATGTGGGACTCACGTTGGAAACTTGGAGCACTGACATTGCAAGAAAGAGCACCGACATTGTCATCAAGGAAGGCAATCTCACATCCATCTTCGCCATAATAAAGTGCGGAAGATGCATACACAGTAACATCCGAAAATACATCCAATTTCAGCTAACTATGACCTTAGCTGCGGGGTTGGTGCCCTTAATCACAAATGCCTCTGACGGAAGTTCGCTTATAACGACGATTCAGTTCCACTGGGCGATCTCGGTTTTGACCCCTCTAGGTGGTTTGGCTCTTTTGATGGAGCCACCTGGTGATATGCTCATGAAGAAATTTACACCAGGAGCATATAAACAACTCATTACCAAGGCCTTGTGTGCGAATATTATCATACAAACAGCTTACCAGACGTCCCTTTTGGCGACCATACAGTCTAAAGGGCCTACAATGCTCAGGCTTAGCAAGAAGGTAACTGAGACGATGATATTCAACAGCTTCTTCCTATGCCAGGTATTCAACATATTTAATGCACGAGAGCCAGAAAAGAGAAACATCTTCAGAGGGGTCCACGGCAGTAAATGGTTTTGGGTGGGTACACTTACTGCTTTGTTGTTGCAGGTCGCATTTCTTGAGATGGCACATATCATTGCAGGTGATCGAAGATTGACATACGCAGAATGGGGAATGTGTCTGCTTCTTGGTATAATTTCATTGTGCATTGACTTAGCCGGAAAGTGCATACTCCTCATGATTAAGAAGTGGATGACAAAGCCACCAGGTTCAGTTGACAGATATAACCGAAACCTATCCTCAGCTGTCCCAGAACCCACTTGCAATCTCGAGCTTCCGCAAGTGATGGAAAAACAGGATAAGGTGGACTAGGAAGAGATGCATTAGAGAAGCGAGTCAGACAGAGTGACTCAGTTTAGTTTTGCAACTCATGCTGACTATTTGTCCAGAATTGCTCATTCAGATCACATCGTACATTATATTAATTGCCATGGCGAATGCCATCTATGTGTCGTAATCAATTCTTCTCGTTTCTTCCTCCTTTCATTTGGTAGCATACATATTTTCAGCATATTGCCTCTTATTAGCGCTTCTTTCAGGGTCGTAACAGGTAGTTTCTGGAAATTTCTTCCAAAATAAGGAAGAGATCATCAGAATGTACAGTTGCACGCGCAAATGAGCAAGTAAAATAGCTGCAAATTTAAGAATCAGAGATTAAATTAACATATCGAGGCCAAGGAAATAATAGCAGAAGATAATCACAAGTTTTTATTAGGAAGAGGCTACTGAGAAAGGAGTTTGGGGTGCGAATTGATGCTTACATTCAGGTGAAGTCACAAAAACAAGAGGAGCACCTGCAACTGAGCTTAGCTGAGAGTGAGACAGCATTTGGTTTGGAACACCCGTGCTATTTCAATTCTCCATCCCCTGCGTTCTTGGTGGCTACTTTAAAACACATCTTCGGCGTCAATGGCTCAACGCATTTTCTGCTGACAGCAATCATTAAGAATGCTGTTTTTCGCACGAAGCTCGAACAAATTCGCTGCTTGCCTCGCTCGTCACCTAATTGCCAGCAACATCATCAACGGAAAAATAGCGAATTAACCCCCAAAACCATCTACTAATTCAGTATAAGAGGCTCGACAAGGACCCTCAATAATTTTACCTAGTGAACTTCACCAGTTCATCTAATCAACAGTTACCAGTAATGGTGTGGACAGAACAAGACGATTAAACCATTTGATATTCAGTTCCCGTCGGTTCTGTACTCTCATTCCCCCTTCCTTCTCCTTCTCCTTCTCCTTCTTCTTCTTCTTCTTCTTCTTCTTCCTCCTCCTCTCCTTGATTCACTCAAACATTCTTCTTCATTTCCAAGAAGCCGTTACCTCTCAAACCCGCGTGCAATATCAGATAACAGATCTTGAACAAAACCCAGCAGAAGGAACAGTTTGGCAAACCATAGTCAAAGGAGCTTCAATGGAAGGCGACCGACGTCCTTTACTTCGAGCTTAGCTTCGATCGAACTCACTCACTAACTGAACATAACCGTTATACAGCAGAAATGTCGAGAAAATAGAAGTGCAGACATGAATTTGGAACTAGCACGTGCAAGCGAGCTCAGTTGAAGCACCGGTCGGTCTCATGACGCTGTTGAAGGTCAACGGCCCTCTCCCTTCCTGGTGAGTTTGACCATTACCGGACACACTTTTGTCCGAAAAATCCCGAATCCGACGGTCAGTATTCCATTGATCAACGGTCACAAACGTAATGGAAAGTCGTGCCATCACTTTTAACAGTTGTCGTCCGCTTTAATCGCCATGCAAAATCTTAAACAACGAATTCAAATGTATGTAGCTTTCGTTTCATGGGTCGGAGGCATGAACCTTTTCTCGGACTGAGTCCAAAAAGATCCACATGCAACAATTCGCGGTTCCTTTGGAAATGCGGATTAATTTCTCTTAGTGGTGACCATGATTTCAGGGTTTTTTTTTTCGAAAATAATCCAAAAAAATAAAATATTTACAAAAATAATATAATTTTTTTTACAAGTTTAGATTTCCCTCGACAGTTGATTTGTCGAGGGAGAGCTCCGGGCCCCCCCCTCATCAAATTTGCCGCGAAAGAAGAGGGGGGGGTGGCCTGCAGGAATCAGACCTCCAGGACCTGTAGGGGCACTAAAGACGCTTCAGCTTTGCTTTAAGCAAAATTGAAGCGGCTTTTCTTCCTCGCTCTCTCATACACTATTTCTCTCATAAGCAAAGGCGTTTCGTGCTCGCTCATTCTCCCGACTTAAGTGAGTTACTCTCTGAAACACTCTTTCTACTACAATCGCGCTTGCTCGCTTGCTCATTTTCCCTCCCTAAGATGGTCGCGTTCATTTTCGCTCGCCCCTCGCTCATGGTTCCTCCCTCAGACGCTCTCGTCTCGGTATTAAACTCTCTCATATGGTCGCGTGTGATTTTTTGTTAATATTTTCGTAATGTTTAAATTAATTTATAAATTTTTTATTTGACAGAATTTGAGATAAAAGCAAAGTAGGTCTTTCTCTTGATAGTTTGAACTCGTCATTCGTTGCTTGCTCTCCTTCAGTCGTTTGAGGTAAATTTCGTCATAGTTGTTTTTTTTTTGCAGTTTCGTTAGTTTAAATTTATTTATTTAGTTATTATTTATACCTGAATCATGTATATTACTTATAGATTGTTAACAATATGTTATAGTTTTTTTGTTAATGTGATAATAGTTCTAATGTTTAGGAATTTATGTATTCTACAAAAATATGTACTGTTTTAAGAACGAGAAAAATAATTACGTGTTACGATCCGGCGATTTTCATAATATTAAAAATAATATGAATTTTTGGGGAGTGATTTTGGCAAAAACAATCGCCGACGAATTTAAAAATAATATGTCCTGTGATTTTTGTTTTAAAACGATCGCCGATGAATTTTTGGAAAAATAGAAACATAGGTGGTTAGATGTCTCGGAAAGCGCGGGTCGGGTTTGAACCGGTCCAAAAAACAATTTTTAATAATTTTAAAATTAGAAAAAATGAGAAATCAGAAATAGAAATTTGATAAATAATGGTAAAAAAATCATAGAAAATTACAAAAAAAAAAGTATATAAAAATCAACTGGCTATGTACAATTTTGGGTATTTTGGCCCTTCATTTTCCAAAAATTGACAACTTTTCCTTTCTTACAAATCATCTCTAAAAAAAGTATTTTCGATATTATGGCCCCCAATTGTTCAAGAAAATGACAATTTTTTCCTTCTAGCAAATTGTCTCCCAAACAATCCCGAAAAAATGATTTTCCAAAAGAAAATGATGAAATTTTCCCTTCTGAAAAATTATTTTCCAAAGAATTAGAAAAAATTCTTAAAAAATCGCAAAAATCCCGAAAATTGTAATTTCGGGATGTGCTCTATATCTTTTGCAAAACGTACAACCTTTACGAAATAATTTGTAATTTATTTATTTAGCAGAATGTTTTGCGGTTGTTCGCTGGGGACTGGCATTGATCCCACAAGAAGTTGAAATGCTGTATTTGTGGAAAAGAAACCAGTGAAGATTCCAAAATATCCATTCGTGTTCTGGAAGCATTTTGGGATGGAATTGGCATATCATCTTTAATACCAGAGAACAGCCGAACCTCAGTGGATAACTCAATCCTTTCCTGGGCTGCAGAGAAATGGGGATTGAAGACGGAAATCTGGAAGCAACGTAACAGTATCATTGAGTTCAAACAGCCAACCGAGAATGAGAATATAGTTGCAGCATTGATTGGAAAGGACAGAGGTAACGGGCCTACGTTCTTGCACTGCAAGGGACCTGCAACAACAATATTAGACAGGTGTTCACAATTTTATGACATTGAAGGCACAACAAGGTTCATGAATACAAGTAAACGGATGGATTTTGAAGGCATTATTGAGCAAATGCAATCAAAAGATTTTGAATCGGTCGCATTTGCTTGTAAGCAAGTTGATGACTCCAGGTTTGATGCAGGTAATCTAGTGATGCTGGGACTGCTGGGGCTGAAGAAGACTAGCAGGCAAGATACAAGAACAGTGATAGAAAATTTTAGAGAAGCGGGAATTGAAGTACTGTTAGTATCAAGAGAGGAGGTTTCGACACTTCAGGACATTGCTACAGCGTTTGGAGTAATACGGCCTGATGCAGATGCACAGGTCATCACGGGCGAAGGATCTCGGAGTATTTCTGATGAAGATAGAATGGATATGGCAGCTAGAATTTCTGTGATGGGGAATTCCCTTCCCTCCGATCAGCTCCTTCTGCTGAGTTGTTTGAAAGATCAAGGACACAGTTGCAGTGGTCGGAAACAGAACAAATGACATTCCCATGCTAAAAGCTGCCGATGTGGGACTCACGTTTGAAACTAGGAGCGCTAACATTGCAAGAAAGAGCGCCGACATTGTCATCAAGGAAGGCAATCTCACATCTATCTTGGCCATAATTCAGTGCGGAAGATGCATATACAGTAACATCAGAAAATACATTCAATTTAAGCTAACCATGACCTTAGCCGCGTTGGTATCCTTAATCACAAATGCCTCCAATGGAAGTTCTCCTATAACGACGATTCAGTTCCACTGGGTGATCTCAGTTTTGACCCTTCTAGGTGGTTTGGCTCTTTTGATGGAGCCACCTGGTGATATGCTCATGAAGAAATTTACACCAGCAGCAGATGAACAACTCCTTACCAAGGCCATGTGGGTGAATATCATCATACAAACGCCTTACCAGACGTCTCTTTTGGCGACCATACAGTCTAAAGGGCCTACAATGCTTGGGCTTAGCAAGAAGGTAACCCAGACTCTGATACTCAACAGCTTCTTCCTATGCCAGGTATTCAACAAATTCAATGCCCGAGAGCCTCAAAAGAGAAACATCTTCAGAGGGGTTCATCGAAGTCAATTGTTTTGGGTGGGTACAGTTCTGCTTTGTTGTTGCAGGCCACATTCCTTGAGATGGCACATATCATTGCAGGTGATTCGAGATTGACATACTCAGAATGGGGGATGTGTGTGCTTGTTGGGATGATCTCAGGGTGCATTGACTTGGCCGGAAAATGCATACACCTCATGATTAAGAAGTGGATGACAAAGCCACGAGGTTCAGTAGTCAGAGATAACAGAAACCTAAACTCAGCTCTCCCAGGACCAAAGTGAGCGCCGTACACAAGTTTTGGCACTTTTGATGTACTTTAGCCTAACAATCTTGGTTATTTTCATGGAACATGCGAGCATCATAAAATGGCAAATATCGAGATGGTCTGACTTTAACATTTTTTTTTAAATCTTTCAAATATTGTAGGTTTCAAATATCTTTTAAGCTAACGACAACATGGCTATCCCATCATGTTAATTCTCCTAAAAAAAAATTTTTGTACGTCGATTGTATAGCTGATGTGGTGTAATAAAAACGGATTATTACTCACTGAGTGAGCCTTATATATATATTGAAGGGCAGTTGTGAAAAATAAGAGGTAAGCAAATGCCACTTTTGGCTTGCTATCTAGAAAGCTAAACTTTTTTTTTCTGTGCTTTGAATAACTAAAATAAGTAAATACTAAAAAATTCAGCAAAAAGATTAGAGAGAGAGATCATAACTTTTCCTTTTTCCCTTTTTATTATTTCCCGCTTGTCCAAAAAGAAAATAAGGGCACATCGCGAGGCGTGTGTTAGTTTTTGGCTTGAGATTGCTAGGTGGAGGGAGGTGTCGCCCACGCGCGTGGAGAAGCGATTGGGTTGGGCTTGGGCTTGGGCTTGGGCCCGGTCGCGCCCCATCATCCATCACGAGCAGCCGAGTGATCTCACGGCCCATACGTCACGGTCGCTACGTCATCATCGCCAGCGCCGGTCCGCTGGCAAGCGCGTCGCTTTATGATTATTCTTTAAATTTTTAATGCAAGAGGGGGGTTATCTCTAAATTTTCCCGAAACCTCACCTGGCGAAGGTTCACTACGTGATTTGACGATAACACCCCCCCCCCCCCCCCCCCCCCCCCCCCAAGTAAACTCCGTCGCCAAAGGACAAAACCAAGGGTTGTTGTGCGTTTAAGAAAATCCTGTCCGTTCCGTTCACACGAAGAATTATCCTAATTTTTTTTCTTGGGCCAATCGCGTATTATTTCTAACTTTATTTGTAACTTTCATTTGACGATCGGTTGCAAATTTTACAGTTCTCGGATTTAGAATATTTGGCGGTTTTTTTTTTGTTTACGTTTAAACGAAAAGGAGAGGAGTGTGCTTATTTATTTTCCCCCCGTCCATTCTCATGACATCATATGAATTTCAGAAAATGGTGAAAATTTCTTGCATGGATCTACCTACCGATCGATATTTGGATGATGTGAAAGTTTTGAGAATTTCGAACTTAAGAAATACCAGAGCGTGCGAGCGGCAAGATTCGAACAAAACAGAATTGAAGAGGGACAGCCGATTCATACGAGGGTACATAGCGCCTGAGAGCAAAGTTGTCGCGATGACCTCTTGGTAACCGAAAATGGCTCTCCTATTTCGAGTCTACCTTACGACAACTCGCCAAAATTGATGTGCTAAAATGGTTTATGTTCCTTTATTAGATACTTAAAACAAATCAATGATCTCCTATTTCGAGTCTACTTATATAGACATCCATTTAAACTATGCAAAGTTGTCAGGCGTTGCTCTTCCTAAAACCGCGTCCTATGTAGAAAGTACTCTGTCTTTTTTTTGTCCTATAAGTGGGCTGCTTTCGGATTCGTCCCTATAGTATATGCCTTTTTTTTTATTGGAGTGCCCCACGAAACGTCTAGCCATCCAGCTTATGCCAATTTAATCAATCTGATCAAGCAGACAAATCTTCTGTATTAGGTTAGGTAGGATTCGAGCACATATGTTCCTGATGCAATTAGTCCGCAATTTTTTGCTACAATAGATGAAGATATACATAGTTTAGGTATGTGAGCCGAGTCCTCGGATCCGACCATCCAATGATAGCAAAATACATAAACAAAAAGTTTGGGTCGACATGGTTCGTCGCTTGCTGCCTTGTTAATGCATTTTTCAAACATTGAACACTTTTATCCCTCTATAGATCTTAGGCTGCTGCGTATGGTAACGCTCCCAAAAAAGTGTTGTTCTCGAAACACTTTGGGAACAGAAGCGTGTATGGTAAAAAAATGTTTTCAAAGTGTTATAGGAACATTTTTTTTTTTTAGGAACAGAAACACTTTTGAAGCAAAAATAAGAAAAAAAAACTTGTTTCTGTGATTCCGGAACACTTTTTAGAAACACATTCGAAACATTTTTTAGAAATAATTGGGAACACTTTTTCACTTCATGAACACACACTCTTCTCTTTGCCGGGAAGAGAAAGTTTTTGCAGTTACCAAAAGCGTTTCTATTCTCAGAAATCGTTGCCGGGAACAGAAATAGAAAAAAAGTGTTTCTGTTCCAAAAGTTATTTCGGGAACAAAAACATTAATTACCAACCAATTCTTCATTCAAAACAACCTCAAATTCTTTAGAGGGATAGTGACAGGAATGGTTTCTGAACTTTGACTTAATGTGAGATGTAGTCGATACACTTTTAATTTGTTCAATGCAGTATCTAAACTTTATTCCAATGTTATTCTCTTTCAATGCTATCACTAAGCTTTTGGATTACATTCAATATGAAAATATCCAATGTTATCCATGGTCCCATGAAAGGAAAGCACCGAACATTTTTAATGGTTTAGAGATTAAATTGTACAATTATAGAAAGTTCAGCAATCGCGTTAAAAAAGTTAAAAGTCCATGAGCTGCATTGGACATTGAATCAAAGTTGATGGATCACATTTGTGTCATTATTATATATATTATTATTACTATAATGCAGCTGTACAGTTAATCAAATTCACTACCATGCATTGAATTCCCACGTTGAAGTTGTCGTCTCTCCTTGTCCTTAGGAGTCACACATCCCAAATTTACTGCAATCTGCAAATTAGGTTGGGCCGTGCCCCACCACCTTTCTTCTTGGATGCCGACTTCTTCGTTGTGGCAAAGATGCACCGGACGTATTAAAGTATTTAAACAATAAATTACACATCCATTTAACAAGTTAAATTTAATTTTAAGAATAGTTGACGGTGATCTCACGAAATTTCACACGGTATCAGAGTAAGAAATCTCGAGTTCAAATCGTATGTGCTCTTATTTACCTCTCCAATTGCATATTTTCACACCTTAGGCTAAGGCTAAAGTCTAGTCTTGGCGTGAGAAAGTGTGTTAGAATATTTAAATAACAAACCACACATAGTTTAAACTTTTAAGACTGATAATGCAAATGATTTTAGGTTTGAGTCATTTGTCGAGAAAAGTTTCAAAAAAGTCTTAAACTTATTGCATTAATACAAATTCAGTCATAAACCTTTCAATTGGATCGATTTAGTTATAAACCATTTTGCATTGGTACCAACTCAATTTATCTGGCAAATTTAGGTCAGAATCGCTGACGTGAATTTTTTATATAATTTTTAAATTAATTTGTTAAATTTTCCCTTATTTTTTCCCCTATTTTTTCTGTTCTTATTGTCGGTGGCCGGCCTCGCCTGGCTGAGGAGAGCGCCGACAAGGCCCCCCTCGCCCAAGCAAGGGCAGTCTCGTTGGGCTTTGCCTAGATGAGGGTTGGCCTCGTTGGACCTCGCCTGGGCGAGGGCGAGGCTCAGTGATCCTCGACGATTCTCGCCAAGGCAAGGGCGAGGCTCACCTCGCTTTGAGGTTGACTCTTACCCAGGCTTGACCCAGGGCAAGCCTTGTCGGCCTCGCTAGATCTGGCGAGGGGCCCCTCCCTAGTGCTCCCCCTCGGCTAGGCGAGGCTGACCCCCTCCTGTGGCCGGCGAGGGTGACCTCGGCCAAACGAGGTCACCCCTCGTCGACCATTGACATTAAGACTAGAGAAAAGGGGGAAGAAAAAAATTAAGGGAAAAATGAAATAATAATAATTTCAAATAATTATTTAAAATTTATTTAAAAAAATTATAAGTTAGCGCTGGCGGCACCACATAGGATGGTTGACGTCCATGTCAATGATTTTTGGCCTTACACTAAAAGATTGGGAAAAGTATAAAAAAAAATCCTAAACCTATTACATTAGTGTCGATTCAGCCCTAAACTTTTTTTGTGTCAATTCAGTCCTAAACCTTTTGCATTGATGCTAGTTCTCAGTTATAAACCTTTTTTGGTGCCAATTCAGGCCTAAACCTTTTGCATTAGTGTAAATTTAGTCCTAAAGCTTTTGTATTTATGCTAATTGAGTCAATTCGGTCAATTTTGGTTGAAAATCGCTGGCGTGGATGTTAATTTCCCTGCGTGGCATGGCTGGTGCTAGTATGGATATTTTAAATATTTTTTTTGTTTTTTAAATATTTTAAAATAATAAAGTAATATGAAAAAAAAATGTCCAAGTCACCGCTAGCTATGCCATGTAAGATAACCGACGTCTACGTCAGCGATTTTTCGATCAAAATTGGCCGAATTAACTCAATTGGCATAAATACAAAAGATTTAAGACTGAATTAGCACAAATAAAAAGTTTGGGGCTTAATTGGCACCGATGCAAAAGATTTATGACTAAATTGGCACCGATGCAAAAGATTTGAGATTGAATTGGCACCGATGCAAAATGTTTAGGGCTTAATTGGCACCAATGCAAAATGTTTATGACTAAATTGACATAAATGTAAAAGATTTAGGACTGAATTGATACTAATTCAATAGGTTTAGGACTTTTTTTACTCTTTGGTTAAATTATTCTACTTGAAAGGTTTAAGATTAAATTGGTACAAATGCACTAAGTTTAGGATTTTTTTTTTTTTTTTTGGGTTGCTTTTCCCGTCCTTTGTCTGAATGTTAACTTGGGCTTTATTTAGTACACAAGGTCATGGGGAAATATCTGGGTTTACTTGAACGATACACGTTTTCTTTTTCACTTAAAAAAATTGATAAAGATCTTAACAATGGACGTGGATTAGGTATGTCCGGGTTAACTCGAACGTTGAACAGTACACGTTATCTTTTCACTGAACAAAATTGATAAAGATCTCAACAATGGACGCGGATTTCTCGTGTAGCTGTACTCCCAATTAAAGTGTTTTGACAATGTTAACCATTGTGGATCCCATCTTTTTTTAAGCATTATTTTTGTTAAGTTGTGGTGTTGCGTTTTTCTTTCTCCTATCTTTTCTCGTGGATTTCAATTGTCTCTCTTCTTTTTACTTCTCTCCGTCCCTCTTAATTCGACCATGGTTCAAGCCTTGGTAGTTTTGTCACCAAGAAAAAAAAGAACACTTCCCTTTGTGGTTTGCATCCGCGTCGCACTCATTGATCTTTGAATCTTTAACCCGAGTATAATACATAATTGACCTAATGGCTATTGCATCGAACTTGTAAACTGTGATCAGAGCATGGAGATTTGAACAATTGACAGGCAGGTTGAGTTCGCAATCACCTCTTCAACCCTCTCAATCGCCTGCAATGGCGGCTCGACGACCAAGATTGGCACAGAAGGAGGAGAGACCGCGGGGACGAGGAGGGCCAAATCCTCTCCGATCTAGAGGATTATCATTCTTGAAGGTAGCATTTTTCATTTGCTTAAACGACTTAGCTAGTGAGAGTAGGGGCAAATTCCAGCCATGGATCCGGAGGCGGGTAGGTGATGGCAAATCGGCGATGCTGGTGACAATAAGGACCAAAAAGGCAAAGACAGAGACGCAAACATTGCTGATGAGCTTGATGAGGATTTGGGCGAGCGGTTCAGCTCCTGTATTTGAATCTTTAATGGGGTTTTTTCTTGTCTTGTCTATTATTGAGGTGAGATGAGTGTCCTAGAAAAGAGAGAACAGAGAAATGAATGATAACAAGGAAAGCGACATAAAAAAAAAAAAAAGAGAGACAAAAAAAATCAAATGAAAAATGTTAAAAAAAAGTGAGACCAACAACGGTTAATACTGTCAAAACAATAAGCTATGGAGTGTTTTAGCCGTAGTTGGATTGGAAAAAGTGCCACTCTATTTTTTTTTCGTTGTTATAAATAAAAAAACCTCATTTTTCGTGTTTTTCCGAATTTATGAAAGAATAGTCTTTTAGTTTGAGGACAACTATGCCTATACATATAGTATGCACTAAATAATACTGCTTCAATGCCTAAACTACTTGATATTTACTCTTCGAATTTCTCTTGATTTCTTATTAAACAGTAAAATGTCGGGACGGAATTCTATCGCCGGATACCGACTTTCGTCATAACTATTATATTTGCTTGCGATAATTTGAGTCTACACAAGTTTTTTCTCGATCAAAACGCGCTCGGAGTAAGCTAACGAGAATTTCATTTGCGAAATCATATTCGATTATATTAAGCTGATACTCGTCCTATACTATGTATATCGGTACATATCTCTGCATCTTATTATTTTTACCATCAGACAAAGGCTCGATGGAGACGTGGGACTCATCCATTTCAGGACCCCCAAAAAAAAAATGAGAAAAAGAAAATCTGAAGACATAAAGTTCCAGTCTTGCCTCTGCCGATAAACGAAAGATCCAAGAAATGGTTAGGGTTTTGGAATTATTATGACTGGTCAAAACAAAAGTGAAGTGACCCAATAACCTTTAGTCTCGACATCCATTGGAAGATTATGTTTAAAAAAAATAGTGAATAATTTCCGACAAAGGAGCATTTTTGTCGTCACTATGCTTATGCTCATCCGACGTCAGACTTTCTAGATGACTAGGGCAACGAGTTGTTGAATAAGGTTGTTGTTATCCTTGTGAGTTTTCCAATATTGTCTTGTCGAGAAGGCTATCAATTTTTGGCATTCGGAGTGGAACAAGTTCATAATACCGCCAAAGCAGGTGACCAAGCGAGAAAATGATCACTTATCTTTCACCAGATCACAAATTTGTTTCGCGTTATAAGCGCAATTTTGAACGGTTTGTATTGCGTTATCTAGATATGTCACATCCTGCCTGAGAGAAATTTCCTAATTGCTAGTATTTTGATGGGGTTGTGGTGATGGGCGCTTCTGTATTGACAGTGATACGGAATAGTCGCGATGACCCAAATCGCATGTCTACTAGGTAAGTGTAGGACCCTCATGGCAACGACTAGAGAGACGCTAGTGCTAGGGCATCGAGCTTGTGCTGGTGTCACCTCAACAGCCTCGAAGATCACAGGAGTGGCATGGCATCGGGCCTACTGAGCTAGAGTATAGCTCGGGTCCTCGGCCAAAAGTACACTTTCAGTGCTAAAAATTGTGTACGGAGATCACTTTAGTGTCAAAAGTTTCAAACGGATCACTTTAGTGTCAAGTCGGAGAAAAAAAAAATCACTTTGGTGTCTCCGGCGAAAAATTCCGGCGATCCATAATTCGCCGCCTAACTGTTGTCGCGCCACCATGGTCGGCAAAGGTCGGCGATGGCGAGACATGGCTAGCGGGGGTCGCCGAGCCCCGATCAGGGGTCGGCGACCCTCACCGGCAGCAGGAAAAGGCCTGGAGACCCCCACCCAGATTTGCGACCCACGCCTAGGTCTGGCAGAGGGCGGCCACCCGCGACCTACTCCTGTTGTTCTCGTCAAAAGTGGTGCAGTTAGTGGTTAGTTCGTCAAGAGATGTTGGGACCAAATGGGGGCCTGCCAGAGCTACAACAAGCTCTCGATCCCACAAGCTTGTGCTGCCCTTCGGAGCTCAACATGGGTCATTCCATACAATGGTCGATGATCGTCATCAGAGAAGGGGACGACAGCCCCGATGGTAAAGATGAAGCCTTGAGCGTGGTCCCTCCAACCAATTGAGAAAATCTACGCGTCCCCTCCGTACTTTGCGGTGAACAACATGTGCGATTTTGCCCCCATCCTTCGATTAGTTCCCCTCCCAGTCGCAGTTATTCACTTCATCGTCATCGTCTTCATCCTTTTCTCCATCATGTTCGTCTTCATTTTTATTGTCTGATGTTGATGAGGAGCTTCGAGAGGCCGTTAGATTCAATGGTCCAGGTCGAAGAATCGGGTCGAGCTACCGGGCTTGCTGCGATTGGGATTTAGAGTGTTGGCTGAGGTGGCCACTTGAGGCCGGCCCCTTGCCGGGGCTCGCGACCTCCCTTGGACATGCTCCACCCTTGTCGACCATGGCGGACGACAGTTGGGCGGCGGCGGCAAGGGTTACAACAAATCCTTGTAGATAAGGTGAAGGCCCATCATGTCCCAGTTAAAATTTTCTTCGCGGGAGATGGAATAAACTTACGTAACATTATAGATAAGGTGGATTAGGAGGACGCATGATAGAGAAGAGAGTCAGTTCATTAGCTTAGATTTGCAACTTTCACTGACTCAAATCGCCATGTACGTAATATTAGACATGATAGAATGCAATCTTTGTCTCCTAATCAATTCTTTTGCCTTCCAATCTTATCTTTTTCTATTTCTTCTCACGTTAATACATGTGCCTGCCCCTCTTTCATTTTGTTGCCTTTATATTTTCTACAGATTGCCTCTCATTAGCCCCTCTTTCAGGCCCGACCGAAGGGCATTTGCGTCTTTTACCTCTTTGCATTTTTTTTCCTTTTTTTTAAAATTTTTCCCTTTCTCTTTTCCTTTTATTTTTCCCTTTTCTTCTGCTTTTTCCCCCTCCCCGCTCCGGACATCGCCCGACGCCTGGCCTGGCGTACCTCGCCAGATCCGGCGACGGCAACCCTCGCCGGCGTCGCTCGAGGGTAGCCCTCGCCTAGGCGAGAGGTAGGCGAAGGGGATGTACCTTGGTGAATCGGAGGGTCAGAGCAGTTTGGTTAACCGCGATCGGTCGATGATGGTGATGGGAGCGAAGACGAGGAGGGGTATTGGTTGACGCCTTGGGAGGCCGCACGGTAGAGTCCAAGATTCCGCTACATAAGCAAATCTGGTCGCTTTGTCGTCGTCGTCGTCGTCGTCGTTCTTGTTGCTAATTAAAACCAAAAATGGGTTTTGCATTTTCTGGAGACTTCTCTTCTGCGTTGGAGTTGAACTCTATGACCTAAACAACATCGTCCACGGGATCGATGAATTCACGTCCACCCATAGAGTCCCTACGCCGCCCAACACAGCCGCGAAACACCGAGGTACGCCACTTCGCCTACGTCTCACCCAGGCGAGGGCTACCCTCGGCCGACGCCGGCGAAGAACGCCAGGCCAGGCCTCCGGCGAGGATCGCCAGACGCGGGGTCGACGCGCGGGCTGCCTTGCCCGAGCGAGCCGAGGGCTGAGTCTGGCGATGGTAGGAGGGACAGGGGAAAAAAGAAAGAAAGAAGGAAAACAAAGGAAAAAAGGAAAAGTAAAAAGGCAAATTTATGAAAAATTAAAAGACAAAAATGCCCTTCGATCAGACTCTTCTTTAAGATGATTTAAGCACTTCAAGCCCTTATTTAAAACAAAGTCCATTTTAAATCTTTATTTGAGAAAATAAAGACACTTTAAATCTTTATTTAAAATTTTTTCATAAAATTATTATTTTGTCAAAAGTCGATATATATGACATGAAAATCCTATTGGATTTTTTTTTTTTTGTGGATATACTCCAATGTGGTGTAGGTCCATACTGGTCTTGCTTCCTTGCTAACTTGGATGTTCATTGAAGTTTGGCTTCTCGTTAGAGAACAAGAAGAGGATTTGGGTCAAAAAGAGAAGGAAAAGAACAAAGAAAATGAAAGATTCACTTTCTTTTCCTATGCTGGAGTTAAAGTGCAAGAAATGAAGTCCATGTTGGACTTTGGGTTGACAGACTCGCACTAATATTCTGATCCAAATCGAAGTTGGCCTGCTCGTCCTTTTGTGCGACCGACATGTATATTCTTGTCGGTCTTTGCCGTTGGGTGAATTCTCGAAGCACCCGGCTTCTGGCGCTTGGGAGAGGACTTGGAGCAGTTTCAATCCATATTCATTCGTGAGAGATTATTTCACGAGGAATCACAAGTCAAACACTATATGCATGCGTTATTACTTATTAGATATAATTGGAGTTGAGAAACATTGAGAGTTTTTTAGTGGCTCGAGTGTGATTTGTAATCTCCGTCGGGCCTCGTGTTCTACAGTGAGATTCGTTGTTGCTCTTCCCGTGGACGCAGGTCTCTACGATCGTATCGCGCACATCGCTTGTTTCTTCGCGACAAACAGCCCTCTCTGTTTCTGGCGAGTTCGACCATTACCGGAAACACTTTTGTCCAAAAAACCAAACCTTATTACGTTTGTAAGTTTAATAAAATCCAGAATCCGACGGTCAGTATTCCATTGATCAACGGACACATGCGTATTGCAGAGTTTTACCATCACTTCAACAGTTGTTTGGTTCAACATTTGGCCAAGGGACTTTGAAAAAATGCAAATACCTTTGGACACACACCTCGATGATCGGAGAGCTCGCTCCGAAAT
Organism: Rhodomyrtus psidioides; assembly: GCA_021437785.1. NCBI lineage: Eukaryota > Viridiplantae > Streptophyta > Magnoliopsida > Myrtales > Myrtaceae > Rhodomyrtus > Rhodomyrtus psidioides. Next base: position 2,070,744 of record JAILYB010000103.1, on the reverse strand, counting down.
CTCTCCAGGAACCCACTCAAAGGGCTCTAGAAATGCACCTGCGACGCGAGAATCAGAACACGATATGGGTCAATCAAGAAGCTGAAAAATCAAAGCGAAATACTCAAAGGAGATCGACTAATCACTCGTCTCTGGGGCACCAAGCATTAGCTGAGATTCTACTCTGTTTATCTTCTGCTTCAGAGTTTCTGAGTTGCTCACCTTCCCTCACTTCACTAGTCTGAAAGAGGCGATACCAAAAATCAGATACGCCTCGACTACAATCCACAATGAATTATGAGAAGTTCTTGCGGTCTCCATTTGTGCATTTTCATTTTTCATTTACATTGATATGTTATAAATACCAAACAATGGACATGATAATAAAAGAAAATATCCTTTTTTGTTGTTGTGATTCATCAAACAATGGAGACGATATAGCAAAATCCTATTATAGCTACTAATTCATACGATCAAACGCAACCTTCGAGTGTTTGCAAATTTTTTTGGGACTCTTTTTGCCAAATGCTGGCCTTGGCAAAGCTCAAAGCCCAAGGTATTTTCAGCATATTTGGAATGACGTTTCCTAAGGTCAGTAATTTTTTTTCCCAAAACTACCCTCACCAATTTTTTTTTTCTTTTTTCGATTTTGCCCTCATAAGAGTTGTTCATCTTCTCCACATAGATCACCGGTGAGGCCATGTCGAGAGTTGCATGAGGCCGGCTGTTACACGACCTCATCTTGGGAGGGTTGGGGTCACACGACCTTCACGAGGGCCTGCTTAGGGTTGCCTCAGGCAGTGTATCCTTAGAAGATGGCCTCGGGCGACCTGAGCCCTTCGTCGAAGCTGGCGAAGGGTTTGATTTTTTCCTTTAAAACAAAAAAGAAAAAGAAAAAGTCCTTTGCAAATAGAATTTTTCCCAAAACTATTTAATCCGAAGTTACTTTTCCAATGGACTTTTAAGCTATAATTTCAGAAATGCAATTTGCACTTAAGAAAAAACTCCTCTAAAATCCTTTGTTTTTCCTCAAAGGCTTTCCCCAACGACGAACCAAACGCAGCAATAGTCCTTCCAACCAATTTTGTGTCCACAATCGGATTCCTTACACAAGTGAGATCGTATCACTGCGATTATTCTTCACCATCACATTCATCTTTTTTCAACCAGGCACAACTGATGATTAGCCTTTTAGAACAAAATAATAATTACCCTTTTTTTTAAAAAAAAATTATCAACTTTTTTTTATGTGTTCAATAATAATACAAATTTATAGCAATCATCAAATCCCAAGGAGCGCAAAAAGAGAGGCGGGGGGGTTTTAAAAATGCAACCTTGAAATGGCGCGAAAGGAACTCTCACTTCGGGACTCTGTCGTTGAGAAAAGGCCAAAAGCTTGGACTAATCCTCAAGTTAGTTTCACGCTTTTTCAGACATCATCCACCTGTTAAGTGTTAACCTATTTCTTCAATTGACTCCATCAAGTACTATGTACTTTTGGAGTTATACGTACAGAACGAAGTTTCTAGACATTTTCTTCATCTTCACCTTCGCGGTTGGACGCGGTTTTCACTCGCTATAAGAATGGCTCTCAAAGCGAGCTCCATTCCCATAAACAGCTCTGTTTCTTTTTCTGCTAGGGCTCTTCAAGCATCCCGTTCTCTTGGCTTCCCATTGCAGGTAAAAGCTTCTCCCTATCTTAGCTAGAAGTTCACTGGAGAGAGAGAGAGAGAGAGAGAGAGAGAGGCTATGTGCTATGTTACCTGGTAACGTGGGACTATTTCTCTTTTTGGCAGTTGAACAACGTGAAGCTCCATCCAAAGATGTCGCAGAATAGCTCGGCGGATGCCCGGGATATCGAGTCTCAGCAGGAGAGCCTCCTCGTGGATACCGGCGGAGCCCCGAGGAGGCGGTGGCTACGGATCTTCTTCCTGGTCCTCCAGGCAAATCCAATTCTCATTTCGACGGCAAATGACACTGAGATTAAGGCATGTGCGGTCGAAGAAGATCGAGATGTCGAGTCGCAGCAACCGGTTCCCCTGAGGCAGTGGCATTTGGTCTACTTGGCCGTCAAGGTTCTCCGGGTCTTTTCGACACCAGATAAAACCACACAGCTTGAGGTGAGTAGTCTCAGACTCTCAGATCATTGCCTTTTCCTATCTCTGTCTTGCTTAGAAGTTCTCCAATCTCCGACCGATCTTTCATGTGATGGCGACATTCCCATTTCAAACCCAGACTGGTTCTTCCTCCACATCCTATCGAGTCATAAAACTTCCAGCATAATCAACCCACACCCCGTTCACATGATCACCGTCTTCACCATCTAGAGCAATTGTGCCGATGAACACTACACATCGATGGGTAGGTAGCTAGATGAGATTGGTAGAATTGTCCCTTAGGCTTCTCAGCAGCTGAGCAGCAACATTGCGGAAGCACTTCCTATTCAGAAGATGAGCTGGTCTCAGTTGCATTCCATGGGTACCGGGTCACAAAAAAAAAAAGATGAGGCTTTCACATAACGAATCAGTTGATTGAGAAACTTGAAAGCCACTTTCGCGCTCTTACTCATTAGTGCCGAAACAATGATGTCTAGGTCTGCTGTAACTGATTTCCATTAAGTGTTCTGAAGCCACAAATCAAGTTTCATCCGTGGAATCTGCACTTGTCAATATATATGTATATATAAGCACTTGTCTACTTCATGCATTGATGGTCTTCACACATCGTCTATTATTCTCTGCACATATGATATCGATCATTAGAAGTATAGCTCGAAATGCGCTGAAATGATTTCAGATGAAGTACTGGAATTGTTCTGTTGTGATGCTTTTTAAGCTGTGAAATAGTGCCGCAGCTTACAGGAAAACAATGGGAAGAAATTCCTACACATAAAGTAACATATCCTGTTATTGCAGATCGCAGAATTACCGGATACCAGGGAACCAGAGACACATGAGTTGCTCATCAATAACGGGTGCAACAATCATGAAGCTACTGATGTGGTGCTCCAAACTGAAAACATTGCCAGGATAACAATGGAGAAGGATTTGACTAGCTTACAAGCCTTTGGAGGTGTCCAAGGGATGGCTGAGGCTCTCAACAGTGATATGGTCAACGGAATTCCAGGTCATGAGGAGGACCTCCATCGCCGACGCTCTGCAATCCTTAAACCCGAGTCAGAAGCTCATAACAGAAGGTTCATCCATTTCCTCAGGAAATCTTGCAATCGTTGCAGCATTTTGCTCCTCCTGATTTTGGCCATTCTGTCGTCGGCCTTGGGGATCAAGGAGCAAGGACTGAGAACGGGTTGGTATGAAGGGGCTCTTACACTAGGTGCTGTCATTCTGATCGTGATTGTCCATTCAGTTCGTGAGTATTGGAATGAAAGTTCGCGTCTGCTATCGAGATACCAGCCTTGGCAAAATTGGAAATTGAAAGTTCATGTTTTAAGAGGGGGATGCCCTCAAACTATTTGCATCTCCGATGTCGTCTTGGGCGACATTGTGCTATTAGAGAACGGAGACCAAGTTCCTGCAGATGGTTTGCTCATACCCACTGGATCCTTGGAAGTGAATGACAACGCTGATCCCATCATCAATGATCAGAATCCATTCTTGTTTTATGGTTCCAAAGTAATTGATGGTACTGGCAAAATGCTGGTGACCTCAGTTGGTGCAGAGACAAAGTTGGGAAATATGTTGAGGAGAGCTCAAACATCAAAAAGGACACCAGTAGAGAAGCAACTCAACAAGCTGAGCACAAGGAATGATATAATCGGTGTTATCATCTCGATAATCATCATTGTGGTGTTGTTTTTGCGGTTCAATCACAAGAAGGAACATAAAAAATCGGGCCTGCCGGACTTCTCAGGGAAGTCACCTTCTCTGAAGTCATTGATTGAAGCTATAGAAAGAGTTGCTCTGAGACCAAGCGGCATGTTAAATATGCTGACTTCATTAACTTTGCTACTAGTTGGGATAGCTGAAGGACTATATTTAGCAATCACCATTGCCGTCACTTTCTGGAACAAGAGGATGCTAAGTGGCAAGACCTTTGCTCAGGAGCCTTCCATTACGGTCACCATGGCAACAGTCACAGTTATCTGCACTGACAAAACAGGGGGACTACCATTGACGCCACAAGAAGTGGAAAAGTGCTGGATAGGTAAAGAAGTTATCAGTGAAGATTCCAAGGTACCGAGTCATGTTCGGGAAGCATTTTGTGATGGAATTGGCATATCGTCTTTGCTAGCAGGGAACAGCCAAACGTTAAGGGATAAGTCAATCCTTTCTTGGGCTGCAGAGAAATGGGGATTGAAAACGGAAACATGGAAGCAACTTCACAGTATCGATGAGTTCGAGCAGCCAACCCACAACGAGAACATAGTTGCAGCATTGGTTGGAAAGAATGGAGGTAACGGGCCTAGGTTCTTGCACTGCAAGGGACCTGCAACACTAATGTTAGACATGTGTTCAAAATTTTATGATATTGAAGGGAAACTAAGGTCCATGGATATACGTGAAAAGAAGATTTTTGGAGACATTATTGAGCAAATGCTGTCAAACGGTTTTGAATCCATTGCATTTGCTTATAAGCAAGTTGATGGCTCCGGGTTTGACGAACGCGATCTGACCATGCTGGGACTACTGGGGCTGAATAGGACTAGCGGGGAAGATATAAGAAAGGCGATAAAAGAATGGAGAGAAGCCGGAATCAAAGTACTATTGGTATCTAGTGAGAATGTTTCGATGCTTCAGAGCATTGCTACAGAGTTTGAAGTGATACCGCCGGATTCAGATGCACTGGACATCACAGGTGAAAGTTTTCGGAATAGATCCAAGGAAGAGAGGAAGGCCTTGGCAACTAGAATTTCCGTGATGGGGAACTCCCACCCATCCGATTGGCTTCTTCTGGTGAATTGCTTGAAAGATCAAGGACACACAGTTGCAGTGGTGGGAAACAGAACAAACGACATTCCCATGCTAGAAACTGCTGATGTGGGACTCACGCTTGCTGCTTGGAGCACTGAGATTGCAAGAAAGAGCACCGACATCATCATCACAGAAGATAGTTTCGCATCCATCTGGGCCATAATGAAGTGTGGAAGATGCATATACAGTAATATGCGAAAGTTCATTCAATTTCAGCTGACTATGACCTTAGCCGGGTTGTTGATACCATTAATCACAGATGCCTCTCATGGAAGTTCCCCTATAACTACGGTTCAGTTGAACTGGGCAATCTCAGTTTTGACTCTTCTAGGTGGTCTGGCTCTTTTGATGGAGCCACCTGGTGAAATGCTCATGAAGAAATTCACACCAGGAGCAGATAAACAACTCATTACCATGGCCATGTGGGTGAAGATTTTCATTCAAGCAGCTTACCAGGCATCTCTTTTGGCAACCATACAGTCTAAAGGGCCAACGATGCTCGGGCTTAACAAGAAGGCGATTGGGACCGTGATATTTAACAGCTTTTTTCTATGCCAGGTATTCAACATGTTTAATGCCCGAGAGCCTGAGAAGAAGAACATCTTCGAAGGGGTCCATCGCGGTAAATGGTTCTGGGTGGGAGTAGTCGCCGCTTCGTTGTTGCAGGTCGAATATCTCGAGACAGCACATGCCATTGCAGGTGATTCGAGATTGACACGTGCAGAATGGGGAATGTGTCTGCTTGTTGGGATAATCTCATGGTGCATTGACTTAGCCGGAAAGTGCGTACTCCCCATGATTCAGAAGTGGATGACAAAGCCACCAGGTTCAGTTGTCAGAGAACCGAAACCTAACCTCAGCTGTCCAAGAATCCGCTTGCAATCTCGAGCTTCCGCAGGTGATGGAAAAACCGGATAAGGTGGATTAGGAAGAAATGCATGATAGAAGCGAGTCATGTTGAATTAGTTAGTAGAGTTGTCCTAGTTTATAGGAATTTGTTGCAGCACGTTGCTGCACACACGTTCGGCATAGTGGGTCAAAAGTAGTTGCTATTTCTCTAGGATTTTCAGTAGGTGTATGGTCTATTTAAAAGGCTAAGTTGTTCAATAAAGTATGAATGCAGTAAGCATTCGTCACCGATGTAGTTGCTCAATAAAGTATGAATGCTGTAAGCATTCTTCCCCGATGTATACTCTCTTTTCTTGGCTTTTAGAGCTTGCAAAGCACCGCTAGCTTCCACAAGTTTTCTGTAACAAGTCAGACAGAATGACTCAGTTCATTAACCTTAGTTTTGCAACTTACACTGACTAGCTGTCCAGAATTGCTCATTCAGATCACACTGTACATTATATTTAGGCTCCACAACGAACGCCATCTATGTCTCCTAATCATGTCTTTTTCCTTCCAATTCTTCTGGTTTCTTCCTCTTTTCTCGATTAATCCATGTAACCGCCCCTCTTTCATTTGATACCGTTTACTTCTTCTGTAAACTCGTAACAGTTGGTTTCTGGAAATGTCGTACAAAGTATCCGAAAGCCTACCCAAAAGCTCATCAGAATGGAAAGTGGCATATGCATATGAGCAGGTAAAATAGCTGCATTCTTAAGAACTGGAGATTAGCTCGACATATAGAGATGATCGTAAGTTATAATTCAGCAATCTTCCATCACAAACTATTGGGAAGAGACTAACCGAGACATGAGTTTGGTGCGCGAATTGATGCTTGCAAATAGGTGAAGTGATTAAGATAAGAGGGGCACCTGCATCTGATCTTAGCTGAGAGTGAGACAGCAATTGGGTCGGAACACCCTTGCTATTTCGGTTCTCTGTCCTGTGAGTTCTTGACCGGCTCCTCGACATACATCTTTGGTTCCAATGGCTTAAAGCCTCATAACCGAAACAATCAGTAAGGAATGCTGTCTTACACGGGGCTCAAACAGATTCGCGGCTTGCCTCGCCACCTAATTTGCCAAGAACATGGTCAAGGGTAATAGCGAATTAACCTGAAAAAAGCATCTATAATTCAGCATATGATCCTCGACATGGACCCTCAAAACCTTTTAGTTAATGAACAAGACTAATTTATCCAATCAACAGTAAAGCAAAAAACCGTTTGGACAGCACAAGACCAACCATTAACCATTGACTTTCAGTTCCCGTCGGTTCTGTCCTCACATTCCTCTTCCTACTCCTTCTTCTTCCTAACTTTGATTCGCGCAACCATTCTTCTTGATCTCAAGTGAGCATTGACTTTGAAACGCTGCGTGCAAAACCAAATGCAGATCTTGAACAAAACCCGGTAGAAGGAACGGTTTGGCAAAACCCGCAGCGAGCGAACTTCGACTTAAGGCGATCGGAGTCCTTTGTTCCAAGCTTATCTTCAACCGGACCCAATCTCTAGCTGAGCTTATCATTGTACAGCAGAAATCTCGAGAAAACAGAAGTGCAGACATGGATTGGATACTAGCACCCGCAAGCGAGCTCAGTCGAAGAACCAGTCCATCCATGAAGGTGGTCAGAGTCAATGGTCTCTACATTTGTGGTGGAGTTCGACCATTATCCGACACACACCTGTCGTTTCGGTGATAGGATGACGAGCGACCTCGCTGTGTAAAACACGGAAAAACCGACCCTCCATCTCATCTCTCAGCTTAATAATCCCCAATCCGACGGCCAGGATTTCATTAATTTTTTATCAAACGGCCACGAGGAGTGCAATGTTGGGTAATGAAGGGGCAATCACGTTAGCAGTTATTGTCCACGTTAATCCCCGTGCAGAACCTTAAACAACGATTTCAAATGTAGCTTTTCGTGGGTCCGATGTGAAAATTTGTGCCTTTTCTTTCTGGAACGCTTAGAAATTGAGTCCAAAAAATTATCCGGACGCAATAATTAGTGATTTTTCTGGACATGTGGCTGAATTTCTTTTTGTTCGCATAATGGATATGTCTAGTAGAGGTGATCGGGTCTCGAAATGGGCCAGTCCACCCTAGAAGTTTAGAACCGAGAATAGGGCTGGTATGTTCCAGTTCGCTTCCTAAGTTGGTTCAATTTTTAGATTGGACAAATCGGATTTAGGGTGGCAATTTTCTTTTCTTTACTTAAAAAAAAATCGGTTCAATCAATCCGAATGGTTTGGTTCCATACCTAAAACCGGAAATCACCCAAAATCGATTGGTTATGTCTAATTTTTAGATCGATTCGGTTCCTGCGCGCATCCCTAATTCTAGCTTGCCACTCATCTATGGAGAAAGGAAAAATCTGATAGACCATGTTGGAGATATGATTAGCCATGACCGTATTTGTGATTTGATATGCCGCATCTTCATGAATTTCCGTGATTATGATTTGAGGCAATGATGTTCAGTTAGTCTAGATTTGTTATGGAGAGGTTAGTCACTTATGTGCTTTTGTGTAATGAGAAGGTGTAATTTTTTGTGAGACTATTGTTAACTATTTTAAATGGTGAAGCTAAATGCATAGGCTGGACTTCGATGTAAGTCGTCTAAGAGACTAATCGTGAGCGTGGAAACTTAAAATTAGGACCTTCTGCTCTAGTCCCATCTAAATTTATTTGAAATCACTGTGAATTATTCGAAAAAGTATATGTTGTTAGATGAAGGCGTGGTTCTAAGTTTGTTTTCTTTTGCTCTATCATATTTTGTAGCTCCTGAAGGCAGAGCCTGCACCTACTTGCCAATATGTTAAGAAGCTTAATTAAAATTGGCAAAACTTGTTGGACTCATGACCCAAAAGAAGGGAAAATCAAATAAGGGCAGTTGCCCTTATTTTGGATAAACAACTTTGCTAGTATAATAATTTTTTGGGTAAATGTGAGAAAAACAGTATGTTGCGAGCCAAAAATTCTTAAAAGTATGGATCTCACAATAATTTTAATTTTTTTTTTTTGCAGCCCAAAACTATTAGCATAATAGTCACCACTATTATATAATCAATTCCCTTAGATAAGAACCTAAAGGGCGCCGTTAGCATAAGAGTATGACAGTAACACAGTGGAATATTAGACGTTAGGGATGAGCAAATCGGACCGCCCGAACGGGGAGCACCTGGACCGGACTGGGATCGGTGGTCCGGTTCTCGGTTCTAGGTTTCGCTAGGATAGGACCGCTCGGACCAGACCGATCAATTTTTTTTTTTATCACTTGATCTTGCCTTTTAATCCCCAAACGAAATCCCCATCTCGATCTTTGCCTCAACTAGTTCCTGGGCCGTTTTTCTGAAAAATTGGAGCTTCTGAAATATTGGAGTTTCGGCAGGAGTGAGTGTGCTTGCGCTTTAGATTGATTTTGATTCATTAACTTAAAAATTCTTCCTTTTTGTAATCTCTTTTTGTTTTGTTCCCATTACTGAAGACCCACATGCACAAGGGGGAAATCTCCGCACCTATTCGGCGGTCTACCCTAGTGAATTTTTTTCATTAGCATAAGGGGACGATGGGAATATATTTGTGATTTGACTGTATTGATGAGGACAAGTTGGATGAGGGATGATGATATTAATGAATATGACGATGGAGGTTGGGAATGGAAGAACACGCCAACTGTTTGAGTTCGATTTTGAGATTTCTTGTCCAATGGAACTGCCTGGGAACCAAACCGGACCGGTGGTCTAGTTTTCGGTTTCAGAAAATTGAGAACTGGGATCACCGGTCCAGTTCTCGGTTCTTGAGGAGAATCGGGCCAGACTTGGTGTCACGCCCCGACTCTCGAGCCCGCGACATCCCTTGCCAAATCGCCTCGAGGTCATAGAGATAGCTTCCCAGGTACGCTATCGACCTATCACTTAACTACGCATGCGGAAACGTTCTAACTCCCTGACAGCATAAACAAATCATGGAATAGAATAGCAGGAATCAAACACCACAATTTATTCACCAAAAACAAATTAAACAATTACACTAACGATAGACATTCGAGCATAACCCCATTCTTCGGGGCGACCAGACAAGATCTTAATCATTTACTCTGTCGGGTAAGGTCAACTCATAACTACTTCAGAAAAACTAATCCAAAAGCCAATCCTTGGCGTCCACGAGGCTTCGTCACTTGGGACCTGAAAATGTTATCCCACGACGGGGTGAGAATAAATCTCAGTGAATCAGGCCTAAGCTCGGTTAGGAAACTGATTCGCCCAGGGCATCCTAACCGAAGCTCACAAATCACACATGCACATATAGCAACTATCCACAGTTAACAATATAACCATCATCCACATGCACACTTACTAGCTTCAGCCATACATAATGCAATGCTCGACATGACTCAGCATGTCAATGTCAATCAGTCACTCAATCACAGCATTACATCCACCAGTATGCACAGGATATTCACCAGGACAATGCACACGACACAATAATAACTCGAACACAAGTGAGTATGAACTTCCGTCTTCTTACTCCATTCGTCCCATTCCAAACGTCGTAGTCGGGATACGTTCACACCTACCCATGTACGAAGTTACATTGCACTCAATTCTTTTATTAACGATGATCGTGCCACCGGCACATGAGAGGATCTACGCGAAAGATGGCGTGATTCGACTTTCACACATAACGCGATCCAACACCTCAGTGTGATCCAGCGTTCTACCGGTAAAATCGGGCTACGTTCATTTACTCTCGGCAACGGCTACTACAAGCGGTGTATCCAGTGCGTCTGGCACGGCACCAGCAAGTAGGCATCCCTATACGGGGCGTCGGTCCAACATCCATTGCGACCGGCATCCGACCAACTCTGCATCCGTACTTGTTAACACCGAACCAGAGCTGTCGTACTTCTGGCAAGTCGTATGGTTCCGTCCAAATCATAGAACACGAGCTTGCCAGGAACATCATCGTTTTTCGTCATATGACCATACAATCCACATCCAGCAATCAACCCATTTCATTATCTTGGTTAAGGCCGGATGCTCACTCAGGCATGTAAAAACTTTGGCCAAATGCCAATTTCGTGCCAAAATATGTATTTTGACTTCGCACACGATCATATGCAAATGCAGACTAACCACTAGTCATCACACACAGGGCGATTAACCCCCAATCAACGATCGACGCCAAACACTCATTCCAGCCAATCAATCACAGCATCCAACGAGGCAATTCACACAAACCCGATCAATCAGTCTGATTAGGCCACATAAAGGCTCGAGTTCATGCAATAATTAATTATTAGCCAATCCGACTTAAACGTCGTCGATCGCTCGCTCGTCTCTAGCCTATCGCTCGCTCGCGATCAAACAGCGGCAATCCATTGCCCAATCAATCAATCAATAATTTTCTAACAACAACTAGCCACAGACAATTTAATCAGTCCGGCTAACCAAATCGATCGGCCATTTATCCTAATCCCAATTTCTATTTAGACCGGCCCCGATCGTGTACCTAAAATCCACAATTGACTAAATAACTAATCCTAGGCGCAATTAGCGCCCTAACCAAGGATTAGGGTCAACTCACTATCAAATCGAGCTCGAGCGGTCTCAATGGCCGAAGACGGCGACGGCGGCGGCGGCAGCGGTGGCGGCGCAAAAACCTAAAATCTCGGGAATGCCTCAAGGAAGTCTCGCGAGGTCAACGGGACAGGTGGCCAGCGACGGCGACGCTCCGGCAAGCGACGGCGGCCTAAAACAGAACCGGCCAACATGGTTAAATAGGGGAACCGGGCAAATTTCCGGCGAAACACGGCCCCACGGGCCGGGACGAGGCCGGCCAAGGCCGGGGATCTTACCTAGGGGTCGAGGGCAACCTTCGGGACCGGCCAGAGGCGGCGGACGGCGGCCGGGAGCGGCAGAACAACGGCCGAACAGAACCGGCCGTGAAACAGGGGTGAACGGCAGAAAACAGGGGCGGCGGCTCGGGCCGAATTCCGGCCACCACGCGCGGCGGCGAGCTCCGCCGAGCTTGGGGAAGGTGGAAGGGAGGTTGGGGAGTCTGTTGGTGGCGGCGGTGCACGGCGGTGGGCGGCGGAACGGCGGGATCGAAGAAAACACGAACCGAGCCCTAAAACAGGGCACCGGCGATTTCGAGGCCGATTGTGGCGGGTCCGGCGGCTAATCGGCGGTGGGGTGGCTTTGGGGAAGTCGAGGGGAGGCTGAGGTATGCGGCCGAGGTGGTGAGTGGCGGCGGTGGCGCCGCGAGCGGCCGGGGGAAGCCCCGACGTCCTCGGGTCTTCGCGGGCGAAAACAGGGGCTACGGGCCGGGGCTTAGGCGGCGGTTTCGCGGCCGTCCGGTGGCCAACGACGGTGCCAGGGAGGTCGACGATGGTGGTGGCGGTCGGAAGTGGGGCGGTGGTCGGCGAAAATCCGACGGGAGGAGGAGGAAGAGGGAGGAGGACGTTCGGCCAGGAGGGGAGGAGGGTCGCGCGCGAGAAAGAAGAAAGGAGAGAGAGAGAGAGAGAGAGAGAGAGAGAGAGAGAGAGAGAGAGAGAGAGAGAGAGAGAGAACGGCTGATGGGTTGAGGTGGGGCCCTAGGAAGACTTTTGGGCAATTTTGTCCCATTAGCAAATATCCAAGGGCAAAACGGTCTTTTGGCGATTCGGGACTGAACGAAATTTGGTAAACTAGACGAAGGATAATTTTCATAATTTCACAGGCTAGGCTCGGTCAAGGTTAGGCTCGGGTCGCGAGGATTGAAATCCTAATTTACGGCGACTAGGAATTTCGAACCTAATCTAAACTGACTGAATTTCCGAATTCGTCCAAACATCGTCTCTTCAGTCCTTTCGATCCCATAATATTTAACGACTGAAATTTCGATCTTAATTCCTTTTATCGAATTCAGGGACTTCACCGGGGTCGGATTTCTAGGGCGTCACACTTGGAACCGATCACCCCTATTAGACATAAGATCAGAGGTGGCTCCCGCCATGATTGCTATAATATTTTTTTTTTTGCCATTCATAACACTTGCGGTTGAGATTGCACTAATATATTGTTATATTGTCAGCTTCTCAAATCTGAAACCTAAAACAAATAACTTAGTCTTAAATAAGGAAATAAAGTAGGCTGAAAAAGAAAAAGGCCTAGAGTGGAGCTTGTCTCGAATAAAAGTTGGCTTGGAGTGCATAATTTAGTCTCAAACAAAAATATAAAGTGAAGTCACCTTCTCAAAAATTGATATAAGGTGGATCTTGTTTCAAATAACGGTATGAAGTTGCCAACTTGATTTCAAATAAAGGGTTAAGCTCACTCGCTAGCCAAATATTTGTTGGCCGGTTGATTTGCACGCGTGGCTCATGTGCTTATTTTGGCGGCAACATTAGAGAGCCAAGGATGATCGACACGATTGAAAAGAAGAAGCGTAAGAGATTTTAGGAGGAAAATTGCCCATAGAAGAGCCCTAACCTCAATTTGGGTTAAAGTGACCGTGAGGATATACAAGTGAGTCACATATGATGATTCGGCGAGTTCTTGAGTTTATGCTCTTATTTGAGGAACGATCCATTTTAAACCCTTATTTAAGACTAAGTTGATTACTTGAGGTTCTTATTTGAGACAATATTCAATTCAGAAAAAAAAAAGGTCCCAATTTTTTTCCCGACGAAGTTGGCCATTTTAGATCCTCATTCGAAAAAGATTGTGGAATCTTAAAAAAGACCATTCATCGAATAACTTAAGATGGATATTTCAGATAGCGGACTCTACAATAACTTCAACAAAGCTAATGGATTGAAGTGAAAATCATCCATCCAAATCTACAGTGGACCCTTTCTAAGCCAATTCACGAAGAGGGGATGGATGATGGGGGTTGAAGAAGCAAAAGCATCCCAATGCACAGCAAAATCACAATCCTTCTTCACACGCATGGCTGCTTCAGCAGGGGGCATGCCATATTGCCATTCCAGTCCAACAGCTTCAGGACAAGACGGGATGTGACCGACTGTGAATGTTGGTATGTACGTTCTCCATCGTCTGCATCGCATTAGCTCCTTCTTCGTCAAATCGGCGCATGATCGAAATCCAAAGAATCAATGTCAATTCTCACTTCTAACTCTTTGTCCTTTCCCCCCCACACCCATCCCCACACCCCCTCAAGGCCGTCCCTCTCCTTCCATTTCTATCCATTATTTCTCCTCCTTTCCTCCCTAGGACATCATTCTGCCGTAGACTCAGCAGCCAAGAATCTGACCGCTGCGCATTGAGCGCTCCATTCGGATGCGACAAATCTCGTGCAGAGCAATCTCGAAGGGCGCTCCCATCCACGGTGTCCGTGGAGGAACCTTATGTCCTCAGCACGTATGGAAGGAGCCGACTTTGTGTGCATTCGTGGGGGATTGATCGATCGAGTCGAAGGTGTGACTACCCATTTGCACCAGTCGAGAATCAGACTTGAGTAATTAGCGTCCGATTCGGATGCGGCAAATCTCTTGCCTAAGGCACCCGTCTTTCAATTAGAGTAACCCTCAAAAGGACACTCCATCCGCCCTGTCGATGGATGGAGACTTACGGTCTGATGCACATGGAAGGAGCGATTCGCGCGTGTTCATGACCGCCCGTCGAGCCGAAAAAAAAGGGCCAAACGAAGCTTCAGGAAACAAAATGAGAGAGGCTCCATCCTCCATCCTCATCATCTCCATCATCTCCTTCATCTCCAAAGCTTTAGAAAGTTGGACTCTTTCCTAGGTACAGACCATATTCCCACATCCACACACCTCCATGAGCTAATTTCAAACTCTCTTTTGGACCGCTCTAGGGAACCCTTTTCTCCCCCTTCTGCAATGCTCCTGCCTGCCTCTACTTTCATGTACACCCTATGAAAGTAACTCCTTAGATTGACCACTCAGCTTCTTCCTCTTGGACCTTTGCTCTCTTTCCAGCTGATTCTCACTAGTCACTGTCCTTTTTTTATTTTTTTATATAAAAATTTAATCCCCCCTTTTTCTCCTTGTTAAATAAAGTTGGATTATGATTGCATTGGGAGGCCTAGCAGCCTACATATGCCTAGTTTAGTAAAAAGGACAATAGCTAGGTGCCACAGCAACATCATCCTATAAATACATCTAAAAAGGCTTTGGTTGAAACTGCTAAAGGTTAAGAAGAGATCATGAAGCAAATGGGGAGAGAGGGCAGTGACCATGCGGTGATGCATTCCTCCATTGCCTTGCTGCAAGAGAGATTCAAGCAGCTGCAGAGGGTGAAGGAGATGAGGGAGGAGAGGGAGTTCTCCAGACTGGCCCGACCCCCGCGCGAGGCGCCCGACCGGACCACCCCGGGTTACCAGCACTACGCGAATCCTCTGCCGCCGCTCGTCTGCGGCGATCCGTGGCTTCCTCAGCGTTCGCCTCCGCGAGCTCCTTTTTCCCTTTGTCCGGGCGCGGAGGATCATTACTCCAATCATCGGCGCACGGAGATCCCTCTCCTAGCGGACTTAATGTCCTCCGGACCGAACTCGAGCCGCGATGTCTCTGATAAATGTACTCAAGCCTATGATTGTGATGATGTGGACACTTCTCTTCACCTGTAATCAAACTCTTTGTGTGTACTCCCTAGTTGGCATATATATCTTGACATTTTGTTATAATGTTTGTAAGACTGCTTGATATCAAAGATCAGTTTCTACATGTGATCATAAGAAGTGACAATTTTTAACACATAACATGTTCTTGTGGCAGACAGTGACTGCATCTCATCTGGTAAATCCCTCAGTACGCCGCGCCATTCGCCGATCGTACTCTTGAAGTCGTCATAGTCCGTGCGTAACGATATTCATTGATTCGTCTTCCTTGTAATTTGCTCGTGATAAGGAATGTTAAATGTAGCAGTGCAATTCAAGGATGAGTAATTAATTCATGCTTCAATAGGCTGTTATTTTGCAAATTTAGTTTGGAAACATAGATGTGGAAATCAAGAAGCTGGCCACCTAGTATTTTTTTGAGAGGCTAACAGAATAACACTTCCACACAGACAAGGTCATCCATGTATGAAGCAGATTTGTCAGTCGGGAACAGAAACTGAAGGCGAAGCCGTTCAAGCAGGACTCGGGGCTTCCATCGGTGGAGGTGCACATGAATTCGATGGACTGACCTTAACCTTTCCGTTTCTCGGAAAATGCTCGAACTCGATCACTGAGTCGATCCCGTGACACTTGATCATAGAGTTGGAGCACACGTTTGGCGTGACAACCCGAGCATTGTTGACAAAGAAGCTCAATCTCCCACGGTTGTGGATCCTGAACAGCTGGTTCCTATAACCGGACGGGACAAGCGTCCCGGTAGGAAAATGCAACAGGTCACGGAAGGACAGAGGCATTCTGATGGAATGGCTGAGAAGAAACTCTTCGAGATGGTTGACTGAGATCGATGGCGCCGATAATTCAGGATCCGTGGGTATCAGGAAAGTCAAGCCCCGGTTCGGCTCTGACGTGCGGTTCAGCATCTGAAGCAGGATGGCAAAGCCAAAGAAGGATCTCGATCTCATGTCATCGACCGCCACCTGCAAATCGGTGCGGTTGAAAGCAAATGTGGCAGATTGCGATCTAGGAACCATGAAGAGAGACACGAGGACGACCAGATGATACAGAGCCATTTTCTTCGATGCTCGGCTTTCAGCTCTTTCTTCTCTGCAAGTTGGATGTGGCTCTTGAAAGGAGTCCAATTGCAAGATGGGATTTAAAAGGGAAGCTGTGTGAATGCAGTTTGCTTCTTCAGCAGGTGAACTACCACTGGACTGGTCTCGTTAAAGAACTTCCAACTACAAAAAATTAGCATTGAAGTAGTTTGCTCACGAAGAAACATCTGATCTCTATAGGATATTATAATGTTCATGCTGCATACGTGACATTTTATTGAATTCGCTACCCTGTTCCTAATTCATTCGAGACCTTCGAATCTGCTCTTTACGACAATTCGAATGGCGGAGATGATTCTGTTAAAGGGATGAAGACCTTTGATACAATGTGACTTCTCATTTCTGTCTCTCCATACATGACACAAACAGGCATCCCATCCAAACTTAAAACAAGAAGAGAAGTTTCTGCAAATCGTTCCTCTGATCCAACTGCATCAACCGGTCCAACCCCAACCAGCCCGATTTCCCACGGACCTTCTCGCAAGCCGACCCTGTAGCATCTCAGACCAGGTTCGAGAAGAAAACCGGCACTCGAAAAGCAAACGCGACCTCGATCTAGGACAAGTATTACACGACGAGCACCGAGGATTCGCGATAGCAGAGCAGACTTGCTCAATCCTATCAAATGGAGGCAGTCTCTTCGGTACCCGCAGCCAAGATTAATGCCAAAACTGGGGGGAGGCCCACATAAGCTGATGCCAAGAGGCTGCTGCCACACCCTCCATTCCCGACCGCATTCCGAGCTTTCTCACCTTGTAAACAAGATTTGAAACAAACCCATTTGAGGAAGCTGTACAGATCACCATATCAGATCCCACAAAGTTGCTGCTTTGAATGGCAACCAAGCTCCTCGGATCTTGCTCTTGGCCATCTTCCGTTTGACCTCATTCCATGACATCCAGCCACGAGAGCGATGATGGGGAACAGTGGCAGAAGGATTAGACTTATTCTTTTGACATTAGATGCTAAGGCCCCATCGATCCAGCTCTCTCTCGAAGGCCTAGACCTCCTTCAATCACCTCAACTCAACACTCAAACCCCCACAAAGTCAATAATAATAATAATAAACTATCATTTTGGCTTTTTTATTTTTATTTTTTTTGACCCTGTTATTTAGTGAAAACTCCCAAAACCTTTGAAAAGTAAATCATATAATCACGTTTCTGAAATTTAAAATAATTTGTCCCATTTAAAGTACTTTAAAGGAAATGAATAACGAATGTGAGATTAGAACTTTTTGCTATTTGTTTCCTTCCCCCCTCTTTTTTCCATTATGATGAAAGGGCGGGGGAGATTAAAAATGCTAAGACAATTTAAAGTTTTTCCAACTGACATATACAACGTATTTATTCCAAATTAATTTTTATTTTCAAAACCCAACGTAATATGTTCTCCACGTGTTTAACCTAAATCAATTTTCTTTTCACGAAATGATACCCATACATACCCAAATTTATCGAAACTATTGAAATTGGGATTTGATGTGGGTAGTAGATTTGGGGATAGGTCATAATTTAGGGTTTTTCGCGAGGTGAAAATTAATCTGTGATAAATAGGTCATGGATATTGGTTTGAAATTTTTTTATGGGTAAATGACACAAATGATCAATGAACTTTGATTCAATGTACAATATGGACCCTGAACTTTAAATTCATTCAATGTGATGTTTGAACTTTAACCCAATGTGTAATATTGTCCACGAGCTATTTATTTGTTCGATGTGGTTTATGGACTTTTGATGCATGTTCAATTTAATCCGTGAATTGTATGAAATTGTTCAATATTGTCCCTAAACTTGAATTAATTGAAGGCGATATTGAACATTTTCATGCAGTTTACAGATTAAATTGAATATACATAAGAAGTCCGAAGACCACGTTGAATAAATTAAAAGTCCATGGACGACATTGCATATTCGGTTAAAATTCAGACATCCTCATTACATATGGAATGTTCATGGACCATCTATTTTTTTTAATGATATTAACCAAAAATTAAAAAGATAAATGACAAAATCTAGGAAACATACAGATGGCCATAACCGATGAAACTCAACGGTTACCAGTAAAGCAAAAGCCACGTAATCATCTTCTTCTCCTCCTCCTCCCTCCTCTATCGCAGGTCGCAGCAGAAGATAAAGCCGCAATCCTCCACGGTTCCGCCGTCTTCTTCCACCTCTCCTTCGTCGTCGTCTCAATCTTCCTCTCCAATCGAAGAAGCTCGAAGAGCTCCTCTCGGGCTCAAGAGCATGTGCGTCAGTCGCCGTTGTTAGCTCCAGCTCGCGGGGGATTACAGCAACGAGGAGGTGAACCAAGCGCCTCAAATGCTGAGCTTGCATTCGCCCCAGTACCGGTTCTCTCTTCCCGTCGCTTTCTCCGGCTCTGGCCATGCGCAACCTCTCTCCTTGCCGGGTTCGAACCGGCAGGTCGGATGCGATTCTGTGCTGAATCGACGGTGCAGAAGCCATAGCTTGCGAAGGGAGGCTGCGAGAGTGAGGAGCGTGGGGAAGGAGGAGGCGGAGCTGCGCACTTCCTCCGTCGCGGAAGAGCAGGGGGAGGAGGAGAAGCGGGATGAGTATGGGGATATCGATCCTCAGGACCTCGAGTACGTGCGGCAGATTCAGAGAGTAAGCTCTTTGCTCTCGTGATTTCTCTGTGTTTAGGTTATCGCTGCTGTTTTTCTTTGTCGGGGCTGATCGTCTCGCTTTTTCTGTACTCTATCCCTGTAGGTGTTGGAGCTTCTGAAGAAAAATAGAGACATGATCTTCAGTGAGGTGATTGCCTTCTTCCTGCTGCTTTTGCTTGGTTTAGTGCTGTTTTCTTGTCGGCTGCTTCACTTTGGTTTGAAATGGAGTAGAATTTTGTTCTCTACCCTGAGCTCTATCATTTAACTATTGCAATTTTCCGGTTCTTTGTAGGTCAAGCTGACGATTATGATCGAGGATCCGAGGGAAGTTGAGCGAAGGAGACTCCTTGGGATCGAAGACCCTGATGCCCCTACCAGAGACGATTTGGTCGAAGCTCTAGAGCAAGTATGTCTTCCTGTCCTTCATCAACATTTTGTGGAGTCCTATGTTTGAGGTCAGCTCCGACAATTTTAGGAATATGCTCCATGCGTTGCTCTCAGGCCTTTTGAATTTAGTGTTTCACTGGCTTTTCTGGTAATTTATGAGTAATTTTGACCAAGGGAGGCATTAGCTGTAAGTTATATTACTCTAGAGCCGTGCTTTAGGCCATAATGGTGTTTCCATGGGGCAATTCTACAAATTTGTAAGTAAAGTGTTTAGAAAGTTATCAAGGAAATAATGGAATGTACTAGCGCATTTGAAATATTACCGTCACCAGCTAAACCACTGATTCGAAATTTTGTGATTTCAATTCGCTGATTTTCAGAATACTTGCGATGCTTTGGACAAACATTATGAGAACCCAATGGAAAGTTCAATGTCCTAAGCACTTGTATTTTCATAGAGCGGAATGAGATAAAGAGGGGATGTTCCAGTTTAGCATCCACAGTGATTTATTACATACAGGAAGCAGTTATTTTTTATAGGTATCTCAAAAGTGGGGACAATCTGTCAATTGCCCTTGCAGCTGACATTTTTCAGAGTGCATCTAGAAAGTTGTACTATGCTCCAGGAGACCGTAGTTAAACTATTGTGCCTCACTGAATGGTAAAAGCTAGCTAGGATTAACATAAGGATGTAATGTATGAGGACTATAGGTACCCTGTTTTCTGCTCACTATTATCGTGTGGACATATGAGGACAGCCTATAGCTTGCTCTTTTTAACTTTGGTTATTAGCTTTTCGAAACAACAATGACTGGATCTGAATATGGCCATGGTGCTGCAATTGGTACAATTAGCTTTCTGTTTTCAAATTATTGCTGACAATGGGAAAACAATTTGTCCTTTCGCAAGCCAAATAATGGTTTTTTTTTCTTTTTTGGTCGGAAAATCTTGCATATTGCTTGGAGCTCTTTCTCAAGTAGTTTGCCTTCATAGACTCTTTAGTTAATGATTTTGAAAGCAGCATGAATCTTCTGCAGAAAGATGATGAGAGATTTCAATCTTGACCTGAAGAATTTCATTCACTCTCTCTCAAATGGATTAGGATTATTATGATTTTCACATGGAAGATCCAACCATTATAAGAAAAAATTACTGAGTACAAAGAAGAAAAGCTAATACCAAATTCCTATATATTACAAACTTCTGCTGTTCTTCCAGACCTCTCTTTTCCATTATTTTGTACTTTGCTCAGAATCGGAGCATGTTCAAGGTAGAGTACAGCTTGATAAATCATACTTTTTTTTTCTCTCTCGCAAGTGAAGTATTACCCACAGAAGTACCAAGGGTTACAGGCCTGTTTGTAAGAATTCCAAATCAACACCGTGTGTCCCAAGAACATGAACACAGAAAGTACTTAAAACAGACACCACAGGGATTAGAAATTGTATTGCTACACCTCATTTAAGGCTATTGTCTAATGCTCTGAATCTGTTCTGCTAGCCCATCAAATGTCTCTATATGAATAAGCTGCTCTTCTCTTATCTCCGAATCTGTAATTTTCATGACAGCTTATGCTTCCATATTGGGGTAAGAAATTCCTTGATATTATGTATAATACTATTATTACTGGGATTATTTATAGTGCAGTTCTACTTGTAGGTCAATGAAGGAAAGGTCCCCGAAAATCGTCTTGCTCTTAAAATGCTTGCAGAGGAGATGCTTCAGTGGCCTAACTTGGAGGTACAGTTTGAAATTTATATAGTTTTGTAGTCCTGAAACCCCTATCCACCTGACCCACAAGTAGACATGGCCGCGGCCCGGTTTGGGCCCAGAACCGGCCCGTTAACCAACCGGAACTGGCCCGTCGACCAGGCCCGGCGGTTCTGAACCGGAACCGGCCCGGCCTGGCCCTCACGGGCCGGTTAAGGTTCAACAAATGTTGGAACCGACGGTTCCGGGCCAGTTCCGAACCGGCCAATTGGCCTTTAAAAAAAAAGTACTGACTTTTTTTTTTTCATTTTTTTCTTAATTTGTTAAAACTATGACTAAGGCGCCATTTTATAGGATGTCCCTCTTTTTCTCTACTTATAGGCCGATGTGGGACTTTTGTGTTGGTCATGAACCACAAGAAGACGAGGGACGAGTCCCACATTGTTTGGTAAGAAAGAAAGACACACAATAATACCTTTTAAGGAGTCGGGATGAGGGCTGAAGGCTTAGGTAAGGAATCCCACATCGATTGTTTAGTGGGAATTACGAGTGGGATGCTTCTTTAAGATGCTCAGTGACTGAGTTGAAGTTAGTTGCTTTTCTTGGCTCAATGGCTCTGATGAAGTTTAGTTTAGTGAAGATTTTTTTTTTTGGGCACTCGCATATCCAAGCCAGGGCCGGTTCCCCCCAAATGTATAATTAATAATTAATAATTTAATATTTTTTATATATTATTTAAATTTAAAAATCGAACCGGAACCGGAGGTTCCGGAACCGTGGCCATGTCTACCCACAAGGCCACAATCATGTTAGGTTTTATCATGAGATATCTAATCAATGTGGATCTTCGTCATGAGCAGTCTCTTGAGGTGGTTATCTGTGTATTTCTGCTTGTTCACCTGTCTAGTGAAGGTGGCTTTCCTTTTCCATTTTGCTAATGGTGATATATATCTGAGCTAGCTGACATAGCTTTAACTTTTAAATGGTGCATTCTGTCTCCTAAAGTGATCTATTTCCCTAAATGAGTTCATGACAAGTCTCCTCAGAAATTTAATCTGTGTATGTTGTGCTTGTGTGCTAGGAGGCGGCCCCCAAAAAGAAGCCAGGCAAATCACTATATGCAAAAGCCACAGACACTGGTATCAATCCTGAAGTGGCTGCTAAGAGACTGAATGTTGACTGGGATTCAGCTGCTGAAATTGATGAGACTGATAACAGTGATGAGACAGAAGTGCCTCCAGCTGTGGTACGTCTCCAGTATCTTTCTCTCTCCAAGCTGTCTCTTGATCTTCACATTAATGAGGGAAGGATATACCAATAAGTTGCATAAAAATCCTTCAGTGGCTTGTTCTTCCCTTAGATGCGAATGTTCTCTCAAATATCATGGTGTAGTAAAACAAGTAACGAATAGGTGAAGAGAAGATGACTTATCCGGATGCATTTAGAACAATTTGGAGGAAAAAAAAGATAATTATGCTGGCTTTGATCTTTCTGTATCTTTTACTGCTCTGTCTCCATGATTGTGATGATGTAGCGAGTTTCCAAAGAAGATAAGTTTGATGTTAGTGTCCAATGACACTTGTGATGAAGAGCATCTTTCTTGAAGCTCGTACATTCTATTCACTGTTATTCTCGAGCTAAGAAATTATTGCTCTCTTAGTAAATAATCACATCAATGTTTTCCTACCTAAAACAGAACTTAGAAACAAAGAAAGTAAATGTTGACACAAGTTGGCATTCTCGATACCTTTGAATGGTGGTTTGTTTGGAATTACTTTGTTCTTGCAAATTCTTCGAATTCTTGCTATTTTAGGTATGTCATCCTAACCTCATCTCCAAGCGTAGCCTCTCTAAAGAGATGAGATTGTACCTATGATATGTGGTAATCACATCTTAATATTGTATTGCTCATTGTCAAAAATAGGCAAAGAGAAAGCCCAACTACAAGCAGAGCAAGTGGATTCTTTAATTGAACCAAGCCGACCCCAGATCTACATTCTTTTGGCTGGAGTAGATGATGTTGATGATCTTAGGTGGTCGTCATATGCTGTGAAACTAGTGTTTTAATGGGAAGTTTTGTTGCTGCTTCTGGAGCATGAAAATTGATTTATCGCAGTAGTAGCAATATAAACTTCACTAATCGTGCACTTAGCGTTACGAGGTTTCTTATTATTTGTTCAACTTCTGAGTGAATGGATTCACTCTGAGCGGCTAGTATTCCGAAGCTTACGGATATTGTGTCAGCAGTAAGATATCACATGGCTCAGTTTGGTTCTCAAAGTTTTGTTATCTGCCCTTAGTTTATTCTTAGGGTTGAGTGATGACCAAGAATGCTCTCTCTTGCAGGGCTATGGAGCGCTATACTTAGTTACAGCATTTCCCGTCATAATCGGCATTTCTGTTGTATTAATTTTGTTCTACAATTCTCTTCAGTGAAGACTTTTTTTTACCTTACTATTCGGGTGCACCATCTTTTGTTGATTTTGACCTGTTTTTTCCCTGTATGTACATCGAATATTATGTTAAATGAGTGGGATTCACACTGTCATAGACGAGCATATACATGCGCAGAAATAGAACAGCCTCACGTTCCTGCTGCTTGCAAATCAATGGTCCTTGAAGATAGTGTGAGACATGGCTATCCCTGCGACTTCTAGACCCTCGAATATATGCCGGGAGCACAACACAAGAAGAAAGCGTTTGGTCTCTCCTGTGAGTTTCTAGGGTGTGGGATTTGGCTTATGACATCACTAGAAAAAAGACATTTTATTCCAGAGATAAATAGGACTATACAACACTGATCTATCTCTCCAGATCGAATTGTGTAACCAGGTTAGCAACGCATAATATCAAAACTGGAAATTCGAGAAGAGGGATGGAATCAAGGCGGGGCGAGTCCCTTCCTCACGAGCATGTCATAAACTCTATCGACTTTGCCCGGTTCCATCTGAAACAAGTGATGGGCATCGGACTTCTTGGTGACGTTGCCACTGAAGATTTCCATTGACATGACCTGCTGCATTTTGAGATAAACTGGTGGAGGTAACCTCAGCTCCGAGCAAAGCCGTTTCTCCTGCAAGCCACATAACAAGCGGAGAAGTTCAAAAAGAGTCTTGCCCATTGCAGAGCAGCTTAGCTAACTAGAATCATAACGAGCCTCGCATAATTCGCTGTAAATATCACAAAGTCGGGTGGAGGACTTACATTATCAGAAAGTAAATCCGAGCCGTTAAATCCCATCACGTCCAGATCGTTGGCCAAGCCTGAGGAAGCATGAATGGACGGTACCTGGCCACTAGCACCGAGCTGAGAACTATCTTTACCTCGGCGCAAGCTTTCATCAGCTTCTCTTCTCCTCTTGCTTTCAAAGTATCTATCTGCCTCAGCTGATGTACGGCAACCAGCCGCGCGGGCTTCCTGCAAAATTAATGTCCTCGAATGTGTGAGAGAGACATTGTTGTTAATGTTTGCACAAAAGCGAGCATTGTCATCTGTTGCAAAACTTAGACATCTTCACATGATGCAACAAGTACCTGCAATTCTTTTATCCTTTTCAAAGTTCTATGCTCTGCAACGATGGTCTGGAGCAAGTCTTCATGCTCCTCCTTCGAATGAAACCGCATGAAGACATCGTAACGCCGACATACCACCCTCTCTTCGGGCGTCAAGCTCTTCTCGAAAGTACTTTGGAACAGTAAATTCCTCTCTAGTATGAAATCCTTTCGCCGTTTCCTCTCGTCCAGCCTGCCAGCAAAACTTATATGAGAAACTACGTGCCAGAACTCATCGAGACTAGAATAACCCCGACTCAATAGAGAAGCTTAATCCGTAGTTTTCAGAAATGTTATGTAGCAACTTCTCAGAACCGCAAATAGATATCAGCTGATTCTTGACCATCACCTTTTTGAATAGATATGAAGCACCCGCAATTTCAGCTTGTGCTCTTCTTCCGTGTCCGTTTCCTTGAATTCCATCTCAGCCAGTAGCTGCTCAGCATCGTTATCATATTCTGTATCAAACTCCTGTCTTTTGGGGTTATAACCACTCGACTCAATTAGAGAGGGACCGTCATCCCCCAAAGTACTTGGAGTCATCCCATTAAAATTGCTATTAAACTGGGCATCTGCAGGAACGTATCAAGGGATGTTTACAACAAAACTTACACTGGACGCATTTCCACTATGCTATCTACAAAAGAATGTTTATCACACCTTCCACTTTGATGTTGCTAACTCCGTTCTTAGCCTGGGCCACGTTGTATGCCTCGATGCCAGCTCCTGATGCTGCATTATTGCTACTAGAGCAAGACCCAGTATCCATATCTGATTCCACAAGACCGAGGGAATATTATAACCACCCCCAAAAGGGTTAAGAACTATAAGCATAATGATACACAAAAGAATAAGCATCCAAGTAACCCACCAGCATTTGCACCAGAAAGCAACCGGCCAGAAGAACCACCTTTGTGTGGATCTTCGACTCTGAGTGTAAATATCACACATCACCATCCAAGGAGGTATAACAGTTAAGAATGAAGGCACAAAGGAGATGGGCACATACTTGGCTCTTGGAGGAGAAAAAGGAGATTCTTCTTTTAATGATAGATCACCAACAGGAGGTCCTGCAGTAATCACAAGCATACCTTCTTTGAAAACAAAATGCAACCAATAGGTATGAACCAAGAAGTTCCAATTTGATGACCATGATGAAACAGTTGCTTATCAACTGAATGTGAAGATCGATACTTGAAATGAACCGAAAACAAAATGCAACCAATAGGTATGAACCAAGAAGTTCCAATTTGATGACCATGATGAAACAGTTGCTTATCAACTGAATGTGAAGATCGATACTTGAAATGAACCAGAAGTAAGTGATCTATTCAAACAGAATCACAAAAGAGTATCTATCACTTATTAACTTTTGCTCAGCTCAAACATAAGAACACCAGTACAGAAAACAGTCCAATGAAGAGCTCTATCCAAACCAAATCATTAAAGCATGAGCTCCTCACTAATAACTTTGGTATTCTGTTCTTGGCATGTACAATAGCAACTAGTACAGGCACATCCCGCAATAGTAACATCTTTCAAGTCTTTGAGGTCATTAGATAGGGTTCATGATAGATTGTTGTTTTGAATATGGTCACACAAGCTTTTACAAAATTTCACAGGGAAAGAACAGAACATCATGACGCACCTTTCTTGTCCTCGCCATGTCCTTTAGCCATTGCAAGAAGTTCCTTGCGATTTTTCCCAACAACATGAGACATATCCTATTGAAGAAATAATGTTAAGGTCTCAAGCCACATTAATGCAAAAAAAGGGAAATGGAGAAACGGAATTCATATCAATTAGGATCTCTTACAGGAAGAGGAAAGACTGGAGAGTTCATATACACTTCATAGTAGTGATGAATGCACTGTTCTTTGCTCTTTGTCCCAACATGCTCAGCAACTTCAGCCCAGTTCCCCAACCCATACATTTCAATTCCCTGAAATGTATTCCACAATGACTACGCGCATCCCATACCAAAATATACAAAAAAGAAGAAGGAAAAAGAACAAAAAATCAAGGAATCGAAATAGGCAGAGACAACCTCAAGAAGCAATATCTCATCATCTGCATTCCAGTCAGGGCAGATCAGAGGAAATGACAAGTTGTCCTGTTGACATGAGAGAGACCATAACAAAATTACCTACCATGAATAAAAAATCAAACTTTTTGCATTGACACCATTGCATAACAGCAGATTTCGGACATTCAGGAAGCATCATTAGAAAGTACTGCAGTTCAAAGAAGGATGATCTTAGTTTCTAGATAATGATTTGATCAGTGTCACACTATGTCCGGATGTCAAGGAATGTGACAGGCTAGAAATTACAACGCAGTAGATTTTTTCAGATTGACGCTAGAGAAACATGCCTACCGTTTGGAAACAAAAAAAATTTATACGAGCCATGAGAATTGAGATCATCCTGTCTACTAAAAAATGTAAAATTTCATGTTCATACGGATCAAAGAAGATAAAATTCAATGATGCTATTACTAACCATGACTCTGTATGGGTGGCTGCTTTTATGAGGCGTCACCTCTGCCCCAACCGAGAAGCATTCGATACACAGGTCGAAATCAGGGCACATAGCACACTTGATACGGATTCTACCTGTAATGTCTTTGTTGCAATAATTACAGTGATATAAAGCCTTCTTCCCATCACTTGATCCTTGACCTGAATTATCAGTTGACAAGTTCATGCAGGCAAAATTAGGCCAGAAGGCAATGAAATAAGGGTGAAAATATACATATGAGTTACAACGAAAAACTTTAAACAGTTGGCACTTTAAAAAGGCTGAACTAAATTATCACTTTTAATACCTGCAGAAGAAGAATCCAGGTTCTCTCCACTTGAAGCATTTTTCTTTCTCCTCGATCTGCAAGGCCAAAAACAGGCAATTATGAAAGACCCTTGTTTGGTGAGACATACCTAGCTCATAAAAAAAGATCTGTTCTCGCATAAATATTGAGTGTCACAAGGAATAAGGATATTGAATGGTGCGGAATCAACTATTTGAGAAAGTTCAAAGAAAGTACGAACTGAGACGACTCAATAGCTTAAAGAAAGTCAAAGCTACAAGCTGATGACAAGTATCCTTGACAAATCGCATCTAACATGAAAAATCAATTTCTAGCCGAACCAGTTAAAGAAGCAAGACAACAGAACTTACTACATTCCACAAACTCATGAAAATGCAGAGGGCTAGCTAGCTTTTACTTTCGGTTCAAATTCATCAAAAGTAGAGACAAGAAATTAAAAACTCCCATGAGTTCCACCACATTTTAACACTTCAATTCTGGCTAATCTCTTACTATCACAGGAAAGTAAAGAAAAACTCATAAAGTTGCAAAGTAAGCAAGTGAACATTTTACTGGGAGAAGTGATAGCGCCACACCATCCCAATCCCCAAAGAAGGAGACAATGCTCCAGGGTCCAGTGACCATAACTTGATCCTCTAGCAAGTTCATAACCAGAGAAGGATTAGTAGCGCTAAGTTACTAACTCATGGCCTGTTGAGAGAATTACTAATTTTGACAACTCTCTGGTCTTAAAGTGAAAATTTTCAGGCCATTCACCAGATTAGGCGAAGACAAAATGCTCCCAAAGCAAAAAAACAGCAATTCCAGCCTCAAAACACTCCCAAAATCTTCAATGTAGCTACAATTGATCCTCAAGAACCATCGCAAGCAAGAAAACAACTCAAGCAATAGAATTTAAGAAAACGAGCTCAAACCTCTGAGTTGGGTCCTCGTCGTTCGAGTGAAAGTTGCCACGAGAACGACCCATGTCAATCCGAAGCTGAATGAGCTCCCGACCACCTGCTCAACGAAGAAACTCGCCCTTCCACCCCTTCCCTTTCGTGCGCAACGTGCAATTTCAATAACCAGCAAGAATTCGCAATGTCGACAGCGAAACCCAAAACCCTAGTAATGACAAAAATCAAGAATTGGGCAGGTAATTCGATTCCAGACACTGATAATTACAGCAATTTATGTCGCAATTTGGATTTTTCTCTCTCCTTTTTGGTGAATTGAGACTGGGATTTTGGCAAAGTCGGATCTTTTTCGTACTACACTGGTTTGTGCATGAATCAACACAAAATGTCAGTCTAAAAATTCTTCATTGGGAAGAAGAAGAAAATACTTGGCTCTCGACACACTTGCCTCTGAGGCGGGCTTGAGAGATTACTTCCATTACATGGCCCAAAAGGAAATTGCAAAATTTCATTTTTTTTTTTTAAGATCAAAAGGTCAAAATCATTAAAAAAAATAAAAAATAAAGGGAGAATTCCAAATAAGAGCATAAAGTGATCTTATTTGCTCAAATAAGATCCCGAAGTGAACCTTATTTTAAAGAAGTGCATGAAGCGCCCTCACTATTTAAAAGAAGGCCTTGACTAAGTGCTCTCAAGCCGGCCTTGCCTAGGCGAGTCGAGGGTAGCGGCCCTTGCCGACCATCGGTGAGAAGAGGAAAAAAAAGAAAGAAACAAAGAAAAAAAAAAGAAAATGACAAAAATTTACTTGGTCATGCCGTTTTTTTTTTTTAAACAACAAGAGCACTTTAGGCTTTTATTTGAAACAAACTCCACTTCAGGCCCCTATTTGAGATAATAAGAGCACTTTGAGCCATTATTTGTAATTTTCCCAAAAATAAGTGATGGAAGAAGAAAATAAATGGCCCTTATAAAATTAAGTGCTAACAAAATAAATGGATTAGTTTTTAGCAATTAAGAAATTAATTTGGATAACAGAAACAATAAAAATTGAGTACACTGCCTGTCTAACCTTCTTCTGCCCAAGATTCGATCTCGAATCTATTTCTTCTAGGAACGACAGGGAAAAGAAAATTAATATCCCCAAAAGAATTTATTTACTTTTTTTTTTGTTGAACAAAAAGAACTTATTTACTTACAAGTACAAGTAACTTGGCCAAATTTTTTTACAAGATCTAGGATCAAGTTGTTTTTCGTGTTTGGAAATGGCAAATGCCTTTCATTCCTCAAATAAGTGAAAGATTCATTAAACTATGAAAGGTATTACCGGATTTAGGGAAATAAAACAGTAACTCATTAACAAGTTGCAACAATTTCCCGTCAAAATCTAATAAAATGCTCAATGCAAAGATATGAGAGTATGGTAGTAAAAGACCACATTTTCCCTGGTTTTAAGGTGTTTATTTCTTTTATGCCCAGGATTTATCTTTAATTTTTTGATATTTCAAGATTGAGAGACGCATATCATAAGGTTTCAGATGAATATCAAACCAATATAGCTGACTTAATATCAAATATCTTAAATTAATAATGTAGCTTTGACTAATCTAGAAATGCTATTCGGTCTTTTTTAGGAAAATTATCGAAAAAGTTTTAAACCTATTGCACTTTTGTCAATTCAGTGCTAAACTTTTTAATTGTGCCAATTGAGTTCTAAATCTTTCTACAATTTGTTAATTGAGTCTATTGGACCAATTATGATCAGCGATTGCTAACGAATAATGGCCGTTCTACGTAGCACAACCATTTTTTTTTAACTTTTTAGTTTATTTTTTTGAATCTTTTATTAAGTTTTATTTTTTCCCTTTTTTTTCTCTTTTTTTTTTAATTTTTTACTGTGGCCGGTGAGGATCCACTAGGCAAGGGCAGCGAAGCCCTCATCTGCAGCCACAATGGCCTCGCCTAGATGTAGATGAGATCCCGACAACCTTTGCCAGCCACAACAAAGAAAAAATTAAGAAGGAAAATAGAAGACAAAAATAAAAAAATTAAATAATATTAAAAATTCTCTACGTCAGTGCCATCGTCTATATCAGCCATTTTCGGCCAAAATTGATCGAATAGACTCAATTGACAAAACATGAAAAAAGTTTTAGAACTCAATTGACACAATTAGAAGATTTAAAATTGAATTGGCAAAAGTGCGATATATTTAAGACTTTTTGGACAATTATCTTGTCCTTTTATGTATAGCAAACACAACTCTTAAAGGAAGGACCTTAAATGGCTAGAATAAACCAAACCCAAAAAAAAAACCCTAAAAATCATTTTTAAATTCCAAATAATATCAAGGTATTTGTAGTTAATTAAAACGTTGCTTTTTATATTTTCTTAAAGATTTGAGGCGCGCGGTATTAAATAAATAATCTATTTCAATCTCTAGATTTTCAAGGAAAAAAAATTATCTAGATGATTTTTATGTAATACTGTGGACCTCGAACCTTTAAAAGCATATCAAAAACAATATTTCAAGTCGCCATAAATTCAATTACATGTATTACATCGTTTGCAATTTTTGGTTGGGGGAAAAAAGGATAATAATAAGATATTATGAAATGAATAATTGGCTCGGTGAGGAGCACAGGAAATTAAGGATTTGCGTACCTTTGAACTGTAGCTCTGACGATTGAATTTGTTGTGGCAAGCCAAAGAGATGATGAAGCTAGGGTTTCAAGCTTGTCTTGAGCTTCAACAAAAGATCACTAAACTCAAAAGAAAGGTAAAGAGAGCGGGACATTTGAGAAGAGGAAATCGAAATGAATGAATTTGATCACTGAAGTCGCACCAATTTATAGGCGTGTGTAGGGGCCATCAATTCATCCGCGAAAAGGCATAATATTTAATGTCGGATTTTGATTTCCGAAAAAAGTTGTGCAGATTTAGATATATAAAATCCCGCAATCTGTCGTCGAACGCGTTTGTATGCATTTATCCCGCTGGAGATTTGGACTGTGCCGACACCGTCCAATCGTCGCGCCTCGTAAATTCGATTATGAGGTTATTTTAGGGTAAGTTCGATCAATTTTTCCGATGAAATCGCCGTGATGTCATGCATAATGTAAATGCAAATCATAGTATGATGTGGTCCCCGGTTTCCTTCAATTTGTGAGTGTACACATGATATACTTAAGATCACTAAATTAATATGCGATGAAGTCTACCTTATATTTTGACATACTATTCGATTGTTCCGTTCACATTAACACTAAAATAAAGTTAGGTACAAGCACTTAACTACTTAATTGTTCCTTTTCACGAATATGATCTAAATTACCGTAAAAGGAAATACGCGAGACTTATTATGGAATCTTTGACAATTACTTGGAATTCAAAATCAAAGGGCAATTCATTAATTACTTGTCAATAATCTTGATGATGATATTTATGACTTTACCCATTCATGTTTATGGGTTGCGTTTGGTCGCCCGGATTTTTAGTCAGGATAGAATTAGATAGGATATGATATGAAATCCATGGATTTTGCCATATCCTATCATGTGTTTGGTGAATCGCAGTAATAGAGCCGGATATGTTCATATCATATTATATTCATTATTTGGTATATACAATATATTAATGTAAAATGAATTTGAAAAAGCACAAGCGAAAAATATAAGAATTTCTTGTAATTCACTGCTGAATCTAGTAAAAGAAAAAAAAATATAAACATTGAACTTTTGCTAAAATTTTTTGCATTTTTCGCGACATTCGTTAAACCTCAATATGAAACACAAGATTATTAAGGAGAAAGAGGTTTGACTCTCTTTCTGCTTTTCTTAGACTTTTGATGTGAACCAGAAAGCTAAGAAGGAGAGTAAGTTTCAACTATTTTGCGATTTTCGTAAAGTTTATTAATAAACAATAAAGCTACAAAGCAATCATGAAACTTCCACATGAACTAGAGTTAGAGAGACGGAGATGGGGATGCTATTTTTTAAAAATTTCATTACTCATTCTCTTCAAGAATTAGAGAAATCATTTTCAAATTTGAATATATTTACTTAAAATCTAGTTTCTTCTACTTCATTTTTATTATTTTTTAATTACAAATCTTTTTTTGTTATTATTTTGACTCCCTTCTATCATTTCTTAATAAAAGTTTTCATTAAATAAAAAATTGTACTATTATACTTAAAATATTTAATGATATAGATACTAAATGTGTGTGTGTGTGTGTATATTATAATGAAGAAATAAATCAAATTATAAATATGATTTATAAAAAAATAAAAATAAAAATGAAAATTATTTTTATTTTGATTTTTTTTTTCTAACATTAGAATTCAAATTTGTTTAAAAATAATTACTATTTTAATTTAATTATATAAGAAGTTTGTTATTCAGAAAAATAGTTTTTATTCCATAAACAAAAGAAATCCTATCCACCTTTATCCTACCTCCCCCCTAGGATAATTATATCCATGCTATATCCCCTTATATCCTCCTATATCTTATCCTAAGTAGGAACCAAACACAGGTCAAGATAAATTTTATCTTATCCTGACTTATATCCTGATTGCCAAACGTATAGTATTTTAAATATGCGTATCGACTTTTCATGTTCTTTTTTCTTACATTAAAGTGACCATATAAGTTTCCTTAATTAATAGTATATACACAAGTATAATAGGTGTAGATGCAAAGACACGCATACAAGAATAAAAGGGTACATATGTATGTATAGAGACAACAATGCCGACACGGATTTTGTGTAAGGGTGGTCAACCATCGGCTCTACCATTCACCGGAGAGGAGGCGTCCGTCACCGGCGACGGGAACAAGCATGGGCCATGAGCATCTCCAGGGGCAAAGCCTCATTCTTAAACTATTGTGACCGATTTTTATGGTAATTAATATGGCAAAAGATCTCAGCAACTTTCCCAACTTTTATCCTAGTAAAATGTGGAATAAATCTTTAAAAGTTTTTTGAAGGACCTTCTTAGCATAATAATTTTTTGGTGATTGTGAGAATAAGTATGTTGTGGGCCACGAATTTTGAAAGAATAGACCCTAGCATAATTTTAAATTATTCGTTATTTATTTTTTATGGCTCATTCCAAGCGTAGATTAAAATATTGTCAGATAAGCATATTCTTTTTATGAGTGCTAAATCGGGTTATTGTATTTTGCTATTGGAAAATTAAATTCCTAAATTCTGGTCTCCTTAATTCATGCTAGTTTGTTAAAAAGTTATAAAAAACTTTAGACACGGAGGGAAAGAAAGAATGGGGTGGTCGGATTAGTACTAAACCTACTGATGAGAGCTGGCCCAGCTCAGATGTGTTGAGATAATATCGCGGAAACACTATCGGATTTTGCAAATAAATCAATACGAAATCACCAGAGAAATTACGAACAACGATAAAGGACACTAGAGATTTACGTGATTCGGTCCGAGATCGGTGCCTACGTCCACATGGAGAGCTAGCAATATAATCTAATATAATCGAAGAGTCAGATTTATAATCGTTCATGCACTCAAGTGTTTCTCGCATCTAATTTAGCCCCAAAGCAAACCCACAATAGTATCTTAAATCTCTCACAGAGTACTCTCTAAGTAAGCTCACAAAAAGAAATCTGATTTTCTCCTTGTTTGCTCTGCGTGCGAATGAACCAAAGAACGTCCTTCACCTTCTCCTCCTTCTTCTTCTTCTGTTCTTCGTGCGGCTCCAAGAACCCACTGTGCGGCACGCCCTCAAGAAACGCCCTATGCGTTTCTTTTTCTTGACTATGCGGTCGAACGCAAAAAAGGGGCTCTCTCTCCTTTTGCCCTCTGTTCGTGGGGTGCGGCACTTACTCGGGAGTAACCCGGCCTTTCGTGTGCCCTTATAAAGGAGTCAACTGAACTGTGTTGACCAGGACCCACACAATATTCTTTCTTGTTCACAGTGTGTGCCCATATATCTTGTCTCTATCCAACCTTTTGACAAGAAGTCCAACGTGCAGTACCTTGGCAAGGACGGTCAATCTCAGTAGGGTTTGCCTTCGTTCGGCCATACTCCGCACATATCAAGTTGACGTCTTGATCTGTAAAAGATTTTCTTGTCTTTTTTTTTTCTTTAACAAACCGATAAATATCTATAAACGGTTTAAATTCAAGACATTATCTAACAAGATGGACTCCAGTCCTGGCCGCTAGGGTCTGATCCCAGGTGCGAGGATCGGGGCACGGGAGCCGGGGTTTTTGTCCTGGATGGGGGCATGGTAGTCCAGGCCCGACCTCGATGGATCCGGGGCTTAGCCTGAGGCCAGATGACCCTCATCGTTCTCAGATGAAGGCGGCTGCTGTGTCCATTCCAGAGAGAGACAGGGAGAGAGGCCCCGAGGCCCCGAGAGGAGGGCGGCGGCGGGATTGCAAGCCGTGTGGTGGTCTACCCTGATCGACGCCGTTGCACTCCTCGTTGAACTTGAAAGCGAGAGGGTCGCACCTTGCCACCAACCCTCACCGCCAGGACTCCATCAACCAAAACAAAAGTTCTATCCTAAGTACACAACTCGAACGATCTGAGTTTAGTCCTCTCCGAAACTTCATTTTTCTAGACATCGTCACGAAACAAAATGACAAAGAAAAAATGCCTGCAGAAAAGGAGGCCGAGGAGCGGGTTGCGGTACGGCAAATTGAATAACTCAAAAGACGGACTCCGATCATGAGTCATGAGTGGTAACGCCCGCATGTCCCTGCTTTTGGCGGCTCTCTTAACTACGGCTCGCCAATTCATACAACCAACCAAGCATATTCTAAGCATCCTGGTGAAGTTATTTCCTTGACTAAATCAACTTCTGTCTGCCTCTCAATGGCAAAAAGAGAACACGAACATCTAATGCTCTCTCTCTCTCTCTCTCTTACAGAACAAATGAGTGAGATGAACGTGCCCTTGTCCAGTTATATGTAGAGAGCAGCCCAGTCAGTCATGCATAACTACATGCAAACCCTAATTAACTCTAAGGCTGGCATGCAGGTATACGTCCATAGTCAGCAGTTCTTTAATGTCCTCCTCCTCGAAGAAATGCCCAGAAAAAAGATTGGTGGGGGACTGGGGAGAGAGTGATCATCACACATCTGACCTTTTCTTTTTGAGAAGGTTCTTCCGAAATCGACCGAACATAATCATGATCACAGCCGCAGCACGGCCATTGTCCCATTAAATCTTTTAACAGGTAGAAGCCCCATTGTACTTGACCTCAATCTCTCAGATGTGTAGGTTCTCAGGTCAATGGAGACTCGAGTCCGATCCCTTTTTTTCTCCGAAATCAAGCAAAAGAGAAGTGAAAACTGTGCTTAAAGCATAGCAATATCCTCTACAGGTGGCAAAATGGGTCTAGAACCCATATTTCATGGTGGTGGATCATAAATGAGTTTCTTAAGTTTTAAAAGTAGATTATAAACTAGTTACTTAGAAAATTAATGGGTCATAAATGAATTTTAAATAGGTCATCAATGCTAAGAAAACTACAAAAAAAAAATAGCAATATATATCTTTAAAAATGTATAGGAATTTTTTTTTGTCTATACTGGATTTTAATATTGAAATGGTTGAACAATATAGATCAAATATGGTATGGGTCACTAGATTGTATAGCATGAAAATAGGTCAAAACGGGTTAAATGTGTCAATATGGATCGAACCATATTCAACCAAATCCAAACCCAACCCGACCCGACCCATCTGTTTGATTCCTCTAATCCTCTCCAATCCAGCAGGTTGTAACACAAGTCATGCTCTTGCTAGGAATGACTTCAGTATCTCCAAATTTTGAAATTTGAAATGCAAGAAAACATGTAGCCAATGAACACAAAAGGAGTACTTGTCAATTGAGTTCATCCACGTGTACAAGAAGAAGAGGGAACAGAGTATAGGATGAGGCACAACTGTGAGTCTGTGACAGCATGCTTGCTTTTGTGCCAGTGATGGCCACAGGGCTATAAATGAAGGAACGCTGCATTTATGCCCTAGCTCCTCCTATGCTGCTCCCTCGGCCTTCTTCTTCTTCTTCCTCATCTTCCACGAAAGTCCCGCCCAAAACGCTCCGGAGCGAGTACATATATAAGTGCGGTACATTTGCTGCGAGAGAAGCACGTTCTTCTGCAAATTTCTCACACAGCATTCTTGTTTCTTTTCAGCTGTTTTGAAAGCTTGAAAGGTTTCCATCTCTTTCTGGGTTTCTCGTGTCGGAAGCGAGTCGAACATCATGGGTCGCCACGGAGCGGTGAAAAATGCCAGACTCGTCTCAGTCTCTTCAGCTGCTTCTTGCTTCGGATTCGTGATCGTCTGTTCACTCCTTGGTACCATCTCTCTCTCTCTCTCTCTCTCGCTCGGATGAACAGGAGGAATGACTTTAACCCTAGCTGCTGTTTTCTTGAGGCCATTCGCGAAGAGAATGTATGACCATGCATGCATGCATGCACGCAAGCGATGTTTTTTTGTTTTGTTCTGTGGGTGGCTCTGAGTTAAATTGTGTACGTTATCGGCTAATTTACTTGCCATGCATATAAAAATGATAGATCGGAATAAGAACAAGGAGAACAATCAACTGCATGTAGTTCCAGAGTTTATGACATTAGTAGGACCTTTATATACGTAAAGATGACATTCCTAGTCATAGACAAATGCTTTCCTCCTTCACCTAACGACGAAATAATTGTTCAGAATAATCATAACATAGATATTTAAAGTAGGGTTATCGCTCGATTTATTAAGACATGCATATTCGTAAATTAGGATTTTGGGTCGAAACTCGTGCTTATAACATGAATATCCTAATCTTCAGACTCGATTAATTTCCGAATCTCTTAACACTTTCATAGCGACAAAATTTGGGAAAGCGATCATATTTTTTTGACTTTAGCAGCACTAATTTGAGCGTTTTGGAGCTCAAAAAGCATGTGGCCATTGATTTGTTGCAGTGCTGGTTTTACTTCATGAAGAAGAGAGAGTTGCTGGTGAAGCAGCCATTAATAAAGGACCTGACCATCCCAATGCTCAAAGCCCCAGCTCCTCCAGAAAGCTACTTCAGTCAGATTACGGTAAAATGGCTCTCTCTCTCTCTCTCTCTCTCTCTACATTTAATAAATTGTAATGACTTACAAACATTTTCCATTGATACAATGAAGATGGAGGAGACATGAACAGGATTGGCTCGTCGTGCTCGAAGGCCGACATCGTGATCTCCCAAGGGCCGACCTCTCCGTTGCCCCAGGGCATCCCGATTTTCACCGTACAGATCCTGAACGTGTGCACCTCCGACTGCTCCATCTCCAACATCCACGTCAACTGCGGCTGGTTCAGCTCCGTCCGCCTCGTCAACCCCCGGGTCTTCCGGCGGGTCTACTACGACGACTGCCTCGTCAACGACGGCAATTCCCTCGGCCCCGGGCAGAGCCTCTCGTTCCAGTACTCCAACAGCTTCCAGTACCCACTTTCTGTCTCGTCCGCCGACTGCGAGTGAACCATTTGATCGGAGGATTTGCATCTCGTGCGCAACTCGTGTAAATTTAGTATAGTAACTTCCGGTGTCCCTAAGCTACTACTGTCAAGAGATCTTACCTAGTTGTCGTGCATGTACTTGCGTTGTAATACTTGGGATGTATGAAGTCATCTGGAGTATGCACTGAATATTAAATATGAATTAATCCTATCTGCTGAACTTGGGAGCTTCAACGCTTATCCATTACAAGCACGAAACTTATTAATTAATTTTAATTAGGATTATCACTTTCTCATATATAATATAAAATTATAGATTCAACATCACTAAGATAAGATTTCAGATTATATCCCTCATTTTTTGGGTAAGGAGATTATATCCCTCTTTTATGTCTAATCATTCTCCAAATAGTTGATAGGCCCAACAACCCTATAAAAGGAACACACAGGTGATAGGATACGATACGCTTAAGAGACGTCTAAAGTTCTCTTGGCCATCGAAAAGAGAAAATAACACATGTCGCCTTTAAATTTTAGCTTATCGTGCAATATGATCCATAAATTTTTAATTTATTCAATGTGGTCCTTGAACTTTCGTTCAATATGTAATGTGGACCTTGAACTTTTTACTCGTTCTATTATCAAGTTAGTCCTCGATCTATATGAAAATATTTTATATTATCCTTCGTTTAATTCAAATTCAAGGATAACACTAAGCCTTTTCACATAGTTTAGGGACTAACTTGAACACATACCAAAAGTCCATGGACTACATTTAACAAAAGTTCAGGATTCACAATGCACATTGAGTTAGAGTTCAGGGACCACTTTCAATAAATTAAGGGCGCGCATGACAACATTTATGTTCCAAAATGAATTTATAGAATAAAAATAGTTTTTTTCTATTTCTGTTTAAGGATGAGTTTTTGAGTAAAAAAATGCATTTGATAACGGCATAAAATTTCTGATTCTAGAATAGAAATTTGTTTTGCCGGCGGCCGGTGGTCATCGGCAGCGGTGGGCGACCGGTGACCAGCGGAGGCAAGCGACCGGCGGCGGCGGCGGCGGTCGGCGACCTGCGGCGGGGGGCAAGGTGTAACTGGAGGGGTTGATCATTGACGAAAATTTCTATTTCTATTTTTATTTCTCGGATAAGTAACTTTTTTTGTTTCTTATTTCTGCTTCAAATCTATTTCTGAAATAATTTTTTGTTCAAGAAATAGTTTCGTAGAATTACTTACCAAACAAATTTCTGTTCCAAACCTATTCCAGAAATAGGTTTTTGTTAAAGAAATAATTTCTAGAGTGTTGTCATGCACTCCCTAAAAGTTTACGAAACACATTGCATACTGAGTCAAAGTTTATGGATCATTTGTGTCATTATCCCTTTTGGAAAGAAAAACAATTGGATTCTTTTTTTTTTTTTGCGGTGAATATTGTCAGTGAAAAGCTTATTTTCCAGACCTAGCGATCTCAAGATCATGGATTGTGTACTCTTATTTAATCACCTGCCTTGATATGATGGCCGAAACGGATACTTTTACCGTGCTGGATCGGTTAAACAAAAAAGTAACCGGATACCTGATTTCTTCGTAAATTTTATATTTGGTAACTTGATCACACTTCTGTAACATTATCAACTTCTCCTTTTATTTTATTTTATTATTACAGTAGGCAAATTAATATGTTGTCTTATCTTTTACCAACTTTGATTCGTCTTTCTTACTAAAACATTAAACTTACCAATGCTTTTATGAATTTTTCAATTTCTATATGAATAAGCTACAAACCGTTGTTTAATTATGAATGTTAATTTCAGGTTACCAACTCTTATTACTTTTAACACTAGATCTAAATCTCATTTCTTTGCTCAAAGAATCTCTCGCATCAGCTAGTCGTTATGACTCAAGCTTTTTTCTTCTTTTCGATTTTCTGAGATGGTTGTAGGAGATAATCCGGTTGGGCCCGCATGGCTATACTTCTGCTTCAGAAATAAACTTATGACCAGAAGTTGATTTTTCTACTTCTCCTCAGAAGTAAAAGTTGATTTTTCAACTTTTGCTCGAGAAATTGATTTCTAATTAGAGAAATGCTTTTTGTATCAGTTGAAAATTTCTACTACTGAAATATTATTAACACAAAATATTTTATAAAATACTATTATCGCGGTCAAAAAATTTCTACTTCATGTTTTAAACTTTGTAAATTTCTTTGCAAAATAATTTTTGTTATTAAAAAGTAATATTAATTTTTTACTCTAGTGATGGTCGTGGTGGTGCGCAGTGGCAATCAACGACTGGCGAAGGCAGGTGGTAGACTACGGCGGCGGCGGCAGGGGGGTGATTAGTGGTTGGCGACAGTCGGAGGTGGGTGGTGGTAGGTGTTCGGCGACGGCGGTGGTTGGAGGTTGGCGGCGGCCGGTGAGGTCAACGATGGTTGCAAGTGGCGACCGATGGAGGTCAGCAGTTGGCGTTGGCAGGCAATGGTCGGTGACCAGCGAAGATTGGGTGGGCAGTGGCGCTGGAGTTTTGCGGCGGCAGTGGGTGGCGAGCCCTTAGATGGCCGGCCACTAGAAAAAAGCAAAGAAAAAAAAATACAAAAAGGGAAAATAAGTTCAAAAAAGAAGAAAAATTCAGAAATTTTTTAAAAAATTGTCCACGTCGGCGCTGGTACGCCATACATTGACAATCTGCTAGGACTGGACCACCATGTCAGCGCCTTTTTATTAAATTTGGTTAGATAGACTCAATTTGTGCAATCCAATTATTTAGGACTGAATTGATCAAATTATAATAGGTTTAGTGCTTTATGGACAAATTTCTCCCACATTGGACGCG
This sequence comes from Rhodomyrtus psidioides, assembly GCA_021437785.1. NCBI lineage: Eukaryota > Viridiplantae > Streptophyta > Magnoliopsida > Myrtales > Myrtaceae > Rhodomyrtus > Rhodomyrtus psidioides. The sequence continues at coordinate 2,029,936 of JAILYB010000103.1, read as the reverse complement.
AAAGAGATTGTGAAAAATATAGATATGTCCGCGCCGCCATACGACAGGTTAAATTAACTATTGAAATAGGGAAAAGAAAAGAAGAAGAAAATTCATGTCTTTTGGGTTGCAATTATATTAAGACGAGCCAATCCTCATGAAGACCCTCTTAACCTCAATTCAAGTCAAGAAGCCGCTGAACATTATTGAGGGCCACGTCAAGGCAGTTTGCATTCATCAACACGCGACCGTGCATGATTGCTTTGTCATCTCATTCACGAAACCGGGTCTCCTTCGTTCACCACAAGAATCATTGAGTCGCCAATGCGTGCACTACATATCACCATCCCGTATAGCTGTATAACTCGAAAGTTCTAAGACAGCATTAGTATATTTCATCATTAATCTGACTAACCTTAATTGCTTCGCGCATGTAATCCGCTTGTTTTTGTCCTTCACGTATTAAACCCCTCTCCCTATATAAACGCCTCGCTTGCTCCAACCCAAAAGGCTTTGCTTTAAGAGATCACTTTCTCAGCCCGAAGATCTCTCTCTCTTTCGAAAGAGAGATCGAGAGAGCAAGCGAGAGAAAGGGAGTGAAGGGTACTAGAGTCCTGGAGAGATGGCCCTGAGGTGGCTTCTACACTCGGCCTGCCACGTTCTAGGCCACCCTGACCACGACGCCGGCGGCGTGAACCATCACTCGAGCGCCGTGTCCGGCATGCCCCCGGCATGCCGGGTCGCGGCCAAGAGCTTGAAGAAGACGTCGGGCGCGAAGGAGGTGATGCCCGGCTCGCCGGGTTTCCAGATGCCCCTTCACTATCCGAGGTACAAGAAGGTCGATTACGAGAACATGGAGGAGTGGAGATTGGACATGCTTCTCCGACAATATGGACTCAGCTTCAATGGCAACCTCGATGAGAAGAGGGCTTATGCAATGGGTGCATTTTTGTGGCCTGGCCAGTATTAAGGGTCTCTATATCTATCTTCAGTATAAGCTTCCTCCTTATAGAATATCATAAATAACTCTACCGGTGATGACTATCACCTCCATAATCCATCTAGACCTATTTTCAGTTCTACTACTATGGTTAATAGTCTTTAATGTGCGTGTGTAAGCACTTTGTAATACCCACTATAGTATAGATATGCTTAATGAAGTTTTAATGGCTGCACAATGTGCACATGCATCTTTTAATGATGACAAACATCTACTTTAATATCTGAATTCGCGTTTTTGATCTAACACTCGTTTGTGCAAATAAGGCTTTTTCGCCGGCAATAATAAGTGTAAGGAATTCGAGGGATAATTGTCCAAAAAGTCCCGAACCTATTGTACGTTTGCCAATTCGGTCATAAACTTTTCAATTTGGCCAATTTAATCGTAAATATTTTGACTATTCAAAAACGTAGTCCTTTCGGCCAATTTTGACTAGAAATCGCTCACGTAATTTTTTTTTTTTTTTCATTTTCTTCCTTTCCGTTTCCTTTTTTCCCTATTTCCCTCCACCTGTCGCAAGCCATTTGTGACACCCTGGTGGGCCGCTAGGTGAACCCCATTGTTGCCAGAAAAGGTATCGCGTCGCCAAAAAACAAAAGAAAGGAAAAATTCAGAATTTTTTAAAGAAATTGTACAAATTGTTCAAGTCAATTATGGTGGGAACAACTTATTGATAAGTTGTCAAAAGATTTATGAGTAAATTGGCCAAATGAACTCTAAACTTTGTGCATAAATATTTTGTATCGAATTCCTGGGAAAATCGTCTAGAAAGTCATGAATTCCGAGTTATGTCCCTCGTTCCCGGGAAGAGCTTGTAACACAAGCAAGCGCATGTCCAATAACACACCATCCAAGCGGAAAAAAACTTCATCATGAACTAATATCGAAAGTCAATAAGTTGGTCATATAGAGATTAAATAATCATATAAGATCCCTCAATTTTATGTCCTTATATTCTGCCGGATTTGCTGGTTCAAATGTTCCAAGGACCATTTGTTCCGTGCCAGGTCGAATGCTAACATTTATTTGACCAATGTCTAAGCTATAAGCTACATGCATGTGCTTGGAAATCTATTTAACTATATCATGATGAGCTCTTCTCCAAGTTTTGACACGTGTAAGTCTTAAAAACAAGAGGTTGATCATTCTCCTTGCAAAGTTTTTTTTTTTTGGGGCATTCTCCACTGTTTTGCTTCCGACTGGGATGCTATTGCTTGCCTCAATCAAAGCGTGTTCGTTGTCATGGGTCTGGTTCAATTGTACTAATTTAGTTCTAAACCTTTTTGCATTAGTACAATTGAGTCCATCCAGCTAATTTTGAATGGAAGTCGTTGACTTAGACTTTTTAAAGCAATAACGCAATAACTTTTTTCTTCTTTTTTTCCTTTTTTTTCTGTTCTTAATTTCTTTTTTGCTGAGGGCTGTTAAGGGGCTCTGGCCGACTCTGAACAGCACTAGGCAGGGCGTCGCGGCCCTGGCCAGCCACTAAGTGAGGGCTAACAGGCCCCTGTTGCAGTCAGGAAGGGTTGGGGATGCCCTCGCCCAACCTGGGCCAAGAGAGGGCGCCACGAACCTTATCGGCCTCAAGGGAGGCCGCAATACTTAAATTGAGCAAGAGCTGGAACACCCTTGCCTATGGCCAGCGAGGGTTGGCTGGCGGCCCTTAGCAAAAAAAAAAAAAAACAAACAAAGAAATCAAAGAATAGACAAGAAAATAAAATAAAAAAACAAAAAAAAATGAAAAATTGGAAAATATTATTAAAAATATCCACGTGAGCATCTTTTTTGCCACGTATGACGATTGGCATTCACATCCGCAATTTCCCAATAATATTGGCCGAATAGACTTTTTTGGTACCAATGAATAGGTTTAGGACTAAATTGGTCCAATTAAAAGGTTTAAGACTATACTGAACCAATGCAATATATTTCAGACTTTTTTGGTACTTTTCCGCTCTTTCCACCGAGTATTCCTTGGAGTTATATTATTTTCTCTCAATATTTTTATGGTAAATTACATGGAATGTTTTCTTGGAACACTACATGCCCAAAAAAAACATATTTCTTTTCTTCTCATGGTGAATAAGTTCCTTGAAAAGTTGGAGAGATGTATATAAATGATTGAGGGAGCATTATATAGATATGAACCAGTATGATTTCTTCAAATTAGGTTGGGGCTAGTTCCCTAAAAAACACTAACTTTAGCACCAATGACAATTTTGGTCCAAACTTTTTTTTTTGTCTTATAAAAAAACACTAACTTTAGGTCCAATGACGATTCTGGCCTAAACTTTTTTTTTCATCTAATGAAAAAGCACAAACTTTAACTCAAGTCTCAAATCCAGCCTCCCTTAATTTGGAACTATTAGTTGTCTAACGTTGTAACTTCATGTCATCAATAAATCCGCATGGTTTGCTAATGTGGATTTAAGATATTATCTTCTTAGCACAGAATTTGAAGTTATTCATCTACTTCACCTCTGACACAACTTGAAGGACAGCGGTTAGCATATTCATCGTCTCCTTCATTTCATCCGCAAGCATCAGTTGTCTAATTGGAATCCAAAATTGTGTATTACCACCCATGGAGAGACGCCATGGACGAGATCCGCCAAGCTCACGACTAAAACATTCTATTTTTAACAAGCTTAGCCCTATCCTCTCCCTGAAAAGGATGAACAATTTCATATTCCGTGCCAATAAGACGATAAATAGTATTTTAAATCCATCTCACTAAGTCATGTAGATTTATTGATGACGTGAAATTACCATGTTGGACAACTAATAATTCCAAATTAAGGGAGTCGAATTTGAGACTCGAGTTAAAATATGTGCTTTTTCATGGGATGAAAAAATATTTGGGCCAAATTCATCATTAGCCTAAAGTTGGTGTTTTTTTATGAAACAAAAAAAGGTTCGGGTCCGAATCGTCATTAGACCTAAAGTTGAGACTTTTTTTAGGGTATTAGCCTAATTAGGTTGTGATTAGTGTACATAAATTATAAGCTTTTACACTTTAAATTAGGCAAGCGTAATTTTTTTTGCAAGAAAAAAGCACGTTAGAAGTTTTGAATTTCGATTGTTTTCTTTTCTCTCTTTTAGTTACCCAAGTTCCAAACCGTACTTTTTTTTTCCTATTGATTAGTTAGATTTTTCTTTTTTCTTTTTTTTGTTTACAATTCTTATCTGATCAAGTGCTGATGTATTAGCATAAGATTTGATCGACAAGTAGCTAATGGAAATCATAGAGTTCCAACTTTTGATTTTCTCCTTTTTCATTTTGCTTTCGGTTTATACTGACTTATGTCACAACAAATGCAAGTTGAAACTCGTATTCTGTGAATATATCATCATGACCTGAGGCGTTTTCGCAATTCGTTCCAGGAAGGAGTACTTGTTTCACGTAATGAACGGGTTTATTGAGAAAATAAAAAGTCGAAAACACAATACTATTCTCGTTTGAAAATATTATCATCAACGAGACAAACCCTAGAAATTTCGACCATCTTTTATATGTACATCAATAATGTTGCGCCATATTTTCAGGTAGCGCGGTCCCTTCGAATGGAGTAGTTTCCTTTTTGTTTTGGCCCCTCATGTATGGTTGGCCGTCGTTGATCCATGTGTACGGCCGAGCTTAATTCCAGCGGAATTATAGGTCCTTGCTTTGCAAGCAACATTGACATTGGATGTCCACCTTTGCAGAGATGGCAAAATGGGTTCAGAATCCATATTTGACCCATATTTCATGGTGGTGGATCATAAATGGGTTTCTTAAGTTTTAAAAATAGATCGTAAATGTGTTACTTAGAAACTTAATGGATCCTAAATGGGTTATAAATAGATCATCAATGGGTAAGCTAAGAAAATTATAAAAAAAATTAGCAATATATATATTTAAATGTATAAGGAATAATTTTCTCTAAACTGTATTTTAATATTGAAGTGTTTTAACAATATAGGTCAGGTCAGGTATGTGTTGGGTCGGGTACGAGTTGCTAAATTTGTATAGAACGAAAATGAGTAAAACGGGTTAAATGAGTTAATATGAGTTGGATCATATTCGACGCGGCTCAAACTCGACCTGACCCACCCGTTTGACACATCTACCTTTAAGGCATGGCCTTATGGCTTTCTATTGGCAGTGATTAATGTTGAAATCACTAAGTCTCAAGCAACTTAATTAAGTCCACCATCCTAAGTCATACAAGGATAGTAGGAATTAAGGGGAAAAGTGTCAAAAAAATCCTAAACCTATTGCATTAGTGCCAATTCAGTCATAAACCTTTTATTGGTGCCAATTCAGTCCTAATTAAATATTTTTACATTGGTGTCAATTCAGTCCTAAATCTTTTGCATTAGTGTTAATTCAGTCCAAAATATTTTATTGGTGTCAATTCAGTCATAAACTTTTTACATTAGTGATAATTTAGTCATAAATATTTTGTATTTATGGAAATTGAGTCAATTTGGTCAATTTTGATCGAAAATCGCTGGCGTAGACGTCAATTGTCCTATGTGGTACGACTGGTGTTACCTGGATATCTTAAATATTTTTAAAAAAATATTTCTAGAAAAACCAAAAAATGCTTAAAAAGTTATTTAAAATATTAGAATAACATGAATGTCCAAGTCAATGCCAGCCATGCCACATAGGACAATTGACGTCCAAGTCAACGATTTTTGGCCAAAATTGGCATGATTAACTCAATTGACATAAATACAAAAGATTTATGACTGAATTGGTGCCAATGCAAAATATTTAGGATTGAATTGACATCAATAAAATGTTTATGACTTAATTGACACAAATACAAAAGGTTTAGGACTTAATTGGCACTAAAAAAAGTTAAGACTTAATTGGCAATAATGTAATAAGTTTAGAACTTTTTTGACACTTCTCCTAGAAATTTAGTAAGGCTTGTTGGGTATGACCACAAGAGATCGCACCGAATAGAGAAATTGAACTTCAGATCTCACGCTTTTCTTAGACATAAGATCCTTGTTATTGTATCATTCGGGCAATCTTGTTACGAGCCTCGTCTTTCATTTCCTTAAAACTAGAGTTAGTTATAAGTTGTTGTTAGTCTTGATAATGGTTTACTTGCCGAAATAACGTTGAGGTTCATGATTATGGCTATCTAATTTGACGCAATGTGATACTGATTCAGTATATGCCCATATCGATTCGATATCATAATCAGGTTTAGTGGGAATGGTGGGATGTCAATGGCCCTCCAACGACTACCATTCAAAAGCTTAAATTGTTATGTGGTGAGAGTCCAGTAAGAAAAGTACCAACAAAATTTTAAACCTATTATATTGATATCAATTCAGTCTCAAACCTTTCAATTAGACAATTTAGTTCTAAACATTTTCACATTTGTAACAATTTGGTCCATCTAACCAATTTTGACGGGCAATTGCTGATGTGGACATCGACCGTCCTACGTGGCACAACTGACGTTGATGTGGACATTTTTATTAATATTTTTTTATGTATCTTTTATCTTTCTTTCTTTCTTTCTTTTCTTCCCCTTTTATATTTGCCGGCACCCGACGAGGATGGCCGACTCTTGTCAAGCCTCCCTTGGGAAAGGGCGAGGTTTGGCGAGCCTTGCCTAGGCGAAGGCTGGCGAGGTCGCCTTGGCTTGGATGAGGGTTGGCCTCTCCAAATTTGGCAAGGGGGTCCTTGTCCATGCTCACCCTTGCCCAAGCGCGGCTTGTCGAGGCTGACCCTCTCCTTTGGTTGGCGAGGCCAAAGTCGGCCACCGGCAAACAAAAAGCGAAAGGAAAAAAAAAGGAAGGCAAATAGAAAAGGGAAGAAAATAAATAAATAAATACATATACACATATTAAAATATTTAAAAATATCAACATCAGTGCCGACTGTGCCACGTAGGATTGTTGATGTCCGTGTTAGCGACATCCAGCCAAAATTAGCCGAATGGACTAAACTGGTACCAACATGAAAATTTTTAAAACAAAATTGGTCCAATGAAAGGTATAAGACCGAATTTGTATCAATACAATATGTTTGAGACCTTTTTAGTATTTAATCCGGGAGTCAGTATGTATAGAAGCTCATATCCATTCCGTAATTGTGCAATGTGGGCCTTCTGGTGGGGCCTCAGCTTTGCACTATCATTTGGGCCAGTACACCCGACCAGATCGAGGCCCAATTGATAATCAATCGCTTGTCTTATGGCGATATAGTTTAAGTGCAGGCCCAATAGTCAGATGCCAGTATTAAATCTTGAATACCGACCCATCAAAAGCCTCATCGATTATTATTGGGCTATATGGCCTTAATCTTTGGCCGAAAAAAAGAAATACCTAATTTTTTTGGGGGGGTAAAAAAATACCTAATTCAATATATTAAGGTTGAATGGAAACAATGATTACAAAAGGAAAAACGACACAAATAGTCCATGAACTTTGGCCCAACGTGTAATATGACCCGAGATTTTAATTTATTCAATTTAATTCATAAACTTTAGTCCAATGTGTAATGTCGTCTCTGAACTTTTAAATTGTTCAATGTAATCCTTAGATTTTTGGTACGTGTTCAATTTCATCCCTGAACTATATGGAAAATATCCAACGTTGTCCTTATATTAATTATCAATATCCAGGAACTATATTGAATAAATTAAAATTTCAGAGACCACATTACACATTGGCCAAAATTCATGGACCATTTACGTCGTTATCCCATTACGAAATTAGCGTTCAAGTCTTTCTCAGGCACTATTGAGCCTAGGCAAAAGATATATGAGTTTCCTCTACGGTTTGCTATTAGAAATCCTTTGAAAAGCAAGTAGTAAACAGCCTTAGTTTTGGCTATATTTAGGTGGATGACTGGTTCTGAAGGGCAAACTTGAGCTAGGTAGATTAGTTTTATTCGGTAGTAAAGTGGAAATCAAAACAGAAGGCTTCTGCCGATGCTGGCCTTTAAACCGGCCGTCGCAGTTCGCAAGCAAGAGGGTTGTTTTCGAGTTGAATGTTTCGAGCGAGCTAGCCTTCGCTGCTTCTCCATCAGAGTTTCTATTCTGCAGCTGATCGTGCTACTTTCAATCCTTATTTATCGAGCATCTTTGTATAGCTCTCATCGCGTCGTAGCGACGGATCTCTCTCGTCAAACAATGTTCAGTGTTTATGGCGGGCAATCTATCATTTGCACGCTAGCAAGAATGATATGCACGATCTCCTGAGATAGGATTCACATGACTGTCTATTCCCTGATTGTCTGCATCAGCTTAGCACTTGGATTCATATTTACTAGTTACTACTGCCACTTTAACCTGGATTTCGCATTTACAAAGGACGAACAAAAAGACATATATCTTCACACGGAATTAAGAGAGATCATATGACATAGAGACCGAACATGGAAGACAAACTCTCTCTAGTGTGATTCAATCTGCAGATTCACTTTCATGGCGATTTAACATATTTACTCGTCCTTCCGAGGCTCAGTCGACATATCCTGATTGCCCCGCGACATAGTCGATGATTCCTTCGCCGGCTTTCTGGCCGTGACCTTCCGAGAGCTTGGAAATCCCGCCAAAAGCGAACATCACGACCAAGAACACGGCTGTGGAGGCAAAGAGAGGCCAGAAGTAAGCCAAGATGGCCACGAATCTAGGTGCTGCATATGCCACAAGAGAAATTGCTGCGACTCCAATGACTGCCATGGCTACTTGATTCTTGTGTTGCAAAATCTGAGCAGGGATGTCCATGGCCATTGAGGGGAGAGAGAGAGAGAGAGAGAGAGAGAGAGAGAGGGGGGGGGGGGGGGGGGGGAGAGGGTCTTTCTAGAGAGTGCTGAAGAGCAATATGGTGTAATTCTTGAAAGTCCTTATATATTTTTTTTGTTTAAAGGTTCTTGCTTTTTGCCTATAAAGTCTCCAACCCAATTGCTTTAATTGCGGAGATACCCTCTTGCTATTACAAAACTAAATACTAGGAGAAACTTGTGACAAAAGAGGAGAGAAAAATTCAGAGAATTTTGCCAAGAACACTCAACTATTTACTTATTGCAAAAGTTGTGTAATCTTTCTCAACACTTCCAACATTCGTCGCTGTTCTCTGTTAAGAATTTAGAAAGAAAGAAGAAAACATAGACCTACGCATCTAGGATGATATTCACAACTTTTCGAATTAAAAGAATGTTTGGCGACCAAAAAAAGATTAGAAGTATGTTAATTTGACCTACTAAGAAGAAATCATATCTTAGAATGTATAGGTTTAGATTTTTTGACTATTTTTTCCAACAGCCCCACTTTTTCAATCCAAATGAAGATTAGTGTAGAGGAATTGGCATAACTTCCCCTTTTCCCCTTCCTAGTAATTGACTTCATGAAAAGTTTAGCTTATCAAGAAAAGTGGGTCCCGTCAATTTTTGTCTTGATTCCAATTTATGAAAAGAATGACTTGATGGGAGGGTCCCCGGATGCCACAAAGATGTCCAATCAAGAAGGTGTCATTCTTGAATAGGGCCATTATTAAATCCAGAAAAGGCCTGTTAAACATCCTTGTAGGTCGCAAAGTCCTATCGCTCAAGATTTGCATTATTCCACTTAGCACTTTCGGCAGCAATTAAAAAAAGAAGAAGAAGCAGTTTCTCCGTTCAACATCAACTCATAGATTCTTGAAACGATTTTGCCAAGGCTGTCGATGTTTTCCTTATGTTCATGTCTACCTCTTACCTACTATGTCTCTATGATTATAAGGAATTGAAATGCATCTCTAGTTTTATTTTCTTTCCCCAAAAATTTTCCTTTGCGACATAAACAAGAAAGTCTTATTTCTATCATAGAACCACCAGAATCGAAGCCACCGGAATTTTGATCACGCTGAATAACAAGGAATTTAGCTTTTGTCACTAGACACAAAGGGCTAGCATAATTCACAAGTTTAAATTGTTCGAAAAGAAAGATAAACAAAGAGACTTAGAAATGAACAAGTTAAAAGGGGAGAAAAAAAACCTAACATTCTAGCAGCAAAGGTAGATGCCAAACAGTGTTTTAGAATTTGGACCAGACCAGCCAATTCAACCGATAATCGATCAGGCCTCCGGTCCGATTTCTTTGCCTATGTCGGATTGAGTCAAAACTGGGCGAACAAGGTAATAAACAATCTAGTATTTCTTTTTAAATACTTTCTATATAAAACTAAATATTTCCACGAAGAGAGAAGAGAACTTCCAAACAAAGGATCCGGCTCCTCTGCCTTAAAGGCAGAGGAGCCATTAAATCCCCACCGCCCCCTCCCCCTTTTTATAGGGGGCAAATGTTTGTGGGTGGTGGGGATTTGTCTGCCTTACTTTTTGTAAGGCAGACGATCCAGACGCCCAAACTTTACCTTTGTGTCAGAGTCGATAGAAGACAACTATTTAATTTAGATTGACGCACTAATTAGTATAAAGCTTTTAACGTACCCAATTCTCTATCCGTTACATTGGCCTAGGTAGAATGGAAAAAGTCAATTTTAAATAGAGATAGAAACGGATGAAGATCATTTGTCTCGTCTAGTACTCCTCAGTCACTCCTCCGTTGTTTCAACAAATCTCTGCTATTACATAGTTGGAGATATTGTTAATGTTTGAAATTTGTCGAGACATTGAAAGAAATACCGTGCAGGACAGAGGATCTTCATCTATGAAAAAAAGGATGTGGAGCTTCGAGTAAATAAAACCTATTTATTGAACATCAATATGTTGGCAATTTAAACTGATCATGACTGAAAACAACAATATTGCTCGATTTCCAGATTTCCACACCCAAAATTAGGACCAGAAAATTCTCAAGTATAGAAAAGCTTTTGAGAAGAAGGGGCCTGGAATCATAACATTAGTTACCTCGAAATCTGAATATATTCCTGATAGGCTTCAGCCCAGTTGGGTTGTAATGTCCTGGCCATAGATCCATAGATCTTGCTTGGGCTCCATCTTAGACTTCAGTTCAAGCAAATTGCAATGTCAACCAAATCCAACAGCCCCTAATCAATCCACTTACTTGAGATGTCAATAATAAATTTAATAACAATAAATGATTTTAGAATATTATAAATAATAAGAGGAATAAAGAAAATATTCCTTCCTCTGATGTTCTTGAGAACAAGTGCATAGGAGACAACCAACAGTGGTCCAGCCAGTGTGAACTTGTTCTCTGACATCCATGTTGAGCTCCTTATGAAGGAGAATTTTGATCTCTTCTCCCCCATTGGAGCAGTTGATGAGCAAGCATGAGAAGAGCATCTCCAATGCCCATTGAGCTAGTGTTGGGTCATGGTTTAGGTTTAGATTAATGACCTAAGATCACATATTTAAAAGGGTCCCTCTCCCCAAATTCTTTGGTTCAAGGGTTCATTGATTGCTTTTGATGCCACTTTGTCCAAGTATATAATTAATCTAGACTTCCTAACCATACGATAATCTAAAGTAGACTAACTTATGAAATGCTTGAAGTGATGTCGCATTTCAATGATCTTTTTGCTATGTACTCTGATAATAAAACTTGCAAGGTTTCACCCATAAAGTACCACGTTGTCAAACCTTGTTTACTCTATCACCCACCCTGGGATTGACCTAGTGGCAATGGTGTTCTCATACTTTCTGCTTAGACACCGGTGGTTGTGAGTTCGATTAATTCTATAAATAACTCAGATTTAAGAGGGCAGACAAGGCAATAGATGGGTATGCTGGTTCCCCTCGAGATAGTTGATTAAACACGATCTTGTTCTGGGTGAATTTTGGAAAAAAAAAAGATACGCATCACCTAACATTTTTAGTTTATCAGTTTTGCATGTGAGAATTGATGATAAAGCCCATTTGTACGGATCCAAGGTCAATGTAGGTATAAGTATTGACGTATACTCACATCACCCGCCATTTTCAGCTTCTTTTAACCCTCGGACCATAGCTGCTCGGAAAATTCATCAAGAATAAGAGAGCCAGTTACCTAGTTTTCCCTTTTATTTTCCCCTTTTTTTTCTTGGGCTTAATCTTCTATTCCTTGATGTAAATTCTTTGCGGTTCCAATGTGGTAGGGGGTTGGGACCCATTAAAGAGCACTAGAAATGCCAGATGTATGGCATTAACATAGCATAGTTAGGTCAATACCTGACCCAAAAAAAAAATAGTTAGGTCAATACTATTATTATTTTTTGCACACTCTTTTTATTGCACTATCCCTTGCCCCCACCCCCACCTACTCATGAACAACTCTCCCGTCCCCAAAATCCCATTCCACATCCAGCGGCAGAGTGATCAAATGATTCATTGTTCAATCACACAAATGATTATGATCAGAAACCCTAATCTTGATCAAACCCCTGTTGACTTTTCTTGGTGCTTTCGAGGATTGGTCAATCGACGTCCTTTTCTTCCAGAGCCGTTGAGGGTGTTGGTGAGGGGTGGTGTTGGAGTCTTCCCTTCGTCGTCTTCCCAAAATACCACGTATGGATTTTAAAATTGCCAAATGTCCAAAATTCATAAATAATCTCTGAGAAAATATAACAAAAATGGGGACCAAAATAATAATAATAATAATAGCTGCACATCAAGCTGGCTTTCTCTTAATCTAATCATATACTTCCAAGCAAAGATGGGTGTCCCTCCATTCATTAAACAGGTTTTGTTTTTGATCTTTCAAGCCACTTCAGTTAGTCCACATCAAATATGTATCATCAATGCCTCATTTACTTAGTTCAAACCCTTGTTTCCTCAGTTGCTTCCATTGAGTAAAAATGGCAGCAGTGGATCATGGAAGATTTAGCGCTTAAGCAATCAAGAAAAGATGAGTTGTGCCTCAAGGGACATGAGTTTTTGTTGCTGACAATACTAAGTTAGATGACAGCAATGACAACATATCAAGGGTTTAAGAAGAAATCATGAGTTCTGCAGGTCTGATGAAATGAGATGAGCCTGAGCTTCATTAAGCATATATTCAGACTGTAAATAGAAAACGACATATTCAATTACTTGAAATGTTGAGTTAATGAATAATGACACCAGATTACAAAATTTTTAGCGCGTACACTGGCCAAACTACGAAATCTCGATATGTGCATGCACGCAACGTGATTGGTACGATGGTAGAACAGATGAAATTCCATCATAAAAAACAAAAAATACATTAGGAACTCAAAAGTGTGACGAATTGAAAATAACACCTTACAGATTTTAAATCATCTATTTTTTGGATTTTTATTTGGTAAATTTAGAGTGAAAAGGTTAATGCTGCAAGCCGACACTACAAAAAAAAAAAATGAATTTAGCTACGGGAAATTAGCAACAAGCAAAAGTCGTCGTTAATTAGCGACGAAAAATAAAATTCTTAGCTATTTGCGACGGACCTAGCAACGACATAATGTCGTAGCTAATTAGCTACGGAAATAGTGGCGGATAGTATATTCGTCGCAAATTTCCGACAAAATTAGCGACCACGGATATTTTCGTCGCACATTAGCGACGACGTTGGCGATGAAAACACATTTGTAGCTAATTAGCGACGAAAATAGCCACGAAAAATGTGCATCGCTAATCAGGGACGAAATTAGCGACGAAAAATATTTGTCGCTAATTTTGCGACTAAATTGGCCATGAAAAACCAATTTTGTCGATAATGGACGAGAAACAAACATTAGCGACAAATGAGCGTTCGTCGCCGTTTAGCAACGAAAAGTCGTGTCATCGCTAAATTTAGCGACGAGCCGTATGTTTCGTCGCTAACTTTACAGGCGGAATGACGCTGTTTGTCGCCGCTGGCGACAACACAATCTTTCGTCGCTATGTTTTAGCGATGGAGCGAGGTTATTCGTCGCCATTTAGTGACGAAATGTTGAGCCGTCGCCAAATTTAGCGGTGAGTCGTATATTTCGTTGCCATGTTTTAGGGTGCGCATGAAATCTTGCCGGAGTCAAGAATGACTTCTGGCAAGGAAGTCATTTTTTCAGCTTTTCCTTTGAAGTGGAAGTTGAATTTTCAGCTTCTGCTTCAGAAGTTGATTTCTGATAGAAAAATGCGTTTGATAACAATTAAAAAAGACGATGTTCGAAACATTATGAAAAAAATGTTTCGACCGTTGGCAAGCCGCGGCCGGCGAGGCGGGGGGTGGCGGCCGGCGACCGGCGGCGGCGGCGGCGGTCGGCGACCGGCTGCGGGCGACTGGTGGCGGCGGCGGCGACCGGCGGCTGCCGACGACCGGCGGCAGCGACCGGCGGCGGTCGACGACCGGCTGGTCCCAAGAGAATGACTTCTCAAGGGGAGAAGTGAAAATTTTTTACTTCTCAAAATCACGCAAAAATCTTGCCAGAAGTTAGAAATCTTGCCAAAAGTAGAAAATCTTGCCAGAAGTCAATTTTTTTACCAAACGAATTTCTACTTCGGCAGTATTTTTATGAAATGAATTTTCCTGCCAGATCGACTTCTGGCAGGAAAATTGAGAAGTTGGCAAGATTTCATGCGCACCCTTAGCGACGGAGTGAGGTTGTCGGTCGCTAATTGTCATTTTTATTTTTTGTCCATTACTGGCGAAACGTGAGAATAATAGGCAAATGCTTTATGTCTCTTCAACGTTGAACAGGTTGCACACGTTAACTTCTTGCACACGGTCAAACTCTGAGTGGAAAGTGTGGCTCTCCTTTAGTCGTACAATGAAGGCCTCTGGGGGTTCACAAAGTTGGTTCTTCAACCGAGACGACCCGCGGAAGCGTACAAATAAAGTCGGGGTTCTAAATTTGGATTTTTACCCCTTTAAAGGGGGGAAATCTAATGATCCAAAAAATCATGGTCTCGTTCAGAACCTAGCGACGACATGATGTTCCATAGCGAACTTTGTCGCTAAACGAGAAATTCGTCGTTAAAATATTTTATGTTTAGCTACGAAAAAGATGTTTCGTCGCTAAATATCGACGATGAATTTAACGACGAAATTATATTTTCGTCGCTAAATTTGGTCACGAAATTTATTTTATTCGTCGCTAATTTTAGCGAAGCCGTGTTAACTATGAAATTTTGCTCGTAGCTAAATTCGTCGCTAAATTCATTTGGCAACGAAATTCTCGTCACGAAATCCTTGTTTTTTTGTAGTGCGATCCAAATAAGATATCAACAATTACATGACTTGCCGCTTTAATAATTATATTCATTTCATTAAATAATCTTTTCATCTAAAGACTACGAATGGTAAATTAGAAATATTGCGTTTAAGATGATTTTGATAAATAAAAAAAATGCCTTTTTATCCGATGGAAACTCGAGGAACATGTTGGAATTTGGAATTACACAATAAAACAAAAAACTTTGAAAATAATGCTGTATTTAGATTAAAAAAAGGGAAAATGGCACAAATAGCTCATGAACTTTGTCCTAATGTGCAATGCGGTCCCTAAACTTTTAATTTATTTAATGTAGTCCCTGAACTTTAGCCCAATGTGCATTTTGATCCCTAAACTTTTGACTTATTCAATATAGTCCTTGAACTTTTAGTACATGTTCAAATTTTTTTGATAACCAAGGTGTCCGGACCAGTTTGCGCGCACCTCGACTATTCCTCGGGGGAGACTAGCACAGCAATTCACCGCTATGGCCCCCCACTTAAATCACACGTGCTCATCTAGGGAATCAAACTTGAGACCAGTGCGCATAATCACACAATCCCAAGTGCACCATGGGTGGATGTACATGTTCAATTTAGTCTCTAGAACATATGAAAATATTCATTATTTTTCCTGATCTTAAATTAATGGAATGACTATATTGAACATTTTCATATAGTTCATGGACTATATTAAATATGTAGCAAAAGTCTAAGGATCATATCGAACAAACTAAAAGTTCAGGGTCCATCTTGAACATTAGGCTATAGGTCAAGGACTATATTGAACAAAATTTAAAATTCAGGGACCATAACGCAAATTAGCTCAAAGTTCAGGGACCATTTATGCCATTATCTTAAAAAAAAAAAAAGAAATTGCAAACAGAATCAAAATTAGAACCTATGTGCAATTTCATTATTAGCATTTCCATATATTCCGTCGATGAATTTACACTTCCTTTACAAGATTGCTTGCATAGGAAAACTGATTTCTCCGGCCACGTGGAGTTGCCGGAGATGGTGGGTTTGCCACGTCCGTGATTTTCGACAAAAATTTGATTGGAAGGATTACATTGGAGCTTTGTGCACAAATTTATGACTATATTGGCAAAGTTGAAAAATCCATAACTGAATTGACATTCGTACAAAATAAATTTAACTTTTAAGGCTAATCGTAAAATGTTTTCAATTCTTGATGCTCAGTCCTAATCGACTTTGTGTGTGTATATCTATGTATATATTTGTCTATTCGTAAACCCAGTTAAGATTTGGAGTGATACCAACCCCATGTCACAGTCATCATTAACCCTGGACAAAGATTTCTACTCTATGAGATGGGATTGAAATTTAGGATGATTTTAACATGTTTAGGTTCTTGATACAATCCAAAGGTTCCTCTTCCCTCTCAACATATGGCAACTCCAGGAACAACCACCACTCCAAACAGCCTTCTTCAGGAAAAATACTACTAAACCCACATGCTCATGTCAAATTCTGAGTGGTCCAAAATGAAATTAGGATGAAGAAAATGAAAAAAAAAAAAAAACCCAACAAAAAAATTGAAATCTTTTAAATCAATTCTTGTGTCATCAAACCATGGAAAAGCCAAAAAGATTTGGTCAAGGAGGTTTCCTGTGGATTTCTTCATAGATAAGTTCGGGCTTAAAGATTGGATTTTTATTTGAACAGTGATCTTGAAAGAGAAAGGAAATTGAGTAACGGTTAGCATCATAGAAGGAGGAAAACGAGCCGGCCAAGCCGGCTCACTTGAGAAGTGATTTTCGGATTTTGCTTCAAAACAGGGGCAATGACATCGCCTCCCTTTTGGTCAATTTCCTTAAGTACATACATGCCATGAACAGAGTAATCTTCAATACTCAAACGCTCTTATAAAAAGTCTTGGTTTGTGCTCTCTCGTTCTTGATTATATTGTGATACTGACTAAGCACCGAGGAAAAAGATTGAGTCTTTAAGAAAAGAGATGGGCTCTGAAGAACAATTTGGAGGAGAAGAGCTCTGCCTTTCTCACTCTGACCCTGTTGTTTTGGAGCTCAACCGCCTGCAAAACCTCCTCAAAGGTTCTCTCTCTCTCTCTCTCTCTGGTTTTATCAAGAGAGTTAAAGCACTGTACTTTTGGATCCTGATGGCTTAGTATGAATCACTGGCTTTGCTTAATGGAGACCCATCATGGGTTTGTAATGTAATGTTCAACATGAAGTGGAATTCTTGATTCTAGGAAAAATTTTGCCTTTCTTTTTGCATGGAATGATGGAAGACTTGAAGTTGGTAGAGTCATGGTTTTCTGTCGTGTTTTGATAACTTGGATTGGTTCTCTATCCAATGGTTCAGAATGAGGTTATTCTTCGGCAGGGGCGCACGGTGTTCGCACAGCTGCCATGAAAAAAAGAAAATGTAGATGACTAATGTTGATTGAGAAATGATCCTGGTTTTCTGAATAGATCAAGTAGTCTCTGGGGCATTTGAAATGTCAACCATGTTCTAGATAGTTCACGTTGTCGATTGAGAAATGCTGCTTATGTCATATGTTTCTTGTTGTGTCTTTGCACGATATCCTGCATCCTTAATTATACATCTTCACTTCTTATGCTCAATGCAGAAAGGGATAGAGAATCGGCGAATGCTCAGAGCGAAATCAAGTCTTTAAAAGCAAGTGAAGTTCTGAAGGATAAGGCTATAGAGGAGGTATGGGAAAATAATAGCATTAATCACGCCGATACGATAAACCGACACATGTTAGTTCAATCCTTTTACCAGAGTAGGACTTCGATTATTCATCAGTTCATGAAAATGCTCAATACATCAGCTTATATGTGCTTTCATCTTGATTTTTTATGGCAGCTGAACAGTGTTGTTCAGAAACTGGAGGAAAAGCTTGCAATTACTGAAAATTTTCTGGACCACAAGGTGAATTGCTTCTTTGGACAACAACATTAACCGCCTCAAGTCGCAAAATGGGCATTAACTTTTCCAACTTATCTATTAATGCAGAACCTGGAAGTCAAGAAACTTGCAAGCGAAAAGAGAGATGCATTGGCTGCACAATATGCTGCGGAGGCGACTCTTAGAAGGGTTCATGTGAACCAAAAGGACAATGATCTGCCTCCTGTCGAGTCTCTCATTGCTCCACTAGAGGCTGAGATCAAAATGCATAAGAATGAGGTATCATATCCTTACTGAATCCAAGATGACATATGTGAAATCCTGTTGATTACTTATCTTGAAGTACTCCTGGTGACGCAATCCCTGTGTTTGGTTATCAGATTGCAGCACTGCAGGAGGACAAGAAGGCGTTGGAACGCCTCACTAAGTCAAAAGAATTAGCTCTGCTTGAGGCAGAGAAGATTTTGCGAAGTGCTTTAGAAAGAGCTTTGATCGTGGAGGAAGTTCAGAACCAGAACTACGAGCTAAAGAGACAGATTGAGATTTGCCAGGCATGATCTTATCGTCCTAACAGACACAATCTAACGGATCTCAATTTGAACAATTCACTGCAATTCGAGTATCTGGTGATTCTTAAGTAGCTTTTCTTCTAAATATGCAGGAAGAGAACAAGATACTCGAGAAGACCAACCGCCAAAAGGTTTTAGAGGTCGAAAAGTTGAGCCAAACAATTCAAGAACTCGAGGAGGCTATTCTAGCTGGTGGTGCAGCAGCGAATTCTGTTCGTGATTATAAACGGCAGATTTCTGAACTAAATGTACCTAAGAAATCTTTATATTCTAGATATCCACATTCTCATTTCATTAGTTGAAGTCTAGCTGTTGAACTTATGTCCTACGTTTTCTTCGGTCAGGAAGAGAAGAGGATTCTTGAGAGGGAGCTAGCAAGAGCCAAAGTTTCCGCGAACCGAGTTGCGACTGTTGTGGCCAATGAGTGGAAAGATGACATTGACAAAGTAATACCCCTCAAGCAATGGCTTGAAGAGAGAAGGATACTGCAGGTAATTAAGTTTCTTGGTGACAGAAAACTAGAGATTCAGTAATTGCGTCATTTTTATGTCTTTCGATACTTCGTTTTGTTTGCTATGAGAAATGCTGGGACATGAGACTTCGCATTCTCTTTGATGGAAATAACATATTTGGCCGTGTAGGCAGAGATGCAAAGATTAAGAGACAAGCTTGCTGTATCAGAAAGAGCAGCCAAGGCAGAAGCACAAATGAAGGTGATATCTAAGCCGTAGCCATTATGTATGTAATTTCTTTCTCCGTTCGTTTCCCTCAGAAGCTAATGATGATCTTCTGCTATGTCGATCTCAGGAAAAATTTAAGCTGAGGCTGAAGACATTGGAAGAGGGGCTGAGGTGCGGGTCGAGTATCTCAGTAAATTCGAACTTTCCTTGTGCATCACCAAAGACGGAAAAATCGAACAAAATATTTAGCTTCCTAACAAGCAACGGTGGACTCAAAAAGAGATCATCATCTCAGCCAAGGGCTTCTACCATTAGAAGCTCTCCTCTTCGGCAGCCACATATGCAGGATGATGCTGTTAATGTTGCCAGAGAATTCAACAGCACGAATAGTCTAAGAAAGAAATTTGCTTCCGAGGACTACTTGCTGAAAAAAGGTATGTGGGTGTCTAGAAATAAGGTCATCGATAGTGCAGGCAAGGAGACATGTTCAGACGAAAGCGTTGACAAGCCTGCCAATGAGAAGAAAACAGCATCTGGGGGAAGTGTAACAGACAGCAATGGTCACATTGAATTGGCAAGTAAAGGAAGTACCAAGTTGGACAATGACGATGTGGTCTCGGGCTTTCTATATGACAGACTTCAGAAGGAAGTCATCGGGTTAAGGAAGTTCTCCGAGGCTAAAGATAGCATTTTGAATGCTAAGGAGCAGGAAATTCAGGTAAAGTTTGAGCAATCTGTGTCCCTCTTTCACCCACCCATATGTCTGCACACGTCCATTGATTCGAGTAACTGAGGTTTTGAAATTCTTTTCAGATGCTAATGAAGAAGGTGGAAACATTGACAAAATCCATTGAAGTGGAGTCCAAGAAAGTGAAGAGAGAAACAGCAAACAGAGAAAAGGAAGCAGCACAGATGAGACTGGATGAGCATAAGAACATCAAGAGCCTGAAATCGACAAGCAGGTAGGAAGTAGAAATCGTCTGCCACTCGGCTATTGCAATCCTAGTTTCTTGCAGCTAATTAGGAGGAACTAAGATTGTTTTACTTCAAATCCTTTGATGTCAATCTTCCACTTTTATCCCCTGTAATATAATATTCCTCGTCTCAAACATTTGACAGGACGGTCAAGGCATAATTGCGAAAAGCTGAAGGAGTGGATAGAAATGGGAAACTCTCCTACGGCAGCAACATTCTCTTGATTTATTTTGTGTAAATATTGATGGAAAAGATAGAGGTTCACGATTGATTAATTAGTGCAATTTGATTTCTGATTTCTTTGGTTTTCCAAATTAGAACCGTAAGTTCTAGGATTGAACTGGGAGTGTGCTTTTTTAGTGCTTGAGATTGGAAGAATGGCATTTTCTGCACATGCTTTGTAAGAAAATGTGTTTGCTGAACTGTGTATCTTTTAGGAGTTTGCTTAGCGAGCCTACCTCATGCGTGTTGACTTTAACTACAAAGAAACAGAGATCTATTACCAGGGCATTACCTACAAACTTAGCACAAAAGATTATAGATCTAGCCTCTAGGCATTGCCAGCTACATTGAAACGTCCTCGAGCCGACCCGTAGCTTCAAATATTCCGGGATTCTGGTATTGTGGCTAAAGATGGTCGCCATTTCTGGCACTGTTCGTCAAAGCAGAATCTGTTCAGCAACTGAACAGCGATTTCTTCGGGCACCATCTGGTCCCCATTCCGCAGGATCGACACGAGCTCTCGCTTGGTCACTATGATCTTCACGAAGTTGCTCTTGCATTTCTTCTGATCAGATGGTTCGGTATGCGACGAAAGGCTCTGCCGGTGCTCCGCACCCGGCACTACGTAGTACACTTCTTCAGGTTCTAGCATGGCATTTGATAGAAACGACGAACGAGTCTGCCTTTCGCCATTGCAGGGACTGGATGTTATCTTCTTCACGGGAGTTGACACATCGACTTCCTCCTCTCCTCCGTCAAAGAGAGCATGGACATAGTCGTGAGGTCGACGAAAGAGAAGATGAATGCAATTTCCCATGATTCATTGTTCTCAAAAGTCGGGATTCTTGAGTATATGTACAGGCATGCTTTAAGTGGTTCACGTTTTAAGTAGTTAAACGTGCAAGCCATTACAGTATTATTTTATCAGTTCCTGCTTTCCATATGGTTAGACAAAATTATATTGATCTCTACAAAAAATGATAAGCAGTACCCACTGGGGAAGGATCGAGTAGATGTCAAATACTGAATTACTAAGTGTTTAGAAAGTCAATAGGACCCGACATCGTCAACTGAATTTCCCCCTCAAGAACCCACACAACATGTCTCCATATATCAACCATTGTTGCCATCCGATATGAGACAACATTAGGCAAAATGACACAAATGGTCCACAAAATTTGATCTAATGTGCAATGTAGTCCATGAACTTTTAATTTGACCAATATTGTCCCTAAACTTAGACCCAATGTGCAATGCAGTCCCTGAACTTTTAATTTGACCAAAATGATCCCTGAATTTTTAAAATGTGTTCAAATTAGTCTCTCAACTCGAATCAATGGAAGGATTACATTGAAAATCTTCTCGTAATTCAAGGATTAGATTGAACATGTTCCAAAAGTTCAAGGATTATATTTGTCAAATAAAAAGTGTAGGGATCACATTGCACGTTAGATTAAAGTTTAGGGATCATATTGCTTAAATTAGAAGTTCAGGGACTAAGATCAAAGTTCAAGGAATATTTGTGTCGTTATCCCTCAATATTACTGCTATCTCCTGTTTCCTAAAGTTAACAAATATATTCAATGATACCATAAATATACACGCATATAAGAAAGACTACAGCATGAAAAAAATTAAAGAAGACAGGGTTGTTGCGGTTCATTTCAATTAAGTGAAATTAGATGAAGGATACGATCCAATTATTTATGTTCTCTCTCATTTTAGGGGAAAATGTTGTTTCTCATCTCAAACCTCAACTCAGAGACGTTCTAACTTCAGGAAAAAAAAAAAAAATCAACAGATCTGATATTTCCCCAGATGGGCAAAATCATTGAAACCGTGAAAGTCAAATACACAAGCAGGCTGCTACAACTTCTTATATTTTCTTAGCAGAGCCAATGCACATACTGTAAAGGCATTAGTTCCAGGCTCCAAAACCTGTCCAGCAATCATAATGGAGCCCTATATTTAACAATAAAAGAGAGATGCTGCTAATCCGTGTCTATTGCACAAAACAACTCATACGAAACTCATTCCAGAGCAAGTGTGAGGGAAGTTACAGGAAAGAGCACCTTTTGAGCTAAGGAGGATTGGCTATATAGTGGTTCTTATGTCCTTTTCAGTTTTCAGCCCCTTATGCAAGCAAGATTATGAAGTTTCTAATTCAAGGGAGCTTCTGGATTCCAACCATGACTGTGCAGCAATCTTTGTTGTCAAGAACCAGCCGACCTTATCTGGTGCCTCATGGAATGGGGCATTCAGTTCCTTCAAATGCGACTCGAAAACGCTCGCTAGCCCTTTATCCGAGTACTTGTGTTTCCCATGTCCGGTGTTGATTCCTAGCAATGGAGGAAGCTCCTCCCCAGATTGAAGTGCCTTGGACAGATCGTTAATCCAAACGTGTAATGCAGTCAGAGCCGCCCCAAGGGACAAACTCTTCAAATGTAGAGACCACTGAGTTGCAGTCCTGGACTGTATGTCTTTGTAAATCTCAAGCGTAAGCCCTAGGTCTAGTAGCTCACAGGCCTTCTCCAACATATTGGCATTGACACATAGGTCGATTAAGCAATTGCAATAGGCCTTCCTTACATCGGCATTAATGGACTCAAAGAGTTCCAATGCTTCCTCTTTAAAATTCAACTCACTGTTATGCTCTTTATTAAGAAGTTTAACCACATTTCCGAGCTTAGGATTAGCCTTCTCAATGCAGTAAACAAGCTTATCAAGATCCTCACTTGGGGTCTGCGTCATCACATTCAGGAGACACCCACAGAACCGGTCATCTGGAGTTATGGCCAACTCCAGGAGACGATTGAATGTACTCACAACATCATCCGTACGATGGGCTTTTCCATAGCATTGTATAAGGGATGTCAAAACAAATATGTTAGGCTCAAAACCTGCCTCTAACATTTGATCCAACATCCCCTCTGCCTCTGAGACCTTTCCACTACACGAATATATAGTAATCAGTGATGAAAATGTCCAACTGTCAGGCTGGCAAGTCCCGGAGCTCTTCATTTCCTCAAAAATCTGAACTGCCTCATCTATGTAGCCAACATCAGCGCACATTGCCAGAAGAGTATTGTAAAGAATTACGTTCAACTCCATTCCTTTCTCCTTCATCTCCCTATAAATAACTATAGCATCTTCACCATACCGAGCTCTACCATAGGCTCGTATAAGAGCTGCGTAAGTGGCAAAGCTTGGGGTAAACCCATCGTTAATCAACTCTTTGTACAGAATCTTGGCCTGCCATGGTCTCTTAGCTCTGCCCATGGCATCCAACAACGTGTTATATATAACCAAGTTTGGCTTTGCCCCAAGAGCCTTCATCTCTTCGTACACATTCAAGCACCCGTCAAAATTCTTCGTCTGCCCATATAGCTTAATCAAAGTTGAGAACGTAACCACATCGACGCGCCACTTTTCAGTCCTAGCCCTGTCATAAAGGCTCAAAGCCATATCGACATTACCAGCCCGACCATATGCATCGATCATAGCCGAATACGTAACATCATCAGGATCGCATCCAAATTGAGGCATCTTCTCGAACCATTCAATTGCCTTAGTTGGCAGATAACACATCCTAGCACAGCTAATTATAGTGGAAAAAGTCACATTATCAGGTTTAACCCCTCTCTCACGCATTTCAGCGAACAGCTTCTCTGCTCTATCCAAATCCTTGCACTTCCTAAACACCTTCAACGTCACATTATACATTATCACCTCCCTCGATGGTTTTATCCTCTGTTGGAAGTACTTCAATGCAAGCACCGCATTCTCCGCATTAGCCATGTTATTGAGAACAACCACGGCATCTTGTTCTGATATCTTATCCCCCAAACCGCTCAAGATCCCGAAAACATCATCTTCAGTCGAACTACATGAGTTCAACGATTCGGCCATGTTCATAAGAAAAGCATACCTCGCGTCATACGACTGTTGCCGAAGCTTTGAAGCTCGGGGGCTATTGGGATTGACCCAGATGTAGCTTTTCGATGGAGAACTGATTTTCCCATCTGGGTACTGAGAAGCCGGTGATTTCGGAGCTGGGTTCCGAGTTTCTTGAGAAACGGCGTCATCGACAGAGACCTGGGCCGCTTGACAAGAGAATTTCGAGTGAAGCGAAAGGAAATCTGATTTACGGGGGAAATTGAAACTTCTAGGTTTGCTGTTTGGAGGACGAGAGAGAGAGTTGCAGAGATAATGGCGGTCATGTAAGAAATACGACGGCGAAGAGCAGAGATGATACGCCATTTTGGCCTGTCTTTGCCTGCCCAGCGAAGCGGAGCGCCTTATCAAGGAGAAGGTGAAAATAATGTTGTACCATTTTTCTCCGCTGGGGTAAATACGTCAATTTCAATAGAAAAGATCTTTTCAAAATTAGCCCTTATTTATTTTGAAATATCGTTGTTAAGGAGCATCCGACTATCCGTGCACTTGATCAGTAAATAAATGATGATTATGACACTGATAGATATGAGTATTTCCTCATTATCCAGCGTTGTTTTCCAAGTTTTAATTTAACTTAAAGGTGAGTTTATTTTACAAAAAAAAATCATGTTAAAAGAATTTTTTTTAAATCATTTTTCAGGAAAATGGTTAGTTTTCCTTTATTTGATTATATGCAATAGATTTTTTTTTGTGTGTGTGTTTGAATCTCATTTTAAAAATGATTTCAATCTCATGATTTTATTTAAGGAAAAAATTTAAAATTTAAAATTATGTTTTAGATTTTTTGTTCTTTTTATTCATTTCTTTCTTCCTTCTTCCTCGGTCGCAACATCCTCCACCACGACTGGCCGGCGACGGCCACGGGCGGGCTCAAGGCCGTCGGGTCTGGTGAGCTCGAGGATAGCCTCCTGAAGCCCGATAGCCGACGGAGGTAGAAAAAAGAAAGAAAGAAAATAAAATGAAAAATAAAACAAATAATATATAAAGTACAAGTATACATAAAATATAACATATTGTTTATAAAAAAAAATTGTGAGAGGACCAATTTCGAATGTTTTCATCTCTTTCGATTGATGAATTCACTTTCTAATTTTGTGCATGAATTTTCCGTTGACCGAAAATATTTTCCATCAACTAAGTCATTTTTGGCGAACCAAACGGGCGAAATTCCGGAAAATTAATTCATGAAAAACATTTTCGTTCAAACGAAGGCACCCTAAGCTTGATTTGTTTAGCGAAAATTGACTGATTTGAAAAATGTTATTCGAAAAATAATTACCTGCATCGCTTGCATAATTGAGTGAGGAAAAAAAAATTCATCGTCGACGAAATATGTAGGCATAATTTTTTGTCGATAATTAACTGATATAAGCGACTTTTTAAGGAAAATATTTCTCATAATTCATTCTCTGTTAAACAAATGGAGCTTTAACATTAAACTTTTAAAACTTGGTCGATGTCATTTCTTGTCAAATGGAGTGTCATAAGTAAAATATTAGGTAGGTCTGTCTTACCATATAAGCGGTAGACCACTCCATTGAGTAATCACCACGTGTACAGGCGAGACCCGCTGTGATCAGTCCTCACGGCTTCTTCGCTTGCATTCTCTCCCCCAACTCACTAATTTCTTAGCTAACCCATTTAGGGCCCATTTGAAATCCATTAATGACCCATAAAGTTTTTAAGCAACCCATTTATGACCCATTTAAGTACTTAAGCCAACCCTCCATCGCTGTCATTGAGTAAAATATTAGGTAGGTCTGTCTTACCATATAAGCGGTAGGCCACTCCATTGAGTAATAATTTATTTTTTATATAATTTTTTTTCATTTCTTTTTTCTTTTTTCTCCTGCCTTGGCCGTCGCTCTCCTTTGGCCGCCAATGGTCGCCGTTGCCCACCTCCGGTCACCACTGCCAACCGCCACCCTCCGTCGCCGCCGGCCGTCGGCCACCACCACAATGCATGTGTAGTTGCCTCTACGAACATTGCTTTACGCCATTAATAGAGTTGCGTGGAAAAAATCGACCCACGCTTCCTTTTTCCCAATCGATTCATCCTAACATGACGAACTAGGGTGGGGTGTAGTTGAGCCGACTTGGACAAATACAGTGACGACCCCCCATATACACTTGATTGAGTATTTGAATAGAAATTTTTGAATACCGTAGCTTAACTCAACTCGATCATACAGTCAAATTGAAGACTAAATAATAAAACAAAAATATTAAATGGCACCACGGACTTGCCAAGCTAATATCAAGACATATTTAAGTACCTTTTTTTGTCATAGTGGTAGAAAATAAATCGGAATAGAGAGAGAGAGAGAGAGAGAGAGAGAGAGAGAGAGGGAGGGGTAGTGTTGACACCTAAATTTTGATCAACTTTTTTTTATTTTTATTTTTTTTGAAAATTCATAGAAAATCCATAAAAAGTTGAAAATTGAAAAAATCAATTTTGGTGACCTTAGCCAAGCTAAATGAACCATTTTGACCAAAAAAATAATTTTCATAATTTTCATTTTTTAATATATTTTCGAAAAATACAAAAAAAAAGAAAAAAAAAGAAAATCAAGAAAAGTAGTATTCGAGGTCACAAAAATATAGAAAAATAGTCAGTATTTTTATTTTTAACCTCATAAAATAGTAAAATTCATGTTCGATTTTGGGTGTTTTCTGATCACCATAAAATTGAATTTGGCAAAAATATTAGTAATGATTAAAAGGAAAAGGAGTGAAAACATCATCATTCAAAAGAAAAGTAAAAGAGAAAAGAAAAGTTTGAGTAATGATGGGGAATAAAAAAAAATAATAAAATCTCTCTCTCTCTCCCTCTCTTTTTCCTCTTCTCACGCTCTCTTCTTTTTTTTGATCATTCGGCCGGCTACCTTCTCCCTCAACTCTCTCTCTTTCATTTTCGTTTTTCCTTTCGCTCAGCTCGCCGCCCAGATAAAAAACCGTCCGGTTTTTCGGCCATAACTCTTTCGTTAGATATCATATGCGAACGATCCATATACCATTGGAAAGCTTATTCTCTTGCCGTTCTAATGACATATCGTGAGCCCAATTTGGACCAGCCGTTTGTCCCGTAGAGCTGTTTGAAGGAGCAAAGGTCAGACTGATCAGACTTGAGTCCGCGGGTGCCAAATTGGATTTTCGGGTTTGTTTTGGGTTCAATCTTGGTAAGACCACCTCTCACTCCTTGTTAAGACATATATTATTGTGTTTTATGGTTTGAAGATGGATTATATTTGGATTTAAGGGCTGATCCCTTATTGTTTTGTTCGAAAAATCTGAACCGGTTCTGTCAAGGTGGTGCCGTGAACATTGTGAGTGATTCAAGGGCTTGCCTTGCTTCCAATATTCGATAAGATGTCTCTAGCACCTAAATTAGGAATCTAGCAAGCTGAGATTGTAGTCTAGTTGAGTTTTGGATGGGTTTTAATGGTTGAATTGAAGGAGTTTTCTGGGACAGATTCTGGTCATTGGGCGATTGAAAACCGTCCGGTTTTTCGGCCATAACTCTTTCGTTAGGAATCGTATGGGAACGAGCCATATACTGTTAGAAAGTTTATTCTCTTGCCGTTCTAATGACATATCATGAGTCCAATTTGGCCAAGCCATTTGTCCCGTAGAGCTGTTTGAAGGAGCAAAGGTCAGACTGATCAGACTTGAGTCCGCGAGTGCCAAATTGGATTTCCGAGCTTGTTTTGGGTTCAATCTTGGTAAGACCACCTTTCACTCCTTACATTTTACCTATTAGACCCAGAATCGGAAGGCCGAGCCTCCTGTTGGTGTCTAAATATTTGCTGTGTATTTACTTTATGTCATAGCATTTCTATATTTCGCATAAAAGACCCAGAATCGGAAGGCCGAGCCTCCTGTTGGTGTCTAAATATTTGCTGTGTATTTATTTTATGTCATAGCATTTCTATATTTCGCATAAAAGACCCAGAATCGGAAGGCCGAGCCTCCTGTTGGTGTCTAAATATTTGTTGTGTATTTACTTTATGTCATAGCATTTCTATATTTCGCATAAAAGACCCAGAATCGGAAGGCTAAGCCTCCTATTGGCGTCCAAGGTGTTTTATTTATTTATTTTCTGTAAATTATATTGTGCTACCCCAGAATCGGAAGGCCGAGCCTCCTGCTGGTGGTTTATACCCCCCACACATTGTTGCACGAGCACCGACGGACTCCGACGTCGTAAAATTCACCGGATCCCATCTCCTTTGCTTATGTTTATGTTGTATAATGACTTAATATCTTCTTTATTTTTTGCATTGTGTTGCGTCCTATAAAAACAAAAACAAAAAATGCTAGATCGGACGTCTGCAGATGAGCCACGTGTCGTGATTAGGTGATTTTCAGAATAAAAAAAATTTCCAAAAAAATGAATTATTAAGGAAAAATTCAAAAAAAATTGAGAAAAATTGCAGAAAATTCCTAAAAAAAATTCTAAAAATTTTTGAAGGCTGAAAATGACAAAAAAATTGATTTGTTTCCATTTTTTGGATTTTCTCCCATTTAATCCAAAATGGCGATTTTACCCCTCAAAGGGTAAATCGTCTTTGATATTCCGATGAATTGTGGAAATTGCTTAGAATTTGGTGATGGGCCAGATAGGTAGCTAAACCTTATGTCTAAGATTTCCACATTTCATTCCCATTTTTAGAAAATGACGATTTTACCCCTTCGAATGGTAAATCGATTTCTAAAATTCCAGAAAATCATGAAAATTGCAAAAAAAAATAGGAAATGGGTCAATTGAGTGACCAAACCTATTTTTGACATTGTTTTACTCCGGATTCATTCCGAAATGACGATTTTTCCCTTTTTAGGCAAATCGTCCCTTTTGTCTCAAAATTACGACTTTACCCCTGATGGGTAAAATCATGTCTAAATCATTCCTAAGCTTGATTGATACTTATTTAGGCTAATAGAGCCTTATTAGGAGTGTCATGTTGATTTGATGTGATTATTTTACATATTTGGATTCATTGATTTGCGCATTTTATTATTGATTGTGAATGCTAGGATAGTCATTCCTATTTGCATGAATTCCTAGATTTAGGATTCGTACTCCACTCATCTGCATGAAATCTTAGGTAAGAAAATTCAGTCAACTTAGGTACCGAAAGGGCGTCAACTCTGACAGTTGACGTAACTAAGTCCCCGAACCCATTTCTCTGGTTATCGCAGAATTGAATAGAAACTCCCGACTATTCAATAGGGTGGTCCAATCATACCCTCCAAAAAATGATTGGTGGCGACTCCATGGCATGCACACTTAGCACATGTCACCAGACCACACTGAAGGTCGACTACGCATACCTCCGTTGCGATTTGGGTAACGGGCCTTGGGAGAGGCCCGCGTCCGACCAGACTGGACGGCCCATTAGCCCTCGAGAGCCCACATGCAACCTCGAGAGGGTCGCGACAGGTAGGTTCTGAATGTTATACCACGTGAAAGGATGACATATCTATTTTCGGCCACTGTGGCAGATAGATTGGACAACTCCATTCCCCACGAAACTACAAAACCTACCCCCCCTCTCTCTTTCTCCCTGCGAATTATGGAAATGGAGAGCCCAGCAATATACTAAATTGGCGACGGAGGTGGCGGGCGGCTGGTGGCAAAGGTGGCGAGCAGCAATTTGAGGGGACAACGATGGCAGGAAGAGGGCAACGGTTAGCAGTGGCGAGCAGAGGTCGCAGGTGGCCGGCTATGATAAAAAAATTATTTTATAAAGAAAAAATTTAAATTTTTTCAGAAAACATTCAATTGCATGTTTTAGCAATATAATTTTTCTTAATAAATTATAAGAAATAAATATTTCATAATTTAGCTAAATATATAAGTATTTAAGTAATACGGGTCGGATCGGGTATGGGTCGGGTATGGATTGGGTCAGGTTTGGGTCACTAAATTTGCATTGGATGAATATGAGTCAAAACGGGTTAAATGGGTCAATATGAGTCGGACCATATTTGACCCGACCCAAACCCGACCCGACCCGACCCACCCATTTGACGCCTCTACAGTCATGATCAACATCAATCCATGCCATCGACTCCCTGAACCGCTGCTCTACGACCACCACACCCTCTTTGACCATTCACCACGACGTGAAGCCCAGCAACACCTTACTCGACAACCCGAAGCTTGTTGTAGAAATTCTCCTATATTTTGATTTTGACAAAACTATCAAAAGAATTGTATAATATTTTATTATGCAGAAAGAATGAGTAAGCAGCAGGTTGTGTGGATCTAATTCTGTCACGAGGACCAAGTGTCAGATGGAGTGCTTCTGGACCAAGTGTCAAATGGAGTGCTTCTGGACCAAGTGTCAGATGGAATGCCTCTAGACGAAGGGTCAGATGGAGTACCTCTGGACGAAGTGTCAGATGGAAGTGCTTCTAACGAGGTCAGATGGAGTGCATCTAAAGACCGTCAGATGGAACTGCTTCTGAGGGTCAGGTTCAACACGATCCTCTATTTCGTGCAACGATCTACATGCAGTGACATATAGACCTTATCAAATCTTCGAATTACCATTCCATGATAACTGATCTAATTCATGAAATTCTTTATGAAGATAAAACTTGAAATTAGTCAGTTTCTGCCTTTCCAAAACATGAAGACCCACATATGGCAGGTTTCCAACCAAGGCAAGGTTCCTTATGGAAATTTGTGATATTCGATTGACATGATGTCCCTTCTAAACAATCAAGGGATTTTCTACAATTGATTATTACCTTCCAAGAATATCTCTTCGGGGACCAATACGGATTCACTATGCTTATGGAAACTGGAGATTTAGTTGTATGGGCGACTAAATCAGAAGGGCTCAATATCTTCTTCAACGGTTCTCATATCTTCTAAGATACAGTCTCGTTCAATCACAATTGATGATGTCCAATCAAGGATTGAAGAGCGATCTCTTGGCCGGGTATCCAACGGCTAGTTTAAAGGTAGGGGAGTATAAAAGAAGAACCATGGCGATCAGAGAAGAAGAGAAGAACAACAATCCAAAAGTGCAAGCGTGATTCGAATTGTACCCAAAATCATTCTGAGTGCTAAAATCTCATTCATTGTGAGAATCTGTAAAAGAGAAACCAAGTGGTTGAGTGTTTGTAATTCTCTTGATTCTTCATAGTGAAATCCAGCCAATCGGCTGTTATCGTGGGAGAGTGGACGTAGGCTTGACAAGCTGAACCACTATAAACTCAGCGTGCTCTCTTCTCTTCCCTACTTTATTGCTGCGTTTGAATTATATACTATCTCCTGCCAGTCGCATATTGAAATTTTCATTAATTCCGCAAGAAATTTCAATTTAGTTGTCGATTCACCTATTCACCCTCCCTCTAGGTGATATTACTAGATCCAACAAAGCTCATCGATTTCGGGTCGACGATCTGACTTGGTGGCGAGATGTCCTTATTCAGAATCAAATAGCATATTTCGTCAAACATCACGCTTCTAGACTCGGAGTAATCAATAATAGAAGTAACAATAGTATCTTAATTATCAAGCAGTGAGGAGAATAGAGTCTAAGCACATACATTATAATCAAAGTCGTTTTCAATTAGACTCAAGGTGACAAATGACGACATTGATTTCATTAATATGTTTAGTAACAGTCGCGCATTCGCTTATATTTAAATGAAACAGACATCACGTCTAGACCTTATTAATGACAAAGAGGGCTTCCCGTACCTGTTCGACAGAGTGTTCATCGATCCCGCAATGGTGTACAGCAATCAGGGCGCTTCTCTAATTGTTTGAACTGGTCAGAAATTTTACATTCTGCCCCATTTTGTCATCCAACATGTTATCATAGTTTGATGTGCGAAATAAAATTTCATTTGCCTTGGAAACTCATTAATTTATCTCGGAAAGTGAAATCCATCCTCAATGATGAAGACTTCACAACTTAAGCATCTTTGTATATGGTTTGGAAGATCATGTTCCACAATCGAAATCTACCGTGAAAGTTTCATGGGTATTCTTTACACTTGAGTGGCACTTAAATGTGTCAAACGGGTGGGCCGAATCGAGTTTGGATCAAATCGACCAAGACTCATATTGATCCACATCATAGTTATCAAGGCGACGCCTAGGCGACAAGGCGGCTTGCCCAAGGCGCCTTGTCGCCTTGCTGGGTCTCCTCAAGGCAGGCGCCTTGGTTTTCTAGGCGTCGCCTTGTGGACGCCTTGAGCGCCTTGGTCGCCTAGGCGACGCCTTGGACGTGTCAGGCTGAGCAGACTTAGGTCAGCCAGCTACGAGGCTGGACAGCAGCCAGATCTGGGTCGGATGGTGTCCGACGATCGCGCGGATGCTGGTCAAGGCTCCGGGGTGGCGTCAGGGCTGTGGGTCGATAGCGGAGGAAGCACGAAGCTGGCGTCGGGTCTCTGAGCTGGCAAATCTGGGGTCGCGACCGCGGGATAGAGGTTCGAGTGATGGCTGGGTTTGTCTTCGGGCCTGAGCACGGCGGCGCGGGCGAGCTAGAACCTCGGTAGGGGCTGTCGCGGCGGCTCAAGATTGTGAAACTCAACTAGGCAATGGTGGAGGAGGTCTCGGTGGTTGAGACATGGCGTAGATGGAATGGGTTCTCGGGTTTGGGTCTCGGCCGGCGTCGGATTTGACGTGCACGGAGACGGATGGGCTCGGATCGGCGAGAAGAAGCGACGAAGAAGACGAAGAATCGAGAAGAAAAAGAAAGTGAACATGAGAGAGAGAGAGAGAGAGAGAGAGAGAGAGAGAGAGAGAGAGAGAGAGAGGAAGTAGGAGCATGTGTTGTGGGGGTTGGAGGCGGGGTGTTTTTTTTTTCTTTCCAAAACTGACAAAGTGGAGGGAAATGAAAATGAAGCGATGCTTGATGACACTATTTGAGTTATCATTTTTATATATTTGAGACGTTTCTTTATATTTGAAACTTATTTAGTATAGCATATTAAACTATTTTGAAATTATTGAACTTATAGTTACTTAATCTCGATTACCTACTTCATTTTATGATTATTATATATCTTAAATATATTTGATAGTTGTTTATTTTTAATAATCTTTCATGCGTATATTTACTCTGTTGAATCATGAATGTAAGTTTTGAAGTACAAATGTAAAATATACAATTATACATATATATTTAAAATTTTAGCTATATTGTCGCCTTATCGCCTTGCGGACGACTAGGTGGGTGCCTAATCGCCTATGCATTTTAGAGGTTTCTGCTCACATTGTCGCCTTAACAACTATAATCCACATAACCCGTTTTGATATATTTTCATGCAGTAGATATTTAACGACCTAACTCATACTCGACCCAACCCGTATTACTTAAACACTTCTATATATAATTTAGTATTTTTTTTAAAATAATTGTTTGGGAGAACTTATCCAAAAACCAAACAGAATACCTCCTCCTGCGCCGTTGGCCCCTCCCCGTGTCCCCATGGTCATGCCCCATCCTATCCCGGCTTGAGCCTCCTCTCGCTGTTACTGCGCTCGAAATGGCCGAACTTCTTGTCTATTCTCTCTCGATCTATTTCCCGACTCAATGGTCCCAGCCACCCTAGCATCGCACATAGCCTTTAGGTGAAGCTAGGCTAGATGTTGCAACCCCCGGGCGACCTGCCAAGCCTCAAGCGATGCCGCCGTGTCGGGGCTTGGCCATGTCGGATCCAGTTTCGCGAGCACTGATCGACTGGCGACAGAGAGGGGGAGCGTAGAGAAAGAGAGAGTGCGGAGTGGGCTCTCGCGGACAGGCCAGCCGTGAGGGGATGCTTCGTCACATGGCGAGGGTGCGGCTGTCGGGTCCTCAAGATCCACAATTGCTAACAAATTCTATAATCAAAGTGCAAAATGAAATAACAGGAAAGGAAAACATAGTTTTATTTATTTGCGCCACCTCTCCCTGAGTAGCTATGAACCCAACCAGTTAGTGAGGTTCAATGACCCGGCGGCTAAGTGAGTCATTGGTTAACCGTCGGTGCCCTACCGCGGCGCGGTCAAATTTGTGAAAAAAAAACAACAGATAAAAAATATAAATTAATAAATTTTTTACAAATTAAGTCAATTGTAAATGAGTTGAGTTTGTCTAACCGTTTTAAAAGGGTTCAAAGATAAATCCATTTACAACCCACATATAATTAGACTTAAAATTTGTATCCATTAACAACCCATATATTAAAAAAAAATTATCGAACATTTATTAAAATTTGACTAACTCATAGTCAATCAATTTTATTAACAATGAAATAAAATATGAATTTTCAACCCATATCGACACCTCTAGTCACACCCGACCAAAGTCCCAAATTTTTCGAAATCGCCTCTTTACCCTCTAGAGGTGGGAGGTGGGTGTCGCGACCCGTCCGGAAGAGGACGCGGCTAATGGATTACCGATCGCGGGCCTTGGATCGGCGCGAGCCCTCCCAGGCCCATACCAAATCGCGGCGGGAGTATTTTTCAGGAGGATTCGACGATAAGAGTCGATCGCTTTCGACCTTAGTGTGGTCGTGGTGGCATGTGCAACTTGTGCATGCATTTGGAGTCGCCACCGGTCTTTCTTGGAGGGTAGACCGGAAACCTTACTGATCGATTGGGAGAGATCGATCAGTTCTACGGAACCAGAGATTTTGGGTTCGGGGACTTGGTTACGCTGGTGTCGTTACCAACGCCCTTTCGGTACCTAACGCGAGTGATTTTCCTAACTAGGATTTCATGCATGCGCAATTTTGGGTGAGGTAAGTCTGACTTTGCACATTAACCAGTTTAACATGCTCACGTAATCATAATAAATAAATAGATGTCAATCACATAAACATCTATCCTACGTGGTGATCATGGAATTATGATTTAATGGGTCTCGAGCCAATGAGACCACATTTAATCATTTTAATATTTTAATAACGGAGAGCCGCTCTTCCCTTCTTCTTGGTTTCTTGAACTCTTCAAGAATTGGGCCCCAAAGAGCTCGCCGACTTAAAAGGCTCCTCCACGTAATCCTCGTAGCATTTACATCAACAATTGACTATGCTAAAAATAAAGATTACATGAAAAATAAAAGGAGTACGCAGCCTCCATTTAATAATTACAACCCCAAATATATAAATAATCATCATACATTCATATATACATCAATCACATTGATTAGGGATTTTTCCATGATCACCACCCTTTCACTTAAGTAATAAATTCACAATTTAAAACTTAGGAAGGCACAATAAAAATTCTACGTTGAATCATATTCAGAATTTTTACGTAAAATAAGATAGCCATAAATTTTCGATTCAAAATTGATTTAGTCTCAATTTTTGCTACGTTGATTAATTTATCATATAAAATAATCAATCTCCATTAGCCATGTAAGACAAACAATTCGTTAATACATATTGGCCATAGTATTGCAAAAATTGCAAAAAATCAATTAAATGCACGAAAACACCTAAGGATTGGCTCTGATACCACTGTTGGGATCCACGTAACACGTAGCGGAAATAAATAACAACCCATACATGTATCTCCAGAGGCGTACTTCGTGCATTTCAATCGAAAAAAATCACAAAGTCTCAAAGGGAGTAAATAGATTACCTCTCGTAGCGTGCTTGAACGGAGATGTCGGTTCGATGTTCTTCGATCTCAGCCTCCACAAGTGTTAGGCATCTAGTTCGGACGCACCACCAATTGACGAACGGGGAGACGACTAATAACTCCACAACAATTGTGCTAGCAATATGCGGAATCAATATTCCGAACTTAGTATATTTTGCTCACTCAAGATTATGAGAATATAGAGAGTGTTTGTGTTCTTCTCTCTAAGCTCTCAAAAATTTGCACACTCTACAAAATGTCTCTCCCCTCAACCTCAAAACTCTTGCCATCCTTTTATAGCCAAAAATACCTTCCAATAAATTGTATTTAAAAATAGCACTAACAATTATAAATTCTATCTAAAAATAGCACTCACAAATAAATGGCATTTAAAAATAGCACTAACAATAGCACTCACAATTTATAATACAAAAATTCTATTTAAAAATAGCACTAACAATAGCACTCACAATTTATAATACAAAAATGCTATTTAAAAATAGCACTAACAATTATAAATTCTATCTAATAATAGCACTCACAATTTATGATAAATAAATGCCATTTAAAAATAGCACTAACAATAGCACTCACAATTTATGATAAATAAATGTCATTTAAAAATAGCACTAACAATAGCACTCACAATTTATAATACAAAAATGCTATTTAAAAATAGCACTAGCAATAGCACTCACAATACAAAAATGCTAAAAAAAAGGCACTAACAAAGGTGTTAAAAATAATAACCATTATTATTATTACAAGAGTTAAAGAGGTTACCAAACAATACAAATATGCATAACGTATAAATACGTATGACGTATAAATACGTAGAGCATACGTATACATCCGTGAAACCGGGGACTAATTGAAAGAAAAATGTGCAATTAAGCCCTTTTGGTAAAAATTGATTAAATTGGAGGGCAAATTGACCTAATTGCACTTTAAAACTTTAGAATCCAATGTCATAGCTTATAGAAAGTGAGAATTGAAAACTAAAAAACTCGAAAAAGATTTTTTTTTTTTTTTTTTTTAGGCTCGGTTCGGGTTTATGTTTGTGAAGGAACATAGTGACCCGAGCCGAATTTTTGAGATTTAAAGTGACACACTTGAAGAGGAAATTAAAACAAAATTATCGAATATTTTTGGGTATTTTTCTGACCACGAATGGTATTTTTCTGATTTTTTGGGTATTTTTATAATTAAATAAACTCGAAAAATATTAAAAATACCGAAAAATATTTTTGTTCAAAATTGGTTCCTAAGGCTAAACCAAGGCTTCCAAAGTTGATTTTGTGATTTTATGACCTTTTTTGATATTTTTAATTAATTTTAAAGAATAAAAATCACAATAATAAATGGTAAAAAATCATGTGTCAACAGCTGCCCCTCTTTGAGAGGAATCTCGTTAGAGGTTTCTCTCAAAGATAAGGTGGCACCTGATTCCTAACCGACTCAACTGGGAAAATGAGAGAAGAAATGTTATGACATCGGATCCTTAAGCCTATTGATAAAAGCTCAAATCAATCCCCGGTTTGCTCTAACAATTTGAACATGGGCCGTAGTGAGAGAGGCTTACCTGAAGCTCACCTGTCGGATGATGCCGGTTGCGACAACTTTCAAGAAGATGCCTAGGACTCATCACAGAAAATCCTAGGGAGATTAAGCTCTGACCTGTATGGTAGGTCATACCATTATGGGATTCCTAATTGGTAGGAACCTAAGGAAGGCGCATCCCCCACGCTTTGGGATTTGCTAGAGATTTTAATCCGTATGGTGGATCAGACCTTTGTGTTGATCCTTAAGGCGGTATCTACCTCGTGTTGACCCTTAAGGCGGTATCTACCAATAAGTTGACCCTTGAGGCGGTTTCTACCTTGGTTTGACCCTTCAGGCGGTTTCTACCATGAGTTGACCCTTCAGGCGGTTTCTTCCTTTGATTTGACCCTTCAGGCGGTTTCTACCTTGTGTTGACCCTTCAGGCGGTATCTACCATGTGTTGACCCTTCAGGCGGTATCTACCTTGTGTTGACCCTTCAGGCGGTTTCTACCATTGAGTTGACCCTTCAGGCGGTATCTACCATTGATTGACCCTTCAGGCGGTATCTACCATCATTTGACCCTTCAGGCGGTTTCTACCTTTGATTGACCCTTTAGGCGGTTTCTACCATTGGTTGACCCTTCAGGCGGTTTCTACCTTCATGTGACCCTTCAGGCGGTTTCTACCTTGAGTTGACCCTTCAGGCGGTATCTACCATCATTTTGACCCTTCAGGCGGTATCTACCTTTGATTTGACCCTTCAGGCGGTATCTACCATATTTTGACCCTTCAGGCGGTATCTACCTTCATTTGACCCTTCAGGCGGTATCTACCTTTGAGTTGACCCTTCAGGCGGTATCTACCTTTGATTGACTTTGAAAAGGGGTCTCATGACGAGGGTTCTCCACGTCCGATGAGATTTCCTGAATTTTGAAAAGGGGGTCTCATGACGAGGGTTCTCCACGTCCGATGAGACTGTTTGAATTTTGAAAAGGGGTCTCATGACGAGGGTTCTCCACGTCCGATGAGACTGCCTAAGTTTTGAAAAAGGGGTCTCATGACGAGGGTTCTCCATGTCCGATGAGACTGTTTGATATTTTGAAAATGGGTCCTGGGACGAGGGTTCTCCACGTCTGATAGGACTTTTTCTTTTAAAAGGGTTTTTCTTCCCCCCCTTTTTTTTGGAGACCCCGAAGTTTGTCGGGAATTCAGTTTTTTGAAGCAGTGAAAGATTTTATTTTGACAAAACTTCACTTGAGTCTGTTGAGGCGACATTCTGGGAGATGGGTTCTCCAGGTATCCTGCAGAAGTTTGAGCCTGAAAGATTTTTCTTCACCAAGAAAACGTTAGTAATCTTTGGGAAGACCACGGCTGTCCATTTTGACAAAA
The DNA here is from genome assembly GCA_021437785.1 of Rhodomyrtus psidioides. NCBI lineage: Eukaryota > Viridiplantae > Streptophyta > Magnoliopsida > Myrtales > Myrtaceae > Rhodomyrtus > Rhodomyrtus psidioides. Next base: position 1,991,023 of record JAILYB010000103.1, on the reverse strand, counting down.
CCGTATGATTTAAGTTTTAATCATGAAATGTGCATTTTGATGCTGGAGGTTATCCAAAGCATTCTTGCAACATGCAAATGTGATCACAAATCCCTTGCACGGAAAATCTGGATCAACAGTTTGAAAATTCCAAAAAGAGTTTGTTCAAAACATCAATTGGAATATTTCTCGACAAGGAGGCCATCTCACCTGTTTGGAGGTAATGATTTTTATAAGGGACGCACTCAATTCCCTACTAACCTGTGCCTAGGTTTTAGGCTCATTCGCAGCGCATACATTTTGATCGGTCGGGAGGTCTTCCACGGGACCGTAATGTTGGGCTTGGATATTGGTTTTCAAGGGGGACCCGCTTGGAGTCGAGGCCACTGAATGAAAGTTTTCACCATCTGCTCCGGGTTTACAAGTCGAGAACCCTGCAAAATGAGAAAGAAATAGTCTTGCTCGTACCTCTTCGAGCTAAGCTATATGTTAACCCAAGTGTCTTAGTCAGAGAAGACTGTTTCAGGGTTGTAACATTGGTAGGATTGGGGACCGAAAAAGGCTTGTTTTTGGCCCAGAATTCATGAGGGGATTGACATTGGTGATCATTGCAAATTTGTCACCTGTCTTTTCCATTATGCATCTTCAATTTTTGAGGCGTGCAACCGCTTTTGAGGTGTGCACAAATTTTTTAGAGAGCGTCTCTGGCTGCATTAAGAGATTGACAACTCTGTCTGTGTCTTCGCTCCGCGGCTGACATCATTTAGGGGGCAGTCTTTCTGACCTGACTCCTTTAGTGGTTTTTTTTTTCTCTTCCCAACTAGGTTTTATTGGGGATCAATCAAACAGTTTACACGAGCATCGGCCTTGCTTCACTTTGCTTTTTCTCGATGCCGTGGATTTTTCTCATTTATTTTTGAAATCCCACTTTTTCTCATCTTCATGGGATCGTGTTAGACCTATGATCAAAGGTCTAACACGGTTAAACATTAACTTAGGAATTTTTTTTGCAAACCCTAAGTCTTGAACTCCTTCGTTTCTGAAGTGATGCTGCATCCGTCTTGGAATGTGCAATGATCACCAACGGGTTTATGAAATGATTTTGCAGGCTCAACTTGGCTATGCAAAGGATTCGGTGTGTGGGATAGAGAAATGAATGCTTCTCATCATCCTATGGCACTTGGATTACCATATAAACAACACACAAAGATTAATGTTAGTCCGAGCAAGAAAATTTCTAACCATTTTCTCCTTATGCTGCTGGACACACCTCCATTTTGCCCCGATGTGGGGTGGTTCTTGACAGGGTTAAGAATGAAAACCGCCGTTCAAAGGGGTTATCAACGGTCACCTGTAGTGTTTGGGGGATATGAAACGAATGCCTCCGTCGTCCCAACCCATGTAATCGCTACGAATGGTCCCTACTTCCGTAGGTCCAGATTTTGCTGTCTGATTCGCTCCACTTCTCTCTTAAGTGTGTATAGGACGTGTTTGGACTAGGCTTTGCCTCTCGTCTTTTGAAAAAACGTCCTTTTGAGAGTTTTGAACAACTTTTGATTGGAAAAATCTCTTTCGTTTTCCCAAAAAAAAAATTTTACCCGTCAAGGGGATTTTATGGTGCACAATGCATGTTCAGACAACCTCATGTTTCAAAACATGAATGCCAATGAAGTTAGAATTCTATGTCTTTTCTAGACATCATATTCTGAAAGCTTTTTCTTTTTCTCTCTGTTTTTTTTTTTGTTTAACATCTTCAATGGATTGGGGAAAGGGATACCTACCTGTCCACCGTGGCTGGAGATCCCTGAAAATGTAAAAGAAATATATTATTGTATGTTCACGAATTTTTCAAAAAATTGGAACGATACATCTTACCCTTGGTCATGTGTTCCAATGGGTAATACATGGGATGTGAAAACCTGTTTCGCCTTGATGGCGAGCCCCTGTCAAAGACGGGAATTAGGTGTCAGTTTGCGTTCCAAAATTCAAGGAAAATCGGAACGATACAGCCTTGTTCTTGTTTTGTGTTTCCATTTGAACACAAACGCGCGGCTTGCATAATTTGGCCCTCTATCTTGTGTCCTTGATCTCCCATCCGGTTGGGCGACGAATCCTTCTCAAGAATTTGCCCCAGAGAAGATCCATTTGTGTTTTTGGGCGCACTCCAGCGCCATTCTTCAAGGTTCCTTTTATTCAAGGAAAAGAAGATTTTATCAAAATGCATGTCAAAGCATGTGACGTAGGAGCGATACTTTTTACCATCCACTAGGTCTTATAATCAAAGACCATCTCCTGGAATCCTGACTTCTAAGGCCAATGATTCTATTCGCCTCCCTGTTAGCGCGCTATTTTCATTTGAGGCTTTCAGCGCCAACGACTTCCTGTAAAATGAGTAAAAACTCATGTTAGGCATGTGGTCTTGGAAGACCAAAATTGGAACGATACAAGGTTACCGTTCACCCAAATTCGTATCTTGGGGTTTGATTCTGATGCGGACGACTCTGTTATTGCGTCTATTGACTTTGTCAGAGGAGAAACATCCTGCGTACAAATCATTCACTTGCCCCAGTTAGGCATGGTTTTGCTGTTTGTCATCTCTGGATTCGATGACCCTGGTCTGATGCGCTTTCATGGGGGATCATGAGAGTTTGCCCCCGGTTTGGCTCCTCAAAGCAAATGGGGGGAACCTGCTCCCATTGATTTTTGCAGATTCTGATCATCCATCTCGATTGTCAGAGTCCTTGATCAATTTTATCTGTCTCAAGACAGCTTGATATTCTTGGGATTCGTCATGTGGCGGTTTGGTGATTCTCTCGATCACAGTCGACATTTGAGGTATTTGATGTTCCCTGTTTGTTATTTGAAAGCATTACATCCTGCGTCCTCTGCTCTTGATCATCATCTGAGAGGAAAAAGAAAGGAAGCATTATTCCCATATCAAGAAAATAATCATTTTGGAACGATACGTCCTTTTACACTTGATTTGCATTCCGTTTTGATGTTGCATATTGATATGCACAACATCTATCAAATTCCTCCATCCGTGCTTGAAGGTATTTGCAACGCCTACGGTTCATTTGCCCCAGCTGGGCGACGTCTGTTTTGTCATTTGAATGCATGAGCTTTTGGGTGCATTGTCTCTTTTATCACCTGAGATAAAAAAAAATGGAGAAAAACTTATCCCCAAATCTGATTAAAAATCAATTAGGAACGATACGTCCTTTCACCAAACGAGTGGCTCTGCGGCCAAATGTATTTTGCACTGAAGGGACGAATTCCCCTATGCTCCACGGGTTTGGGGAATTTACCCCCATTTTCGATAGAAATGAGCCTTATCAAGATATATACAATACAAATAGATCCCTAATATAATCAATCTAAGGGACGAGATAGAGAGGATCTCAGCAAAATTAATCTTATACAAGAGAACTAAGAATGTCAAATCAATAAAAGGAATGTGGTCCGAACACTTGGAGATGCCCCAGTTCCAGTCTTCGAGATGTGACTCCAGGATCACCGATTTTTTTTTTTTAGGCAATTTTAGATATACCAACCATCTAAAGACATGCACATGAGACAAGTGAGGATAAAACTTCTAAAAATCAAAGGATTTGGCACCTAAGGTCAAGGTTCCCACCTCGAGTTCTAGAAAGAGCAGATTCCATTGCACAACTATCGTTGCATTGGGGCTCGATCCATGGTTCGAAATGAGCGGAATTGAAAAGTGGATTACCCCGTGTTTTTCCTCACGGAGATTCCATTTTCAATCCCTTCTATTGTTTTCCTATAGGCGGCGCCCGGGGTTTTAGGCGCGGTTGTGTGTATTTTCGGTGTCGTGCTAAAGCGATAAACATGCATCTTATTTAACAATCACCGCTTCAATATAAAACATACACATAATCATTCATTCCTACGCCAACCTGCATAAGACAATGTTAATCACAGACTACCCCCCTTATCACTCCAATCTGCAAAAACATATAACACCTATCATAAGCGGACTTACCTCACCTTCAAGAGCGCCTACAGGGTTAGAAAAATCACTCAGCGTTTTAATTACGGCCTAAGTCCACTTGAGGTCTAGAACCATAGGTTCTAGAACAAAGGTCCCCAGCGGAGTCGCCAGCTGTCGCGACCCGTCCGGAAGAGGACGCGGCTAATGGATTACCGATCGCGGGCCTTGGATCGGCGCGAGCCCTCCCAGGCCCATACCAAATCGCGGCGGGAGTATTTTTCAGGAGGATTCGACGATAAGAGTCGATCGCTTTCGACCTTAGTGTGGTCGTGGTGGCATGTGCAACTTGTGCATGCATTTGGAGTCGCCACCGGTCTTTCTTGGAGGGTAGACCGGAAACCTTACTAATCGATTGGGAGAGATCGATCAGTTCTACGGAACCAGAGATTTTGGGTTCGGGGACTTGGTTACGCTGGTGTCGTTACCAACGCCCTTTCGGTACCTAACGCGAGTGATTTTCCTAACTAGGATTTCATGCATGCGCAATTTTGGGTGAGGTAAGTCTGACTTTGCACATTAACCAGTTTAACATGCTCACGTAATCATAATAAATAAATAGATGTCAATCACATAAACATCTATCCTACGTGGTGATCATGGAATTATGATTTAATGGGTCTCGAGCCAATGAGACCACATTTAATCATTTTAATATTTTAATAACGGAGAGCCGCTCTTCCCTTCTTCTTGGTTTCTTGAACTCTTCAAGAATTGGGCCCCAAAGAGCTCGCCGACTTAAAAGGCTCCTCCACGTAATCCTCGTAGCATTTACATCAACAATTGACTATGCTAAAAATAAAGATTACATGAAAAATAAAAGGAGTACGCAGCCTCCATTTAATAATTACAACCCCAAATATATAAATAATCATCATACATTCATATATACATCAATCACATTGATTAGGGATTTTTCCATGATCACCACCCTTTCACTTAAGTAATAAATTCACAATTTAAAACTTAGGAAGGCACAATAAAAATTCTACGTTGAATCATATTCAGAATTTTTACGTAAAATAAGATAGCCATAAATTTTCGATTCAAAATTGATTTAGTCTCAATTTTTGCTACGTTGATTAATTTATCATATAAAATAATCAATCTCCATTAGCCATGTAAGACAAACAATTCGTTAATACATATTGGCCATAGTATTGCAAAAATTGCAAAAAATCAATTAAATGCACGAAAACACCTAAGGATTGGCTCTGATACCACTGTTGGGATCCACGTAACACGTAGCGGAAATAAATAACAACCCATACATGTATCTCCAGAGGCGTACTTCGTGCATTTCAATCGAAAAAAATCACAAAGTCTCAAAGGGAGTAAATAGATTACCTCTCGTAGCGTGCTTGAACGGAGATGTCGGTTCGATGTTCTTCGATCTCAGCCTCCACAAGTGTTAGGCATCTAGTTCGGACGCACCACCAATTGACGAACGGGGAGACGACTAATAACTCCACAACAATTGTGCTAGCAATATGCGGAATCAATATTCCGAACTTAGTATATTTTGCTCACTCAAGATTATGAGAATATAGAGAGTGTTTGTGTTCTTCTCTCTAAGCTCTCAAAAATTTGCACACTCTACAAAATGTCTCTCCCCTCAACCTCAAAACTCTTGCCATCCTTTTATAGCCAAAAATACCTTCCAATAAATTGTATTTAAAAATAGCACTAACAATTATAAATTCTATCTAAAAATAGCACTCACAAATAAATGGCATTTAAAAATAGCACTAACAATAGCACTCACAATTTATAATACAAAAATGCTATTTAAAAATAGCACTAACAATAGCACTCACAATTTATAATACAAAAATGCTATTTAAAAATAGCACTAACAATTATAAATTCTATCTAATAATAGCACTCACAATTTATGATAAATAAATGCCATTTAAAAATAGCACTAACAATAGCACTCACAATTTATGATAAATAAATGTCATTTAAAAATAGCACTAACAATAGCACTCACAATTTATAATACAAAAATGCTATTTAAAAATAGCACTAGCAATAGCACTCACAATACAAAAATGCTAAAAAAAAGGCACTAACAAAGGTGTTAAAAATAATAACCATTATTATTATTACAAGAGTTAAAGAGGTTACCAAACAGTACAAATATGCATAACGTATAAATACGTATGACGTATAAATACGTAGAGCATACGTATACATCCGTGAAACCGGGGACTAATTGAAAGAAAAATGTGCAATTAAGCCCTTTTGGTAAAAATTGATTAAATTGGAGGGCAAATTGACCTAATTGCACTTTAAAACTTTAGAATCCAATGTCATAGCTTATAGAAAGTGAGAATTGAAAACTAAAAAAACTCGAAAAAGATTTTTTTTTTTTTTTTTTTAGGCTCGGTTCGGGTTTATGTTTGTGAAGGAACATAGTGACCCGAGCCGAATTTTTGAGATTTAAAGTGACACACTTGAAGAGGAAATTAAAACAAAATTATCTAATATTTTTGGGTATTTTTCTGACCACGAATGGTATTTTTCTGATTTTTTGGGTATTTTTATAATTAAATAAACTCGAAAAATATTAAAAATACCGAAAAATATTTTTGTTCAAAATTGGTTCCTAAGGCTAAACCAAGGCTTCCAAAGTTGATTTTGTGATTTTATGACCTTTTTTGATATTTTTAATTAATTTTAAAGAATAAAAATCACAATAATAAATGGTAAAAAATCATGTGTCAACAGTGGGTCCCTTTTTTTTTTTTTTTAAAATAAAGAAATTTGTCCCCGTTTACATTAGGAATTTCAGATGGAGTCCTCAATTAAGGCTTTCTAATTTCGAGGATTAGGGGAAATATGTTGGTGCCTATATTGGAAGACATACAAAATTAAAGGAACGACGTTTTGAATTAGTTGAAAACGTGATTAGATTAGATTATTTATATATTAAATTAATGGCCCCCACAAAAATTTTCACTGTATGAGAATAGGAGATTTCGAGTTTTAATCTTTTCAGACCCCTGTGAATCTTTCTTATTATATATTTTCGTGTTTTTGTCTTAGAGAAAAGTCCATTGTTTAGTGCATTTCGAGGAAATGGATCGTTTAACCTTTCCTTAGAAGGTTAGACCCTAACCTTGTAATCTTGGCCGTTCGTGTTATGAATGGATTGCCCAGATTATTACTAACAAAAATATATATAAAAAATTTAAAAAAATTACTCCCTAAAAATAGGAGATCTGGGCCGTCCGTCCAAAATGGACTGCCCGGATTGTAGGTTATGTACCTAACTTTCTGAGGAAAAGTTAGGCGATCCGGATCCGCATTTCGATAGAAATCTTGCTTATTAATCTAATGTGTATTGTCTGACACACAAAAAAAAAAAAAATCTAAATGTGAATTGAATTGTTGTTTGTACATAAGTCAAAAGAGATGTGAAACCCAAAAAAAAAAATTTTAAAAACTTTTCCCAAAAAAAAAAGAGATGTGAAACCCACATGGTGTGAATGACGGGGCTAGGGGGGCTTGAGCCGGGTTCATGCGGGCCCACACGGTTGCATTGTCGTACCGAAGCCCAAACTTGCTGGCCCAGTTAAGAGTCTAGGCCCGCCATATGGTCCACTTTCTTAATTGTCAACTTAGAAAGTCACGCCGCCCGACCCAAAAAAAAAAAAAAACTTAGAAAGTCACGGAAATAGGACAATTAACCTGGAAAATATCATAAAAGCCAAGATAACCATATACAAATCTAAAGATAAACCACTTTTATTTAATCTTTACTTAAAAGAGCCTGGACATGCTCCTGGCGTCTCTGTCTTTTCAGCCCGACAGGATCCACAAAGTGGCGTGCGGAGAACATAGCGGGTCGACTGGACACGCTCCTTGAGCAGGACGACTTCAATCGAATCCCGATCGGATGGGTCGATTTTTCCCCTCTAATCGAAAGGCCCGTGAACTAAACGACGCGGTGGATGGCGCATGGCGGTCATCTTACTTGGCAGAAGGACATGATTATAAGTGAAACTAGAGCTGAGGAGAATTTTAAGCTCTCGTGAAGAACGCGGAAGTTGAGAATAGAGAGAGAAATCGGAAATTTGGGATGGAGATTGATTTGGACAAGGTAGTTGAGGAGTAGCACATGTACCGTGAGGCCTTATCAATTCTGGCGTTATTGTCTTCTGGTGGAAGCACGATGGGAAGAGGAAGGACCACCATAGAACATCTTTTTTTTTTTTTTTTGGGTAAAGGCCATAGAGCATCTTTATCTGGTGATGTTTCACAAATGTCGTACATTACAAGTATCAAATCCGCTACAACACTGAAGACCAAAGTAGGTGAAAGGTAATACAAAGTGTAATAAGTTGAAAAGCCAGGGTCAAGCATAATTCAACGTATCCTCGTGCGTAAACATAATCAAGATCCGACGACGGTCGCGTATATCTAATGGAAGATAGTGTATACCGTGCTCCTCCCGATGTCGTCTAAACCCCCGACTCGGGGGGAATGAAAACCTCGTTTCGATACAGTTTAATAATGTAAAGCGGAAGAAGAAATGAGAAATTTTAATATATCTCGATATCTTGAAAAGAGTACATGGAGAACATGTTTATATAGGCTTTATTAGAGTACTGCCTAAGGAAATAACATAAATATAATATCAAATATAATCAATCAAGGATATGCAATATCAATGGAGATATATGCACAATCCTAATAGATGTGTAGAAGATACCACGGAACTCTCTTTGCACTAGCCGGCATTGGTGCATACCGGCGGCCTTCCACCATCACAGCTGCGCAGGGTACATGACGAAGGCGCCGTTTCCATCGTTGTATGGATCGCAGCAGCTCGAGTAACCAGGACTCTAGCATCGGCACTCGTGGGCCGGCCTCCCACACCCATCACGGCACATCGGTGGCCTCCCACAGTGGCAGTTGCACGGGCAAAACCAACCACAACCTCGAGTATGACATGGGGGACAAATGTACACACACGCCGTCACATACACCAGCGGGTAACCTAGTACCGGCGGAGGAGGACACTGTTTTTGGTGTGGTCCACATGTTCCTGTAGTTTGAGTGGATTGATCCCTTGTACCTGGTTCCGTAGTCTGAGTGGATTTATCCTTTGTACCCGCTTCCTCAGTTTGAGTGGATCCATCCTTTGTAACTGGATGGATTATAATGTCGATGCCTAAGATGCAACCTTTTCCCTTGCAACAGATCTTTTGCCGGACCTTCTCGGGACTGCAACACACCACAGTGATGGTCACCGTGTTTTGTTTCTCGTCGAAGATTCGATCTTTTACTTCTGCGTTCGCAAAGCTTTGTCAGCTCCATGTATTACCAACGCTTCGCGTTACTCATCATGAATAACTTTTGAGAAAGAGGAAAGGGAAGAAAAACAACTGATGCACATATCTGTGATTCATCGAGCGTTGAGAGTAATCGACAAGCACGCAGATATTATCCATTGAGGCAAAGGCGGGGAACTCACGAGGGATCTCGCACAGGATTTTCCTGATCTTCTTGTAACAGTTACTGCACTGAAGATCCACTTTGATCACCATCTTCGTCTCCTATAGCATTGAACGAAGGCGCAATAAAATGAGCTAAAACGTTGGGAAAGTACGGTCAAGAAGCCAGTTTTGAAAATCCAGATGAGAAAAACAGGAAGAGTATCGAAACAGAAGAGATTTTGAAGGCCGATGAGATGGAGAGGCGAGCCGAAGTGACTGCCGTTTTCGCACCTGCTTGGTCATGTTTCTTGAGCTCTGAGAGATGGACTGCTGCTTCCTGCACAGGTTCGCCTGCTCTAAATAGCGAAATCCGAAGGGCTCCTACGTTAAGTTCTGCTTTCATTTTCGTATCGAATACAAGGAAGAGCATCAGTTGAGCTCATGACGTCCATAGCATTACATCACTAGCTAGGTCACTTGCATTATTGGGCTTTCACTTGGCGGCATTGATGGGGTTATAAGTGTTGGGATGAGATTCATACTCCTCGTCAACAAGAAAGTATGGGATCCCGCTCCTCGGTGAGTGGGTGGGTGTTCGGAGGAGCTGCCCGCAGGATTTCAAGGGGGCAGTGCCCTCTTCAACGCTAAAGGTTTTTACAAATTGCGCCAATATTTGATTGGTATTTGTCTCATGAATAGCTACTGGTTATATATTGTGTACTTTGTTTATAAATTGAAAGTTGTAACAAAGGTGGAAAGTGCTAATTATAGTAGAATAATCTCTTAAATGTAGCCTTTATTTAAGGATGAATCACGATAAATATTATGTCTCAATTTTTTTTTTTTACCCAAACATCACGATAACTATTATTCTTAGTCTTTTTCTTCTACCCAAGCATCACATTCATTGCTTCCTGCTGAAGCAATGAATGTGATGCTTGGGTAGAAGAAAAAGACTAAGAATAATGCTTGAAGCCTATCCATGTTCTCTTTCACAATAAAAACTTCTTATTGAAGCCTATGCACGTTCTCTTTCAAAATATAAAAAGAAAACCTTATTTGTTCATCTCCCGAAGAAAGTCATTAATAATAGCAAGTAGATCAAAATTTATAATATGCTTAAAATTTTCCCTTGAAAAAATCTTACGCGAGTCTAAAGTGAAAAATACGTAAATAAATTTTCAACCTCGTCTTGAAAGTTATATTAAATTGTGAAAAGCTCAAAAAGAAAGCGCAAATCAACGTTGTTTAACTTTAAAAACCTATCTGACAAAAAGGGAAAAAAACTTTAAAAACCTACAATTTTATTCCGAAAAATCACCCACAAGATCAAAATCGACTAGATAATTAGATTGAGTTGTAATTTTCAACTTTGAAATAAAGTTTTCCTCAAATTATTTCATGAAAAAGTAAGTAATTAATCGTGTGTTGATAAACCGTCATAACTAGAAATTTCTAACCTTTCATATAACTTTTGTCATTTAAAAAATGGGACCATAAGTTAAAAATAACTATCGTTTCTAGGCAAAGTGATAACATGATGCATGATAAGGTGATATTTTATTGGGTATAATTTGGCATTTCTATTGCGAAATTGATACTTTAAGAGAAAAAAATAGAAATAAGGCAGTTATGTTGGTTAGGATGATAAAAAAAAAGAAATAAGTAAAAGAGAAAAAAAAGGTATTTCGATCTGTTGATTGAAAAAAAAAAGTGGTTTAGCCAAAGTTGAGGTGAAAATAGCGCCGCCCAAGAAGAAAGAGTTAATAGCACAAAAAACCTTAAAATGATATACTTAAGATAAATTTATATTAAATTTATTTTTGATCACCAAAAATCTCAAATTAATATATCTATGACAAATTTACTCTCCATCAGTTTCCGTTAAAGGTTACTATCAAATTACTGAGATGGATGACACACGATAGTTGATGGGTATATTAGTTTGTGGTTTTTATCCTCGGTTTGCCACAAGTATACTAGTTTGAAATTTTTCGTAGTACTAAATCAATTTAATAGTAATTAACAGAGGGTAAATTTATCGCAGGTATATCAGTTTGACATTTTTTATGATTAAAAAATTAATTTGGGGTAAATTTATCACGTGTTCTAATTTGAAGTTTTTCGCAGTATTAAGCTAAAAGAAATGAACTCAAACAGAAAAGATGGGAAATTTACCATACTCATCAATAACAAAGATAAAAAGAAAACGAGAGGGAGTGAGATTGTGTTCATGTTCTTGGGGGCCCTAATGGAGTGAAGAGGATTGAATTTTTGGATGGGAGTGGCTGGAGACAGCTGTGATCCTATTTAATACTGATAGCCACCCACGAGCTCCCACGAGCTAGTAGCTAGAGCTACCACTTGACAGAGCAAGATCGACGCATCGTGTGACCGAGGACAAGTAGAATTTTGTTTCCTCTTTCTGTTTTGTTCTTCACCCTTTTTATCTTTCATTCCATTCATGGCTCTTGTTAATTGTTATGATGTTTGGTTTTGATTTCCAAACCTCATAAGTGGTTCTTGCTTGCCGTTTCGGTGTCAGAAGTCGGTTCTCTCTAAAAGAGCGAGTCAAAAGTTGAGAATGAAACGGGGCTATTTTACATTTGTATTCGGAAAAATTACCAAAAAAAAAAAAATTCTTAAACCTACGATAAAATGATCAATTAAGTCTTAAACTTTTCAATTTGGTCAATTTAGCCTTAAATGTTTTGATGATTTGTCAATGAAATCTTCGAGCCTATTTTAGCCAGAAATTATTGACATGGACGTGTTGGCGTGAAGCCAAAATATATTAAAAGATATTATTAAGATTTCTTTTTTTATCTTTTGTCCTTTCCTTTTCTTCTAGGTTAAAAGATACACCTTATATATTAGGGATATATAGGTTGTAGCCATAAGAAGAGAGAGAAGATAGAAGAGCAGACAGAAAGAGCAAGAGCAGACAGAATACGCAAAGTAGCGAATAGAGAGAAAAAAGAGAGAGAGGCCGTGACGGCATTCTTGAGTGTTCTCGTTTTCTTTTTCCTTCGATCTTGTGAGAAGATCGTCAGTTGTATTCTTACTTTTCTCGAAGACTAGTGGATTCGCAGAGTGCCTCTGCGCGGAGACGTAGCCCAGGTTTGGGTGAACTTCGATAACAAATTCTCTGGTGTGTTCTTCTAATTCTGTTCTTCTATCGTTATATTCTGTTAGTGTGGATCGTTTGCTTGGATTATATTTATGGAATTGGGGCATGATTCCTATCAACTGGTATTAGAGCCTAGGTTGGCTAATCGAGAACATCGAGGGTTTTTTGGTGACGTTCGATTGAAAGCAAACGGTATGGCAGAAGATAAAATTAGAATCGATAAGTTCGATGGGCAGGATTTCGGATGGTGGAAACTCCAAATAGAGGACTATCTTTATCAGAAAGATCTCTATGCACCATTTGAGGTTTGGAAACCTGAAATCGCGGAAGTTGATCCGATGGCAGAATTAGGATGGAAAATTCTTGATCGAAAGGCGTTAGGTGCGATTCGTCTAGGTTTGACGAAAAAGACAAGATACCACATCGCGAAAGCTAAGACTGCAAAAGAAACTATGGATATTCTAACGAATATTTATGAGAAGCCATCTACATCGAATCAGATATTTTTGTTAAAGAAATTGGTTAATATGAAATTATCTGACAGAGGTTCTGTTGCAGAGCATATTAACAGTTTCACGCAGGTTACAGGTCAATTAGAATCCCCAGGCATAAATCTGAATATGAAGTTACAAGCTTTATTATTTCTATGTTCTCTTCCGGAAAGCTACAACACCGCGGTGCAAGGAATTTCGAGCACCATGAAGAATGATTTGACTCTGGATGATGCTGTGAGCAGTATCATGGATGAAGAGATGCGACGAAAAGTCTCAGGTGGAGATAAATTTTCGACATCTGCATCTTCAACGGCACTAGCAGTGGAGAACCGTGGAAGAAGCAAAAGCAGAGGAAAATTCAGCGGGCGTGGTAGGTCACAATCCAGGGGAAAGAGAGAGGTTACAAAAGATGAGTGCTGGTTTTGTCACCAGACAGGACATCGTAGATTTCAATGTGAAGCCAACAAAAAGAAGCTGCGAGATGAGAATCAAGGAGCTAATGTGGTAAGCGATGAGCCTTTGTTAGAGAACTTGTGTTTATCTGCAAGGCTTGACTTGGCTACAGATAAGTGGTTTCTTGACTCTGGTGCTTCTTTTCATTGTACCTCACAAAGAAATATATTTATTGATTATGCCAGTGGAGATTTTGGGCAAGTGGTTGTGGGAAACGGCCACATGTGTCCAATTGTAGGAAAATGAGCTGTGGTTTTGAACATCTCAGCTGGTGGACGACTAATTTTGCGTGAAACCAGACATATTCCTGAGTTGAAGAAAAATTTGATTTCAACTAGCAAACTTGACCAAGAAGGCATGGTAACAACTTTTGGAGGCGGAGAGTGGAAGATAACCTCAGGAGCAAGAGTAGTAGTAAAGGGAAAGCGTACAGGTACAATTTACCTTCTCCAAGGAGACAATATCAGTGATATGGTTGCAACTACAGTGGCTACAGGTAATTTATCTACTCTTTGGCATTATCGTTTGAGACATCTTGGTGAAAAATGTGTCAAGCAGTTACATTCAAGAAAGTTGCTTCCAGGTTTGCAGAAAGTTGAGTTAGATTTCTGTGAAAGTTGCATTTATGGAAAACAAAAAGCAGTTAGTTTTCAATTGAATGGGCGACAAAATAAAAGGCAAAAGTTAGAGTTGGTTCATACTGATGTATGGGGACCGGCTCAAGAACTTTCTTATAGTGGTAAGAGATATTTTGTCACTTTTATTGATGATGCAACAAGAAAGACTTGGGTATATGCTCTTAGAGAAAAATCAGAAGTATTCGGTGTTTTCAAAATGTAGAAAACCATGGTAGAAAAAGAAACAGGTTATCAGATTAAAGCTCTAAAATCTGATAATGGTGGTGAATACACGAGCAATGAATTTGCAGAATATTTGAGCCAAGAAGGCATACATGGGTTAAAGACTGTTCCTAGAACTCCTCAAGAGAATGGTGTGGCTGAGAGAATGAACAGGACCATTTTGGAACGTGCAAGATGCATGAGACTACATGCGGGTCTCCCGTTATACTTATGGGCTGCTACTATTGATGCAGCTGTATATTTGATTAACAGGAGTCCATCTAGTGCGCTGGATGGAGGAGTACCGCAAGAGCAGTGGTCAGGTAAAAAGGTCAATTATTCATATCTAAAAGTTTTTGGTTGTATTGCATATGCTTTGATTGATAGAGAGGACAGGAAAAAGCTTGATGCTAAGTCCCAAAAGTGCGTCTTTATTGGATATGGCGGCGATGAATATGGATATAGGCTTTGGGATTATGAGAATAACAAAGTCATTCGCAGTCGGAATGTAGTGTTCCAGGAAGAAAAGATGTACAAAGATTGTCAGACATAGCATGAGATGGCAGTAGAACAAGAATATATTGAGCTGGACACAATTCCTGTGAAGATGGTTCCAGCAGATCAGAGTGCATCTGAAGGGGAGGTTGTTCAATATGAACACATTATTAATGAGCAGGCAGTACAAGAGGAATGCGATGATCCAGAACAGACTAACGACCCTGAAGTACCTGTTTTAAGGAAATCTACCCGTGTGAGAAAGCCAAAGGTAATTTTTTATCCTTCAGCTAATACTGTTCTGAGCCATGTCTTATATACAGATTCGGGAGAGCCGGAGACTTATGATGAGGCAAAGAAAGACACATCTCACATGCAGTGGGAGCGTGCTATGAAAGACAAGATGAGCTCGTTAATTCAGAACAAAACTTGGGAGTTGACCAAGTTGCCCACAGGTAAAAAAGCTTTATTAAACAAGTAGGTGTATATGATAAAAAATGAAGCTGATGGTAGTATCAGATACAAGGCGAGACTTGTAGTAAAGGGCTTTTCTCAAAAAGAAGGGATCGACTACTCCGAGATATTTTCACCAGTAGTGAAGATGACATCAATCAGAGTGTTGCTGAGTATAGTTGCAGTGGAGGATCTTCATCTCGAGCAGTTAGATGTAAAAACAGTTTTTTTGCATTGTGATTTAGATGAAGAGTTATACATGGAGCAACCTAAAGGTTTTGAAATCAAAGATAAAGAACACATGGTATGTCGCTTGAAGAAAAGCTTGTATGGCTTAAAGCAAGCTCCGCGACAATGGTATTTAAAGTTTGATGGTTTTATGGAAGAAAAAGGATTTGTACACTGTGAGGCTGATCATTGTGTTTATTTTCAAAAGTATAGCGATGGTGATATTGTATATCTCTCTTTATATGTTGATGACATGTTAGTGGCTAGTTCTAATATGAAGAGAATCGCAGAAGTAAAGAAGATGTTAGCAGCGCAGTTTGCTATGAAAGACTTGGGAGAGGCCAAGAAGATTTTAGGCATGAAAATCATCAGGGATACGAAAAATAAGAAATTATGGTTGTCGCAGGAAGACTATGTGAACAAGGTGTTGAAAAGATTCAACATGGACAAGGCAAAACCGGTTGTGACTCCTCTTGCAGGTCACTTCAAACTTTCCAAGGATATGTGTCCAAGTACTCAAGCTTTGAAAAAAGAGATGGCGGCAGTGCCGTATGCGTCAGCAGTTGGAAGTTTGATGTATACTATGGTGAGCACGAGACCTGACATTGCACAAGCAGTGGGAGTTGTGAGTCGATATTTGCAGAACCCTGGCAAAGAGCATTGGAATGCAGTAAAATGGATATTGAGATATCTAGCAGGTACATCAAATTACTCTCTTTGTTATGGAGGTACATCTCTAGAATTGCAGGTTTATGTGGATGCAGATCACTCGGGTGATCGAGATAGTGGTAAAAGTACCACTGGATATGTCTTTACAGTTGCAGGTACAGCAGTGAATTGGGTATCTCAACTACAGAAAATAGTGGCTTTATCGACGACAGAAGCAGAATACGTGGCGATCACGGAAGCCTCTAAGGAAATCATGTGGTTACAAGATTATTTGAAGGAGCTACATCGAAAGCAGCAGTGAGCACATTGTGGAGTGATAGTCAAAGTGCAGTACACTTAGCAAAGAATGCAGCTTATCACTCAAGTACTAGACATATCAAGAAGCGTTATCACTTCATCAGGTCAGCATTGAAAGATAACGAGTTAAAGTTACAGAAGATTGATGGCTCAAAGAATCCAGCTGACATGTTTACCAAGGTAGTAGACAGAGAGAAGCATACTTTCTGTACTGCTACTATTGGTATTACTCCATGTTAATTGATGAGGAGTATCGCAGAGGCACAAGTTCGAGTTGCTTTTTTTGAAGAGGATGGATGCAAAGTTGCTTGGTGCATTAGATATATTTGTCTTCAAGTGGGAGATTGTTGGCGTGAAGCCAAAATATATCAAAAGATATTATTAAGATTTCTTTTTTTATCTTTTGTCCTTTCCTTTTCTTCTAGGTTAAAAGATACACATTATATACTATGGATATATAGGTTGTAGCCATAAGAAGATAGAGAAGATAGAAGAGCAGACAGAAAGAGCAAGAGCAGACAGAATACGTAAAGTAGCGAATAGAGAGAATAAAGAGAGAGAGGCCATGACGACATTCTTGAGTGTTCTCGTTTTCTTTTTCCTTCGATCTTGTGAGAAGATCATCAGTTGTATTCTTACTTTTCTCGAAGTCTAGTGGATTCGCAGAGTGCCTCTGCGCGGAGACGTAGCCCAGGTTTGGGTGAACTTCGATAACAAATTCTTTGGTGTGTTCTTCTAATTCTGTTCTTCTATCGTTATATTCTGCTAGTGTGGATCGTTTGCTTGGATTATATTTCTGGAATTGGGGCACGATTCCTATCAGGACGTAGGATGGCCAATGTTGCCATGGACGATATTTACAATTTTAAAGATTTTTCTTAATATAAATTATTTTTTTTATATTTTTTTTTATTTTTTTAACTGTGGTTTGGCAATCCTCGCTCAAAGCTCTCGTTGTGGCTAGCCAAGGCCTCGGCCAGAGCTGCAACGCCTTTGCCTGTGGCCAGCGACCTCTATTGGCCATCGCTAGGGCCAAGGGTTGGTGGAGAGAAATTTTTTAAAAAAAGAGAAAAAAATAAAAAGGAAAAAAATCAAAAAGAATTTTAAAAACTTGTAAAAAATTATGCACGTTAGCACCGATAGAACCACGTAGGATGGACGGCATCCGCGTCGTGATATCTAACCAACATTCATTAAATTGGAAAACTGTTAAAAAGTTTTGGACTAAATTTGCCAAATTAAAAAAATTAAGTTTGAATTAGTATTTGTATAATAAGTTTAGGACTTTTTTTTTTGTAATTATTCATTTGTTTCCAATAGGAAAATATTTCAATAAGCTTCGCTAAGTGTCAAAAAACTGATAGATAAAGAAGAATACTATTTTTTTTCAAATAATTTGTTAGTAACTTATAACACTTTTATGATGGCAAAAGTACACTTTTAATGCCAAAAGTTGTATACGGAGATAACTTTGGTGCCAGAAGTTTCAGTCGGATCACTTTAGTGTTAAAAGTTATAAAAAAGGATCACTTTCGTGCCAATTCCGATTTGCTCCGTCGGAAATCTGGCGTGTCATTTTTTTATTAATATTTTCGTTGATGCGGCTTGCCGGCGTTGAATTTTTTTATTTAAAATAAATTGAGAACTAGCTGAAAAATTTTAAAACTATTTTTTTTAAAAAAAAATGAAGGCAGGCGGTGAGGCTAGAACCCTTGTCGCCCTCGCTCCACTAGTTCCGGCAACGGCCGGCTAGGGTGGAGCATGGCCGACAGGGGTCACCGAGCCCCCACCAAGGGCCGACGACCCCCGCCGACAGTTGCCGGCGTTGGTGGGGTGGCGGCGGCGGTGAGGGTTGCAGTAACCCTTGCCGCTGGCTGCCATTTTTTTTTTTACTTTTTTTTCAACTTATTTTAATTTATTTCAATAAATTTTTTATTTTAAAGATTTTCTATTTTCTATTTTTATTTTTTTTATTTTTTCCTGAATTTTGAAGCCCACATGGATTTTTTTTAAATGCCAGTTAAAATTAAAAAATAATTAAAAAAGCCACGTGGTAATTTTGGCCGGAGGCACCAAAGTGATCATTTTTTATAACTTTTGGCACTAAAGTGATCCGATTGAAACTTTTTGGCACCAAAGTGATCTCCGTACATAACTTTTGGTACTAAAAGTGTACTTTTGCCCTTTTATGAAGTGACTAATTATTTTCACAGTTTTCAACTTGAGTTTTTCTACAAATTTTTTTTAAAAATTAGTTGCATAACTTACTATCACTTTGAATTTTGTGAACTGTCATTATTAACTTAAATTAGAGTTGCTTAATACCAACCTAATTTTTTTTTTGGTCGAAATTGTTTAATACCAACTTAAATTAGAGTTGCTTAATGCCATCACTTTGCTGGCATTAAAAGGGTGCTTTTATTGGTACAGTGCAGAGGTGGAGCTGAGGTCCCTTTTTCTTATCAAAGGTTCTACTCTTTCGTTTCTTTTCTTTTCTATGTGGTTTCAATTATATTGTGCATCATAATATATGTTTGAGCCATTGTGGAAGAGTATATCTACGAAGAAATCATATGGTTGTGAGTTAGTGATCATATGTTAATTTTTTCTTCGGCATCAATTCTTTATTCCATAAGTCAAACCAGGTCATTAGTTTGACACAAATCTGGTAAGATTCTTACAATATGTCCACCCACGTGGTACTTAAAGTTATTTATAAATTTCTATAAATTAAGCAAACTCAATGGCCACTTCAACCTCAAATTTGTAAAAATATTTTCAAAGAAATCCGTGGATACAGTTAAAATATCCCCCCGAACCCAACTGGACTGTAAATGACCAAAGTCTTAATTTGCGTTAGACAACAATATTATGGACAATCAAGAAGAAAATCAATGAATCATTTACCTTTTAAATGGCCAAAGTCAATAGACACAACTTGCTCCCATCCCTTTCTGAAAAAAAAAAAAAAACCCTCTTTTAACTGCATATTGAACTTTACTCAAATTTTTCATTGTATATATAATCGACATTTGGGCTCAGCTTAATTCCAATTCCACTTTCACATGCCTTCACCCCTCATTTAATGCATTGCCTGCCCTACAATCTAGGGTTTCAAGTTCTTGAATTATCTTGAAGAGCAAGAATTCTAAGTAACTTAGGAAGTCTTTTCAGGAGTTTGGAAGGCTGATTTCGCTATAAAAAAAAATCTCCATTTGAAGGTCAAATTTCAATTGTGTCGAAAATTTTATTTGTCTAAGAAAAATCTTCAATTTTCATTTTGGTATCAAACTGCCCAAGAGTCCAAAAATCCCCATTGATTTCTTTGAAATTTTTAGTATGAAGAGACTGTAATTGTTCCATACGAAGGCGAGGGTCTTGATGAAGATAATGTAATGATAATGGACCTATGCCTGACCATAATATTGATAATTTTAAAGAAACTAGTGGGACATGTGAGCAAATTTAGGACTAGTGACCATGGACCGATTGTTCCATGTCCAAAATGGGCATGTTCTCCCACACTCATATAACCTTGAAGTAAAGCTTGTTGGTGTCATCATGCTGAGCGAGCGATGCAGAGGGGAAGAAACAACTGGGTCCGTGGGAGTGGTATAAGGGTAGTTTGTGCTAGGAGTTCTAGGTTAGATAGAATATACAGTTAGGAGCTCTAAAGGTGGGGTTGACTTCCGGTGTACAAATTGGTCAGGAGCTGATGCTGCTCTCCTGATGAGACCATGGCAGGCGAAACCAGTTGTGGTGCCTAAAGTAATATGCTTTCGCTTGATTTGACAGATGCCCTAGCTAAGCTGGGCGTTGTATAATCAGTTGTGGGAAAGTCATTCGCCTAAGTGATTCATGGGGCAACATGAGAAATAAGGCTGGCCTATTCCTTGGCTAGGAAAGTGCCGACCCGTGACACTTCGAGCGAAAGTTAGAGATTATCTTAAAATAGTTCGAGACTGAATTGAAATTGAGCCTAAATCTAGGTGCTTTTATTTATTTATTTATTAAGGAATGAGGCCGAAATATGGATAAAAATTGCTGATAATATTTTCGATAACTTTTATATACTCAGCAACATGGTAAGAATGTTCAAATAAGTGCGAAACCTATATACACACCTATCGACATCCAATATAATCTTGCCAAAATATTTAGTACTAAAATTTCTAACGAAAAAAATGATTTTTATATCATAATTAATCAGTCTCATTTATGAGTGTTGAACGAAATTTTGAAATTTCAAGGATAATTATAGCTTAGATTTCAACGCCCAATCTTCTGTAATGAAACCTCTTTCGTCATCGAGGGACAAGGAAAATTGAAAGATGCATCGTCCAGAGCGCTATGGCAAAGTAGAGAAATTATGTTTCAACCAAATAAGTACAAATCAAATAAAGAGGAAAACAATAGTCCTACAACTGTATATTGATTGGACGGATGGTAGAATTTTAATTAAAATATAAATACGGAGTGAAGGATGTGGCACCGACAATGTATTTGATCTTTTTTTTTTTCCGTGGGTATTTCTATATTTAGGTCGCATTCCTACGTTAATTTTTTTACAAACCAAACTAAATCCATCTCTTGGATCCAGGCGGAAGGCATAGCAGTCCATGTCTGTTGGGTTAATGTCTCGAGTTTGACCCATAACCCGATTAACTAGAAGATTTGTTTATATCCTGTTAGAGGAAGAAAGCAAAGCAAAAAGATTTGGTTTGGTCTGCAAAAAGGAGGAAAGAAGAAAGGGCTTGGATTCTCTACCATGAAGGTCATCCAAGCCCTCCATTCCCTATCTACCCCAAATTTTTGCCCCCTATAAATAGGGAGTGGAGGGCCCAGATCATAATGGTTCTCTACCTTTATGGTAGAGAATCCGGATCCAAGAAGAAAACGCGTGGGCCCAGAGAATAAAGAAAGGAAAGAAAGAGGAATTGCCTTTATCTTGTTTGCTTCTTTTTCTCCACTCAGCAATCGTCGTACAACAAGTATGAAGGGGATGCATATATTTTGTGTGGGTCCCAGTCAAAGTTGCTCTTCTTTGACTCTTTTGAAGAGCCTGCACAGCAGAACAATAAAAGAAAAGAGAACCTTTTTGTGGTTTTCTTCTTGAACAAAGAACGAACGACACGGGGGGTGTGGACTCCTCTAGTAAAAAGCCGCCGCATGAACAGAAAGGCGAGAAGAGGGTGTTCGTGCGGTGGGCTTTTCGAGTGGCAAGAAGATAGACGTACGGGACGTCTTGGATAGCCGCACAATTAGAGAAGCCCCACGAGAACGAAGAGAAAGAACGTCAAGGGCGTTCTTGGTTCAGCCGTTCTTATTGCAAACGAGACGAGTATCGATATTTCTCTGTGAGTCTTTCTGAGTAAATTCTCCGTGAGAGATTGTGAGATATTACTTGGGGGTTTGCTTTGGGTTTAATTTAGGTGCGGGAAAACACTCGAGTGCATGGGCGATTGTAAATCTGATTCTCCGATTATAGTGGATTATATTGCTGGCTCTCCCCGTGGACGTAGGTACTAATCTCGGACCGAACCGAGTAAATATCTGGTGTCCTTTATTATTTCTCGTAATTTCTCTGGTAATTTCGTCACGACATATTTGCAAGATCCGTTGGTGTTTCCGCGTTATTATAATCCCATCACCATGTCGATACTGGTTAGGAAATTCGTGGAGAGAAATACCAAATAGTACATTATTAAACCGCTCGAAGATGTAGCTTTGATGAGAGGAGCATGGAGTGGCATATATACACTCACGATTTGTCCATTGGCCTCTTTGACGATAAAATATTTTGCCAAAATCTCATCTAAGTGTCATGTGAAGAATTCAATTGTGGATCTTAGAGAAAAGTCCATCGTTTAGTGCATTTCGACAGAAATCTTGCTTATTAATCTAATGTGTATTGTCTGACCCAAAAAAAAAAAAAATCTAAATGTGTATTGAATTGTTGTTTGTAGGTAAGTAAAAAGAGATGTGAAACCCACATGGTGTGAATGACGGGGCTAGGGGGCTTGAGCCGGGTTCATTCAGGCCCACACAGTTGCATTGTCGTACCGAAGCCCAAACTTGCTGGCGCAGTTAAGAGTCTAGGCCCGCCACATGGTCCACTTTCTTAATTGTCAACTTAGAAAGTCAAGCCCGACCCCCCCAAAAAAAAAAAAAAACTTAGGAAGTCACGGAAATAGGACAATTAACGTGGAAAATATCACAAAAGCCAAGATAACCATATACAAATCTAAAGATAAACGACTTTTATTTAATCTTTACTTAAAAGAGCCTGGACATGTTCCTGGCGCCGTCTGTCTTTTCAACCCGACAGGATCCACAATGTGACGTGCGGAGAACATAGCGGGTCGACTGGACACGCTCCTTGAGCGGGGGACGACTTCAATCGAATCCCGATCGGATGGGTCGATTTTTCCCCTCTAATCGAAAGGCCCGTGAACTAAATGACGCGGTGGATGGCGCATGGCGGTCATCTTACTCGGCAGAAGGACATGATTATAAGTGAAACTAGAGCTGAGGAGAATTTCAAGCTCTCGTGAAGAACGCGGAAGTTGAGAATAGGAGAGAGAAATCAGAAACATGGGATGGAGATTGATTTGATGTTTATAAGTGAACATCTTTTTTTTTCTTTTTTCTTTTTTGGTAAAGGCCATAGAACATCTTTATCTGGTGATGTTTCACAAATGTCGTACATTACAAGTATCAAATCAGCAACAACACTGAAGACCAAAGTAGGTGAAAGGTAATACAAAGTGTAATAAGTTGAAAAGCCAGGGTCAACCATAATTCAACGTATCCTCGTGCGTAAACATAATCAAGATCCGACGACAGTCGCGTATAATCTAATGGAAGATATTGTATACCGTGCTCCTCCCGATGTCGTCTAAACCCCCGACTCGGAGGGAATGAAAACCTCTTTTCGATACCGTTAAATAATGTAAAGCGGAAGAAGAAATGAGAAATTTTAATATATCTCGATATCTTGAAAAGAGTACATGGAGAACATGTTTATATAAGCTTTATTAGAGCACCGCCTAAGAAAATAACATAAATATAATATCAAATATAATCAATTAAGGATATGCAATATCAACGGAGATATATGCATAATCCTAAAGAAAGTGTAGAATAAACTAAATATCTTAATATCACTAACAGATACCACGGAACTCTCTTCACACTAGCCGGCATTGGTGCATACCGGCGGCCTTCCACCATCACAACTGCGCAGGGTACATGACGAAGGCGCCGTTTCCATGGTTGCATGGATCGCAGCACCTCGAGTAACCAGGACTCTAGCATCGACACTCGTGGGCCGGCCTCCCACACCCATCACGGCACATCGGTGGCCTCCCACAGTGGCAGTTGCACGGGCAGAACCAACCACAACCTCGAGTATGACATGGGGGACAAATGTACACCCACCCCGTCACATACACCGGCGGGTAACATAGTACCAGCGGAGGAGGACACTGTTTTTGGTGTGGTCGACATGTTCCTGTAGTTTGAGTGGATTCATCCTTTATAACTAGATCGGG
The DNA here is from genome assembly GCA_021437785.1 of Rhodomyrtus psidioides. NCBI lineage: Eukaryota > Viridiplantae > Streptophyta > Magnoliopsida > Myrtales > Myrtaceae > Rhodomyrtus > Rhodomyrtus psidioides. The sequence goes on along the minus strand of JAILYB010000103.1, from coordinate 1,966,974 downwards.
GGTTATAATGTCGATGCCTAAGATGCAATCTTTTCCCTTGCAACAGATCTTTTGCCGGACCTTCTCGGGACTGCAACACACCACAGTGATGGTCACCGTGTTTTGTTTCTCGTCGAAGATTCGATCTTTTACTTCTGCGTTCGCAAAGCTTTGTCAGCTCCATGTATTACCAACGCTTCGCGTTACTCATCATGAATAACTTTTGAGAAAGAGGAAAGGGAAGAAAAAGAACTGATGCACATATCTGTGATTCATCGAGCGTTGAAAGTAATTGACAAGCACGCAGATATTATCCATTGAGGCAAAGGCGGGGGACTCACGAGGGATCTCGCACAGGATTTTCCTGATCTTCTTGTAACAGTTACTGCACTGAAGACCCACTTTGATCACCATCTTCGTCTCCTACAGCATTGAACGAAGGCGCAACAAAATGAGCTAAAACGTTGGGAAAGTACGGTCAAGAAGCCAGTTTTGAAAATCCAGATGAGAAAAACAGGAAGAGTATCGAAACAGAAGAGATCTTGAAGACCGATGAGATGGAGAGGCGAGCCGAAGTGACTGCCGTTTTCGCACCTGCTTGGCCATGTTTCTTGAGCTCTGAGAGATGGACTGCTGCTTCCTGCACAGGTTCGCCTGCTTTAAATAGCGAAATCCGAAGGGCTCCTACGTTAAGTTCTGCTTTCATTTTCGTATCGAATACAAGGAAGAGCATCCGTTGAGCTCATGACGTCCATAGCATTACATCACTAGCTAGGTCACTTGCATTATTGGGCTTTCACTTGGCGGCATTGATGGGGTTACAAGTGTTGGGATGTGATTCATGGGTCAGGGATCTTAATCATCCCTAAAGGCCATTGGATCTTCCCCCCTATAAAAGGGGAAGATCCAATGGCCCAAAAATTAAGATCCCCTGCTTTTAAGGCAGGGGATCCGGATCCGTGATTCATACTCCTCATCAACAAGAAAGTATGGGATCCCGCTCCTCGGTGAGTGGGTGGGGGTTCGGAGGAGTTGCCCGCAGGGTCTCAAGGGGGCAGTAACCTCTTCGACGCTAGAGGTTTTTACAAATTGAGCCTATATTGGATTGGTATTTGTCAATAGCTACTGCTTATATATTGTGTACTTTGTTTATAAATTGAAAGTTGTAACTAAGGTGGAAAGTGCTAATTATAGTAGAATAATCTCTTAAATGTAGTCCTTATTTAAGGATGAATCACGATAAATAATATGTCTCGATTTTTTTTTTTACCCAAACATCACGATAACTATTATTCTTAGTCTTTTTCTTCTACCCAAGCATCACATTCATTGCTTCCGACGAGGAAGCAATGAATGTGATGCTTGGGTAGAAGAAAAAGACCAAGCCTATGCATGTTCTCTTTCACAATAAAAACTTCTTATTGAAGCCTATGCATGTTCTCTTTCAAAATATAAAAAGAAAACCTTATTTGTTCATCTCCCGAAGAAAGTCATTAATAATAGCAAGTAGATCAAAATTTATAATATGCTTAAAATTTTCCCTTGAAAAAATCTTACGCGAGTCTAAAGTGAAAAATACGTAAATAAATTTTCAACCTCATCTTGAAAGTTATATTAAAATGTGAAAAGCTCAAAAGGAAAGCGCAAATCAACGATGTTTAACTTTAAAAACCTATCCAACAAAAAGGAAAAAAACTTTAAAAACCTACAATTTTATTCCGAAAAATCACCCACAAGATCAAAATTGACTAGATAATTAGATTGAGTTGTAATTTTCAACTTTGAAATAAAGTTTTCCTCAAACTATTTCATGAAAAAGCAAGTAATTAATCGTGTGTTGATAAACCGTGATAACTAGAAATTTCTAACCTTTCATGTAACTTTTGTCATTTAAAAAATGGGACCATAGGCTAAAAATAACTATCGTTTCTAGGCAAAGTGATAACATGATGCATGATAAGGTGATATTTTATTGGGTATAATTTGGCATTTCTATTGTGAAATTGATACTTTAAGAGAAAAAATAGAAATAAGGCAGTTATGTTGGTTAGGATGATAAAAAAAAGAAATAAAAAAAGAGAAAAAAAGGTATTTCGATCTGTTGATTGAAAAAAAAAAGGAGTGGTTTAGCCAAAGTTGAGGTGAAAATAGCGCCGCCCAAGAAGAAAGAGTTAATAGCACAAAAAACCTCAAAATGATATACTTAAGATAAATTTATCTTAAATTTATTTTTGATCACCAAAAATCTCAAATTAGTATATTTATGACAAATTTACTCTCCATCAGTTTCCGTTAAAGGTTGCTATCAAATTACTGAGATGGATGACACACGATAGTTGATGGGTATATTAGTTTGTGGTTTTTATCCTCGGTTTGCCACAAGTATACTAGTTTGAAATTTTTCGTAGTACTAAATCAATTTAATAGTAATTAACGGAGGGTAAATTTATCGCAGGTATATCAGTTTGACATTTTTTATGATTAAAAAATTAATTTGGGGTAAATTTATCACGTGTTCTAATTTGAAGTTTTTCACAGTATTAAGCTAAAAGAAATGAACTCAAACAGAAAAGATGGGAAATTTACCATACTCATCAATAACAAAGATAGAAAGAAAACGAGAGGGAGTGAGATTGTGTTCATGTTCTTGGGGGCCCTAATGGAGTGAAGAGGATTGAATTTTTGGATGGGAGTGGCTGGAGACAGCTGTGATCCTATTTAATACTGATAGCCACCCACGAGCTCCCACGAGCTAGTAGCTAGAGCTACCACTTGACACAGCAAGATCGACGCATCGTGTGACCGAGGACAAGTAGAATTTTGTTTCCTCTTTCTGTTTTGTTCTTCACCCTTTTTATCTTTCATTCCATTCATGGCTCTTGTTAATTGTTATGATGTTTGGTTTTGATTTCCAAACCTCATATGTGGTTCTTGCTTGCCATTTCGGTGTCAGAAGTCGGTTCTCTCTAAAAGAGCGAGTCAAAAGTTGAGAATGAAACGGGGCTATTTTACATTTGTATTCGGAAAAATTACCTAAAAAAAATATCTTAAACCTACGATAAAATGATCAATTAATTCTTAAACTTTTCAGTTTGGTCAATTTAGCTTTAAATGTTTTGATGATTTGTCAATGAAATCTTCGAGCCTATTTTAGCCAGAAATTATTGACATGGACGTAGGACGGCCAATGTTGCCATGGACGATATTTACAATTTTAAAGATTTTTCTTAATATAAATTATTTTTTTTATATTTTATTTTTATTTTTTTAACTGTGGTTTGGCAATCCTCGCTCAAAGCCCTCGCTGTGGCTAGCCAAGGCCTCAGCCAGAGCTGCAACGCCTTTGCCTGTGGCCAGCGACCTCTATTGGCCATCGCTAGGGCCAAGGGTTGGTGGAGAGAATTTTTTTAAAAAAAGAGAAAAAAATAAAAGGAAAAAAATCAAAAAGAATTTTAAAAACTTGTAAAAAATTATGCACGTTAGCACCGATAGAACCACGTAGGATGTACAGCATCCGCGTCGTGATAACTAACCAACATTCATTAAATTGGAAAACCGTTAAAAAGTTTTGGACTAAATTTGCCAAATTAAAAAAATTAAGTTTGAATTAGTATTTGTATAATAAGTTTAGGACTTTTTTTTTGTAACTATTCATTTGTTTCCAATAGGAAAATATTTCAATAAGCTTCGCTAAGTGTCAAAAAACTGATAGATAAAGAAGAATACTATTTTTTTTTTCAAATAATTTGTTAGTAACTTATAACACTTTTATGATGGCAAAAGTACACTTTTAATGCCAAAAGTTGTATACGGAGATAACTTTGGTGCCAAAAGTTTCAGTCGGATCACTTTAGTGTTAAAAGTTATAAAAAAGGATCACTTTCGTGCCAATTCCGATTTGCTCCGTCGGAAATCTGGCGTGTCACTTTTTTATTAATATTTTCGGTTGATGTGGCTTGCCGGCGTTGAATTTTTTATTTAAAATAAATTGAGAACTAGCTGAAAAATTTTAAAACTATTTTTTTTTTAAAATGAAGGCAGGCGGTGAGGCTAGAACCCTTGTTGTCCTCGCTCCACTAGTTCCGGCAACGGCCGGCTAGGGTGGAGCATGGCCGGCAGGGGTCACCGAGCCCCCACCAAGGGCCGACGACCCCCGCCGACAGTTGTCGGCGTTGGTGGGGTGGCGGCGGCGGTGAGGGTTACAATAACCCTTGCCGCTGGCTGCCATTTTTTTTTTACTTTTTTTTTCAATTTATTTTAATTTATTTCAATAAATTTTTTATTTTAAAGATTTTCTATTTTATATTTATTTTATATTTATTTTTATTTTTTCCTGAATTTTGAAGCCCACATGGATTTTTTTTAAATGCCAGTTAAAATTAAAACATAATTAAAAAAGCCACGTGGTAATTTTGGCCGGAGGCACCAAAGTGATCATTTTTTATAACTTTTGGCACTAAAGTGATCCGATTGAAACTTTTTGGCACCAAAGTGATCTCCTTACATAACTTTTGGTACTAAAAGTGCACTTTTGCCCTTTTATGAAATGACTAATTATTTTCATAGTTTTCAACTTGAGTTTTTCTACAATTTTTTTTTAAAAAATTAGTTGCATAACTTACTATCACTTTGAATTTTGTGAATTGTCATTATTAACTTAAATTAGAGTTGCTTAATACCAACCTAAATTTTTTTTTTGGTCGAAATTGTTTAATACCAACTTAAATTAGAGTTGCTTAATGCCATCACTTTGCTGGCATTAAAACGGTGCTTTTATTGGTACAGTGCAGAGGTGGAGCTGAGGTCCCTTTTTCTTATCAAAGGTTCTACTCTTTCTTTTCTTTTCTTTTCTTTTCTTTTCTATGTGGTTTCAATTATATTGTGCATCATAATATATGTTTGAGCCATTGTGGAAGAGTATATCTACGAAGAAATCATATGGTTGTGAGTTAGTGATCATATGTTAATTTTTTCTTCGGCATCAATTCTTTATTCCATAAGTCAAACCAGGTCATTAGTTTGACACAAATCTGGTAAGATTCTTACAATATGTCCACCCACGTGGTACTTACAGTTATTTATAAATTTCTATAAATTAAGCAAACTCAATGGCCACTTCAACCTCAAATTTGTAAAAATATTTTCAAAGAAATCCGTGGATACAGTTAAAATATCCCCCCGAACCCAACTGGACTATAAATGACCAAAGTCTTAATTTGCGTTAGACAACAATATTATGGACAATCAAGAAGAAAATCAATGAATCATTTACCTTTTAAATGACCAAAGTCAATAGACACAACTTGCTCCCATCCCTTTCTGAAAAAAAAAAAACCCTCTTTTAACTGCATATTGAACTTTACTCAAATTTTTCATTGTATATATAATCGACATTTGGGCTCAGCTTAATTCCAATTCCACAATCTTCTGTGATGAAACCTCTTTCGTCATCGAGGGACAAGGAAAATTGAAAGATGCATTGTCCAGAGCGCTATGGCAAAGTAGAAATTATGTTTCAACCAAATAAGTACGAATCAAATAAAGAGGAAAACAATAGTCCTACAACTGTTTATTGATTGGACGGATGGTAGAATTTTAATTAAAATATAAATACGTAGTGAAGGATGTGGCACCGACAATGTATTTGATCTTTTTTTTTTTCCCGTGGGTATTTCTATATTTAGGTCGCATTCCTACATTAATTTTTTACAAACCAAACTAAATCCATCTCTTGGATCCAGGCGGAAGGCATAGCAGTCCATGTCGATACGGGTTAGGAAATTCGTGGAGAGAAATACCAAATAGTACATTATTAAACCGCTCGAAGATGTAGCTTTGATGAGAGGAGCATGGAGTGGCATATATACACTCACGATTTGTCCATTGGCCTCTTTGACGATAAAATATTTTGCCAAAATCTCATCTAAGTGTCATGTGAAGAATTCAATTACGTCTTCATCTCCAAACGTATGAGTCAATCGTTCAATTTTTAATGTGTAAACATTCCATTACATTGGCGGTGGACCTAATAATTAGCCAATAAAATGCGTATCTATAATCTTATCCTTAGTCGTTTAACCTATACTAAAGATCATAGAATATACCATGAATGTTTTTTTTTTCAATTATTCATTTGTCGGATAGGATAAGATGAAATACGATAACACGGGATCCTCATCATTATTAGTGACAACCCCCATCGTGGTAGTTGCATCACCACGATGACCACTCCTTTGGTGGTTCTTGCCTTTGCTGCGGTAAGCAACCATTGCGACGGAGGAAAAGAAACTACGGAAAGGGGGTTGGAGTGGGAGTAAAATTTGGCCATAAGGCGGACTGCAGTCACGACAACCGTCTTGGGCTTTTGGACCCATTCTGATTGAAGATCCGGGCCGGGAGAGAGAGGAATCGCTGGAGAGCCGAGTAGTTTTCGCTAAGGGTGGCGATCGCTGCCGCATCGACCGACAACGAGATGGCCATGGTGTTGCTGAGTTGCAGAACGAGGAGTGTCCATTCCTTTCCGAGTTTTCATCAAATGGACATCACCAAAACGCCATAAGTCGAGTAACTCAGGTCCATCCCTTCCCTACAGTTCACGTGAACATATACCAAAGAAATATGCCTCAAATCCGCAAGCCCCCCACCTAGGGGTGGCCAGGGGCCGGTTTGGGCTTAGAACCGGCCTGTTGACCAACCGTAATCGGCCCGTTGATTGTGCCTGCCAGTTCCGAACAGAAACTGGCTGGGCCTAGAAGGGCCGATTATAGTTCCTAAAAATATGGAACCGGCGGTTATGGGCCGGTTCCGAACCTCCATATAGCCATTGGGCCAAAAAATTAGGGAAAGAGCCGTTCGTTGCTTGCAACAGTCATCTTTATTTCTTAATTTATTAAAACTATTCTAAATCTTTATAAATACCCTTTCCAACTTTTATTTTTCTCATAATTTCTCTCAAATTCTCTTAATCCACTCAAATCTCTCAATTTTCTAAATCCGTTTTCCGCTCAATTCTTTGAAACAATGGCAAGTGGAAGGAGAGCTAGTAACAAGGGAAAGAGCACGATGCCACCGATGGGGATGTGGGAATCCGATTATCCTCATTAATATAGTTCTCGTGAATTTGCATATTGGGTAGATGAAGATGATAATATCAATGTTATTCCCAACGTTGAGCACATCCCAACGCAAGAAAGCCTTCATCTTCCTACTGGTATCGAAGAAATGTCAATAACAAAGGATCCGAAACGGGAGGGTACATCCGATATATGACAACACTTCACGAAGGAATATTTAGGCAGAAATAACTATGAGGTAAAATGTAAATATTGTGAGAAAAAATATAAATTTATAGGTGGAGGCGACTATGGAACATTAACCAGCATCTGAGGTCAAAACATCAAACGCAAGCGAGGATCAACACCAGTCAACAAGAAATTACTAGATAAATTACTGTCGTTGAACGTTTATTGTTTAATTTTGGTGAAAAAGTTGATTTTAATTATTTTATAAATACTTCATGTATTTCACAAGCAAAACCTGTTCCGAGAAATACGATTAAACGTCAACTTTTTGATATTTATAAAAGAGAAAAAGAAGATTGTAATTTTTTTTTTTTATGAATTTCAATGGACGTGTGCATATAGGTAGCGACATTTGGAGTGATCCTTGGCAAACTCATTCTTATATGGGTATTACATGTCATTGGATAGACGATGATTGGATCATTCAAAAAAGAGTTATTGCAATTTGAATTTTTTATGATAGGCATACGGCACATAATATTTATGCAATAATTAGGCAAGTTTGAGAAGAATATTTTTTTGTTAATATAATTTGTTCAGTTGGTTTTGATAATGCCGCGTCAAATATCGCTTCCATTCCCTAGCTAGAAAATATTTATAAACCCACTTTTGATGGGCGAATTTTTTCACATTAGATATGCTTGCTATGTTTTAAATTTATGTGTACAAAATGATTTACAAACTCTTAATACTTTTCTCAGCCTAATAAAGATAATTCGATTTTTATGGAGTCATCCCCAAATTATGAAGGTGAGCAAAGCAAGAGCGACTAAGATTCAGGTCACATGAGCGAAAGCATACGCAAGGATTCTCTCTCTATACAACCGTCGGAGATTTTACATTCAAGAGATGTATTTTGAAAAAGATGCTTCGGAGGCATTACAGTTCCGATTTTAGAAATCTCAGAAAAGAAAATCGCTCAAAGAAAAAAAAAATCTTTCAATAATTATCTTGCTCAACCAGTCTTCTCAATTTTCTTCGTGACCGTTCGATATTGTGCCATTACCAGGAGGGTCTCTGTTCCGTTCTTCAATGCAGTGGCGAGTACCGAAGAAGTTGAATCTCGTTTAAAGCCCATCCGCGAGCATTAAGCTCAGTCACTGACAATCACTAAAGCTTACGTGGTCGGTTTGGTCATCCATCGAAGCTTCGTTTCAGTCCATTAATTAGTTTATACCAATGACCTTTTTCACTCTATTCTTAGAGGGGAAAAAAAAGACTTGATGTAGTCTTTTTTGTTACGGTATGAATTGGCTTGGTTTTCTTCTTTCAATCTGATCACCATAGTTCGAAGTTGGCGGAGCTTTTCTTCTTCCACTATGGATCTCCGCCAAATTCTAAAGCAACACCTAATATCGTTATTCACGTAATCCTTTGAATTGGTTATGTAATGGTCTGATTCAAGCACTTCGAGCGCAAGTTTGATAGACTTATCATCCAATCCCATCAAAATCTCTACCTAATTGGGAATCAGCTTACCCTTGCTCCGAGTTCATGCTGCATGGACGCTCGTTGTTCTGCAAGTCAGTAGCATCATGGCCATCTCGTCGCTTGCTGCTGACCGTCGCGTGGCTAAATACAAAATCTTACGTTAGGAAACATAAAATAAAGAAACGTTAAACAAGGAAATGATCAAATTAGAATGGCCGCGTTCTTTCCACCTCAGTTTTGGCTTTTGACACTTCCAAATACAGTGTTTTCACTATTTCGCCTGTTTACCTTGCATGCTCTAGTCAAATTTTCCTCTCTTTTTGTTTATTTATTCCATTTCTTTTCTTGTGGATCCCACGTTCCTCGTTCTTCTTTCTTTATTGTTTGCAATATGTTGGACAATAGCAGTAAATGAAACTCTAGCACCTCAACCTCTCCCACAATCGCCTACAAACTTCTTTCCCACCCATGGCCAGCTACAGGGGCAACAGACTCGGCACGTTGAACGAACCACTCAATGAACTTAGGCACTAGTTGCTCGAATAGCCAATTAATCGCGCAAGCGGCACATGATGAGGCGATGATGTAAGATGCTGACGATGAGGAAGAGCGAACGTGATAATCAATTGAATAACGAGAACGGAGAGGAGTATGACGGGGAAGATGCAAGATAAAGTCAACATGACATGCTCAAGCTCCGGATACAAGACTTTGCAACGTGAACTCAGAGCACGGGTTCATTCAACCATGTGACCTTAACATTGGCCACGGAACCTATGCTGCTTAAACCTATACCAACATGCAGAACATCCCCATCCCAGGCATTCTTGAAAGTTTCAACCTCGATCGTGAAGAAAGAACTCTTGGGGAGGCCTCGATATTCTTCTCCCAAGTCACATGACATGCCCGAGCCCGGAGGAGCAACAAAGAAGGCTAACCTGTCATCGGAAGTGTTCCTATATTGAGATTCCATGCTGAATACAAACTGTGCGGGGAAATCTGCCGCGTTCCCTGTGGCCTTGACCCAAAAAATGCACTTTCCTAGAATACGTAGCTTGTTTGCAATCCCTGCTCGAGTCATCGTTTGGCTCCATTGGGCTGAGACATAGGTTAGGAGGCATCACAAGGGCATTCTGAAACTATAAGAGATTGAGGCTCTCATAACCAAAGTATGATAAATTGAAAGATGTTTCGTCAAAGTGGGTGGCTGAAGCTAAAATGGATTTGAGCAGAGAGATCAGCAAGACTAGTACAAATGTGGATGCGGGAGCTTTGATCCATCATTCTCACTGCTCGGTGATTAAAACTGAAAAAGTGGTGCGGCCACCAGGCTCCGGTGGCGAAGCTACATTCGCCACGATGAGCCTGACTCTTATGAGCTGAAAAGTACACTCGCTTAGTGGGATTCTGTTGGAACCTATAAATAGGCTCAACGAACCAGGATGGGGAGGTAATTTGGCATTTCAGACTAACTTAATTGTGTTGGGGTATGGTTCATACTCCCCTGCGATAAAAAAGTACGTGGGTCACGCTAACTTGGCGGGGCTCCAGTGGTTATGCTAAAGTTTAGCGATCATATTAAATTTATCGACAACATGACCCTATTTGATCAAAGTTCATGGATCATTCTATTGCATCAAGGGACATCAGACTGAGAAAATTTGAGAGTACAAATTTTTGTCGCTGGGATTCTGGGTGCCAGCCATCCTTAAGGAGTTTCAGTCTAGGATTTCTTACCCCAGAGTTTCTCCTATTTTCTTTGCAGAAAGTGGGTTTGTCTAGTTATTCTCTTCTTGTTGAGATGAGAGTTTGGTTACATACTGTCCTATAATAGACTTCTCTCTTTTCCTGGGTAAAGTTAGAGATAGATTGATTTTCCCTAATAGGATGCGCTTTTCCCTATATTTATAGAATAGGTTTCTGCTTTCCTTTCGTATCCCACTACCTTCTCAAAAAAGACCTAAGATAAGATGGTGGGATTGTAGCTGCATACTTTTCCCAATGCACTCCCTCTACTTGTTTGTTAGTGGAATTATTTCATCCCTCTTCTTTTTCCGGGTTGTGCCATTAGAAAGTCTGTATTAAAAAACTTATAGATCCGATGTCAATTCAGTAAAGATTTATGATATATGTATAGGATGTACTCAATGTGTTCGAGCCTGCCCAACAGATGTGTTAGAAATGATACCATGGGATGGATGTAAAGCTAAGCAAATTGCTTCTACTCCAAGAACGGAGGATTGTGTTGGTTGTAAGAGATGTGAATTCGCCTGTCCAACGGATTTTTTGAGCGTTCGAGTTTATTTATGGCATGAAACAACTCGAAGCATGGGTCTAGCGTATTAATACGTTCCATAAAAAAACAACATAAATACATTTTAAATACATGATTCGATTTTATCATCAATCCAATCACCGTTCACACTTTTTCTTTTTCTTATCAATGAATAGATCTCTTTACTTGTATGACTTAGATGTATCGTCTTTTTTGAAAAAGTGATTCGATGGATGGGATTTCACATGATACTTAAGAGATCGATGAGATTGATATTCAAATATTTTGTCAATAAATAGCATAAATGTAAATAAGGAAGTGGCTTTTATTGTTCATGACTCCGTTCCTATTGAATAGAATTAGGAAGAAGGGCCGCTAGTCATTCTTTTCAGAATCCAAAGTCGAATCTTTTCTTTTCCTTGCTTATTCGCCAAGATTTTCTTTGTGTTCCATGTACCGCACCGAAGCTTGTGGAGCTTATGTGAAGCTTGGTGGATATTGAGGTTCCGCAAGCGAAGGTGATCCTATAAGATCTATTGGGCATGAAATTGTGAAATTGGAGTGAAAAGGGTAAGGTCTTTGAAAGATATAGGGAGAATATGTGAATCTTCTTTCTTTTCTAGTTACCTAAAAAATGCTAGGCTATTCTTTATCTTAACGTAGATCATCTTCGATCAAGGATTAGCGGGTTATCACTAATTTTTCTAGAAGCCCGGCTTGCGAGGCGTTCTTCTCGCAGTAGGGTTCCAAACTTCGCCTCGCTCTTGTGACATGCTATCTTTCCCCTCTGCATTCCCAAGTCAAGGGTGAGTCCTATGCGTTAGTTTGTGGATCGCGGTCTCACGCACTAATCCCTATAGGTTCCCGTAGTAGGCCGGCCGCCCTACCTAAACCAAATTATACAGTTAAAAGTGAGTTTCACAGAGGCAAGGTTAGCAGATCCCTTATTTGAGTAAAGGATTAGAAACCCTAGCAATAAGGATGCCTCTCAAAGGCTTGGACCGTATTACATTAGTGGGACTCCGGCTGGCTCTTTCTCCTCAATCGGAGGGAATGCCATTTTGAACATTTTTCGAAACCTTTCTTTCACAAGTGGTAGAATTCAAGACTATATAACCTTGCCAACTAAAGCAGCTTACTCTATCGCAGTAAGGGCTTAAGCGATTGAAGTGACCTAACCTGGCCCCATGCTAGGCCAAATTTTCAACGTGCATGGAGAGCCTGTTGATGATTTAGGACCTGTAGATACTTGTACAACATCTCATATTCATAGATTTGTGCCCGCCTTTATACAGTTAGATACAAAATTATCTATTTTTGAAACAGGAATTAAAGTAGTTGATCTTTTAGCCCTTTATCGACGTGGAGGAAAAATAGGACTGTTCGGGGGGGCTGGAGTAGGTAAATTGGAAAACAATGACAGTATCTGGGGAATAAGCATCGCCTAACTCTGTGCCAGCAATGGCGGTAATACAAAGGATGCAAGCGTTATTTGGAATGATTGGCGTAAAGCATCTGTAGGTGGCTTTTTAAGTCCGCCATCAAATCCCAGGGCTCAACCCTGGACAGGCGGTGGAAACTACCAAGCTGGAGTACGGTAAGGGCTGAGGGAATTTTCGGGGGAGCGGTGAAATACGAAGAGATCGGAAAGAACACCAATGGCGAAAGCACTCTGCTGAGCCAGGTTCACCCATTTCTAATAAATCTCTAGCTAACTCAATCTACTATTTCTATTAACCATAAGTTCTATTACAAGGCATCAGATCTATGAATCTATTCCCTATTTTTATTTATGATTCAGTAGTTATTCCTTGAATTTAGAAAGAATACAGAAATAAAATACCCGTTTTGAATGACGAAATAATAAAAAATCTTGTTTCTGGATACCTCAATTGAATTGATCAAATTCGAAGCCATTTTCGATGAATGCTTAAAAGAACCAATTCAAGCAACTAATGAATACTATATTATTCGGATTTTAAGCCAAAAGAACTCCTTTTGTCCTTTCTATCAAAAAAGAAGAATTTTCAAAAAAAAAAGCTGGCTACCCGCAGTTATAGTCCAGGACAGCACAGGTAAAAGGAAATCAAAACATGGGATCCGCCCCAATTGCACAAAACTTTACAAAAAAAAAAAAAAGCCCATTAGATTTGACTTGAAACTAACATTCCCTAAAGATAAAACGACCAGATGTCCACTTCGATGCACTCTTGGTTTCTTCTCAAACTACTGAAACTGTAATGTGACTGAGGATAATTAGTAATACGTCAGAAGTACGGCGAAGCGATGACCTCAGGAGTGTCCTCGAACGGTCTTGAACGACTAGAGAGGAATGCTCCCATGGCTTGTCTCAAACGAGGGCCTTGAACCTCTTCGCGTCGGCATCGTCCTTGACCTTGACGACGAGCCGGTAGCTCGTCCCCGCAATGACCTACGTCTCGCCCTTCACCACCTTGTTTAGCACCAGCTCCGTGCGGCCTCACCATTGTGCGTCCCAACAGTGAACTCGGCTATCTCGCTCATGTACAAATTGCTAAGGTTCTTTATGGGCTTCCACCCCCCAACCAGCTCACCCATGCGGGTGGCTCCGGCGGTCGACACTTGGAGGAGGAGGATGACAGTGGCGACGAGGATGGGAGTCTCACTTTTCGAGGTTTTATGGCTTTTGGTTTTATAACTGTTTTTCTTGTGTCTGCCCATGGAGCGTTGGGGTTTGAGAATGGTGGGTGTCTTTATTTACCAGCTCTTAGAATCGAGAGAGTCACGAACACTTGTTGTCTGGTGGGGAAAATGAACAGGATTTTCTCGAGTCAAATTGGAATTTATGGCAAAGTTGTAATTTGACCTGTCAAAAGGATGAGTGAATTCGAATTGGGTAAAAAATAATTCGACAAGGATTTGAGATGCTGATAGTGTAACAGTATCATAGTGGAATCTCAACCGTAAGTATTATGCATAGCAAAAAATACATAGAAAACATGATGGGACTCACCTATGATCTTATGCCTAGCATTCCATGATGATACTGTTATACCGTCATGCTAGCAAGACCCTAATTCTCATGACTCATGTCTGACTTAATTCAAACCCAACTCATACTGTATCGGACCCACGTAATTTCTCCCACTATTTCTATTTGTTTGTTCATATTCTTCTCACCTACTATGTGTTGTGGAATTTCTCCTTGTCTTTTGACTCTGACAAAACTGTCAACAAGATATTTGTAGTGTTTTGATTTGCAGAAAGAATGTGTAAGCAGCAGCTTGCGTGGATCTAAATCTGTCACTAAGTCTCGAGGAGAGAGTGGTCATATAGTTGCTTCTGACAAGGTCAGATGGAAGTGTTTCTGGCGTTGGTCAGATGGAAGTGCCTCTGACGAGATCAGATGGAAGTGCTTCTAGCGTTGGTCAAATGGAAGTGTTTCTGGCGTTGGTCAGATGGAAGTGCCTCTGATGAGGTCAGATGGAAGTGCGTCTGGCGTTGGTCAGATGGAAGTGCTTCTGGCGAGGTCAGATGGAAGTGCTTCTGACGGGGTCAGATGGAAGTACTTCTGATGATGGTCAGATAGAGTGCATCTGAAGACCTTCAGATGGAGTTGCTTCTGAGGGTTAGATTCAACATGTTCTCCTATTCGGGTATTTCGTGCAAAGAACTATATGCAGTGTCAGATGTACCTTTTTCAAAGCTCAGAATTACCATTCCATTGTATCTGATTAGACTCGTGAAGTTTTCTTTTGAAGACGACATTTGAACGGTCAGATTCTGTTTATCTAAAACTGAAGACCCATGAATGGTAGGTTTCCGATCAAGGCAAGTTTCTTTATGGAAGTTTGTGATATTCGATTGACTTGATATCTCTTCTATTCAATTAAGGGAAATTCTACGATTGGATATTGCCTTCCAAGAGTATTTCTGGCGACCAATTTGAATTTACTCCACTTATGGAAACTGGAGTTTCGATTGTATGGGTGACTGAATCAGAAGGGTTCAATATCTACTTCAACGGATATCATATCTTCTCAGATACAGTCTCGTTCAATCACGATTGTTGACGTCCAATCAAGGATTGAAGAGCGATCCCTTGATCGTGTATCTAACGGCTAGTTTGGAGGCAAAGGAGTATAAAAGAAGAATCATGGTGATCTATGTAGAGACTGCGAACAACAATCCAAAGTGCAAAAGTTATTCAAATTACACCAAAGCATACTGTGTGCTAAAAAATCTCATTCATTGTGAGAACCTGTGAGAGAGAAAAACTGAGTGATTGATCAATTGTAATTCTCTTTGACTTTTCATAGTGAAATCCAACCAATTGGCTGTCATCGTGGGAGAGTGGACGTAGGCTTGACAAGCCAAACCACTATAAACTCAGCGTGCACATTTCTCTTCCCTAAACTCTATCGCTGTGTTTAGTTTTTCATTGCACGTTGTTCTTGTTTCTAGATCGCATATTGAAATTATTTTTAATTCCGCAAGAAATTTCGATTTAGATTTCGATTTACCTATTCACCCCCTCTAGGTGTTATTGCTAGATCCAACAATTGGTATCAGAGCCTTGTTACTCATATTTGAGAAGTGTTTATAATTTCTGAGTTAACGATCTATTATGTCTAGCAACTACTCTTCAGGAAAAGTGACTCACACTTCGCCAACAAGCCACCCTACTTTGATGGGAAGGATTACAATATGTGTAGCAACAAAATGAAATGCTTCTTCAAGGCTTATGATGATTTGATGTGGGATGTTGTCACAAATGATGTTGTACCTAATGCTGCTGCAAGTGCAACTTCTGGAAATGGAGCAAATCCTACCATGACCATGACCATGACCATGACCATGACCATGACCATGACTGAGACTGAAAAAGCCAAAAGACGAGGCTTGGATTCTAAAGCAGTCAATGCTCTATTTTGTGTTTTATCAACTCCTCTTTACAATCGTGTATCAGAGGAAGAATCTACTAAAACAATATGGGAAAAGCTTCATATCACTTTTCAAGGAACAAATAGAGTAAAAGAAACAAAACTCAGTATTTTACTGAGTGAGTATGAAGCATTTCAGATGAAATCTGATGAATCTATTGCTGATATGATAGACAGGTTTCAAAGTCTGGCAAGTGGACTTGCAAGACAAGGTGCATCCATTGCTGAGGCGATGCAAGTAAGGAAAATACTTAGAGGATTCACAGACGAGTGGAACTACATCAAACCTTCTATACAAGAATGTCAAAAGATTACACCACTTTCAGTTGTTGAGCTAGTTGGGACACTGCAATTCTATGAAACAGAGCGAACCAACAAAAAGGGAGAACAAAAAGGTAAGAAATCAATTGCTTTAAAAACTAAAGTAGTTCAATGTTTGTCTGAAATATATGATGAAGATGAGGATGATGAAGAACTTGCACTTATGGTAAGGAAATTCAGAAGGGTGGCTCGAAACGCAAGAAATTTCAAGGGAAAGAAACCATTGAGGAAAAATGATAAAAAAATTTCTAACAATGAGTCTCAAGAAAGCAAAGACGTGATATGCTTTCATTGCAAGAAAGCATGACATATCAAGCCGAATTGTCCAACGTTGAAGAAAGATAAGTTCAAGTATGAGAAGTATAAGAAGGCTCTTAAAGCAGAAACATTGAGCGACTCTGATGACAGTGAAAATGACTATGCAAACGTCTGCTTGATGGCTAAGTCAGATTCAGAATCAGATTCAATCTCAGATTCAAAAACTGAGGTATGTCTATCTGAACTCCTTGATGAAGTTACAGAGTATATTGATGAGCTTTGCAAAAGTTACAAAGAAACTCTTGAAAAAGTCTTTGTTTTAAAAAAGGAAAAATCCTCTTTAAAACAGCAAAATATTTCTCAAAAAGAGAAAATTGAGTTTCTACTACACGAATTTCATCAGTTGAAAGAAAATCATGAACTCATTTCAAAAGAGAATAGTTCTCTAAAAGAGAAGATTAATGACACTTCAAAAAGGTTTTGACAAAGTTCAAGGACTTTGGACAATATCATTTCTAAACAAATACCTTTTAATGAAAGATCAAGTTTGGGTTTTAAAAAAGAAAGTGTTCTCAAAAACTAATTTTCTAAAATAAATTTCCACAAACCTACTATTACTGTGTTTATAGAAAGCATTTTTACAAACAGTTTACCAAGTCTCACATACACCAGCCTTGTGTAAATTGCGGTGAACCTAGCCACACTAAGGACTACTACAAGAAAGTCTGGAGACGAGTTGACAAAAGGTCAACAAGCTTTACTAACAAAGAAGGACCCAAGAAGACATGTGTACCAAAGAAATAGTGAGTTATTCATTTTTTGTAAGTACCAAGGAGAAAGAAGAACAAATGGTTTCTGGATAGTGGATGCTTAAGTCACTTGACCGGTAATCCAGATATATTTGTATCTTTATCAAAATGCATTGATAGAAGTGTGTCTTTTGGAGGAAGGAACAAAGGTAAAGTTATTGGAAAAGGAGATGTCAAGATTGGAAGTCTAATTATTAAAGATGTCTCTCTAGTCAAAGGACTGAATTATAATCTGATCTCTATAAGTCAACTCTGTGACTCTGGTTATGAAATCTGCTTTCAAGATATAAAATGTATAGGTATAAGCAAGGACAAGAGCAAAGCTTTACTGGACGAAGGCATGGCAATATTTATCTTCTTAACATTGATTCTGACTCTGAACATGCAAAATGTCTTATTTCTGTTAAAGATGAATCTGAGTTGTGGCACATAAAATTAGGGCATATTAGCATAAATCATATTTCAAAGCTCTCTAAAAAGGGACTTATTCGAGGTTTACCTCAAACAAAGTTTGAAAAAGGAGGACTCTGTCATGCATGTACACTAGGCAAACAGGTAAGAAGTAATTTCAAGTCTTTAAATCAAGTTTCTTCTAAGCAAAGTTTGCAGCTGCTTCATATGGATATCTTTGGTCCAAATAGAACCTTAAGTCTTGGAGGTAAGAAATACTGTATTGTTATAGTTGATGATTTTTCTAGATTTACATGGGTATTATTTCTTGCTCACAAAAGTGATGCATTTATATCTTTTTCAAGGTTTGCAAAAAGAATTCAAAATTAAAAAGGTTATACCATTTCCTGCTTAAGAACAGATCATGTGGGAGAATTTGAAAATCAAAGTTTTTCTGACTTTTGTGATGAATTTGGAATTCAACATAATTTTTCTGCTCCTTATACTCCTCAACAGAACGGGGTAATTGAAAGGAAAAATCGATCTTTGCAAGAAATGGCTAAAACTCTTTTGATTAAGAGTAAGATTGCTTCTCATTTTTGGGCTGAAGCTGTTTCCACAACTTGTTATATTTTGAATCGTATTTCTCTCAAGCCACTTTTTGAGAAAACTCCCTATGAACTTTTTAAAGAAAGAAAGCCTGATGTTGCATATTTTCGTGTATTTGGTTATAAATGTTTTATCTTGAAGAATGCTAATGATCGCATTGGAAAGCTTGATGAAAAATCAGATGAAGGAAGTTTCCTAGGATATTAAACAACAAGCAAGGCCTATAGAGTCTACAACAAGAACACTCGTGTTGTTGAAGAGTTAATGAACTTCAAGTTTGATGAACGTTATCAGAATGATGAATATGAATCTAGTCATGCTTCTATGCTTCCTCAAGTCTCAGATTCACAGAAAGAACCTGAAGAGAAGCAAGACTCAAATGCTAATAATGATTCTGGAACTACTCAGACTGAGATACATTCAAATGAAGAAAGTTCAGAGCTGTGAAGAATGAGCCTATAGAATCTCAGATGATTGCTTCAACAAAAACTGGAAGCACAAGTCAAGTCATCCAAAGGATCTCATCATGGGTAATATAGGTGACGGCATTAAGACAAGATCCAAGTTCAAGCAAGCAATGAGTAACATAGCATTGGTGTATGAAATGGAGCCAAAAAGGAATTGAAGAAGCACTAGCAGTTGAGAACTGGATAAATGCAATGCAGGAAGAGCTACATCAGTTCAAAGTCAATAATGTTTGGAAATTAGTCAACAGACCCAAAAATCGTCCAGTAATTGGAACAAAATGGGTATTCAAGAATAAACTGGATGACAAAAGAAAGGTTGTAAGAAACAAAGCAAGACTTGTAGCAAAAGGCTATTCTCAAGAAGAATGAATAGACTATGATGGGACCTACGCACCTATTGCTAGGTTAGAAGCTATTAGGCTACTACTTGCTTATGCTTGTTACAACGACTTTAAACTTTTTCAGATGGATAAGAAAAGTGCATTCCTAAATGGCTATATCAAAGAAGAAGTCTATGTTGAGCAACCCCCCGATTTCGAAGAATCTAGAGGAAAGGACTTGGTCTATGCTTTAAGAAAAGTACTTTATGGACTGTAACAAGCACCTCGTGCCTGGTATGAAAGGTTAAGCAACTTTCTATCCAAACAAAACTTCATGAAAGGTAATGTGGATACTACCCTTTTCATTCAAAAACAAGGTAAGGATATTCTTCTAGTTCAAATTTATGTTGATGATATAAATTTTTGGTTTTTCTAATGAGCTACTTTGCAAGAACTTCTCTAAAGTGATACATGATGAATTCGAAATGAGTATGATGGGAGAGTTGCGGTTCTTTCTTGGACTCCAAATTCATCAATATCAAAAAGGAACATTCATATATCAAGAGAAGTATGCACTGAAAATATTGAAGAATTTTGGTTTGGAGAATTGCAAGAAGACAGAAACTCCTATGTCTCACTCCTCCAAACTTGATAAAGATGAAGATGGAAAAGAAGTGGATCCCAAGCTATATCGAAGCATGATTGGATCATTATTTTATCTCACTGCTTCAAGGCTAGACATCTTATACTGTGTCTTCTTATGCGCAAGATTTCAGTCAAGTCCAAAAGAATCACACCTTTCAGCCATCAAAAGGATAATCAAATACATTGGGACTTATCCCAGCTATGGTTTATGATATTCTAAAAAATCTGATTTTACTCTAAAATGTTATTCAAATGCAGATCTTGCAGGTTGTAAAATTGATAGGAAGAGCACATCTGTAACTTGTCAGCTCATGGGAAACATGCTTATCTCATGGTACTCCAAGAAGCAAAGTACAGTAGCTCTCAGTACAGCTGAAGCAGAATATGTATCACTTGGAAGTTGTTGTGCTCAGATTCTTTGGTTAAAACAGCAGCTCAAAGATTATGGTGTTGAAGATACAAATATGAAAATCCAGTGTGACAACACAAGCGCCCATAAATCTTATAAAAAATCCTATACTTCACTCAAGAGCAAAGCACATTGAGATCAAACATCACTTCATACATGATCATGTTCAGAACGGTGATGTTAACATTCAGTATATTGATACAAAAAATCAGCTTGCAGATATTTTTACTAAACTCTTGGATAATGAATCCTTTAACTTCATTAGAAATGAATTAGCCATCATTAACCCTTTGTCTTAAGTATATTTTAGAACATGAGACTCGGAAGGAGCGTTAGAAGGAGAATCAAAAGGAGCGTCAGAAGGAGACTCAGAGACTCAGAAGAAGCGTCAGAAGGAGAATCAGAAGGAGACTCAGAAGGAGACTCAGAAGGAGCGTCAGAAGAAGACTCAGAAAGAGTGTCAGAAGCAAATCATCACATCTTTTAAAAGGAAAGTTCACAAATCAAACGTCAGATTTTTATTTAAAATTCTTTTTAAGATAAGTTCCTCGTATTTCTCCACGAATATTTGATTGCTGGTGATTGATTTATTTTTTAGAGGAGTTCTCTCCTAATTTTTCAAAAAAAATTGATTTTGTTTTTAAAAATAACCGCCACTTTTATAAAACCACGAATAGTCACCCCTGTCTCTCACCTTCACACCGATTTCACTAAAAAACCCTAACCTTGTTCAGAATCTCTCTCGTTCTAAATTTTTCCCTCGACACAACACATTCTTTTTCAAAGTTCCAAACTTTTTCATCTCCATGGCTCCGAAATCAGCCTCCGCCTCAAGGAAGCCCACTCAGACGAAGAGAAAGCTTTCATCTCCGGATGCAAGTACCATTGAGCCTTCGGTAGCGAACATCAACGAACAACGTGAGGCCTTTTGACAAGAAAAAGGTTTGTCTTTATCTGATTTTGAAGAGAAAGAGGCAACGGCACATACTCTTAAGCTCATGTTTGATAGCATTAAGGAAGCGGGGGATTTTGGTGAAAATCTGAGAAAGCTACTAGACATTCACAATTTCGCTAGTGAGGGCGAATTGCTCGAGCTCTTTAATCTGTTTGGAAAGGTTGTTGAACCTATTGCTATTGAATTGCCTAGTTCTAGAAAGGGCAAAGAGAAAGTTCCAAGATCAAGTTCGAAGTCAACTCCAAGGAAATCCTCTCCAAAAGGGGTTGGCAGTTTTAAAGGAAAGGTTGAAGATAATGCTGATGTGATGTTCAATGATTTTGAGAAAATTGTTGGATTTTACAAAGATGTAAACTTTTATGATCATCTATTCCAAAGTCAAGCACACAAGGACATGTTTGAGTCCTTGAAATAGAGGGGAATTATACCTCACAAGGTGTTTGAACTGAAATACTTTGATAGGGTTGGCATTCCTCTTTGGAAGCATCTTAAAAAGGTCAATCTATAGAATTTCGTGACCCAAAGGAGATACACCTTCCCTGATCTGGTTGCCTACTTTTACTCCGACCTTCACTTTGTCAACTTCAATTCTCTGTTTTTCACTTTTGAAAGAAAAAAAATATTAATTGCATGTTCATGAACTGGCTTTCTTGATGGGAACCAATAAAAGAGATTTCCAACCTCTGGATGTCACTGCTGAGGAAGCATTTTATTTTCTAACTGGGAAAACAAACTTCTCCGGAGAGTCAAAATCTCACATTCCCTACACAGACTTCCCTCTGAAGCATACCTTGATGCATAAAATTGTCATTGAATGTTTTAGACCAAAGGCAGCTTCAAAGACTGACATATCAAAATATGAAGCAAATTTGTTATGGGGAATATTGCAGGGAAAGAAAATTTCTTTCGCCTACACTGTTTTACTTCACATGTACAGGACAGTCTTAAAGCCCAAGGGACAACTACCTTATGCTTGTCTGATCTATAGAATGATGACTTATCGAAATATCCAGATTCCTAGAGCTTTTATTTCTCAGGAAATTCCATTGATGACTACTGGTGAAAACATGATGGGAAAGATGGGGTTTAAAATGACACCTAAAGGCTGGAGGAACAAGAATTCTGAGCCAATTCTTGTAGAGTTTGAAGACAAATCAAAACAGATGTCTCCAAAAAGGAGAAAAGGTTATAGCCACCAAAGGACAACAAGAAGATACCTCAAATGCTGAGAATTCCAGAGAAGGTGAAGAAACGATTAAGAAATCTGACTCTGAAGCTACACAGCCACCTCTTTCCAAAGGTAAATCAGATGGAGTAAGCAAAACTGAAGGAACTGACGATATTGAAGAAGGAGGAGATTCTCATGAAACACAGCCTCCAGATATTGATGTGTATGAAGTTGAAATACCTTATGAAGAATTTCTTCAAGTATGGACTGAGGCATTGTCCAAAGAAGAAGAGCTAGAGAAGGAGTATGTGAATAATCTACTCAATTACTATGAGCACTGGACTCCACCGATGGTCTCAACTGAGCAGCTGGAAGAGACTGTAGAAAACAAAGCATATTCCATTTCCTATACCAGAATAACTGTTACAAATTCCGCTCTAGGATCAGTAGCTGCAATTGCTCAACAAGGCCAACTTTCAAGTGCTCAATCAGTGCCAATAGATATTGATAAGGAGACGGCACCTGCGCCCAGCACAAAGTTCCAAGGGAAAAGAGCTATAATTCAGGGGGAGCTTCTACCTGCAACCTCTGATGTTTTTCTCACAGAAGTTCTAGCATCTCAGGCTTTTCCCAGAACTCAATATGAAGAAGAGAATTTGCCAAGAGATATACTTGGGTCTGCGAGTCAAGGACAACCCTCCACTGCACCTCAGGTTGACACTCAGAAGCTGTTGGATAATCTTCAACAAATCCTTATTCAAAGTATGGAGACCTTGATGGATCAAAAATTGACCAGTTTTGAAAAGAAGATTGATGGGAAACTGCAGGGCATTGCACAGAAGATGGACAATCTAGAGAATTCTATTGACCTATATGGCAGAATGTTCTATGCTGAGGTTGCTAAAATGCCAACATATACTCTTGTTCGAGATGACAAACCAGCTCAAGGACTTCCTATATCTCAGGCGGTCAGGGATCATACAGTTGTTGTAGGAGCTGACTTTGTCCAAGATTCTCATGTGGATGCTGACGCAGAGCATGAAGATATACATTCTTCTTCCAAAATTCCCCCACGTTCCAATAATTCTTGAATTTTTTTAGGCAACAGTTTTTTTAACACTCTATCTTACTTTATAATTCTTTGTTGACAATGTTTCATCTCCATGAATGATTTTTTTTTTGTTGCTAACAAAAAGGGGGAGAATAGTTCTATTATTGTACAGGAATTTCTTTTGCTTGCAGGAGTTTCCTCTATATCAAATACCTGACGCTCGTGTGTTAATAATCACAAATCTGTATACTTCCTTATTTACAAATGTTGTTGTTTCTAAAGTTTTGTTATCATAAAAAAGAGGGAGATTGTTGTGGAATTTCTCCTTGTATTTTGATTCTGACAAAACTGTCAACAAGATATTTGTAGTGTTTTGATTTGCAGAAAGAATGTGTAAGCAGCAGCTTGCGTAGATCTAAATCTGTCACTAAGTCTCGAGGAGAGAGTGGTCATATAGTTGCTTCTGACAAGGTCAGATGGAAGTGCTTTTGGCGTTGGTCAAATAGAAGTGCCTCTAACGTGGTCAGATGGAAATGCCTCTGACGAGGTCAGATGAAAGTGTTTCTGGCGTTGGTCAAATGGAAGTGCTTCTGGCGTTGGTCAGATGGAAGTGCCTTTGACGAGGTCAGATGGAAGTGCGTCTGGCGTTGGTCAGATGGAAGTGCTTCTGACGGGGTCAGATGGAAGTGTTTCTGATGATGGTCAGATGGAGTGCATTTGAAGACCTTTAGATGGAGTTGCTTCTGAGGGTCAGATTCAACATGTTCTCCTATTTGGGCATTTCGTGCAAAGAACTATATGCAGTGTCAGATGGACCTTTTTCAAAGCTTAGAATTACCATTTCATTGTATCTGATCAGACTCGTGAAGTTTTCTTTTGAAGAGGACATTTAAACGGTCAGATTTTGCTTTTTTAAAACTGAAGACCCACGACTGGCAGGTTTCCGATCAAGGCAAGTTTCTTTATGGAAGTTTGTGATATTCGATTGACTTGATATCTCTTTTATTCAATTATGGAAAATTCTACGATTGGATATTACCTTCCAAAAGTATTTCTGGCGACCAATTTGAATTTGCTCCACTTATGGAAACTGGAGATTTGGTTGTATGGACGACTGAATCAGAAGGGTTCAATATCTACTTCAACGGTTATCATATCTTCTCAGATACAGTCTCGTTCAATCACGATTGTTGACGTCCAATCAAGGATTGACGAGCGATCCCTTGATCGTGTATCCAATGGCTAGTTTGGTGGCAAGGGAGTATAAAAGAAGAATCATGGTGACGTATGTAAAGACTGCGAACAACAATCCAAAGTGCAAAAGTTATTCAAATTACACCAAAGCATACTGTGTGCTCAAAAATCTTATTCATTATGAGAACCTGTAAGAGAGAAAAACTGAGTGATTGATCGATTGTAATTCTCTTTGACTTTTCATAGTGAAATCCAGCCGATTGGCTGTCATCGTGGGAGAGTGGACGTAGGCTTGACAAGCCGAACCACTATAAACTCAGCACATTTCTCTTCCCTAAACTCTATCGCTGTGTTTAGTTTTTCATTGCACGTTGTTCTTGTTTCTAGATCGCATATTGCAATTATTTTTAATTCCGCAAGAAATTTCGATTTAGATTTCGAGTTACCTATTCACCCCCCTCTAAGTGTTATTGCTAGATCCAACACTCTGTGCACACTTGCACGCTCTCTATATACCAAAACGTAGGGAATTTAAGGAATAATTGAACATTAATGTGCCCTACAAAGATCTGTCTCTAGGAGTATGCCAATCCTTTTAGGACCCCTTACATGTAGACAAGGCCACAGGCCGATTTGGGCTTGGAACCAGCCCGTGGATTAACCAGAATCAAAACCGGCCCTCACGGGCCAGTTGCGGCTCAACGGTTCCGACCTTCACGGGCCAGTTACGGTTCGACGGTTTCGGGCTAGTTCTAAACCCCCTAATAGCCCAACGGCCTTTAAAAAAAGGAGAAAGAGCTTAACGACTCTTTTCCTCGGGCCCCAACGGCCCGAATAGTCGTTGCAATGCAAAACGGACACTTCCTCCCCCTCTCCCCCCCTTTTTAAAGTAATTATATCATCTCCCATCTATAAAATAGCCATCCCCTTTTTATTTTTTCTCACAAATTCTCTCAAGCCTCAATTCTCTCAATCCCCGCTTAATTTTCTCAATTCTCTGAATCGACTTTCTGCTCAATTCTCTAAAAAAAGGGTAAGTGGAAGCAGAAATACTGGAAAGAGCCCATCGTCATGAATATGATCCTTGTGAGTATGCATATAGGGTAGATGATGACGATAATATCAATGTTATTTCCAACATCGAGCACGTTCCAATGCGAGAAAATCTTCATCCTTCTACCAGTGTCGAGGAAATGGCGATAGTAAATAAGCCGGAATGAGAGGGTGCATCCAACATATGGCGACACTTCGAGAATGAACAATTAGGCAGAGACAATTTTAAGGTAAAATGTAAATATTGTACGAGTACATACAATTTTTCTACTAGAGGGGGCTATGGAACATTTAATTTGGCATCTAAGAAATAAACACCCAACGCAAGTGGGGATCGACACCAGGCAACAACAAATTTTTGGGTATGCCAATCCTAACACTTCTCCTTTTTTTCATTACAGTGATCATGCTTGTAAAGAAACATTAGCCCAATATGTTAGCATTTACCATTTACCGTTTAATATTGGTGAAAATTTTGATTTTTTTTTTACGAACACTACATGTACTCTGCAAGCAAAACTTGTTCCGAGAAATACTCTTAAACCCGAACTTTTTCGGCTTTACAAAAAAGGAAAAAAAGATTGGAATTTATTTTTACGGATTTCAATAGACGTGTGCATATTGGTAGCGACATTTGGAGTGATCCTTGTCAAACCCATTCTTATATGGATATCACATGTCATTGGATAGATACGATTGGAACATTCAAAAAAGAATTATTACATTTTGAGTATTTGATGAGAGGCATACGGCTAATAATATTTATAGAGTAATTCGACAAGTTTTAGATGAATATAATTTGATTACTAAAATTTTCCAATTGATTTTGATAATGCCATCGCAAATACCACTTCCATTCTTGAATTAGAAAAAGTTTGTAAATCCTCTTTTGGTGAATAATTTTTCACAGTAGATGTGTTTGCCATATTTTAAATTTATTTGCACAAGTTGATTTGCGAGCTCGTGATGCTTTTCTCACACCAAATGAAAAGAGCCATTCGATTTTTATAGTCATCCCGACTTATGAAAGAATGTAGTAGATTTTGTAAACAACATGGAAGAGCACCAAAAAGATTTTCAAAAGATGTTCTGACTCGTTGGGATTCTGCCTACGAGTTACTTAATCAATCTTTGCTTATAAAGATTTACTATGTGCATTTATTTTGAATAATGTTTCGAAATTAGTTTATGCCGCAAGAGTGGGAAATTTACAAAAAAAATTTAATTTTTTTAATGACGCAACTTATACTTTATTTTGTGTTTATTATCATGCTATGCATTTATTTTTAATAAAATGTGTTAATATTGTTGCTGTTTTTGAAGAATATGAAAAAGATGATGAATTAGTCAGACTATCGTAATGCGAGCAAAATGGCTGCATTATTATACCGAAATTCCTCTTGTTTATTTGGTTGCTTTTATTTTCGATCCACGTACCAAATTAGATGGTTTAAGTGATTATCTGAATATGTATTATTAATGTTTACATTTGAACGAGTTATTAAATGTTAGAACTATACAAGAAACAGTTAAAGACGCTATAGTAAAATTATATAATGAATTTCTTCAGAATAGAGAGGAAAACATTTCGCCAGCGTCGAGGGAGGCGGCAAATGTTTGAGGTATGGACCTGGGATAATATGGTCATTTTTAAGATAATGGTCCATGAAAGACAAAGATACCCGTTCCTCGCCTTCATAATAAGAAAGAGCGTCAAGACGCGACAAGTGCAGAGCTGCACGAGCACCTATGTTAGGCGAAGAATGGCTCGCCATGATAAGTTGGTATGAGATGGCGCTCGGGGCCAAATGTTATATAAAAGAGCTGGCTCAGGCAGTTAGTCAGTTATGCGAACATGGAGAAGTCACGTCATACAAGTTGGCGGCAAACTTTGACTTGAAAAATAGGAAAAAGAGGAAACAACTTCATTAAGAACTATTTGGGAACAAGGTTTCCTTCGCCGACCTAAGAAGACCACGAAGCATGTTCCCAAATCTCTTATTATGGCCAAGACTAACACTTCTAGCTTGGCGGCGTTCTGCTTCTGCCCGCGACATCCTAGCATGGTCAGCTTGTTTCTTCTCCTCGAAAGAGGTGACACATACTTTGAGCTGGTTCGACCAGAGAATGTGATCAGATGTTGGCAACGTACCTCCTCTATTTCCCTCTCTATTGCCAGTCTTTGCTGTTCAAGTATACTTTCCTTATCGTTCAAGACAGTAAGCTCGTTGGCAATAGATTGGAGGGATTGCTGTTCTTGGTTCATAAGATTTTCTGCCTCCTGAGTCTCAGCGCTCAGTGTGAAAGGTTGGTCAGCAGGTTTGACCAGAGCAATCACTCGATCTCGGTGTCGTCGAAAATGCTCAAAACTTGTGGAGAAGTATTCCAAGAAAATTCTGAACTGTTGGACCAGGTTTGCAGGGAGCGTAGTGCCTACTCTTCCTTGACTAGTTCATCCATCATGGATCTAATTTCCTGAAGAGCCGCTAAATCATTGACGAAGGAAGCAATACCAGAATAAGCAAGGTCCAAGGAACAAGTCAACATAACCTCTAACTTGCTGAAGGTCTCTGCAGTAGGAGCAATATCGATTTGAATCGTGTCAGAAGAGCGGGATAAGTCAGCAAAGTAAGCTTAAACGTCTTCTACGAATGTTGAAGATACAGAAGCAACACGAAGATCTTGCGCAATCCTTGCAGATGGAGGGTTGACAATTGGCGGTGTTTAAACGAGGGCCA
This sequence comes from Rhodomyrtus psidioides, assembly GCA_021437785.1. Taxonomy (NCBI): domain Eukaryota; kingdom Viridiplantae; phylum Streptophyta; class Magnoliopsida; order Myrtales; family Myrtaceae; genus Rhodomyrtus; species Rhodomyrtus psidioides. Next base: position 1,938,679 of record JAILYB010000103.1, on the reverse strand, counting down.
AAGCTGAGGAAGAAGATCCACCATGAGTAGTGGAAGGCTCACCGTGAGTTCTCGGAGGTTGTTGCATCAAAACCATGATCGAAATCATAAGAGTAGGTGATTTTTCGGTAGCAAAAAAGGCATCAAGTTCTTCGACAGTTTTCCCCACACCTTCCAAAAGACTCCCTGGAGGAATTGTCTCGGGAGTCTCATCAAGGACAATTGGAGACTCCGTCGAAGACTTGTGTCTTTTTGCCGCTGAAGGAGAGCTCCATGTCCGCCGTTTAATTGAGGAAATAGTCTCATCATCAACTTCCTCATCCGAAGCCTCATCTAACAGAAGTGTTAAGTCATGTGGGCTTTCACTTTCTTTATATTATTTTATTTATTGTGTTTGTTATGAGATATTATCGATTAAAAATACAAGACGTGTACCCAACGTTGGGTTTACACGATTTTCTCCTCACGTTCTCTCTAACGTTGCTCTCTCCTCTCTACCTCTTCTCTGCCGATTTCATGGTATCAGAGCAAGGTTTTGTTACATCCCTTGTTTTGATTGGCCCTCACCTTCTTCTCCTTCTTCTTTTCTTTTTTCTCTTTTCTTCCATAATGGGTACACAAAAGCATGGCTTTTAAGCCCCTCAATTCCTGTCGAGGCTGAGGTTCTGTATTTTTCTACATCATTTCCTGTCGCGACCTACCCAACGGTGTAGGCTGGTCTTCTGCTTTCAGTCTTGAAGTGTTTGTACTGTTATCTTCTTGCTTCGGTCCAGAGGTGCCGGATTCTTTGTGTAGAGACCTAGTAGGTGTCTCCTTTCTTTTGCAACGACAATGGCAGGAGATGATCCACAAAAGGAGGTGAACATGGGTGGTGGTTTTAAAGTAGGCTCTGGAGGCTCCAGCAGTATCGAGGGTGTTGTATCTTTCCCAACGAGATTGTCCGATGAAAAATTGGAAGGAGCCCCAAATTTTCAAATTTGGCGAAAGACTATTTTCGTTTGTTTAAAAGGTATGGGTAAGGCTTACTTAACTGATTTGCCTCCTGAGTCTACCGATCCTAATTATTTGAATTGGGAGATTGAAGAGAATTGTATCTTCGGACTTCTCTTAAATTCTATGGATAGTAAAGTTAAGGTTATGATTGCTAATTATCTGACGGTTCGAGATGTGTGGAATCGTTTGACTATGTTATATTCAAACACCAACAACAAATCTCGCGTGTGTGATGTGTTGAAGAAATTATTTCAACTTAATCAAGAGGAGCGGTTTATTCAAGAGTTTTATACAGAGTTTCAGGCCCTGTTTGATGAACTTGATTTGTTGTGGCCAATTCCAACTAGTCCTGCAGAGATGCTTGCACAGAGGGAGCGGCTCGGTGTTATGTGTTTCTTGTCGGGTTTTCATCTTGGACTTGAGTCAATTAAAAACCAAATCCTCTCTAAAAGGGTTCTCATGTCTATTCCCGAGGTCTATAATCGGTTAAGTAATGTTACCATTGGAGCTCATACTCCGTTTGTGTAACAAGAATCTATTGACAAGTCTGCTCTATTATCTTCTTTTGGAAGTGGTGCATCACGCGGTGGTCGTGGAGGCCGTGTTGGTAATAAAGACCAGCGTATTTGTCATCATTGTGGTGTTCTCGGTCATCTAATGAGCAACCGTTATAAGTTGCACGGTTATCCAAGTAGTAACAAGGTGGCCAATGCCTCAATACCTACATATTCTGATATCCGAGAGTCCTCTCCTATTGCCGGAAGGAGAATGATTGAGATGAATGATGATGAATTTTCACGATATACTCAGTTTCAGATAAAGGGGCAAGCTTCTACTGCTACATATGCACAAACAGGTAATCATACGGCATGCGTTTCCATGTCTCGTGGCAAATGGGTTGTTGATTCTGGTGCTTCAGATCACCTGACAAGGATGATAGGTAATCTTACAACCTATTCATCATCATCACATGTTAGTGCTATTACTGTGGCTGATGGCTCTTCAACAATTGTAAAGGGAAGTGGGACTTCCTGTCTTACATCAAATTTAACATTGTCTTCTGTGCTTTATGTTCCGAGTTCACCCTTTAATCTACTATCTGTTAGTCAGATAACACAACAGTTAAATTGTTCAATCTCATTTTTCCCTAATGGTTGTATTTTTGAAGATCTTTTGACGAGGAAGGCCATTGGTAGAGGAAGGGTCGAAGGTGGAATCTATATTATTGAAGCTACACCACCATTAGTTGCCTACTCCGCCACATCCCCTAGTCCATATGAGATTCACTGTCGTCTTGGCCATCCATCTCCTACTACCCTCCAAAAGCTATATCCTCAATTTAAGAATGTCTCCTTTGAATGTGAGTCGTGTCAGTTTGTTAAGCACCATCGTGTGCCTTATTTTCTTAGAGTCAATAAAAGAGTGTCAGCTCCATTTGAGTTAGTCCATTCAGATGTATGGGGTCCTTGTCCTGTCGTGTCAAAACTTGGCTTCAGATATTATGTAACTTTTATTGATGACCATTCACGGATGACGTGGGTCTATTTAATGAAAAATCGTTTTGAGGTGCTTCAAATTTTTTGTGAATTTTATGCTGAAGTTCAAACTCAATTCTCTACTTCTATTAAATGTTTGCGCAGTGATAATGGTCGGGAATATTTATCCTCTCAATTCCAATCGTTTCTTTCCTGCAATGGTGTTGTTCATCAAACTTCTTGCCCTGATACACCGCAACAAAATGGTGTAGCAGAACGCAAGAATAGGCATCTCTTCCCACAAGTAAGCAGGCTATTGGTTGTAAATGGCTTTATACTGTCAAGTTTAACCCAGATGGCTCGCTTGCTCGCTTGAAGGCTCATCTTGTTGCTAAAGGATATGCTCAACAATATGGCATTGATTATTTTGAGACCTTTTCTCTGGTGGCTAAAATGACCTCCGTTCGATTATTTATTTCTTTGGCGGCCTCCCATGATTGGATCCTCCATCAGCTTGATGTCAAGAATGCTTTCTTGAATGGCTATCTTGACGAAGAGGTGTATATGGAGCAACCTCTCGGGTTTGTTGCTCAAGGAGAATCTCATAAGGTCTGTCGTCTTCGTCGCTCCTTATATGGTCTCAAGCAGTCACCTTGTGCATGGTTTGGCATATTTACTACCGCTGTTGTACGAGATTTTGGCATGAAGCAGAGTATTTAGGATAGTTCTGTTTTCTATCATACTTCTCCCGTAGGTTGTATCTACATGGTTGTATATGTAAATGATATTGTGATCACTGGCGGCGACTTAGCAGGCATCTCTAGTCTCAATGAGTTCCTGCACAGTCAGTTTCAGACCAAGGATCTTGGTCCTCTGGGATACTTTCTTGGCATTGAGGTTTCTAAATGTAAGAATGGTATTTTTCTATCTCAATGGAAATAGGTTTTAGATTTATTGCGGGGATGCGGGACTTTATGGGGCAAAATATTGTGAGTCTCCTATGATTCCTGGTGATAAGCTCATGCCGTGAGAAGGGGTCCCGATTCCAGAGCCTGAGAGATATTGTAGATTAGTGGGACAACTCAATTATCTCACTATGACCGGATCTGATGTTGTCTTTCCAGTCAGTGTTGTTAGTCAGTTTATGGCTGACCCTCGTATTCCTCACTGGGAAGCTGCTCTACGGATTGTAAAGTATTTGAAGAAGGACCCTGGCAAGGGTGTTATCTATAAAAATCACGGACATTCTCGCATCGAAGCATTTTGTGTTGCAGATTGGTCTGGATCTCCCGCTGATAGGCGATCTACATATGGTTTCACTATATTTATGGGTGGTAATCTTGTTTCGTGGAAGAGTAAGAAGCAAGATGCGGTCGCCTGATCTAGTTGTGAAGCATAGTATCGCTTAATGGCAAGTACAACTGCCGAGATTATGTGGTTGCAGCAGCTTTTGATGGAGATAGGTTATTCCATTGATTATCCTTCAAAATTATGGTGTGATAATCAGTCAGCCCTACATATTAGAGATAATCCAGTTTTTCATGAGAGGACTAAACGCATCGAAGTTAATTGTCATTTTGTCAGAGATGCTTTGCTCAGGAATGTCATCGAGTTCGGATATGTTCGGACCAGTGATCAACTTGCAGACGTCCTTACAAAATCTACTACTGGGAAGATGATAGAGTTTATTTGTAACAAGTTAGGCATGATGAATATCTATGCTCCAGCTTGAGGGGGAGTGTTAAGTCATGTGGGCTTTCACTTTCTTTATATTATTTTATTTATTATGTTTATTATGAGATATTATTTATTATAAATACAAGACGTGTACCCAACGTAGGGTTTACACGATTTTCTCCTCACGTTCTCTCTAACGTCGCTCTCTCCTCTCTACCTCTTCTCTGCTGATTTCAAGAAGAATACAAGTAAGTCTACTTCGAACTATTGGTAGTTCTAAAACTACAAGAAGTACGCAATCACTTGAAGCAAGAGTTGTCGAGCATCTGGGACTATCAATCCAAAGGGTCTTTGTCGCAATCTTCTTCCCGGTTTTCTTTGCCATGGAATCAAAAGGTCATATTCTACTACCTTTAAGAATCGATGAAGTGGCCTCCTCAAATGGACTGTCAAAAGCAAAAGATGTCCACTAGGCTTTATATCCAGATGTCGCTCCGGGATTCGGTAGGAGGGTTGCAGGAATATCTCCAGAAAATCGCATATACATCAAGATAGTGACTTGAGTGCAGCAGTCAAAGGGAGCACCAACCTTGATGTTGTACGATCTCTTACTCATCGAAGGAAATCCATGAGATAAAGGATAGGCATAGGCACTGCCTGTCGAAGACTGAACTGTCGAGCACAGTACTAAGGAGAATATGGTTCAAACCAGGGTAAAACCTACCCTTATGACAAAGCCGAATTGGAAGATTCCTGGGGAAAAGTATGAAAGTCCAAAAATACTATGATTGAACCGTTTTAACGATCTGGAGCCAAAGAGAGGGCTTGTGACGCCCCACCATCAGCCGCCCACTATTTTTTTGTCTCCCTTTTCTTTCTCTCTGGCCGACAACCCCCCTTTCTGCCCACGTTGCTTTCTATTTTCCCTAATTTCTGTGTGTTGTCCACTCCTCCTTTCTGCCCATTTTTTCCCACCCCCTTTCTCTTTTTCTACTCTCTCTCGCTCATTCTCTCGGTTCCATCTCTCTCTCTCTCTCTCTCTCTCTCTCTCTCTCTCTCTCTCTCTCTCTCGTTTTTGCCCGACCAAATCCACCACAGCCCAGCTACTGCTAGGGGTGATCATTTCACAGGATGGATGATTTTACCCTAGAACCGAGAACCATCCGCTAGGAATCGATTTCGCAAAATGCGAGCCGTGAACCAACTGCTTTTTCTATGACCCTTGAACCAACAGACCTATCAATCCGGTCCGATTTTCGGTTAGATTCCGATTACGTTTTTATCAAACAAAAAATGGAAAAAAAGAAAATAAGCGAGGAAATAAATTCGCCTTGTTCCATCGCCATCAGCCATAGAATTATGCTCCAAGGAAGCATAAGGACAAAATAAAAAAATAAAACAAAAGAACTCAGTAAAACATGGCGTGTAGCACCTGCAGAATAATGAGAAGCAAACTGATAAAATAATATACATTCAGATTATATAAGGGGGCCGGTTCATGGGCCGGTTGGATGGTTCGCATTCAAATCCGTAAACCGAATTGATAAAACCGATTTTGAAAAATTGAAAGTGAGAACCGAACCGTACCCACCAAAAACCATCCAAAATCAACTGATTGGGTCCGGTCCGATTTGGTTGGATCGTGGTTTTCTGCTCACCCCTGGCCACCGCCACCTCCACCTCCGACCATCTGCCACATCCTTAGGTCCTTGTTGACCACCACAGCACCATCGTCGCCGCTGTACGCCACCGGAATCGCCGGAAACAGCCCCAGAGCTCAGTTGCTCTATTTTGCGCCAGTTTCGGGTTTGCTTCTGCCCAGCCCTCTCCGACGTCTCTCAGCCACAACCATTGCCACCACACCATCCTTCTGGTGTCCTTCAACCTCCTCTGAATGCCTCACGCCACTTCCAATTGCCACGGCATCGCCGAAGACCCCCAAACCAAAACTCTATTCTCGGTACCTTATTTTTGCGCCCGGTTCTATTCAGGCCGAGCTTCGTAATTCCACCGCCTTCCTCCGCCCATCTCCGACCACCACACAACCCACGACATCTCCATAGACCTCTACAATCAGCCGCCCGAAGCTTCGGCGCCGTTTGAAGCCCCGAGCAAGCCAAAACCCGACTCCCTTATTTCGCCTGCTCTGTTTTCGTCACGAATAAGCCTCTGTACACCGCTGTTCCTCGCATTTTTCGTCCTCACTCTGGCCACCACTGACCACCAGAATCTCCCTCAGACTCCCATGTACCACCACCATCAGAGCCGTCCACCAACCGCCCTAGGAGCCTCGAACAGCCCCGGTTTTGCTTCTATTTTCACTTTTGTTCACCGCTGCCGACGACTCCTCTGGCCACCGTGAACCACCATCGACCACCACAGACCTTCTCTCAACCTCCTCAGACGCCCACCGTTGATCCTAGCACCGGCCACCACTTTTAGGCCGGCGAACCAGCCCCGAAACTGCCCTATTTTCCCCTGTCTCAGGGCTGGACAGAATTATGTTGGGCCCAAATTCGTGGGCTGTCGATTTGGGCCGAAGCCCAAACCGAGTTGGGTCGTGTCTTGGTAAGTTGGGCCTTGAATTTGGGCCTTGCCTTAGGCCCGTGAGCTAATTTGGTCGGAAGTTTGGGCCCATCGTTCGAGTTTTAAAACCCGTGGTTCGTTGAAATTCTAGGTTCGTGCCGAAGGATTTATCGAGGATCGCCGCCAATCCCGACCCACGTATTTGACTGTGAGTTGACCTCTAATCCTTGATTAGGTCGTTAATTATGTTTGAATTAGTTTGCTTAGATTATTAGGTGTTTAGGTAGTTCGATTAGGATCGGGTTAGGATAGAAACTTTGGTTTGGTTAGATGGCCCTAATCGGTTAAGTTAGACAATTTTGGGAAATATTTGAATGTTGATGGCTTGATTTATGATTGATGTGGATTGATTGTGAACGAGTGACAGGTTGAGGCGAGTGTTCATTCCTTGACTAATTAAAATGGACTGTGATTAAATCGTGGTACGAATTAGCCTTAGTATGGTAAAATTGAAGTGGTTGTTTTGGTTGAAATTATTTATATCGTTTGGATAATCACTTATGATGATTCCATGCCTGGTTATCTGGCTATAATCAAAGATGTGAAAAGAATTGATTGATGCATGGATTGAGTGATCACATGATGGACGATGATGATTCGTGGCCTGTCAAGTTCGTATCATGTTTTTAGTATGAACCACACGACTTGTCAGTTGCCCGATTTTTCATGTCGTGTCACGGATTGTCGATAGCCGGTCGCGGATTGTGACGAGCCGGATCCTACCTATGGTATTGTGTTATCACTAGTAGATGCCTACTCGAGGTATTGTGTTACCACCTGTAGTTGCCGTCGCTGAGAGGAGTTAGGACGAAGCATGATTTATCAGAAGTCGATTTCGGCATTGTGTTGTACGGATCGAGTTACTGGACCCCAGCATCGTGTTGTATGGATCCAAGCCTTATTAATCACGAAAATCATCACTAATAAATGGACTGCGTATGGTGTCCAATGTATGATTTATGCCTGTAATGCATTATGGCCGTTTGAGTGTCTCGACGATAGTTTCAAGCTGACATAGTCGCATGTTTTATTCATGATGCATAATGCATGATGTCACATTAGGTAAGTTGCATGTGATTTGACTGATAGGACATCTGGACGAATCATCGCCCTAACCGAGGTTTAGGCGTTGATTCACTGAGATTTTATCTCACCCCGTTGTGGGAACATTTTTTAGATCCACAGTGATGCAGAGACCAGTAGGATTGTCGACCCCTCTGACGAGCGTACTTTGATTTGGATTGTGATCATGACCCGTCACTATGCTTATGGTTCCCTTCTGGAGTAGATGAGGATTTAACCTTGTCTGATCCCCTTTTGTCCTTTTGTGGATCCTAGAGAGCCTAGACTGTAGCTTTGTAGGGTTAATGATCATCTGTTGGTTATTGTATTGACAGTTGTGTATTTTGATATCATACTACTACGTGTGTTTATATTTGACAATCCTTGTTGATTTGTATGAATGGGAGTTTAATCGTTTCCGCATGTGCGTTATATTATCGTGGGTCGATAGCGTGCCTAGGACTTTATCATTATGACCTAAGGCAACTTAGTAGGGATATTACGTTCCCAGGGATTGTGGCGTGACAGGGCTAAATCCGCCAAAACAGTAGGGGAAGAAATCTACTCGGTTCGTCTCCCGAGATAAGACTTGTTGAAGAAAGAAGCACAAAAATGGAGCGTCAACAAGAGCCTTCAGTGGGGTAGCTTGAAGCAATCACGTGCCAAGACTAGAAGGTGCCCTAGTGGTATCATAATCAGGGATGCTCTCGAACAAGAAGGGAAGATAAAGTGCTACCCAATCTTAAAGAATCCAGAGCGGACCCGGCAACATGCCATCCTCTTCAGACGCCCCCATCAATAGAGCAGCATGAGTCATACCTCTGTATAGAGTTGCTAGAACAAGAGGGCCGAGAGCAATATTCTTTCCCCGAGCTAAATGAGAAGCAAGTACAATGTAATCCTTGGACACCTTCATAGTCGGACTAAAGAACAGATATTTCGACAGCCACAAGAGGAGAAAGGCTGTACGTTCGGATGGTGTGACAGCGCCAGAAGTTTTATAGTGAGCTTCTAAGAATTTCCTAGGGATAAAGATATCTGTCAACTTTTCAAGATTGGCAACAAGAGTCCCATAAGGAGAGAGGCAAGCAAATGTAAATGTATCTAAAAGGGTCACAGACATAGGACCCCATGGGAAGAAAACAAAATTGGTCGAGGAGGACCAGAAGCTTACAACAGAACCCAACAAACCCCTATTCAAGTCATGGGACAGGAGGCTGACCTCAAATGCGATTCTTGTGTTCGCAGTCGCCCAAAAAGAGGCAGTCGGTACATCACCTTCAAGCCGATTGAACCAGGCGTAGAACTTATCATCATTTTTAGGGAAACTCCTGAACCGTTGGGCTGGTAGTGACCAAATATCCTTCAAAGGGGTGGCTTGAATAGGAAGCTTTTCGTCTTCCTGCATTGGAAAATAGGGTTGAAGGGACGCATGGACATGATGATGACTTTGAAGGCTGGGACCGAGAATGAACCCAGTGTATTCCTGTTGAATATTCAGCAACTTGAAGAAACAACGATTAGCGTCTTTGTTGTTGATTAAATGGTCGAAGCAATCGATGAGCTGACTTGGATTTGAACTCGGAAGTTTCAGTCGCCATGAGAAAACCCGGAAAAGCTCGAAGGGTTCAGGGTTTAAAAGAAGACTCATATATGGAGAAGGCGACGATTGAGAACTTTCACCCAAAGTGAAAAAGATGATTTGGGAGACCAGTGCGTCGTGAGAAATTTGAGATGATCACACTTGGGAAAGGAAAATCGGGGAAAAACGTAATCATTACCAACGGCTGGCAGCTGTCAAATCAATGAAAATATTTTAAAAGATATAAATCTTCGATTTATTTCTTTTAAATGGGGCATTTGTTGACACCCAAAGGTTACCCTAAGAAGCCACATGACGAGCACGAGCGAAGACCATGATCACCTACGGGTAGCCGCACTAAAACCAGATGAAGGTTAGCCTTGAAGATGCCACGTGTCAAGGTGAGTTTTGGTAGTATTCTCCCTGGAAAACAAGAGAAAAAACGCGCGGAAGCAGCCACGATCGAAGCAATTATGAAGATTGGCGGCAATTCCCAATAAAGCTGAGAAGAAAAGGGCGCGAAGAGCAAAGGAACCGCCACTGGAGTAATCCACAAAGAAAAACATGCTTAGAGCCCACGGCAATAACTGTTCGACGATTACCAGGAGTAAGCCTATAAATACCCAGTGTCATCCAGCACAGAAACCCCCCCAACACAACAAACAAGTCTTTATCTTTTCAATTAGTTCTTAGCTTAGCTGTAGCTTTCATATTCTCGTCGTCGATTCAATTCTGACGTGCTTCATATCCAGAGTTAGGTGTCGTCGATTCAATTCCGGCATATGCTTGCCCAGTTCAGTGTCGTCGATTAAATTCTGGTGTTGTACTGTTTCATCCACCCATCCAGTGCCGTCGATTAAATTCCAGTGTTGTGTCCTACATTTCCACCCGTTCGGTGTCGTAGATTAAATTCCGGCATTGTTTCCTATAGTAAGGTTCAGCATCGTCGATTCAATTTCGATGTTGTATCTCGGTTACGATCACGTCGAAGCATTCGACCAGTTTCATTGAAGAGTCACCAGAAGATTTGTCGAGAGTCTGAACAAAGTTGTCGAAAGACACGTCTTTATCAGTACTTATCCTACATTTGACACTCTCTATCTAAAATTTACCCGAAGACCTTCTTACTTAACGAACTGCTAACGTTCGATAAAAGGATTTTCCCACGTAGTCAACACCTTTGGACTTTAATCTTTTGGGTCGAACCTCGAAAGAATCTATTAGGCCCAACCGAGGGATTCTAACATGCAACAATTGTTAAGCGGCTCGAATTTGACACACAAAAAAATAACGGCTCGAAGACTTAGCTTTGGTGAGAGGAGTGTGGGGTGAAATACACACACACACACACACAATTCTAATTGACACGTGAAGAATTCAATTACATAATTATCTGCAAATATACGAGTCAACCATTCAATTTTTAGTGTGTAAAGATTTCATTATACTGGAATTGGACCAAAAAATTATCCAATAAAATGCGTATACATACTCTTATCCTTATTCGTTAAAATATAAACCTACATTAAACATTATAGAATATACCATGAATATATATATTTTTCCAACTTTTCATTTGTTTGCAAGATTATCGTTATTCGAGATCAATATTTCTCATCCATACCGAATAGAACATGCTAAGCCAAATTTCCTTTATGTAAAACCTGCTTTCATAGTCTGTTTATTCATTATCTCCTGCGCGGTTCTATATGTTCCGTCAAAAATCCTCAGGCAAAAGAAATTTGCCTCGTCTATCCTTCCGAAGAGAGGCGTATACGAGCTCCTTTGTCCCACTGTAGCCCATGAAACGACACGCAGGTTGAACATGTGAGTGCATGGGTTTTTGTGCTGACTTTGCATTGCGAGTCCACGGGAAATTGAGGACGATGGCTCTCGAACGAGGTATTCAAGCTAAGCCAATCGAATTCAAAGCCGTAAATAAACCAGAAGAAAAACGATACGTGCACACTCATGTGTACTGTTTGGCACTAGCTAGTTGTATAACTTTGCGACTCTCTCTATAGTTGCATTGAGTAGCCCGATTCATCTTATTCGGGTCCATCTAAATAATGCGGCCAATATCCGATCCGTCTAGATACTACAGTCCACAGCGAGTATCAAATAGAATACGATTACACATGATCGCCATTGTTGGCGACCACCATCATGGTGGTGCTTGCGTCACTACGGTAACCATTGCGAGGGTGGGGGGTAAGAACAGTAGAAGTGCCATAACTTTTGTGTAGGGATCACTTGAGTGCCATAACTTTTTTTTGGATCACCTGAATACCACAACTTTTAAAAATGGACCACTTAAGTTCCATCGGCGATTTGGGTGACTAAAAAATCCTACGTGGCATTAAAATAATGTAAAACCAGCCCATGTGGCTTGCCGAAAAGCTGAATAAGCAAATAAATGGCAAACGACGTCGCACGCTCCTCTTATTAAAGAACAATTCAATTAATTCAATAAAAGCGGCACGTAAGAACCCTAACCGTGAGCTCTTTCAACAATTTGGGGGAAAATCAAATTCCCGCAATGGAATCGGAAGAACCCTAATCCTATTGAGCCGCACTCAACGAAAGCGAAATCTTCCAATTGCCCAAAATCAAATCGTCAAACTCGCGATGGGGAGCAGAAGCAAGGCAAGTGGCTCCTGGGTGTACGAGCAAAGCCAAGATGCAGCTCCATATTTTTGCTATTGCGGGCTGCGAAGTCCAACAAGAACGGCTTGGACGAGAGATAATCCTGGGAGAAGGTTCTATGGGTGCGCCAATTATAGAGAAGAATTCAATTGTGGTTATTTTAGGTGCTCAATTCTCTGTTTTACTCTATTTTTTATTTATTTATTTTATGCACCCCATGCTTATAAAATTTTTGGATGACTTTACCCATGAACATGTTTGGATTTAGGGAAACTTTGCTCAATTTTGTGGTTGTGTTATGGTGGTTTGCCTTGCTAATGCAACAAGCATAAACGAAATTGTCTTGGTAACTCATTATACTGTTGTCAACTTTCTTTTAGGTGAGTCGGGTCGAAATTCTCAAACCAAGCAACTGATGTTATCTTGGAGCTACTTCAAGAACGAGATCAACGTCGACATGCATTGACAGATGAGTTAGATGATGGCGACTCAATGGAAGCAGAGATAAAGAGTCTGCAATATTTGTTGAACCACTGGAAGAAGGAATTTTCAAGGATGAAAAATCAAAGAGATATTTATCGAGTGATTTTTGTGGTGTTATTGTTGGTGGGCTTGTTCTAGCTATGTAACTCTACTAAAGAGAAGGCTTTTCTGAGTCTACCGTAGTAGCACAATGATAGATAATGTCGTACTGAATGTTGACATATGAAATGTATGCCAACTTGTGGAAATTTTCTAAGATAATGCAAATGCAATGTTCATGTGCAGCAAGAGCACAGAAGGCCCTTTTTTGCATCTTCAAGTACTGATTTTTTGCATATTGTGTGCAAGATTGACATGATAAAAAATAACTTTACGAATGATCGTTTGAGTGCCAAGATGTAGTTAAATCGACCACTTGGGTTGCTCAGCTTTTAAAAAGTGGCCACATAAGTATCATATTTTTTTAAAAAAATGAACACTTAGGTTCCTCAATTTTTGAAAAATGATTAGTTAGGTTCCTCAATTTGGAAAAAGTGATCACTTAGGTTCACCTTTTGAGATCAATCACAGATCTATTTTTTTTACCTGTTTCAGCATCAATAAGCAAATACTAGATACTAGATACAACAAGGCAAGATGACCAATTGTATTAATAACACAATCATTTGTTACTTGCTGCATGTTCTTACATCAACAACTATGACACCAGCATACTTCAACACCAAAATGCAGCAGTTACACAACTATTGCTGCTAAAACACATAAACAACAAAAAATGCAGCTATTGCTGCAGATGTATTTTGAGCCATGCCCCACAACACGTTGATGCGCAACATTTATCAAACCAAGTTGCATCATTAACATCAAACACAAGCCTAACAACTTCAAAATTCTTAAAGACACATCAACAGACAACAATCTTCTTCAGATCCGGACCATCAATCATGCTGAATAACCTTGTCACTTCATTGTTTTCTCTTTAAAGGCTGTACTTGATTCTTGATCCTAGCACTCTTCCGAACTGGAACTACATTCACACCGTGCATTGCTGTCTCCTTTTGCACTGTCTTATCTTTTGAGGGAGCCATTAGACTTGAATGTTCAGGCATTTTGGTGTTGTCTCCTATCGAACTCTCTGTCCTAGATGTTGGCACTGTGGCAACAGGTTGTGCAGTGACATTTGCAGATTGAGATAGAACTGATGTTGGGGTAGCAGCTTGTTTTCCAGCTGGCCTTTGTACATCCTGCTTTGGAGGTGGCATTGATTTTTTTCTTTTTTGCTTGTGCTCGAGTAACCATTGGTTGCTTCATCACCTCCTCTTAGCTTGTTCTTGTTGGTGCAGTCGATTCTTGAGTTGATCCGCCTTGGGATATCAAGACCTCTGAATTTCTCCCAGGCTATATTCACATAACCTATAGTTACTATATCAATCAAATAACATATCTTAAATGCATAACACTTTAAGAAACTAACATGCAAAATCGTCATCCCGGTATTCATGTCTGTGAACAAGCCGTAGCCATATTCCCTTATCCTTTTTCCGATTGTGCCGTATGTACGTTGTGGTGCACAAGTTTGAGAAACGTCTTCAGTGGGCCTCCTTCCGCCCTGCAAAAAAGACAAAAAGCAATGAAGTTAATGCATAAAAAACATAGGGATTTCTTCTGCTTACTAGGCATTTCCACCAAGTGTATTTCTTCTTCCCCTAGCAACACTACAACAGTCTTCCAAAACATACTCATCCATTAGAGCTCTCTCACTCACACAGTGTAAGACCAACATAAACACTACATGCAGCAAAGATAATGCAAGACCTAATATAACTAAGCTCTCTGCAAGACATGAAAGACATTCAGCAGTCTTCCAAAACATACTCATCCATTAGAGCTCTCTCACTCACATAGTCTAAGACCAACAGAAACACTACACGTAGCAAAGATAATGCAAGACTTGATATAACTAAGCTCTATGCACAACATGAAAGACATTCAACAGTATTTTTATGGGCAATTAAGACTAAAAGGTTAGTGCAATAGAGATTGGACGATTCGTTGTGAACAGAGACGTTGAATTCTTGGAAGCAAGATGCGTATAGGTTAATGAAATTCGCCTACTTGACCAGAGAGGACGACTCGAGCTTGCACCAGACTGAGAAGGAGGACGTAGCTTGTCGCAGCCAATTGAATAAACATGTGCTTCGTTTATTAATCACACAAACAACAAATCACTTACCTTTGCTTGTGTCGACCCCTGATTCATCATGCGACAAACGCTTTCTTTGCCTTCAGAGACTCAGACAAGAATAAGAGAAATAAAATAGAGCCCTCAATCGATTAGCTTGAGACACTAACTGTTGATGAAGATTGTAGCCCTGATTTGATTTGGCGAGCGTCGAATCTCGTCGGACAGAGATCGATTCGAGAGAGGGAAGGTTTCAAGCCCTAATTTTGCTCGAACCCTAATTTTGATCGTTCTCTCTCTCAAGAACGATCTAAACGAGTGGTACTGACATACACTCAAGTGCGGCGTTGTTTTGTCTTTGAGAAGGGCACGCTGGACAAATATTTCCACGGTGGACGTCTTATTCTTATTTTAGTTTCCACGTCACAATAAAAAATTAAGCAGAAAGTCCACATAGGATGTTTGGCCGGAAATGACACTTAAGTGATCCCTTTTGCTCCGATTTGGTACTCAGGTGATCCAAAAAAAAGTTATGGCACTCAAGTGATCCCCACGCAAAAGTTATGGCACTCCTACTGTTCTTACCCCTGAGGGTGGTGGTTGCCTTTGCTGCGGTGGTCTTTTGCGACCACCGGTGCGATGGAGGAAACGAAGCTACGAAAAGGGCGTTGGAGTGGGAGTAAAACTTGGCCATAAATCGGACTGCAGTCACGACAATTGTCTTGCGTTCGGATTGAAGATCCAGGGTGGGAGAGAGAGGAATTGCCGGAGACCTGTGATATACCAAGTAGTTGTTGCATAAGGGTGGCAGCCGCCGAGCAGCCACCAACAACGAGATCGCCATGGTGCTGCTGAGTTGCAGAACGATGAAGAGTGTCCATTCCTGTCCGGGTTTTCATCAAACGGGCATCACCAAAGTAATATGCCTCAAATCCGAAGGGCCCCCCACCATCAAAGATAAAACCTTTTGAAGATTTGTATGCACTCCTCCAAGAGAAAAGAAATGGGTTATCTGCAGATCTTCTCATTGTCAGCTTGCCTAATCTGATCCATCTTTTCGAGATTCTTGCATCCAAGCAAGATCAGACCCAGAAAAGCAAAATCCAGAAGCAGAACAAGAAAAGGAAAGGGTAAACATAGGATCCCTCAAATGAAAACCAAATGTTTTATTATTCTCGAATTTCTTGAAAAGGGTCCATGTCGATTATGCACAAGTAGGACCTCACAAGTTGCCTTGAACGGCCTCGAAGGACTCGAGACGCCGGAAATTTTCAAACGGAATGTCCCAAACTTTGGCCTCGAATCTCCTATTGTCTGCCCCGCCCTCGACCTTGATGACAAGACTGTAGTTTGTCCCCTCCACGATCTGCTCCTCGCCCTTCACCACCTTCTTCAGCACCAGCTCTGTCTTGGCATCGTCGTTGTGCGCCTTCCCGGCGAACTCCGCGATCTCTCTCACGTAGGGGTCGCTCAGGTTCTTTATCGGCTGCGACATCCCGACCATCGGTCCCCTACCCGCCAAGACTTGGAGGGGCAGGAGGATGGTGGCGGCGATGAGGAGGAGGATGAGGAGTCTCATTTTCGGAGGTTTTCTGGTTTTCGGTAACTATTCTTTCTTGGGTCTTTTCTCTTGGAGAGCTGGGGTTTTGACGATGGCGGACGTTTATTTTTCTTGGTGTGGGCTTGGGAATTGGGATGGTCAGTCAGGATCCCCTGTCAAGGTTTTTCTTTGACTGGGTGATTCCCTTTATTCAATTAGGTGAGCCTCCTATTGAATGGTGGGGATCCCTGCCTAGCCGAAAAATGGGCGGCGGGTGAAATCCCCACCCTCCGTGTGAGTGGGCCCCACATGGAGGGTGGGGATTTCAATCGAAGGTTTCTATGGGTGGTGGGTAGGTGTATTTATGGATCTTCGCTTGGAATTGCCCGAGTCGGGGGGCTCAGCTGTGGGGAACGTGTGGGGAAAAATAAAAGTTATTTCTTTTGGGCCAATTTATAATTTACTGCAAGGTGATTCTTTCATGGATTGTGAAATCAATGACTTGTGCTTTCATGGACATTTCGACATTTCGAGGAGAAAGTGATTGAGAAAATTATCACAGAAGTCTTAAATTTATTGCACTTTCGCTAACTCAGTCATGAACTTTTCAATTGTGTTAATTGAGTCCTAAACCTTTTCAAATTTTAGCAATTGACTCCATTGAGTTAATTTTGGGTAGAAATCATTGGGGTAGATGTCGGTTGTCTTTCGTGGCACGGCTGGTGTTGATGTGGATAATTTCTTAAATTTTAATATATCTTATTAAACTTTTTAGTAATGCCTTTATATTTTTTTTCATGTTCTTTTTGCTTTTTTCCTCTTCTACTATTTTCCTTCTCTAGAGGATAGATTGAGTTCATGACTAATCCTGTTAGCAAAACTACACCCTGTTAGTGCTGTTATCCAAGACAGCATAATTCGCGAGCAACTTTAAAAATGAACCAGATCAAATATATTGTCCCCTAAAAACTCCTCAATTGATTCTCCAACCAAGAAAAGCAATTATATCATACATAAACAAAATTTGCCAAGTATAGCTTATGTGCTTTGTGTTGTAATTAGTGGTTTAATGGCTCAATTATTGTCAGTGTAACCGACGTACAATTATTGTCTTCGTAACCGACGTGCATTTATGTCATCGTAACTAACGTGGATTAATGTTGGCGTAACCGACGTGGACTTATGTTGGTACTAAAAAATCCAAGTTAGTTGATCAGATTAATTCAATTAGCATAAATATAAAAGATTTAGGACTGAATTGACACCAATGCAAAAAGTTTGGGACTGAATTAGCATCAATAAAAGGTTTAGGACTTAATTGGCACTAGTGCAAAAGGTTTAAGACTGAATTGGCACCCAAAAAAGGTTTAGGACTAAATTAACACCTTTTTTTTTTCTACGGTTTGACACTTCAATTCTCTTTTCCTGGACTTGAGGTTTTTGATTCGATTGGAAGAGCTATGAAAGGTGAAAAATATTCTCTATAATGATATATAAATAATAAGGTTATCCTTATATAATTCTAGCTCGAAATTCATAATCATTTGTCCTGTTTTATTTTTTGAAGGATCTGTTGCTCGCCGCTTAACCATTTCTAGCGTTGGCCAAAAGAAATCTCCGATCTTTTTGTTTTTCTATAGCGTTCGACAAAGATGATGTGCTTTTTACCAAAGTCAAATCAAATGCATGTGATGATCATTGCTGCCTTTGCGAATTACAGGTGATGCACATGTCATGTAATATTGTAGACAACAGACATCGATGCCAAATCTGCGAGATAATAATATTGCACGTGTAATCTACCATCGACCCTCAATATTCTTGCCAAACAACTTCAAGAGGACCAATGGCTGAACAGCGAGATCAACGGAAGAAGCAAAAATGAATTTCAGCCAAGAACATGTGCCAAATTTTTTGCGAGATAATCATTATTTAACAGCAATATTTCCCATCCATATCGAATATAACATGTGCCGAATTTTATCCATGTAAAACCTGCTTTCATTTTCTGTCAATTCATTCTCTCGTATGCGAATGCGACCCCATCTGTTCTGTCAAAAATCCTCAGCTGGCAAAAGAAATGGGCCCATCTATCCTTCCGAGGAGAGATGCGCATGAGCTCCTTTGTCCTGCTACGGCCAATCACAAGCAGATCGAGCATGTGAGAACATAGGTTCTGTGCTGACTTTGCATTGCAAGCCCATAGGAAATTGAAGATGATGGCTCTTGAACGAGGCATTCAAGCTGCGCCAATCGAATTCAAAGCCATAAATAAATTAGAAGGAAGAAGAACGTGCACACCTTGTGCACTGTATAGTGTTTAGCACTAGCTAGTTGTGTAACTCTTTCCACCGTCGCATCCGAGTAACCCGATTCATCTTATTTGGGTTCATTTAAATAATGCAACTAATATCCGGATACATCTAGATACTATAGTCAATAGCGAGTATAATCGAATAGGATAAAACAGAATACGATTACATGGCGATGACCACCATGGTGGTTCGTTGCGTCACTATAGTGACCATGGTGCTTTGATGACAGCATGTGCACTGTTTTGAATACTTGTATCCACACCTCCAAGAAAAAAGAAAAGGGTTAACTGAAGATGTTCTCATTGTCAGCTTGCCTAATCTGATCCATCCTCACGAGATTCTTTCATCAACCAAGATCAGCCCCAGAAAAGCAAAAGCCGGAAGCAGAACAAAAAAAATGAAAGGGCAAACATAGGATCCCTCAAATGAAAACCGGATGCTTTATTATTCTCGAAATTCTTCAAAAGGGTCCATGTCGATTATCCACAAGCAAGACCTCACGCGTTGCCCTGAACGGCCTTGAACCAGTCGAGACGCCGGAAATTTTCAAACGGAATGTCCCAAACTTTGGCCTCGAATCTCCTAGTTGCGGCCCGTCCTTGACCTCGACGACAAGCCTGTAGATTGTCCCCTCGACGATCTGCTCATTGCCCTTCACCACCTTCTTCAGCACCAATCCTGTCTTGGCATCGTCGTTGTGCGCCTTGACGACGAACTCCGCGATCTCCCGCACATACGGCTCGCTCAGGTTCTTTATCGGCTGCGACCGCCCGGCCACCGGCCCCCTACCAGCCGAGGCTTGGAAGGGGAGAAGGATAACGGCGGCGGCGGCAACGGGGAGGAGGACGAGGAGTCTCAGTTTCGGAGGTTTTCTGGTTTTGGGTCTTCTCTTGGAACGTTGGGTTTTTGACGATAGCGGATGTTTATTTTTCTTGGTGTGGGCTTGGGATAATCTTGAAGATTTCCATGGGTCTTGGAATTGCGGGAGTCGCGGACAGTTGTCATGCGGCGTGGGGGAAAAAAAAGAAAAGTTATTTCTTTTGGGCAAATTAAGAATTTGCGGTATGGTGATCCTTCCATGGATTATGAAACTAACGACCTGGGATCTCATGGATTGAAAAATTAATGACTTAAGGATTTCATGGACATTTCGAGCAGAAAGTGATTGAGAAAATTATCATAAAAGTCTTAAATTTATTGCACTTTTCTTAATTCAGTTTTAAATTTTTTAATCGTGTTAATTGAATCCTAAACATTTCTCAATTTTTGACATTCGATTCCGTCTGGCTAATTTTGGATAGAAATCATTGAGGTAAATTTCGATTGTCCTTCGTGGCACGGCTGGTATTGACGTGGATAATTTCTTAAATTTTAATATCTTATTAAACTTTTTATTAATGCTTTTATTTATTTTTTCTGTTCTTTTTAATATTTTCTTCTACTATTTTCCTTCTCGAGAGGTTAGTTAAACTGAGTTTTATGAATAATCCTGTAAGCAAAACTACACCCTACTAGTGCTGTGTTTCAAAATGAACCAGACCAAGTATATTGTCCCCTAAAAACTCCTCAACTGATTCTCCAACCAAGAAAAGCAATTATAACTCACTTTTACCTTTATCATACATAAACAAAATTTGCTCCGAGTGTGTAAAAGTATAGTTGAATGTGCTTTGATGTCCAAACTCCCAGATCAATGCAAAGTAGCCTCGTGTAATCCCTTAATGTACTTAATGAGCTCATCGTCACCACAAATAGTATGAAAACTCTAAAATCAGTGAAATGATGATGAAGCCTCATGTCTCGAGTGCCACTTTAGATGGAATTGGCACCCCAATATCAATAGGTTGTGAGCCCGGATACAAATCTTTCTGGTCCAAAGGATAAAGGTGAGCAAACTGCATAGAACGAGATTGACCACTCGTGGTGTATAATACACCAAGATATGAAGATAGTGAGGTGGAGATAATTTAGATTCAAAGTTCCAAAACAATTTTCAGTTGCTTGCAGGGTAGAATGCCTTCGGCAGGTTGTGACTTGAGACTAGTTTTCATCAGAGACGATAATTCTCGCTCTGTTCCCATTTTGCAAAGTTAAAGACAATTAGAATGTTCTCTTAAGCACAATGCAATTACAGAAGCCTATGGTCAAGAGTACCTTATAACTTTCAGCAGCCACATATACAGGTTTATTCATGCTGTGTGCCACCAAGGCAATTTGGTATGTCCCCACCAAGTCGATTATGTCCCCACTTTCGTATAATACAAAATTTAAAAAAAAATTGCTTAAACAATTTTGAATTTTTTCCCTCAAATAAAATCATGAGATTGAAATTATTTTCTAAATGAAAATCAAATATCAGAAAACTGCTTTCGGTAACATATCACCAAATAAAGGAGAACACACCATTTTCTTGAAAAATGATTTTTGGAAAATCACTTTCGTCTTCATGGAGTTTTCCGCAAATCAAAGGCACCCTTAATTAGGGGAAAATTACCAAAAAAATCCTAAATCTATTGCAATATTGCTGATTCAGCCCTAAACTTTTTTTTTGGCCGATTTAGTCCGAAACCTTTTGCAATCTTGCCAAATCAGTCCATCCGGCTTAAATTGGCCGGCTGGCGCTTACGTGGACGCCGACCGACCGACGACATATTATTTTAATATTTTTATGGGATTTGTTTATTATTTTTATTAAATTTTCATTTTTATTTTTTTATTTCCTTTTTTCCCCGCTTCGTCTTCATCCTCTAGCTCTTTGCTTTCATCTTCTTCCTCTAAAAAGAGGCACCGGCCTGAAACTCTGCAACTTTAAAATTAGGGGTGTACGTATGCCTCACCATGGCCTTGGAACTCTGCGAAATCCACCTCGCTAGGGGCTAGCCAGCGGCCGAGCAAGAATCAACCTCGCCGTGGCCGGGCGAGGCTCGCCTTCGCCATCCCAGATCTGGCGAGGTCTCGGCCTGCCTCGCCCAGCCATGGCGAGGCTGGACCTCGCCGTCGCTAGGTGAGGTCTCGTTCTATCTCGCCCGGCGAGGTCTCGTGCTGTCTTGCCCGGCGGTGGCGAGGTCGAGCCTCGCCAGATCTGAGTTGTCGAGGGTCGGCTTCACGCGGCCACAGGAAGGGGAGCCTCGCGCAGCCGTTGCGAGAACCGGCGACGGCGAGGACCAGCGACGGCGACGCTCGCCCTCGCCGGTGGCCGACGGGGGCGAGCTTCACCTTAGGCCGGCGCCTTCGGCTTGAAGAAGATGAAGCGCCACAGAGCTTGAAGAGCCACAAAGCCAGAGGAAGACGATAGCCAGGGAGGAAGACGAAGCGGGGAAAAAAGGAAACAAAAAAAAAATAAAAATGAAAATTTAATAAAAATAATAAACAAATCCCATTTATAGAGCGGATTGATGCCGAAGCCGTGACCTCTTTTGAATTTTGAATTATTATTATTATTTTTCTATATTCTCTTTTTTATTGTACTTTTTAGTGCAAGCTTGACTTGAAGATTCCTCATTCCACACGTCAAGACGAGTCGTTTGTTAATTGATTTGGAGATCCCCATTTGTTTAACACAAGTGGTAGGATTCTTACTGCATGTGCTCCGACGTAGAACTTACAACTATTTATAGCTTTTCTATATATTTACCAAACTCAATAACCACTTCAACCTCAAATTTGTATCAAGTAAATTCATAGAAATCGACGCATAAGTTTATGACCCCACTAGACTATAAACGGCTGAAATTTTGATTTATGTTATGCAACAATAATATGGACATTTGGGAAGAAAATCAACGAATCATTTACCTTTTAAATGTGAACTCAATATAATTGTCAAGTATCCCACAAAAAGCTTATCTTTTCCTTTGCAACAACTTAAGTTATATTCAAAAAAGGGAACCAGACATTTATATCTACAGTAGTAAAGCTCGACTTGGAAAGGGCAAGTCCCAGAAATTACAGGGGGATGTAATGAAAACAGAAGCTAAGAGAAGTCCCCCGTTTTGATTTTATTAATTTTCGAGGGTGGAGTCGTAAATAACTTCCTCCACTAAATAGTTTTCTACTAAAATAGTAATGATTCTGATAATGGCAGTCTACATCTTTTCTTGAAACATCAATGATGCATTCATTTCATGAAAACCAATGAATTGACAATTTTTTCCTAAAAGCAATAGCTCGTATCGCTCGCAAAAATTAAGGAATAAGAAATATTTTCATCATTTGCAAATGTCAGGGCATGAACTATTGTAGATAACGAAAAATACTTTTCATTGAATAATTATTTCAAGTGATATAATTAATTATTTTTGAGAAAATATTTTTAAATCATTTATTTTTCACAAAATATATACTATAATCAATAAACATACTTAAGACAGATAATATAGGATTTCTCATTCCATAAACACGACTTATCTCACTACCAATTTGTTATGCTCCAATTGTTTTAAGTCACAATGCCCAGTGTACATAATGCTTATAGAAGTCATTCTTTTACATTACTTAATTTACTACGTCATAAACATGAAATGATCAAACGCGTAATGAAACTATCCCTAATGAGTCCGATCGAGATGATCTCTTATTATGCCGATGCTAATCTCTTCTCATGCTACTCATTAAACTAACATAACGGCCGATTTGCTAGCCATCACTTTTGAGCTGTCAATTGGATAAATTTGGTGCGAACGTTGGCGTCCAACATTTTCCTTGTCCCTTTTGAGCAAGTGTAATGTGCTGATTCAATTTTCTTCAAGATTTCATACTTTTCGCGAAAAATATGATGTTTCTGGAAAAATATTTTTCTGTAAGTAAATGAAAATATATTTTCAGTTTTCGGTGGAAACTTGAAATATGAACTGAAAAATATTTTTCAACATGGCGATTGGTTTGAGCTATCAACCAGCATTATTTTGGCAATTTCTTTATTTCTCTTCCAATCTCCTGGAATCGACTAACATGGCAATTTGCCTTGAGATATCGAACTGAATTTTAATTAAATAAATTGGTGGACGTCACTGAGCTATATATTTGGCAATTCGCAGTGACATGCAAAACTTCATTAGATGGTAACTGCAATTATGAACTTCCCTTATTAGCTGTTGCCTATTACAACAGAGAAAAGGATAAGCATATAGCTATAATCCAGAACAGAAACCTATTGAAAACGCGTCCCCATTGTCTTTAACCGTAATTGGAGTCTTGGAGAGAGAGATGAACAACCGCAACATGGTTTAACGCGATTTAGTTGACCAGCAAGAGAATTCAAAGAGAAACCCACCCTCGAATCATCGTATCACCTTGGGAGTTTTTTTTTTTTTTTAATCTTTAAATGAGATGAAATTTATCTCTAGAGATAAACTTGAATATCTTTGAAAACGGAAAACACGACTGTTGTTTCCTTCTTTACTGATTTGAGCCATATATCCTGCTAAATTCAGACTCGGCTGACTAGTTTTCCTTATCTTTCCAACACTTATAGCGAGGATGAGCTGTGTTAGGATGAACATATGAGTAAGTTGTGCTAAAAAAAATCATACATCAAAAATTGATGTAGCGTAGAATAGCATAACTCATTGACTTAATTTTTTAAGGAAAAATAGATCCAATTTGGTATATTGATGGGCTTGGAAATGGGCTCTCCCTTGGTGATTCCCCAGGCGAAGGTATCGTACTTCTGTTATGCGCTCCCAACAAGCTGTGCCGTGACTTTGTATACATAATGCCTTAAAAGTTATCTAATGACTAGTCGTCAAATCATAAGGAAGACTACATAACTAAATTGACGACCCCCTTACCTCTATCCAACAAACATATATTGGTGAGAGATCATGATGTGGTGCTGGGTCGAAAGGTCCTTGCTCACGAAGCTGACGAAACCCACTCAAACGAGATAAATCTGGCATGGGAATGAGGTTGTACGCCACCTTTACATAGCAAAACTCATTAGTAAGTGCAAAATTTTACCTTCAATCGGATACACACTTTGTAGAAAGGCATGGCATCTAACTCCTCGTCCTAGAAGTCCTCATCGACTGAAAATTGTCGTCACTTAAAATTTTATTTCCGAGGACGAACAACGAGCGCTTTACGAGTGCAAACATCGATGCCGATCTTTCTCCAAAGCCCGAAATACCTCTAATGAATATCATGATCCCGAAGGTAGCCAAAACCCTGGTCCACCCACGTCGAAACGAGGCACACTTTGTTTGAAGCAACTACTAAAGTAAAATGACCACATTAAGAGTGTATGATGGACGGGCCTATATTACATGAATCTAATGTGATTAAATTTCATTTTTTTTGCATTTTTTGCTGCGTCAGGAAATAGCCAGTGTGACACTTATTTTATTCTGTCATATGGAGTAACACGCAGTACGGAAGTAATGCAATGGCCAAAATTTGTTTTCCTATCTTTTTATTCCATTCCACCCGAGGGTAAGGCTTGCACCAGAGATCGAGACAGCGTCGCAAGAGCGAGGGCTAAGTCCTCAATTGGCTTCTTTGCCTTGGCCACTAGCTCCAAATGCTCCCCCATGACAAGAAACAGCGGGCTCCCTCTTTGCGGAGGGCCTTTGTTTTGTTCTCCTGGTTCGGAAACTGTCTATACATATCGTTCGTGAAACTACTATTCTTCATAAATTTCCTCTGGGCGACCGGGCATGAGGCTGTATAGGAAGAGACCAAGCGTTTTGGAGGTCACTATTCAATCAATTCCCGGAGGAAATCCCTCCTGTCGGTGAGCGAAACAAAGAGAGAGGCTAACCAGGATGAGAGGGACGGAGAAGCTAGATGGTTCTAGCTTCGTGTCATAGAGAGTGAACCTGATATGGAAGGAGCAGCCGAGCATTATCTTGTGTGCGAATCGAAGAAGAAGAAGCAAACCCTAACTTCTCCCAACAATTAGAGCAAGCGACATTGACGTTTTTGTAGAGTTTTTATATTTCATTGACTTTATGCTGATATGGAATTGCCACGTCACAAGGCTTACAGTGATTTCTGACAAGTGTTTAACACGTGCATATTTAAAAGTTGAGAGTTTCTTTTTAAATGAAAAAAATTTGGGGCGGATTTGGACTAAATCCTAAGTTATGATTTTTTTAGGGAATTAGAAACAGGGATATGTAGCCAAACATATGAAGTTTTCTTAGACGAAAAAGGGGACGAAATGCAGGATTAAAAAAAGTTTAATTAAAAAACAAAACAAAACGTAAAGTTTGGTAAATATGTTTTGTAGCCTGATTTGGTAAATTTTTCGGTTTAATTCTGCTTTGGAAAAAATCCCCAAGACGACAACCTCCTTTATCTGCTTCCCTCTCGAACATTCCTTCATGCTCTACTCTACTTCGACCAACATCTCCTTTGTCTTGTCATGACCAGAGACGTTACATGTGGCGCGATCCTGTGTAGGACCCCATTAGAGAGCAGAGACATGAACTGTCTTCAATGCTCGAAGCACATGTCACTCCTCTTCCACAATGCCCTTCTCCATCACCGGGCAAGAGAGCTTGGAACAAGCTTTTTTCAAAGCAGAATTGAAAAAAAAAAAGGAAAATTTACCAAATCAGATTGAAAAAAAAAATATTTACTGAATTAGGTGCTGCTCGACACTCAAAATGCCGAGTGGGATAAAAAAACAAAACAACCCCCCGCTAGGCAGTCCGACTGCAGAGCGGGGGAGACACATTTTTTTTAAAAAAAAATTTAATGCTCGCTCGGGCCAAAGGACAAAAGAACCCCCCGCTCGGTATTTAGACTGCCAAGCGAGAGAGTCACAATTTTTTTTTTTTAATGAGGTCTTGCTTTTATTTCTTTTAGTTTTGGGTTCATCGACCGCCGATCCCAAGTAATTTGTGTTAAAGGTGATGTTGATGTCGATGTTGAATCAGCATCAGCTATAAGCTTGCTCGGCACTTTGCCGAGCAAGAATTAAACTTTTTTTTAATTTTTTATTATTTTTTAATCATTTTAAAAATAAATAGGATTATTCAGAATTAACGTTTGTTTTGGACCTCTAAGTTTTGATTAACCCAATTGGACCGGTTGGAGCCATAGAGCTTACTGGCCAAGATTCTATTAATTCTATTAACTCGGTCATTCGCTCATTCGTTCGCTCGCTCGCTCGCTTGGTCGCTATTGAGGCCGCTTCGCGGCCTCGATCGTTCGTTCGCTCACTTGTTCATTCGCTTTGTGGCCTCGATCATTCGCTCGCTAGCTCGTTAATACCAAACATGATTTATATACGAAATGCAGAATTCACTAACACTCTTTTCCCGCAAAAGTATTCGTGAATTCTGCAATTTATATATCACATCATGTTTTGTATTAACGGGCGAGCGAGTGAACGAGCGAATTAATAGACAAACCTAGTTAAAAAGGAAGATATGAGAAGAGATATGGTGGAATTATTTTTATCATGAGAAAAAAATTAATTAGCGAATTAATAGACTCTTGGTCAACAAGCTCTATGGCTCCAACTGGTCCCACTGGGTTAATCAAAACTTGGAGGTCCAAAACAAACCTTAATTCTGAATAATCCTATTTAATTAAAAATGATTATAAAGAAAACAATAAAAAAATTAAAAAAAGGTTAATGCTTGCTCAACAAAGTGCCGAACAAGCACATAACCGATATATGCACAAAAAAAAAAAATTATGACTCGCCCGCTCGGCAGTTAGACTGCCAAGTGGGGGATTCTTTTGTCTTTTGGCCTGAGCGAGCATTAAAATTTTTTAAAAAAATTGTGACTCCCGGCTCGGCAGTCAAACTGCCGAGCAAGGGGTTGTTTTTTTTTTTTTTGCCCCACTCGGCAGTAAGATTGCCTGTCGCGACCATTTAAAATTCTAAGCTAATGGATTATCAAGTTAATTTTAATGACTAACTTAATATGGACTCTCCCAAGCCCTACCAAATCGCAACTTTGGTTAATCAGGATGATTTAGAATTTAGAGTCACAACTAACCATTTTTTGTAGGTTGGTTAGAAACATAAATAAAACAGCGGGAGAATTATTTTATTCTTACGAACTAGAGATTAAAGATTCGAAGACTTGGTTACATTAACAAATAAAAGTTAATGCGCTTTATGTACCTTAATTTCATGAGATATCCTAAGTGGACGACTCAAACTTGATTGAATTTGATTTGAATTCAAATGAGGTGTTGTTTTTTTTTTTTGTGTGTTTTCATTTTTTAGATGAATGCATGAATAATAATTGATGATATGGTAAACATGCAAATTTAATGTCACGTTAACCTATATGTGAACTTAAATAACGAACTTAAAACATGCAAGATGGTATATAACCTACATGCAATGACAATTTATTCAAGCATGCAAATAATCAAAGAAACAAATGAACTAAACATGCAAATCGAATTATTAGTCTAAGATGTAATGAGACTAAACATGAATTTTTTTTTATCACATAACATAGCATGACATGGCACAGAGACAAGCATATAGGGTACGGCAAGTTATGTTATGCAACATGTGATTTTAAAAAATAACGATGCATGAATATGCAATTTTCGAAAATATGGTGGGCAAGATAGATGATATTTAAAAAAAAAAAACACGGTATGCAGAATATGAGATGAAATATGACATGATACTCGAAAGTCATGGAGGAAGGATAGGTGATGCAATGATTCTTGAAAATATGATGTGCAAAAGATACAATATGAACCCACCCGCGCATGGCGTAGTTGGTTGAGACCGTGCCCTTCTTCCTCTCATGAAAGGTTAAGGGTTCGAATCTCTTGGCCGCGTTCCGCTGACTTAAGTGGGGGGCCTCGGCTGGTGGGTTGCCGGGCCAGTCCCTCCCGAGGAATATTCGAGCCCGCGAAGCGGGCCCGGACACCTCGGTCATAAAAAAAGATATGACACGGAATATGCAGAGATGACATAGGATAATGCAAGATATGAGCAGAATTGTTTTTGGTATTTTTAGAATTTTCGCTCTCTTTAAAAGACAACCTTGATTGACTTCATTATCTTAATTTTTATTCCAATTTCTCCAATGAACTTCCTAAAAACTTTAATTAGACACGGCTTCTAGAAAACCATGTCTTACTAAAATATTTTTAGGATTTTTTTTATGCATGGAATTTGAATAATATCAACCAAGATAATATCAAGATAACAATCAAGATCAATCAAGAATAATTCATGAGTATCGACTTCATGATTTTCGAAAATTTGATACTCCCAGATCTAAAATGGGCTTATGAAGAGAGTGTATTGGATCTAAAAGGCAATAGATCGAATTAGCTAACTTCCCGTTTTTACTAAGTCGGAGGATTGTACCCGAATGGGCGAATGGTGATGGGTAAGATATGTCTAACTTAACATAAGCGTTACCTATTAGGAAAAGTAATTTTAATTTAGATTAGGGTTTATATCAAAAAGCAAATGCCTGAATCAATTCAACTCAATCCGCAGTTTATGCAAAATAGGCAAGTGAATATTCAAAATTCGAGATACGGAACTTTACCTTATCTTGCGAGATCACGCTTTCCTGATTCAAAGTTGAACCAAAAAATTGTGCTCCAAGCTTGCACGATTGGGGATTCACGTTCGCGGCTGGCCGGCGGTAGACTTGATGGTTGACTCACGTCTTCACGATGGTCTCGTGGATGATGGACACTAGATTCCAAGTATCACAGAATGAGAAATTCCCAGATCCGATTATAATTGCTTGGCTCCATGTTTTGTGATCTTGGCCCAAGCTTCCCTTCACTTGGCACATGACTGATGCCGATGCTTGGTTAGTGATGGTAGGGGCTTGCTTGGTTAAAGTTAATCGAGAAAACCTGTGACAAAATAGACAAACATGGAAAACAACAAGAGAAACCTGTGACAAAATAGACAAACATGGAAAACAACAAGCAATGATATTGAATCACGGTAATTTGCTCAAGAGGGATCGTCGGGTCTGCGATGGGTGTGTCGGCGAGAACAGTGTGCGACAATCGCCGTGGTCGTTGTGACAAGGATTAGAAGGTCGCGTCGTCGATATCACCTCAGCACGGACTAGCATGACAGGATTATGGGCATGTCGCCACTGGACTGATCGTCACGTAGAGGCACGTCAGCAAATCCGATCGTCGTTCCGGACAAAGACTAATTTTTTCATCGGTGATGCTGAAGGAGCTTCGTCGAGGATCGATGGGTCGCGAACGGCCTTTAAAATCCTACAAACAAAACAAAGCTCCTCCGGATTGACTCGGTAAATTTCGGCACAATGGGATCGCGGCCTCGTCTTTGAGGAGCTCGATCGGCAATCCAACGAGTATTGTTGGATAATTACGCCCATTAAGGGGCATAATCTAAGGCAATATTAATTATTGCATTTGTGGCAATATGGAATATTGCCCATATTCCAATATTGGTGAATATGGGAAAGGATATAATCAAGTTTCTTATTTGGCTCTGAGAGGATGTTTAAGGTATGTCCTATATACATCCCTCTGAATGTACGTCGTTCAGTTGGTTGACAGAACACTCAGAAAAATCTCTCGCTCTCTCCCTCTCTCTATTGTTTTTCAGGGATCTCTGTGGAATCAAGGACGAACGACTGAAGGATCGTTGTTCCTTTCATCACTGCTTTTGGGGCTTCTAATATGTGGCAATCAAGGTAAGTCCAACTCTTGTGATTTACCTTCACGATTAGTGATTCAAGCAGATCTATGGCTTGTAATGTGTAGAATTCCGCTACGTATCTGTATGTATAGAATATGGATCCGTTTCCATCATTGGTATCAGAGCCTTAATTGCTTGTTTTCTGATCTATATCCGTCGTTTTGGGTAGACTATGCCATGTTATGTATACTGTTTTCGACGGATCTCGAGAATTTCGGTATGAATAGTTATAGATAGTACGTTTTATGGCATTTTTCTAAAATATCGTTCGGTAAAAGTGATATTAAAATATATGGTTAGAACCTACATGTCCATACGAGCATTTTGAGTGGTTGGCCGTCGCGAGAGGATGTCGGGAGACGCCACACGCGCTGCACACGTCCCGACGGGTTCGGTATTCACATGTCAGAGAGGAAAAGTAGATTTTTCGGGTACTTTTGGCCGGTGAAAATGGAAAGTGTATATACCATCTGACTCGTATCGATGAGACCAGTATTTTGATAGGTGGATGACCACCGGAAGAGGCCGGACGGCGGCTCACTCGCCGACACGCGCCGACGGAGCCTCGCCCGTTGCAGGTTCACGCGCCACGTGCGTAGTACGTGGGCAAAGCGCGTGGCTGACGTCCATAGAGAGGCAGGTGGCGCCACGCTGACGTCAGCGGATTGAGCTGTGGCCCGACCCGCGATGTGATGGGCCATCTGACCCACTTTAAAAAAAGGGAAAGGAAAGTAGGCTGGCCCATTTCGATTATTCGGTCCAGCCCACATGTGAACCGGATGGTTTTGGATCCAACTCGAGCCGTGACCCGAGTTGACCCGCCGACCTGTGACCTTAGCTGACCCGTTGACCGTTGACCCGCGACCGTTGACAAAAAAAAACTTCGTTTTACCTGCTGTTTTAATTATGATATGTTCATAATTATTGGGTTTTAGTAATCCATGTTTTATTCAGTATTATGATATGTTCATAATTATTGGATTTTTTGTAATCCATATTTTTTTGTTCTGCATTTGTTGCAGGAACAATTCCAAGGGTAAAACAAACTATGAGAATGCCTAAGAGGGTATTAGGCGACGAGCAGCGTAAAGCTCTTCGTGAGATGGTCAGAACATTAGGTCATTATCGATGGGATGATGAAAGTGACATAATCACCCATGTGATCAAGGTCAATGAAATGATTCAAGAGATCATTTGGAAAGCATACCCGATAACTTCTGATGATGCCTTTTATGCATGGAGGAACACCTTGCCTGAAGGTTGGCATCCTATGATAGTAAGTGTATGGCTCGATCATACAACTTACCAGAAGTTTGTGCCACATCTCTTGAATAAGATCATGGGGATTGAAGCGACGAAGACATCGTCGCTTGGGATGAACAGGTCTTGGCGCAGGTAGAATGCGCCCTGGTGCAAGGGCAAGGATCCTCAGGTGTTCTCTCCAAAGAGGTTTGTGTGGGCCCCAAATGTGCAGTCTCTCCCTATTATCAAGGAAGTGACCATTACTGATGTTAGTACTAAAGAGGAGCGGATCACACGTTATTACATTTAGTTTATGCTTCTTTTAAGAAGACTATAAAGGGCCTAGTTGTTTTTTCAGGATTGATGCATTATCCCACTACCTATTAGTTCAAAGAACTTATTGCTCATGTCTTATCTTTATTTGCATAAGGTTATTTTTTGGACAATTTATGAGTATTTTTGGGTATGAAGCTTTTATGCTATTTAATAAATTTGTGATTTTATCATATGATGCTTTGGTAGTATTATATGCGCTGAGTGGGGAGTTCTGGAAGTCTTTAGTGACTTTTTCCTTTTATGAACTCAATTTTACCTAAATAATCATATTAATGATAATTTCAAGCGAGGATACTTAGAAGATGATCAGGAACTTAGTGAACTTTTGACTCTAAGTCCTTATATGAAATTATATATTAATATAATTAGTTAGAGTAAAAAGTATCCATAAATATTAGACGATAATAATTCATGCAAATGTCTAAATTACCTTGTTCAGATACAATGGCATCAGCTTCCAAGAACATCGTTGCTGAGCTCAATAAGGGTGGGAAGTTGAACGGTGATAATTATGAAATCTGGAATATGAAAATCCAGTATGTGCTGGAAGAGCTAGAGGCACTGGAAGCTCTTAACCTGGTCATGATTGAGCTAGAGGATGGAACCACTGCACAGCATAGAAGGGATAGAGAAGCCTTCACTGCATGGAAGAAAAAGAACTCTTTTGCTCGCATTACGTTGTTGAGCAGCATGTATAACGATATCATGCAAGAGTTCATGCTGTATGACACTGCAAAAGATGTATGTGAAGCATTGAAGAACAGATTTGGACAGACTTCTGTCACCAAGTTAAGGCAGCTGACAATCAGATTCAACACATATAAAATGCCACATAGGCATAATATGAAACATCATTTGAGAAAAATGTCAAACATGATTAATGAGCTGAAAGATGCTGGCCACATATTATCTGCTGAGCAGCAAGTGCAGGCGGTGATTCACTCTTTGCCCTCTAATTGGGAACACATGAAAGTCAACCTGACCCACAACGAAAATGTAAAGACATTTAAGGATGCTATGCGCCACCTGGAGCTGGAAGAGGATCGCCTTCTGGTGGCTAAAATACAATCTAATGTGTATTTTGCTGGCTCTGGCCCATATGGAGCTTCGGGCTCTAAGCGCAAGTATCTTGGCAGGTTCATTAAGAGGGGAGGAAAAGGAGCTAAACCATCTATCAAGAAACCAAAGTTTGACAAGCATGGCAAAGGGAAACGTCTTGTCAAGAAAAACATTTCAAGGGTGAAATGTTATAATTGTGGCAAGAAGAGTCACTTCGCTGGCGATTGTGGTGAGCCGAAGAAGGTAGAAACCCTTAATACACTTGAAAGTATTTGTTATGTATCAATGTTGACACATGATTTTTTGAACAGGTCTTTTTCAGTTTTATTTTCGAAAAATCACAAAAAATTTATAAAAAGTCAAAAAATTACAAAATCAACTTTGGTGGCCTTGGCCAAGCCCAAGGAACCATTCTTGACCAAAAAATAATTTTTCACATTTTTCATATTTTTTAGTATTTTTGGAAAATAGAAAAATACTTAAAAAATCAAGACAAATAGCATTTGAGGTCACAAAAATATGGAAAAATATCCAATATTTTTCCTTTTAATCCCTTTTATTTTTGACCTCTCAAAAAAATCAAAATCAGATTCAATTTTAGGTGTTCCTTTATAACCCGTACTATTGAATTTGAAGAAAAAATAACAATTGAGTCTTTTAATTTGCAATTTTGGCATTTTTTAAGATCTTGACATTCAATCTAACTATCCCCTATTTCAATTTAGCCCAATTGTTTGTGCAATTTGCTCAATTGCACGGATTTGACAAAATTACATACTAAAATTGCATTTTAGTCCTTGAAATTGAGCATAATTGAAATTACTTTCAATTCAAGGGCTATCATTGCAAATTGAACATGCTACCCAATTGATTTCACCATTTTAAATCGATTGGCATAGGTGGTTTAACTCAATTTGATCATTTGCACCCTCAATTACACAATCCCCAATTTCCAATCAAATGAGAATTTGGGGATTTTGTAGAAATTGATGAAAACTTTTGGGCAAAACCACATTTCTAGATAGAATTCATGCCCTAGATTCGATTATGAAGTTCAATTGCAAAATTTTCCCATTAATTTGGGCGTAATTTGAAAGGTCCTATTCGGGACCGGTTCAGACCGGTCAGACCGCCGGTCAGACCGGTCGAACCGGTCTGCTACAGTGTCATCGTCTTCCTCAGGTTCCTGGCGAGTGAACAGTAGAAGGACGAACTTTGACGGGGAAATTGACGGGCCAATCGACCTCAATTGAAGATGCAATGGTGGGTGTTTAGTTCCTTAGATCACTTACCGTCGATTGGAGCTAGAACGACGATCAATGGCCACCGAAGGAAGATGGAATTGGTCAGTCAAACCTGCAAACCAGTGAAAGTCAACATTCTCAAACACAGGTCAAATTCGTGCCAAATTCGCGAGGAATGAGACCTGCCGGAGAACCAAATGGACCTGGACGAATTGCCCATTCTCCCCGACGCCGTTCGGGCCTAAAATCACGTGGTTGCACGTGCAATTTGGGTCAGTTGGCCGTTCCCCGATTCGGCGCTAAAATCTCAAAAGCTATATAAACCCGTGGGGGCTTTCGGTTAAAAGGACGAACGGATTCAGTTGTAGAAGGCGAAACCAAATCGAGAGAGAAGGAGAAGGTGAGAGAGTGAGCTCGTCCTCCAACCGCCATTGTCGAGGACAGAGCTCGAATACAGAGAGCATCGGTCAGGCCTTTTGAGGCTAGACCAAAGCTCGGGGAGACCTCCAGGAGACCGCCCAGAGCGCCAGGAGGCGATCGCCGCCGGCCGCTCCCCGCGAAATCGCAAGAACAGGTGAGTCGCAGTCTCGATTTCTTCCTTGAGCATTCATGGCGATTCACACATCCCAAGATCCTTCTTGCAATTAGTGTGTGCCTTTCATTCCTTGAACGTCACTGACCATGTCCGCGTCTTCGTTTTGCATTGATTTTGCTCATATACCCCGAATCGAGTCTTCCGATTTAGCCTCCATAGCCGATTCTTGCCCAGCCAAATCTGGGCCGAGCGAGCTCAATCGGAGCTCGAGGTAAGTCTTCTGAACCTCCATTGGTGCTATTCTGTGACTGAATTTCTCTGATTTTAAGTGAATCGCATGATTGAGCTTCCATGGCCGTACTCGGCAATTCGCACGATGTTCTTGATTCTGTGAATAGGATGCTTCGATTCTTAGATATGTCAAACTAAAGCTAATCGCGAGTCGATTGCCGTTGGTCTCGCACGATTTCATCAAGATCCTACCGTAGGATCGTCGTCGGAGATCCTCAGCCGTCCATTCCGCCGGGGTCGAAAGGTTGAAGACGAAGTTGACGTGGCAAAGTCAACAGGTCAAAAGCTGAGATGGCAATCGGCCATTGGTCCACGGGTACGTCGAGTCTGCTCGACCGTTAGTCCGTTAGGGGTGAGTCAGCGTAGATCGAACGGCTCAGGTTAATCGAGTCCAACAAATAGTGGCCGTCCGATTAGAAATTAGGATAATTCGGAAAAGATTTTAAATCGGAAATAAAGAATGGTTGAAACGACGTCGTAGGGTCTAGGGGATGTGCGGCGTCGTTTAGGTAAGTGTGAGTCAACGGTCTAGATCGAATCTTAGAATCTAATCGTGGCCGTAGGTTTAAGTAATTTGATCAGACGGCCCTGATCAAGTCTTCGCCTAATCTGAACCGTAGATTCCAGTCAGGTTATCTAGTGGACGTGGAATAGCCACGCGGCGCAATGAAGGCCGTCAGATCAAGTCCGACAATTCAAAGGAGGGGACGACGTCGTTTTGGAGCTGTGGCACGGGCGGGTCCGGGTCTGGGCCGGGTTCCGACCCGGTCTGAATCACTTTTTTTTTTTAAAATCAGAAAATGATTTAAAAAAAAACGAAAAATTTCAGAAAATCAAAAAAATGCTAGAAAATGCCAAAAAATTCCAAAAAAATGTGGAAAAATTGTGGAAAAATCCTAGACACTCCAGAAACCCCCAAAAATCGAGGGTTGACCACAGACAACTGGTCAACCCTATTTTTGGGGTTTCTCATCCGTTCTTCCAAGACTCGACGACATTACCTTTTAGGGGTTAGTCGCATCTGCCGTGTATGCGAGATAAGGCCAATAATGTCAAGGTAAGAATTAGGGTCGAGTACGGGACCAATCCTTAGGTTTGGGTTTTCGAGTCCCGCCCCTTTTCTCAAAATGACGATTTTGCCCCTCAATGGGAAAATTGTCTTTCTTGTCCTAATTGAGTTCCGAAAATTGCTTAAAATTAGGGTTAGGGTCAGGTGGACGACCAACTCTAATATTTGAGATTTTCAGTTCTCATCTTTGTTCAAAATGACGATTTTACCCCTCTGAGGGTAAAATCACTTTTAAATTCCAGAAAAATCCTGGAAATTCCCGAAAAATGGGAAATGGATTGGATTGATGGCCAATCCTATTTCCCTTGTCTTTTGGCTTGCCAATTCATCTAAAATGACCAATTTGCCCTTTTTGAGGTAAATTGTCCCCGAATTGTTCAAAATTACGATTCTGTCCCTCATGGGCAAATCATGCCAGAATCATTCCTAAGCCTTGATTGATACTTCTCTAGGCTAATAGGGCCTCATTAGGGATGCCATGTTGATTTCATGTGTTTTATCCGCATGTTTTGGATCCTTGATTTGTGCACTTATTTTTAATGATTGTGAGTGATAGGGTAGATATTCCCATCTGCATGAACTCCTAGATTTAGGATCAGCACCTCACTCATCTGTATGAGATCCTAAGATCAGATAAACCATTCAATTTAGGTACCGAAAGGGCGTCAACTCTGACACTTGGCGTTACTAAGTCCCTGAACCCACTTCTCTGGTTTCCGCAGAATCGAATAGACCACTCCCAACTATTCGATAGGGTTTCCGATCGTACCCTCCACGAAACGATTGGTGGCGACTCCTTGGCATGTACACTTTTTCACATGTCACTAGACCGCACTGAAGGTCGATCACGTATATCCAGCAGTTGCGACTTAGGTAATGGACCTTGGGAGAGGCCCGCGTCCGATCAAGCCCGCGTCCGATCAAGCGGCCCATTAGCCCCGCTCCCGCCTCCGAGCTCCGGGAGAGGGTCGCGACAGACTGGCGACTCCACTGGGGACTATTCTAAAACCAGAATCTCTAGTTACGAATTCCAGAGGACTTGAGCCGATTTAAAAGTTGTTTGGTTTATCTGACATTGTTTTCTGCAGATGCTCTCGAAGGCAAGGTACGTACACTAACCATTGTGTTAGATGTTTTTGCAGATTGGAGAAATAAGGGGTGGAGTGATTGCTGACATTTTTTCCTGCAGGTTGGAGTTGGGAATGTATGTTTATTTTTGTGCACATACTGAAGCGGTGTTTTGATACAAACTGCTGTGCATGACTTTGCATTGTGATGATCACGACACATTGCACACACTGGCGGTCAAACCCCGACTGCAACCACCTCTAGGTTATCTTAGATAGGGAAAGGATGCGAAAAGGATCTTGTGTTTGATGGCACTTGAGACTTTCGTATTCGTTCCCGCCTACCATCTGCATTGGCGATATCTAGCCCTCCTGGGTAGGTACCCTTGGGGAGGAATCTGCCTCGTGTGGATCGTGGGAGCCTGAGCCGTAGGTTCCTCACCTGACTTTCGGTTTTCTTTTTTAGAGTATACCCACTTGTCGCATGCGCATGTCCATGGATGGTTGGTATACCTAAAACCACCCATTGATACAGGGGGCATTCCACGTCCCCCAAAGTGTGGTTGGTAAGACATTTATCTCTAAACGTACTTTAATTCCTGCTTCATGATATGACTCATACATTGCATACATCCATATGCATTTGCATCATGAAGATTACTCAAGTGACTAATGGAAACAACAATGATTATGGGGTAGGATGTCGCTGTTCCCTAAGAGCTCGACGGAGTTGGTGACCTTCGAGTACTTGAGAAAAGTTACTCGCCCCGGACCAAACACGAGGCTACACTTTACTAGATTCGTGTATGGTCGGGAACTGACTGGACGTAAGCTGGGGTATGCTGAGGACTGTCAAACCCGCTACTACGTTGATAATCTCATATTCAAGCGACAATCAGACGAAATGATGAAGGATTATCTGGAGATGAAGAGACAACGTCGCAACTAGCTAGCTAGGGAAGCGTACGCCCGCAGGAAGGCTGAATTGCTGGCCAAAGAGAACATACCCATAATTACTTCTTGGGGAAGGAAGAGACGCCCTGCGATCAAGACCAAGCCAAGGCATATCACGATCAAGAAAGCAGAACCCGAGAAGGCTCCCGAAGTCATCGTACCCTGGACTAGAAAGTGGCCGGAGGAACTACAACCTCTCGACCAAACCACTGAAGATAACTCCCATACCCTAGATTAAAGGAGAATTCCTGACCGACTGTCATTTGGGTAGACTTCTAAAGAAAGAGTGATCTAGACCCTCACGTTCCATTGTCTTTTATGGCTTTCTTGTTTGAAAAACCTTTCTTTACCATTCTTTTATTAGACATCTTGACTGTAATAAGAGTACATCCCACTTTGCTCCTTTGATGTGTTGACCAATGGAACGTGACATTGCTGTTCCCTTTAGTCACTGGGTAAACCTGACTAAATTGCATAATTCACTTCCCTGAAATGCAAATTAGGCTTTGAGTCAGGCTTTCAAGACCTGAAAAAGGATCCTAATCTCCATTTCTTCAAATTGAACTATGCAATCAAGTTAGCTCATGCATGCTTCATGACATCTGCATATTCATACATTTAAAGTAATTTCTGGCGATTGACCTTTTAAAATCATTTGCATATTTTAGACTTGATGGGAAAGAATGATATTCAAGTGTTCAAGATCCCCCGAGCCGAACTCCAATCATGGTGGGATGGCATGGGCGAAGCCAGCCAGAAGTATGCGGAGTCACGACTAGGATACTTACTGGACCTACTGAAGATTGAGTGCCCACCTGCCTTTATTCAAGCCATGGCGCTCTACTGGGATCCTACCACCGCTACATTTTGCATGGAAGGATTAGAGATCACTCCCACTATCGAGGAATACAGCGCTGTCATCGGAGTTGAATTCACCCCTACGCTCGTCCGACCCCCTATAGGACTTGAACCCCTAAGTCAGGTAGCTGAATTCCTTGACACAAACCTAAATGAAGTCAAAGTAGATGCGAAAAGCAATTCTGGAAGAGTTTCCCTATCCTTCCTTATAGACCGATTTTCCCGCCTTCCTGCTTCTAAAGGAACCAAATCTGGTAGAGCCTTTATCTTGGCATTCTTTAGCTTTGTGCTATTCCCAATCTCAACTGTCACCTTCGACCCTATCATGGCTATAGTAGCTAGGCAAGTTTGTTGTGGATGGGATTACTCAAACATCCTCCTTGCCGAAACCTTCCTCTCCCTAAATCGTTTCAAGAAAAGCAAAAAGGGAATCTTTAGAGCTTCTAGTGATCTACTGTATCTGTGGTTCACATCCCATATCAGACAATTCCACATCCGCATGGGTTTCACTGAAATCAGCCCCAATGCACACCCTCTTAAAACATTTGCTAGAACCCATACACGTGTTCCTAAGTTTAACTTTGTAGAATGGAAGAACTTCCTCAAAGTCCTAAAACCTGAGCAACTCCGATGGCGGCTAAGGTTGCCGACGCTGAGCAAAGTCAGATTGACCTGCGATGGCGGAAGCCCAGTCCCCTTGCTAGGATTCACAGGCGCAACTACATACTATCCAAGGAGGGTGATTCGACAGTTTGGAGCACTTCAGGAGATCCCTTCTTCACCGCAACCTTGTGTCTTTTCCTTTGACTTACCAAGCCAGACCCTCACGGAGGAGGAGAAGAAACAACTTGAAGCCAAGGTGGCATCCATCATACTCTCCTTGAAGAATTCCCAGGCTGAAGAAATAAGTTGGCCAGAAGACATGACTCGAGAAGAAAACACTCATAGAGCCACCACAGAATACATTCAACATTTCAAAGCGATCCGACGAAGCCTTGTCGAGCCCTACATACCTGAATACATCGTGCTGTACGTACTTGGAATAGAGCCCTACATACCCGAAGACATGGGACCACTGTCATGTTCAGAAGACGAGGAGCCCCAAGCTGAAGAGGGGAATCTATACTGGGATGATGAGGATACCTTAGACCTCAAACGTCCTAGACTTGAATAGGCTATTCCGTCAAGTATAAAATAAGCAAGCATTGTGATGCCTTCTCATACATTCTCATTTCTGTGGAATACTATCTTGGACACATGAGTATGAATGTGAACATGTTTTGCAAATGCATAAAAAAACTATCGTCAGAAATTACGCTTCTTTTAATTCCATGAGTTCTTGTCGGGAAATGATTAAAAGAACTACTTACATGAGGCTAAGGCTCACAAAGTAGCCCTTTTTCTCATCTACTGACAAGAAGCATGCAACTAAAAGAATTAGCTGCTTCTTTTTGCTAAATAAGCGAAGCACTCACAGAGATCTTTTTTAAACAGGTACACTCTCATCACGGAATTGCCAACGCATCGTTTCCGTACCCGCCTAAAGACGAGAATGGAACACCAGGAATTGACTCCGCGCGTAGGCATGTTGGAATCTCAGATGACTGCCCTGGCAACTATGATGGCTGACATTAAAGCCATGCTGGAGACCAACCAAGCTAGACAGACAACCACCCACAATCAGAACAACTCAGGCCCTTCCATGGTACCTGATGTAACAGATAAAGAAGCAACCAGGGATACCCAACATACAGAGGAAAACGTTCATGAACCAAATAGTCGGGCACAACAAAAAGCCTCGCCTGTTGTCATCAACCTTGAAAAAGAGGAGAAGGGAAAACAAACTGTGAAGACAGAGGCATAGGCTAAGAGATTGGCCAAGATCGAAGAATGCCTGAGCAGTCAAGGCTATGAGCTGGCCCGCTTCGACAAAATATCTCCTTTTGCTAAAATAGAGACTCATCCTGATTATAGGGAGCCAGAGTTCGTGAGAAAATACAACGGGACAGGCTGTCCTCGTGCCCACCTCAAGTACTACCTGCGCAAGATGGCGCACTACTCGGATTACATTCCGTTGTTGATGAACACATTCCAAGAGAGTTTGGCTGGCGCCGCTCTGGCTTGGTTTATTGAGCTAGACTTAGAGGATTATGACGGATGGGAGGACCTTGCAGAAGACTTCCTCAGGCAGTACAAATTTAACACGGCTACAGCCCCAACAAGAGAAGACCTCCTACGAACTTCAAAAGCGAGGGGCGAATCGATCAGGACATATGCTCAGAGGTGGCGAGCCTTGGCTACCCAAGTAAAGCCTTCAATCCCAGAAGAGGAGCTGATCGACTTATTCCTAAAAGCACTCCCCTACGAGTACTTTGACAGACTGAACACTTCTGGATGTCAGACATTCGCACACCTGATTAAGGTTGCTGAGAGGCTGGAATGGGCCTTGAAAGAAAGAAGGCCTCAGGAAGCTCCTACTAGGAAGCAGTACCCTCTGAGAAAGGAAAGAGAAGCCGGATTGGACATAGCATTTATACCAGATCCCCACAAGTTAAAGCCATTTGGCAATTCTAATCAGGCCAAAGGCGGATCATCCTGGTCAGCGCCAAAGGTACAAGAGCCTAGAAGAAAGCAACCCCAGAGACAATTCTCTCAACTCCCGAGACCTTTATCCAAGCTACTCCCGATGCTGCTGGAGCAACACTTGGTGGCAAAAGAACCACCTAGGGCAAACCCCGCAAGATATCCTGGCTTTGATGAGAGCCAGACCTGTGCCTACCATATGGGCGAAAGAGGGCATAATGTGGATAACTGCTATGTCCTGAAGCTGAAAGTGCAAGCCCTAATTGATAGTCAGATTTTGAAATTTGACAATGCAGCCCCAAATGTACAAGAAAATCCGTTGCCAGATCATCAAGCAATAGGGGCAATATTCACTGAAGAAGAGGAGGATTACCTTAAACTGAAGGTAGATATGCCTAAGCTGGACACCCTGCTAACAATCGCTTCATCATACCCAAAAGAAGGGGAGATATCAACTGACCAAAAGAAGTTGTGTATCGACAAGATGAAGAGCTTGGGGATAGTGTCCGATATTACTGATGAAGAATTTGAAGGGATCAAAGCATCTCTATCTTTGAAAAGAAACCACTTCTTGATCACAGCTGGGCAGAGTAACACCTATGGTACCTCACATGAGAACTTGGTAAGCAGCCTGAGGCCAGCTACTCAGTCAGAGGAAGAATTTGAAGAAGACGAAATAGAAGCCAGGAGGAGAAGTCTAGCAGACCTCAAGTTTATGGTTGACGCACTTGAGAAGAGCGAAATTATAGACAACCTGGGTCAAGATTCTGGAGGATACAATTTCAAGGTGAAATATTCGGCCCCTCCCAGCTTTTATCAGAAGATTGAAGACATCATACCAGACGGATGGGGAGGTATGGATGATCTCTCTCAACCAGAAACCTCAAACGGTATGGAAGAACTCGACAACGCCATATTGATGATCGAAGTAGCCACGGCCGTGGTGATCAGATTGGATGAGCTGGATAGCCTGAGCAAGGTAGAAGATTGCCCAGTG
Organism: Rhodomyrtus psidioides; assembly: GCA_021437785.1. Taxonomy (NCBI): domain Eukaryota; kingdom Viridiplantae; phylum Streptophyta; class Magnoliopsida; order Myrtales; family Myrtaceae; genus Rhodomyrtus; species Rhodomyrtus psidioides. The sequence goes on along the minus strand of JAILYB010000103.1, from coordinate 1,896,289 downwards.
AGGCCTGTCGTAATTCAATTGCCTCAGGAGGAAGAGAACAATACGTCAGGACCAGAGGTACCTCATCAGACAACTGTAACGATAAAAGTTCCCCCAGTAGAAGAGTATGATCCCAAAGCTGTTCATTGGGACTATAGGACCACACAAGTAGATGCAATAATGAGGTCTGGAAGATTTTATGCCCCCAAAGAGGGAGAATCCGAAAAAAAAGATGTCTCAAAGGAAGATGCCGAAAAGCTCGTATCGATCATCAAAACCAGTGAGTTTGAAGTGATAGAGCAGCTGAGGAAGATGCCCGCTCAGATATCCTTGCTAGACCTATTCATCAATTCAGAGAAGCACAAGGACGCCCTATTGAAGGTACTCAATGAAGTACATGTCCCTGAAACAATTAATGAGGTCCAACTAGGGGACTTTGTAGGGGCAATTCTCTTAAAAGACCAGTTGAGCTTCTCTGACGAGGACTTCCCCATGGAAGGAAGAGGGCACAACAAAGCTTTATACATCTCTGCCCAATGTAACGGCAAAAGAGTGGCACACGTATTGATCGATAATGGATCAGCCTTTAACATCTGTCCTTTGGCTACCATAAGGAGGCTGGGAATCAAGGAAGAGATGATCAAGACATCCAAGACAGCTGTAAGAGCATTCGACGGCATGAGGAAGACTGTAGAGGGAGAGATCGAGCTTGACGTATTCATCGGCCCGACAAAGTTCTCTATAAACTTTCAAGTAATGGATCTACCCAGTGCATTTGGATTCCTGCTAGGAAGACCTTGGATCCATACAGCAGGAGCTGTCCCTTCGAGCCTGCACCAAAAAGTACGTTTCGTTGTAGATAGGAAGGTAATTACCGTACATGGGGAAGTCGACCTCCAGGCATACCAGAACAGTGCCATTCCCTATATTGAGCCTGAAGAGAAAACTGAAGCGAGCTATCACTCTCTAGAGTTGGTAGCAACAGTCCATACCCCAGTAGGGTCGAAGTTGAGAACTCCTTACATCTCAGAAGCCAGTCTTCTACCAGCTAAGATGCTGCTGGCATACGGGTTCAATCCTGAAAAAGGCCTAGGCAAACATAATCAGGGTATAAATGCCCCGCTACAGTTGAAGGCTAATCCACATAAAATGGGCTTGGGGTACCAGAAGTATCCCATGAATGATTCTATCCCGAAAGCAACAGGCCGAGGCCAAGGCAAAAGCCTGGGACGCCGTGGAGGCGAAAACAGCCCGAATAGCTCATTCATCGGTTCTCCAACCTGGAAGGGAAGGTCTCGAATGTTCAAGAATCCCTTAAGTACCTACTTCAACCAGAACTCCAAATGGCTATCTGAAGAGGGTATCACTTCGCCGATGGAACCAGATCTGACAAATCCTTTTCTCGAAGATGACTCTGTGAATGTCATCATGGAGTGGTTGGACAGTGAAGCCACTTCTTCTGAGTAAATAGACCCTTCCTTCATCTTTAAATACTGTGTTTAGAACTTTCTGCATTTCACTGTATTTTCTTTCCTTATTGAATGCATAAGAAAACGCCTTTGGATCTCCGGCCGTTGGTCCAAATAGCACATCTTGTAACGCGGCCCATTTCGCATTCAATAAAACCACGCATGTTTTGTTAAGGACATATGGAACCACGAATCAGCCCGATGATGATAATGGTCTTCCATATAGAAGCTTGAGGCCTGATTTGCCATATGATTCCTAATCTTCAAAAGATTTTCAAGGGGCCGGGATATCCAATGACATGAGGATTAGTCCCATCTGTACCTACATCTATTTCGAAAAACTTTTTCAAAAAGACTTTACATAAGCATGCATGTCATTTTTACTGAGCACAAACTAACCATACTCATGACATTTCAGGCATATCATCTCAAACATGCATACCAGGTTGTTACAAAATTCGGATCCCTCCATTAACCACTCCTATAACATTGAGGAAGATGAAGACGAGGATTACGCGTCTATCCGTAGGGATTGGAACACCTTTGAAGAATCAAAGCCTCTTACTTCAGAAGAACCAATTGTCATTAATTTGGGAGACACCGTGAACGTCAAAGAGGTCAAGATCGGCGGACACCTATCCCGTGATGAAAGGCTCGAGTTCACCAAGCTACTAAAAGAATATCAAGACATCTTCGCATGGTCTTACGCGGATATGCCAGGCCTTGATCCTAAGATTGTGGAACATGCGTTGCCCACGGATCCTGGCATCAAACCTGTCAAACAAGGCAGTAGGCGGATGAAAGCCGAGTTAGAAGACAAGATTAAGGAAGAAGTCATGAAACTCCTTAGGGTAGGCTTCATTGAAGCTATCCCATATTCAGACTGGGTTGCAAATATAGTCCCCGTCATGAAGAAAGACGGAAAAGTTCGGATCTGCGTAGATTACCGAGATCTGAATAGAGCAAGCCCAAAAGATGATTTTCCACTCCCCCACATTGATGTATTGGTGGATAGTACAGCAGGTTATGAATTATTCTCATTCATGGATGGATTATACAACCAAATCTCCATGAAACAAGAAGACAAACCCAAGACTGCATTTACCACACCATGGGGGAATTTTTGCTACAGAGTCATGCCCTTTGGATTGAAAAACGCCGGGGCTACCTACCAGAAGGCTATGGTCACGTTATTCCATGATATGATCCACAAAGAGATTGAAGTATATGTTGATGACATGATCGCTAAATCCAAGAAAGGACAAGATCACATACAGGTATTAAGAAAATTATTTGAGCGCCTGCGCAAATACAAGTTAAAACTGAACCCTAACAAATGCGTGTTTGGGGCAAGATCCGGGAAACTCCTTGGGTTCATAGTCAGCAACAGGGGCATTGAGATTGATCCCTCAAAAATCCAAGCCATCCACGATTTATCAACTCCATCCACAGTAAAAGAAGTGAGAAGCCTTCTAGGGAGATTGAACTATATTGCCAGGTTCATCAATCAGCTGTCTGATGTGGCTAAGCCAATCTTCAAATTGCTTAAGAAAGGCGCGAAAATAACATGGGACGCCGAGTGCAGCAAGGCATTCCAAATGATCAAAAACTATTTGATCACACCACCGGTGCTTGTGCCACCAATTCCTGGTCACCCATTGACCTTATACCTGACCATACGACAAGAGTCCTTGGGAGCCTTACTTGCCCAGACAAGCCCGATAGATGGAAAAGAGAGGGCCATTTATTACCTAAGTAAGAAATTCACGCCATCTGAAGCAAAATATATACCAGTTGAAAGGGCCTGCGTAGCAGCAGTATGGGTACTACGAAGACTAAGGCAGTATACCCTACATCATCACATTCAGCTCATAACAGAGAACGACCCCGTCAAATACCTCCTGGAGAAACCCGCTTTAATTGGGAAACTGGCAAAATGGCAAGTAATGTTGTCTGAATTTGACATTAAATGTTCTCCACAGAAGTCGGTAAAAGGGAGAGCTATAGCTGACATGCTGGCAGAAAGCCCGTCAAGCGGTGAGTCCCCTGAAGTAGCGAACACAGAAGGCCGAATTCTGAACTTAGCAGAGGATAAGTGGATCATGTATTTCGATGGTGCTGTTAACCTATCAGGGGCAGGCACTGGGGCAGTACTGATATCCCCAGATGGTCAACATTACCCTGTCGCGGCAAAGATAACTTTCCCTTGTACCAACAATATTTCAGAATATGAGGCGTGCATTCTGGGTCTACGACTGGCCCTTTCTATGGAGATACCTAGGTTACAAGTCTTTGGAGACTCCATGCTCATTATTCTACAGACACAAGGGGAGTGGAAGACGAAAGATGCAAAACTCATCCCCTACCATGAATACCTTGAAGAATTGATACTCAAGTTTGAAGAAGTGTCGTTCGAGTACCTATCAAGGTCTCACAACCAATTCGCAGATGCATTAGCCACCCTAGCCTCGATGTTACAAACGATTGAAGGGTTGGATATAGAACCTCTGAGGATCAGCATTGTTGAAAAGCCAGCTTATTGCATGCTAATCGAAGAGGAATGTGATGAAGAGCCATGGTACTATGACATCAAGAATTACCTCTTGAAAAGGGAATTCCCTGAAGGATGCCAGTCAGGAGACCGAAAATACACAACCAAGATGGCCAGCAAGTTCTTCCTCAATGGACAAATTCTATACAAGAGATCATTCGATTCCACTCTACTGAGATGCGTAGATGCCAAAAAAGCAAATATTCTCATGAAAGAGATTCATGAAGGTGCGTGTGGGCCTCACATGAACGGCCACCTCCTAGCCCGGAAGATCATGCGACTAGGTTATTATTGGATGACCATCGAATCAGACTGTTGTCAGCACGTCCGGTCATGCCACCAATGCCAAATATACGGGGATAAGATTAACGCACCCCCGAACGAACTACACCAAATGTCTGAAGTTTGGCCTTTCTCTATGTGGGGGATAGACATGATAGGGCCTATTAATCCTATGGCTTCGAATGGTCATCGCTTCATCTTGGTAGCGATTGATTACTTCACCAAATGGGTAGAAGCCAGCTCTTACAAGAATGTCACTGCAAGAAATGTGGCAAGATTTGTCAAAAGAGATATCATATCCCGGTATGGTACCCCTCAAGCGATCATCACAGATAATGGGTCCAACCTAAACAACAAGATTGTCGATGGTCTACTGGATCACTTTAGCATTCGACATCTGAATTCATCTCCTTACCGCCCACAGATGAATGGGGCAGTGGAAGCCGCCAATAAAAACATCAAGAGAATCTTGGCTAAAACAGCAGAAAACTACAAGGATTGGCACGAAAGGCTGCCCTTCGCCTTGATGGCTTACCGAACGTCGATCAGGACTTCTACAGGGGCAACTCCCTATAGTTTGGTATATGGGACAGAAGCAGTTCTACCAGTAGAAGTTAAGATTCCCTCTTTGAGAATCTTATCCGAAGATAAACTCTCTGAGTCAGAGTATTTCAAGCACAGATATGAACAGCTGAACTTAATAGATGAGAAACGTCTTAAAGCCATTTGCCATGGACAAACTTACCAGAAGAGGGTAGCCAGGGCGTTCAATCGAAAGGTCAAGACCAGAAACTTCGAAGTAAATGACTTGGTAATTAGGAAAGTTTTGCCAAGTACTACCCATCCAGGGGGAAAATTCACTCCAAATTACGAAGGCCCCTACATCGTTAAGAAGATCCTCACGGGAGGAGCATTAATTCTTGTAAACTCCGAGGGAGAAGAATTGGGGCACCCTGTGAATTCAGATGCTGTGAAGAAATATTGCCCTTGAAATAAAATCAGATTCTGGTCATATGCCCTGCCTCGAATTGAGCCTACTCTTCATGATAGTCTTTGCATAAGCATATCACGCATCTATGCATACATTAGCATGTGTTCAATATTGCAGGATCCAAGGAAGCAGGGTCGCGATAAGTTGGAACGCATGATCAAGGAGACCTAACGTCATGGTGGTCAGATTTTCGCGAATCTATCCACTTCCATAGGAATGCATGATCAAGGGTAAGGTGTATCGTTCTAATTTTCTGAAATTCGAGAGCATACATTGACATATTCCTTTTATGTTTTTCAGGAATCCCTAGCCGCGCTGGGCAGGTAAGTATTCCTTCCCTAATCTTTTAGGTTTACAAGACTGTCGGAATCCTTATTGATAGAATTTGAAGGCTTCTTGGAATCTAGCATATATTCAAATCTCATGTCTAGAAAGACGCAAAATTCTCATAAGTCATGTCAATGGCATTCATGTTTAAACTTGGAGGTTATTAAAACATGATTGAAATATGCATTGTGCATCATAAATCCCCTTAGAGGGTCAGTTTTGGAGAAAGCAAAATGAACTCTTCCAAACAAAAGTTGTTTAAATCATTCAAAAGGATGTTTCCTCAGACAAGGGGCAAGCCTGGTCCAAACACATCCCATACACACTTAAGAGATAAGTGGAATGGTAAGGATAGCGAGACCTTAACCTACGGACGTAAGGGTTATTCGCGGTGATTACATGGATTGAGACGACGGAGGCATTCGTTTCTCTATCATAAACACTACAGGTGACCATTGATAACCATTTGAACGACGATTTCATTCTATACCCCTGTCAAGAACCACCCCACAGTGGGGCAAACTGGAGGTACGTCCAGAGGTATCAGGAGGTAAATGGTTAGAAGTTCTCTTGCTCAGACTTGCATCAATCTTCGTGTGTTGCTTGTCATTTTAACTTCTATGGTAATTCAGGTGCTTTAGGATGACAAAAAGCATTCGTTTCTCTATCCTACACACTGTTACCCTTCGCACTGCCCAATTGAGCCTATACGTTCATTTCACAAACCCGTTGGTGATCATTGCATATTCTAAGGTGGAAACGACGTCACTTCAAGAGCGGAAGAGTTCAAAACACAGGATTTGTGAAAAATTCCTAGATTAATGTTCGAGTGCTGAGATTCAAGCTATACGTCTAGCACATTCATTTGAAAATTCTGATCCCCAAAAGAAAAAAAAGATGGGGTCTCAAAAAGAAAGAAGAGAGAAAAATTTAATCTTGGGCATCAAGAAAAAGCAAAGTGCCTGGTAAAAGCAAGGCCAATGCCCATCCAAATACTTGTACACTTGTGAATCATGTGTTTGATCTTGTAAATGCCGAAAGGTGGCATGATACCTTTGAATAGGTCACTAGTGAGATCTGATTGTAAAAGAAAAATTCCAAGGGAGCTGGACAGCAAAGGATACTCCCAGATTATGTCACATTTAGATGACAAAAGCATAGACAAGGTATTGACGCCGTCTTGACATGAGAGAGACGTTCTCTAAAGACAAATATGCACTTCAAAGACTAAAGACGCTCTTTGGACGAGAAGGGACAAGATCGGCGGCAAACCTGCAATGATCACCAATGTTAGACCCTTCGCATATTCTAAGCCAAAAACAAGCCTTTTTTGGTCCCCAATCCTACCTACGTTACAACCCTGAAAAGCCTTTTATGATTAAGGCACTTGGATTGACATAGGGTTTAATGTCTAAGCTTAGCTCGAAGAAGTTCGAGCAAGATTATTTCTTTCTCATTTCGCAGGTTTCTTGACTTGTAAACCTGGAGCAGACGTTGAAGACTTCTCTTCGAAAGCCTTGACTTGCACGCAAGTCCCCCTTTGAAAACCGTTGACCAAGCCCAACATTACGGTCCCTTGGAAGTCCTCCTGATCGATCGAGGTGTATTCACTGCGAATGATCCTGAACCCTAGGCACAGGCTTGATAGGAAGTTCGAGTGCATTCTTGGTAAAAGACCATTACCTCAAAACGGTGAGAAGTCATCTTTGATGAGAATACTCCGTTGGACATTTTAACCAAACTCTTTTGGTAATTTCAGATTGTTTGATTCAAACTTTCCCCGCAAGGAACTTTTGATCACTCCCGTATGTTGCAAGGTGTTTTGGATAACCTCCAACCTCGTAATACATTCATTGAAATTTTTTTTATGACTATAATATAAGTCATAAAGTGCTGTCAGTTTGACATCACATATCACTTAAAGACCATTGATGTGCCTTTAGTAAGAAAATTTTCAGGTTGGAGCTTTCGCAAGATTCTTGATGACTTCGGCTCCCAGAATGGCTTGCAGCACTCTTGGTAAGAAACAATTTACATGTCTAAACTTCTGCAGAATTCCTGGCAATCCCAGATCTCAGAATAACACAACCTCTCTTGGTAAGAAAGAGTTTACATGTTCAAGCTTCTGTAGGACCCCTGGTATCCCCAGATCTCAGAATGCTACTTCTTTTGTGAAGAATATATTTCAAGTTTGAACTTTCTGCAGAATACCTGGAGCTCCCAGGTCCCAGAATGTCACCTTCAATGTCAAAAGGACAACATTCAAGATAGTCTTTCTGCGAGATCTCAGGTAGCCCTTAGATCCCAGAAGAATCTTATCAAAGTTTTTGCAGGTTTGATCTTTCTGCAGGATACCTGGAGCTCCCAGATCCCAGAATGTCACCTCCAATGTCAAAAGGACAATCACCGAAATCATCCCTCTGTGAGATTTCAAATTTATAGGATACCTGGAGCTCCCAGGTCCCAGAATGTCACCTTCAATGTCGAAAGGACAATTTTCAAAATCAGCTTTCTGTGAGGTTCTAGGTAACCCATAAACCCAGAATAGCCCATTCGGTAAAGCCTCAAGGTCAGGCACACCTCATTTGTATAAATCCTAGTTAATTCATTAGAATATAGGATCAAAATGTTTGACAATCCCTAAGAGACTGGGTGCGTCATCCATAGGTTCCTAGCAGAGAGGAGTCCTATTCTCGGCCTGATCCCCCTGAAGGATCAAAATGTTCGACAATCCCTAAGAGACTGGGTGCGTCATCCATAGGTTCCTAGCAGAAAGGAGTCCTATTCATGGTCTGATCCACCATACGGATCAAAACCCCTGACAATCCCTAAGAGACTGGGTGCGTCATCCATAGGTTCCTAGCAGAAAGGAGTCCTATTCATGGTCTGATCCACCATACGGATCAAAACCCCGACAATCCCTAAGAGACTGGGTGCGTCATTCACAGGTTCCTGTCAAGTGTAGGAATCTCATTCTGGTACGGCCTACCATACAGACTAGAGTTTAATCGCCCTAGGATACTCAAAAGACGAGTCCCTAGGTATTCACTAGAACCCGCTATACACCGCGCAGGCCACACGAGCATCAGGCAGGCGATCAACAGGTAAGTAACAGGTGGGTCTCTCTACTTTCTCTCTCACGTCAGCAAAAGAATGAAGAGCAAAGCCTTTACCAGTGGGACAAGAAAGATTGAGTGTCAAGATTCGTTTTTCTTTTCCCCAGTTGAGTCGGTTTAGACTCAGGTGTCACCTGTGTTTGAGCGAAACCTCTCACGAGATTCCTCTCAAAGAGGGGCAGCTGTTGACACCTGATTTTTTGACTAGGTCTTTTTCAGTTTTATTTTCGAAAAATCACAAAAAATTTATAAAAAGTCAAAAAATTACAAAATCAAATTTGGTGGCCTTGGCCAAGCCCAAGGAACCATTCTTGACCAAAAAATAATTTTTCACATTTTTCATATTTTTTAGTATTTTTGGAAAATAGAAAAATAATTAAAAAATCAAGAAAAATAGCATTTGAGGTCACAAAAATATGGAAAAATATCCAATATTTTTCCTTTTAATCCCTTTTATTTTTGACCTCTCAAAAAAATCAAAATCAGATTCAATTTTGGGTGTTCCTTTATAACCCGTACTATTGAATTTGAAGAAAAAATAACAATTGAGTCTTTTAATTTGCAATTTTGGCATTTTTTAAGATCTTGACATTCAATCTAACTATCCCCTATTTCAATTTAGCCCAATTGTTTGTGCAATTTGCTCAATTGCACGGATTTGACAAAATTACATACTAAAATTGCATTTTAGTCCTTGAAATTGAGCATAATTGAAATTACTTTCAATTCAAGGGCTATCATTGCAAATTGAACATGCTACCCAATGGATTTCACCATTTTAAATGATTGGCATAGGTGGTTTAACTCAATTTGATCATTTGCACCCTCAATTACACAATCCCCAATTTCCAATCAAATGAGAATTTGGGGATTTTGTAGAAATTGATGAACAATTTTGGGCAAAACCACATTTCTAGATAGAATTCATGCCCTAGATTCGATTATGAAGTTCAATTGCAAAATTTTCCCATTAATTTGGGCGTAATTTGAAAGGTCCTATTCGGGACCTGTTCAGACCGGTCAGACCGGTCGAACCGGTCTGCTACAGTGTCATCGTCTTCCTCAGGTTCCTGGCGAGTGAACAGTAGAAGGACGAACTTTGACGGGGAAATTGACGGGCCAATCGACCTCAATTGAAGATGCAATGGTGGGTGTTTAGTTCCTTAGATCACTTACCGTCGATTGGAGCTAGAACGACGATCAATGGCCACCGAAGGAAGATGGAATTGGTCAGTCAAACCTGCAAACCAGTGAAAGTCAACATTCTCAAACACAGGTCAAATTCGTGCCAAATTCGCGAGGAATGAGACCTGCCGGAGAACCAAATGGACCTGGACGAATTGCCCATTCTCCCCGACGCCGTTCGGGCCTAAAATCACGTGGTTGCACGTGCAATTTGGGTCAGTTGGCCGTTCCCCGATTCGGCGCTAAAATCTCAAAAGCTATATAAACCAGTGGGGGCTTTCGGTTAAAAGGACGAACGGATTCAGTTGTAGAAGGAGAAACCAAATCGAGAGAGAAGGAGAAGGTGAGAGAGTGAGCTCGTCCTCCAACCGCCATTGTCGAGGACAGAGCTCGAATACAGAGAGCATCGGTCAGGCCTTTTGAGGCTAGACCAAAGCTCGGGGAGACCTCCAGGAGACCGCCCAGAGCGCCAGGAGGCGATCGCCGCCGGCCGCTCCCCGCGAAATCGCAAGAACAGGTGAGTCGCAGTCTCGATTTCTTCCTTGAGCATTCATGGCGATTCACACATCCCATGATCCTTCTTGCAATTAGTGTGTGCCTTTCATTCCTTGAACGTCACTGACCATGTCCGCGTCTTCGTTTTGCATTGATTTTGCTCACATACCCCGAATCGAGTCTTCCGATTTAGCCTCCATAGCCGATTCTTGCCCAGCCAAATCTGGGCCGAGCGAGCTCAATCGGAGCTCGAGGTAAGTCTTCTGAACCTCCATTGGTGCTATTCTGTGACTGAATTTCTCTGATTTTGAGTGAATCGCATGATTGAGCTTCCATGGCCGTACTCGGCAATTCGCACGATGTTCTTGATTCTGTGAATAGGATGCTTCGATTCTTAGATATGTCAAACTAAAGCTAATCGCGAGTCGATTGCCGTTGGTCTCGCACGATTTCATCAAGATCCTACCGTAGGATCGTCGTCGGAGATCCTCAGCCGTCCATTCCGCCGGGGTCGAAAGGTTGAAGACGAAGTTGACGTGGCAAAGTCAACAGGTCAAAAGCTGAGATGGCAGTCGGCCATTGGTCCACGGGTACGTCGAGTCAGCTCGACCGTTAGTTCGTTAGGGGTGAGTCAGCGTAGATCGAACGGCTCAGGTTAATCGAGTCCAACAAATAGTGGCCGTCCGATTAGAAATTAGGATAATTCGGAAAAGATTTTAAATCGGAAATAAAGAATGGTTGAAACGACGTCGTAGGGTCTAGGGGATGTGCGGCGTCGTTTAGGTAAGTGTGAGTCAACGGTCTAGATCGAATCTTAGAATCTAATCGTGGCCGTAGGTTTAAGTAATCTGATCAGACGGCCCTGATCGAGTCTTCGCCTAATCTGAACCGTAGATTCCAGTCAGTTTATCCAGTGGACGTGGAATAGCCACGCGGCGCAATGAAGGCCGTCAGATCAAGTCCGACAATTCAAAGGAGGGGACGGCGTCGTTTTGGAGCTGTGGCACGCGCGGGTCCGGGTCTGGGCCGGGTTCCGACCCGAGGGGGTCGGGTCGACCCGGTCCGAATCACTTTTTTTTTAAAAATCTGAAAATGATTTAAAAAAAAATAATAAAAAAAAAACGAAAAATTTCAGAAAATCAAAAAAATGCTAGAAAATGCCAGAAAATTCCAAAAAAATGTGGAAAAATTGTGAAAAAATCCTAGACACTCCAGAAATCCCCAAAAATCGAGGGTTGACCACAGACAACTGGTCAACCCTATTTTTGGGGTTTCTCATCCGTTCTTCCAAGACTCGACGACATTACCCTTTAGGGGTTAGTCGCCTCTGCCGTGTATGCGAGATAAGGCCGATAATGTCAAGGTAAGAATTAGGGTCGAGTACGCGAGCAATCCTTAGGTTTGGGTTTTCGAGTCCCGCCCCTTTTCTCAAAATGACGATTTTGCCCCTCAATGGGAAAATTGTCTTTCTTGTCCTAATTGAGTCCCGAAAATTGCTTAAAATTAGGGTTAGGGTCAGGTGGACGACCAACTCTAATATTTGAGATTTTCAGTTCTCATCTTTGTTCAAAATGACGATTTTACCCCTCTGAGGGTAAAATCACTTTTAAATTCCAGAAAAATCCTGGAAATTCCCGAAAAATGGGAAATGGATTGGATTGATGGCCAATCCTATTTCCCTTGTCTTTTGGCTTCCCAATTCATCTAAAATGACCAATTTGCCCTTTTTGAGGTAAATTGTCCCCGAATTGTTCAAAATTACGATTCTGTCCCTCATGGGCAAATCATGCCAGAATCATTCCTAAGCCTTGATTGATACTTCTCTAGGCTAATAGGGCCTCATTAGAGATGCCATGTTGATTTCATGTGTTTTATCCGCATGTATTGGATCCTTGATTTGTGCACTTATTTTTAATGATTGTGAGTGATAGGGTAGATATTCCCATCTGCATGAACTCATAGATTTAGGATTAGCACCTCACTCATCTGTATGAGATCCTAAGATCAGATAAACCATTCAATTTAGGTACCGAAAGGGCGTCAACTCTGACAGTTGGCGTAACTAAGTCCCCGAACCCACTTCTCTGGTTTCCGCAGAATCGAATAGACCACTCCCAACTATTCGATAGGGTTTCCGATCGTACCCTCCACGAAACGATTGGTGGCGACTCCTTGGCATGTACACTTTTTCACATGTCACTAGACCGCACTGAAGGTCGATCACGTATATCCAGCAGTTGCGACTTGGGTAATGGACCTTGGGAGAGGCCCGCGTCCGATCAAGCCAGCGATCGGGCGGCCCATTAGCCCCGCTCCCGCCTCCGAGCTCCGGGAGAGGGTCGCGACAATCAAGTTCTGTTTTTCTAACTAAATCTCATCCTTTGTGGACTGTAGACTCAAGCGCCACATACCATGTAGCCAGAGACAGGAATACCTTTGTGGAATTTCAACGAATACCACGAGGAGCGAAATGGATTTATGTGGGGAATAACTCTGAGTGGAAGTTAAAGGAATTGGTACCTGCCAACTCATCATGCGCGGTGGTTGCACTTTGTTCCTACATGATGTCCTATAAGCTCCGGAGATCCGTTGGAATCTAGTTTCTGTATTGGTTTTAATCAAACTTGATTTTTCTATGAATTTTCATGATAATGGTGTGGACTTGTTGTTGGGTACAACTTTTTACGGTTCCGGTATTTTTGATGATGGCTTCATAGTGTTGGATGTTGAAAACACTAATTTGAATATTTGTTATTCCCTATTTACATCTATAAGTTCTGTTGAGAGTGATGTAAATATCTGGCATGCTAGGCTTAGCCATATTGGCCAACAACATATGATGAGGCTAGCCAAAGAAGGCTTGTTGGGCAAAATTGAGAAAGTCGAATTGCCCACTTGTGAGCATTGCCTAGTGGGGAAATCAACTCGAAAGCCATTTGGAAAAGGAACAAGAGCTGAATTTCCATTGCAATTCATTCATACTGACGTCTGTGGCCCAATAAATGTAAGGGCGAGGCACGGGGCTGTATACTTCATGACATTCATAGATGATTACACTCGATTCAGATATGTCTACTTGATTTCTCATAAATCTGAAGCATTGAGTTGCTTTAGAAAATATATGACCTTAGTGGAAAATCAATTAGATAAGAAAAAAAAACATTAAGATCCGATCGAGGCCGAGAATATTTATCTGATGAGTTTAGGAATTTATGTGATGAAAAGGGAATAGAAAGGCAATTGTCTATCCCATATACTCCACAGCAAAATGGTGTTGCAGAAAGAAAAAACAGAACCCTTATGGAAATGGTTAGGTCTATGATGACATGGGCTAATTTGCCTATCACTTTTTGGGTAATGCTTTGTTTACTCCCATCTATATTCTTAATCGTGTGCCTACGAAATCGGTCTCTTCCATTCCATATGAGTTGTGGACAGGTCGAAAACCTGAATTGAGCTTTCTTAAGCCTTGGGGTTATGCTGCATATACTCATGAGTCTACTCATAAATATGAAAAATTGGGACCAAGAGGTAAAAAGAGTATCTTTATAAGATACTCGGAACACTCAAAAGGGTATGTGTTCATAGGCGAGCAAGAAAGCGGAAGTGTGATTGAATTTGAATCTCGAGACGTCACATTCTTAGAGAATGAGTTTCCAAAAAAGGGCGAAATAGGTGATAGTTATTCTCTATTTGAAACCTTGGATAAAGATAATGAGGCGATTGTATATAATGGTCCAAGTGGGAGCAATGTGAGAAGTGGGGAGTTGAGTACAGACCTATCTCAATTGCCACCACTTGATGAAGAAGTACCATTATCTAGTTCGAGTGGGAGCGTAATGAAGGAAGATGTACCTCTGGTACCCATAACACAATCTCCTCCACGGTGAAATTGAAGGGGAAGCTTTCATGATCGCTCCACTAGAAGAGGATGAGACAAGGAATGTAAATGAGGCTCTATCATGCCCCGATAAGGAAAAATGGATGAACGCAATGAAAGAAGAAATGGAGTCAATGAAATCAAACCATGTTTGGGAACTTGTTGACCTTCCAAAAGGACGAAGGGCCATTGGGAACAAATGGGTTCTCAAAATAAAGCGTAAGGCTGACGGCTCTATTGAGAGATATAAGGCTCGACTTGTGGCGAAATGGTATAACCAATAGGAAGGAGTTGACTTTGAAGAGACTTTTTCTCCTGTGGTAAGATTTACCTCAATTCGCCTTATTCTGGCAATAATGGCAAGTCTGGATCTTGAATTACATCAAATGGATGCAAAGACTGCTTTTCTCAATGGAGAATTAGAAGAAGAAATCTATATGGACAACATGTTGGGTTTGTCAATAAAGGCCAAGAACAAAAGGTTTGTCGACTTTTGAGATCGATATATGGCCTTAAGCAGTCTTCGAAACAATGATATATACATTTTCATAATGTCATAGTGGCATATGATTTTGAAATGATTAATGAAGATAATTACGTATATATCAAAAGATCCAAATGTCATTTTGTAATTATATCATTATTTATTGATGATATATTAATTGCCGAAAGCAATATGGAGTTGGTACAGACAGTCAAAAGATGGCTATCTTCTAATTTTGAAATGAAAGATATGGGTGAAACTTCATACATTCTCGGAGTTAAGATTTCGAGAAATCATTCGAAAAGGTTGTTGTCCCTTTCGCAAGAGATTTACATTAAAAAGGTCCTTGAACGATTTGGTATGCGAGATTGTAAATCCATTGATACTCCTACTGCAAAAAGTGAAAGTTTGAGCCGTAGAATGTGTCCTAAGACTCCGCAAGAGCAAGTACGTATGAAGAACGTTCCTTATGCAAGTGCCATTGGAAGCTTAATGTACGCTATGATGTGTACAAGACCATATATTTGTTATGCAGTTGGAATGGTAAGTAGATACCAATCTAATCCAGGTCAAGCACATTGGACTGCTGTCAAGAGAGTAATGAGATATCTGAAAGGTACTGCTGACTATACGCTGAGTTATCAAGGAACTGATCTGCGCCTTGAAGGCTATACAGATGCTGACTGGGGAGGAGATTTAGATGAGAGAAAATTTACCTCTATAAATGTATTCTTACTGAACAATGGCGCCATATCGTGGAGCAGTAAGAAGCAGAATTGTATAGCGCTATCTACCATGGAAGCCGAATTCATGGCTTTGTCAACATCAGCACAAGAAAGTGTCTGGCTTAGGAGATTTTTGGATCACTTAGGTGTTTCTGATGATGCTGTGAATCCAGTTTTGGTATACTGTGATAGCCAAGCAGCAATTGCCTACACCAAAGATCCCAAGTTCCATTGTAAGACCAAACACATAAACATTAAGTATAACTATGTTAAAAACATGGTTGCACGAAAGGATGTGAACATACAATATATTTCTACGCATAGAATGTTAGCAGATCCGATGACGAAGCCAATTCTTAGAGATACTTTTCATGCTCATGTGAAGTCTCTTGGACTGCATAGAATGTAATATACTGAGTATTTTTTTTCCCTGAGGGTTCACAGTCAATAATTTTTTTTGAAATTATCGTCTATGAGTTATTTATGATATTTATGGATTATAAAGCTTGGTGCTTTATGTTTGAAAAGGTATGTCGGACAAATAAGATATTAGCCCGCTCACACGGGTAATCGCCCGAAAGCAATATTGAAGCTATTTATCTAGGTGATAATTGATAACTCGAGCTTAAATATTTTTGTCGACTTGACAGACTGATAGGATGAGGACTTATTACTAACAAAGTCCAAAAGTGAAATAACCCTCAAATTTCACTTTATCTGTTTTTATTGCCAGATGAGAGTTTTGATGGATACTCTTGGCTGGAGTTGTTACGTGAACTCAAGACAGACATTGAGTGTGTCTATGTTATCATCTGTACGGTATTTAAAAGGAAAGACATACGTTCCGTAGGGAAGAAGAAAATACCGTAATACGTACTTCATATTATGTATGCATGAGACGATCGATGAGAGAGGCAAAAGTGTTGATCTCAACTTTTTTTTTGGAGCCGTGTGAGACTCTTGAGGATAAGAGTTCCTCATCATTTGTGCCCTCATGATTTCTCATTATTTTCAAGATTTCTATTAGTGTTCGCTATCTTAGGGTGTTACCTATGGTCATGGATTTGATTCGATCTAAAGGGACATTCCTAGAAAAGCGTGCTAGACTGGAATTGAGAGGTCTAATGGAGAAGGAAGATCGATTTAGATTTTGAAGTCACATTATGGATTATGTTCATAGATCGGTCAGTTGTGATTATTTAGTGCGATCATAAATGTGAATATATCATATCACATTCAAATGAGATTGAGAGAAAAGAGATATATATATGTGACTACTCCATCTAGGGTACTACATACTATAATCCATTTGGGATTATGTTCAAATTTTAAGAGCTTTCATATACTCCCAACGGATATATGACAACGAGCTCTCAGAGTATGCTGGTCGCACGGATTATTAGCCCATATGAACATTGCAGTGAAAGAGTGAAACATAGAGAAATTTAGCCCTTCATGGGCGAGTGGGAGATGTTGGATAATTACGCCCATTAAGGGGCATAATCTAAGGCAATATTAATTATTGCTTTTGTGGTAATATGGAATATTGGCCATATTGGTGAATATATGAAAGGATATAATCAAGCTTCCTATTTGGCTCTGAGAGGATGTTTAAGGTATGCCATATATATTTATATATATATCCCTCTAAACGTACGTCGTTCAGTTGGTTGACAGAACGCTCAGAAAAATCTCTCGCTCTCTCCCTCTCTCTATTGTTTTTCAGGGATCTCTGTGGAATCAAGGACGAACGACTGAAGGATCGTTGTTCCTTTCATCATTGCTTTTGGGGCTTCTAATCTGTGGCAATCAAGGTAAGTCCAACTCTTGTGATTTACCTTCATGATCAGTGATTCAAGCAGATCTGTGGCTTGTAATGTGTAGAATTCCGCTGCATATATGTATGTATAGAATATGGATCCGTTTCCATCAAGTATGATACATAAGTGACAAATTTGTAGAATTATGAAAGTGAGCTCGTTGGACCACCGCAATTATTGGGAAACTAGGGGCTATCCAAATCATTGGTTGAAGATGTTCGGTGGTTTGTCCTCATGCTAATTGTTCATTGAGGGATCATGTAAATGCTAATCGAATAGCTTGACGTCTGGACTCCTTGATGATTGAAGATGGGCCCTGTGAAGTTTCTTGGATAATGAATATTGCAAAGGAAAGAGAGAGAGAGTTCTCTCTCCAACAGCTTTCCTCCTTCAACGTGAAAGACCCTCCTTTCTCTCTATTATCAATCTGCCGAATTTTTCAATTGAATAGGCCTCCCCGAACCTAAGCAAAGCTATCTATTTATAGAGAAAATCGTTCGGAACTTGAGATCTAAAGTTCCTTTAATTTCACAAAATAAACCCCGGGATCGAAATATGATTTGAATTAAGTCCCAAAGGGTTAAATTGCACAAATTGATCATTAAATTGACTAGAGAATTCGGCCAAACCCAGTGCACTTGAGCCGGCCGTATTTTTCAAGTCAATTATGGGCTGCTGCGCATTTTTGGGCTCAATTAGACTTTCTGTAAACATTTAATTATAGTTTTTTAAGAAAAAACATGAATGAGCTGAATGAAATCCAAAAATAGGTCCAAGTATCGTAATAAAACTCGACGACCCCAACCATGGCTTAGCCGAGTTTTTCACCCCATGCTCGATTCGATCGCTTGTCAATTTAAGCTCAATCGACTCACCTAAATGCAATGATGTGACTGACAGAACATAAATATACAGTGCATGAGAATTTTTTTTTGAAAGAATTATGACTAACTCTCATTTTGTGAAATAAAATGCATGATTTTCTGAAATCAAAATTTAGGTGCCAACACCGCCGAGCGGCACTTGATTCGGTAAAAATTTTTTTAACCTGATTTGGTAAGTTTAACCTTGCTTTGAAAAAAACCAAAGAAGCCCGCCTGGAACTGTATTAGTTTGCGTGGGAAGATTCTATGGATAGCAAATGTCAGAACTCTCCAGACACCTTCGCCTTAGTGATCTTTGTGTCTTTAGTGAAGTGGGCACTTCATGGCAATCTTACCTGTCCCAAAGAAGAGTATAACGCGAGAAGATTTTTTACTGAATTGACAAGTTTTCTAAATGTATTGAATTAAATTGACACAATTAAAAGTTTTGGGATTGAATTGGTATAAATACAATATGTTTGGGACCTTTTTGGTAATTTGGAAGAAGATCGCGTATATATTTGAATACTTAATGAAGAAGTATCAGCTAAAAGCGCCAAACTATATGAAAAAAAAAAACCGCCAAACTATAGATGAAAACTGGAATTCAAATTCTACTTCGAAGATGAGGAGATTGCACATCTGACGAGCTATGCCTAACGAGGTCGGGGGCTTCGCTTGAACAACCCCTTCATCTTCCGAACTCCCATTTGGGGATCAGGGTCCCTGTAAAATTAGACACAGCTCTACCGTAAACCTCAGCTTAGACAGGGGCACCGCAGAATCCCTGAATCTCAATCCCTCCCGCGCAATTGACCATGGGAAAAGCTCCGGCTTCGCCTTCGCCTTCCCTTGCTAATCCCTTCTAGGGTTTCCTGCTTGAGCGCCTTGATTTGGCGAAGAACAAATCGGGTTCAGAGAGAGAGAGAGAGAGAGAGAGAGAGAGAGAGAGAGAGAGAGAGAGAGAGAGAGAGAGAGAGAGAGAGAGAGAGAGAGAGAGAGAGAGAGAGAGAGAGAGAGAGAGAGAGAGATCTTCTTCTGATTTTCATGCAGTTTGTTTATTTATTTTGTTTTATTTTTCTTTTCATTTTTGTTCTGAATTTATTTTGTTGTGCACAGTTTATTAAAGAAGTGACTCATGAGAAATTCAACTTGGCCCCCCTTCAAACAAAAGGCGTCTTGTCCAACAAAAACGACCAGATCTCAACTTCTATGGACTCTTTATTTTACTCTTCAACTATTGAAACTGTAATATGACTGAGGATAGTTAGTAGAAATTGAGAAGTAGGACGAAAAGACGACGCTCACACGTTGCCCTGAACGGACTTGAACGACAAGAGACGCCGAAAATGCTCACAAGGCTTGCCCCAGACGAGGGCCTCGAAGACTTTCACATTGGCCCCGTCCTTGACGTTGACAACGAGCCTGTAGTTCGTACTTGCGATGAGCTGGGTCTTGCCTTTCACCACCTTGTTCAGCACTAGCCCCGTGCTCCACTAGAAAATACTCCAAAAAAATCACAAGAATTCTCAACAATGTGTAAACATGAGAGATCTTGAGAGTGCATCAAGTGAGAATGTGTTTTGTGACAATTGTGAGGATTTCTTATAGAGAGACATGGCCAGAGTGTTAATTGTAATATTTGATTTTGGTGGAATGGTTCCTAGAAAAGCACCCCATGATTTTTTTATTCTTTTAAGAAGTGAATTTTTCACGTAAAAACTTCTAGTGTATCACTAAATTAGTTAAAGACAAAGCAATTTCTTTTGGTCACATTCAGGATATACTGTGCAATAGGAGGCTCCAGACGAATTAGGGGCTATCACCCTCTATTTTTGAAGACCACAGGGGTGCATGCACTTAACTAATACCCTATGGTTACCTATTTTCCTCTGTCTTACTTTCTTTTTACCCTGATGGATCACTTCCCGCTCTCTGGTTGCTGCTGCTCCTTATTATTCTCGGCTGATTCCTGTCATCAAGGAATGGTGCTACTGCTTCTGATGTTGCTGAGTTGCTGCTGATTGCCCCTGCTCCTTGGGTGCTCTTGAATGCCTGTGGGACTTTTCTGCTTGCCTTTTTTGCTGCTATTGCTGTGCTATCTTTGGTTCCACCGAAGGCTTTCTTTTATTTTCATTTTCTGTTTCTGTTTGTTCTTTGTCTTTCTTATTCTAGTGTTGTTATGTTCAGTCCCCCTCCCTCTTTTGGGGGGTGAGTTCTGTCTACTTCCCCTTCTACTGAGACTGGCTCTTAGCCATTTATTCTGTCTGGCCATTGTTACTTCTCTCCCTGGGCTGTGTTCTGTTATTATTGGAGGGTGTTGGCCACATTTAGGCTACCCAACTTGATCTCCCAAGGTTCTTCCGGGCCAATTTATCTGCTCACATGTCCACTCACTTTTATGCTGTTTCAAGACCAAGGTTTTTCACCAACTAATGGCAATGGAGAGCTGGACCTATTGCTGCTCCACACTCCAATCTTGCTGCTACTTCCTTTGGCGATGTTTCTGGCTCTCTTTCTGGCCATCCACTAGGCCGTACTGCTTCTCTTCTTGTACTATTTTTTGGGCGTGTCTTGGCCCTTTCCCTGCTACTCTGGCTTTTTCCCAGGCTGCTTTTGGATGTTGAACTTAGGGAACGACTATTGCTGGTTGGTTTTGTGGCTGATCCATCGCTAGGCACCTGCCGACCTCTTTCGAGCCACTGCCCAGCTGTTCATAATGTTTAGCTATTCCTATACATGGTGGTGGTTTGTTTTTTGTAGTGCATAGCTCGTCTGTTACTTCCGAATCTTTAGGCTATTTGTTTGGCCATATTTTTATGTTTTTCTTTTTCATGCCCTATTTATTTCTTTAGGACTACTTTTAGGCTTACTATCGTTGTCGTGTGGCTCTCTCTCTCCTACTTGTTGGCCGTGTCTTGGCTTTTAGGATCGATATGCTTGCCAAGCTGATGTATCTTGCGACCGGTCACCGTTGAATCCATTTTGGGCACTGTTGCCAATTTTGGTTCATGATTTTTGTGTCCGGTTCCTATTTTGTACCTATCGATTTGAAAAGTCTATACAAATTTACCTTACCAAATAAAAAAACTTCTAGTGTATCATACTTCTTATCTTGTGTTGCTGTGCCATCTACGTTTTTCTCCAAATATGAATACATATTGCATCTCTGACAGTTAAAATTCCGTTAAGATCAATTGTGATCCGACTTGATTCACAATATGATGCATGCTATGACTCCTAGAGGGTAACGGAGGTGCACGAAGGTAAGCTCAAGTTAAGATTCCGCTCGTGAGCACAATGGTATAAGGCTGCCTAACTATAAGATTGACTAGTTGAATAGAGACAAAAGTCCGCTGTCCAACGAATCAAAGGTACACAGGGGACAATAGGCTAATGACCCTCAAGAGCTCTTATCCACAGAGTTGTTTGGCACCTTAATGTTAGCTTATCACATCCTTGGGAGAAAAGGTTCCTAAGGGTTCGGATGTTCGCTGATCAAGGAGCGTGTGTATATATCGAAGGTTTTTATTTGCATACACAATTTATTTTTTTTGTAGAATTGAATGACAGGTTATGTCCTGACTTCATGTCAAGTCAAGTATACTTCGAACAATTTGTTGTATAGAGTAGAATTGAAAGTTTCGGAGTCAATGCTTATGGCCCACGGTGGACCCAAGAGTCAGCTACTTTTCAATTAATACACACAACTTTACTCCACTTTTGCATTATAGGCAATCTGTTAGGAATATTATATTTGATTTTGAAGAAAACAAAACTATCATTCTTTGATGAAAAGATTTTTGAATGAACTCAAAGGATTTATATCTCACTGCCTTTAGTCTCTAACGTATCCTTTTTTTATAGAAGCAGGCAGACCATATGGCAGAGGCACACTGGTTCGACATTGATGACGACATACTCCTTTAACATTAATTTATTCTCCTTGCTCAACCAATCTTATTTTTTTATTATCTTAACAGATTTAATTTCCCCACTAACAGTCAATGATATGGACAGTATTTCGAGACTCATACTATTTTTGTATCAATCAAATCGATCTTCTAAAGGTTTTCCTTAAACAAGGAGATCTTGATTGATATTCAAAATCCTTAGACATTTACCTTATTCGGATTCTTTGATTAAAAGGTTTTAAGATTTGTTTGTATGGGCAAATAAATCTTTCCAAATTTCTGGTGAATCTTACCGAAAAAAATAAATGATCTTTTATCAATCAACCAACGGCTAGTATTGGTGATTGACCCTCGGGGTGGATCTATCCAGCGGGGAGCTTGGAGGACGAGGATTATAAAGAGCACGAAGTTCAAAGAACATAGGATGACCAAGAAATTATCAACCTTGTTCGAAGAAAACCTCATTGCTGTCTATGAGCGCATTATTATGAGATCTTGTAAGAGAGCGAAACAGAAAAAGTGTGTGGAGTCGTGAGCCTTGATAGAGTCACAACTTACTTCTGTTGGAAGTACTTGAAGTTCAAGCAATCACTCATGTTTCTGTAAACTCTTATTTGATCACTTAGTGAAATCCAGCCAGTAGGCTGTTAGTGTGGGAGAGTGGACTAGACCCTTAAAAGCCAAACCACTATAATCTCGTGTGCATTGCTTTCTACCATTTCTGCTTCTATTAACTGTCTGGCAGAAGCACTGCAATACTTTACTGTTACTTATGTTCTCTCGGTTTCGATTAATTTATTAATTCCACATTATTTGTCGAAATTCAATTGATACACCTATTCACCCCCTCTAGGTGTATATAGCCTAGCCCGAAATAACACAATCGACCCTTGGGCTCAGCTTATTTCCTACTCCACTTTCACATGCCTTCACCCCTCATATAATGCAAACCATTTCATGTTCTTGAATTATCTTTTTTTAGGGTAAGGGTGTTCTTGAATTATCTTGAAAAGCAAGATTGCTACGAACCTAGGAAGTCTTTTTAGGGGTTAGGAGGGCTGGTTTCCAAAAAAGGAAAAAAAAAGAAAAAAACTCCAATTTAAGTCAAAATTCTAATCTGTCGAAACTTTTCTTTGTTTAAGAAAAAAAATCTTCAATTTCCATTTTAGTATCAAACTGCCCAATAGTCCAAAAATCACCATTGATTTCTTCGAAAGTTTTAGCATCAAGTGACTGTAGTTGTTCCATACAAAAATGAGGGTTTTGATGAAAGTACATGTAATGACAATGGATCTCTGTCTGACGTCCATAAGGTTGATACTTTCACAAAAACTAGTAGGATGCATGGTCAGATTTAAGACTAGAGTGAACGTTTAAGATTATCTTGGAAAAATTCGAGACTCAATTGAAGTTGAGCCTAAATCTATTTTTTTTCTTTTTTTTAAGGAATGAGGTCGGATTATGGATAAAAATTACTGGTAATTTTTTCTAACACTTACAGGAACTTGATAATTGGATGGTCAGGCAAGTGCCAATCCTATATACACACTAATGAGTGCTAGAAATTTTAATGAGAAAATGATTTTTACATCATAATTAATTAGTCTCATCAATGAGTGTTGAATAATTTTTTAACTTTCAAGGATATTTAGAGCATAGATTTCAACGCCCAATCTTCGAGGGGCAAGGAAAATTGAATGATGCATTGTGCGGCACTATGGCAAATTAGAAACTGTACAAAACCAAATAAATAGAAAACAAATAAAGAGGAAAACAATAGTCCGTAGTGATGGATGTGGCACGGACCGTGTATTTAATTTATTTTTTTCATGGGTATTTCTGTATTTAGCTCGCATTTCTATATTAATCCATGTTGATAGTAGTTAGAGAATTCGTCGAACGAGATATGAAATAATACGTCATCTTTTTTGGTAAAAAAAAAATTGCATTATAAGACGTGGCTTTGATGAGAAGAGTGTCTAGTTAATATATGTACACATACACACGAATTATGTACACATACACACGAATTATACCTCACCTAGCTGACACATGAAGAATTCAACTACGTCGTTATCTACAAATATACAAGTCAATGATTCAATTTTTGGTGTGTAAAGATTTCATTATACTGGAAGGGAACCTAATAATGATCCAATAAAATGCATATACATACTCTTATCCTTATTCGTTAAAATATAAACCTACATTAAACATCATAGAATATGCCATGAATATATATTTTTTCCATTGTTCATTTGTTCGCAAGATAATCATTACTCGACATCAATATTTCCCATCCATATCGAATAGAACATGGGCCAAATTTTCTTTAGGTAAAAACCTGCTTTTATGTATTATTTATTCATTCTCTCCTATGCGATCCCATCTGTTCTGTCAAAAATCCTTCGACAAAAGAAATTGCCCCATCTACCTTTCCGAGGAGAGGTGTGTACGAGCTCCTTTGTCCTACTATAGCCCATGAAACGACACGCAGGTCGAATTCATGAGCACATAGGTTTTTGGGCTGACTTTGCATTGAAAGCCCATAGGAGATTGAGGATGATGGTACTTGAACGAGGTACTCAAAAGAGGATTTCCTACCATGGAAATCCTCTCAAATCCCCACCCTCCATGTGAGTGGGGCCCCCCACATGGAGGGTGGGGATCTCAATTCAAGCTATGCCAATCGAATTCAAAGCCATAAATAAACCAGAAGGAAAAAGTTATCTCCACACGCTCGCACTAGCTAATTGTATACCTTTACAACTCTTTCTATAGTTGCATCAAGTAGCCCCGATTCATCTTATTCGGGTCCATCTAAATAATGCAGCCAATATCCGGATCCATCTAGATCCTACAAACGATGGCGAGAATACTCGATTAGGACAAGACAGAATATGATTACACATGGTCGCCATTACTGGTGACCACCACCATGGGGGTGCTCGCGTCACAACAGTGATCATTGCAAGGTGGTGGTTGCCTTTGCTACGGTGATCTTTTGTGACCACTGGTACGATGCAGGAAACGAAACTACAGAAAGGGCGTTGGAGTGGGAGTAAAATTTGGCCATAAATCGGACTGCAGTCACAACAAATGTATTGGGCGGTCACACACATTCGGATTGAAAATCCATGCTGGGATAGACAGGAATCGCCAGAGACCTGTGATTACCAAGTAGCTGTTGCCTAAGTGTGGCGGCCGTCGAGCAGCCACCGACAACAAGATCGCCATGGTGCTGCTGAGTTGCAGAACGATGAAGAATGTCCATTCCTGTCTGGGTTTTCATCAAACGGGCACGACAAAAATAATATGCCTCAGATCCGCTGGCCCCCCAACGTCAAATATCAAACCTTTTGAATATTTGCATGCATTTCGCCGAGAAAAAACAAAAGGATTATCTGCAGATTCCTCATTGTCGGCTTGCCTAGTCTGAGCCATCTTCACGAGATTCTTGCACCAAGCAAGATCAGATCCAGAAAAGCAACAGCCAGAAGCAGAACAAGAAAAGGAAAGGGTAAACATAGGATTCCTCAAATGAAAACCAGATGTTTTATTATTCTCGAATTTCTTAAAAAGGATCCATCTCGATTATCCACAAGCAGGAACTCACACTTTGCCTTGAACTGCCTTGAACGATTCAAGACGCCGGATATTTTCAAATGGAATATCCCAAACTTTGGCCTCGAATCTTCTAGTGTCGCCCCCATCCTCGACCTCGATGACAAGACTGTAGTTTGTCCCCTCCACGATCTGCTCATCACCCTTCACCACCTTCTTCAGCACCAGCCCTGTCTTGGCATCGTCGTTGTGCGCCTTGACGGCAAACTCCGCGATCTCCCTCACGTACGGGTCGCTCAAGTTCTTTATCGGCTGTGACCTCCCGGCAACCAGGCCTTTACCAGCCGAGACTTGGAGGGGGAGAAGGATGGCTGCGGCGACGAGGAGGAGGACGAGGAGTCTCATTTTCGGAGGTTTTCTGGTTTCAGGTTTCTTGGTATGGGCTTGGGATAAACTTGATGGTTTCTATGGGCGGCGGATAGGTGTAGTTATAGGTCTTGGAATTGCGAGAGTCGGGGACAATTGTATTGTGCAATGGGAAAAAAAGGCAATTTCTTTTGGGCCAGCTTAGAATATATGGCAAGGTAATTATTTCGTGGATTGTGAACTTAGAATATATGGCAATGTAATTATTTAGTGGATTGTGAACTTAATGACTTAGGATTTTATCGATTGTGAAATTAGTGACTTCGGATCTCGTGGGCATTGATTGATAAAATTATCACAAAAGTCTTAAAGTTATTGCATTTTTACTAATTTAGTCTAAATTTTTTTAATTAAGTTAATTGGGTCCTAAAAATTTTCAATTTTTACCAATTGATTCCATTAGGCTGTTGCTAGAAATCATTGACGTAGATGTCGGGTGTCCTTTGTGACACGGTTAGCATTGAGATAAATAATTTTTTAAATTTTAATATCTTTTTGAACATTTTAGTAATGCTTTTATTTCTTTTTTTTCCCTTTTCTACTCTTTTCCTTCTTCTTTTTTTTAACTGTGGTCAACAGTGGGAGAGGCCACCCAGACCATTGTCGCCCCAACCCTCATTGGTCAAAGTAAAAAAAAAAAAATTAAGAAATTAAAAATTTTATTAAAATTTCTCTATATCGGCATTGGCCCTGTCATGAATTTTGTGACGAAATTATTCGTCGCAAATTAGCTACGAACATGTTTTCGTCATAAAATTCATCAGAAATTAGTGACGAAAATTATTTTCGTCGCTAAATTCGCGACGCCGTATTATCGACGAGTTTATTTTTTCATCACTAAATTCGTTGAATTAGCGACGAAATAAAATTTGTCGCTATGTTTGTCGCTATTTGTCAATGAAATTAGCGATGAACATTGATATTCGTCGTTAATTTTAGCAACGAATACCAAATTTTACGGAACTTTTAACGGAACTTTAGCGACGAAATAGACATTCGTCGCTAAAATTGGCGACGAAAATAATTGCTCGTGGCTAAATTCGTGGCAAATTAGCGACGAAAATAATTGTTCGTCACTAAATTTGCGACGCTGAATTAGCGATGAGTTTATTTTTTCGTCGCAAAACTGTTTGTCGCAAATCAGCTACGAACTTGTTTCGTCGCTAAATTCGTGGCAAATTAGCGACGAAAATAATTGTTCGTCGCTAAATTTGCGACGCTGAATTAGCGACGACTTTCTTTTTTCGTCGCTAAATTCGTGGAAAATTAGAGACGAAAATAATTTTTTAACGAGTTTCTTTTTTCGTCGCAAATCAGCTACAAAATTTTTTCGTCGCTAAATTTTCGTGGCTATATCCTTTTTTTTTGTATTGATTCTTTGGCGACGAGTTTAGGGACGAATTTTTTTAAAAAAATTTACTCTTCTCTAGCGATGAATTTTTCGACAAACGGGCACATGGCGATTTTAAATTTTGTGATCATATGATAAAATGATTTATTTTATTTTTTTATTTTAAATATAATTAAAAGCATAATTAATTTCTAAAAATTATAATTATCATTGATTAAGCAAGTAATAAGATCTAAATATTATAATGATATGAAAACAAAATACATTGGAGGCATTGGCCGCTCATCCTGCAAGTTTCGTAGAAGATCGAACAGAAAGGAATTAAAAGAATCTGTACACCCTATAAATGAAATTAAAGAACATGTATGGATGTCCTGATCAAGAGAAAGAAACTTTCTTCGATGCTTCAATCTCTGGCAGCTAGGATTCGTCTGGATGTAGATAACAATCTCCACCATACGGCAATTTGACCACTTCTTCTTCACATGGAACTTCAGGAGATCATCAACCATCCACAAAAAAATATACCTCCACATAATCAGGTATGAATCACTCATGGAAGCAAATTTCAAAGCAACAAAAAAAAAATGACAACTATCAGCATGTCCCTATGATTATTAGCTAGGACGAATAAAGAAACTAAGAAACCAAAGGCATATTGCACGTGAAGTAGCAAATACAAAAGTTCTTTTATCAACGTTCTAGTGCTCCATTCATGAAGTCTTGAAGGCTTTGTATACTATCCCTTATGAGTAAAATTCTTTGGCATTATAAGTGAAACTTTGATGTGAGTGTCCCAAATGAAGAAGATAAGCCAAATAGAGATTACCCCCTTAATGCATTCTGGTCCATCAAATGATGGCTTGCCCATTGCAGGTGTCACTGGGTACCAGACCTAAACGAAAAAAAATTCTATAAGCAAGGTACATTACATAAGACAGATCTCATCCAATCTTTCCACAGTCATGGGGTTCTTACCAGATCTAGCTCTCCATATGGTTTAAGCATAGCATCAAATTTGGAAGAAGACGAATAGCCTAGCCATGTATCAGTTGACTCTTTGTCACCTAAAATAACGGGCATCCTGTGTGCAGTGGAGGTTCAGTGAAGATATAGACGTAATTCCTCTCGTCTCTAATGAATATTGCATAATCCATGTCCCCAGTGTCTCTAATGCATGTCGGGTTAACATAAACATATGACCAGGAAAACTGCAATTTTGTCACTCAACTTGCTGTGAAATGTGATGAAGAAACTGACTCTTAAAACCTCGAATGGGTAGTAAAAACCAAACATCTATGGACCAATTCAGTGTAAAAAGCTATAACACTTGGTTTTAAGATCCTCCCGTAGTCATTCCCAAGTTCCAACATTCTTAAACGGAAACTGAAAGATAGTCATTGTAGAATACTGAGAGACACCATCTGATTATGTTGTTCCTGGCTAGGCTATACACCTAGAGGGGGTGAATAGGTGTATTTAATCAAACTTCGACAAATAATGCGAAATTGAAAATATCGAGTTCGATAGAGGCACATGTATTAGCATAAACACGCAGTGCTTCTGCCAGACGGTTAATAGATGCAGTTGATAGAGGCAGAAGAAGTAGAGAAGCGATGCACACAAGATTATTTTCGTCGATATAATAAATATAAAAAAGTTATAATAAACCTTGAAAAAAATATAAATTAAGGATAGTAATTAGCAACGAAAAATTATTTTCGTCGCTATAGAAAAATTACATAAGATTCAAAAAATTTGCGTTCGTCGCTAATTAGCAACGAAATTTGTTGTTCGTCGCTAAAGAAGAGCCTTGTTTTAAAGGAACATGAAGGGAAAATTTGGTTTTCATCGTTAATTAGCGACAAATCAGAGCTTTCGTCACAACTTTAGCGATTACAAATTTCGCAACGAATAGAAAATTTACCTAATTAGGCGACGAACTCAAATTTACTGCTAGCAAAATCTAAAAATTGTTCCAACCTAGTGCGATCAGTCAATTCTCGATGTCCAGGTAAGTTTTTATTATACATCCAAGTCCCGTCTCTTTGCATTGTGTCCGTATAAATATTAAAAAAACTCATAAAATATTAAAAATACCATATATACAATATAATTTTCTTAATTAAAACCATAAAATTGCAAAAATTAAAATTCTGTCTGTGACGAAATACTTACTTTGAAATTGAAAAAAAAAATACCATGTTAAGAAGACTTACCCAAATATTTGACTGAAATATTTATAGTAGAAAACGGTCAATTTGATGAGAATTGCAATGTTTACTTGGGTTGCGAGACCTTCAAATGGACATGTACAAAAAAAAATTACTTAAGATTCCAATTTTGCGACGAATAAATAAATTCGTCGCAAAATTAGACCCCGAGAAATTAGCGATGAATTTCCCAATTCGTCAGAAATTTCTAATTTTACGACGAATCGTAAATTTGTCATTGATGGGCTAGAGAGAAATGAGCGACAAATTTTTTAATTCATCGCTAAATTTCCAAATTTGCGATGAATTCACAATTCGTCGCTAATGGGCTCCAGAGAAATTAGCGACGAATTTCCTATTTCGTCGCTAAATTTCTAATTTTGCGACGAATCGGAAATTCATCACTAATGGGGCGAGAGAAAGTAGCGACGAATCCACTTATTCGTCGCTAAATTTTCAATTTTGCGACGAATCAGTAATTTCGTCGCTAAAGGGCTCCCGAGAAATTTGCGACGATTTCCTAATTCGTCGCTAATGGGCTCGAGAGAAATTAGCGACGAATTTCCTAATTCATCGCTAAAACAAACAGCGGCCAAACAACAGCCGAAACCTACAAGAACTAACCCAGTCAAAATAGTCTTCAATCTGCAAGGGGGCAGCAACCAGACGACCAAACCGTGGCAAAAATGATCAGTAGATCGTCTCCAATCATGGTAGGAAGACTCGAATGCCTTTTTTTTGTCTCTAATTTAGCCACGAAATTTATTTTCGTCGCCAATTTCGTGGCTAATTAGCTACGAAATGTTATTCATCGCAAAATTCGTGGCAAAATTAGTGACAAATTTTTTCGTCACTAATTTTGCGATGAATAACAATTTTTTCGGCGCCATTTCGTCCCAAATTAGCGATGAAATTTCCCTCGTCGCTAAATATTCGTGGCTAAATCGCTATTTTTTTGTAGTGGTCCGCCCACGTGGTACTTACAATTATTTATAACTTTCTATAAATTAGGCAAACTCAATAGCCACTTCAACCTCAAATTTGTAAAAATATTGACTATTCTAACCCATTTTGAATAATAGTTAACGAGACTAACAGCGTCACCTGGCGTTGCCGGAGTTCGTCTGGGATCGAGGTTGTAGAGCACGGTCCCTCCTTCAATGGTGGATCTTCATCCTCTCTCTCTCTCTCCGTATCTTCTCCGTATCTTCTCCGTTCTCTCCCTTTTTTTTTTCTCTGTTCCCTGTTTCTCTGCGGCTTCTAACTGATCTTTTTTTTTTCCTTTTTACCGACCTCTAACAACCCGACCTTTTAGAAGCCAGAGACCTCCCGATTCTGTTAGAACGGCTCACCAGGATTTTTGGCGCGCTCTCCTCTCTCTGTATGCATATGAAGCTGTTGAGGAAGAAGGGTGAACAGTGTCGGGTCTACGGGTCGGATTTGTCTGACCCGACAGACCCGACTATGGAGAACAGCCCAAATTTCACCAAAATTCGACCTTATTCTGTGCAATTGATTTTGAAATCGGATTTACCATCATCAATTCCATCTATAAGTGTGATTTTCACGACAAATACCACTTGAATTGATTAAAAAACCCCAAATATAGAATGGGATCCGAAATCGATTTTTGACAAATTGATTTTCTTAATGAAGGAATTGGCACCATTTGATCCCACTATAAGATTCAGGAGGTCGAATACTATAGGGTAAGGGTCTTGGGATTCCATGGGTATCTCTGGAGAGAATTTAATTTCACATTTGGTACCCTAGGGACTAAAATGAAAGGTTTTTATGCAATTAGGTCCCTAAAGCCAAAATTGAGAAAATTGAAGCGCAATCGGATCAAATTGAAATGCAGGGTAATCAAATTGAATGTCAATATTCAAAAAATGCAAAGATTACAAATTAAAAAGACTCGAAACATATTTTTTGACAAATTCAACTATGTACGTCACAAAGAAACACACAAAATTAAACTTGAATTTCGACTCTTGATGGGGTCAAAATGAAAAAAGATTTAAAATAAAAATATTTACTATTTTCCTATATTTTTTTGACCTCAAATGCTATTTTTTTTTTATTTTTCTAGTATTTTTCTATTTTCTAAAAATACTAAAAAATGCGAAAAATATGAAAAATTATTTTTTGGTCAAAAATGGCTCCTTAGGTTTGGCCAAGGCCACCAAAGTTGATTTCGTAATTTTTTGACTTTATATGATTTTTTTATGATTTTTCTAAGAAATAACCAAAAAATGCTTATCCAAAATTAGGTGTCAACATCGTCGCTACATTAATTTAAATACAGAATAATATTTAGCGACGAAAATCCTTTTTCGTTGCTAATTTTTTATATTTTTTCTTTGAAATTTTTATTCTTGTTAATTAGCGACGAATTAGTTATTTCGTCGCTAAATTAGCGATAGAAATACTTTGTCGTCGCTAATTTAGCGACTAAATTTTGCATCGCTAAATTCATCGCCAATTAGTGACAAATGCCTTTTTTTTTTTGGTAAGGTAAGTATGTATTGAGACTTTCCAAGAACGCTAGATACAAGTGAGAACCGGACACAAAAATCATGAACCCAAAAAGTCAACGAAGTGCCTAAAGGGGTTCAAAGGTGAACCGGTTGTAAGATACCATTACGCATATAAGCGGGGCCAACAGGAGGCCGAGAGCGACAAGGAGGGAGGAAGGAAGGGCTAAACAAGTAGCCAAAAGAAATAAAAAAAAAAAAAAACAGCGGCCAAACAACAGTCGAAACCTACAAGAACTAACCCAGTCAGAATAGTGTTCAATCTGCAAGGGGGGCAGCAACCAGACGACCAAACCGTGGCAAAAAGGATCAGTAGATCATCTCCAATCAGGGCAGGATTTTGTCTCTAATTTAGCCACGAAATTTACTTTCGTCGCCAATTTCTTGGCTAATTAGCTACGAAATGTTATTCATCGCAAAATTCGTGGCAAAATTAGTGACAAATTTTTTCGTCACTATTTTTGTCGCAAATAGCGACGAACATTTTTTTCGGCGCCATTCTCGTCGCAAATTAGTGATGAAATTTCCCTCGTCGCTAAATATTCGTGGCTAAATCGCTATTTTTTTGTAGTGGTCCACCCACGTGGTATTTACAATTATTTATAACTTTCTATAAATTAGGCACACTCAATAGCCACTTCAACCTCAAATTTGTAAAAATATTTTCAAAGAAATCCGTGGATACAATATCCCCCCGAACCCAACTGGACTATAAATGACCAAAGTCTTAATTTACGTTAGACAACAATATTATGGACAATCAAGAAGAAAATCAATGAATCATTTACCTTTTAAATCGCCAAAGTCAATAGACACAACTTGCTCCCATCCCTTTCTAAAAAAAAAGAAAAAAACTCTTTTAACTGCATATTCAACTTTACTCCAATTTTTCATTATATATAATTGACATTTGGGCTCAGCTTAATTCCAATTCCACTTTCACATGCCTTCACCCCTCATTTAATGCATTGCCTGCCCTACAGTCTTGGGTTTCATGTTCTTGAATTATCTTGAAGAGCAAGAATTCTAAGTAACTTAGGAAGTCTTTTCAGGCATTTGGAAGGCTGATTTCGTTAAAAAAAAAAAAATCTCCATTTGAAGGTTAAATTTCAATTGTGTCAAAACTTTTCTTTGTCTAAGAAAAATCTTCAATTGTCATTTTGGTATCAAACTGCCCAAGAGTCCAAAAATCCACATTGATTTCTTTGAAATTTTTAGTATAAAGACACTATAGTTGTTCCATACAAAGGCGAGGGTCTTGATGAAGATAATGTAATGATAATGGACCTATGCCTGACCATAATATTGATAATTTTAAAGAAACTAGTGGGACACGTGAGCAGATTTAGGACTAGTGACCATGGACCGATTGTTCCATGTCCAAAATGGGCAAGTTCTCCCACACTCATATAACCTTGAAGTAAAACTTGTTGGTGTCATCATGCTGAGCGAGCGATGCAGAGGGGAAGAAACAACTGGGTCCGTGGGAGTGGTATAAGGGTAGTTTGTGCTAGGAGTTCTAGGTTGGATAGAATATACGGTTAGGAGCTCTAAAGGTGGGGTTGACTTCCGGTGTACAAATTGGTCGGGAGCTGATGCTGCTCTCTTGATGAGACCATGGCAGGCGAAATCAATTGTGGTGCCTAAAGTAATCTGCTTTGGCTTGATTTGACAGATGCCCTAGCTAAGCTGGGCGTTGTATAATCAGTTGCGGGAAAGTTATTCGCCTAAGTGATTCATGGGGCAACATGAGAAATAAGGTTGGCCTATTCCGTGGCCAGGAAAGTGCCGACTCGTGACACTTCGAGCGAAAGTTGGAGATTATCTTAAAATAGTTCGAGATTGAATTGAAATTGAGCCTAAATCTAGGTGCTTTTATTTATTTATTAAGGAATGAGGCCGAAATATGGATAAAAATTGCTGATAATTTTTTCGATAACTTTTATATACACAGCAACATGGTAAGAATGTTCAAATAAGTGCGAAACCTATGTACACTCCTATCGACATCCAATATAATCTTGCCAAAATATTTAGTGCTAAAATTTCTAACGAAAAAAATGATTATGTTTCAACCAAATAAGTACAAATCAAATAAAGAGGAAAACAATAGTCCCACAACTGTATATTGATTGTATGGATGGTAGAATTTTAATTAAAATATAAATACGTAGCGAAGGATGTGGCACTGACAATGTATTTGGTCTTTTTTTTTTCGTGGGTATTTCTATATTTAGGTCGCATTCCTACAATAATTTTTTTACAAACCAAACTAAATCCATCTCTTGGATCCAGGCGGAAGGCATAGCAGTCCATATGTCGATACTGGTTAGGAAATTCGTGGAGAGAAATACCAAATAGTACATTATTAAACCGCTCGAAGATGTAGCTTTGATGAGAGGAGCGTGGAGTGGCATATCTACACTCACGATTTGTCCATTGGCCTCTTTGACGATAAAATATTTTGCCAAAATCTCATCTAAGTGTCGTGTGAAGAATTCAATTACGTCTTTATCTCCAAACGTATGAGTCAATCGTTCAATTTTTGGTGTGTAAACATTCCATTACATTGGCGGTGGACCTAATAATTATCCAATAAAATGCGTATCTATAATCTTATCCTTATTCGTTTAACCTATACTAAAGATCATAGAATATACCATGAATGTTTTTTTTTTTCAATTATTCATTTGTCGAATAGGATAACATAAAATACGATAACACGGGATCCTCATCATTATTAGTGACAACCACCATCGTGGTAGTTGCATCACCACGATGACCACTCCTTTGGTGGTTCTTGCCTTTGCTGCGGTAAGCAACCATTGCGACGGAGGAAAAGAAACTACAGAAAGGGGGTTGGAGTGGGAGTAAAATTTGGCCATAAGGCGGACTGCAGTCACGACAACCGTCTTGGGCTTTTGGATCCATTCGGATTGAAGATCCAGGCTGGGAGAGAGAGGAATCAATGGAGAGCCGAGTAGTTTTCGCTAAGGGTGGCGGTTGCTGCCGCATTGACCGACAACGAGATGGCCATGGTGTTGCTGAGTTGTAGAACGAGGAGTGTCCATTCCTTTCCGAGTTTTCATCAAATGGACATCACCAAAACGCCAGAAGTCGAGTAACTCAGGTCCGTCCCTTCCCTACAGTTCACGTGAACATATACCAAAGAAATATGCCTTAAATCTGCAAGCCCCCTACCTAGGGGTGGCCAGGGGCCGGTTTGGGCTTAGAACCGGCCTGTTGACCAACCGTAATCGGCCCGTTGATTGTGCCCGCCAGTTCCGAATAGAAACTGGCTGGGCCTAGAAGGGCCGATTACAGTTCCTAAAAATATGGAACCGGCGGTTATGGGCCGGTTCCGAACCTCCATATAGCTGTTGGGCCAAAAAATTAGGGAAAGAGCCGTTCGTTGCTTGCAACAGTCATCTTTATTTCTTAATTTATTAAAACTATTCTAAATCTTTATAAATACCCCTTTCCAACTTTTATTTTTCTCATAATTTCTCTCAAATTCTCTTAATCCGCTCAAATCTCTCAATTTTCTAAATCCGTTTTCCGCTCAATTCTTTGAAATAATGGCAAGTGGAAGGAGAGCTAGTAACAAGGGAAAGAGCACGATGCCACCGGTGGGGATGTGGGAATTCGATTATCCTCATTAATATGGTTCTCGTGAATTTGCATATTGGGTAGATGAAGATGATAATATCAATGTTATTCCCAACGTTGAGCACATCCCAACGCAAGAAAGCCTTCATCTTCCTACTGGTATTGAAGAAATGTCAATAGCAAAGGAGCCGAAACGGGAGGGTACATCCGATATATGACAACACTTCACGAAGGAATATTTAGGTAGAAATAACTATGAGGTAAAATGTAAATATTGTGAGAAAAAATATAAATTTATAGGTGGAGGCGGCTATGGAACATTAACCAGGATCTGAGGTCAAAACATCAAACGCAAGCGAGGATCAACACCAGTCAACAAGAAATTACTAGATAAATTACTGTCGTTGAACGTTTATCGTTTAATTTTGGTGAAAAAGTTGATTATAATTATTTTATAAATACTGCATGTATTTCACAAGCAAAACCTGTTCCGAGAAATACGGTTAAACGTCAACTTTTTGATATTTATAAAAGAGAAAAAGAAGATTGGAATTTTCTTTTATGAATTTCAATGGACGTGTGCATATAGGTAGCGATATTTGGAGTGATCCTTGGCAAACTCATTCTTATATGGGTATTACATGTCATTGGATAGACGACGATTGGATCATTCAAAAAAGAGTTATTGCAATTTGATTTTTTTATGATAGGCATACGGCACATAATATTTATGCAATAATTAGGCAAGTTTTAGAAGAATATTTTTTTGTTAATAAAATTTGTTCAGTTGGTTTTGATAATGCCGCGTCAAATATCGTTTCCATTCCCTAACTAGAAAATATTTATAAACCCACTTTTGATGGACGAATTTTTTCACATTAGATGTGCTTGCTATGTTTTAAATTTATGTGTACAAAATGATTTACAAACTCTTAATACTTTTCTCAGCCTAATAAAGATAATTCGATTTTTATGGAGTCATCCCCAAATTATGAAGGTGAGCAAAGCAAGAGCGACTAAGATTCAGGTCACGTGAGCGAAAGCATACGCAAGGATTCTCTCTCTATACAACTGTCGGAGATTTTACATTCAAGAGATGTATTTTGAAAAAGATGCTTCGGAGGCATTACAGTTCCGATTTTAGAAATCTCAGAAAAGAAAATCACTCAAAGAAAAAAAAAATTCTTTCAATAATTATCTTGCTCAACCAGTCTTCTCAATTTTCTTCGTGACCGTTCGATATTGTGCCATTACCTGGAGGGTCTCTGTTCCGTTCTTCAATGCAGTGGCGAGTACCGAAGAAGTTGAATCTCGTTTAAAGCCCATCCGCGAGCATTAAGCTCAGTCACTGACAATCACTAAAGCTTATGTGGTCGGTTTGGTCATCCATCGAAGCTTCGTTTCAGTCCATTAATTAGTTTATACCAATGACCTTTTTCACTCTATTCTTAGAGGGGAAAAAAAAGACTTGATGTAGTCTTTTTTGTTACGGTATGAATTGGCTTGGTTTTCTTCTTTCAATCTGATCACCATAGTTCGAAGTTGGCGGAGCTTTTCTTCTTCCACTATGGATCTCCGCCAAATTCTAAAGCAACACCTAATATCGTTATTCACGTAATCCTTCGAATTGGTTATGTAATGGTCTGATTCAAGCACTTAGAGCGCAAGTTTGATAGACTTATCATCCAATCCCATCAAAATCTCTACCTAATTGGGAATCTGCTTACCCTTGCTCCGAGTTCATGCTGCATGGACACTCGTTGTTCTGCAAGTCAGTAGCATCATGGCCATCTCGTCGCTTGCTGCTGACCGTCGCGTGGCTAAATACAAAATCTTACGTTAGGAAACATAAAATAAAGAAACGTTAAACAAGGAAATGATCAAATTAGAATGGCCGCGTTCTTTCCACCTCAGTTTTGGCTTTTGACACTTCCAAATACAGTGTTTTCACTATTTCTCCTGTTTACCTTGCATGTTCTAGTCAAATTTTCCTCTCTTTTTGTTTATTTATTCCATTTCTTTTCTTGTGGATCCCACGTTCCTCGTTCTTCTTTCTTTATTGTTTGCAATATGTTGGACAATAGCAGTAAATGAAACTCTAGCACCTCAACCTCTCCCACAATCGCCTACAAACTTCTTTCCCACCCATGGCCAGCTACAGGGGCAACAGACTCGGCACGTTGAACGAACCACTCAATGAACTTAGGCACTAGTTGCTCGAATAGCCAATTAATCGCGCAAGCGGCACATGATGAGGCGATGATGTAAGATGCTGATGATGAGGAAGAGCGAACGTGATAATCAATCGAATAACGAGAACGGAGAGGAGTATGACGGGGAAGATGCAAGATAAAGTCAACATGACATGCTCAAGCTCCGAATACAAGACTTTGCAACGTGAACTCAGAGCACGGGTTCATTCAACCATGTGACCTTAACATTGGCCACGGAACCTATGCTTCTTAAACCTATACCAACATGCAGAACATCCCCATCCCAGGCATTCTTGAAAGTGTCAACCTCGATCGTGAAGAAAGAACTCTTGGGGAGGCCTCGATATTCTTCTCCCAAGTCACATGACATGCCCGAGCCCAGAGGAACAACAAAGAAGGCTAACCTGTCATCGGAAGTGTTCCTATATTGAGATTCCATGCTGAATACAAACTGTGCGGGGAAATCTGCCGCATTCCCTGTGGCCTTGACCCAAAAAATGCACTTTCCTAGAATACGTAGCTTGTTTACAATCCCCGCTCGAGTCATCGTTTGGCTCCATTGGGCTGAGACATAGGTTAGGAGGCATCACAAGGGCATTCTGAAACTATAAGAGATTGAGGCTCTCATAACCAAAGTATGATAAATTGAAAGATGTTTCGTCAAAGTGGGTGGCTGAAGCTAAAAAGGATTTGAGCAGAGAGATCAGCAAGACTAGTACAAATGTGGATGCGGGAGCTTTGATCCATCATTCTCACTGCTCGGTGATTAAAACTGAAAAAAGTGGTGCGGCCACCAGGCTCCGGTGGCGAAGCGACATTCGCCACGATGAGCCTGACTCTTATGAGCTGAAAAGTGCACTCGCTTAGTGGGATTCTGTTGGAACCTATAAATAGGCTCAACGAACCAGGATGGGGAGGTAATTTGGCATTTCAGACTAGCTTAATTGTGTTGGGGTATGGTTCATACTCCCCTGCGATAAAAAAGTACGTGGGTCACGCTAACTTGGCGGGGCTCCAGTGGTTATGCTAAAGTTTAGCGATCATATTAAATTTATCGACAACATGACCCTATTTGATCAAAGTTCATGGATCATTCTATTGTATCAAGGGACATCAGACTGAGAAAATTTGAGAGTACAAATTTTTGTCGCTGGGATTCTGGGTGCCAGCCATCCTTAAGGAGTTTCAGTCTAGGATTTCTTACCCCAGAGTTTCTCCTATTTTCTTTGCAGAAAGTGGGTTTGTCTAGTTATTCTCTTCTCATTGAGATGAGAGTTTGGTTACATACTGTCCTATAATAGACTTCTCTCTTTTCCTGGGTAAAGTTAGAGATAGATTGATTTTCCCTAATAGGATACGCTTTTCCTTGTATTTATAGAATAGGTTTCTGCTTTCCTTTCGTATCCCACTACCTTCTCAAAAAAGACCTAAGATAAGATGGTGGGATTGTAGCTGCATACTTTTCCCAATGCACTCCCTCTACTTGTTTGTTAGTGGAATTATTTCATCCCTCTTCTTTTTTCCGGGTTGTGCCATTAAAAAGTCTGTATTAAAAAACTTATAGATCCGATGTCACATTCAGTAAAGATTTATGATATATGTATAGGATGTACTCAATGTGTTCGAGCCTGCCCAACAGATGTGTTATAAATGATACCATGGGATGGATGTAAAGCTAAGCAAATTGCTTCTACTCCAAGAACGGAGGATTGTGTTGGTTGTAAGAGATGTGAATTCGCCTGTCCAACGGATTTTTTGAGCGTTCGAGTTTATTTATGGCATGAAACAACTCGAAGCATGGGTCTAGCGTATTAATACTTTCCATAAAAAAACCACATAAATACAGTTTGAATACAGGATTCGATTCTATCATCAATCCAATCACCGTTCACACTTTTTCTTTTTCTTATCAATGAATAGATCTCTTTACTTGTATGACTTAGATGTATCGTCTTTTTTGAAAAAGTGATTCGATGGATGGGATTTGACATGATACTTAAGAGATCGATGAGATTGATATTCAAATATTTTGTCAATAAATAGCATAAATGTAAATAAGGAAGTGGCTTTTATTGTTCATGACTCTGTTCCTATTGAATAGAATTAGGAAGAAGGGCCGCTAGTCATTCTTTTCAGAATCCAAAGTCGAATCTTTTATTTTCCTTGCTTATTCCCCAAGATTTTCTTTGTGTTCCATGTACCGCACCGAAGCTTGTGGAGCTTATGTGAAGCTTGGTGGATATTGAGGTTCCGCAAGCGAAGGTGATCCTATAAGATCTATTGGGCATGAAATTGTGAAATTGGAGTGAAAAGGGTAAGGTCTTTGAAAGATATAGGGAGAATATGTGAATCTTCTTTCTTTTCTAGTTACCTAAAAAATGCTAGGCTATTCCTTATCTTAACGTAGATCATCTTCGATCAGGGATTAGCGGGTTATCACTAATTTTTCTAGAAGCCCGGCTTGCGAGGCGTTCTTCTCGCAGTAGGGTTCCAAACTTCGCCTCGCTCTTGTGACATGCTATCTTTCCCCTCTGCATTCCCAAGTCAAGGGTGAGTCCTATGCGTTAGTTTGTGGATCGCGGTCTCACGCACTAATCCCTATAGGTTCCCGTAGTAGGCCGGCTGCCCTACCTAAACCAAATTATACAGTTAAAAGTGAGTTTCACAGAGGCAAGGTTAGCAGATCCCTTATTTGAGTAAAGGATTAGAAACCCTAGCAATAAGGATGCCTCTCAAAGGCTTGGACCGTATTACATTAGTGGGACTCCGGCTGGCTCTTTCTCATCAATCGGAGGGAATGCCATTTTTAACATTTTTCGAAACCTTTCTTTCACAAGTGGTAGAATTCAAGACTATATAACCTTGCCAACTAAAGCAGCTTACTCTGTCGCAGTAAGGGCTTAAGCGATTGAAGTGACCTAACCTGGCCCCATGCTAGGCCAAATTTTCAACGTGCTTGGAGAGCCTGTTGATGATTTAGGACCTGTAGATACTTGTACAATATCTCTTATTCATAGATTTGTGCCCGCCTTTATACAGTTAGATAGAAAATTATCTATTTTTGAAACAGGAATTAAAGTAGTTGATCTTTTAGCCCTTTATCGACATGGAGGAAAAATAGGACTGTTCGGGGGGGGGGGGGGGGGGGGCTGGAGTAGGTAAAACAATACTCATTATCGAAAACAATGACAGTATCTGGGGAATAAGCATCGCCTAACTCTGTGCCAGCAGTCGCGGTAATACAAAGGATGCAAGCGTTATTTGGAATGATTGGCGTAAAGCAACTGTAGGTGGCTTTTTAAGTCCGCCATCAAATCCCAGGGCTCAACCCTGGACAGGCGGTGGAAACTACCAAGCTGGAGTACGGTAAGGGCTGAGGGAATTTTCGGGGGAGCGGTGAAATACGAAGAGATCGGAAAGAACACCAATGGCGAAAGCACTCTGCTGAGCCAGGTTCACCCATTTCTAATAAATCTCTAGCTAACTCAATCTACTATTTCTATTAACCCTAAGTTCTATTACAAGGCATCAGATCTATGAATCTATTCCCTATTTTTATTTATGATTCAGTAGTTATTCCTTGAATTTAGAAAGAATACAGAAATAAAATTCCCGTTTTGAATGACGAAATAATAAAAAATCTTGTTTCTGGATACCTCAATCGAATTGATCAAATTCGAAGCCCTTTTCGATGAATGCTTAAAAGAACCAATTCAAGCAACTAATGAATACTATATTATTCGCATTTTAAGCCAAAAGAACTCCTTTTGTCCTTTCTATCAAAAAAGAAGAATTTTCGAAAAAAAAAAGCTGGCTACCCGCAGTTATAGTCCAGGACAGCACAGGTAAAAGGAAATCAAAACATGGGATCCGCCCCAATCGCACAAAACTTTACAAAAAAAAAAGCCCATTAGATTTGACTTGAAACTAACATTCCCTAAAGATAAAACGACCAGATGTCCACTTCGATGCACTCTTGGTTTATTCTCAAACTACTGAAACTGTAATGTGACTGAGGATAATTAGTAATACGTCAGAAGTACGGCGAAGCGATGACCTCAGGAGTGTCCTCGAACGGTCTTGAACGACTAGAGAGGAATGCTCTCATGGCTTGTCTCAAACGAGGGCCTTGAACCTCTTGGCGTCGGCATCGTCCTTGACCTTGACGACGAGCTGGTAGCTCGTCCCCGCAATGACCTACATCTCGCCCTTCACCACCTTGTTTAGCACCAGCTCCGTGCGGCCTCACCATTGTGCGTCCCAACAGTGAACTCGGCTATCTCGCTCATGTACAAATTGCTAAGGTTCTTTATGGGCTTCCACCCCCCAACCAGCTCGCCCATGCGGGTTGCTCCGGCGATCGACACTTGGAGGAGGAGGATGACAGTGGCGACGAGGATGAGGAGTCTCCCTTTTCGAGGTTTTATGGCTTTTGGTTTTAGAACTGTTTTTCTTGTGTCTGCCCATGGAGCGTTGGGGATTGAGAATGGTGGGTGTCTTTATTTACCAGCTCTTAGAATCGAGAGAGTCACGAACACTTGTTGTCTGGTGGGGAAAATGAACAAGATTTTCCCGGATCAAATTGGAATTTATGGCAAAGTTGTAATTTGACCTGTCAAAAGGATGAGTGAATTCGAATTGGGTAAAAAATAATTCGACAAGGATTTGAGATGCTGATAGTGTAACAGTATCATAGTGGGATGTTGTCACAAATAATTCGACAAGGATTTGACTCACACTTCGCCAACAAGCCACCCTACTTTGATGGGAAGGATTACAATATGTGTAGCAACAAAATGAAATGCTTCTTCAAGGCTTATGATGATTTGATGTGGGATGTTGTCACAAATGATGTTGTACCTAATGCTGCTGCAAGTGCAACTTTTGGAAATGGAGCAAATCCAACCATGACCATGACTGAGACTGAAAAAGCCAAAAGACGAGGCTTGGATTCTAAAGCAGTCAATGCTCTATTTTGTGTTTTATCAACTCCTCTTTACAATCGTGTATCAGAAGAAGAATCTACTAAAACAATATGGGATAAGCTTCATATCACTTTTCAAGGAACAAATAGAGTAAAAGAAACAAAACTCAGTATTTTATTGAGTGAGTATGAAGCATTTCAGATGAAATCTGATGAATCTATTGCTGATATGAAAGATAGGTTTCAAAGTCTGGCAAGTGGACTTGCAAGA
This sequence comes from Rhodomyrtus psidioides, assembly GCA_021437785.1. Classification (NCBI taxonomy): domain Eukaryota; kingdom Viridiplantae; phylum Streptophyta; class Magnoliopsida; order Myrtales; family Myrtaceae; genus Rhodomyrtus; species Rhodomyrtus psidioides. The sequence goes on along the minus strand of JAILYB010000103.1, from coordinate 1,853,100 downwards.
CAAGGTGCACCCATTGCTGAGGCGATGCAAGTAAGGAAAATACTTAGAGGACTCACAGACGAGTGGAACTACATCAAACCTTCTATACAAGAATGTCAAAAGATCACACCACTTTCAGTTGAAGAGCTAGTTGGGACACTGCAATTCTATGAAACAGAGCGAACCAACAAAAAGGGAGAACAAAAAGGTAAGAAATCAATTGCTTTAAAAACTAAAGTAGTTCAATGTTTGTCTGAAACAGATGATGAAGATGAGGATGATGAAGAACTTGCACTTATGGTAAGGAAATTCAGAAGGGTGGCTCGAAAGGCAAGAAATTTCAAGGGAAAGAAACCATTGAGGAAAAATGATAAAAAAATTTCTAACAATGAGTCTCAAGAAAGCAAAGACGTGATATGCTTTCATTGCAAGAAAGCATGACATATCAAGCCGAATTGTCCAACGTTGAAGAAAGATAAGTTCAAGTATGAGAAGTATAAGAAGGCTCTTAAAGCAGAAACATTGAGCGACTCTGATGACAGTGAAAATGACTATGCAAACGTCTGCTTGATGGCTAAGTCGGATTCAGAATCAGATTCAAGCTCAGATTCAAAAACTGAGGTATGTCTGTCGCGACCCGTCCGAAATCGGACGCGGCTAATGGATTACCGATCGCGGCCCCCACTCTGCAATGTGGATCGCGGGCCTTAGATCGGCGCGGGCCCTCCCAGGCCCATACCAAATCGCGGCGGGAGTGTGTCTTTTGAGGGATTCGACGATAAAAGTCGATCGCTTTCGACCTTAGTGTGATCGTGGTGGCATGTGCAACTTGTGCATGCATTTGGAGTCGCCACCGGTCTTTCTTGGAGGGTAGACCGGAAACCTTACTGACCGATTGGGAGAGATCGATCAGTTCTGCGGAACCAGAGATTTTGGGTTCGGGGACTTGGTTACGTCGGTGTCATTACCAACGCCCTCTCGGTACCTAACGCGAGTGATTTTCCTAACTAAGAGTTCATGCATGCGCGATTTTGGGTGAGATAGGTATGATTCAGGGTTTCATGCAGATTGGAAAACTATTCCTATCAAATCACAGTCAATATAATGAAAGCGCAAGTCAAGTGCGTAAATAAATCATGTCAATGCACATCAATTTCAATCATTGGCCTCCTAGTATAGCCGTAAGGGCTTAGGGAAGATGTGATTGAGGGCTAGGGGTAAAATGGGAAGATTCGGGGACAATTAGCCCGAAGGGCAAAATTGTCATTTTTTGGAAGGTTTGGATACCAAATTACCCAAAATATTCCATGGCCAGTTGATTGTGGCCATTTCCCATTTTTGAGAATTTTTTGGAATTTCTTGATTTTTCTTCAATTTTTGGAAGACGATTCGTCCAAAGGGCGAAATCGTCATTTTTAAGAAGTTTCGGGGTTCAAAACACCCGGGATGAGCCTTGGCCAGTTGATTATGGCCATTTCCTATTTTTTGGGATTTTCCTGGATTTTATAGGATTTTTTTTTGGAAGACGTTTGCCGGAAGGGCAAAACCGTCATTTTTGGAAAGATCGGGGGTCGAAAGACCCGAAACAGGTCGTGGCCAGTTGAATGTGGCCATTTCCTATTTTCTGGAATTTTTTAGAATTTTTCTGAATTTTCCGAATTTTTTGAATTTTTTATGATTTTTCATTTTTTATCGAATTTTTGATTATTTTATTATTTTCTGATTTTTTTTATTTAAAAATATTTTCTGGGCCGGGGCAGACCCGGCCCGCGCCTCTCGGGCGCCCGGCCCGACCCTAGGGGTCGGCACCGGTCTAAAACGACGCCGTTTTATTTTTTAAATATTTTTTCCTATTTTTTTAAACAATTTTTGGATTTTTTATCAGTTTTATTTAATTATCGGAAAATTCCCCGGATCGAACGGCCCACGTCGTGCCACGTGGCTTCGTCTCGTGCGCCCGATCCTCCACTAGATCGGGCGACTCACAGAGAGCCACGTGGCTCGATCACGACCGTCGGATCAAAAATCAATTTATTTTCTTTTTTTAGAAAAAACCACAAATCGGACGATTAGAACTATGCCACGTGTCCGCTTGTGGTGCGTCCGATCTTGGACAAGATCGGACGTTCCACAGAAGGCCACTTGGCACATTCTTGGCCATCGGATCGATTATCCGAAAATCATTTATTTAATTTTCCAAAAATTCCAGGATCGCGACACGTGTCGCGATCGTGACCGTCCGTTTGTTTTATTTGAAAATACATGGATCGGACCCCACCCTGCTGACGTGGCTGCCTACGTGGCACGCCACGTCGTCCGTTGACCTTTGACCGGCCGGAGGGTCGCCGGAGAAGACGATGAACAGTGAAAATTCCGGCGGGAATAGTAAAAATTCCGGCGAGGTCGCCGGAAAATTGCGAAACGGACCCGAAACTTGGTATTTTTCGCCCGTTCTTGCGGCATTCGACTCCTTAGACTCTCGGCATTGACGCACGACCAAAACATGGCAAGAAACACGTCGGGAAACGCCCCGAAAATCCGGCGACCGAATCGGCTCCGGCGAAAGTTTACATAAAAAATTTTAGGCCACCGAGCTCGGTTTCAATCGTTCAAACAACATCCATGGAGAGCTCAGAAGCTTACCTGAGTTCGCTTTGAGCTTGAAGACCGCCGGAAGTTCCCCGTTGAGCTCCCGGTCCGAACCGTTGCCGGCGAAGCTCCAAGCCGTGTTTTCGCCGCGGTTTAATGCAAAAAGAATAGCAAGGCGAGCTTAGGGATAGTTCTAGTGGAGACTCAAGGCAATATTCGTGCTAAATGAAGCTCGGGAAGACACGGCCGAGGCAAAACCGAGCCGAGACATCCATCGGCATTTCATCGAACACATGGCGTGCGTATGAGAAACGGTGGTCGGAGGAGAATACCGACCTGCTTGGAGCTCGCCGACGGCCACTGAGTACCCGGTGATGATCCGTGAGGATGCTTGAAGCTCCGCCGAAGCTCCTCTCGTCCGGTCTTCGCCAAAAAATCCTCTCCTTTCTCTCTCTTCTTTCTCTCCTTATACCGGGCCTCCCCCTCGGTTTCCCGTGGCCGACCGGTGCTTTTCCTCGAGTCTACCAATCCCGAAAACCGAACATCGGCCTCTGTTCTTGTCCCCCACGCCGAGTCACCTTTTTTTCTTCCCGAAAACCGCACCCCCACGTTGCTTTTTTTTGTCCCCTGTTCTGCCCTGCCTCGCTGTCCATGGGTCTGCAACAATGTTGCAGACCCGGGTCGGACCGGGTCGGGTCGGGTCTGACCCGACCGACCCGGTTCGGCCAAATCTCCCAAATCGCCAAATTGACCCCCCAAATGACCTCTTTTCATGAAATTGATGGCAAAATCGGATTTCTTGACATGTTTTCCATCAAATATGGGTATTTTCGTGAATCAATTTATTGAAATTCTGTGAAAACCCCAAATTGTCCCTAGGATCCGAAATTTAATTTCGCCAAATCGAAGGCCTAAACGATCGAATTAGCCAAAATTGAGCCCACTAATGGATTTAGCATGATGAAAACTGTTGGGTAGAGGTGTTTAATTTTAATGGGTGTGCCCGTGTGAAATTTAATTTCAAAAATTGTGAAACCGGAAACTTAATTGAAAGATTTTTATGCAATTAAGCCCTTTTGGTTAAAATTGATCAAATTGGAGGGCAAATTGACCCAATTGCATTTCAATACTTTGGATTCCAATGTCATAGCTTATAAAAACCGAGAATTGAAAATTAAAAGACTCGAAAAGGATTTTTTAGGCCCGGTTCGGGATTAGGTTTGTGAAGGAACCCCATGAATCGAGCCAAATTTCCCTAATAAAAAGTGAAAATATTAAATAGGGAATTAAAATAAAATTACTGAATATTTTTGTGTAATTGTCTGACCACGAATGGTATTTTTTCTGATTTTTTGGGTATTTTTATAATTAAATAAATTCCAAAAAATATTAAAAAATACAAAAAAAAAATTGTTCAAAATTGGTTCCTAAGGCTAGGCTAAGGCTTCCAAAGTTGATTTTGTAATTTTTTTGACCTTTTTTGATATTTTTCATTAATTTTAGAAATAAAAACCAAAATAAAAGGTGGTCAAAAATCAGGTGTCAACAATGTCTATCTGAACTCCTTGATGAAGTTACAGAGTATATTGATGAGCTTTGCAAAAGTTACAAAGAAACTCTTGAAAAAGTCTCTATTTTAAAAAAGGAAAACTCCTCTTTAAAACAGCAAAATATTTCTCAAAAAGAGAAAATTGAGTTTCTACAACACGAATTTCATCAGTTGAAAGAAAATCAGGAACTCATTTCAATAGAGAATAGTTCTCTAAAAGAGAAGATTAATGACATGTCACGCCCCGCGTCCTTCACGAGCGCGCGAACATCCCTTCTATGGTCTTTCATCGCAATTTACCCCAGGATCGAATCGTCTAACGATACGCTCGCAGAATCAAAATGCACATGCGGAAGCGATGAATAAACTCCATACATAAAACTTTGACAAGATGACTTAGGACATAAAAAGGTGCACTCCTCAGTATTGGCAAATACACTTCAAAGGTTACAGTCGTCCAATACCCATGATTCAATTCTAAATCCACAATTGAAAGTAAAATTTCTAAGACCATAAGTGAGTTTATATCCATTCTCTCCACATCACTTCTTCGAATGACAATCCATGGCAACCTCGGGTTTTCATCGCCTCGGACCTGAAAATGTTGGTCCCACAATGGGGTGAGATAAGATCTCAATAAGCTAACCCTAAACCCAAACTAGGCACTTAGTACTTCCAGACACTACCTAACACATACAATGACCAATAAATCATGAATAAAGCAATTGGCGCATGATAATTCAAATAAGGCGGATGCATAGTAACATTCTTGAGTCCAGGCTAAACTTCGTACTTTGGCACTTAGTTAATCATATCATAAACAGTGTACTCATACTTGATATCACCATAAATCCCATAGTCAAGCCGCGTCATAAAGGCGCCTCAGGCATTTCTCATCACTTAACCCGCGTCATAAAGGCGCATCAGGTATTCCTCAATGATTAACCCGCGTCATATAGGCGCATCAGGTATGTCTCATTACTTAACCCGCGTCATATAGGCGCATAAGGTATTTCTCATTACTTAGCCCGCGTCATAAAGGCGCATTAGGCACTTCTCATCACTTAGCCCGCGTCATAAAGGCGCCTCAGGCACTTCTCCTCAGTCAAGCCCGCGTCATTTAGGCGCATTAGGCATTAATCATAACTCAATCCCGCGTCATATAGGTGCCTCAGGATTTCTTATCCAATAAGCTCATGCTTAAAAATAAGTACGACTGAGTAAAATCGATCGAGCAATTTAACCATTCACGGCATCAATCATTATTTTCGTCACGTGGTCATTATCATATTAATACAGTCATTTGCCAAATAATCCACGTAAATATTCCACGTGTCAAATAATCCTCATCACAATTAATCTACGTGCCAATTAATCCACGTAAATATTCCACGTGTCAAATAATCCACATACCGAATAATCTACGTGCCAATTAATCCACGTAAATATTCCATGTGTCAAATAACACCCAAGGCCGAATATACTTAGGGTAAGATTGATCAATTTCGCTTGTTAATGCATCAACCACATCATGGCCGAATATACATTTAGGTCTAATCAAGCATTCAAGCAACCCAAGCAAGCGATTCTACGACAAGGAACATTTCTATGCGAACTTGCCTTCCACGGACCGATTCTAACCAAACCCTTAGCATCACAAATCATCAACAAGCCACAATTTCAAGACATGAAACTACACGACAACTTTGAATCCTCAAGGATAGGCTCGGCAAGCTTAGCTTCATTGGGGGTTTGCTCATGGAAACTACTCAATAACCCTTCTATAGCATCCTTCGGTAACCTAAGGTCCTAATAAGAGTTTAGAGTTAAACTTACCAAGCGATGGAGTCGAGGTGAGTCGGTCCGAAAAGTGATGAAACTCACGGCTCAATCCAAGGAAATGAGCTTACGGCGCTCGTCAACGAAGCTTGAAGACCGGCGAAGAAGGGCTCGGCCGTGAGAGAGGGAGAGAGCGGCGGCCGAGAGCGAGAGAGAACGGGCGAGCGGGAGAGAGAGCCGAGAGGGAGAGTGAAAGGGAGAGTTTGAGAGGAAGAGAGAATGAGAGAAATGAGAGAGTGAGAGAATGGGAGTGAGGGAGCTTCATCCATTACAAAAGCAAGAGAGAAAGATGGAGGGAAAAGCTAGTGGGGTGGTTGAAGGATGAATGACATGAATAGTGGCTTGATTGACTAGTTGGTGAGAAGTGGTTTGTGGGGAATTTATCAAGACCAATGGTCATGTTACTTAGTCATTCTATCATCCAATAATTCAAGAGCCCAAATGACCATACTACCCCTCATATTTTCGGCCAAAGCTAGGGGATGGCAATTGTCCAAATTGCCCTCGCTTGTTTCTAAAGAAAATGCATTTATCTAAGGGTATAAGGGTAATTTCCTAATTGTCGGTCCGAATTTCACTTTTCTAAGTGCTAAGGACGAATCCTAATCCTAATGGTTCCCGATGAGGCGACGTCCAATTTATTTCTGTTGGAATCCTCGGATACCCGATGCCCAATTTCGAAGTCCAATTCGTGGCGATCTTACTTCGAAATGGGGGTCGGATTTCAGAATGTCACAACTCTTCCCTTCTTATAAAAATTCGTCCTCGAAATTTGCCATAAATCCCGCCATGTTTAACAAATGGGTGATAACGCCTCATCACTACTTCATCTTCCTCGGCGGTTCCCTTTTATTGTCAAAATTCCCAAATAGGTCTACACCTCTCGGACTCGACTTTCCAAATCGGACAAGCCTCGCATGAGTGATATTTTAAGGAAAAACATAATCTCTCACTTGAAGTTCTAAAGATCTATACCGTCTATCCATTTAGTTCCATTATCGATGCCAAGGCTTTTAGTTTACCAGACTCAATAAGGATCCGCGTAACACACCTCAGATCCGTAAACTACTCTGAAACTCGCGTCTCAACGCTTCAGGTTAACATCTCACGTAGTAACGCATCGAGATGGGCAAAAACCCCCGCGTCAACATGCTTCAGGGCATTACGCGACGATCTACACATAATTTCAAACAATCGGCCCATGAGGTAAACTAAGGACGCACCCATGCTATCCAAAAGGCTTAATACATTCCGATGCCCTTCCAATTAGTCCTTCATGAAGTCATTTCAAACCGTGATCGGTCACTCGCAATAAGTCCTTACTCAAGCATCTTTGATTAAGGTGTCACCGATCGCCAACCAATCATCAAATCTGTCTACCAGCAATTATCACTGCGAACATTTCCACAAGGCGTTGCCACTCGATACCATTCCCTTCAAAATTTGTGGCACACGTTGGCAACGTAACCTCAAGCATCTAGATCATTTCTTTAGGCCACATATTTGTCTGCATACGACAGGGCGTGCTTGTGGCATAATTTCGTCCCCATGACGTCTTTAGGACTCTCTCAACAGTTATGGTAGATTTAGGGTCTCTATTTGGCCCAACCATCATTGAAATTCCACACGAATTGCCTGACGCCTATACCAATCGTCTCACGGCCTTCTTAACCTTTCAGGTGATCCCATGACCAAATTCACAGTAATTCGTTCTTAGCTCCATTCAAGAGTCTGGATTTTCTCCCTGTTATAATAATCACTTCCATGATCTCTTAGGCATCAGGGTTCGTAGATCGCAACGCTTTAGTCTCTTTCTGACTCGCAGGCTTGACGCTCCAAATAGCCGTCTGACTAACCTTTTGATAAGCTTCCAATTTAGAAGTTGAATCTCTTATTCCTTGAGCGAAGCACATCCTTTACCCATCGATCTCGTGATGCTCAACTCTCAGCGACACGCATCCTTTTATCCTTATTCTTACTCAAGGTAGGGTAGGGCATCACATTCTAATTCCTTAAGCAACTTCATCCATCTGCGTTGCTTTACACATTTAATTCCTCCTCAGAACGATAGGTACTTCAAGTTTCGATGGTCCTCCTCGATCTGAAATCTTCTTCACTACTTAAGTGATATCTCTAAATTTCCAACATAAGGACGCAGCTGTCAGCTCTGAATTATCAATTAGGGCATTTATCTCGTTATGTCTACTATCACAACACATAGGTAGCAATCCTTCCACGTTGCATTACCATGAACCATAATCATTTCATGACACATCACCGTAACTCTTACAACGTTTCTACTCTAATGGAAACACCAATGTCGACGTGGTCACCAACTAGATTTAGGCCCTTGAAAACTCCTTTCATTTTCGCTCGTCTATTCGCGCCGCACCTCGTCTGTCGTCTATTTCCTTATTAGGACGGTTCTTGCCATAATTCGTCAATTCAAGCCATCAATTTAAGTAACTTCAAACTCTAGTAATCCATGCTAATTTCAGACAATTCATTACTTATGCTAATCCTTAAGGGTTCCAAATGAATTCCATTTCTCAGAAACCTTATGACCAAGAACTTCACCTCAATAGACTCAAATCTCTCACTTTTACATTCCGCAAATAGCGGGCGTCCTCTTAGGATCCATGGAATATCTTCTCAAGGTCGTTCACGCTCCTTATGACTTCTTGATTCTGATCAATTCCTATCAATCGAACGTTTCTAATTCCACAGGCGGCTATCACATCTCAAAAATCAATGGCCTAACATAAATCTATGACCTCAAGCCTAGTCGGCGTTCAAGTCGAACCCATATGTACTGGATTGCAACAGGCCTTTAATCCAAGTATCCCTTGTCCACTTCCTTGCTTCTCGTCTCACACCACCTAAGGTCGTCAGTAGCGATCGATAATCTAAGTCATCAAGATAAAACGCAATTCAAGAATAAATCCATTCATACCTGCCGTCTCTTTATAACTCATTTTCGCAAATGAAGCTTGTCAGTCAGTCGTTTTCCATCTCGACATATTGTCTAATCCACTGTCGATCTCTTAGATTATAACTCCAGGTAGTTATAAAGGTCATCAATCAAGGCTGATTCTAAGACCATTAGAATGCAACAAAATTCAAGCCTATAATATCGAGACACTATCTGGTGATGTTCACTCGTAACACCAAAACAAGTAGAATTCATATTCTTCCATACTAGGGCCTCTTACCCTATGAGGGAGACTATATACTTTAGTGACATCCTCTTGTCACGAATCCACTTTGTTTTCCTCATTCCATAGGGCATCAATCTTGGAGCCCGCGCCAATAGCTGTACCTTTATCCTAGGATTCAGATGTACCCATACTCGGCATTCTCCTTCCAATAACTCTATCACCTCAAACATCAAGGTTCTAAGGAATCAAGATTTCTCCTTGGTCTCTACAAATCCACACCTTGGATATTCAACTCGATTAATTCAAATCAGTTTGCGGTCATAATCCAAGCACCCATGTTGCTTACTCGTCCATCCATTCGTAACCAAGACTATCAAGTCCGTCCTCTTTCCTCCCCATCAACGACCATCTCAGGGTCCGATTGTCCTTTAGAACGTCGCCCTATCCTTTAGGGAACAACAACTTATAACTCCATTTCTGATGGTTCGGTTCAATCTCAGTCAACCTCACAGAATCACTAGACTCAAGCAGACTAGCATGCTGATTTTCCTTAACACTTTCCACATGACGAGAGAGACAGTCCACCAATTTCCCTTCTAGGCCTTACGCTCAGGTATCAACCATTCCTTACAGGTACATTCTATGTTCTATAAGTGGAAATCCTCTTTACTCATGCTTTCCCTAGTCCTTTAGCCCTTCAAGATGAGGTTCATCATACCACTTCAGATCTAAGAATATCAATTCGCCCCGATGCTTCGAACCTCAATTCATTCTTTAACCTCATTGTCCTTATCCAACGGGTCTCTAACCATCTTTGATGCATGCTTAGGCAGTCTCGAGAACTTTACCCCACAATGGCAGATCTTTCTCTGATTCTCACAAACTTCAGGGGTTCCACCAACTTTTGTTCCTTAGCAATCTTAGTAACGTATTCATCATTGATCAACTAGATGAAGACAGCCCGGTTTAGAGCTACGCCTTCACGAAAAATCCTTCCTTTGGTAACTATTTATCGATCATTATCAGTACCTTGGAGTGTTAATCGTTAGGGTCATTTTCTCCTCAATACACCCACGCTTCTAAGGCTCCCTTACAACTCCTCGTTCCAGACAGGAGTAAACTCACAATTGCACTTTCTGCCAACTCAATCGACTTCAACTTCACAAACTATTCAACAAGCTAGCCCATATGTCGACTCATATTCGTGTCTCCAAGATCATCCTTCCGATCACCACCATTTGCTCTAATAATCACAACAGCAATAGCCTCAACTGGCCAAGTCACAAGGCAGCCCAATCTCGAGCCTACCTACTCATCCAATTCTCGATTTCTTTTAAGGCTCTCTCGACTTTACCAACTCTTGAATCTCCCACAACTTGTGGTCTGGAGTTAGACGCTCCTCTAACACTTTTATCTCGATTACTCATTCCCACTACGCTCTAACATCATAGGAGCTGCTACAGTTCCACCAAGGGATACAAAGACCTAAGCCATCTACTCAAGTCTAGCAGTCCTAAACTGCTCACCACAACGGTAACCATAAGCCACCAACTAATTACCAAACAATTACAAGCAACACTCAACCAGGAGTCAATCATCAAACAAGTCTCAACTAGGCAAACATCAAGCAAACACTCATGGTATCAATTCAATGGGATATTTTCTCGTACCTTAAGTCCTGCCACACCTGCGACTTAGCAAAATTACAACATGCCATTTAGTTTCTTAAACAAGCCGTAGCCAAGCAACAACTCGGTGCCAAGTAAGCCAATCATAGATCAAGCAATCAGAGGCATATACCAACAAGTTCTCATTCGTACCTCAAGCCTAGATGCATCTGCCCGTTAGCACAACCACAATAAGCTATCCAACCAAACACTCAGTAAACAACGCTTAGTGCCAAGTACGAAGCTATAGGACCTCTAATCGCCTATGGTGATGCAATCCAATAGTGTCATTCACATGTGCTATATCAAATGCCATGCAATGTTTGAAATTTCATCTTGAGGATCAGCTTTAATGCAATAAATTTTTTGATAAAAGAATCAGACTTAGCCCGATACCTAGACCCATCCCTTTCAATGTATGGTTTAGGTCATTCCTGCCTCCATTTATGTCTTAGAAGCCTACCAGGAGCCGCTCCTTGTCCGAACTTCTATGTCCCGGCGTACACTCCCCGCCCTCATTAGACCTGGTCTTTACAGGTTGTCCCAAGTCATACACCTACGAGGAGAGTCCCGTTCCACACGTCCCATAACAAGCTTCATTACGGTTTATAGGTATCCCATCAGCTTGTCCCATACCAAGCGATGGTTTATCAAGTCCGATAATGATATGCTCATGCATGCACATTCCTCAACTTTTATTTCGATGCCATAAACACATGCAGTGCATGCTCGTCCTTATTGCTCATCACATCGCAGTTTTCTCCAAATCAATTCTTATTCATAGAGGACTTCTAATTCCATAAATGACCATCTCACAAATCGATTTTTCCCTAGGTTTAGCCATACACCTCAAGGCCACAATCACTATCACATAATCCAACCGACCCTCTACTCATGAGCAACTCCCTATTAACCTCAAGCACATTCACAACCTTAGATCTATGCTCATGGCTCCTCAATTTCTGATTGCTTCCTTGTGAACCTCAATAGAATCACCACCCAAGATATCAATCAAATAAATTCTAGGACCATCGAAATGCACACGAGTTCAAGCCTACAGTCCTTAAAATTCAGTGATCAATGCATAATCCTAAAGGTCTCACTATCTAATTGTCCCTAAGTCATCACTCCTTACCACTCCAAACCTCAATCGTATTATATTGAGCTAACCTTGCTCTGATATCACTTAAACGCGGATGTCACGCCCCGCGTCCTTCACGAGCGCGCGAACATCCCTTCTATGGTCTTTCATCGCAATTTACCCCAGGATCGAATCGTCTAACGATACGCTCACAGAATCAAAATGCACATGCGGAAGGGATGAATAAACTCCATACATAAAACTTTGACAAGATGACTTAGGACATAAAAATGTGCACTCCTCAGTATTGGCAAATACACTTCAAAGGTTACAGTCGTCCAATACCCATGATTCAATTCTAAATCCACAATTGAAAGTAAAATTTCTAAGACCATAAGTGAGTTTATATCCATTCTCTCCACATCACTTCTTCGAATGACAATCCATGGCAACCTCAGGTTTCCATCGCCGAGGACCTGAAAATGTTGGTCCCACAACGGGGTGAGATAAGATCTCAATAAGCTAACCCTAAACCCAAACTAGGCACTTAATACTTCCAGACACTACCTAACACATACAATGACCAATAAATCATGAATAAAGCAATTGGCGCATGATTATTCAAATAAGGCGGGGGCATAGTAACATTCTTGAGTCCAGGCTAAACTTCGTACTTTGGCACTTAGTTAATCATATCATAAACAGTGTACTCATACTTGATATCACCATAAATCCCATAGTCAAGCCCGCGTCATAAAGGCGCCTCAGGCATTTCTCATCACTTAACCCGCGTCATAAAGGCGCATCAGGTATTCCTCAATGATTAACCCGCGTCATATAGGCGCATCAGCTATGTCTCATTACTTAGCTCGCTTCATAAAGGCGCATCAGGCGTTCCTCAATGATTAACCCGCGTCATATAGGCGCATCGGGTATTTCTCATTACTTAACCCGCGTCATAAAGGCGCATCAGGCAGTTCTCATCACTTAGCCCGCGTAATAAAGGCGCCTCAAGCACTTCCCCTCAGTCAAGCCCGCGTCATTTAGGCGCATCAGGCATTAATCATAACTCAATCCCGCGTCATATAGGCGCCTCAGGATTTCTCATCCAATAAGCTCATGCTTAAAAACAAGTACGACTGAGTAAAATCGATCGAGCAATTTAACCATTCACGGCATCAATCATTATTTTCGTCACGTGGTCATTATCATATTAATACAGTCATTTGCCAAATAATCCACGTAAATATTCCACGTGTCAAAGAATCCACATAACAATTAATCTACGTGCCAATTAATCCACGTAAATATTCCACGTGTCAAATAATCCACATACCGAATATTCTACGTGCCAATGAATCCACGTAAATATTCCACGTGTTAAATAACACCCAAGGCCGAATATACTTAGGGTAAGATAGATCAATTTCGCTTGTTAATGCATCAACCACATCATGGCCGAATATACATTTAGGTCTAATCAACCATTCAAGCAACCCAAGCAAGAGATTCTACGACAAGGAACATTTCTATGCGAACTTGCCTTCCACGGACCGATTCTAACCAAACCCTTAGCATCACAAATCATCAACAAGGCACAATTTCAAGACATGAAACTACACGGCAACTTTGAATCCTCAAGGATAGGCTCGGCAATTTTAGCTTCGTTGGGGGTTTGCTCATGGAAACTACTCAATAACCCTTCTATAGCATCCTTCGGTAACCTAAGGTCCTAATAAGAGTTTAGAGTTAACTTACCAAGCGATGGAGTCGAGGTGAGTCGGTCCGAAAAGTGATGAAACTCACTGCTCAATCCAAGGAAATGAGCTTGCGGCGCTCGTCAACGAAGCTTGAAGACCGGCGAAGAAGGGCTCGGCCGTGAGAGAGAGAGAAAGAGAGCGGCGGCCGAGAGCGGGAGAGAACGGGCGAGCGGGAGAGAGAGCCGAGAGGGAGAGTGAAAGGGAGAGTTTGAGAGGAAGAGAGAATGAGAGAATGGGAGTGAGGGAGCTTCATCCATTACAAAAGCAAGAGAGAAAGATGGAGGGAAAAGCTAGTGGGGTGGTTGAAGGATGAATGACATGAATAGTGGTTTGATTGACTAGTTGGTGAGAAGTGGTTTGTGGGGAATTTATCAAGACCAATGGTCATGTCACTTAGTCATTCTATCATCCAATAATTCAAGAGCCCAAATGACCATACTACCCCTCATATTTTCGGCCAAAGTTAGGGGATGGCAATTGTCCAAATTGCCCTCGCTTGTTTCTAAAGAAAATGCATTTATCTAAGGGTATAAGGGTAATTTCCTAATTGTCTGTCCGAATTTCACTTTTCTAAGTGCTAAGGACGAATCCTAATCCTAATGGTTCCCGATGAGGCGACGTCCAATTTATTTTTGTTGGAATCCTCGGATACCCGATGCCCAATTTCGAAGTCCAATTCGTGGCGATCTTACTTTGAAATGGGGGTCGGATTTCAGAATGTCACATGACACTTCAAAAAGGTTTTGACAAAGTTCAAGGACTTTGGACAATATCATTTCTAAACAAATACCTTTTAATGAAAGATCAAGTTTGGGTTTTAAAAAAGAAAGTGTTCTCAAAAACTAATTTTCTAAAATAAATTACCACAAACCTACTATTACTGTGTTTATAGAAAGCATTTTTACAAACAGTTTACCAAGTCTCACATATGCCAGCCTTGTGTAAATTGTGGTGAACCTAGCCACACTAAGGACTACTGCAAGAAAGTCTGGAGACGAGTTGACAAAAGGTCAACAAGCTTTACTAACAAAGAAGGACCCAAGAAGACATGTGTACCAAAGAAATAGTGAGTTATTCATTTTTCGTAAGTACCAAGGAGAAAGAAGAACAAATGGTTTCTGGATAGTGGATGCTTAAGTCACTTGACCGGTAATCCAGATATATTTGTATCTTTATCAAAATGCATTGATAGAAGTGTGTCTTTTGGAGGGAGAAACAAAGGAAAAGTTATTGGAAAAGGAGATGTCAAGATTGGAAGTCTAATTATTAAAGATGTCTCTCTAGTCAAAGGACTGAATTATAATCTGATCTCTGTAAGTCAACTCTGTGACTCTGGTTATGAAATCTGCTTTCAAGATATAAAATGTATAGGTATAAGCAAGGACAAGAGCAAAGCTTTACTGGACGAAGGCATGGAAATATTTATCTTCTTAACATTGATTCTGACTCTGAACATGCAAAATTTCTTATTTCTGTTAAAGATGAATCTGAGTTGTGGCATAGAAAATTAGGCATATTAGCATAAATTATATTTCAAAGCTCTCTAAAAAGGGACTTTCAAGTCTTTAAATCAAGACTTTCAAAGCTCTCTAAAGGGACTTTCAGTTTGAAAAAGGAGGACTCTGTCATGCATGTACACTAGGCAAGCAGGTAAGAAGTACTTTCAAGTCTTTAAATCAAGCTTCTTCTAAGCAAAGTTTGTTACAAGGTTAGAAGCTATCAGGCTACTACTTGCTTATGCTTGTTACAATGACTTTAAACTTTTTCAAATGGATAAGAAAAGTGCATTCCTAAATGGCTATATCAAAGAAGAAGTCTATGTTGAGCAACCCCTGATTTCGAAGAATCTAGAGGAAATGACTTGGTCTATGCTTTAAGAAAAGTACTTTATGGACTGAAACAAGCACCTCGTGCCTGGTATGAAAGGCTAAGCAACTTTCTATCCAAACAAAACTTCATGAAAGGTAATGTGGATACTACCCTTTTCATTCAAAAACAAGGTAAGGATATTCTTCTAGTTCAAATTTATGTTGATGATATAAATTTTTGGTTTTTCTAATGAGCTACTTTGCAAGAACTTCTCTAAAGTGATACAGGATGAATTCGAAATGAGTATGATGGGAGAGTTGCGGTTCTTTCTTGGACTCCAAATTCATCAATATAAAAAAGGAACATTCATATATCAAGAGAAGTACGCACTGAAAATAGTGAAGAATTTTGGTTTGGAGAATTGCAAGAAGACAAAAACTCCTATGTCTCACTCCTCCAAACTTGATAAAGATGAAGATGGAAAAGAAGTGGATCCCAAGCTATATCGAAGCATGATTGGATCATTATTTTATCTCACAGCTTCAAGGCTAGACATCTTATATAGTGTCTTCTTATGCGCAAGATTTCAGTCAAGTCCAAAAGAATCACACCTTTCAGCCATCAAAAGGATAATCAAATACATTGGGACTTATCCCAGCTATGGTTTATGATATTCTAAAAAATCTGATTTTACTCCAAAAGGTTATTCAAATGCAGATCTTGCATGTTGCAAAATTGATAGGAAGAGCACATCTGGAACTTGTCAGCTCATGGGAAACATGCTTATCTCATGGTACTCCAAGAAGCAAAGTACAGTAGCTCTCAGTACAGCTGAAGCAAAATATGTATCACTTGGAAGTTGTTGTGCTCAGATTCTTTGGTTAAAACAGCAGCTCAGAGATTATGGTGTTGAAGATACAAATATGAAAATCCAGTGTGACAACACAAGCGCCCATAAATCTTATAAAAAATCCCATACTTCACTCAAGAGCAAAGCACATTGAGATCAAACAACACTTCATACATGATCATGTTCAGAACGGTGATGTTAACATTCAGTATATTGATACAAAAAATCAGCTTGCAGATATTTTTACTAAACGCTTGGATAATGAATCCTTTAACTTCATTAGAAATGAATTAGCCATCATTAACCCTTTGTCTTAAGTATATTTTAGAACATGAGACTCGAAAGGAGCGTTCGAAGGAGAATCAAAAGGAGCGTCAGAAGGAGACTCAGAGACTCAGAAGAAGCGTCAGAAGGAGAATCAGAAGGAGAGTTAGAAGGAGACTCAGAAGGAGCGTCAGAAGAAGACTCAGAAAGAGTGTCAGAAGGAACGTCAGAAGCAAATCATCACATCTTTTAAAAGGAAAGTTCACAAATCGAACGTCAGATTTTTATTTAAAATTCTTTTTAAGGTAAGTTCATCGTATTTCTCCACGAATATTTGATTGCTAGTGATTGATTTATTTTTTAGAGGAGTTCTCTCCTAATTTTTCAAAAAAAATTGATTTTGTTTCTAAAAATAACCGCCACTTTTATAAAACCACTAATAGTCACCCCTGTCTCTCACCTTCACACCGATTTCACTCAAAAACCCTAACTTTGTTCAGAATCTCTCTCGTTCTAAATTTTTCCCTCGACACAACACATTCTTTTTCAAAGTTCCAAACTTTTTCATCTCCATGGCTCCGAAATCAGCCTCCCCCTCAAGGAAGCCCACTCAGACGAAGAGAAAGCTTTCATCTCCGGATGAAAGTACCATCGAGCCTTCGGTAGAGAACATCAACGAACAACGTGAGGCCTTTTGACAAGAAAAAGGTTTGTCTTTATCTGATTTTGAAGAGAAAGAGGCAACGGCACATACTCTTAAGCTCATGTTTGATAGCATTAAGGAAGCGGGGGATTTTGGTGAAAATATGAGAAAGCTACTAGACATTCACAATTTCGCTAGTGAGGGCGAATTGCTCGAGCTCTTTAATCTGTCTAGAAAGGTTGTTGAACCTATTGCTATTAAATTGCCTAGTTCTAGAAAGGGCAAAGAGAAAGTTCCAAGATCAAGTTCGAAGTCAACTCCAAGGAAATCCTCTCCAAAAGGGGTTGGCAGTTTTAAAGGAAAGGTTGAAGATACTGCTGATGTGATGTTCAATGATTTTGAGAAAATTGTTGTATTTTACAAAGATGTAAACTTTTCTGATCCTCTATTCCAAAGTCAAGCACACAAGGACATGTTTGAGTCCTTGAAATAGAGGGGAATTATACCTCACAAGGTGTTTGAACTGAAATACTTTGATAGGGTTGGCATTCCTCTTCGGAAGCATCTTAAAAAGGTCAATCTAGAGAATTTCGTGACCCAAAGGAGATACACCTTCCCTGATCTGGTTGCCTACTTTTACTCCGACCTTCACTTTGTCAACTTCAATTCTCCGTTTTTCACTTTTGAAAGAAAAAAAATATTAATTGCATGTTCATGAACTAGCTTTCCTGATGGGAACCGATAGAAGAGATTTCCAACCTGTGGATGTCACTGCTGAGGAAGCATTTTATTTTCTATCTGGGAAAACAAACTTCTCCAGAGAGTCAAAATCTCACATTCCCTACACAGACTTCCCTCTGAAGCATACCTTGATGTATAAAATTGTCATTGAATGTCTTAGACCAAAGGCAGCTTCAAAGAATGACATATCAAAATATGAAGCAAAATTGTTATGGGGAATATTGCAGGGAAAGAAAATTTCTTTCGCCCACACTGTTTTACTTCACATGTACAGGACAATCTTAAAGCCCAAGGGACAACTACCTTATGCTTGTCTGATCTATAGAATGATGACTTATCGAAATATCCAGATTCCTAGAGCTTTTATTTCTCAGGAAATTCCATTGATGACTGCTGGTGAAAACATGATGGGAAAGATGGGGTTTAAAATGACTCCTAAAGGCTGGAGGAACAAGAATTCTCAGCCAATTCTTGTAGAGTTTGAAGACAAATCAAAACAGATGTCTCCAAAAAGGAGAAAAGGTTATGGCCACCAAAGGACAACACGAAGATACCTCAAATGTTGAGAATTCCAGAGAAGGTGAATAAACGATTAAGAAATCTGACTCTGAAGCTACACAGTCACCTCTTTCCAAAGGTAAATCAGATGGAGTAAGCAAAACAGAAGGAACTGACGATATTGAAGAAGGAGAAGATTCTCATGAAACACAGCCTCTAGATACTGATGTGTATGAAGTTGAAATACCTTATGAAGAATTTCTTCAAGTATGGACTGAGGCATTGTCCAAAGAAGAAGAGCTAGAGAAGGAGTATGTGAATAATCTACTCAGTTACTATGAGCACTGGACTCCACCGATGGTCTCAACTGAGCAGTTGGAAGAGACTGCAGAAAACGAAGCATATTCCATTTCCTATACCAGAATAACTGTTACAAATTCCGCTCTAGGATCAGTAGCTGCAATTGCTCAACAAGGCCAACTTTCAAGTGCTCAATCAGTGCCAATAGATAATGATAAGGAAACGACACCTGCGCCCAGCACAAAGTTCCAAGGGAAAAGAGCTATAATTCAGGGGGAGCTTCTACCTGCAACCTCTGATGTTTTTCTCACAGAAGTTCTAGCATCTCAGGCTTTTCCTAGAACTCAATCTGAAGGAGAGAATTTGCCAAGAGATATACTTGGGTCTGCGAGTCAAGGACAACCCTCCACTACACCTCAGGTTGACACTCAAAAATTGTTGGATAATCTTCAACAAATCCTTATTCAAAGTATGGAGACCTTGATGGATCAGAAACTGACCAGTTTTGAAAAGAAGATTGATGGGAAACTGCAGGGCATTGCACAGAAGATGGACAATCTAGAGAATTCTATTGACCTATATGGAAGAATGTTCTATGCTGAGGTTGCTAAAATTCCAACATATACTCTTGTTCGAGATGACAAACCAGCTCAAGGACTTCCTACATCTCAGGCGGTCAGGGATCATACAGTTGTTGTAGGAGCTGACTTTGTCCAAGATTCTCATGTGGATGCTGACGCAGAGCATGAAGATATACCTTCTTCTTCCAAAATTCCCCCACGTTCCAATAATTCTTGAATTTTTTTAGGCAACCGTTTTTTTTAACACTCTATCTTACTTTATAATTCTTTGTTGACAATGTTTCATCTCCATGAATGATTTTTTTTTTGTTGCTGACAAAAAGGGGGAGAATAGTTCTATTACTGTGCAGGAATTTCTTTTGCTTGCAGGAGTTTCCTCTATATCAAATTCCTAACGCTCGTGTGTTAAAAATCACAAATCTGTATACTTCCTTATTTACAACTGTTGTTGTTTCTAAAGTTTTGTTATCATAAAAAAGAGGGAGATTATTGTGGAATTTCTCCTTGTATTTTGATTCTGACAAAACTGTCAACAAGATATTTGTAGTGTTTTGATTTGCAGAAAGAATGCGTAAGCAGCAACTTACGTGGATCTAAATCTGTCACTAAGTCTCGAGGAGAGAGTGGTCATATAGTTGCTTCTGACAAGGTCAGATGGAAGTGCTTCTGACGTTGGTCAAATAGAAGTGCCTTTGACGAGGTCAGATGGAAATGCCTCTGACGAGGTCAGATGAAAGTGTTTCTGGCGTTGGTCAAATGGAAGTGCTTCTGGCGTTGGTCAGATGGAAGTGCCTTTGACGAGGTCAGATGGAAGTGCGTCTGGCGTTGGTCAGATGGAAGTGCTTTTGACGGGGTCAGATGGAAGTGTTTCTGATGATGGTCAGATGGAGTGCATCTGAAGACCTTTAGATGGAGTTGCTTCTGAGGGTCAGATTCAACACGTTCTCCTATTTGGGCATTTCGTGCAAAGAACTATATGCAGTGTCAGATGGACCTTTTTCAAAGCTCAGAATTGCCATTTCATTGTATCTGATCAGACTCGTGAAGTTTTCTTTTGAAGAGGACATTTGAACGGTCAGATTCTGCTTTTTTTAAAACTGAAGACCCACGAATGGCAGGTTTCCGATCAAGGCAAGTTTCTTTATGGAAGTTTGTGATATTCGATTGACTTGATATCTCTTCTATTCAATTATGGAAAATTCTACGATTGGATATTACCTTCCAAAAGTATTTCTGGCGACCAATTTGAATTTGCTCCACTTATGGAAACTGGAGATTTGGTTGTATGGACGACTGAATCAGAAGGGTTCAATATCTACTTCAACGGTTATCATATCTTCTCAGATACGGTCTCGTTCAATCACGATTGTTGACGTCCAATCAAGGATTGACGAGCGATCCCTTGATCGTGTATCCAACGACTAGTTTGGTGGCAAGAGAGTATAAAAGAAGAATCATGGTGACGTATGTAGAGACTGCGAACAACAATCCAAAGTGCAAAAGTTATTCAAATTACACCAAAGCATACTGTGTGCTCAAAAATCTTATTCATTGTGAGAACCTGTAAGAGAGAAAAACTGAGTGATTGATCGATTGTAATTCTCTTTGACTTTTCATATTGAAATCCAGCCGATTGGCTATCATCATGGGAGAGTGGACGTAGGCTTGACAAGCCGAACCACTATAAACTCAGCGTGCACATTTTTCTTCCCTAAACTCTATCGCTGTGTTTAGTTTTTCATTGCACGTTGTTCTTGTTTCTAGATCGCATATTGAAATTATTTTTAATTCCGCAAGAAATTTCGATTTAGATTTCGAGTTACCTACTCACCCCCCTTTAAGTGTTATTGCTAGATCCAACACTCTGTGCACACTTGCACGCTCTCTATATACCGAAACGTAGGGAATTTATGGAATAATTGAACGTTAATGTGCCCTACAAAGATCTGTCTCTAGGAGTATGCCAATCCTTTCAGGACCCCTTACATGTAGACAAGGCCACAGGCCGATTTGGGCCTGGAACCAGCCCGTGGATTAACCAGAATCAAAACCGGCCCTCACGGGCCAGTTGCGGCTCGACGGTTCCGGCCCTCACGGGCCAGTTACGGTTCGACGGTTCCGAGCTAGTTCTAAACCCCCTAATAGCCCAACGGACTTTAAAAAAAAGGAGAAAGAGCTTAACGACTCTTTTCCCCGGGCCCCAACTGCCCGAATAGTCGTTGCAATGCAAAACGGACACTTCCTCCCCCTCTCCCCCCCTTTTTTAAGTAATTATATCATCTCCCATCTATAAAATAGCCACCCCATTTTTATTTTTTCTCACAAATTCTCTCAAGTCTCAATTTTCTCAATCCCCGCTTAATTTTCTCAATTCTCTGAATCGGTTTTCTGCTCAATTCTCTAAAAAAAGGGTAAGTGGAAGCAGAAATACTGGAAAGAGCCCATCGTCATGAATATGATCCTTGTGAGTATGCATATAGGGTAGATGATGACGATAATATCAATGTTATTTCCAACATCGAGCACGTTCCAATGCGAGAAAATCTTCATCCTTCTACCAGTGTCGAGGAAATGTCGATAGTAAATAAGCCGGAATGAGAGGGTGCATCCAACATATGGCGACACTTCGAGAATGAACAATTAGGCAGAGACAATTTTATGGTAAAATGTAAATATTGTACGAGTACATACAATGTTTCTACTAGAGGGGGCTATGGAACATTTAATTTGGCATCTAAGAAATAAACACCCAACGCAAGCGGGGATCTACACCAGGCAACAATAAATTTTCGGGTATGCCAATCCTAACATTTCTCCTTTTTTTCATTACAGTGATCATGCTTGTAAAGAAACATTAGCCCAATATGTTAGCATTTACCATTTACCGTTTAATATTGGTGAAAATTTTGATTTTTTTTTACGAACACTACATGTACTCTGCAAGCAAAACTTGTTCCGAGAAATACTCTTAAACGCGAACTTTTTCGGCTTTACAAAAAAGGAAAAAAAAAGATTTGAATTTATTTTTACGGATTTCAATAGACGTGTGCATATTGGTAGCGACATTTGGAGTGATCCTTGTCAAACCCCTTCTTATATGGATATCACATGTCATTGGATAGATACGATTGGAACATTAAAAAAAGAATTATTACATTTTGAGTATTTGATGAGAGGCATACGGCTAATAATATTTATAGAGTAATTCGACAAGTTTTAGATGAATATAATTTGATTACTAAAATTTTCCAATTGATTTTGATAATGCCATCGCAAATACCACTTCCATTCTTGAATTAGAAAAAGTTTGTAAATCCTCTTTTGGTGGATAATTTTTCACAGTAGATGTGTTTGCCATATTTTAAATTTATTTGTACAAGTTGATTTACGAGCTTGTGATGCTTTTCTCACACCAAATGAAAAGAGCCATTCGATTTTTATAGAGTCATCCCGACTTATGAAAGAATGTAGTAGATTTTGTAAACAACATGGAAGAGCACCAAAAAGATTTTCAAAAGATGTTCTGACTCATTGGGATTCTGCCTACGAGTTACTTAATCAATCTTTGCTTATAAAGATTTACTATGTGCATTTATTTTGAATAATGTTTTGAAATTAGTTTATGCCGCAAGAGTGGGAAATTTACAAAAAAAAATTTAATTTTTTTTAATGACGCAACTTATACTTTATTTTGTGTTTATTATCATGCTATGCATTTATTTTTAATAAAATGTCTTAATATTGTTGCTGTTTTTGAAGAATATGAAAAAGATGATGAATTAGCTCAGACTATCGTAATGCGAGCAAAATGGCTGCATTATTATACCGAAATTCCTCTTGTTTATTTGGTTGCTTTTATTTTTGATCCACGTACCATATTAGATGGTTTAAGTGATTATCTGAATATGTATTATTAATGTTTACATTTGAACGAGTTATTAAATGTTAGAACTATACAATAAACAATTAAAGACGCTATAGTAAAATTATCTAATGAATTTCTTCAGAATAGAGAGGAAAACATTTCGCCAGCGTCGAGGGAGGCGGCAAATGTTTGAGGTATGGACCTGGGATAATATGGTCATTTTCAGGATAATGGTCCATGAAAGACAAAGATACCCGTTCCTCGCCTTCATAATGAGAAAGAGCGTCAAGACGCGACAAGTGCAGAGCTGCACGAACACCTCTGTTAGGCGAAGAATGGCTCGCCATGATAAGTTAGTAAGAGATGGCGCTCGGGGCCAAATGTTATATAGAAGAGCTGGCTCAGGCAATTAGTCAGTTATGCGAACATGGAGAAGTCACGTCATACGAGTTGGCGGCAAACTTTGACTTGAAAAATAGGAAAAAGAGGAAACAACTTCATTAAGAACTGTTTGGGAACAAGGTTTCCTTCGCCGACCTAAGAAGACCACGAAGCATGTTCCCAAATCTCTTATTATGGCCAAGACTAACACTTCTAGCTTGGCGGCGTTCTGCTTCTGCCCGCGACATCCTAGCATGGTCAGCTTGTTTCTTCTCCTCGAAAAAGATGACACATACTTTGAGCTGGTCCGACCAGAGAGTGTGATCAGATGTTGGCAACGTACCTCCTCTATTTCCCTCTCTATTGCCAGTCTTTGCTGTTCAAGTATACTTTCCTTATCGCTCAAGACAGTAAGCTCGTTGGCAATAGATTGGAGGGATTGCTGTTCTTGGTTCATAAGATTTTCTGCCTCCTGAGTCTCAGCGCTCAGTGTGAAAGGTTGGTCAGCAGGTTTGACCAGAGCAATCACTCGATCTCGGTGTCGTCGAAAATGCTCAAAACTTGCGGAGAAGTATTCCAAGAAAATTCTGAACTGTTGGACCAAGTTTGCAGGGAGCGTAGTGCCTACTCTTCCTTGACTAGTTCATCCATCATGGATCTAATTTCCTGAAGAGCCGCTAAATCATTGACGAAGGAAGTAATACCAGAATAAGCAAGGTCCAAGGAACAAGTCAACATAACCTCTAACTTGCTGAAGGTCTCTGCAGTAGGAGCAATATCGATTTGAATCGTGTCAGAAGAGCGGGATAAGTCAGCAAAGTAAGCTTAAACGTCTTCTACGAATGTTGAAGATATAGAAGCAACACGAAGATCTTGCGCAATCCTTGCAGATGGAGGGTTGACAATTGGCGGTGTTTAAACGAGGGCCAAAGCTGAGGAAGAAGATCCACCATGAGTAGTGGAAGGCTCACCGTGCGTTCTCGGAGGTTGTTGCATCAAAACCATGATCGAAATCATAAGAGTAGGTGATTTTTCGGTAGCAAAAAAGGCATCAAGTTCTTCGACAGTTTTCCCCACACCTTCCAAAAGACTCCCTGGAGGAATTGTCTCGGGAGTCTCATCAAGGACAATTGGAGACTCCGTCGAAGACTTGTGTCTTTTTGCCGCTAAAGGAGAGCTCCATGTCCGCCGTTTAATTGAGGAAATAGTCTCATCATCAACTTCCTCATCCGAAGCCTCATCTAACAGAAGTGTTAAGTCATGTGGGCTTTCACTTTCGTTATATTATTTTATTTATTGTGTTTGTTATGAGATATTATCTATTAAAAATACAAGACGTGTACCCAACGTAGGGTTTACACGATTTTCTCCTCGCGTTTTCTCTAACGCTGCTCTCTCCTCTCTACCTCTTCTCTGCCGATTTCATGGTATCAGAGCAAGGTTTTGTTACATCCCTTGTTTTGATCGGCCCTCACCTTCTTCTCCTTCTTCTTTTCTTTTTTCTCTTTTCTTCCATAATGGGTACACAAAAGCATGGCTTTTAAGCCCCTCAATTCATGTCGAGGCTGAGGTTCTGTATTTTTCTACATCATTTCCTGTCGCGACCTACCCAGCGGTGTAGGCTGGTCTTATGCTTTCAGTCTTGAAGTGTTTGTGCTGTTATCTTCTTTCTCCGGTCCAGAGGTGCCGGATTCTTTGTGTAGAGACCTAGTAGGTGTCTCCTTTCTTTTGCAACGACAATGGCATGAGATGATCCACAAAAGGAGGTGAACATTGGTGGTGGTTTTAAAGCAGGCTCTGGAGGCTCCAGCAATATCTAGGGTGTTGTATCTTTCCCAACGAGACTGTCCGATGAAAAATTGGAAGGAGCCCCAAATTTTCAAATTTGGCGAAAGACTATTCTCGTTTGTTTAAAAGGTATGGGTAAGGCTTACTTAACTGATTTGCCTCCTGAGTCTACCGATCCTAATTATTTGAATTGGGAGATTGAAGAGAACTGTATCTTCAGACTTCTCTTAAATTCTATGGATAGTAAAGTTAAGGTTATGATTGCTAATTATCTGACGGCTCGAGATGTGTGGAATCATTTGACTATGTTATATTTAAACACCAACAACAAATCTCGCGTGTGTGATGTGTTGAAGAAATTATTTCAACTTAATCAAGAGGAGCGGTTTATTCAAGAGTTTTATACAGAGTTTCAGGCCCTGTTTGATGAACTTGATTTGTTGTGGCCAATTCCAACTAGTCCTGCAGAGATGCTTGCACAGAGGGAGCAGCTCGGTGTTATGTGTTTCTTGTCGGGTTTTCATCCTGGACTTGAGTCAATTAAAAACCAAATCCTCTCTGAAAGGGTTCTCATGTCTATTCCCGAGGTCTATAATCGGTTAAGTAATGTTACCATTGGAGCTCATACTCCGTCTGTGCAACAAGAATCTATTGACAAGTCTGCCCTATTATCTTCTTTTGGAAGTGGTGCATCACGCGGTGGTCGTGGAGGCCGTGTTGGTAATAAAGACCAGCGTATTTGTCATCATTGTGGTGTTCTCGGTCATCTAATGAGCAACTGTTATATGTTGCACGGTTATCCAAGTAGTAACAAGGTGGCCAAATCCTCAATACCTACATCTTCTGAGATCCGAGAGTCCTCTCCTATTGCCGAAAGGAGAATGATTGAGATGACTAATGAAGAATTTTCACGATATACTCAGTTTCAGATAAAGGGGCAAGCTTCTACTGCTACATATGCACAAATAGGTAATCATACGGCATGCGTTTTCATGTCTCGTGGCAAATGGGTTGTTGATTCTGGTGCTTCAGATCACCTGACAGGGATGATAGGTAATCTTACAACCTATTCATCTTCATCACATGTTAGTGCTATTACTGTGGCGGATGGCTCTTCAACAACTGTAAAGGGAAGTGGGACTTCCTGTCTTACATCAAATTTAACATTGTCTTCTGTGCTTTATGTTCCGAGTTCACCCTTTAATATACTATCGGTGAGTCAGATAACACAACAGTTAAATTGTTCAATCTCATTTTTCCCTGATGGTTGTATTTTTGAAGATCTTTTGACGAGGAAGGCCATTGGTAGAGGAAGGGTCGAAGGAGGAATCTATATTATTGAAGCTACACCACAGTTAGTTGCCTACTCCGCCACATCCCCTAGTCCATATGAGATTCACTGTCGTCTTGGCCATCCATCTCCTACTACCCTCCAAAAGCTATATCCTCAATTTAAGAATGTCTCCTTTGAATGTGAGTCGTGTCAGTTGTTAAGCACCATCGTGTGCCTTATTTTATTAGAGTCGATAAAAGAGTGTCGGCTCCATTTGAGTTAGTCCATTCAGACGTATGGGGTCCTTGTCCTATCGTGTCAAAACGTGGCTTCAGATATTATGTAACTTTTATTGATGACCATTCACGGATGACGTGGGTCTATTTAATGAAAAATCGTTTTGAGGTGTTCCAAATTTTTTGTGAATTTTATGCTGAAGTTCAAACTCAATTCTCTACTTCTATTAAATGTTTGCGCAGTGATAATGGTCAGGAATATTTATCCTCTCAATTCCAATCTTTTCTTTCCTGCAATTGTGTTGTTCATCAAACTTCTTGCCCTGATACACCGCAACAAAATGGTGTAGCAGAACGCAAGAATAGGCATCTCTTCCCACAAGTAAGCAGGCTATTGGTTGTAAATGGCTTTATACTGTCAAGTTTAACCCAGATGGCTCGTTTGCTCGCTTGAAGGCTCGTCTTGTTGCTAAAGGATATGCTCAACAATATGGCATTGATTATTTTGAGACATTTTCTCCAGTGGCTAAAATGACCTCCGTTCAATTATTTATTTCTTTGGCAGCCTCCCGTGATTGGATCCTCCATCAGCTTGATGTCAAGAATCCTTTCTTGAATGGCTATCTTGACGAAGAGGTGTATATGGAGCAACCTCTCGGGTTTGTTGCTCAGGGAGAATCTCATAAGGTTTGTCGTCTTCGTCGCTCCTTATATGGTCTCAAGCAGTCATCTTGTGCATGGTTTGGCATATTTACTACTGCTGTTGTACGGGATTTTGGCATGAAGCAGAGTATTAAGGATAGTTCTGTTTTCTATCATACTTCTCTTGTAGGTTGTATCTACATGGTTGTATATGTAAATGATATTGTGATCACTGGCAGTGACTCAGCAGGCATCTCTAGGCTCAAGGAGTTCCTGCACAGTCAGTTTCAAACTAAGGATCTTGGTCCTCTGGGATACTTTCTTGGCATTGAGGTTTCTAAATGTAAGAATGGTATTTTTCTATCTCAATGGAAATATGTTTTAGATTTATTGCGGGGATGAGGGACTTTATGGGGCAAAATATTGTGAGTCTCCTATGATTCCTGGTGATAAGCTCATGCCGCGAGAAGGGGTCCCGATTCCAGAGCTTGAGAGATATCGTAGATTAGTGGGACAACTCAATTATCTCACTATGACCAGATCTGATGTTGTCTTTCCAGTCAGTGTTGTTAGTCAGTTTATGGCTGACCCTCGTATTCCTCACTGGGAAGCTGCTCTATGGATTGTAAAGTATTTGAAGAAGGACCCTGGCAAGGGTGTTATCTATAAAAATCACGGACATTCTCGTATCGAAGCATTTTGTGTTGCAGATTGGCCTTGATCTCCCGCTGATAGGCGATCTACATCTGGTTTCATTATATTTATGGGTGGTAATCTTGTTTCGTGGAAGAGTAAGAAGCAAGATGTGGTTGCCCGATCTAGTTGCAAAGCAGAGTATCGCTTAATGGCAAGTACAACTGTCGAGATTATGTGGTTGCAACAGCTTTTGACGGAGATAGGTTATTCCATTGATTATCCTGCAAAATTATGGTGTGATAATCAGTCAGCCCTACATATTAGAGATAATCAAGTTTTTCATGAGAGGACTAAACGCATCAAAGTTGATTGTCATTTTGTAAGAGATGCTTTGCTCAGGAATGTCATCGAGTTCGGATATGTTCGGACCAGTGATCAACTTGCAGACGTCCTTACAAAATCTACTACTAGGAAGAGGATAGAGTTTATTTGTAACAAGCTAGGCATGATGAATATCTATGCTCCAGCTTGAGGGGGAGTGTTAAGTCATGTGGGCTTTCACTTTCTTTATATTATTTTATTTATTATGTTTATTATGAGATATTATTTATTATAAATACAAGATGTGTACCCAACATAGGGTTTACACGGTTTTCTCCTCACGTTCTCTCTAACGTAGCTCTCTTCTCTCTACCTCTTCTCTGCCGATTTCAAGAAGAATACAAGTAAGTCTACTTCGAACTATTGGTAGTTCTAAAACTACAAGAAGTACGCAATCACTTGAGGCAAGAGTTGTCGAGCATCTGGGACTATCAATCCAAAGGGTCTTTGTCGCAATCTTCTTCCCGGTTTTCTTTGCCATAGAATCAAAAGGTCATATTCTACTACCTTTAAGAATCGATGAAGTGGCCTCCTCAAATGGACTGTCAAAAGCAAAAGATGTCCACTAGGCTTTATATCCGGATGTCGCTCCAGGATTCGGTAGGAGGGTTGCAGGAATATCTCCAGAAAATCGCCTATACATCAAGATAGTGACTTGAGTGCAGCAGTCAAAGGGAGCACCAACCTTGATGTTGTACGATCTCTTACTCATCGAAGGAAACCCATGAGATAAAGGATAGGCATAGGCACTGCCTGTCGAAGACCGACCTGTCGAGCACAGTACTAAGGAGAATATGGTTCAAACCCAGGGTAAAACCTACCCTTAAGACAAAGCCGAATTGGAAGATTCCTGAGGAAAAGTATGAAAGTCCAACAATACTATGATTGAACCGTTTTAACGATCTGGAGCCAAAGAGAGGGCTTGTGACGCCCCACCATCAGCCGCCCACTATTTTTTTGTCTCACTTTTCTTTATCTCTGGCCGACAACCCCCCTTTCTGCCTACGCTGCTTTCTATTTTCCTTAATTTCTGTGTGTTGTCTATTCCTCCTTTTTGCCCATTTTTGCCCACCCCCTTTCTCTTTTTCTACTCTCTCTCGCTCATTCTCTCGGTTCCACTCTCTCTCTCTCTCTCTCTCTCTCTCTCTCTCTCTCTCTCTCCCGTTTTTGCCAGACCAAATCCACCACAGCCCAGCCACTGCTAGGGGTGATCATTTCACAGGATGGGTGATTTTACCCTAGAACCGAGAACCATTCGTTAGGAATCGATTTCGTAAAATGCGAGCCGTGAACCAACCGCTTTTTCTATGAACCTTGAACCAACAGAACTATCAATCCGGTCCGATTTTCGGTTAGATTCCGATTACGTTTTTATCGAACAAAAAATGGAAAAAAAGAAAATAGGCGAGGAAATAAATTCGCCTTGTTCCTTCGCCATCAGCCATAGAATTATGCTCCAAGGAAGCATAAGGACAAAATAAAAAAAAATAAAACAAAAGAACTCAGTAAAACATGGCGTGTAGCACCTGCAGAATAATGAGAAACAAACTGATAAAATAATATACATTCAGATTATATAAGGGGGTCGGTTCATGGGCCGGTTGGATTGTTCGCATTCAAATCCGTAAACCGAATTGATAAAACCGATTTTGAAAAATTGAAACCGAGAACCGAACCGTACCCACCAAAAACCATCCAAAATCAACTGATTGGGTCCGGTCTGATTTGGTTGGATCGTGGTTTTCTGCTCACCCCTGGCCACCGCCACCTCCACCTCCGACCATCTGCCACATCCTTAGGTCCTTGTTGACCACCACAGCACCATCGTCGCCGTTGTACGCCACCGGAATTGCCGGAAACAGCCCCGGAGCTCAGTAGCTCTATTTTGCGCCAGTTTCGAGTTTGCTTCTGTCCAGCCCTCTCCAACGTCTCTCAGCCACAACCATTGCCACCACACCATCCCTCTGGTGTCCTTCAACCTACTCTGAATGCCTCACGCCACTTCCAATTGCCACGGCATCGCCGGAGACCCCCAAATCGAAACTCTTTTCTCGGTACCTTATTTTTGCGCCCGGTTCTGTTCAGGCCGAGCTTCGTCATTCCACCGCCTTCCTCCGTCCATCTTCGACCACCACACAACCCACGACATCCCCATAGACCTCTACAATAAGCCTCTGTACACCGCTATTCCTCGCATTTTTCTTCCTCACTCTGGCCACCACTGACCACCAGAATCTCCCTCAGAGTCCCCTGTACCACCACCATCGTAGCCGTCCACCAACCGCCCTAGGAGCCTCGAACAGCCCCGATTTTGCTTCTGTTTTCACTTTTGTTCACCGCTGCCGACGACTCCTCTGGCCACCGTGAACCACCATCGACCACCACAGACCTTCCCTCAACCTCCTCAGGCGCCCACCGTTGATCCTAGCACCGGCCACCACTTTTAGGTCTGCGAACCAGCTCCGAAACTGCCTTATTTTCCCCTGTCTCAGGGCGGGACATAATTATGTTGGGCCCAAATTCATGGGCTGTCGAGTTGGGCCGAGGCCCAAACCGAGTTGGGTCGTGTCTTGGCAAGTTGGGCCTTGCCTTAGGCCCGTGAGCCAATTTGGTCGGAAGTTTGGGCCCATCGTTCGAGTTTTAAAACCCGTGGTTTGTTGAAATTTTAGGTTCGTGCCGAAGGATTTATCGAGGATCGCCACCAATCCCGACCCGCGTATTTGACTGTGAGTTGACCTCTAATCCTTGATTAGGTCGTTAATTATGTTTGAATTAGTTTGCTTAGATTATTAGGTGTTTAGGTAGTTCGATTAGGATCGGGTTAGGATAGAAACTTTGGTTTGGTTAGATGGCCCTAATCGGTTAAGTTAGACAATTTTGGGAAATATTTGAATGTTGATGGCTTGATTTATGATTGATGTGGATTGATTGCGAACGAGTGACAGGTTGAGGCGAGTGTTCATTCCTTGACTAATTAAAATGGACTGTGATTAAATCGTGGTATGAATTAGCCTTAGTATGGTAAAATTGAAGTGGTTGTTTTGGTTGAAATTATTTATTATCGTTTGGATAATCACTTATGATGATTCCATGCCTGGTTATCTGGCTATAATCAAAGATGTGAAAAGAATTGATTGATGCATGGATTGAGTGATCACATGATGGACGATGATGATTCGTGGCCTGTCAAGTTCGTATCATGTTTTTAGTATGAACCACACGACTTGTCAGTTGCCCGACTTTTCATGTCGTGTCACGGATTGTCGATAGCCGGTCGCGGATTGTGACGAGCCGGATCCTACCTGTGGTATTGTGTTATCACTAGTAGATGCCTACTCGAGGTATTGTGTTACCACCTGTAGTTGCCGTCGCCGAGAGGAGTTAGGACGAAGCATGATTTATTAGAAGTCGATTTCGGCATTATGTTGTACGTAT
Organism: Rhodomyrtus psidioides; assembly: GCA_021437785.1. Taxonomy (NCBI): domain Eukaryota; kingdom Viridiplantae; phylum Streptophyta; class Magnoliopsida; order Myrtales; family Myrtaceae; genus Rhodomyrtus; species Rhodomyrtus psidioides. The sequence goes on along the minus strand of JAILYB010000103.1, from coordinate 1,821,155 downwards.
CGAGTTACTGGACCCCAGCATCGTGTTGTATGGATCCAAGCCTTATTAATCACGAAAATCATCACTAATAAATGGACTGCGTATGGTGTCCAATGTATGATTTATGCCTGTAATGCATTATGGCCGTTTGAGTGTCTCGACGATAGTTTCAAGCTGACATGGTCGCATGTTTTATTCATGATGCATAATGCATGATGTCACATCAGGTAAGTTGCATGTGATTTGACTGATAGGACATCTGGACGAATCATCGCCCTAACCGAGGTTTAGGCGTTGACTCACTGAGATTTTATCTCATCCCGTTGTGGGAACATTTTTTAGATCCACAGTGATGTAGAGACCAGTAGGATTGTCGAGCCCTCTGACGAGCGTGCTTTGATTTGGATTGTGATCATGACCCGTCACTATGCTTATGGTTCCCTCCTGGAGTAGATGAGGATTTAACCTTGTCTGATCCCCTTTTGTCCTTTTGTGGATCCTAGAAAGCCTAGACTGTAGCTTCGTAGGGTTAATGATCATCTGCTGGTTATTGTATTGACAGTTGTGTAATTTGATATCATACTACTACGGGTGTTTATATTTGACAATCCTTGTTGATTTGTATGAATGGGAGTTTAATCGTTTCCGCATGTGCGTTATATTATCGTGGGTCGATAGCGTGCCTGGGACTTTATCATTATGACCTAAGGCAACTTAGTAGGGATATTACGTTCCCAGGGATCGTGGCGTGACAGGGCTAAATTCGCCAAAACGGTAGGGGAAGAAATCTACTCGGTTCGTCTCCCGAGATAAGACTTGTTGAAGAAAGAAGCACAAAGATGGAGCGTCAACAAGAGCCTTCAGTGGGGTAGCTTGAAGCAATCACGTGCCAAGACTAGAAGGTGCCCTAGTGGTATCATAATCAGGGATGCTCTCGAACAAGAAGGGAAGATAAAGTGCTACCCAATCTTAAAGAATCCAGAGCGGACCCGGCAACATGCCATCCTCCTCAGACGCCCCCATCAATAGAGCAGCATGAGTCATACCTCTGTATAGAGTTGCTAGAACAAGAGGGCCGAGAGCAATATTCTTTCCCCGAGCTAAATGAGAAGCAAGTACAATGTAATCCTTGGACACCTTCACAGTCGGACTAAAGAACAGATATTTCGACAGCCAGAAGAGGAGAAAGGCTATACGTTCGGATGGTGTGACAGCGCCAGAAGTTTTATAGTGAGCTTCTAAGAATTTCCTAGGGATAGAGATATATGTCAACTTTTCAAGATTGGCAACAAGAGTCCCATAAGGAGAGAGGCAAGCAAATGTAAATGTATCTAAAAGGGTCACAGACATAGGACCCCATGGGAAGAAAACAAAATTGGTCGAGGAGGGCCAAAAGCTTACAACAGAACCCAATAAACCCCTATTCAAGTCATGGGACAGGAGGCTGACCTCAAGTGCGATTCTTGTGTTCGCAGTCGCCCAAAAAGAGGCAGTCGGTACATCACCTTCAAGCCGATTGAACCAGGCGTAGAACTTATCATCATATATAGGGAAACTCCTGAACTGTTAGGCTAGCAGTGACCAAATATCCTTCAAAGGGGTGGCTTGAATAGGAAGCTTTTCGTCTTCCTGCATTGGAAAATAGGGTTGAAGGGACGCATGGACATGATGATGACTTTGACGGTTGGGACCTAGAAAGAACCCAGTGTATTCCTGTTGAATATTCAGCAACTTGAAGAAACAACGATTAGCGTCTTTGTTGTTGATTAAATGGTCGAAGCAATCGATGAGCTGACTTGGATTTGAACTCGAAAGTTTCAGTCACCATGAGAAAACCCGGAAAAGCTCGAAGGGTTCAGGGTTTAAAAGCAGACTCAGATATGGAGAAGGCGACGATTGAGAACTTTCACCCAAAGTGAAAAAGATTATTTGGGAGACCAGTGCGTCGTGAGAAATTTGAGATGATCACACTTGGGAAAGGAAAATCGGGGAAAAACGTAATCATTACCAACGGCTGGCAGCTGTCAAATCAATGAAAATCTTTTAAAAGATATAAATCTTTGATTTATTTCTTTTAAATGGGGCATTTGTTGACACCCAAAGGTTACCCTAAGAAGCCACGTGACGAGCACGAACGAAGACCATGATCACCTACGGGTAGCCGCACTAAAACCAGATGAAGGTTAGCCTTGAAGATGCCACGTGTCAAGGTGAGTTTTGGCAGTATTCTCCCTGAAAAACATGAGAAAAAACGCGCGGAAGCAGCCACGATCGAAGCAATTACGAAGATTGGCGGCAATTCCCAATAAAGCTGAGAAGAAAAGGGCGCGAAGAGCAAAGGAACCGCCACTGGAGTAATCCACAAAGAAAAAAGTGCTTGGAGCCCACGGCAATAACTGTTCGACGGTTACCAGGAGTAAGCCTATAAATACCCAGTGTCATCCAGCACAGAAACCCCCCCAACACAACAAACAAGTCTTTATCTTTTCAATTAGTTCTTAGCTTAGCTGTAGCTTTCATATTCTCGTCGTTGATTCATTTCCGACGTGCTTCATATCCAGAGTTAGGTGTCGTCGATTCAATTCCGGCATCTGCTTGCCTAGTTCAGTGTCGTCGATTAAATTCTGGTGTTGTACTGTTTCATCCACCCGTCCAGTGCCGTCGATTAAATTCCAGTGTTGTGTCCTACATTTTCACCCATTCGGTGTCGTAGATTAAATTCCGGCATTGTTTCCTATAGTAAGGTTCAGCATCGTCGATTCAATTTCGATGTTGTATCTCGGTTACGATCACGTCGAAGCATTCGACCAGTTTCATTGAAGAGTCACCAGAAGATTTGTCGAGAGTCTGAACAAAGTTGTCGAAAGACACGTCTTTATCAGTACTTATCCTACATTTGACACTCTCTATCTAAAATTTACTCGAAGACCTTCTTACTTAACGAACTGCTAACGTTCGATAAAAGGATTTTCCCACGTTGTCAACACCTTTGGACTTCACTCTTTTGGGCCGAACCCCGAAAGAATCTATTAGGCCCAACCGAGGGATTCTAACATGCAACAATTGTTAAACGGCTCGAATTTGACACACAAAAAAATAACGGCTCGAAGACTTAGCTTTGGTGAGAGGAGTGTGGGGTGAAATATATATACACACACAATTCTAATTGACACGTGAAGAATTCAATTACATAATTATCTGCAAATATACGAGTCAACCATTCAATTTTTAGTGTGTAAAGATTTCATTATACTGGAATTGGACCAAAAAATTATCCAATAAAATGCGTATACATACTCTTATCCTTATTCGTTAAAATATAAACCTACATTAAACATTATAGAATATACCATGAATATATATATTTTTCCAACTTTTCATTTGTTTGCAAGATTATCATTATTCGAGATCAATATTTCTCATCCATACCGAATAGAACATGCTAAGCCAAATTTCCTTTATGTAAAACCTGCTTTCATAGTCTGTTTATTCATTATCTCCTACGCGGTTCTATATGTTCCGTAAAAAATCCTCAGGCAAAAGAAATTTGCCTCGTCTATCCTTCCGAAGAGAGGCGTATACGAGCTCCTTTGTCCCACTGTAGCCCATGAAACGACACGCAGGTTGAACATGTGAGTACATGGGTTTTTGTGCTGACTTTGCATTGCGAGTCCACGGGAAATTGAGGACGATGGCTCTCGAACGAGGTATTCAAGCTAGGCCAATCGAATTCAAAGCCGTAAATAAACCAGAAGAAAAAAGATACGTGCACACTCATGTGTACTGTTTGGCACTAGCTAGTTGTATAACTTTGCGACTCTCTCTATAGTTGCATTGAGTAGCCCGATTCATCTTATTCGGGTCCATCTAAATAATGCGGCCAATATCCGATCCGTCTAGATACTACAGTCCACAGCGAGTATCAAATAGAATACGATTACACATGATCGCCATTGTTGGCGACCACCATCACGGTGGTGCTTGCGTCACTATGGTAACCATTGCGAGGGTGGGGGGTAAGAACAGTAGAAGTGCCATAACTTTTGCGTAGGGATCACTTGAGTGCCATAACTTTTTTTTGGATCACCTGAGTACCACAACTTTTAAAAATGGACCACTTAAGTTCCATCGGCGATTTGGGTGACTGAAAAATCCTACGTGGCATTAAAATAATGTAAAACCAGCCCATGTGGCTTGCCGAAAAGCTGAATCAGCAAATAAATGGCAAACGACGTCGTACGCTCCTCTTATTAAAGAACAATTCAATTAATTCAATAAAAGCGGCATGTAAGAACCCTAACCGTGAGCTCTTTCAGCAATTTGGGGGAAAATCAAATTCCCGCAATGGAATCGGAAGAACCCTAATCCTATTGAGCCGCACTCAACGAAAGCGAAATCTTCCAATTGCCCAAAATCAAATCGTCAAACTCGCGATGGGGAGCAGAAGCAAGGCAAGTGGCTCCTAAGTGTACGAGCAAAGCCAAGATGCAGCTCCATATTTTTGCTATTGCGGGCTGCGAAGTCCAACAAGAACGGCTTGGACGAGAGATAATCCTGGGAGAAGGTTCTATGGGTGCGCCAATTATAGAGAAGAATTCAATTGTGGTTTTTTTAGGTGCTCAATTCTCTGTTTTACTCTGTTTTTTTTTTATTTTATGCACCCCATGCTTATCAAATTTTTGGATGACTTTAGCCATGAACATGTTTGGATTTAGGGAAACTTTGCTCAATTTTGTGGTTGTGTTATGGTGGTTTGCCTTGCTAATGCAACAAGCATAAACGAAATTGTCTTGGTAACTCATTATACTGTTGTCAACTTTCTTTTAGGTGAGTCGGGTCGAAATTCTCAAACCAAGCAACTGATTTTATCTTGGAGCTACTTCAAGAACGAGATTAACGTCGACATGCATTGACAGATGAGTTAGATGATGGCGACTCAATGGAAGCAGAGATAAAGAGTCTGCAATATTTGTTGAACCACTGGAAGAAGGAATTTTCAAGGATGAAAAATCAAAGAGATATTTATCGAGTGATTTTTGTGGTGTTATTGTTGGTGGGCTTGTTCTAGCTATGTAACTCTACTAAAGAGAAGGCTTTTCTGAGTCTACCGTAGTAGCACAATGATAGATAATGTCGTACTGAATGTTGACATATGAAATGTATGCCAACTTGTGGAAATTTTCTAAGATAATGCAAATGCAATGTTCATGTGCAGCAAGAGCATAGAAGGCCCTTTTTTGCATCTTCAGGTACTGATTTTTTGCATATTGTGTGCAAGATTGACATGATAAAAAATAACTTTACGAATGATCGTTTGAGTGCCAAGATGTAGTTAAATCGATCACTTGGGTTGCTCAGCTTTTAAAAAGTGGCCACATAAGTACCATATTTTTTTTAAAAAAAATGACCACTTAGGTTCCTCAATTTTTGAAAAATGATTAGTTAGGTTCCTCAATTTGGAAAAAGTGATCACTTAGGTTCACCTTTTGAGATCAATCACAGATCTATTTTTTTACCTGTTTCAGCATCAATAAGCAAATACTAGATACTAGATACAACAAGGCAAGATGACCAATTATATTAATAACACAATCATTTGTTACTTGCTGCATGTTCTTACATCAACAACTATGACACCATCATACTTCAACACCAAAATGCAGCAGTTACACAACTATTGCTGCTAAAACACATAAACAACAAAAATGCAGCTATTGCTGCAGATGTATTTTGAGCCATGCCCCACAACACGTTGATGCGCAACATTTATCAAACCAAGTTGCAGCATTAACATCAAACACAAGCCTAACAACTTCAAAATTCTTAAAGACACATCAACAGACAACAATCTTCTTCAGATCCGGACCATCAATCATGCTGAATAACCTTGTCACTTCATTGTTTTCTCTTTAATGGCTGTACTTGATTCTTGATCCTAGCACTCTTCCGAACTGGAACTACATTCACACCGTGCATTGCTGTCTCCTTTTGCACTATCTTATCTTTTGAGGGAGCCATTAGACTTGAATGTTCAGGCATTTTGGTGTTGTCTCCTATCGAACTCTCTGTCCTAGATGTTGGCACTGTGGCAACAGGTTGTGCAGTGACATTTGCAGATTGAGATAGAACTGATGTTGGGGTAGCAGCTTGTTTTCCAGCTGGCCTTTGTACATCCTGCTTTGGAGGTGGCATTGATTTTTTTTTCTTTTTTGCTTGTGCTCGAGTAACCATTGGTTGCTTCATCACTTCCTCTTAGCTTGTTCTTGTTGGTGCAGTCGATTCTTGAGTTGATCCGCCTTGGGATATCAAGACCTCTGAATTTCTCCCAGGCTATATTCACATAACCTATAGTTACTATATCAATCAAATAACATATCTTAAATGCACAACACTTTAAGAAACTAACATGCAAAATCGTAATCCCGGTATTCATGTCTGTGAACAAGCCGTAGCCATATTCCCTTATCCTTTTTCCGATTGTGCCGTATGTACGTTGTGGTGCACAAGTTTGAGAAACGTCTTCAGTGGGCCTCCTTCCGCCCTGCAAAAAAGACAAAAAGCAATGAAGTTAATGCATAAAAAACATAGGGATTTCTTATGCTTACTAGGCATTTCCACCAAGTGTATTTCTTCTTCCCCTAGCAACACTACAGCAGTCTTCCAAAACATACTCATCCATTAGAGCTCTCTCACTTACACAGTGTAAGACCAACAGAAACACTACATGCAGCAAAGATAATGCAAGACCTAATATAACTAAGCTCTCTGCAAGACATGAAAGACATTCAGCAGTCTTCCAAAACATACTCGTCCGTTAGAGCTCTCTCACTCACACAGTCTAAGCCCAACAGAAACACTACACGTAGCAAAGATAATGCAAGACTTGATATAACTAAGCTCTATGCACAACATGAAAGACATTCAACAGTATTTTTATGGGCAATTAAGACTAAAAGGTTAGTGCAATAGAGATTGGACGATTCGTTGTGAACAGAGACGTTGAATTCTTAGAAGCAAGATGCGTACAGGTTGATGAAATTTGCCTACTTGACCAGAGAGGACGACTCGAGCTTGCACCAGACTGAGAAGGAGGACGTAGCTTGTCGCAGCCAATTGAATAAACATGTGTTTCGTTTATTAATCACACAAACAACAAATCACTTACCTTTGCTTGTGTCGACCCTGATTCATCATGCGACAAACGCTTTCTTTGCCTTCAGAGACTTAGACAAGAATAAGAGAAATAAAATAGAGCCCTCAATCGATTAGCTTGAGACACTAACTGTTGATGAAGATTGTAGCCCTGATTTGATTTGGCGAGCGTCGAATCTCGTCGGACAGAGATCGATTCGAGAGAGGGAAGGTTTCAAGCCCTAATTTTGCTCGAACCCTAATTTTGATCGTTCTCTCTCTCAAGAACGATCTAAACGAGTGGTACTGACATACACTCAAGTGTGGCGTTGTTTTGTCTTTGAGAAGGGCACGCTGGACAAATATTTCCACGGTGGACGTCTTATTCTTATTTTAGTTTCCACGTCACAATAAAAAATTAAGCAGAAAGTCAACATAGGATGTTTGGCCGGAAATGACACTTAAGTGATCCCTTTTGCTCCGATTTGGTACTCAGGTGATCCAAAAAAAAGTTATGGCACTCAAGTGATCCCCACGCAAAAGTTATGGCACTCCTACTGTTCTTACCCCCGAGGGTGGTGGTTGCCTTTGCTGCGGTGGTCTTTTGCGACCACCGGTGCGATGGAGGAAACGAAGCTACGAAAAGGGCGTTGGAGTGGGAGTAAAACTTGGCCATAAATCGGACTGCAGTCACGACAATTGTCTTGCGTTCGGATTGAAGATCCAGGGTGGGAGAGAGAGGAATTGCCGGAGACCTATGATATACCAAGTAGTTGTTGCATAAGGGTGGCAGCTGCCGAACAGCCACCAACAACGAGATCGCCATGGTGCTGCTGAGTTGCAGAACGATGAAGAGTGTCCATTCCTGTCCGGGTTTTCATCAAACGGGCATCACCAAAGTAATATGCCTCAAATCCGAAGGGCCCCCCACCATCAAAGATCAAACCTTTTGAAGATTTGTATGCACTCCTCCAAGAGAAAAGAAATGGGTTATCTGCAGATCTTCTCATTGTCAGCTTGCCCAATCTGATCCATCTTTTCGAGATTCTTGCATCCAAGCAAGATCAGACCCAGAAAAACAAAATCCAGAAGCAGAACAAGAAAAGGAAAGGGTAAACATAGGATCCCTCAAATGAAAACCAGATGTTTTATTATTCTCGAATTTCTTGAAAAGGGTCCATGTCGATTATGCACAAGTAGGACCTCACAAGTTGCCTTGAACGGCCTCGAAGGACTCGAGACGCCGGAAATTTTCAAACGGAATGTCCCAAACTTTGGCCTCGAATCTCCTATTGTCTGCCCCGTCCTCGACCTTGATGACAAGACTGTAGTTTGTCCCCTCCACGATCTGCTCCTCGCCCTTCACCACCTTCTTCAGCACCAGCTCTGTCTTGGCATCGTCGTTGTGCGCCTTCACGGCGAACTCCGCGATCTCTCTCACGTATGGGTCGCTCAGGTTCTTTATCGGCTGCGACATCCCGACCATCGGTCCCCTACCCGCCAAGACTTGGAGGGGGAGGAGGATGGAGGCGGCGATGAGGAGGAGGATGAGGAGTCTCATTTTCGGAGGTTTTCTGGTTTTCGGTAACTATTCTTTCTTGGGTCTTTTCTCTTGGAGAGCTAGGGTTTTGACGATGGCGGACGCTTATTTTTCTTGGTGTGGGCTTGGGAATTGGGATGGTCAGTCAGGATCCCCTGTCAAGGTTTTTCTTTGACTGGGTGATTCCCTTTATTCAATTAGGTGGGCCTCCTATTGAATGGTGGGGATCCCTGCCTAGCCGAAAAATGGGCGGCGGGTGAAATCCCCACCCTCCGTGTGAGTGGGCCCCACATGGAGGGTGGGGATCTCAATCGAAGGTTTCTATGGGTGGTGGGTAGGTGTATTTATGGATCTTCGCTTGGAATTGCCCGAGTCGGGGGGCTCAGCTGTGGGGAACGTGTGGGGAAAAATAAAAGTTATTTCTTTTGGGCCAATTTATAATTTACTGCAAGGTGATTCTTTCATGGATTGTGAAATCAATGACTTGTGATTTCATGGACATTTCGAGGAGAAAGTGATTGAGAAAATTATCACAGAAGTCTTAAATTTATTGCACTTTCGCTAACTCAGTCATGAACTTTTCAATTGTGTTAATTGAGTCCTAAACCTTTTCAAATTTTAGCAATTGACTCCATCGAGCTAATTTTGGGTAGAAATCATTGAGGTAGATGTCAGTTGTCTTTCGTGGCACGGCTGGTGTTGATGTGGATAATTTCTTAAATTTTAATATATCTTATTAAACTTTTTAGTAATGCCTTTATATTTTTTTTCATGTTCTTTTTGCTTTTTTCCTCTTCTACTATTTTCCTTCTCTAGAGGCTAGATTGAGTTCATGACTAATCCTGTTAGCAAAACTACACCCTATTAGTGCTGTTATCCAAGACAGCATAATTCGCGAGCAACTTTAAAAATGAACCAGATCAAATATATTGTCCCCTAAAAACTCCTCAATTGATTCTCCAACCAAGAAAAGCAATTATATCATACATAAACAAAATTTGCCAAGTATAGCTTATGTGCTTTGTGTTGTAATTAGTGGTTTAATGGCTCAATTATTGTCAGTGTAACCGACGTACAATTATTGTCTTCGTAACCGACGTGCATTTATGTCATCGTAACTAACGTGGATTAATGTTGGCGTAACCGACATGGACTTATGTTGGTACTAAAAAATCCAAGTTAGTTGATCAGATTAATTCAATTAGCATAAATATAAAAGATTTAGGACTGAATTGACACCAATGCAAAAGTTTGGGACTGAATTAGCATCAATAAAATGTTTAGGACTTAATTGGCACTAGTGCAAAAGGTTTAAGACTGAATTGGCACCCAAAAAAGGTTTAGGACTAAATTAACACCTTTTTTTTTCTACGGTTTGACACTTCAATTCTCTTTTCCTGGACTTGAGGTTTTTGATTCGATTGGAAGAGCTATGAAAGGTGAAAAATATTCTCTATAATGATATATAAATAATAAGGTTATCCTTATATAATTCTAGCTCGAAATTCATAATCATTTGTCCTGTTTTATTTTTTGAAGGATCTGTTGCTCTCCGCTTAACCATTTCTAGCGTTGGCCAAAAGAAATCTCCGATCTTTTTGTTTTTCTATAGCGTTCGACAAAGATGATGTGCTTTTTACCAAAGTCAAATCAAATGCATGTGATGATCATTGCTGCCTTTGCGAATTACAGGTGATGCACATGTCATGTAATATTGTAGACAACAGACATCGATGCCAAATCTGCGAGATAATAATATTGCACGTGTAATCTACCATCGACCCTCAATATTCTTGCCAAACAACTTCAAGAGGACCAATGGCTGAACAGCGAGATCAACGGAAGAAGCAAAAATGAATTTCAGCCAAGAACATGTGCCAAATTTTTTGCGAGATAATCATTATTTAACATCAATATTTCCCATCCATATCGAATAGAACATGTGCCAAATTTTATTCATGTAAAACCTGCTTTCATTTTCTGTCAATTCATTCTCACAAGCAGATCGAGCATGTGAGAACATAGGTTCTGTGCTGACTTTGCATTGCAAGCCCATAGGAAATTGAAGATGATGGCTCTCGAACGAGGCATTCAAGCTGCGCCAATCGAATTCAACGCCACAAATAAATTAGAAGGAAAAAGAACGTGCACACCATGTGCACTGTTTAGCGTTTAGCACTAGCTAGTTGTGTAACTCTTTCCACCGTTGCATCCGAGTAACCCGATTCATCTTATCTGGGTTCATTTAAATAATGCAGCTAATATCCGGACACATCTAGATACTATAGTCAATAGCGAGTAGAATCGAATAGGATAAAACAGAATACGACCACCATGGTGGTGGTTGCGTCACTATAGTGACCATGGTGAGGGTGGTTGCTGCCTTTGATTACAGCATGTGCACTGTTTTGAATACTTGTATCCACACCTCCAAGAAAAAAGAAAACGGTTAACTGAAGATTTTCTCATTGTCATCTTGCCTAATCTGATCCATCCTCACGAGATTCTTTCATCAAGCAAGATCAGACCCAGAAAAGCAAAAGCCGGAAGCAGAACAAAAAAAAATGAAAGGGCAAACATAGGATCCCTCAAATGAAAACCGGATGCTTTATTATTCTCGAAATTCTTAAAAAGGGTCCATGTCGATTATCCACAAGCAAGACCTCACGCGTTGCCCTGAACGGCCTTGAACCAGTCGAGACGCCGGAAATTTTCAAACGGAATGTCCCAAACTTTGGCCTCGAATCTCCTAGTGTCGGCCGCATCCTCGACCTCAACGACAACCCTGTAGATTGTCCCCTCGTCGATCTGCTCATTGCCCTCAACACCTTCTTCAGCACCAATCCTGTCTTGGCATCGTCATTGTGCGCCTTGACGGCGAACTCCGCGATCTCCCGCACATACGGCTCGCTCAGGTTCTTTATCGGCTGCGACCGCCCGGCCACCGGCCCCCTACCAGCCGAGACTTGGAGGGGGAGAAGGATAACGGCGGCGGCGGCAACGGGGAGGAGGACGAGGAGTCTCAGTTTCGGAGGTTTTCTGGTTTTGGGTCTTCTCTTGGAACGTTGGGTTTTTGACGATAGCGGATGTTTATTTTTCTTGGTGTGGGCTTGGGATAATCTTGAAGATTTCCATGGGTCTTGGAATTGCGGGAGTCGCGGACAGTTGTCATGCGGCGTGGGGGGAAAAAAAGAAAAGTTATTTCTTTTGGGCAAATTAAGAATTTGCGGTATGGTGATCCTTCCATGGATTATGAAACTAACGACCTGGGATCTCATGGATTGAGAAATTAATGACTTAAGGATTTCATGGACATTTCGAGCAGAAAGTGATTGAGAAAATTATCATAAAAGTCTTAAATTTATTGCACTTTTGTTGATTCAGTTTTAAATTTTTTAATCGTGTTAATTGAATCCTAAACATTTCTCAATTTTTGGCATTCGATTTCGTCCGGCTAATTTTGGATAGAAATCATTGAGGTAAATTTCAATTGTCCTTCGTGGCACGGCTGGTATTGACGTGGATAATTTCTTAAATTTTAATATCTTATTGAACTTTTTATTAATGCTTTTTTTTCTGTTCTTTTTAATATTTTCTTCTACTATTTTCCTTCTCGAGAGGTTAGTTAAACTGAGTTTTATGAATAATCCTGTAAGCAAAACTACACCCTACTAGTGCTGTGTTTCAAAATGAACCAGACCAAGTATATTGTCCCCTAAAAACTCCTCAACTGATTCTCCAACCAAGAAAAGCAATTATAACTCACTTTTACCTTTATCATACATAAACAAAATTTGCTCCGAGTATGTAAAAGTATAGTTGAATGTGCTTTGATGTCCAAACTCCCAGATCAATGCAAAGTAGCCTCGTGTAATCCCTTAATGTACTTAATGAGCTCATCGTCACCACAAATAGTGTGAAAACTCTAAAATCAGTGAAATGATGATGAAGCCTCATGTCTCGAGTGCCACTTTAGATGGAATTGGCACCCCAATATCAATAGGTTGTGAGCCCGGATACAAATCTTTCTGGTCCAAAGGATAAAGGTGAGCAAACTGCATAGAACGAGATTGACCACTCGTGGTGTATAATACACCAAGATATGAAGATAGTGAGGTGGAGATAATTTAGATTCAAAGTTCCAAAACAATTTTCAGTTGCTTGCAGGGTAAAATGCCTTCGGCAGGTTGTGACTTGAGACTAGTTTTCATCAGAGACGATAATTCTCGCTCTGTTCCCATTTTGCAAAGTTAAAGACAATTAGAATGTTCTCTTAAGCACAATGCAATTACAGAAGCCTAAGGTCAAGAGTACCTTATAACTTTCAGCAGCCACATATACAGAAAACTGCTTTCGGTAACATACCACCAAATAAAGGAGAACATACCATTTTCTTGAAAAATGATTTTTGGAAAATCACTTTCGTCTTCATGGAGTTTTCCCCAAATCAAAGGCACCCTTAATTAGTGTTATAGAGTCGATTCAAGTCAAAGCTGGTGTTAAGCTCTAGCTAGACTATATCAACTCTTGAAACCCATTCGAGTTTGACAAAAATTTTAATTTCCACTTGAATAGAGTCAACTCACAAAGAAACTTGAGCTTGATAGGTCGAGCTCATCCTTCGAAGCTTGTATGCAAGTGATATATTACTTAAATTTGGGTAGAATCGATTAAGTTGGTAAGCTTGTCAAAACGAGTATTGGCGAGTTGGAGAATTCGACTTCGAATCAAACGAGTTGATGTCTAGGACTTACAAGGCGAACTTGAGTTACCACAAATAGCTTGACTTGATTTTACCTAATTTTTAGCTCCAATTTATTCGAATGGGGAAAATTTATTTGTCCTGTATTGTGACCCTAAGTAATTTCCTTTTGGGGCAAAACTCACCAATCACGTTCCGTAAAAACAAATAAACGCGCTTTCGAAAATTTTCTTTTTACTCAGAAGTCATAACCACACTAACAATGTCCAACACCGAACTCCCTAAACAACTTGTTCAACGTGTAAAGAGCAAGAAGTTGGTGTTTCCGCTTGAACTTATTACAGAACCCAAAGATGTTTTCTTCGCTAATGCTTAAATCTGTAAAACCGAAACTAAAAAGCACTTTTGAACTGCGCTATATCATTTAACTGGATAAGAAGCTCCCATAGCGAGTCCACAGAGACCGCCTTCGGTGCCCGAGTTCCGCAGAATTCTCATGTAGCCGTCCTCGCTCCACATCGCACTCCACGAGTTCTTGATCAGCCAATAGTCGACGCCGTCCGCGGTCGTCCCGTATCCGACTATTAGGACTGCATGATTCAAGTTCGCCCCGCAAGGGCCGTTGTAGATGCCCCCGGCATAGTGCTTGAATCCGTCGCTGTCCGCATTGAGATAAATCGAGACCGGTTGCATCGCCACGGCCTTCACTATCTCGTCTTCGCTCACGGGGACGTCTTCATACCCCAATATCTGAGCGGCGATGACAGAGGCGGCTTGTGTGTCGCAAGTGCCGTCGATGCCTACGTACGGATAACTTTCTTCGGAGCTTATGCCTTTGTTTTGGACAATGTATTCGAAGGCATCGTTCATATTACCGCCTTTGCATCCAAGGTTTACTCCGTTTGTGGCACAGTTAACCAGTTGTTGCTCGGACAAGTCGGGCAGTACATCGGTTGTTATCGCAATCATCGATTCCACAGCTGCAATTGCTGAGAATGCCCAGCAAGATCCTATACAAGAAATAAAACAAGGAGTGGGACGGTGGTTACGGCCAGTGTATGCATGTAGATGGAATAAATACCAGATCGAAAGTTATCGAGTGCATAAATCAGAATCACAAGGATTGAAGATATCGGGTTAAGGACTTGGGAGGATTATATTGATTCTACTGCTTTGAAATGATATATATAAATAAATAAATATATATATATATATATATATATATATATATATATATTAGAGGCGTCAAATGGGTGGATCGGGTCGGGTATGGGTCGGGTCGAAAATGGTCCGACCCATATTGACCCATTTAACCTGTTTTGACCCATATTCATCCAATGCAAATTTAGTGACCCATACCCGACCCGACCCGTATTACTTAAATACTTATATATTTAGCTAAATTATGAAATATTTATTTCTTATAATTTATTAAGAAAAATTATATTGCTAAAACATGCAATTGAAATTTTCTAAAAAAATTTAAATTTTTTCTTTATAAAATAATTTTTTATTATAACCGGCCACCTGCGACCTCTGCTCGCCACTGTTGACCGTTGCATGCTTCCTGCCATCGTCGTCCCCTCAAACTGCTGCTCGCCACCTCCGTTGCCAAAGCTGTAGCTCTCCCCGTACGGGCTGCCGCTTCTGAAGGCGTAGGGGGCTTAATCGGAGCTCGGGAAGGGAGGTGCTCCGGCAGGTTTCGACGCTGACTCGCACTCGATTCTGGTTTATCTTGCCGAGTTAAGTTAAAAGACTTCAATACTAATTGACTCGTACACGCACTGTGGCGGCGGTCGATGGCCGGCGGCGGCGGAGGGTGGTGGTTGGTGATGGTGACCGGAGGTGGGCAGCGGTGACCATTGGCGGCCAAAGTAGAGCGGCGGCCAAGGCAGGAGAAAATAGAAAATAGAAAAGAAAAAAATTATATAAAAAACAAATTATTAAAATATTAAAAATTTAGATTTTTAAAAAAATATTCACAAAACTTATTTATGATTGCCTTAAGATAGTTTTCTTAGCTAACCCATTTATGGCCCATTTGAAACCCATTTATGACCCATAAAGTTTTTAAGCAACCCATTTATGACTCATTTAAGTACTTAAGCTAACCCATTTTTGACCCACCACCATCAAATATGGGCCAAATGTGGGTTCTAGACCCATTTTGCCACCTCTAATATATATAAAGTATCTATTTGCAATACTATAGTATGATTTTGTTACTCTCTTACCGCATTCACCCTGGGATTTTATGCCGCCAACAACTCCCTGATCCACCCAGTTTATGCTACCCGGGACTTGGGTCACACTTTGGTACTTGAAAGTAGTAGCGGCCGATGAATTCGGCCTCTTCGACGTCGGGCGGAACCCGGTGTACCTCGCGATGAACTCATCTGTGGTCAAATCTGAAAACTGATTCAGATCCACTTTGTAGCTCCGGTTAGCCGCTTCGTGGTTGAAGTCCTTGATAAAGCGCAAGGTCTCCAGAAAGATACCGTACCGCTTCGCCTTCTCGAGATTATTCACGTAGTTCCGCCCATGGTGAGCCATCCACTGCTCGAACTCCACCAATGTGGAATTCGAGGGCGTCGCGGCAGAATTCTGGGCCACTAAACATACTGATACCATCAACAAGTAGACCTTAAGTTGCCTTGCGATCCGTAAAGCCATAATCGGATGTTGAAGAGTCATCAAGGATGGACTGATGGATTGTTAGTGTGCTTCGGGGGGAAATGTAGAGAGAAACTGAGAAAGCCTTGCCCATTTATAGAGCGGATTGATGCCGAAGCCGTGACCTCCTTTGAATTTTGAATTATTTTTTATTTTTCTATGTTCTCTTTTTTCTTGTACTTTTTTAGAGCAAGCTTGACTTGAAGATTCCTCATTCCATACGTCAAGACGAGTCATTTGTTAATTGATTTGGAGATCCCCATTTGTTTAACACAAGTGGTAGGATTCTTACTGCATGTGCTCCCACGTAGAACTTACAACTATTTATAGCTTTTCTATATATTAACCAAACTCAATAACCACTTCAACCTCAAATTTGTATCAAGTAAATTCATAGAAATCGATGCATAAGTTTATGACCCCACTAGACTATAAACGGCCGAAATTTTGATTTATGTTATGCAACAATAACATGGACATTTGGGAAGAAAATCAACGAATCATTTACCTTTTAAATGTGAACTCAATATAATTGTCAAGTATCCCACAAAAAGCTTATCTTTTCCTTTGCAACAACTTAAGTTATATTCAAAAAAGGGAATCGAACATTTATATCTACAGTAGTAAAGCTCGGCTTGGAAAGGGCAAGTCCCAGAAATTACAGGGGGATGTAATGAAAACAGAAGCTAAGAGAAGTCCCCCGTTTTGATTTTATTAATTTTCGAGGGTGGAGTCGTAAATAACTTCCTCCACTAAATAGTTTTCTACTAAAATAGTAATGATTCTGATAATGGCAGTCTACATCTTTTCTTGAAACATCAATGATGCATTCATTTCATGAAAACCAATGAATTGACAATTTTTTCCTAAAAGCAATAGCTCGTATCGCTCGCAAAAATTAAGGAATAAGAAATATTTTCATCATTTGCAAATGTCAGGGCATGAACTATTGTAGATAACGAAAAATACTTTTCATTGAATAATTATTTCAAGTGATATAATTAATTATTTTTGAGAAAATATTTTTAAATCATTTATTTTTCACAAAATATATACTATAATCAATAAACATACTTAAGACAGATAATAGAGGATTTCTCATTCCATAAACACGACTTATCTCACTACCAATTTGTTATGCTCCAATTGTTTTAAGTCACAATGCCCAGTGTACATAATGCTTATAGAAGTCATTCTTTTACATTACTTAATTTACTACGTCATAAACATGAAATGATCAAACGCGTAATGAAACTATCCCTAATGAGTCCGATCGAGATGATCTCTTATTATGACGATGCTAATCTCTTCTCATGCTACTCATTAAACTAACCTAACGACCGATTTGCTAGCCATCACTTCTGAGCTGTCAATTGGATAAATTTGGTGCGAAAGTTGGCGTCCAACATTTTCCTTGTCCCTTTTGAGCAAGTGTAATGTGCTGATTCAATTTTCTTCAAGACTTCATACTTTTCGCGAAAAATATGATGTTTCTGGAAAAATATTTTTCTGTAAGTAAATGAAAATATATTTTCAGTTTTCGGTGGAAACTTGAAATACGAACTGGAAAATATTTTTCAACATGGCGATTGGTTTGAGCTATCAACCAGCATTATTTTGGAAATTTCTTTATTTCTCTTCCAATCTCCTGGAATCGACTAACATGGCAATTTGCCTTGAGATATCGACCTGAATTTTAATTAAATAAATTGGTGGACGTCACTGAGCTATATATTTGGCAATTCGCAGTGACATGCAGAACTTCATTAGATGGTAACTGCAATTATGAACTTCCCTTATTAACTGTTGCCTATGACAACAGAGAAAAGGATAAGCATATAGCTATAATCCAGAACAGAAACCTATTGAAAACGCGTCCCCATTGTCTTTAACCGTAATTGGAGTCTTGGAGAGAGAGATGAACAACCGCAACATGGTTTAACGCGATTTAGTTGACCAGCAAGAGAATTCAAAGAGAAACCCACCCTCGAATCATCGTATCACCTTGGGAGTTTTTTTTTTTTTTAATCTTTAAATGAGATGAAATTTATCTCTAGAGATAAACTTGAATATCTTTGAAAAAGGAAAACACGACTGTTGTTTCCTTCTTTACTGATTTGAGCCATATATCCTGCTAAATTCAGACTCGGCTGACTAGTTTTCCTTATCTTTCCAACACTTATAGCGAGGATGAGCTGTGTTAGGATGAACATATGAGTAAGTTGTGCTAAAAAAAATCATACATCAAAAATTGATGTAGCGTAGAATAGCATAACTCATTGACTTAATTTTTTAAGGAAAAATAGATCCAATTTGGTATATTGATGGGCTTGGAAATGGGCTCTCCCTTGGTGATTCCCCAGGCGAAGGTATCGTACTTCTGTTATGCGCTCCCAACAAGCTGTGCCGTGACTTTGTATACATAATGCCTTAAAAGTTATCTAATGACTAGTCGTCAAATCATAAGGAAGACTACATAACTAAATTGACGACCCCCTTACCTCTATCCAACAAACATATATTGGTGAGAGATCATGATGTGGTGCTGGGTCGAAAGGTCCTTGCTCACGAAGCTGACGAAACCCACTCAAACGAGATAAATCTGGCATGGGAATGAGGTTGTACGCCACCTTTACATAGCAAAACTCATTAGTAAGTGCAAAATTTTACCTTCAATCGGATACACACTTTGTAGAAAGGCATGGCATCTAACTCCTCGTCCTAGAAGTCCTCATCGACTGAAAATTGTCGTCACTTAAAATTTTATTTCCGAGGACGAACAACGAGCGCTTTACGAGTGCAAACATCGATGCCGATCTTTCTCCAAAGCCCGAAATACCTCTAATGAATATCATGATCCCGAAGGTAGCCAAAACCCTGGTCCACCCACGTCGAAACGAGGCACACTTTGTTTGAAGCAACTACTAAAGTAAAATGACCACATTAAGAGTGTATGATGGACGGGCCTATATTACATGAATCTAATGTGATTAAATTTCATTTTTTTTGCATTTTTTGCTGCGTCAGGAAATAGCCAGTGTGACACTTATTTTATTCTGTCATATGGAGTAACACGCAGTACGGAAGTAATGCAATGGCCAAAATTTGTTTTCCTATCTTTTTATTCCATTCCACCCGAGGGTAAGGCTTGCACCAGAGATCGAGACAGCGTCGCAAGAGCGAGGGCTAAGTCCTCAATTGGCTTCTTTGCCTTGGCCACTAGCTCCAAATGCTCCCCCATGACAAGAAACAGCGGGCTCCCTCTTTGCGGAGGGCCTTTGTTTTGTTCTCCTGGTTCGGAAACTGTCTATACATATCGTTCGTGAAACTACTATTCTTCATAAATTTCCTCTGGGCGACCGGGCATGAGGCTGTATAGGAAGAGACCAAGCGTTTTGGAGGTCACTATTCAATCAATTCCCGGAGGAAATCCCTCCTGTCGGTGAGCGAAACAAAGAGAGAGGCTAACCAGGATGAGAGGGACGGAGAAGCTAGATGGTTCTAGCTTCGTGTCATAGAGAGTGAACCTGATATGGAAGGAGCAGCCGAGCATTATCTTGTGTGCGAATCGAAGAAGAAGAAGCAAACCCTAACTTCTCCCAACAATTAGAGCAAGCGACATTGACGTTTTTGTAGAGTTTTTATATTTCATTGACTTTATGCTGATATGGAATTGCCACGTCACAAGGCTTACAGTGATTTCTGACAAGTGTTTAACACGTGCATATTTAAAAGTTGAGAGTTTCTTTTTAAATGAAAAAAATTTGGGGCGGATTTGGACTAAATCCTAAGTTATGATTTTTTTAGGGAATTAGAAACAGGGATATGTAGCCAAACATATGAAGTTTTCTTAGACGAAAAAGGGGACGAAATGCAGGATTAAAAAAAGTTTAATTAAAAAACAAAACAAAACGTAAAGTTTGGTAAATATGTTTTGTAGCCTGATTTGGTAAATTTTTCGGTTTAATTCTGCTTTGGAAAAAATCCCCAAGACGACAACCTCCTTTATCTGCTTCCCTCTCGAACATTCCTTCATGCTCTACTCTACTTCGACCAACATCTCCTTTGTCTTGTCATGACCAGAGACGTTACATGTGGCGCGATCCTGTGTAGGACCCCATTAGAGAGCAGAGACATGAACTGTCTTCAATGCTCGAAGCACATGTCACTCCTCTTCCACAATGCCCTTCTCCATCACCGGGCAAGAGAGCTTGGAACAAGCTTTTTTCAAAGCAGAATTGAAAAAAAAAAAGGAAAATTTACCAAATCAGATTGAAAAAAAAAATATTTACTGAATTAGGTGCTGCTCGACACTCAAAATGCCGAGTGGGATAAAAAAACAAAACAACCCCCCGCTAGGCAGTCCGACTGCAGAGCGGGGGAGACACATTTTTTTAAAAAAAAAATTTAATGCTCGCTCGGGCCAAAGGACAAAAGAACCCCCCGCTCGGTATTTAGACTGCCAAGCGAGAGAGTCACAATTTTTTTTTTTAATGAGGTCTTGCTTTTATTTCTTTTAGTTTTGGGTTCATCGACCGCCGATCCCAAGTAATTTGTGTTAAAGGTGATGTTGATGTCGATGTTGAATCAGCATCAGCTATAAGCTTGCTCGGCACTTTGCCGAGCAAGAATTAAACTTTTTTTTAATTTTTTATTATTTTTTAATCATTTTAAAAATAAATAGGATTATTCAGAATTAACGTTTGTTTTGGACCTCTAAGTTTTGATTAACCCAATTGGACCGGTTGGAGCCATAGAGCTTACTGGCCAAGATTCTATTAATTCTATTAACTCGGTCATTCGCTCATTCGTTCGCTCGCTCGCTCGCTTGGTCGCTATTGAGGCCGCTTCGCGGCCTCGATCGTTCGTTCGCTCACTTGTTCATTCGCTTTGTGGCCTCGATCATTCGCTCGCTAGCTCGTTAATACCAAACATGATTTATATACGAAATGCAGAATTCACTAACACTCTTTTCCCGCAAAAGTATTCGTGAATTCTGCAATTTATATATCACATCATGTTTTGTATTAACGGGCGAGCGAGTGAACGAGCGAATTAATAGACAAACCTAGTTAAAAAGGAAGATATGAGAAGAGATATGGTGGAATTATTTTTATCATGAGAAAAAAATTAATTAGCGAATTAATAGACTCTTGGTCAACAAGCTCTATGGCTCCAACTGGTCCCACTGGGTTAATCAAAACTTGGAGGTCCAAAACAAACCTTAATTCTGAATAATCCTATTTAATTAAAAATGATTATAAAGAAAACAATAAAAAAATTAAAAAAAGGTTAATGCTTGCTCAACAAAGTGCCGAACAAGCACATAACCGATATATGCACAAAAAAAAAAAATTATGACTCGCCCGCTCGGCAGTTAGACTGCCAAGTGGGGGATTCTTTTGTCTTTTGGCCTGAGCGAGCATTAAAATTTTTTAAAAAAATTGTGACTCCCGGCTCGGCAGTCAAACTGCCGAGCAAGGGGTTGTTTTTTTTTTTTTTTGCCCCACTCGGCAGTAAGATTGCCTGTCGCGACCATTTAAAATTCTAAGCTAATGGATTATCAAGTTAATTTTAATGACTAACTTAATATGGACTCTCCCAAGCCCTACCAAATCGCAACTTTGGTTAATCAGGATGATTTAGAATTTAGAGTCACAACTAACCATTTTTTGTAGGTTGGTTAGAAACATAAATAAAACAGCGGGAGAATTATTTTATTCTTACGAACTAGAGATTAAAGATTCGAAGACTTGGTTACATTAACAAATAAAAGTTAATGCGCTTTATGTACCTTAATTTCATGAGATATCCTAAGTGGACGACTCAAACTTGATTGAATTTGATTTGAATTCAAATGAGGTGTTGTTTTTTTTTTTTGTGTGTTTTCATTTTTTAGATGAATGCATGAATAATAATTGATGATATGGTAAACATGCAAATTTAATGTCACGTTAACCTATATGTGAACTTAAATAACGAACTTAAAACATGCAAGATGGTATATAACCTACATGCAATGACAATTTATTCAAGCATGCAAATAATCAAAGAAACAAATGAACTAAACATGCAAATCGAATTATTAGTCTAAGATGTAATGAGACTAAACATGAATTTTTTTTTATCACATAACATAGCATGACATGGCACAGAGACAAGCATATAGGGTACGGCAAGTTATGTTATGCAACATGTGATTTTAAAAAATAACGATGCATGAATATGCAATTTTCGAAAATATGGTGGGCAAGATAGATGATATTTAAAAAAAAAAAAACACGGTATGCAGAATATGAGATGAAATATGACATGATACTCGAAAGTCATGGAGGAAGGATAGGTGATGCAATGATTCTTGAAAATATGATGTGCAAAAGATACAATATGAACCCACCCGCGCATGGCGTAGTTGGTTGAGACCGTGCCCTTCTTCCTCTCATGAAAGGTTAAGGGTTCGAATCTCTTGGCCGCGTTCCGCTGACTTAAGTGGGGGGCCTCGGCTGGTGGGTTGCCGGGCCAGTCCCTCCCGAGGAATATTCGAGCCCGCGAAGCGGGCCCGGACACCTCGGTCATAAAAAAAGATATGACACGGAATATGCAGAGATGACATAGGATAATGCAAGATATGAGCAGAATTGTTTTTGGTATTTTTAGAATTTTCGCTCTCTTTAAAAGACAACCTTGATTGACTTCATTATCTTAATTTTTATTCCAATTTCTCCAATGAACTTCCTAAAAACTTTAATTAGACACGGCTTCTAGAAAACCATGTCTTACTAAAATATTTTTAGGATTTTTTTTATGCATGGAATTTGAATAATATCAACCAAGATAATATCAAGATAACAATCAAGATCAATCAAGAATAATTCATGAGTATCGACTTCATGATTTTCGAAAATTTGATACTCCCAGATCTAAAATGGGCTTATGAAGAGAGTGTATTGGATCTAAAAGGCAATAGATCGAATTAGCTAACTTCCCGTTTTTACTAAGTCGGAGGATTGTACCCGAATGGGCGAATGGTGATGGGTAAGATATGTCTAACTTAACATAAGCGTTACCTATTAGGAAAAGTAATTTTAATTTAGATTAGGGTTTATATCAAAAAGCAAATGCCTGAATCAATTCAACTCAATCCGCAGTTTATGCAAAATAGGCAAGTGAATATTCAAAATTCGAGATACGGAACTTTACCTTATCTTGCGAGATCACGCTTTCCTGATTCAAAGTTGAACCAAAAAATTGTGCTCCAAGCTTGCACGATTGGGGATTCACGTTCGCGGCTGGCCGGCGGTAGACTTGATGGTTGACTCACGTCTTCACGATGGTCTCGTGGATGATGGACACTAGATTCCAAGTATCACAGAATGAGAAATTCCCAGATCCGATTATAATTGCTTGGCTCCATGTTTTGTGATCTTGGCCCAAGCTTCCCTTCACTTGGCACATGACTGATGCCGATGCTTGGTTAGTGATGGTAGGGGCTTGCTTGGTTAAAGTTAATCGAGAAAACCTGTGACAAAATAGACAAACATGGAAAACAACAAGAGAAACCTGTGACAAAATAGACAAACATGGAAAACAACAAGCAATGATATTGAATCACGGTAATTTGCTCAAGAGGGATCGTCGGGTCTGCGATGGGTGTGTCGGCGAGAACAGTGTGCGACAATCGCCGTGGTCGTTGTGACAAGGATTAGAAGGTCGCGTCGTCGATATCACCTCAGCACGGACTAGCATGACAGGATTATGGGCATGTCGCCACTGGAC
Organism: Rhodomyrtus psidioides; assembly: GCA_021437785.1. Classification (NCBI taxonomy): domain Eukaryota; kingdom Viridiplantae; phylum Streptophyta; class Magnoliopsida; order Myrtales; family Myrtaceae; genus Rhodomyrtus; species Rhodomyrtus psidioides. The sequence continues at coordinate 1,797,354 of JAILYB010000103.1, read as the reverse complement.
TGATCGTCACGTAGAGGCACGTCAGCAAATCCGATCGTCGTTCCGGACAAAGACTAATTTTTTCATCGGTGATGCTGAAGGAGCTTCGTCGAGGATCGATGGGTCGCGAACGGCCTTTAAAATCCTACAAACAAAACAAAGCTCCTCCGGATTGACTCGGTAAATTTCGGCACAATGGGATCGCGGCCTCGTCTTTGAGGAGCTCGATCGGCAATCCAACGAGTATTGTTGGATAATTACGCCCATTAAGGGGCATAATCTAAGGCAATATTAATTATTGCATTTGTGGCAATATGGAATATTGCCCATATTCCAATATTGGTGAATATGGGAAAGGATATAATCAAGTTTCTTATTTGGCTCTGAGAGGATGTTTAAGGTATGTCCTATATACATCCCTCTGAATGTACGTCGTTCAGTTGGTTGACAGAACACTCAGAAAAATCTCTCGCTCTCTCCCTCTCTCTATTGTTTTTCAGGGATCTCTGTGGAATCAAGGACGAACGACTGAAGGATCGTTGTTCCTTTCATCACTGCTTTTGGGGCTTCTAATATGTGGCAATCAAGGTAAGTCCAACTCTTGTGATTTACCTTCACGATTAGTGATTCAAGCAGATCTATGGCTTGTAATGTGTAGAATTCCGCTACGTATCTGTATGTATAGAATATGGATCCGTTTCCATCATTGGTATCAGAGCCTTAATTGCTTGTTTTCTGATCTATATCCGTCGTTTTGGGTAGACTATGCCATGTTATGTATACTGTTTTCGACGGATCTCGAGAATTTCGGTATGAATAGTTATAGATAGTACGTTTTATGGCATTTTTCTAAAATATCGTTCGGTAAAAGTGATATTAAAATATATGGTTAGAACCTACATGTCCATACGAGCATTTTGAGTGGTTGGCCGTCGCGAGAGGATGTCGGGAGACGCCACACGCGCTGCACACGTCCCGACGGGTTCGGTATTCACATGTCAGAGAGGAAAAGTAGATTTTTCGGGTACTTTTGGCCGGTGAAAATGGAAAGTGTATATACCATCTGACTCGTATCGATGAGACCAGTATTTTGATAGGTGGATGACCACCGGAAGAGGCCGGACGGCGGCTCACTCGCCGACACGCGCCGACGGAGCCTCGCCCGTTGCAGGTTCACGCGCCACGTGCGTAGTACGTGGGCAAAGCGCGTGGCTGACGTCCGTAGAGAGGCAGGTGGCGCCACGCTGACGTCAGCGGATTGAGCTGTGGCCCGACCCGCGATGTGATGGGCCATCTGACCCACTTTAAAAAAAGGGAAAGGAAAGTAGGCTGGCCCATTTCGATTATTCGGTCCAGCCCACATGTGAACCGGATGGTTTTGGATCCAACTCGAGCCGTGACCCGAGTTGACCCGCCGACCTGTGACCTTAGCTGACCCGTTGACCGTTGACCCGCGACCGTTGACAAAAAAAAACTTCGTTTTACCTGCTGTTTTAATTATGATATGTTCATAATTATTGGGTTTTAGTAATCCATGTTTTATTCAGTATTATGATATGTTCATAATTATTGGATTTTTTGTAATCCATATTTTTTTGTTCTGCATTTGTTGCAGGAACAATTCCAAGGGTAAAACAAACTATGAGAATGCCTAAGAGGGTATTAGGCGACGAGCAGCGTAAAGCTCTTCGTGAGATGGTCAGAACATTAGGTCATTATCGATGGGATGATGAAAGTGACATAATCACCCATGTGATCAAGGTCAATGAAATGATTCAAGAGATCATTTGGAAAGCATACCCGATAACTTCTGATGATGCCTTTTATGCATGGAGGAACACCTTGCCTGAAGGTTGGCATCCTATGATAGTAAGTGTATGGCTCGATCATACAACTTACCAGAAGTTTGTGCCACATCTCTTGAATAAGATCATGGGGATTGAAGCGACGAAGACATCGTCGCTTGGGATGAACAGGTCTTGGCGCAGGTAGAATGCGCCCTGGTGCAAGGGCAAGGATCCTCAGGTGTTCTCTCCAAAGAGGTTTGTGTGGGCCCCAAATGTGCAGTCTCTCCCTATTATCAAGGAAGTGACCATTACTGATGTTAGTACTAAAGAGGAGCGGATCACATGTTATTACATTTAGTTTATGCTTCTTTTAAGAAGACTATAAAGGGCCTAGTTGTTTTTTCAGGATTGATGCATTATCCCACTACCTATTAGTTCAAAGAACTTATTGCTCATGTCTTATCTTTATTTGCATAAGGTTATTTTTTGGACAATTTATGAGTATTTTTGGGTATGAAGCTTTTATGCTATTTAATAAATTTGTGATTTTATCATATGATGCTTTGGTAGTATTATATGCGCTGAGTGGGGAGTTCTGGAAGTCTTTAGTGACTTTTTCCTTTTATGAACTCAATTTTACCTAAATAATCATATTAATGATAATTTCAAGCGAGGATACTTAGAAGATGATCAGGAACTTAGTGAACTTTTGACTCTAAGTCCTTATATGAAATTATATATTAATATAATTAGTTAGAGTAAAAAGTATCCATAAATATTAGACGATAATAATTCATGCAAATGTCTAAATTACCTTGTTCAGATACAATGGCATCAGCTTCCAAGAACATCGTTGCTGAGCTCAATAAGGGTGGGAAGTTGAACGGTGATAATTATGAAATCTGGAATATGAAAATCCAGTATGTGCTGGAAGAGCTAGAGGCACTGGAAGCTCTTAACCTGGTCATGATTGAGCTAGAGGATGGAACCACTGCACAGCATAGAAGGGATAGAGAAGCCTTCACTGCATGGAAGAAAAAGAACTCTTTTGCTCGCATTACGTTGTTGAGCAGCATGTATAACGATATCATGCAAGAGTTCATGCTGTATGACACTGCAAAAGATGTATGTGAAGCATTGAAGAACAGATTTGGACAGACTTCTGTCACCAAGTTAAGGCAGCTGACAATCAGATTCAACACATATAAAATGCCACATAGGCATAATATGAAACATCATTTGAGAAAAATGTCAAACATGATTAATGAGCTGAAAGATGCTGGCCACATATTATCTGCTGAGCAGCAAGTGCAGGCGGTGATTCACTCTTTGCCCTCTAATTGGGAACACATGAAAGTCAACCTGACCCACAACGAAATGTAAAGACATTTAAGGATGCTATGCGCCACCTGGAGCTGGAAGAGGATTGCCTTCTGGTGGCTAAAATACAATCTAATGTGTATTTTGCTGGCTCTGGCCCATATGGAGCTTCGGGCTCTAAGCGCAAGTATCTTGGCAGGTTCATTAAGAGGGGAGGAAAAGGAGCTAAACCATCTATCAAGAAACCAAAGTTTGACAAGCATGGCAAAGGGAAACGTCTTGTCAAGAAAAACATTTCAAGGGTGAAATGTTATAATTGTGGCAAGAAGAGTCACTTCGCTGGCGATTGTGGTGAGCCGAAGAAGGTAGAAACCCTTAATACACTTGAAAGTATTTGTTATGTATCAATGTTGACACCTGATTTTTTGAACAGGTCTTTTTCAGTTTTATTTTCGAAAAATCACAAAAAATTTATAAAAAGTCAAAAAATTACAAAATCAATTTTGGTGGCCTTGGCCAAGCCCAAGGAACCATTCTTGACCAAAAAATAATTTTTCACATTTTTCATATTTTTTAGTATTTTTGGAAAATAGAAAAATACTTAAAAAATCAAGAAAAATAGCATTTGAGGTCACAAAAATATGGAAAAATATCCAATATTTTTCCTTTTAATCCCTTTTATTTTTGACCTCTCAAAAAAATCAAAATCAGATTCAATTTTAGGTGTTCCTTTATAACCCGTACTATTGAATTTGAAGAAAAAATAACAATTGAGTCTTTTAATTTGCAATTTTGGCATTTTTTAAGATCTTGACATTCAATCTAACTATCCCCTATTTCAATTTAGCCCAATTGTTTGTGCAATTTGCTCAATTGCACGGATTTGACAAAATTACATACTAAAATTGCATTTTAGTCCTTGAAATTGAGCATAATTGAAATTACTTTCAATTCAAGGGCTATCATTGCAAATTGAACATGCTACCCAATTGATTTCACCATTTTAAATCGATTGGCATAGGTGGTTTAACTCAATTTGATCATTTGCACCCTCAATTACACAATCCCCAATTTCCAATCAAATGAGAATTTGGGGATTTTGTAGAAATTGATGAAAACTTTTGGGCAAAACCACATTTCTAGATAGAATTCATGCCCTAGATTCGATTATGAAGTTCAATTACAAAATTTTCCCATTAATTTGGGCGTAATTTGAAAGGTCCTATTCGGGACCGGTTCAGACCGGTCAGACCGCCGGTCAGACCGGTCGAACCGGTCTGCTACAGTGTCATCGTCTTCCTCAGGTTCCTGGCGAGTGAACAGTAGAAGGACGAACTTTGACGGGGAAATTGACGGGCCAATCGACCTCAATTGAAGATGCAATGGTGGGTGTTTAGTTCCTTAGATCACTTACCGTCGATTGGAGCTAGAACGACGATCAATGGCCACCGAAGGAAGATGGAATTGGTCAGTCAAACCTGCAAACCAGTGAAAGTCAACATTCTCAAACACAGGTCAAATTCGTGCCAAATTCGCGAGGAATGAGACCTGCCGGAGAACCAAATGGACCTGGACGAATTGCCCATTCTCCCCGACGCCGTTCGGGCCTAAAATCACGTGGTTGCACGTGCAATTTGGGTCAGTTGGCCGTTCCCCGATTCGGCGCTAAAATCTCAAAAGCTATATAAACCCGTGGGGGCTTTCGGTTAAAAGGACGAACGGATTCAGTTGTAGAAGGCGAAACCAAATCGAGAGAGAAGGAGAAGGTGAGAGAGTGAGCTCGTCCTCCAACCGCCATTGTCGAGGACAGAGCTCGAATACAGAGAGCATCGGTCAGGCCTTTTGAGGCTAGACCAAAGCTCGGGGAGACCTCCAGGAGACCGCCCAGAGCGCCAGGAGGCGATCGCCGCCGGCCGCTCCCCGCGAAATCGCAAGAACAGGTGAGTCGCAGTCTCGATTTCTTCCTTGAGCATTCATGGCGATTCACACATCCCAAGATCCTTCTTGCAATTAGTGTGTGCCTTTCATTCCTTGAACGTCACTGACCATGTCCGCGTCTTCGTTTTGCATTGATTTTGCTCATATACCCCGAATCGAGTCTTCCGATTTAGCCTCCATAGCCGATTCTTGCCCAGCCAAATCTGGGCCGAGCGAGCTCAATCGGAGCTCGAGGTAAGTCTTCTGAACCTCCATTGGTGCTATTCTGTGACTGAATTTCTCTGATTTTAAGTGAATCGCATGATTGAGCTTCCATGGCCGTACTCGGCAATTCGCACGATGTTCTTGATTCTGTGAATAGGATGCTTCGATTCTTAGATATGTCAAACTAAAGCTAATCGCGAGTCGATTGCCGTTGGTCTCGCACGATTTCATCAAGATCCTACCGTAGGATCGTCGTCGGAGATCCTCAGCCGTCCATTCCGCCGGGGTCGAAAGGTTGAAGACGAAGTTGACGTGGCAAAGTCAACAGGTCAAAAGCTGAGATGGCAATCGGCCATTGGTCCACGGGTACGTCGAGTCTGCTCGACCGTTAGTCCGTTAGGGGTGAGTCAGCGTAGATCGAACGGCTCAGGTTAATCGAGTCCAACAAATAGTGGCCGTCCGATTAGAAATTAGGATAATTCGGAAAAGATTTTAAATCGGAAATAAAGAATGGTTGAAACGACGTCGTAGGGTCTAGGGGATGTGCGGCGTCGTTTAGGTAAGTGTGAGTCAACGGTCTAGATCGAATCTTAGAATCTAATCGTGGCCGTAGGTTTAAGTAATTTGATCAGACGGCCCTGATCAAGTCTTCGCCTAATCTGAACCGTAGATTCCAGTCAGGTTATCTAGTGGACGTGGAATAGCCACGCGGCGCAATGAAGGCCGTCAGATCAAGTCCGACAATTCAAAGGAGGGGACGACGTCGTTTTGGAGCTGTGGCACGGGCGGGTCCGGGTCTGGGCCGGGTTCCGACCCGGTCTGAATCACTTTTTTTTTTAAAATCAGAAAATGATTTAAAAAAAAAACGAAAAATTTCAGAAAATCAAAAAAATGCTAGAAAATGCCAAAAAATTCCAAAAAAATGTGGAAAAATTGTGGAAAAATCCTAGACACTCCAGAAACCCCCAAAAATCGAGGGTTGACCACAGACAACTGGTCAACCCTATTTTTGGGGTTTCTCATCCGTTCTTCCAAGACTCGACGACATTACCTTTTAGGGGTTAGTCGCATCTGCCGTGTATGCGAGATAAGGCCAATAATGTCAAGGTAAGAATTAGGGTCGAGTACGGGACCAATCCTTAGGTTTGGGTTTTCGAGTCCCGCCCCTTTTCTCAAAATGACGATTTTGCCCCTCAATGGGAAAATTGTCTTTCTTGTCCTAATTGAGTTCCGAAAATTGCTTAAAATTAGGGTTAGGGTCAGGTGGACGACCAACTCTAATATTTGAGATTTTCAGTTCTCATCTTTGTTCAAAATGACGATTTTACCCCTCTGAGGGTAAAATCACTTTTAAATTCCAGAAAAATCCTGGAAATTCCCGAAAAATGGGAAATGGATTGGATTGATGGCCAATCCTATTTCCCTTGTCTTTTGGCTTGCCAATTCATCTAAAATGACCAATTTGCCCTTTTTGAGGTAAATTGTCCCCGAATTGTTCAAAATTACGATTCTGTCCCTCATGGGCAAATCATGCCAGAATCATTCCTAAGCCTTGATTGATACTTCTCTAGGCTAATAGGGCCTCATTAGGGATGCCATGTTGATTTCATGTGTTTTATCCGCATGTTTTGGATCCTTGATTTGTGCACTTATTTTTAATGATTGTGAGTGATAGGGTAGATATTCCCATCTGCATGAACTCCTAGATTTAGGATCAGCACCTCACTCATCTGTATGAGATCCTAAGATCAGATAAACCATTCAATTTAGGTACCGAAAGGGCGTCAACTCTGACACTTGGCGTTACTAAGTCCCTGAACCCACTTCTCTGGTTTCCGCAGAATCGAATAGACCACTCCCAACTATTCGATAGGGTTTCCGATCGTACCCTCCACGAAACGATTGGTGGCGACTCCTTGGCATGTACACTTTTTCACATGTCACTAGACCGCACTGAAGGTCGATCACGTATATCCAGCAGTTGCGACTTAGGTAATGGACCTTGGGAGAGGCCCGCGTCCGATCAAGCCCGCGTCCGATCAAGCGGCCCATTAGCCCCGCTCCCGCCTCCGAGCTCCGGGAGAGGGTCGCGACAGACTGGCGACTCCACTGGGGACTATTCTAAAACCAGAATCTCTAGTTACGAATTCCAGAGGACTTGAGCCGATTTAAAAGTTGTTTGGTTTATCTGACATTGTTTTCTGCAGATGCTCTCGAAGGCAAGGTACGTACACTAACCATTGTGTTAGATGTTTTTGCAGATTGGAGAAATAAGGGGTGGAGTGATTGCTGACATTTTTTCCTGCAGGTTGGAGTTGGGAATGTATGTTTATTTTTGTGCACATACTGAAGCGGTGTTTTGATACAAACTGCTGTGCATGACTTTGCATTGTGATGATCACGACACATTGCACACACTGGCGGTCAAACCCCGACTGCAACCACCTCTAGGTTATCTTAGATAGGGAAAGGATGCGAAAAGGATCTTGTGTTTGATGGCACTTGAGACTTTCGTATTCGTTCCCGCCTACCATCTGCATTGGCGATATCTAGCCCTCCTGGGTAGGTACCCTTGGGGAGGAATCTGCCTCGTGTGGATCGTGGGAGCCTGAGCCGTAGGTTCCTCACCTGACTTTCGGTTTTCTTTTTTAGAGTATACCCACTTGTCGCATGCGCATGTCCATGGATGGTTGGTATACCTAAAACCACCCATTGATACAGGGGGCATTCCACGTCCCCCAAAGTGTGGTTGGTAAGACATTTATCTCTAAACGTACTTTAATTCCTGCTTCATGATATGACTCATACATTGCATACATCCATATGCATTTGCATCATGAAGATTACTCAAGTGACTAATGGAAACAACAATGATTATGGGGTAGGATGTCGCTGTTCCCTAAGAGCTCGACGGAGTTGGTGACCTTCGAGTACTTGAGAAAAGTTACTCGCCCCGGACCAAACACGAGGCTACACTTTACTAGATTCGTGTATGGTCGGGAACTGACTGGACGTAAGCTGGGGTATGCTGAGGACTGTCAAACCCGCTACTACGTTGATAATCTCATATTCAAGCGACAATCAGACGAAATGATGAAGGATTATCTGGAGATGAAGAGACAACGTCGCAACTAGCTAGCTAGGGAAGCGTACGCCCGCAGGAAGGCTGAATTGCTGGCCAAAGAGAACATACCCATAATTACTTCTTGGGGAAGGAAGAGACGCCCTGCGATCAAGACCAAGCCAAGGCATATCACGATCAAGAAAGCAGAACCCGAGAAGGCTCCCGAAGTCATCGTACCCTGGACTAGAAAGTGGCCGGAGGAACTACAACCTCTCGACCAAACCACTGAAGATAACTCCCATACCCTAGATTAAAGGAGAATTCCTGACCGACTGTCATTTGGGTAGACTTCTAAAGAAAGAGTGATCTAGACCCTCACGTTCCATTGTCTTTTATGGCTTTCTTGTTTGAAAAACCTTTCTTTACCATTCTTTTATTAGACATCTTGACTGTAATAAGAGTACATCCCACTTTGCTCCTTTGATGTGTTGACCAATGGAACGTGACATTGCTGTTCCCTTTAGTCACTGGGTAAACCTGACTAAATTGCATAATTCACTTCCCTGAAATGCAAATTAGGCTTTGAGTCAGGCTTTCAAGACCTGAAAAAGGATCCTAATCTCCATTTCTTCAAATTGAACTATGCAATCAAGTTAGCTCATGCATGCTTCATGACATCTGCATATTCATACATTTAAAGTAATTTCTGGCGATTGACCTTTTAAAATCATTTGCATATTTTAGACTTGATGGGAAAGAATGATATTCAAGTGTTCAAGATCCCCCGAGCCGAACTCCAATCATGGTGGGATGGCATGGGCGAAGCCAGCCAGAAGTATGCGGAGTCACGACTAGGATACTTACTGGACCTACTGAAGATTGAGTGCCCACCTGCCTTTATTCAAGCCATGGCGCTCTACTGGGATCCTACCACCGCTACATTTTGCATGGAAGGATTAGAGATCACTCCCACTATCGAGGAATACAGCGCTGTCATCGGAGTTGAATTCACCCCTACGCTCGTCCGACCCCCTATAGGACTTGAACCCCTAAGTCAGGTAGCTGAATTCCTTGACACAAACCTAAATGAAGTCAAAGTAGATGCGAAAAGCAATTCTGGAAGAGTTTCCCTATCCTTCCTTATAGACCGATTTTCCCGCCTTCCTGCTTCTAAAGGAACCAAATCTGGTAGAGCCTTTATCTTGGCATTCTTTAGCTTTGTGCTATTCCCAATCTCAACTGTCACCTTCGACCCTATCATGGCTATAGTAGCTAGGCAAGTTTGTTGTGGATGGGATTACTCAAACATCCTCCTTGCCGAAACCTTCCTCTCCCTAAATCGTTTCAAGAAAAGCAAAAAGGGAATCTTTAGAGCTTCTAGTGATCTACTGTATCTGTGGTTCACATCCCATATCAGACAATTCCACATCCGCATGGGTTTCACTGAAATCAGCCCCAATGCACACCCTCTTAAAACATTTGCTAGAACCCATACACGTGTTCCTAAGTTTAACTTTGTAGAATGGAAGAACTTCCTCAAAGTCCTAAAACCTGAGCAACTCCGATGGCGGCTAAGGTTGCCGACGCTGAGCAAAGTCAGATTGACCTGCGATGGCGGAAGCCCAGTCCCCTTGCTAGGATTCACAGGCGCAACTACATACTATCCAAGGAGGGTGATTCGACAGTTTGGAGCACTTCAGGAGATCCCTTCTTCACCGCAACCTTGTGTCTTTTCCTTTGACTTACCAAGCCAGACCCTCACGGAGGAGGAGAAGAAACAACTTGAAGCCAAGGTGGCATCCATCATACTCTCCTTGAAGAATTCCCAGGCTGAAGAAATAAGTTGGCCAGAAGACATGACTCGAGAAGAAAACACTCATAGAGCCACCACAGAATACATTCAACATTTCAAAGCGATCCGACGAAGCCTTGTCGAGCCCTACATACCTGAATACATCGTGCTGTACGTACTTGGAATAGAGCCCTACATACCCGACGACATGGGACCACTGTCATGTTCAGAAGACGAGGAGCCCCAAGCTGAAGAGGGGAATCTATACTGGGATGATGAGGATACCTTAGACCTCAAACGTCCTAGACTTGAATAGGCTATTCCGTCAAGTATAAAATAAGCAAGCATTGTGATGCCTTCTCATACATTCTCATTTCTGTGGAATACTATCTTGGACACATGAGTATGAATGTGAACATGTTTTGCAAATGCATAAAAAAACTATCGTCAGAAATTACGCTTCTTTTAATTCCATGAGTTCTTGTCGGGAAATGATTAAAAGAACTACTTACATGAGGCTAAGGCTCACAAAGTAGCCCTTTTTCTCATCTACTGACAAGAAGCATGCAACTAAAAGAATTAGCTGCTTCTTTTTGCTAAATAAGCGAAGCACTCACAGAGATCTTTTTTAAACAGGTACACTCTCATCACGGAATTGCCAACGCATCGTTTCCGTACCCGCCTAAAGACGAGAATGGAACAGCAGGAATTGACTCCGCGCGTAGGCATGTTGGAATCTCAGATGACTGCCCTGGCAACTATGATGGCTGACATTAAAGCCATGCTGGAGACCAACCAAGCTAGACAGACAACCACCCACAATCAGAACAACTCAGGCCCTTCCATGGTACCTGATGTAACAGATAAAGAAGCAACCAGGGATACCCAACATACAGAGGAAAACGTTCATGAACCAAATAGTCGGGCACAACAAAAAGCCTCGCCTGTTGTCATCAACCTTGAAAAAGAGGAGAAGGGAAAACAAACTGTGAAGACAGAGGCATAGGCTAAGAGATTGGCCAAGATCGAAGAATGCCTGAGCAGTCAAGGCTATGAGCTGGCCCGCTTCGACAAAATATCTCCTTTTGCTAAAATAGAGACTCATCCTGATTATAGGGAGCCAGAGTTCGTGAGAAAATACAACGGGACAGGCTGTCCTCGTGCCCACCTCAAGTACTACCTGCGCAAGATGGCGCACTACTCGGATTACATTCCGTTGTTGATGAACACATTCCAAGAGAGTTTGGCTGGCGCCGCTCTGGCTTGGTTTATTGAGCTAGACTTAGAGGATTATGACGGATGGGAGGACCTTGCAGAAGACTTCCTCAGGCAGTACAAATTTAACACGGCTACAGCCCCAACAAGAGAAGACCTCCTACGAACTTCAAAAGCGAGGGGCGAATCGATCAGGACATATGCTCAGAGGTGGCGAGCCTTGGCTACCCAAGTAAAGCCTTCAATCCCAGAAGAGGAGCTGATCGACTTATTCCTAAAAGCACTCCCCTACGAGTACTTTGACAGACTGAACACTTCTGGATGTCAGACATTCGCACACCTGATTAAGGTTGCTGAGAGGCTGGAATGGGCCTTGAAAGAAAGAAGGCCTCAGGAAGCTCCTACTAGGAAGCAGTACCCTCTGAGAAAGGAAAGAGAAGCCGGATTGGACATAGCATTTATACCAGATCCCCACAAGTTAAAGCCATTTGGCAATTCTAATCAGGCCAAAGGCGGATCATCCTGGTCAGCGCCAAAGGTACAAGAGCCTAGAAGAAAGCAACCCCAGAGACAATTCTCTCAACTCCCGAGACCTTTATCCAAGCTACTCCCGATGCTGCTGGAGCAACACTTGGTGGCAAAAGAACCACCTAGGGCAAACCCCGCAAGATATCCTGGCTTTGATGAGAGCCAGACCTGTGCCTACCATATGGGCGAAAGAGGGCATAATGTGGATAACTGCTATGTCCTGAAGCTGAAAGTGCAAGCCCTAATTGATAGTCAGATTTTGAAATTTGACAATGCAGCCCCAAATGTACAAGAAAATCCGTTGCCAGATCATCAAGCAATAGGGGCAATATTCACTGAAGAAGAGGAGGATTACCTTAAACTGAAGGTAGATATGCCTAAGCTGGACACCCTGCTAACAATCGCTTCATCATACCCAAAAGAAGGGGAGATATCAACTGACCAAAAGAAGTTGTGTATCGACAAGATGAAGAGCTTGGGGATAGTGTCCGATATTACTGATGAAGAATTTGAAGGGATCAAAGCATCTCTATCTTTGAAAAGAAACCACTTCTTGATCACAGCTGGGCAGAGTAACACCTATGGTACCTCACATGAGAACTTGGTAAGCAGCCTGAGGCCAGCTACTCAGTCAGAGGAAGAATTTGAAGAAGACGAAATAGAAGCCAGGAGGAGAAGTCTAGCAGACCTCAAGTTTATGGTTGACGCACTTGAGAAGAGCGAAATTATAGACAACCTGGGTCAAGATTCTGGATGATACAATTTCAAGGTGAAATATTCGGCCCCTCCCAGCTTTTATCAGAAGATTGAAGACATCATACCAGACGGATGGGGAGGTATGGATGATCTCTCTCAACCAGAAACCTCAAACGGTATGGAAGAACTCGACAACGCCATATTGATGATCGAAGTAGCCACGGCCGTGGTGATCAGATTGGATGAGCTGGATAGCCTGAGCAAGGTAGAAGATTGCCCAGTGAGGCCTGTCGTAATTCAATTGCCTCAGGAGGAAGAGAACAATACGTCAGGACCAGAGGTACCTCATCAGACAACTGTAACGATAAAAGTTCCCCCAGTAGAAGAGTATGATCCCAAAGCTGTTCATTGGGACTATAGGACCACACAAGTAGATGCAATAATGAGGTCTGGAAGATTTTATGCCCCCAAAGAGGGAGAATCCGAAAAAAAAGATGTCTCAAAGGAAGATGCCGAAAAGCTCGTATCGATCATCAAAACCAGTGAGTTTGAAGTGATAGAGCAGCTGAGGAAGATGCCCGCTCAGATATCCTTGCTAGACCTATTCATCAATTCAGAGAAGCACAAGGACGCCCTATTGAAGGTACTCAATGAAGTACATGTCCCTGAAACAATTAATGAGGTCCAACTAGGGGACTTTGTAGGGGCAATTCTCTTAAAAGACCAGTTGAGCTTCTCTGACGAGGACTTCCCCATGGAAGGAAGAGGGCACAACAAAGCTTTATACATCTCTGCCCAATGTAACGGCAAAAGAGTGGCACACGTATTGATCGATAATGGATCAGCCTTTAACATCTGTCCTTTGGCTACCATAAGGAGGCTGGGAATCAAGGAAGAGATGATCAAGACATCCAAGACAGCTGTAAGAGCATTCGACGGCATGAGGAAGACTGTAGAGGGAGAGATCGAGCTTGACGTATTCATCGGCCCGACAAAGTTCTCTATAAACTTTCAAGTAATGGATCTACCCAGTGCATTTGGATTCCTGCTAGGAAGACCTTGGATCCATACAGCAGGAGCTGTCCCTTCGAGCCTGCACCAAAAAGTACGTTTCGTTGTAGATAGGAAGGTAATTACCGTACATGGGGAAGTCGACCTCCAGGCATACCAGAACAGTGCCATTCCCTATATTGAGCCTGAAGAGAAAACTGAAGCGAGCTATCACTCTCTAGAGTTGGTAGCAACAGTCCATACCCCAGTAGGGTCGAAGTTGAGAACTCCTTACATCTCAGAAGCCAGTCTTCTACCAGCTAAGATGCTGCTGGCATACGGGTTCAATCCTGAAAAAGGCCTAGGCAAACATAATCAGGGTATAAATGCCCCGCTACAGTTGAAGGCTAATCCACATAAAATGGGCTTGGGGTACCAGAAGTATCCCATGAATGATTCTATCCCGAAAGCAACAGGCCGAGGCCAAGGCAAAAGCCTGGGACGCCGTGGAGGCGAAAACAGCCCGAATAGCTCATTCATCGGTTCTCCAACCTGGAAGGGAAGGTCTCGAATGTTCAAGAATCCCTTAAGTACCTACTTCAACCAGAACTCCAAATGGCTATCTGAAGAGGGTATCACTTCGCCGATGGAACCAGATCTGACAAATCCTTTTCTCGAAGATGACTCTGTGAATGTCATCATGGAGTGGTTGGACAGTGAAGCCACTTCTTCTGAGTAAATAGACCCTTCCTTCATCTTTAAATACTGTGTTTAGAACTTTCTGCATTTCACTGTATTTTCTTTCCTTATTGAATGCATAAGAAAACGCCTTTGGATCTCCGGCCGTTGGTCCAAATAGCACATCTTGTAACGCGGCCCATTTCGCATTCAATAAAACCACGCATGTTTTGTTAAGGACATATGGAACCACGAATCAGCCCGATGATGATAATGGTCTTCCATATAGAAGCTTGAGGCCTGATTTGCCATATGATTCCTAATCTTCAAAAGATTTTCAAGGGGCCGGGATATCCAATGACATGAGGATTAGTCCCATCTGTACCTACATCTATTTCGAAAAACTTTTTCAAAAAGACTTTACATAAGCATGCATGTCATTTTTACTGAGCACAAACTAACCATACTCATGACATTTCAGGCATATCATCTCAAACATGCATACCAGGTTGTTACAAAATTCGGATCCCTCCATTAACCACTCCTATAACATTGAGGAAGATGAAGACGAGGATTACGCGTCTATCCGTAGGGATTGGAACACCTTTGAAGAATCAAAGCCTCTTACTTCAGAAGAACCAATTGTCATTAATTTGGGAGACACCGTGAACGTCAAAGAGGTCAAGATCGGCGGACACCTATCCCGTGATGAAAGGCTCGAGTTCACCAAGCTACTAAAAGAATATCAAGACATCTTCGCATGGTCTTACGCGGATATGCCAGGCCTTGATCCTAAGATTGTGGAACATGCGTTGCCCACGGATCCTGGCATCAAACCTGTCAAACAAGGCAGTAGGCGGATGAAAGCCGAGTTAGAAGACAAGATTAAGGAAGAAGTCATGAAACTCCTTAGGGTAGGCTTCATTGAAGCTATCCCATATTCAGACTGGGTTGCAAATATAGTCCCCGTCATGAAGAAAGACGGAAAAGTTCGGATCTGCGTAGATTACCGAGATCTGAATAGAGCAAGCCCAAAAGATGATTTTCCACTCCCCCACATTGATGTATTGGTGGATAGTACAGCAGGTTATGAATTATTCTCATTCATGGATGGATTATACAACCAAATCTCCATGAAACAAGAAGACAAACCCAAGACTGCATTTACCACACCATGGGGGAATTTTTGCTACAGAGTCATGCCCTTTGGATTGAAAAACGCCGGGGCTACCTACCAGAAGGCTATGGTCACGTTATTCCATGATATGATCCACAAAGAGATTGAAGTATATGTTGATGACATGATCGCTAAATCCAAGAAAGGACAAGATCACATACAGGTATTAAGAAAATTATTTGAGCGCCTGCGCAAATACAAGTTAAAACTGAACCCTAACAAATGCGTGTTTGGGGCAAGATCCGAGAAACTCCTTGGGTTCATAGTCAGCAACAGGGGCATTGAGATTGATCCCTCAAAAATCCAAGCCATCCACGATTTATCAACTCCATCCACAGTAAAAGAAGTGAGAAGCCTTCTAGGGAGATTGAACTATATTGCCAGGTTCATCAATCAGCTGTCTGATGTGGCTAAGCCAATCTTCAAATTGCTTAAGAAAGGCGCGAAAATAACATGGGACGCCGAGTGCAGCAAGGCATTCCAAATGATCAAAAACTATTTGATCACACCACCGGTGCTTGTGCCACCAATTCCTGGTCACCCATTGACCTTATACCTGACCATACGACAAGAGTCCTTGGGAGCCTTACTTGCCCAGACAAGCCCGATAGATGGAAAAGAGAGGGCCATTTATTACCTAAGTAAGAAATTCACGCCATCTGAAGCAAAATATATACCAGTTGAAAGGGCCTGCGTAGCAGCAGTATGGGTACTACGAAGACTAAGGCAGTATACCCTACATCATCACATTCAGCTCATAACAGAGAACGACCCCGTCAAATACCTCCTGGAGAAACCCGCTTTAATTGGGAAACTGGCAAAATGGCAAGTAATGTTGTCTGAATTTGACATTAAATGTTCTCCACAGAAGTCGGTAAAAGGGAGAGCTATAGCTGACATGCTGGCAGAAAGCCCGTCAAGCGGTGAGTCCCCTGAAGTAGCGAACACAGAAGGCCGAATTCTGAACTTAGCAGAGGATAAGTGGATCATGTATTTCGATGGTGCTGTTAACCTATCAGGGGCAGGCACTGGGGCAGTACTGATATCCCCAGATGGTCAACATTACCCTGTCGCGGCAAAGATAACTTTCCCTTGTACCAACAATATTTCAGAATATGAGGCGTGCATTCTGGGTCTACGACTGGCCCTTTCTATGGAGATACCTAGGTTACAAGTCTTTGGAGACTCCATGCTCATTATTCTACAGACACAAGGGGAGTGGAAGACGAAAGATGCAAAACTCATCCCCTACCATGAATACCTTGAAGAATTGATACTCAAGTTTGAAGAAGTGTCGTTCGAGTACCTATCAAGGTCTCACAACCAATTCGCAGATGCATTAGCCACCCTAGCCTCGATGTTACAAACGATTGAAGGGTTGGATATAGAACCTCTGAGGATCAGCATTGTTGAAAAGCCAGCTTATTGCATGCTAATCGAAGAGGAATGTGATGAAGAGCCATGGTACTATGACATCAAGAATTACCTCTTGAAAAGGGAATTCCCTGAAGGATGCCAGTCAGGAGACCGAAAATACACAACCAAGATGGCCAGCAAGTTCTTCCTCAATGGACAAATTCTATACAAGAGATCATTCGATTCCACTCTACTGAGATGCGTAGATGCCAAAAAAGCAAATATTCTCATGAAAGAGATTCATGAAGGTGCGTGTGGGCCTCACATGAACGGCCACCTCCTAGCCCGGAAGATCATGCGACTAGGTTATTATTGGATGACCATCGAATCAGACTGTTGTCAGCACGTCCGGTCATGCCACCAATGCCAAATATACGGGGATAAGATTAACGCACCCCCGAACGAACTACACCAAATGTCTGAAGTTTGGCCTTTCTCTATGTGGGGGATAGACATGATAGGGCCTATTAATCCTATGGCTTCGAATGGTCATCGCTTCATCTTGGTAGCGATTGATTACTTCACCAAATGGGTAGAAGCCAGCTCTTACAAGAATGTCACTGCAAGAAATGTGGCAAGATTTGTCAAAAGAGATATCATATCCCGGTATGGTACCCCTCAAGCGATCATCACAGATAATGGGTCCAACCTAAACAACAAGATTGTCGATGGTCTACTGGATCACTTTAGCATTCGACATCTGAATTCATCTCCTTACCGCCCACAGATGAATGGGGCAGTGGAAGCCGCCAATAAAAACATCAAGAGAATCTTGGCTAAAACAGCAGAAAACTACAAGGATTGGCACGAAAGGCTGCCCTTCGCCTTGATGGCTTACCGAACGTCGATCAGGACTTCTACAGGGGCAACTCCCTATAGTTTGGTATATGGGACAGAAGCAGTTCTACCAGTAGAAGTTAAGATTCCCTCTTTGAGAATCTTATCCGAAGATAAACTCTCTGAGTCAGAGTATTTCAAGCACAGATATGAACAGCTGAACTTAATAGATGAGAAACGTCTTAAAGCCATTTGCCATGGACAAACTTACCAGAAGAGGGTAGCCAGGGCGTTCAATCGAAAGGTCAAGACCAGAAACTTCGAAGTAAATGACTTGGTAATTAGGAAAGTTTTGCCAAGTACTACCCATCCAGGGGGAAAATTCACTCCAAATTACGAAGGCCCCTACATCGTTAAGAAGATCCTCACGGGAGGAGCATTAATTCTTGTAAACTCCGAGGGAGAAGAATTGGGGCACCCTGTGAATTCAGATGCTGTGAAGAAATATTACCCTTGAAATAAAATCAGATTCTGGTCATATGCCCTGCCTCGAATTGAGCCTACTCTTCATGATAGTCTTTGCATAAGCATATCACGCATCTATGCATACATTAGCATGTGTTCAATATTGCAGGATCCAAGGAAGCAGGGTCGCGATAAGTTGGAACGCATGATCAAGGAGACCTAACGTCATGGTGGTCAGATTTTCGCGAATCTATCCACTTCCATAGGAATGCATGATCAAGGGTAAGGTGTATCGTTCTAATTTTCTGAAATTCGAGAGCATACATTGACATATTCCTTTTATGTTTTTCAGGAATCCCTAGCCGCGCTGGGCAGGTAAGTATTCCTTCCCTAATCTTTTAGGTTTACAAGACTGTCGGAATCCTTATTGATAGAATTTGAAGGCTTCTTGGAATCTAGCATATATTCAAATCTCATGTCTAGAAAGACGCAAAATTCTCATAAGTCATGTCAATGGCATTCATGTTTAAACTTGGAGGTTATTAAAACATGATTGAAATATGCATTGTGCATCATAAATCCCCTTAGAGGGTCAGTTTTGGAGAAAGCAAAATGAACTCTTCCAAACAAAAGTTGTTTAAATCATTCAAAAGGATGTTTCCTCAGACAAGGGGCAAGCCTGGTCCAAACACATCCCATACACACTTAAGAGATAAGTGGAATGGTAAGGATAGCGAGACCTTAACCTACGGACGTAAGGGTTATTCGCGGTGATTACATGGATTGAGACGACGGAGGCATTCGTTTCTCTATCATAAACACTACAGGTGACCATTGATAACCATTTGAACGACGATTTCATTCTATACCCCTGTCAAGAACCACCCCACAGTGGGGCAAACTGGAGGTACGTCCAGAGGTATCAGGAGGTAAATGGTTAGAAGTTCTCTTGCTCAGACTTGCATCAATCTTCGTGTGTTGCTTGTCATTTTAACTTCTATGGTAATTCAGGTGCTTTAGGATGACAAAAAGCATTCGTTTCTCTATCCTACACACTGTTACCCTTCGCACTGCCCAATTGAGCCTATACGTTCATTTCACAAACCCGTTGGTGATCATTGCATATTCTAAGGTGGAAACGACGTCACTTCAAGAGCGGAAGAGTTCAAAACACAGGATTTGTGAAAAATTCCTAGATTAATGTTCGAGTGCTGAGATTCAAGCTATACGTCTAGCACATTCATTTGAAAATTCTGATCCCCAAAAGAAAAAAAAGATGGGGTCTCAAAAAGAAAGAAGAGAGAAAAATTTAATCTTGGGCATCAAGAAAAAGCAAAGTGCCTGGTAAAAGCAAGGCCAATGCCCATCCAAATACTTGTACACTTGTGAATCATGTGTTTGATCTTGTAAATGCCGAAAGGTGGCATGATACCTTTGAATAGGTCACTAGTGAGATCTGATTGTAAAAGAAAAATTCCAAGGGAGCTGGACAGCAAAGGATACTCCCAGATTATGTCACATTTAGATGACAAAAGCATAGACAAGGTATTGACGCCGTCTTGACATGAGAGAGACGTTCTCTAAAGACAAATATGCACTTCAAAGACTAAAGACGCTCTTTGGACGAGAAGGGACAAGATCGGCGGCAAACCTGCAATGATCACCAATGTTAGACCCTTCGCATATTCTAAGCCAAAAACAAGCCTTTTTTGGTCCCCAATCCTACCTACGTTACAACCCTGAAAAGCCTTTTATGATTAAGGCACTTGGATTGACATAGGGTTTAATGTCTAAGCTTAGCTCGAAGAAGTTCGAGCAAGATTATTTCTTTCTCATTTCGCAGGTTTCTTGACTTGTAAACCTGGAGCAGACGTTGAAGACTTCTCTTCGAAAGCCTTGACTTGCACGCAAGTCCCCCTTTGAAAACCGTTGACCAAGCCCAACATTACGGTCCCTTGGAAGTCCTCCTGATCGATCGAGGTGTATTCACTGCGAATGATCCTGAACCCTAGGCACAGGCTTGATAGGAAGTTCGAGTGCATTCTTGGTAAAAGACCATTACCTCAAAACGGTGAGAAGTCATCTTTGATGAGAATACTCCGTTGGACATTTTAACCAAACTCTTTTGGTAATTTCAGATTGTTTGATTCAAACTTTCCCCGCAAGGAACTTTTGATCACTCCCGTATGTTGCAAGGTGTTTTGGATAACCTCCAACCTCGTAATACATTCATTGAAATTTTTTTTATGACTATAATATAAGTCATAAAGTGCTGTCAGTTTGACATCACATATCACTTAAAGACCATTGATGTGCCTTTAGTAAGAAAATTTTCAGGTTGGAGCTTTCGCAAGATTCTTGATGACTTCGGCTCCCAGAATGGCTTGCAGCACTCTTGGTAAGAAACAATTTACATGTCTAAACTTCTGCAGAATTCCTGGCAATCCCAGATCTCAGAATAACACAACCTCTCTTGGTAAGAAAGAGTTTACATGTTCAAGCTTCTGTAGGACCCCTGGTATCCCCAGATCTCAGAATGCTACTTCTTTTGTGAAGAATATATTTCAAGTTTGAACTTTCTGCAGAATACCTGGAGCTCCCAGGTCCCAGAATGTCACCTTCAATGTCAAAAGGACAACATTCAAGATAGTCTTTCTGCGAGATCTCAGGTAGCCCTTAGATCCCAGAAGAATCTTATCAAAGTTTTTGCAGGTTTGATCTTTCTGCAGGATACCTGGAGCTCCCAGATCCCAGAATGTCACCTCCAATGTCAAAAGGACAATCACCGAAATCATCCCTCTGTGAGATTTCAAATTTATAGGATACCTGGAGCTCCCAGGTCCCAGAATGTCACCTTCAATGTCGAAAGGACAATTTTCAAAATCAGCTTTCTGTGAGGTTCTAGGTAACCCATAAACCCAGAATAGCCCATTCGGTAAAGCCTCAAGGTCAGGCACACCTCATTTGTATAAATCCTAGTTAATTCATTAGAATATAGGATCAAAATGTTTGACAATCCCTAAGAGACTGGGTGCGTCATCCATAGGTTCCTAGCAGAGAGGAGTCCTATTCTCGGCCTGATCCCCCTGAAGGATCAAAATGTTCGACAATCCCTAAGAGACTGGGTGCGTCATCCATAGGTTCCTAGCAGAAAGGAGTCCTATTCATGGTCTGATCCACCATACGGATCAAAACCCCTGACAATCCCTAAGAGACTGGGTGCGTCATCCATAGGTTCCTAGCAGAAAGGAGTCCTATTCATGGTCTGATCCACCATACGGATCAAAACCCCGACAATCCCTAAGAGACTGGGTGCGTCATTCACAGGTTCCTGTCAAGTGTAGGAATCTCATTCTGGTACGGCCTACCATACAGACTAGAGTTTAATCGCCCTAGGATACTCAAAAGACGAGTCCCTAGGTATTCACTAGAACCCGCTATACACCGCGCAGGCCACACGAGCATCAGGCAGGCGATCAACAGGTAAGTAACAGGTGGGTCTCTCTACTTTCTCTCTCACGTCAGCAAAAGAATGAAGAGCAAAGCCTTTACCAGTGGGACAAGAAAGATTGAGTGTCAAGATTCGTTTTTCTTTTCCCCAGTTGAGTCGGTTTAGACTCAGGTGTCACCTGTGTTTGAGCGAAACCTCTCACGAGATTCCTCTCAAAGAGGGGCAGCTGTTGACACCTGATTTTTTGACTAGGTCTTTTTCAGTTTTATTTTCGAAAAATCACAAAAAATTTATAAAAAGTCAAAAAATTACAAAATCAAATTTGGTGGCCTTGGCCAAGCCCAAGGAACCATTCTTGACCAAAAAATAATTTTTCACATTTTTCATATTTTTTAGTATTTTTGGAAAATAGAAAAATAATTAAAAAATCAAGAAAAATAGCATTTGAGGTCACAAAAATATGGAAAAATATCCAATATTTTTCCTTTTAATCCCTTTTATTTTTGACCTCTCAAAAAAATCAAAATCAGATTCAATTTTGGGTGTTCCTTTATAACCCGTACTATTGAATTTGAAGAAAAAATAACAATTGAGTCTTTTAATTTGCAATTTTGGCATTTTTTAAGATCTTGACATTCAATCTAACTATCCCCTATTTCAATTTAGCCCAATTGTTTGTGCAATTTGCTCAATTGCACGGATTTGACAAAATTACATACTAAAATTGCATTTTAGTCCTTGAAATTGAGCATAATTGAAATTACTTTCAATTCAAGGGCTATCATTGCAAATTGAACATGCTACCCAATGGATTTCACCATTTTAAATGATTGGCATAGGTGGTTTAACTCAATTTGATCATTTGCACCCTCAATTACACAATCCCCAATTTCCAATCAAATGAGAATTTGGGGATTTTGTAGAAATTGATGAACAATTTTGGGCAAAACCACATTTCTAGATAGAATTCATGCCCTAGATTCGATTATGAAGTTCAATTGCAAAATTTTCCCATTAATTTGGGCGTAATTTGAAAGGTCCTATTCGGGACCTGTTCAGACCGGTCAGACCGGTCGAACCGGTCTGCTACAGTGTCATCGTCTTCCTCAGGTTCCTGGCGAGTGAACAGTAGAAGGACGAACTTTGACGGGGAAATTGACGGGCCAATCGACCTCAATTGAAGATGCAATGGTGGGTGTTTAGTTCCTTAGATCACTTACCGTCGATTGGAGCTAGAACGACGATCAATGGCCACCGAAGGAAGATGGAATTGGTCAGTCAAACCTGCAAACCAGTGAAAGTCAACATTCTCAAACACAGGTCAAATTCGTGCCAAATTCGCGAGGAATGAGACCTGCCGGAGAACCAAATGGACCTGGACGAATTGCCCATTCTCCCCGACGCCGTTCGGGCCTAAAATCACGTGGTTGCACGTGCAATTTGGGTCAGTTGGCCGTTCCCCGATTCGGCGCTAAAATCTCAAAAGCTATATAAACCAGTGGGGGCTTTCGGTTAAAAGGACGAACGGATTCAGTTGTAGAAGGAGAAACCAAATCGAGAGAGAAGGAGAAGGTGAGAGAGTGAGCTCGTCCTCCAACCGCCATTGTCGAGGACAGAGCTCGAATACAGAGAGCATCGGTCAGGCCTTTTGAGGCTAGACCAAAGCTCGGGGAGACCTCCAGGAGACCGCCCAGAGCGCCAGGAGGCGATCGCCGCCGGCCGCTCCCCGCGAAATCGCAAGAACAGGTGAGTCGCAGTCTCGATTTCTTCCTTGAGCATTCATGGCGATTCACACATCCCATGATCCTTCTTGCAATTAGTGTGTGCCTTTCATTCCTTGAACGTCACTGACCATGTCCGCGTCTTCGTTTTGCATTGATTTTGCTCACATACCCCGAATCGAGTCTTCCGATTTAGCCTCCATAGCCGATTCTTGCCCAGCCAAATCTGGGCCGAGCGAGCTCAATCGGAGCTCGAGGTAAGTCTTCTGAACCTCCATTGGTGCTATTCTGTGACTGAATTTCTCTGATTTTGAGTGAATCGCATGATTGAGCTTCCATGGCCGTACTCGGCAATTCGCACGATGTTCTTGATTCTGTGAATAGGATGCTTCGATTCTTAGATATGTCAAACTAAAGCTAATCGCGAGTCGATTGCCGTTGGTCTCGCACGATTTCATCAAGATCCTACCGTAGGATCGTCGTCGGAGATCCTCAGCCGTCCATTCCGCCGGGGTCGAAAGGTTGAAGACGAAGTTGACGTGGCAAAGTCAACAGGTCAAAAGCTGAGATGGCAGTCGGCCATTGGTCCACGGGTACGTCGAGTCAGCTCGACCGTTAGTTCGTTAGGGGTGAGTCAGCGTAGATCGAACGGCTCAGGTTAATCGAGTCCAACAAATAGTGGCCGTCCGATTAGAAATTAGGATAATTCGGAAAAGATTTTAAATCGGAAATAAAGAATGGTTGAAACGACGTCGTAGGGTCTAGGGGATGTGCGGCGTCGTTTAGGTAAGTGTGAGTCAACGGTCTAGATCGAATCTTAGAATCTAATCGTGGCCGTAGGTTTAAGTAATCTGATCAGACGGCCCTGATCGAGTCTTCGCCTAATCTGAACCGTAGATTCCAGTCAGTTTATCCAGTGGACGTGGAATAGCCACGCGGCGCAATGAAGGCCGTCAGATCAAGTCCGACAATTCAAAGGAGGGGACGGCGTCGTTTTGGAGCTGTGGCACGCGCGGGTCCGGGTCTGGGCCGGGTTCCGACCCGAGGGGGTCGGGTCGACCCGGTCCGAATCACTTTTTTTTTAAAAATCTGAAAATGATTTAAAAAAAAATAATAAAAAAAAAACGAAAAATTTCAGAAAATCAAAAAAATGCTAGAAAATGCCAGAAAATTCCAAAAAAATGTGGAAAAATTGTGAAAAAATCCTAGACACTCCAGAAATCCCCAAAAATCGAGGGTTGACCACAGACAACTGGTCAACCCTATTTTTGGGGTTTCTCATCCGTTCTTCCAAGACTCGACGACATTACCCTTTAGGGGTTAGTCGCCTCTGCCGTGTATGCGAGATAAGGCCGATAATGTCAAGGTAAGAATTAGGGTCGAGTACGCGAGCAATCCTTAGGTTTGGGTTTTCGAGTCCCGCCCCTTTTCTCAAAATGACGATTTTGCCCCTCAATGGGAAAATTGTCTTTCTTGTCCTAATTGAGTCCCGAAAATTGCTTAAAATTAGGGTTAGGGTCAGGTGGACGACCAACTCTAATATTTGAGATTTTCAGTTCTCATCTTTGTTCAAAATGACGATTTTACCCCTCTGAGGGTAAAATCACTTTTAAATTCCAGAAAAATCCTGGAAATTCCCGAAAAATGGGAAATGGATTGGATTGATGGCCAATCCTATTTCCCTTGTCTTTTGGCTTCCCAATTCATCTAAAATGACCAATTTGCCCTTTTTGAGGTAAATTGTCCCCGAATTGTTCAAAATTACGATTCTGTCCCTCATGGGCAAATCATGCCAGAATCATTCCTAAGCCTTGATTGATACTTCTCTAGGCTAATAGGGCCTCATTAGAGATGCCATGTTGATTTCATGTGTTTTATCCGCATGTATTGGATCCTTGATTTGTGCACTTATTTTTAATGATTGTGAGTGATAGGGTAGATATTCCCATCTGCATGAACTCATAGATTTAGGATTAGCACCTCACTCATCTGTATGAGATCCTAAGATCAGATAAACCATTCAATTTAGGTACCGAAAGGGCGTCAACTCTGACAGTTGGCGTAACTAAGTCCCCGAACCCACTTCTCTGGTTTCCGCAGAATCGAATAGACCACTCCCAACTATTCGATAGGGTTTCCGATCGTACCCTCCACGAAACGATTGGTGGCGACTCCTTGGCATGTACACTTTTTCACATGTCACTAGACCGCACTGAAGGTCGATCACGTATATCCAGCAGTTGCGACTTGGGTAATGGACCTTGGGAGAGGCCCGCGTCCGATCAAGCCAGCGATCGGGCGGCCCATTAGCCCCGCTCCCGCCTCCGAGCTCCGGGAGAGGGTCGCGACAATCAAGTTCTGTTTTTCTAACTAAATCTCATCCTTTGTGGACTGTAGACTCAAGCGCCACATACCATGTAGCCAGAGACAGGAATACCTTTGTGGAATTTCAACGAATACCACGAGGAGCGAAATGGATTTATGTGGGGAATAACTCTGAGTGGAAGTTAAAGGAATTGGTACCTGCCAACTCATCATGCGCGGTGGTTGCACTTTGTTCCTACATGATGTCCTATAAGCTCCGGAGATCCGTTGGAATCTAGTTTCTGTATTGGTTTTAATCAAACTTGATTTTTCTATGAATTTTCATGATAATGGTGTGGACTTGTTGTTGGGTACAACTTTTTACGGTTCCGGTATTTTTGATGATGGCTTCATAGTGTTGGATGTTGAAAACACTAATTTGAATATTTGTTATTCCCTATTTACATCTATAAGTTCTGTTGAGAGTGATGTAAATATCTGGCATGCTAGGCTTAGCCATATTGGCCAACAACATATGATGAGGCTAGCCAAAGAAGGCTTGTTGGGCAAAATTGAGAAAGTCGAATTGCCCACTTGTGAGCATTGCCTAGTGGGGAAATCAACTCGAAAGCCATTTGGAAAAGGAACAAGAGCTGAATTTCCATTGCAATTCATTCATACTGACGTCTGTGGCCCAATAAATGTAAGGGCGAGGCACGGGGCTGTATACTTCATGACATTCATAGATGATTACACTCGATTCAGATATGTCTACTTGATTTCTCATAAATCTGAAGCATTGAGTTGCTTTAGAAAATATATGACCTTAGTGGAAAATCAATTAGATAAGAAAAAAAAACATTAAGATCCGATCGAGGCCGAGAATATTTATCTGATGAGTTTAGGAATTTATGTGATGAAAAGGGAATAGAAAGGCAATTGTCTATCCCATATACTCCACAGCAAAATGGTGTTGCAGAAAGAAAAAACAGAACCCTTATGGAAATGGTTAGGTCTATGATGACATGGGCTAATTTGCCTATCACTTTTTGGGTAATGCTTTGTTTACTCCCATCTATATTCTTAATCGTGTGCCTACGAAATCGGTCTCTTCCATTCCATATGAGTTGTGGACAGGTCGAAAACCTGAATTGAGCTTTCTTAAGCCTTGGGGTTATGCTGCATATACTCATGAGTCTACTCATAAATATGAAAAATTGGGACCAAGAGGTAAAAAGAGTATCTTTATAAGATACTCGGAACACTCAAAAGGGTATGTGTTCATAGGCGAGCAAGAAAGCGGAAGTGTGATTGAATTTGAATCTCGAGACGTCACATTCTTAGAGAATGAGTTTCCAAAAAAGGGCGAAATAGGTGATAGTTATTCTCTATTTGAAACCTTGGATAAAGATAATGAGGCGATTGTATATAATGGTCCAAGTGGGAGCAATGTGAGAAGTGGGGAGTTGAGTACAGACCTATCTCAATTGCCACCACTTGATGAAGAAGTACCATTATCTAGTTCGAGTGGGAGCGTAATGAAGGAAGATGTACCTCTGGTACCCATAACACAATCTCCTCCACGGTGAAATTGAAGGGGAAGCTTTCATGATCGCTCCACTAGAAGAGGATGAGACAAGGAATGTAAATGAGGCTCTATCATGCCCCGATAAGGAAAAATGGATGAACGCAATGAAAGAAGAAATGGAGTCAATGAAATCAAACCATGTTTGGGAACTTGTTGACCTTCCAAAAGGACGAAGGGCCATTGGGAACAAATGGGTTCTCAAAATAAAGCGTAAGGCTGACGGCTCTATTGAGAGATATAAGGCTCGACTTGTGGCGAAATGGTATAACCAATAGGAAGGAGTTGACTTTGAAGAGACTTTTTCTCCTGTGGTAAGATTTACCTCAATTCGCCTTATTCTGGCAATAATGGCAAGTCTGGATCTTGAATTACATCAAATGGATGCAAAGACTGCTTTTCTCAATGGAGAATTAGAAGAAGAAATCTATATGGACAACATGTTGGGTTTGTCAATAAAGGCCAAGAACAAAAGGTTTGTCGACTTTTGAGATCGATATATGGCCTTAAGCAGTCTTCGAAACAATGATATATACATTTTCATAATGTCATAGTGGCATATGATTTTGAAATGATTAATGAAGATAATTACGTATATATCAAAAGATCCAAATGTCATTTTGTAATTATATCATTATTTATTGATGATATATTAATTGCCGAAAGCAATATGGAGTTGGTACAGACAGTCAAAAGATGGCTATCTTCTAATTTTGAAATGAAAGATATGGGTGAAACTTCATACATTCTCGGAGTTAAGATTTCGAGAAATCATTCGAAAAGGTTGTTGTCCCTTTCGCAAGAGATTTACATTAAAAAGGTCCTTGAACGATTTGGTATGCGAGATTGTAAATCCATTGATACTCCTACTGCAAAAAGTGAAAGTTTGAGCCGTAGAATGTGTCCTAAGACTCCGCAAGAGCAAGTACGTATGAAGAACGTTCCTTATGCAAGTGCCATTGGAAGCTTAATGTACGCTATGATGTGTACAAGACCATATATTTGTTATGCAGTTGGAATGGTAAGTAGATACCAATCTAATCCAGGTCAAGCACATTGGACTGCTGTCAAGAGAGTAATGAGATATCTGAAAGGTACTGCTGACTATACGCTGAGTTATCAAGGAACTGATCTGCGCCTTGAAGGCTATACAGATGCTGACTGGGGAGGAGATTTAGATGAGAGAAAATTTACCTCTATAAATGTATTCTTACTGAACAATGGCGCCATATCGTGGAGCAGTAAGAAGCAGAATTGTATAGCGCTATCTACCATGGAAGCCGAATTCATGGCTTTGTCAACATCAGCACAAGAAAGTGTCTGGCTTAGGAGATTTTTGGATCACTTAGGTGTTTCTGATGATGCTGTGAATCCAGTTTTGGTATACTGTGATAGCCAAGCAGCAATTGCCTACACCAAAGATCCCAAGTTCCATTGTAAGACCAAACACATAAACATTAAGTATAACTATGTTAAAAACATGGTTGCACGAAAGGATGTGAACATACAATATATTTCTACGCATAGAATGTTAGCAGATCCGATGACGAAGCCAATTCTTAGAGATACTTTTCATGCTCATGTGAAGTCTCTTGGACTGCATAGAATGTAATATACTGAGTATTTTTTTTCCCTGAGGGTTCACAGTCAATAATTTTTTTTGAAATTATCGTCTATGAGTTATTTATGATATTTATGGATTATAAAGCTTGGTGCTTTATGTTTGAAAAGGTATGTCGGACAAATAAGATATTAGCCCGCTCACACGGGTAATCGCCCGAAAGCAATATTGAAGCTATTTATCTAGGTGATAATTGATAACTCGAGCTTAAATATTTTTGTCGACTTGACAGACTGATAGGATGAGGACTTATTACTAACAAAGTCCAAAAGTGAAATAACCCTCAAATTTCACTTTATCTGTTTTTATTGCCAGATGAGAGTTTTGATGGATACTCTTGGCTGGAGTTGTTACGTGAACTCAAGACAGACATTGAGTGTGTCTATGTTATCATCTGTACGGTATTTAAAAGGAAAGACATACGTTCCGTAGGGAAGAAGAAAATACCGTAATACGTACTTCATATTATGTATGCATGAGACGATCGATGAGAGAGGCAAAAGTGTTGATCTCAACTTTTTTTTTGGAGCCGTGTGAGACTCTTGAGGATAAGAGTTCCTCATCATTTGTGCCCTCATGATTTCTCATTATTTTCAAGATTTCTATTAGTGTTCGCTATCTTAGGGTGTTACCTATGGTCATGGATTTGATTCGATCTAAAGGGACATTCCTAGAAAAGCGTGCTAGACTGGAATTGAGAGGTCTAATGGAGAAGGAAGATCGATTTAGATTTTGAAGTCACATTATGGATTATGTTCATAGATCGGTCAGTTGTGATTATTTAGTGCGATCATAAATGTGAATATATCATATCACATTCAAATGAGATTGAGAGAAAAGAGATATATATATATGTGACTACTCCATCTAGGGTACTACATACTATAATCCATTTGGGATTATGTTCAAATTTTAAGAGCTTTCATATACTCCCAACGGATATATGACAACGAGCTCTCAGAGTATGCTGGTCGCACGGATTATTAGCCCATATGAACATTGCAGTGAAAGAGTGAAACAGAGAGAAATTTAGCCCTTCATGGGCGAGTGGGAGATGTTGGATAATTACGCCCATTAAGGGGCATAATCTAAGGCAATATTAATTATTGCTTTTGTGGTAATATGGAATATTGGCCATATTGGTGAATATATGAAAGGATATAATCAAGCTTCCTATTTGGCTCTGAGAGGATGTTTAAGGTATGCCATATATATTTATATATATATCCCTCTAAACGTACGTCGTTCAGTTGGTTGACAGAACGCTCAGAAAAATCTCTCGCTCTCTCCCTCTCTCTATTGTTTTTCAGGGATCTCTGTGGAATCAAGGACGAACGACTGAAGGATCGTTGTTCCTTTCATCATTGCTTTTGGGGCTTCTAATCTGTGGCAATCAAGGTAAGTCCAACTCTTGTGATTTACCTTCATGATCAGTGATTCAAGCAGATCTGTGGCTTGTAATGTGTAGAATTCCGCTGCATATATGTATGTATAGAATATGGATCCGTTTCCATCAAGTATGATACATAAGTGACAAATTTGTAGAATTATGAAAGTGAGCTCGTTGGACCACCGCAATTATTGGGAAACTAGGGGCTATCCAAATCATTGGTTGAAGATGTTCGGTGGTTTGTCCTCATGCTAATTGTTCATTGAGGGATCATGTAAATGCTAATCGAATAGCTTGACGTCTGGACTCCTTGATGATTGAAGATGGGCCCTGTGAAGTTTCTTGGATAATGAATATTGCAAAGGAAAGAGAGAGAGAGTTCTCTCTCCAACAGCTTTCCTCCTTCAACGTGAAAGACCCTCATTTCTCTCTATTATCAATCTGCCGAATTTTTCAATTGAATAGGCCTCCCCGAACCTAAGCAAAGCTATCTATTTATAGAGAAAATCGTTCGGAACTTGAGATCTAAAGTTCCTTTAATTTCACAAAATAAACCCCGGGATCGAAATATGATTTGAATTAAGTCCCAAAGGGTTAAATTGCACAAATTGATCATTAAATTGACTAGAGAATTCGGCCAAACCCAGTGCACTTGAGCCGGCCGTATTTTTCAAGTCAATTATGGGCTGCTGCGCATTTTTGGGCTCAATTAGACTTTCTGTAAACATTTAATTATAGTTTTTTAAGAAAAAACATGAATGAGCTGAATGAAATCCAAAAATAGGTCCAAGTATCGTAATAAAACTCGACGACCCCAACCATGGCTTAGCCGAGTTTTTCACCCCATGCTCGATTCGATCGCTTGTCAATTTAAGCTCAATCGACTCACCTAAATGCAATGATGTGACTGACAGAACATAAATATACAGTGCATGAGAATTTTTTTTTGAAAGAATTATGACTAACTCTCATTTTGTGAAATAAAATGCATGATTTTCTGAAATCAAAATTTAGGTGCCAACACCGCCGAGCGGCACTTGATTCGGTAAAAATTTTTTTAACCTGATTTGGTAAGTTTAACCTTGCTTTGAAAAAAACCAAAGAAGCCCGCCTGGAACTGTATTAGTTTGCGTGGGAAGATTCTATGGATAGCAAATGTCAGAACTCTCCAGACACCTTCGCCTTAGTGATCTTTGTGTCTTTAGTGAAGTGGGCACTTCATGGCAATCTTACCTGTCCCAAAGAAGAGTATAACGCGAGAAGATTTTTTACTGAATTGACAAGTTTTCTAAATGTATTGAATTAAATTGACACAATTAAAAGTTTTGGGATTGAATTGGTATAAATACAATATGTTTGGGACCTTTTTGGTAATTTGGAAGAAGATCGCGTATATATTTGAATACTTAATGAAGAAGTATCAGCTAAAAGCGCCAAACTATATGAAAAAAAAAAACCGCCAAACTATAGATGAAAACTGGAATTCAAATTCTACTTCGAAGATGAGGAGATTGCACATCTGACGAGCTATGCCTAACGAGGTCGGGGGCTTCGCTTGAACAACCCCTTCATCTTCCGAACTCCCATTTGGGGATCAGGGTCCCTGTAAAATTAGACACAGCTCTACCGTAAACCTCAGCTCAGACAGGGGCACCGCAGAATCCCTGAATCTCAATCCCTCCCGCGCAATTGACCATGGGAAAAGCTCCGGCTTCGCCTTCGCCTTCCCTTGCTAATCCCTTCTAGGGTTTCCTGCTTGAGCGCCTTGATTTGGCGAAGAACAAATCGGGTTCAGAGAGAGAGAGAGAGAGAGAGATCTTCTTCTGATTTTCATGCAGTTTGTTTATTTATTTTGTTTTATTTTTCTTTTCATTTTTGTTCTGAATTTATTTTGTTGTGCACAGTTTATTAAAGAAGTGACTCATGAGAAATTCAACTTGGCCCCCCTTCAAACAAAAGGCGTCTTGTCCAACAAAAACGACCAGATCTCAACTTCTATGGACTCTTTATTTTACTCTTCAACTATTGAAACTGTAATATGACTGAGGATAGTTAGTAGAAATTGAGAAGTAGGACGAAAAGACGACGCTCACACGTTGCCCTGAACGGACTTGAACGACAAGAGACGCCGAAAATGCTCACAAGGCTTGCCCCAGACGAGGGCCTCGAAGACTTTCACATTGGCCCCGTCCTTGACGTTGACAACGAGCCTGTAGTTCGTACTTGCGATGAGCTGGGTCTTGCCTTTCACCACCTTGTTCAGCACTAGCCCCGTGCTCCACTAGAAAATACTCCAAAAAAATCACAAGAATTCTCAACAATGTGTAAACATGAGAGATCTTGAGAGTGCATCAAGTGAGAATGTGTTTTGTGACAATTGTGAGGATTTCTTATAGAGAGACATGGCCAGAGTGTTAATTGTAATATTTGATTTTGGTGGAATGGTTCCTAGAAAAGCACCCCATGATTTTTTTATTCTTTTAAGAAGTGAATTTTTCACGTAAAAACTTCTAGTGTATCACTAAATTAGTTAAAGACAAAGCAATTTCTTTTGGTCACATTCAGGATATACTGTGCAATAGGAGGCTCCAGACGAATTAGGGGCTATCACCCTCTATTTTTGAAGACCACAGGGGTGCATGCACTTAACTAATACCCTATGGTTACCTATTTTCCTCTGTCTTACTTTCTTTTTACCCTGATGGATCACTTCCCGCTCTCTGGTTGCTGCTGCTCCTTATTATTCTCGGCTGATTCCTGTCATCAAGGAATGGTGCTACTGCTTCTGATGTTGCTGAGTTGCTGCTGATTGCCCCTGCTCCTTGGGTGCTCTTGAATGCCTGTGGGACTTTTCTGCTTGCCTTTTTTGCTGCTATTGCTGTGCTATCTTTGGTTCCACCGAAGGCTTTCTTTTATTTTCATTTTCTGTTTCTGTTTGTTCTTTGTCTTTCTTATTCTAGTGTTGTTATGTTCAGTCCCCCTCCCTCTTTTGGGGGGTGAGTTCTGTCTACTTCCCCTTCTACTGAGACTGGCTCTTAGCCATTTATTCTGTCTGGCCATTGTTACTTCTCTCCCTGGGCTGTGTTCTGTTATTATTGGAGGGTGTTGGCCACATTTAGGCTACCCAACTTGATCTCCCAAGGTTCTTCCGGGCCAATTTATCTGCTCACATGTCCACTCACTTTTATGCTGTTTCAAGACCAAGGTTTTTCACCAACTAATGGCAATGGAGAGCTGGACCTATTGCTGCTCCACACTCCAATCTTGCTGCTACTTCCTTTGGCGATGTTTCTGGCTCTCTTTCTGGCCATCCACTAGGCCGTACTGCTTCTCTTCTTGTACTATTTTTTGGGCGTGTCTTGGCCCTTTCCCTGCTACTCTGGCTTTTTCCCAGGCTGCTTTTGGATGTTGAACTTAGGGAACGACTATTGCTGGTTGGTTTTGTGGCTGATCCATCGCTAGGCACCTGCCGACCTCTTTCGAGCCACTGCCCAGCTGTTCATAATGTTTAGCTATTCCTATACATGGTGGTGGTTTGTTTTTTGTAGTGCATAGCTCGTCTGTTACTTCCGAATCTTTAGGCTATTTGTTTGGCCATATTTTTATGTTTTTCTTTTTCATGCCCTATTTATTTCTTTAGGACTACTTTTAGGCTTACTATCGTTGTCGTGTGGCTCTCTCTCTCCTACTTGTTGGCCGTGTCTTGGCTTTTAGGATCGATATGCTTGCCAAGCTGATGTATCTTGCGACCGGTCACCGTTGAATCCATTTTGGGCACTGTTGCCAATTTTGGTTCATGATTTTTGTGTCCGGTTCCTATTTTGTACCTATCGATTTGAAAAGTCTATACAAATTTACCTTACCAAATAAAAAAACTTCTAGTGTATCATACTTCTTATCTTGTGTTGCTGTGCCATCTACGTTTTTCTCCAAATATGAATACATATTGCATCTCTGACAGTTAAAATTCCGTTAAGATCAATTGTGATCCGACTTGATTCACAATATGATGCATGCTATGACTCCTAGAGGGTAACGGAGGTGCACGAAGGTAAGCTCAAGTTAAGATTCCGCTCGTGAGCACAATGGTATAAGGCTGCCTAACTATAAGATTGACTAGTTGAATAGAGACAAAAGTCCGCTGTCCAACGAATCAAAGGTACACAGGGGACAATAGGCTAATGACCCTCAAGAGCTCTTATCCACAGAGTTGTTTGGCACCTTAATGTTAGCTTATCACATCCTTGGGAGAAAAGGTTCCTAAGGGTTCGGATGTTCGCTGATCAAGGAGCGTGTGTATATATCGAAGGTTTTTATTTGCATACACAATTTATTTTTTTTGTAGAATTGAATGACAGGTTATGTCCTGACTTCATGTCAAGTCAAGTATACTTCGAACAATTTGTTGTATAGAGTAGAATTGAAAGTTTCGGAGTCAATGCTTATGGCCCACGGTGGACCCAAGAGTCAGCTACTTTTCAATTAATACACACAACTTTACTCCACTTTTGCATTATAGGCAATCTGTTAGGAATATTATATTTGATTTTGAAGAAAACAAAACTATCATTCTTTGATGAAAAGATTTTTGAATGAACTCAAAGGATTTATATCTCACTGCCTTTAGTCTCTAACGTATCCTTTTTTTATAGAAGCAGGCAGACCATATGGCAGAGGCACACTGGTTCGACATTGATGACGACATACTCCTTTAACATTAATTTATTCTCCTTGCTCAACCAATCTTATTTTTTTATTATCTTAACAGATTTAATTTCCCCACTAACAGTCAATGATATGGACAGTATTTCGAGACTCATACTATTTTTGTATCAATCAAATCGATCTTCTAAAGGTTTTCCTTAAACAAGGAGATCTTGATTGATATTCAAAATCCTTAGACATTTACCTTATTCGGATTCTTTGATTAAAAGGTTTTAAGATTTGTTTGTATGGGCAAATAAATCTTTCCAAATTTCTGGTGAATCTTACCGAAAAAAATAAATGATCTTTTATCAATCAACCAACGGCTAGTATTGGTGATTGACCCTCGGGGTGGATCTATCCAGCGGGGAGCTTGGAGGACGAGGATTATAAAGAGCACGAAGTTCAAAGAACATAGGATGACCAAGAAATTATCAACCTTGTTCGAAGAAAACCTCATTGCTGTCTATGAGCGCATTATTATGAGATCTTGTAAGAGAGCGAAACAGAAAAAGTGTGTGGAGTCGTGAGCCTTGATAGAGTCACAACTTACTTCTGTTGGAAGTACTTGAAGTTCAAGCAATCACTCATGTTTCTGTAAACTCTTATTTGATCACTTAGTGAAATCCAGCCAGTAGGCTGTTAGTGTGGGAGAGTGGACTAGACCCTTAAAAGCCAAACCACTATAATCTCGTGTGCATTGCTTTCTACCATTTCTGCTTCTATTAACTGTCTGGCAGAAGCACTGCAATACTTTACTGTTACTTATGTTCTCTCGGTTTCGATTAATTTATTAATTCCACATTATTTGTCGAAATTCAATTGATACACCTATTCACCCCCTCTAGGTGTATATAGCCTAGCCCGAAATAACACAATCGACCCTTGGGCTCAGCTTATTTCCTACTCCACTTTCACATGCCTTCACCCCTCATATAATGCAAACCATTTCATGTTCTTGAATTATCTTTTTTTAGGGTAAGGGTGTTCTTGAATTATCTTGAAAAGCAAGATTGCTACGAACCTAGGAAGTCTTTTTAGGGGTTAGGAGGGCTGGTTTCCAAAAAAGGAAAAAAAAAGAAAAAAACTCCAATTTAAGTCAAAATTATAATCTGTCGAAACTTTTCTTTGTTTAAGAAAAAAAATCTTCAATTTCCATTTTAGTATCAAACTGCCCAATAGTCCAAAAATCACCATTGATTTCTTCGAAAGTTTTAGCATCAAGTGACTGTAGTTGTTCCATACAAAAATGAGGGTTTTGATGAAAGTACATGTAATGACAATGGATCTCTGTCTGACGTCCATAAGGTTGATACTTTCACAAAAACTAGTAGGATGCATGGTCAGATTTAAGACTAGAGTGAACGTTTAAGATTATCTTGGAAAAATTCGAGACTCAATTGAAGTTGAGCCTAAATCTATTTTTTTTCTTTTTTTTAAGGAATGAGGTCGGATTATGGATAAAAATTACTGGTAATTTTTTCTAACACTTACAGGAACTTGATAATTGGATGGTCAGGCAAGTGCCAATCCTATATACACACTAATGAGTGCTAGAAATTTTAATGAGAAAATGATTTTTACATCATAATTAATTAGTCTCATCAATGAGTGTTGAATAATTTTTTAACTTTCAAGGATATTTAGAGCATAGATTTCAACGCCCAATCTTCGAGGGGCAAGGAAAATTGAATGATGCATTGTGCGGCACTATGGCAAATTAGAAACTGTACAAAACCAAATAAATAGAAAACAAATAAAGAGGAAAACAATAGTCCGTAGTGATGGATGTGGCACGGACCGTGTATTTAATTTATTTTTTTCATGGGTATTTCTGTATTTAGCTCGCATTTCTATATTAATCCATGTTGATAGTAGTTAGAGAATTCGTCGAACGAGATATGAAATAATACGTCATCTTTTTTGGTAAAAAAAAAATTGCATTATAAGACGTGGCTTTGATGAGAAGAGTGTCTAGTTAATATATGTACACATACACACGAATTATGTACACATACACACGAATTATACCTCACCTAGCTGACACATGAAGAATTCAACTACGTCGTTATCTACAAATATACAAGTCAATGATTCAATTTTTGGTGTGTAAAGATTTCATTATACTGGAAGGGAACCTAATAATGATCCAATAAAATGCATATACATACTCTTATCCTTATTCGTTAAAATATAAACCTACATTAAACATCATAGAATATGCCATGAATATATATTTTTTCCATTGTTCATTTGTTCGCAAGATAATCATTACTCGACATCAATATTTCCCATCCATATCGAATAGAACATGGGCCAAATTTTCTTTAGGTAAAAACCTGCTTTTATGTATTATTTATTCATTCTCTCCTATGCGATCCCATCTGTTCTGTCAAAAATCCTTCGACAAAAGAAATTGCCCCATCTACCTTTCCGAGGAGAGGTGTGTACGAGCTCCTTTGTCCTACTATAGCCCATGAAACGACACGCAGGTCGAATTCATGAGCACATAGGTTTTTGGGCTGACTTTGCATTGAAAGCCCATAGGAGATTGAGGATGATGGTACTTGAACGAGGTACTCAAAAGAGGATTTCCTACCATGGAAATCATCTCAAATCCCCACCCTCCATGTGAGTGGGGCCCCCCACATGGAGGGTGGGGATCTCAATTCAAGCTATGCCAATCGAATTCAAAGCCATAAATAAACCAGAAGGAAAAAGTTATCTCCACACGCTCGCACTAGCTAGTTGTATACCTTTACAACTCTTTCTATAGTTGCATCAAGTAGCCCCGATTCATCTTATTCGGGTCCATCTAAATAATGCAGCCAATATCCGGATCCATCTAGATCCTACAGACGATAGCGAGAATAGTCGATTAGGACAAGACAGAATATGATTACACATGGTCGCCATTACTGGTGACCACCACCATGGAAGTGCTCGCGTCACTACAGTGATCATTGCAAGGTGGTGGTTGCCTTTGCTACGGTGATCTTTTGTGACCACTGGTACGATGCAGGAAACGAAACTACAGAAAGGGCGTTGGAGTGGGAGTAAAATTTGGCCATAAATCGGACTGCAGTCACAACAAATGTATTGGGCGGTCACACACATTCGGATTGAAAATCCATGCTGGGAGAGACAGGAATCGCCAGAGACCTGTGATTACCAAGTAGCTGTTGCCTAAGTGTGGCGGCCGTCGAGCAGCCACCGACAACGAGATCGCCATGGTGCTGCTGAGTTGCAGAACGATGAAGAATGTCCATTCCTGTCTGGGTTTTCATCAAACGGGCACGACAAAAATAATATGCCTCAGATCCGCTGGCCCCCCAACGTCAAAGGTCAAACCTTTTGAATATTTGCATGCATTCCGCCGAGAAAAAACGAAAGGATTATCTGCAGATTCCTCATTGTCGGCTTGCCTAGTCTGAGCCATCTTCACGAGATTCTTGCACCAAGCAAGATCAGATCCAGAAAAGCAACAGCCAGAAGCAGAACAAGAAAAGGAAACGGTAAACATAGGATTCCTCAAATGAAAACCAGCTGTTTTATTATTCTCGAATTTCTTAAAAAGGGTCCATCTCGATTATCCACAAGCAGGAACTCACACTTTGCCTTGAACTTCCTTGAACGATTCAAGACGCCGGATATTTTCAAATGGAATGTCCCAAACTTTGGCCTCGAATCTTCTAGTGTCGCCCCCATCCTCGACCTCGATGACAAGACTGTAGTTTGTCCCCTCCACGATCTGCTCATCACCCTTCACCACCTTCTTCAGCACCAGCCCTGTCTTGGCATCGTCGTTGTGCGCCTTGACGGCAAACTCCGCGATCTCCCTCACGTATGGGTCGCTCAAGTTCTTTATCGGCTGTGACTTCCCGGCAACCAGCCCTTTACCAGCCGAGACTTGGAGGGGGAGAAGGATGGCTGCGGCGACGAGGAGGAGGACGAGGAGTCTCATTTTCGGAGGTTTTCTGGTTTCAGGTTTCTTGGTATGGGCTTGGGATAAACTTGATGGTTTCTATGGGTGGTGGATAGGTGTAGTTATAGGTCTTGGAATTGCGAGAGTCGGGGACAATTGCATTGTGCAATGGGAAAAAAAGGCAATTTCTTTTAGGCCAGCTTAGAATATATGGCAAGGTAATTATTTCGTGGATTGTGAACTTAGAATATATGGCAATGTAATTATTTAGTGGATTGTGAACTTAATGACTTAGGATTTTATCGATTGTGAAATTAGTGACTTCGGATGTCGTGGACATTGATTGATAAAATTATCACAAAAGTCTTAAAGTTATTGCATTTTTACTAATTTAGTCTAATTTTTTTTAACTAATTTAATTGGGTCCTAAAACTTTTCAATTTTTACCAATTGATTCCATTGGGCTATTGCTAGAAATCATTGACGTAGATGTCGGGTGTCCTTTGTGACACGGTTAGCATCGAGATAAATAATGTTTTAAATTTTAATATCTTTTTGAACTTTTTAGTAATGCTTTTATTTTTTTTTCCCTTGTCTACTCTTTTCCTTCTTCTTTTTTTTAACTGTGGTCAACAGTGGGAGAGGCCACCCAGACCATTGTCGCCCCAACCCTCATTGGTCATAGTAAAAAAAAAAATAAGAAATTAAAAATTTTATTAAAATTTATCTATATCATCATTGGCCGTGTCATGAATTTTGTGACGAAATTATTCGTCGCAAATTAGCTACGAACATGTTTCCGTCACAAAATTCATCAGAAATTAGCGACGAAAATTATTTTCGTCGCTAAATTCGCGACGCCGTATTATCGACGAGTTTATTTTTTCATCACTAGATTCGTTGAATTAGCGGCGAAATAAAATTTGTCGCTATGTTTGTCGCTATTCGTCAATGAAATTAGCAACGAACATTGATATTCGTCGCTAAAATTAGTGACGCGTTTCGTCGCTAATTTT
Source organism: Rhodomyrtus psidioides (assembly GCA_021437785.1). NCBI lineage: Eukaryota > Viridiplantae > Streptophyta > Magnoliopsida > Myrtales > Myrtaceae > Rhodomyrtus > Rhodomyrtus psidioides. The sequence goes on along the minus strand of JAILYB010000103.1, from coordinate 1,757,611 downwards.
AGCGACGGACATCACTGTTCGTCCTTAATTTTAGCAACGAATACCAAATTTTATGGAACTTTTAACGGAACTTTAGCGACGAAATAGACATTCGTCCTTGTGGCTAAATTCGTGGCAAATTAGCGACGAAAATAATTGTTCGTCGCTAAATTTGCGACGCTGAATTAGCGATGAGTTTATTTTTTCGTCGCAAAACTGTTTGTCGCAAATCAGCTACGAACTTGTTTCGTCGCTAAATTCGTGGCAAATTAGCGACGAAAATAATTGTTCTTCGCTAAATTTGCGACGCTGAATTAGCGACGACTTTCTTTTTTCGTCCCAAATCAGCTACGAACTTTTTTCGTCGCTAAATTCGTGGAAAATTAGTGACAAAAATAATTTTTTAACGAGTTTCTTTTTTCGTCGCAAATCAGCTACAAAATTTTTCCGTCGCTAAATTTTCGTGGCTAAATCCTTTTTTTTTGTATTGATTCTTTAGCGAAGAGTTTAGGGATGAATTTTTTTAAAATTTTTTATTCTTCTCTAGCGATGAATTTTTCGACAAACGGGCACATGGCGATTTTAAATTTTGTGATCATATGATAAAATGATTTCTTTTATTTTTTGATTTTAAATATAATTAAAAGCATAATTAATTTCTAAAATTTATAATTATCATTGATTAAGCAAGTAACAAGATCTAAATATTATAATGATATGAAAACAAAATACATTGGAGGCATTGGCTGCTCATCCTGCAAGTTTCGTAGAAGATCGAACAGAAAGGAATTAAAAGAATCTGTACACCCTATAAATGAAATTAAAGAACATGTATGGATGTCCTGATCAAGAGAAAGAAACTATCTTCGATGCTTCAATCTCTGCCAGCTAAGATTCGTCTGGATGTAGATAACAATCTCCACCGTACGGCAATTTGACCACATCTTCTTCACATGGAACTTCAGGAGATCATCAACCATCCACAAAAAAATATACCTCCACATAATCAGCTATGAATCACTCATGGAAGCAAATTTCAAAGCAACAAAAAAAAATGACAACTATAAGCATGTCCCTATGATTATTAGCTAGGACGAATAAAGAAACTAAGAAACCAAAGGCATATTGCACGTGAAGCAGCAAATACAAAAGTTCTTTTATCAACGTTCTAGTGCTCCATTCATGAAGTCTTGAAGGCTTTGTATACTATCCCTTATGAGTAAAATTCTTTGGCACTATAAGTGAAACTTTGATGTGAGTGTCCCAAATGAAGAAGATAAGCCAAACAGAGCTTACCCCCTTAATGCATTCTGGTCCATCAAATGATGGCTTGCCCATTGCAGGTGTCACTGGGTACTAGACATAAACGAAAAAAATTCTATAAGCAAGGTACATTACATAAGACAGATCTCATCCAATCTTTCCACAGTCATGGGGTTCTTACCAGATCTAGCTCTCCATATGGTTTAAGCACAACATCAAATTTGGAAGAAGACGAACAGCCTAGCCATGTATCAGTTGACTCTTTGTCACCTAAAATAACGGGCATCCTGTGTGCAGTGGAGGTTCAGTGAAGATATAGACGTAATTCCTCTCGTCTCTAATGAATATTGCATAATCCATGCCCCCAGTGTCTCTAATGCATGTCAATTTAACATAAACATATGACCAGGAAAACTGCAATTTTGTCACTCAACTTGCTGTGAAATGTGATGAAGAAACTAACTCTTAAAACCTCGAATGGGTAGTAAAAACCAAACATCTATGGACCAATTCAGTGTAAAAAGCTATAACACTTGGTTTTAAGATCCTCCCGTAGTCATTCCCAATTTCCAACAATCTTAAACGGAAATTGAAAGATAGTCATTGTAGAATACTGAGAAACACCATCTGATTATGTTGTTCCTGGCTAGGCTATACACCTAGAGGGGGTGAATAGGTGTATTTAATCAAACTTCGACAAATAATGCGGAATTGAAAATATCGAGTTCGATAGAGGCACAGGTATTAGCATAGACACGCAGTGCTTCTGCCAGACGGTTAATAGATGCAGTTGATAAAGGCAGAAGAAGTAGAGAAGCGATGCACACAAGATTATTTTCGTCGCTATAATAAATATAAAAAAATTCTAATAAACCTTGAAAAAAATATAAATTAAGGATAGTAATTAGCAACGAACAATTATTTTCGTCGCTATAGAAAAATTACATAAGATTCAAAAAATTTGCGTTCGTCGCTAATTAGCAACGAAATTTGTTGTTCGTCCCTAAAGAAGAGCCTTGTTTTAAAGGAACATGAAGGGAAAATTTGGTTTTCATCGTTAATTAGCGACAAATCAGAGCTTTCGTCGCAACTTTAGCGATTGCAAATTTCGCAACGAATAGAAAATTTACTTAATTAGGTGACGAACTCAAATTTACTGCTAGCAAAATCTAAAAATTGTTCCAACCCAGTGCGATCAGTCAATTCTCAATGTCCAGGTAAGTTTTTATTATACATCCAAGTCCCGTCTCTTTGCATTGTGTCCGTATAAATATTAAAAAATCTCATAAAATATTAAAAATACCATATATACAATATAATTTTCTTAATTAAAACCATAAATTTGCAAAAATTAAAATTCTGTCTGTGACGAAATACTTACTTTGAAATTGAAAAAAAAAATACCATGTTAAGAAGACTTACCCAAATATTTGACTGAAATATTTATAGTAGAAAACGGTCAATTTGATGAGAATTGCAATGTTTACTTGGATTGCGAGACCTTCAAATGGACATGTACCAAAAAAAATTACTTAAGATTCCAATTTTGAGACGAATAATTAAATTCGTCGCAAAATTAGACCCCGAGAAATTAGCGACGAATTTCCCAATTCGTAAGAAATTTCTAATTTTACGACGAATCGTAAATTTGTCACTGATGGGCTAGAGAGAAATGAGCGACAAATTTTTTAATTCATCGCTAAATTTCCAAATTTACGATGAATTCACAATTCGTCGCTAATGGGCTCCAGAGAAATTAGCGACGAATTTCCTATTTCGTTGCTAAATTTCTAATTTTGCGACGAATCGGAAATTCGTCACTAATGGGGCGAGAGAAAGTAGCGACGAATCCACTTATTCGTTGCTAAATTTTCAATTTTGCGACGAATCAGTAATTTCGTCGCTAAAGGGCTCCCGAGAAATTAGCGACGAATTTCCTAATTCATCGCTAAATTTCCATTTTTGCGAAGAATTTGTATATTCGTCGCTAATGGGCTAGAGAGAAGTTTACGACGAATTTCCTATTTCGTAGCTAAATTTTCAATTTTGCGACAGATCATAAATTCGTCACTAATGGGGTTGAGAAAAATTAGCGACGAATTTCCTAATTCATCGCTAAATTTTCAATTTTGCGACGAATGAGCAATTTCGTCGCTGAAGGGCTCCCAAGAAATTAGCGACGAATCACCAATTTGGCGCTAATGGGCTCGAGAGAAATTAGCGATGAATTTCCAAATTTGTCGCTAAATTTCCAGTTTGGCGATAAATCTGTATATTCGTCGCAAACCTGCTCGAGAGAAATTAGCGACGAATTTCCTAATTCGTCTCTAAATTTCACTTTTGCGACGAATATGTAAATTCGTCACTAATCTGCGGTAGAGAAATTACTGACGAACGCTTGTTTCATCACTAATTTAATGAAAATTAAAATAAACATGAATTAATTAGCGACGAAATTTGCATTTTGTCGCTAAAATATTTTAAAAAAATAAAATTTCGTGATGAAAAACACGTGTGTCGCTAAAATAGCGATGAAGGCTTGTTTCGTCGCTAAACTGTTGAAAATTAATTAGCAACGAAATTTTTATTCATCACATCAATTAGCGACGAAAGGCTTTATTCGTCACATAAATTAGCAACGAACATTTGTTTTGGTAGCTAATTCGGTGAAAAGTATAATTTTAAAATTACTTAGCGAGAAATGGGCGTTGCGTCGCTAATTTAATTTAAATAAAAAATAATATTTAGCGACGAAACTGCTCTTTCGTCTCTAATTCGGTGAAAATTAAAATAAAAAATAATTAATTAGCGACGAACTCAGCGTATCGTCGCTACATTAATTTAAATAAAGAATAATATTTAGCAACGAAAATCCTTTTTCGTCGCTAATTTTTTTATATTTTTTCTTTGAAATTTTTATTCTTGTTAATTAGCGACGAATTAGTTATTTCGTCGCTAAATTAGCGACAGAAATACTTTGTCGTCGCTAATTTAGTGACTAAATTTTGCATCGCTAAATTCATCGCCAATTAGCGACGAATGCCTTTTTTTTTTTTGGTAAGGAAAGTATATATTGAGACTTTCCAAGAACGCTAGATACAAGTGAGAATCGGACACAAAAACCATGAACCCAAAAAAGCAACGAAGTGCCTAAAGGGGTTCAAAGGTGAACTGGTTGTAAGATACCATTACGCATATAAGCGGGGCCAACAGGAGGCAGAGAGCGATAAGGAGGGAGGAAGGAAGGGCTAAACAAGTAGCCAAAAGAAATAATAAAAAAAAAAAACAGCGGCCAAACAGCAGCCGAAACCTACAAGAACTAACCCAGTCAGAATAGTCTTCAATCTGCAAGGGGGGCAGCAACCAGACGACCAACCGTGGAAAAAAGGATCAGTAGATCGTCTCCAATCAGGGCAGGAAGACTCGAATGCCTTTTTTCGTCTCTAATTTAGCCACGAAATTTATTTTCGTCACCAATTTTGTGGCTAATTAGCTACGAAATGTTATTCATCGTAAAATTCGTGGCAAAATTAGTGACAAATTTTTTCGTCACTATTTTCGTCGCAAATAGCGACGAACATTTTTTTCGGCGCCATTTTCGTCGCAAATTAGCGATGAAATTTCCCTCGTCGCTAAATATTCGTGGCGAAATCGCTCTTTTTTTGTAGTGGTCCACCCACGTGGTACTTACAACTATTTATAACTTTCTATAAATTAGGCAAACTCAATAGCCACTTCAACCTCAAATTTGTAAAAATATTTTCAGAGAAATCCGTGGATACAGTTAAAATATCCCCCCGAACCGAACTGGACTATAAATGACCAAAGTCTTAATTTACGTTAGACAACAATATTATGGACAATCAAGAAGAAAATCAATGAATCATTTACCTTTTAAATCGCCAAAGTCAATAGACACAACTTGCTCCCATGCCTTTCTGAAAAAAAAGAAAAAAACTCTTTTAACTGCATATTCAACTTTACTCCAATTTTTCATTATATATAATCGACATTTGGGCTCAGCTTAATTCCAATTCCACTTTCACATGCCTTGACCCCTCATTTAATGCATTGCCTGCCCTACAGTCTAGGGTTTCATGTTCTTGAATTATCTTGAAGAGCAAGAATTCTAAGTAACTTAGGAAGTCTTTTCAGGAGTTTGGAAGGCTGATTTCGTTAAAAAAAAATTCTTCATTTGAAGGTCAAATTTCAATTGTGTCAAAACTTTTCTTTGTCTAAGAAAAATCTTCAATTGTCATTTTGGTATCAAACTGCCCAAGAGTCCAAAAATCCCCATTGATTTCTTTGAAATTTTTAGTATAAAGACACTATAGTTGTTCCATACGAAGGCGAGGGTCTTGATGAAGATAATGTAATGATAATGGACCTATGCCTGACCATAATATTGATAATTTTAAAGAAACTAGTGGGACACGTGAGAAGATTTAGGACTAGTGACCATGGACCGATTGTTCCATGTCCAAAATGGGCAAGTTCTCCCACACTCATATAACCTTGAAGTAAAACTTGTTGGTGTCATCATGCTGAGCGAGCAATGCAGAGGGGAAGAAACAACTGGGTCTGTGGGAGTGGTATAAGGGTAGTTTGTGCTAGGAGTTCTATGTTAGATAGAATATACGGTTAGGAGCTTTAAAGGTGGGGTTGACTTCCGGTGTACAAATTGGTCGGGAGCTGATGCTGCTCTCCTGATGAAACAATGGCAGGCGAAACCAATTGTGGTGCCTAAAGTAATCTGCTTTCGCTTGATTTGACAGATGCCCTAGCTAAGCTGGGCGTTGTATAATCAGTTGCAGGAAAGTTATTCGCCTAAGTGATTCATGGGGCAACATGAGAAATAAGGCTGGCCTAGCATGAACACTCGCCTGGTGTCCTTTGGGCTATTCCGTGGCCAGGAAAGTGCCGACCCGTGACACTTTGAGCGAAAGTTGGAGATTATCTTAAAATAGTTTGTGACTGAATAGAAACTGAGCCTAAATCTTGGTGCTTTTTATTTATTTTTTTTATTAAGGAATGAGGCCGAAATATGGATAAAAATTGCTGATAATTTTTTTGATAACTTTTATATACAGGAACATGGTAAGAATGTTCAAATAGGTGCGAAATCTATGTACACGCTAATCGACATCCAATATAATCTTGCCAAAATATTTAGTGCTAAAATTTCTAACGAAAAAATGATTTTTATATCATAATTAATCAGTCTCATTTATGAGTGTTGAACGAAATTTTGAAATTTCAAGGATAATTAGAGCTTAGATTTCAACGCCCAATCTTCTGTGATGAAACCTCTTTCGTTATCGAGGGACAAGGAAAATTGAAAGATGCATTGTCCAGAGCGCCATGGCAAAGTAGAAATAATTTTTCAACCAAATAAGTACAAATCAAATAAAGAGGAAAATAATAGTCCTACAACTGTATATTGATTGGACGGATGGTAGAATTTTAATTAAAATATAAATACGTAGTGAAGGATGTGGGGGCAATTTTCCTAATTAATGTTTTTTTTAAAAAATTACCAAAATAATACTAAAATAAAAGTAATTACCAAATTGGGCCGCATTCGACGGCCCAACCGCCGATTGGCAACCCCAATCGGCACTTGGGCCGCCGATTGGGGCCCTAATTTGAATATGGGCCCCAATCGGCAGTTGGGCCGCCGATTGGGGCCCCAATTTGAATATGGGCCCCAATCGGCGGCCCAAGTGCCGATTGAGGTTCCCAATCGGCGGTTGGGCCGCCGAATGCGGCCCAGCTTCCTCATTCAGGCCCCAATCGGGGGCCCAATCGCCGATTGGGGCCGCAAGCCATTTTTTTTAATTTTAATTATTTAATTTATATTTTCTTTTTTATAAAAGTAATTATTAAATAATAAATTATATTGAAATTACGTAAATTTTGAGAAAAAAAACAAGCACTACATAATTCATATTACACCATTGAAATTTACTTTTAATTTATATTTTTTTTTTTCATAAAAGCTGCAATTAAATAATAAATTATATTAAAATGATATAAAATTTGAGAAAAAAAAAAGAACAAGCACTACATAATTCATATTTCACCATTAAAATATACTTTTAATTTATATTTTGTATATTATCAATTACATAATAAATTATATTGAAATACGTAACTTTGAGGAAAAAAAGACAAGCACCACATAATTCATATTCCACCGTTAAAATTTACTTCTAATTTATATTTTGTATAAAAGTTTAAATTAAATAATAAATTATGTTAAAATTACGTAAATTACGTTGGAAAAAAAAACAAACACTGCATAATTCATATTCCACCATTAAAATTTACTTTTAATTTATATTTTTTATAAAAATTTCAATTAAATAATAAATTATATTAAAATTACGTAAATTACGAGGGAAAAAAAATAAGCACTGCATAATTCATATTCCACCATTAAAATTTACTTTTAATATATATATATATATATATATATATATATTATAAAAGTTGCAATTAAATAATAAATTATATTAAAATGATATAAAATTTGAGAAAAAAAAGAACAAACACTACATAATTCATATTTCACCATTAAAATATACTTTTAATTTATATTTTGTATATTATCAATTACATAATAAATTATATTGAAATTACGTAACTTTGAGGAAAAAAAGACAACCACCACATAATTCATATTCCACCATTAAAATTTACTTTTAATTTATATTTTTTTTATAAAAGCTGGAATTAAATTATAAATTATATTAAAATGATATAAAATTTGAGAAAAAAAAAGAACAAGCACTACATAATTCATATTTTACCATTAAAATATACTTTTAATTTATATTTTGTATATTATCAATTACATAATAAATTTTATTGAAATTACGTAACTTTGAGGAAAAAAAGATAAGCACCACATAATTCATATTCCACCATTAAAATTTACTTTTAATTTATATTTTGTATAAAAGTTTCAATTAAATAATAAAATATGTTAAAATTACATAAATTACGTGGGAAAAAAAACAAACACTGCATAATTCATATTCCACCATTAAAATTTACTTTTAATTTATATTTTTTTTTATAAAAGCTTCAATTAAATAATAAATTATATTAAAATGATATAAAATTTGAGAAAAAAAAAAGAACAAGCACTACATAATTCCTACAACTGTATATTGATTGGATGGATGGTAGAATTTTAATTAAAATATCAATACGTAGTGAAGGATGTGGCACCGACAATGTATTTGATCTTTTTTTTTTTCGTGGGTATTTCTATATTTAGGTCGCATTCCTATATTAATTTTTTACATACCAAATTATTTCGTGGGCATAGCAATCCATGTCGATACTGGTTAGGAAATTCGTGGAGAGAAGCGTGGAGTGGCATATCTCCAAACGTGACACCCAGAAGCCGTACTGGAAATTCTTCAAATGTCCAAAGTTCGTAATATGAGTGGATGAAGAATTAAGGTCACGAAGAACATCATGCCCCTATTAAAAATATCACGTAGATGATGAATATTAAAAAAAAAAAAGAAATTGAATTTTCGGTAAGTGAAATTGACCCATTTATCAACACATCTCTCTCTCTCTCTCTCTCTCTCTCTCTCTCTCTCTACAAGTAGACATAATATGCTTCTTATACAAATGTGCAAGAATCCTTTCATTTGTATTAATAGTCTCCCTCTCTGCAGAGCAAAATGCAAGAAAGCAAGAGAATGTATCCAAGTACTTCTTGCGAGCTGTCTCGTCGCGAATGGCGAGGCCCGCATTCGCACGTCCTAGGTCAATTACCGGGATATCTGTGCGATCCTTGCCGCAGGCCACGCTATTGAGCAGTCCGACAAATATCCGGGGGACTTGGGTGATCCCGGTCTCCATGAGGCCTTTGACCCCGAACTTCATCTGATCAAAAGCTCCCAATTCGCTCGCTCGGCATATCTACACTCACGATTTGTCCATTGGCCTCTTTGACGATAAAATATTTTGCCAAACTCTCATCTAAGTGTCCTGTGAAGAATTCAATTACGTCTTTATCTCCAAACGTACGAGTCAATCGTTCAATTTTTGGTGTGTAAACATTCCATTACATTGGCGGTGGACCTAATAATTATCCAATAAAATGCGTATCTATAATCTTATCCTTATTCGTTTAACCCATACTAAAGATCATAGAATATACCATGAGTGTAATTATTCATTTGTCAGATAGGATAAGATAAAATACAATAACACGGGATCCTCATCATTATTAGTGACAACCACCATCGTGGTAGTTGCATCTAGGGGTGTGCAAAAAAGACCGCCCAAACCGGGACCAATGGTCCGATTCCTGGTTTTAGGGGGATTCGGTGACCGTGCGGTCCGGTTCCCGGTTCCGGGCTCCGGTTCTGGAATCGGACCGCCCGATATTAAAAAAAATATTATATTTCCCTTAGACTTTTACACTTCTCGTAGCCTCTCGGTCATTAGACTCATTATACCTCTCATATCTCAGTCCTCTCTTCCTCTTCCAAGCGAACATTAGGGTTTCTTCTCGCTCGAATTTCCTCTCGGTCGGTTGCAACAGATAGAGAGAGGGAGAGCTTTCACTCCGATCGGCGCCGTGCAACTGAACCCGACGCAGATCGTGGCCGACCGCTCCATCGCTCGCGCTCGCACAGCCGTCCCTAAACTTCAATGTCGTTCGTCGCTGACCATTCCGTCAGACCGTCGTGCGCAGCCAACCCGACCCAACCCCGACAGCCTTTGCCGCCATTTGCTCAGCCCACGCGCAAGTCAGCCGCAGTTCCCATCTCAAGGCAAGTCAAGTTCTAAACCTAATCGTTTGGTGTCGGATTCAATTCAGGGTAGTACAATGGACTGTCGGGTTCATGAGCAGGGAGCTCAGATCATCGTTGCGGTGGGCTCGGCCTTAGATCTATGGGTCTCGGCCAGTTCAGGTGGCCAGAGGTGGCTGGGTAGCGGTGCTCGGTGGCGGCGGAGATTAGGTGGAGGAGGGTCGTGGGGCGAAGGTCATGGGTTTACGGCGACCAAGAGACGACACTAGTGGGTGGTTGCTGCAAGAGACTCAGTTGGTTGTGGCTCGCGCGAGGCCGGCAGGCGGGGATGCCGAGAAGGACAAAGAAGAGGAAGAGATGGTGATGTCGGTGGAGAGGGAGTACGAGATAAAGGAGGTCTCGTCGTGGAGGCAACAACTGACGGTGAGGGCCTTCATGGCGAGCTTCGTGCTCAGCATCTTGTTTAGCTTCATCGTGATGAAACTGAACGTGACGATTGATGCTGGTTCGATTTCGGCATGGGAGTGGCGATATTGATGACTGACTGACAGTGTTTGTGATTGAGGAATTGGTGTTATGACTTGCGGTTCTTGTCTGCGGAATGGTTCTGTGCGGCTGAGTTGGTAGTGTCATGTGGATTGCGACTGCATTAGTGGTGCGATGTAGACCTTAGTAGGATTAATAGCAGATTTCTCACGGCTATTCAATTCTGATGGTGTGTTAGTAGGGTCAAGTAATTGACTGTGACTATGGGGAAAATTATAGCTGTAGAGGATGGCATGATGGGTGACCATGCATGTGATTTGTTCTTGTTTGTGTTATTGATTCCTTGGAACCAGAATCGCCCGGTTCTCGGGGTGGCCGGTCCAGTCCACGGTTCTGAAAATTGAGAACTGGGACTATTGGTCTGGTTCATGGTTCTTGAGGGGAATCGAACCGGACCGGGAACCGCTCACCCCCATCACCATGATGACCACTCCTTCGGTGGTTCTTGCCTTTGCTGCGGTAAGCAACAATTGCGACGGAGGAAAAGAAACTACGGAAAGGGGGTTGGAGTGGGAGTAAAATTTGGCCATATAGTGGACTGCAGTCACGACAATCGTCTGGGGCTTTTGGACCCATTCAGATTGAGGATCCGGGCCGGGAGAGAGAGGAATTGCCGGAGAGCTGTGATTACCTCGTAGTTGTCGCTAAGGGTGGCGACCGCTGCCGCATCGACCGACAACGAGATGGCCATGGTGCTGCTGAGTTGCAGAACGAGGAGTGTCCATTCCTGTCCGAGTTTTCATCAAATGGGCATCACCAAAACGCCAGAAGTCAAGTAACTCAGGTCCGTCCCTCCCTATAGTTCACGTGAACATATACCAAAGTAATATGCCTCAAATCTGCAAGCCCCCCCACCTAGGGGTGGCCGGTTTGGGCCCGGAACCGGCCCGTTGACCAATCGTAATCGGTCCGTTGATCGGGCCCACCAGTTCCGAATAGAACCTGACTGGGCATAGAAGGGCCGATTACAGTTCCTAAAATATATGGAACCGGCGGTTATGGGCCGGTTCCGAACCTCTATATAGCCGTTGGGCCAAAAAATTCAGGAAAGAGCCGTTCATTGCTTGCAACGGTCATCTTTATTTCTTAATTTATTAAAACTATTCTAAATCCTTATAAATACCCCTTTCCAACTTTTATTTTTCCCATAATTTCTCTCAAATTCTCTTAATCCGCTCAAATCTCTCAATTTTTTAAATCCGCTTTCCTCTCAATTCTTTGAAAAAATGGCAAGTGGAAGGAGAGCTGGTAACAAGGGAAAGAGCACGATGCCACCGATGGGGATGTGGGAATCTGATTATCCTCATTAATATGGTTCTCGTGAATTTGCATATTGGGTAGATGAAGATGATAATATCAACGTTATTGCCAATGTTGAGTACATCCCAACGCAAGAAAGCCTTCATCCTCTTATTGGTATCGAAAAAATGTCAATAACAAAGGAGCCGAAACGGGAGGGTACATCCGATATATGACAACACTTCACGAAGGAATATTTAGGCGGAAATAACTATGAGGTAAAATGTAAATATTGTGAGAAAAAATATAAATTTATAGGTGGAGGCGACCGATGCAAATAAAGATAGCGATCTTCGTAATATTTTTTATTTTTTATTTTAGACGTTTTTATAAATTTAATGGCATTTTAGTAATTTTGTGTTTCCTAGGTTAATTAGGTTTAGCATCTTATATAAAGATGTTTAGGGTTCGTGGAAGAGCAGTTTTATGACAGACATTGATATTTTCGTTGATTTTGATAAAATTACACTTGAATGAATGGTGGTTCCTCGTTTATCATTTCGATTTTTTGTTTGAGACTAAATTGAAAGTGACTTCACTTTAAATTTTTGTTTGAGACTAAATAATGCACTCTAAGCCAACTTTTATTCAAGACAAGCTCCACTTTGGGCCTTTTCTTTTTCAGCCTACTTTATTTCCTTATTTAAGACTAAGTTATTTGTTTTAGGTTTCAGATTTGAGAAGTTGACAATATAACTATATAAGAGTGCAATCTCAACCGCAAGTGTTATGAATGGCAAAAAAATATAGCAATCATGGCGGGACCCATCTCTGATCTTATGTCTAATATTCCACCGTGTTACTATCATACTCTTATGCTAATGACGCCGTTTGGGTTTTTATCTAAGGGAATCGATTATATAATAGTGGTGACTATTATGCTAATAGTTTTGGGCTGCAAAAAAATAATTAATTTAAAATTATTGTGAGATCCATACTTTTAAGAATTTTTGGCTCGCAACATATCGATTTTCTCACATTTACCCAAAAAATTGTTATACTAGCAAAGTTGTTTATCCAAAATAAGGGCAACTGCCCTTATTTGATTTTCCCTTCTTTTGGATCATGAGTCCAACAAGTTTTTCCAATTTTAATTAAGCTTCTTAAAAAAATTAAGCTTCTTAACATATTGGCAAGTGGGTGCAAGCTCTGCCCTCAAGACCAACAAAATATGATAGAGCAAAAGAAAACAAACTTAGAAACACGCCTTTATCTAACAACATAAACTTTTTAGAATAATTCACAGTGATTTCAAATAAATTTAGATGGCACTAGAATAGAAGGTCCTAATTTCAAGTTTCTAGCCCACGATTAGTTTTTTAGACTTACATCAAAGTCCAGCCGATGCATTTAGCTTCACGTTTTAAAAGAGTTAACAATAGTCTCACAAAATTTTACACGTTCTCATTACACAAAAGCACATAAGTGACCGATCTCTTGGTTTAAGTACATTCCAAGTGTTATAAGTTGTGTACAACGCTCACTTTAGTACCAAAACTTTCAAATCGATCACTTTAGTGCTAAGTTTTTGTAACTTCGATCACTTCAGTGCTAAGTGCGTACGTAGCCACTGAAAAGTCTACATGGCGCCTACGTGGACCTTTTACATAAAAAAGGAGGGCGACGTGGCTCGCTGGAGTCTGACTTAGGGATTGAAAGAGCAAAACGATGTCGTTGAAGCAGATTTTGCCCAAATAAAAACCCTATATCCCCAAATTGAGGCTCAAATTAGAACAAGTATCAACCCGTCGCGGCCTCCTCCTTCTCCCTTCCATTCCCATCCCTCAGAAGCGAAATGAGGGCGCTAATCATCTTGAAGAAACCCTGATCGCTCTTACTCACTTGCAGTCCACTGCCGAGTCCTTCTTGTCGCCATCCTAGGCTCTCACCATCGATAGCCCCGACGGCTTGCTGCAGATTCGGTGGGTTCTTATCGGGAAGGTGACGGAGCACGTCGCCATCATGGCCCGTGTGAGAGGAGGGACCTTGCTAGCAACTAGGGGTGTCAAATGGGTGAGTTGAGTCAGGTCATAAATGGTCCAACCCAAATCGACTCATTAACCCGTTTATGACCCATTTATGCACAATACAAATTTCTTGACCCATACTCAACCCAACCCATACCCGACCCATACCCAACCCAACCCATTTAAGAAAACACTTCTATATTTAATTTAATCTATGAAAATTTATTTCTTATGATTATTTAATAAAATTATATTGCTGAAATATTTTCATGAAATACAATCGGCATTTTTATTGGATATGGGTCACCCCATACCTGGCCCATGCCCCCGGTCCCCACCACCGGTCCCGGCCCCGGCCGCGGTCCCCGCCATCGGTCCCCGCCCAGCCCCGGCCCCCAGTCGCCTGCCCCAGCCCCAACCCCGGCCCCGGCCTCGGTCCCCGACCCCCGATCCAGGCCTCGATCCCCATCCTGGCCTCGGCTCCGGCTCCAACCCCGACCTCGGCACCGGCCTCGGCCCTGACCCAGGATCCGGCCTTGTCCCCTAGGCCGGGGGCCCCGGACCTGGCTCCGATCCCAGACCCGGTCCCAGCCCCGATCCCAGACCTGGCCCCGGACCCGGCCCTAGTCTCCGACCCCAGCCCCATTCGTGGACCCGGCTCGGGTCCCCGGTCCCGATCTCCGGCCCCGACCCCAGTCCCCGGCCGCGAACCCAGCCCCAGCCTCGACCTTGGCCTCGATCCTTGGTCCCAGAACCCGGCCCCGGCCCCTACCCCGACCCGGCCCTGGCCTCTGTCTCCGGGGCTATGGGGCCTCGGACCCTGCCCCGGCACTGGTTACCGGCCCCAGTCTCGTGCCCAGACCCGGCCTCGGTCCCCGACTTGGCCCCGTTCATTGACCCGGCCTCGGTCCCCGACCCCAGTCTCTGGGCACCGGCCCCAACCCCCGTCCCCGTCCCCTGCCCAAGCCCCAAACCCGGCCTCGATCTCTAGTCCTGGCCTGGGTCTCAGTCCCCTACTATTGAGGGAAGAATAGGAGATTGAATTAAATGGGTCGTAAATGGGTTTAGACCAAACCCATTAAGGCCCATCTATTTTTGCCTTCTTGTTGTAAAACTCATTTATGGCTAACAAGAGAAATAAGAGCGACTCATTAATGACCATTTTAAAGAAAAATGGGTCAATAAATGGGTTTTAGACCCATTTTGACAGGTCTACTAGCAACTAGGGTCGAAGGTGAAGATGACAATGCCGAAGCCATTGTCGGATGAACAACACAACAAGCAATAGCAAAAGACGTGGAAATGGAGGTCTTTGGGTTATGTGTTCTCGTCCTGTGTCGGAAGCTGAAGAGCACAAGGAGGGTTGTAGGGGAATATATATAGAGAGAGAAGAGGAGAGTGGAGAGAGATGGCGAAGGATTGAGAGGTTTCTGGAGCCATGGGGAGGATGATGAAAGAGACGTCATCGGTCAAATCATCATGCACTGGGCGACAATGGCGATCGATCGATTGCTCTTGCTCCTTCCAGAGAGGTCGATCCCCATCACTTCAGCGACGGATAGTGCCGTCGCATTTGCATGTTTATCTCTTTCTTCGTCTTCTTCGTATTTCCAAACGTCACTGGAGCTTTCGCTATTTTTAGATTTGCCCCCGAGTTGGGTCCGGTCAAGAGCTAGGGGTGGGAGCGAGGGCGAAATTGAAAACCATGTCCGCGGTGGGTGTGGCTAGGGATGAGGGAGGGGTGGTCGGCAAGGGGGAGCTTGGTGAGGGGGTAGGTTCGATGACTGGAGTCGAGCCACCATTGAATGGAGGAGCGGTCGAAGGCATGGCAGGAGGACAGGATCACAAACGACGTCGTTTTTTTAATTTTTGCTCTTGTTTAAGCCATGTTGGATTTCCACCGTGGCAACCACTTCTAAAAATTTGCCACGTAAGATAATAAAAATCAATTATAAAATCCATGAAGTTCGTTTCACCGGGCTTTTGCTGGATTTTGATCGGAATGGCACTGAAGTGCACAATTTTCTTCGAAATTAGCACTAAGTGATCGAAGTTACAAAAACTTAGCACTAAAGTGATCGATTTAAAATTTTTGACACTAAAGTGAGCGTCGTACACAATTTATGGCACTTGGGGTGTACTTAAACCCCAATCTCTCCTTAACAAATCTAGACTAACCGAACATTGTGGACTCAAATCCGACGATTTGGTACTTAAGTGATCGTTTTTTCTCTGATTTGGCACTTAAGTGATCAAAAAAAATATTGGCATTAAAGTGATCTCCGTACACAAATATTGACACTTCTGTTGTGTTTCTGCCTATGATAACCCCAAGCTACGGAGATAGGTGAGGCGGAGATAATTTAAATTCAAAACTCGGTGTGCAAACTAAAACTTAAAAAAAAAAAACTAGAGAAACGTAAGTGATGTAGGGCACATAAAGATTTGTTCTTCATCTTTATTTCAAATCAAATTAATTTAGCATATCATTTTTTCTTTACAGTATTTTAACTATGGTTTTCATTCTTAAGATATCTTTCGGTGATTAAAAGACATAGTACGATCCAGTTGTGTTATCAGACAATTTGGTAGGATTAGCTAGGATTTTCAGCATACAATGGCATAAGTTATGACACGCGGCACGGAAGCGATGCGACGGCCAAAATTTTGTTTTCCCATCTATAAACGGACGACCCTTGGCCATCGCTACACTTGGAAAATATCGTTCATGAAACTTCATTGAACTGTTCTTCATAAATTCCCTCTGTGCGACCGGGCGTTAGCTTGTATAGGAATAGACCGCGCGTTTCGGAGTCCCCTAGTCAGTCGATTCACGGAGGAATCCCTCCTGTCTCTGAGCGAAACAATGAGAGAGGCTAACCACGGAGAGAAAGACGGAAAGCTCGCCGACTCTAGCGTCGTGACATAGCGAGAGTGAACCTAATATGGAGGGATCGACCGAGCGTTATCTCCCTTTGTACGCGAATCGAAGAAGAAGCAAGCCCTAACTTCCCCCCAAGTGTTTAAAGCAAGTGACGTTGACGTTTTGGCGGAGTTTTTTTTTTTAGTTGACGTAGACTTTACGCTGACATGGAATTGCCGCCCAAACGTTGCATTTTTTTTTTTTGTTGTTGTTGCGTGAAGGTGTTTTTCGAGAATTAGTTCTCGATTTCCTCTGTGCTAAACATGTGAAGTTTCCTTAGACGAGAAAGGGACCAAATGCTGTTTGCTAGAAAGTCACGCCCGACCAAAAAAAAAAATAACTTAGAAAGTCACGGTAATAGGACAATTAACCTGGAAAATATTATAAAAGCCAGGATAACCATTTAAAAATCTAAAGATAAACGACTTTTATTTGATCTTTACTTACTTTCAGTCGTTTCAAGAGAAAGAGCGAACCATGATCTCCCCTGTCTGTTTTTTCAGCCCGATCGAATTCATAAAGTGGTGTGTGGAGAACATAGCAGGTCGACCGGACAAGCTCCTTGAGCGGGACAACTTCGGTCGAATCCCCATTGGATGGTTCAATTTTTCCCCTTTAATCGAAAGGCCCGTGAACTAAATGTTATCAGATATGATATGCGTAAATGGGATCAATTGCTAATTGATTACAATCAATTAGTAATTGATTACAATCTTTCAGAAATCAATCACACAGTCACAAATTGATTTATAATCATGAATTGATTTACTGTAAATTATTGTATTCTTTCCTTTTTCCATGTACACTCTGTATTACAAATAGATCTACAGATGTAACGATAGGGTTAAGCTGAATATATCCCAATTGCATTCCCAAAGTCTGCTTCTTTACCTTGTGACATGGTATCAGAGCATTCGATCCCATAGCCAAGCTTCCGCAAACCTTCATACCCGAATTATTGATCCTTCATCCAAACTGTTGCTGCAGAAGCTTCTCCTGCAAAACAGTAGGCAAGGATTCAACGTCCAAAAAAAATCCTACTTTGTTTTTTACCCATCGATGCCATGGCCAACCCAGAGCAGACTAACCTGGAAAACGCCCCAATCACAGAACATACAACCCAAGATTCGCAGGTGGAGGAATCAGTGCGTGCTCAACCTGCACAAAATACACAGAATGCCCATTCTGGGCTCCAACAACCTATGCCATGGATACCAGTTCAAGGAACTTACCATCCATGGGGATATGCAGTACCGCAGCTGATTTATCCGGGAGTTGCATCGTCTAGCAATCAGTTCAATGCTATGACGTTTGGAAAGACCTCAGAACCGATTTCTACGGATGCGAATCAGAACCCGTATCTGGCGTCGCCACTCGGAATACAATTCTCAGGTCACTCGGCGGATCCAAGGAGCTTTGGCTTGGGTGCAAATCCCTACCCGACACCTCAACCTGGATATCCCCCGTTTCCTTACTCGGTCATCACAAATCGTCCAGAGCCAGGCGATCCCCTGTACACCAGCACCGGGGACGGACCAAAGCTTCGTCTGATCTCATATCAACTCACTGGGCCAGAAAATTACTCAACATGGGCGCGGGATTTTCGCCGTGCGCTCGTCACCAAGGACAAAGAAGGTTTCCTTGATGGAACCATTCCAATGCCGGCAGACGAGCGCTTGACTCGGCTGTGGAACAAGTGTAATCAACTTGTTAGAACCTGGATCGAGAATTGCATAAACTCAGATGTAGCGGTTGGACTACCACCGATGGAGGATTCCCGCACGATGTGGGAAAATATAAAGGAGATGTACGGAAAGTTAGATCGGGCAAAAATTTTCGCAATCACACAGCAATTGTCAGAATTGAAACAAGAGAATCTGTCGATTAAAGACATATTCAACAAGCTCTTAGCCCTCTGGAACGAATTAGAGGCAGTTGAAGAAAAACTCGAAGGACCCGAGGCGACCCTAAAGCAATTCAAAGAAATCAAAGAAAGGGAGAAGGCGACACGGTTCCTGCTCATCCTCAACGAAGATTACTTACCGTTCCGAACACAGATCCTCGCGATGGAGCCGCCTCCGTCGCTCGGCCGTATTTACCAACTGGCAATCCAAGAGGAAAGCCAGAGATCTGCTGCCTCAGGGAACGAAGGGAGAAGCGAAGGTGTCATCCTCGGAGCTCAGGCAAACTCGCAACGGAGGGTTCCAGGGGAGAACGTGCAGAACGGAGGAGAGAGGAGGAGCGCCTCGAGCATCCACGGCGGAAACCCTAGGAGAGCAGATGAGGGATTTGGATCTCGCGAATATCAGAAACGAGAGAACGGTGGAGATCGGTTTATTTCAGCAAACCGTGGTGATGATCTCCACTCAACGAACGGAGGAGATGTGGCCCTTTTAGCTGAATCGGGTGGCCACAAAAATTCCATATCAACGCAACAACCCACTCAATTTAATGGCTCGGCTGTTGCCACGTGGACAGGTGGTGGTAATTCCAAAAATAAGGGAAAATTATATTGTGTTTTTTGCAGGCGTCCACATCATACCATGGACAATTGCTGGAAATTACATGGCAAAACGGGTGGCAAGGAAAAAGGGGCCAAAAAATCAACAGCAAATCAAGTTGCTGGGATTAATCAGCCGATATCTTATGAGCAGTATCAGCAATTAATGAGGGCTTTTAAAATGATGGAGATGGACAACAAAGGAGCTAGTTTTTCAGGTACTTCTTATAACCTGATAAGTTCGATCGCGAGTAGTGCATGGATTATTGACTCAGGAGCAAGTGATCACATTTTTTTGCGATGATAGCCTTTACTCTTGGGTCTATGATAAACATGACTCGTCCATTTTTGTGCGCCTCCCGAACGGGACCACCACCTCAGTCTCAAAAGTCGGAACAGTTGAAATTAGTCCCCATATCACACTCCGAAATGTTTTATATGTTCCTCAATTCACATTCAACCTCATATCTGTCTCTAGAACCTGTGAGGATAATTCCTGTCATGTTTTCTTCACACCCGATAAATGCATTTTTCAGGACCCTTTGACTGGCAAACTGATGGGCTTGGGTAGAATTTCGGAAGGCCTATATTTTTGGAATGATTTCTCCAAAGAATTTGTTGTTCCATTCATGAAACAATCATTATGTAATGCTTCTAATAAAATTTCGATTCTTCACCAACGTCTCGGACATAGTGCTTCTTACCCATTTCCTCAGTGCAAAGTTTGCCCTCTAGCAAAACAATCCAGAATTCCTTTCTCAACCAGTGATACTCATAGCACAGAAATACTCGCTCTTGTACATGCTGATGTTTGGGGGCCGTATCACATTCCCAATCGTGATGGGGCAAGATTTTTCCTCACTATTGTCGATGATTTTTCTCGGGGGACATGGGTATTCCTTATGCAATCCAAGGGCCAAGTATTTTCCAAACTGAAACTCTTTCTTTTAACATCTCGAAACCAGTTTAAAAAATCTGTTCAAAAAATTTGAACAGATAATGGTAGAGAGTTTTTTAACCATAACTGTGAGGAACTTTTCTCCTCCCTTGGAATTTTACATGAAAGCTCATGCACTTACACACCTCAACAAAACGGTGTCGTCGAAAGAAAACATCGCCATCTTCTCGAAGTGGCTCGAGCCCTTAAATTTCAAGCATCTATCCTCGACACCTTCTGGGGCGATTGTGTGATCACGGCTACCTATTTAATTAATCGCATGCCTACTCAGGTTCTCGATGGTAGAAGTCCCTACGAGATGCTTTATGGAAAGAAACCTCATACTAGTCATCTTAAGGTATTTGGTTGTCTATGTTATGCTGGGATTGTTGGACCATGTAATAAATTGGAACCACGGGCTCGTTCTTGCATTTTTATGGGGTAACCTACCTTACAAAAGGGGTACCGTTTATATGATCCGTCTTCGGGAGAATTTTTTGTCAGCAGAGATGTTGTCTTCCACGAAGAGGTTTTCCCTTTCCAGGCAATGGAGTCTTCAAAGGACAAAATATCACCGTTTTCAGAACATAGCAGCTTCTTGTGTGATGAAACATCAGTACCATCAGTTTTACATCAAATGGCCATACCGGTACATACATCAATCGATACTACACCTGCTTCGAATGATTTTTCTAGTCCAATTGATGAAGCCATTCCACCGGAAGAGGAAATTTTCTCATCCTCTGAAGAAGAACTCCATCGGGATGAATCAGATCATTCAACGTCCGACAGATCTCCAGTGACTGCAAATATTCCACCGCGATGATCAGATTGTACGATACGACCTCCTACCTGGACTAAGGATTACGTATGTAATTCTTCACATGCAAGAAGTATTCCATATCCCATTTCTTCTTACACATCATTTCAGAAATTGTCGCCCGAGCACATGTGTTGCATTAGTCGCATGCCAGAAGAACGTGAACCCAGTTCATATCATGAGGCTGTTCGTGATCCTCGCTGGCAGAAGGCCATGGAAGACGAGATAAAAGCTCTGCTTGAAAATCAGACATGGGAGATGATGCCTCTACCACCACATCGCAAACCCATTGGCTGCAAATGGGTATACAAAATTAAATACCGGGCGGATGGTTCTGTTGAGCGATATAAGGCCCGCCTTGTGGCTAAAGGTTTTACTCAAAAAGAAGGCTTCGATTATCATAAAACCTTCTCCCCAGTAGCCAAAGATGTTACAGTTCGCTCTTTTTTATCAACTGCTGCTCTACGTGATTGGCAGTTACACCAGATGGATGTTCACAATGCTTTTCTTCATGGCAATCTTGATGAGGAAATTTACATGAAGGTTCCCGATGGATTACGGAGACAGGGGGAGTCTAAAGTGTGTCGTCTCCGCAAATCTTTATATGGGCTCAAGCAAGCTTCAAGACAGTGGTATGCAAAGTTCATTGCATCGCTTACCAAAGCAGGATTCATGCAATCTAAGCATGACTATGCATTGTTCACATGGAAAAAAGGTACATCATGTATATACCTAATAATCTATGTGGATGACATTCTTATTATGGGAAATGATGATCTGGCTATAAACAGTTTGAAGAAATATCTTCATTCCACTTTTCATATCAAGGATCTTGGACCACCAAAGTATTTCCTTGGTATAGAAATCGCTCGTTCGAAGTTGGGAATTTCTCTTAGCCAACGGAAATTTATACTGGAGATTATATCAGAAGCAGGTTTATCAAGATGTAAACCAGCAGTTATTCCTATCGAGCAAAATATCAGATTGACGACAGTTGATTATGTTAATGACACATCGTCAGAACTCAATGATCCATTGCTCGAGGATTCATCCAGTTATCAAAGATTGGTTGGAAAACTGATTTATCTCACAATGACAAGGCCAGATATATGTTTTGCCGTACAGACCTTGAGCCAATTCATGCAGAAACCCAAGCAGTCCCATACGATTGCTACTTTGAAGGTTGTAAAATATCTGAAGAAGTCGCCAGGACTAGCCATTCTTCTATCACGAGATTGCAATATGGAAATGAATGCTTTCTGCGATACTCATTATGCTACATGTCCGATGAGTAGAAGACCAGTTACTGGATTCTACATCAAGTTGGAACAATCCCTACTTTCGTGGAAAACCAAAAAGCAGGCCACTGTATCCTTATCGTCAGCTGAGGCAGAGTACAGGGCAATGGCAAAGACTGTGTGCGAAATAATCTGGTTGCGAGGACTACTTCAGGATCTTGGCATCGAAGTCAAAGGACCAACAGTTTTGTTCTGCGACAATGATGCAGCTATAAAGCTTGCTGGAAACCCCGTATTTCATGAAAGAACAAAACATATAGAAGTTGATTGCCATTTTACTCGGGAAAAGATCCAGGAAGGGATAATTAAAGCAACTGGAATAAACACATCAGAACAACCAGCGGATATCTTCACAAAGGCATTGTGTCAGAGACAACACGTATACCTCTTGAGCAAGCTCGGTGTCTTAGACATATATAAGCCACCAGCTTGAGGGGGAGTGTTATCAGATATGATATGCGTAAATGGGATCAATTGCTAATTGATTACAATCAATTAGTAATTGATTAAAATCTTTCAGAAATCAATCACACAGTCACAAATTGATTTATAATCAGGAATTGATTTACTGTAAATTATTGTATTCTTTCCTTTTTCCATGTACACTCTGTATTACAAATAGATCTATAGATGTAACTATAGGGTTAAGCTGAATATATCACAATTGCATTCCCAAAGTCTGCTTCTTTACCTTGTGACACTAAACGACATGGGGGATGGCGGTCATCTTACTCGATAGAAGGACAATGATTATAAGTGAAACTAGAGCTGAGGAGAATTTTGAGCTATCGTGAAGAACACGAAAGTTGAGAATAACGAAAGAAATCAGAAATTTGGGATGGAGATTGATCTGGACAAGGTAATTAACGACTGCCACATGTCCCGTGGGGCCTTATCAATTCTACCATTATTGTTTTCTGGTGAAAGCACGATGGGAAGAGGAGGGACCACGACCATAGAACATCTTTATTACAAGTATCAAATCAGCAACAACATTGAAGACTAGGTGAAAGGTAATACAAAGTGTAATAAGTTGAAAAGCTAGGGCCAAGCACAATTCAACGTATCCCCGTGCGTAGACATAATCAAGATCCGACGACGGTCGCGTATATCTAATGGAAGATATTGTATACCGTGCTCCTCTCGATGTCGCCTAAACCCCGACTTGGGGGGAATGAAAACCTGGGTTTCGATACAGTTAAATAATGTAAAACGAAAGAAGAAACGAGGAATTTTAATATATCTCGATATCTTGAAAAGAGTACATGAAGAACCTATTTATAGGCTCTATTAGACTGTTGCCTAAGGAAATAACATAAACATAATATCAAATATAATCAATCAAGGATATGCAATATCAAAAGAGATATATGCATAATCTTGATAGATGTATAGAATAAACTAAATATCTTAATATTACTAACAGAACCACGGAACTCTCTTTACACTAGCCAGCATTGGTGCATATCGGCGGCCTTCCACCATCACAATTGCCCAGGGTATATGACGAAAGCGGCGTTTCCATCGTTGCATCAATTGCAGCACCTCGAGTAACCAGGTCTCTGGCATCCACACTCGTGGGCCGGCCTCCCACACCCATCACGGCACATCGGTGGCCTCCCACAGTGGCAGTTGCACGGGCAGAACCAACCACAACCTCTAGTATGACATGGGGGACAAATGTACACCCACCCCGTCACATACACCGGTGGCGGCGGGTAACCTACCACCGGCGGAGGAGGACACTGTTTTTCGGGTAGTCGACATGTTTCTGTAGTTTGAGTGGACTGATTCTTTGTACCTGGTTCCGTAGTCTGAGTGGATTGATCCTTGTTACCCGGTTCCTCAGTTTGAGTGGATTCATCCTTTGTAACTGGCTTGGGGGTTATAATGTCGATGCGTAAAATGATACATCTTCCCTTGCAACAAATCTTTTGCCGGACCTTCTCTGGACTGCAACACACCACCGTGATGGTCACCGTGTTTTTTTTCTCGTCGAAGACTCGATCTTTTACTTCTGCGTTTGCAAAGCTTTGTCAGCTCCATGTATTACGAACGCTTCGCGTTATTTGTCATGAATAACTTTTGAGAAGGAGGAAAGGGAAGAAATGTAAAAATAAATATGGCCGATATGATTTATTAATAGTGGTTTAATAGTTATTTCATGTTATTAATTAGTTTATATTGGTTACGAAAAGAAATAATTGAAGGGATGCGATTCTGAAGTGCTTTGATGGAAGGCACCTCTTGAAGAGACATCTCTTGGATAACGTTTTTTTTTTAAATGAAGTTTGGTTCTCTCTCCAACCTAATGAACAGACATTATTTTACTAACATAAGTTGTCTTTCTCCACCAGAAACAACGTGAAAGAACATAGGGTTTAAGGGAGAGAAATCAAGTCTTCATCGTCCTTGTCTTCTACGTTAATTGTTCTTGAAGAATCGCTGTGGACAAATGTATGTCTTCATCCTTATTGATTGTGAAAATCATGAAGATTGAAGATCCGTCGTTGATTGAATTTCCGCATGAAATTTATGTTTAATCGCTTACAAGAAAAAGAGCTGATGCACATATCTGTTATTCATCAAGCGTTGAGAGTATATAATCGACAAGCACGCAGATTAATCCATTGAGGCAAAGGCGGGGGACTCACCAGGGATCTCGCACAGGATTTTCTTGATCTTCTGGTAACAGCGACAGCACTGAAGATCCACTTTGATCACCATCTCCGTGACCTATAGCATTGAACGCAGGCGCAACAAAATGAGCTAAAACGTTGGGAAAGTATGGTCAAGAAGCCAGTTTTGAAAGAGAAGACCGATGAGAGTGAGTGGCGAGCCGAAGAGACTGCCGTTCACCTGCTTGGCCATGTTTCTTGAGCTCTGAGAAGATGGACTCCTGCTTCCTGCACAGGTTCGCCTGCTCTAAATAGCGAGATCTGAAGGGTTCTTACGTTAGTTCTGCTGTCATTTTCGTATCGAATACAAGGAAGGGCATACGTTGAGCTCATGACGTCCATAGCATTACATCACTAGGTCACTTGCATTATTGGGCTCTCACTTGGCCGCATTGATGGGGGTTATAAGTGTTGAGGTGTGATTCATACTCCTTATCGACAAGAAAGTATGGAATCTCGCTTCTCGATGAGTGGGTGAAGGTTTGGGGGAGTCACCCTCAGGATCTCAAAGGGGCAATGCCCTCTTCGACGCTAGAGGTTTTTACAAATTGAGCATTTATTTTATTGGTATTTCGGACTTTGTCTCATGAATAGCTACTGCTTACATATTGTATACTTTGTTTATAAATTGAAAGTCGTAACAGAGTGGGAAGGTGCTAATTATAGTGGAACAATCTCCTAAATGTAGCTCTAATTTAAGGGCGAATCACGATAAATATTATTTCTCGATTTCTTTTTCTTCTACCCAAGCATCACGACAAATACTATTCCTAGTCTTTTTGAAAGTGTTGCTTGGATAGAAGAAGAAGACTAGGAATAATGCATGAAGCCTATGCTTGTTCTCTTTCACAATAAAAAATTCTTATTGAATCCTATGCAATTATGCATGTTCTCTTTCAAAATATAAAAAGGAAACCTCATTTGCTCATCTCCTTAAGAGAGTAATTAATAATAGCAACCAGATAAAAAATTTATAATGTGCTTAAAATTTTCCCTTGAAAGAATCTTACGCGAGAGAGTGACTAACTTTACCTTCACGCCCTATTGGTGAATTTAATCATCTTAAACGTGATAATGTTGAACCATATGTTAACCGATTCAGCACCTGCAAAAGCCAGTAGAATATCAATAAAAGTTTCCCATTCAACAATACTGGGCGTATTATTAGCACAACAAGCTAATTAAAAAGGTAATTATTTTGAAAAAAAGGAAAAAAGCAATAGTAGTTCAGTTGGTTAGAACGTATTTGGGATTGTGTAGTTAGGCGCACTAGTCTCAGGTTCGATTCCCCCAGCTGAGCACCTGTGATTTAAATGGGGGGGCCAGTGCTGTGCTAGTCTCCTCGAGGAATAGTCGAGCTGCACGCAAGCTGATTCGGATACTTCGGTTACCAAAAAATAATAATAATTAAACCTGTGACACTACTGCTCTCGTTCCCGCAGCATCATTGGCTTGTCTCCCAGTTCCCTGTGGCAAGTGAACACTTAAGACCACTATAGTTATGGTCTTCGCTTTTATTGCAAACTGGAGGTTGACATCCTTTCCATTGCCGACACAACGTGGTTTCTCGTTCTCGCGGACAGGCTGGCCGTGTGAGGTGAGGGATGCTTCGTCACACGGCGAGGGTGCGGCTCCTGTCGGGTCCTCAAGATCCACAATTGCTAACAAAATTCTGTAATCAAAGTGCCAAATGAAATAGCAGGAAAGGAAAATAGTGTTTTGTTTATTTGCGAGAACTCTCCCGGAGCAGCTATGAACTCAACCACTTAAGTGAGGTTCAATTCAATGACCCTGCGGCTAAGTGAGTCATTTGTTAACCGTCGGTGGCCGACCGCGGCAGTCAAATTTGTGGAATAAAAATAAAAATAATTAATAAAAATTTTACAAGTTTAGTGAATTGTAAGGGTTGAGTCTATCTAACAGTTTTAAATGGGCTCAAAGACAAATCTATTTATAGTCCATGTGCAATTATACTTAAAATTCACATCCATTAACAACCCATATATTTAAAAAAATAGCGAACATTTATTAAAATTTGACCAGAGTTAACATATGGGTTTTCAACCCATATTGACACATCTAGTCACACTCGACCAAACACCCAAATTTTTCGAAACTGCCTCTTCACCCTCCAGAGATGGAAGGAGGGTCCATTTGTTTTTTTTTTTTTTTTTGAAGAAATTTGACCCCGCTTCCATTAGGATTTTTAGAAGGAGTCCTCAATTAAGCCTTTCTAATTTCGAGGATTAGGGAAAATATGTTGGTGCCTATATTGAAAGACATACAAAATTAAGGAATAATGTTTTTGAATCAGTTGAAAGGGCGATTCAATGAGATTATTTCTATATTAAATTAATGGCCTCACAAAATTTTACTTGGTATGAGAACAAGAGAACCCGAGTTTTAATCTTTTCAGACCATTGTAAATCTTTCTTATTATATATTTTCATGTTTTTGTCTTAGGGAAAAGTCCAATTTACGTAACAAAATCAAGTGCATAGCCTGGTTTATGCGGGCCCACACAGTTGCATTGTCGTGCCGAAGCCCAAAAAGTTGCTGGCCCAGTTAAGAGTCTAGGCCTGCCACATAATTCCACTTCCTTAATTGTCAACTAAGAAAGTCACGGAAATAGGGCAATTAACCAGGAAAATATTATAAAAGCCAAGATAACCATATAAAAATCTAAAGATAAACGATTTTTATTTAATCGTTCCTTTTTTCCAATCGTTTTCAAGAGAAAGAGGGAAACATGATCCCCCCTCCTGGCGCCGTTTGTTTGTTTTTTTTTTTTCAGCATGACAGGATACACAAAGTGGCGTGCGGAGAACATAGCGGGTTGACTGGACACGCTCCTTGAGCGGGATAGCTTTGATTGAATCCCTATCGGATGGGTCGATTTTTCCCCACTAATCGAAAGGCCCGTGAACTAAATGTCGCAGTGGATGACCTCGTCTCACTCAGCAGAAAGGACATGATTATAGGTGAAACTATAGCTGAGGAGAATTTCGGGCCCTCTTGAGGAACATGGAAGTGGACAATAGAGAGAAATCAGAAACCTGGAATGGAGATTGATTTGGACAAGGTAGTTAAGGAGTAGCACATGTACCGGGATCCAGACACCATGTACCGTGAGGCCTTATCAATTCTAGCATTATTGTTTTCTGGTGGAAGCACAATGGGAAAAGGACGGACCACAACATAGAACATCTTTATCTGGTGACGTTTCATAAATATCGTATATTACAAGTATCAAATCAGCAATAACATTGAAGACCAAAGTAGGTGAAAGGTAATACAAAGTGTAATAAGTTGAAAAGCTAGGGTAAAGAATAATTCAACCTATCCTCGTGCGTAGACATAATCAATATCCGATCACATATGATTAATTCACTCCCCCTGATTGAAGTAGTTGTCCAAGCCGACGCATTCTTATTCTCTATACAAGTTTTTCAAATGTGAAAATAGGTAGGGATTTGGTGAGCAAATCTGCAAGATTGTCACTAGTGTGAATTTGATGGATATTTATTTCACCATTTTCATGCAGTTCATGCAGGTAAAATAAATTAGATGAAATATGTTTAGTTCTATCACTTTTGACAAATCCATCACGCATTTGTGCAATGCAAACCGCATTATTCTCAAAAAATATGGTAGGGCAACATGAATTGAGGATAAGACACATGAATCTTGAATGTGGTGTATCAAAGTTCTCAACTGAACACTTTCTTTGGCAGATTCAAATAATGCAATAATCTCAAAATGATTTGAGGAAGTAGCAACTACACTTTGTTTTACTGACTTCCATGAAACTGCCATGCCTCCATAGAGGAACACATAATCAGTGTGTGACTTGGCATTATGAGGATCAAACATATAACCAGCATTTGAATATCCCACAAATATTAAATCTTTATTTTTCTAGTAAATAAACCAAGATCGATAGCTCCTTGAAGGTAACACATGGTATGTTTAATGTTATTTCAATGTCTTCGGGTTGGATTGGCACTATGTCTAGCTAGAACATTTAATGCAAATGCAATATCAGGTCTGGTGCAATTTGCAAGATATAACAGTGCTCCTGTGGCGCTAAGATAAGGAACTTCACGTCCTAACCTATCATCGTTTTCTTCTTTAGATCTAAATGAGTCTTCATCCACTTTAAGTCAACAGACCACCATTAGTATGCCGAGAGGATGAGATTTATCCATATAAAATGTCTCCAATATCCGCTTTGTATAGCTAGACTGGTGTAATAAAACTCCTTCTGGGAGGTGCTCGATCTGCAGACCGAGACAGTACTTGATTTGACCAAAGTTTTTCATTTCAAATTTCTTTTTTTAGGTAAGAACGAGTTTCTTCAAGTTCTTTTGGAGTTCCAATTATATTCAAGTCATCAACATATATGGATATAATGGAAAAGCCATTTGGTAACCTTTTTATAAACACACTATGATATATTACATTATTTACATATCCCTGCTTTAGGAGGCAATCACTTAACCGGTTGTACCAAATGCGACTGGGTTGTTTAAGACCATATAATGATCTTTTCATTCTTTCCCATCTTGGGAATTGGAAATCGTTCAGGGACTTTCGCTCCTCGATAAGCAAGCGAGGGTTCTATGGCAGCATCCCCGAAACAACAACGGGTTTGGGCTTTTGTTTAAATTAGCCCGTTTATTATGGGATCAAAGGGTTTATGATAGGCTTAGGTTTTGGGGGCCCTTTTAAGTCATATATATTATGCTCATTTGTTAGATTATTGTAACGAGTTGTGCGACTGTAAGCCTAATTCACAACGAAATTTCTTTCAAGTAGACTGAGGTAAACCTGGATAAACTTGTGCGCCATTTGTTTTCTTCCATTTTCTGTGAGATCTCTGATTCGATTTGCGATATACCCTTTGATAGTGAAGACTGACTGAGTTATTAGAATTCCATTAGCATCCATCAAGACAAAGGAAATAGAGATTTCAAAAAGACAAAATGGAGCAATATGTAATATTTTCGAAATAGAAAACTATTTAACCATTATTTTTGAGTTTAGTGATTTCGAAAATGACAGAGATTTCAAAATTATGGAGTGGTGACAGAAGCATTCAACTCAATTATCGATTCTCGCTCTTATCGCAAGACAGGTTCTAACAACCCCTTGTTCAACAGTTGCGGTTGAACAAGTATTTAATAGGGGTGAGCGGTTCTCGGTCCTATCCGGTTCCCCTCAAGAACTGAAAACTGGATCAATAGTCTTAGTTCCTATTTTTCGGAACCGCAGACCGGACCGACGGTTCGATCCGATTCCCGATCCGGTTATAAGGAACCAATAAAACAATGGTTTTGCTATCTAATAAGAAAAATGGCTCTCAGAGAAAATCTAACCACTGGTATATGTATATTTGAGAGCATTTGACATAAACCAGATGTGCACTCCATTGTGACTGCAAACCAGATGTGTATATTTTGGGTAAATTGAGAGCTCGACAGTATATGTATATTTTTAACTTATGCACAAGCACAAGCACAATCATGCACTCAATTCTGGGTAAATTGAGAACAAAAGATTCAAAAACATTATGGGCAAATTGACATAAACCATTATGGGCATTAACTGAAGTAAAATGACAGTTCAATGTATCCTCATTTGATCATCAAAAGCACATTGAAAGCACACCCACAGAAAAAAAAAAAAAAAAGATTACAGTTGTTCACCACGCACTAATTGAAATGAAAATAACAGTGAAATAGAAAATGTGAAGACTTCTAGACTTCAAGTCTTTTCTCGAAATAAAAGTGTAGCCAACCTGCGATAAGTACATATAAGCAACGAAGAGATAAAATTCTAGTAGAAACAATTTGTGGGAAAAATGAAGGGCAAACGAAAGTGCATATCAAGCCACCGGCATCTCGTTAGCTCCTCCCACTAGCAAATCATGCCACTAGCAAACACTCAATTGATCAGAAAAAAACTGCACAAAAAGTGGCAAAAGGGAAAAGAGAA
Organism: Rhodomyrtus psidioides; assembly: GCA_021437785.1. Classification (NCBI taxonomy): domain Eukaryota; kingdom Viridiplantae; phylum Streptophyta; class Magnoliopsida; order Myrtales; family Myrtaceae; genus Rhodomyrtus; species Rhodomyrtus psidioides. Next base: position 1,726,621 of record JAILYB010000103.1, on the reverse strand, counting down.
AGGGACGATACCTCAAGAACGTTGGGGATGGAGAGTATCTCGGAGAAGGACCAATTCCACAGAAAGTCACAAAAGGGAAAAGATGAAGCTTGCTTCATGAAGTAGTCAGTGAGCTCTATCTGTTTCTGTTCTATGCCCCATCCTGTACCAAAACTGAAGGAGGTTTTAAAAAAAGGACCTAATTCTACAGAACTCTCTGTTGGGTAAGTAAAGAAAAAGAAGAAGAAGAAGATGTCGCTAGCAAGAGAGCAAAAAGAATCGAAGCAATCGCGAACGGGGAGGAGCAAAAAGAATCGATGCACAAATCATTGTAGAAAAAGGCTCACCAAACGAGATTGAGGAATAGAGAGATCGGTCAATTGATAGAGAAAGATTGTGTGAGGGAAGCCTTTGGAGGTGTCGAGCAGAGGCGCCCACACGTGTGAGACGAAGGCACAGAGCAGCCAGGTTCTTTCTAGATCAAGGCACAGAACAGTCAGACAGAGATGGGCTAGAGAAAAGGAGATGACCGAGAGGTATGTTTGGAAGAAAGGGAAAAGAAACCCTAATGTTCGACTAAAACGTGAGGTATAATTTTTGTTTTTCTTTTTTAAAAGGTCGGACGGTCCGATTCTGGAATCGGACCCTATAACCGTGAACCAGACCGTCCGGTCATCGGTTCTAATTTTAGGAACCGGGGACCATATCGGATCCCCTTAAAATCAGAAACTGGACTATCGGACCCGGTCCAGTCCGGGCGGTCTCGGTACGGCGATCTTTTTTGTTCACCCCTAGCATTTAGCACTGGAGGATTAATTTTGGACAACCACCATTCAAGATTTCATCTGAATTTTGTGGAGGCTCAAGCTTATGTTGATGATTGGATGAAGGCTAAATTTCGACAACAAGAGATGGATCGAAGCATTAAAGCCGAATTATTCAATGATGATGACAGAGATGCCACCGCCACAAGTACCGGAACGAGTAGCGACGATTGACGATGAGGTAAGTCGGAGTTATCAAAGGTAAAAGAACTGCATGTGCTTTGATTCTCTTATTCCCAAGACACTACAGAAAAACACGCAATTAGCCACGACATTAGCGACGAGAATTTCGCAAAAATTCGTAGCTAAATTGATTTGGCGACGAATTAGCGCCGAGAAAAAATTCGTAGCTAATTCGGCGTCGCTAAATTTAGCGACGAAAAATTCGAAGGTCATCGCCAATTTTGGCGACGAACGAAGGGGTTCGTCGCCACATTTTAGCGACGAATGGCTTTGTTCGTCGCCAAAATTGGCGACGAACCCCTTCGTTCGTCGCTAATTTGTAATTTTTTTTTTTGGGTCGGAGGAAGTTCTGGGAAATTGTACAAGAAGAAGATGGCAACGAAGATTGCGAGGAAAATGAAAGCAGAAGCATTTCCAACAATGGTTATACATAGACACATGAAAGTTAAGCCAAAAGCCGACAACGAAGACGTAGGACGACATTCTAGGGCGGTGAAATCACCGGCTCCGCCGTCGACCGGAGAGGGAGGGGTTCGGGTCGATCGCCGGAGTGAGCTTCCTTCCCTCTGAGCTGCTCACGGCCGGGGATGTCGAGTCGATCGCCGGAGTGAGCTTCTTCCGTCCGAGCTCGTTCCTCGACCATTTTGTTGAAGGTGGACGACGGAGTTTGGTATCGAGGCGAAGGGAGAGAAAAGGGAGGGAGTGGCAAGTGGAATGACGAGAGAGGGAGTGACGAGAGCGGCCGGGGAAGTTGATTTATAGACGAGCGGCCCGGGAAAAATAGCGCCATTTTTTGATTCTGCGAAACTGAAAATCAGCGACGACCTTCGAAGGTCGTTGCTAAATCAGCGACGAGATTCGAAGGTCGTCGCTAAACCGTCGCTGGTTTAGCGACGACCTTCGAATCTTGTCGCTAATTTTCAATTTCGCTGCAAAAAAAAAGGCGCTATTTTTTCCCGGGCCGCTCGAAATTGAAAATTAGCGACGACCTTCGAATGTCGTCGCTAATTTAGCGACGAAAAGAGATGTCCGTCACTAAAAATAAAATTGAATAATTCGCTCAATTAATTAGATACATCAAAATAAACCCTAGCATTGCCCCCGGCCAACTCTCCGCGTCACGAACCAAATCTCATTTTTTTTCTCTACTTTTGGGTGATGAATCAGACCGAGTGCATAAATTTCAATACATATTTAATGAAAATGTGAAGCTTCTTAAAATTAGCAAGAAAATATATATCCTATATAATTCAAAAGAATTCGTTAAATTAGCAACGAAAACAAAATGAATAAGATGAAACACGATGGGAATGGAACCCGCGATCACCGAAATACTTCATCCACGCGACAATCAACAAGGCAAAAGATATGGTATGATGTGTAATAATGATTACACATAAATAATGAAACAGAATGAATGCTTTCTAATTCAAGAATAAGAATAACAGAAATAAACCTCAATTCCAAGAAATTATATCTTCTTTAAAGCATTCACTGAAGAAGCAGAAACCCTTTTCAAAGAAGCTATCTAGGAACAAAATGAATTCTTTCTAATTCAGGAACAATGATAATAAAAATAAATAAATTGATCGCTCTTCATTTATGCTTATTAATGTAATCTTTACTTAATTAATAATATATTCATTTTTAAATTTCAAAAATATATTCGTTCTATTTTCATTTTCTTTTAAAAAGAATTAATGTAGATTAATATAAAATAATATAATCGAAGAAGTAACATAAATAAGCTAAGCTAAACGACGTATCATAAGCGTTACTTATTTATATCATTCACCGTTTGAAGAGAGCAAAGATTCCAAATAATCGATCTTTCTTTTAGTTATTATTGAACATTTCTTTGGTTGATTAACGTGTGATATATTGAACCCTCATTACTAATATTGAACGAAACTAGATCTTATAGAATCACATTTGAATATTTTATGATACATTACGTACCTTGCTAAAAAATTGATCCTTCTAATGTTTTTGAAATCTTTATTAATTGATTTAGATCATTTCTTATTCGCTTATAGTATCTTATCTATCTTTCAAAATTAGAAGAAAGAACCGATCGATTTCATTTTCGTGGATCACACAATTACAATATATATATTTGGTGATCAAATATTATATATGCAAAGTAAATCATTTTCGAATAGATCATTACTCTACTCTATTTAGTATCTCATCAAAGACGATTTTTTTTTCTAAGTTATATTTTATCAAAAGAATTGATCTCCATTTTTTGTTTGTTCACAACTTTATATATGTAATAAATATAAAAAAGGGTCCTAATAAACCTTGAAAAAAATATAAATTAAGGATAGCAATTAGCGACGAACAATTGTTTTCGTCGCCATAGAAAAATTACATAAGATTCACGAAGCTTGTAGCAATTGATAAAAGTGATTTTTTTTAAAAAAAAGAACTAATTAGCGACAAAATTGACATTTCGTCACTAAATTAATTTAAATAAAAAATAATATTTAGCGACGAACAAAGTCTTTCGTCGCTAATTATATTTTTAAAAAAATTATTTTTGCGACGAAACGACAATTTCGTCGCTAATCAATTCTTTTTATTTTATTTTTCCTCAAATTATCGACGAACAACACTGTTCGTCGCTAAATTTGCCAAAAAAACAAATACAAAAGAAACACTAAATTAGCGAACAACACTGTTCGTCGCTAAGTTGAGCAAAAAACAAAAAAAAAATCATAAATAAAATTTAGCGACAAACACTAATTGTCGTCGCTAAACAAACGGTCTTAGTCGTCGCTAAATAGACCAAAAACCAAATAAAAATTAAAATAAAAAAAATTAGTCACGAATAACATTGTTTGTGGCCAATTTAGCGACGAATAATGATTCTCGTCGCTAAATTATTTCTTTTTTAAAAAAAAATTCTGGTCATTTAGCGACGAAATTGTATATCCGTCACTAAATTAGCGACGGATTGTTCTTCGTCGCTAAGTTCATCTCCATTTAGCGACGAAATTAATTTTTCGTCTCTAATTTAGCTACAAATGTCTTGTTTGTCGTTAATTTCGTAGCTAATTAGCTACGAATTTCTTGTTCGTCGCTAATTTCGTCGCGAATTAGCTACAAATATTTTTTCGTCACAAAAATCGTCACAAAATTTGCGAGGAATTTTTTTGTCACTATTTTCGTCGTGAATAGCGACGAACTTCCATGTCGTCGCTATTTTAGTCACAAATTAGCGACGAAAATGATCTCGTGGCTAAATGCTCGTGGCTAAATCGCTGTTTTTTTGCAGTGAGAAGATAGGCTAAAGTACAGCGTAAATGCCAAAAGTTGTGTATGGCGTGCACTTTAGTACGAAAACTTTCAAATCGTTCACTTTAGTGCTAACTTTTTTTCAAATCGTGCACTTTAGTGCCAAAACTTTCAAATCGTTCACTTTAGTGCCAATTTTTTTAAAAACAATCATTTAAATATTAACTTTTTTTAAAATCGTTCACTTTAGTCCCAACTCTGATGAGCCACATTAACTCAAATAATATTAAAAATGCCACATGTCAGATTTTCGATGAGCCACGTCATCTTTTGCACTGAAGTGAATGATGTTAAAAGACTTGTCACTTAAGTGATCGTTTTTAGAAAAAATTGGTATTAAAGTGAACGATTTGAAAATTTTGGCATTAAAGTGCACGTCGTACACAATTTTTGGCACTTGCGCTGTACTTTAGCCCAGGAAGATATGTAGGCATTTAATAATAATTCATTAAGTTCTAGCACATTCCCCCTCCCTCCCCTCCCCCTCCAAATTTGATTACAATTTACAATTTGATTATAATTTATAATTTTTTAAATTTCAAATTTTATTATTTAAAAAGTCTTTTTAAATGTTCCGTGAATCGAAACCGGTCCTTGAACCCACCCCCAAACCGTCGGTTCCAAATCGAAAACGGAACAGCCATTCAAAGGGCCAGTTCCGGTTCAGCCATGGCCACGAACCGGAATCACCGGTTCATGAACTGGAACCGGTGGTTCCTGAATCGTGTCCATGACTACTTACATGTAAGGCCTTGGCAATTGCGGGATCTTCCGATCTGTATAGCTCTTTACGTTCGTCCATTTGTCATTTGTATTGGCCGATACGATATTTCGCACTACAAAACACTTTCTGGGTTCTGCCTAAAAGAAGCATTCACAAGAATAATTAGTCATCCTCACTAATTATGCCTGTATAAGCAAAGGATGTTCGCTGAAATTCGAGTAGGCGATCTTCTTCTTCTTCTTTTCGAAAACATGTTTCTAAAAGCCAGATTTTGGTAGAACAAGTCAAAATAGGAAAAAGAGGGGGAGTCCAATGTAGTTGGTTCATACAATTCCGCATATTGACGGCCACAGGAATTTGAGGCGGCGTATAATTCCTGGCTGATGTTTCGAGCTTTACTTTAGACGGGAAAGGATAAAGGCGAGCAAATTGCATAGAACGGGATGGAATATTCATGATGTGTATACACCAAGCCACGAAGATTAGCTAGGATTAGCTAATTGCATAGTACAATCCACTTGTCTTATCGGACAATTTGTTAGGATTAGCTAGGATTTTTAGCATACAATGGCGCAACACGCGGCACGGAAGTGATGCAATGGCCAAAATTTATTTTCCCATTTTTTTCTTACGTTCCTCCCGAGAGTGTATGGTGGACGGACGACCCTTGGCCATCACTACACTTACATTCCTCAAGGAAAATATGGTTTATGAAACTTCATTAAACTAAATTTCCTTTGCGGGACAGGGCATTAGGGGTGATCGATTTCCAATCGGGTCCGGTTCCTTTCAAGAACCAAGAACCGGACCGGTGGTTTTCATTTCCAATTTTTCAGAACCGCGGATTGGACCGTTGGTCCGGTCCGATTCTCGGTCCTGTTCGATTTTTGGGTGATTCCAAGAAAATATACACATTTCAATGCAAAGCTCACAAAATCTGAATAGTTGAACAGCAAGTAACCGCACTTCCAAACCCTGTCGATCCGCGCATAGAAGTCCAGCCGGACCTACGCCTACAAGTACTGGCAGCGCTTCTTTCGCTATATGTACCCCTACATCCAGATCACCTTCAATGGGTGAAACAAATTCCCATTGAAATAGGATCCACACAAGGAAAAGCACTTGCCATTCGTTGGTTATTAGGAGCATCCCGAAAACGTCCGGGTTGAAATATGACTTTCAAATTAAGTTCCGAAAAAAACTCTGAGATGCTCAATGGTGAGGATTCTCATACCAGTGGCATTTCAACAAAGATAGAGCAAATTAGAGAGCCCAGTGGCATTACGTGGGATGTGAGACGATGATCTTTACAAGGAATGTCCCAAAAGCTAAGAAATAAGATTTGGCACAAAAAGGTTATACCGCTTAGCATTATAAAGAAATAAGAAAAAGGAGCGGATAGAATCATGCTCCCAATCATACAAACTTCCCGACAATAGTGGGATGATTAGAATGAACAGCCTTAAAACACTTGCACCAAATGTGTGTTTAAAGTCCCCATCAGTCTCGAGTTATGAATTGTCGTCATGCTTTAGTTATAGATTGGCGAACTTAAAATAAAAAATTTGATCGATTCGGTCCGGTCCTAGAGGACTCTAGAACCGGGAACCGGACCGCTTCCTCTAGAACAGGGAACCGGACAGCCGGTCCCGGTCCAATCCGGGCGGGCCTGGTTGGGGTGATCCAATTTGCTCACCCCTACTGGGCATGAGCCTGTATAGGGATAGACCCTGCGTTTTGGAGTCCGCTAGCCAGTCGATTCACAGAGGAATCCCTCCTGTCTCTGAGCGAAACATGGAGAGAGGCTAACCACGGAGAGAAAGACGGAAAAGCTCGCCGACTCTAGCGTCGTGACATACTCTGTTACACGGACACGCCGGTTTGCACTTTTTTCCCGTGTCGGACACGGACACGTACCCGACACGTCCAGACTCTCCTCGGACACGCGGTCGAGTCCGGATGCGGGTCAACGCCACGGACACGCGACGGACTCGCGTGTCCGGCGTTAAAATGGACAAAAGGTTGCATCAAGCGATCGGGAACCAACAAGAGCGAGCTCCGGATCACGAGCAGAGAGAACACAGAGGCACAAAATTTCCCGCAGACACGCCACGAGCGAGAGAAAAACTCACACCAACGAGCTCCGGGAGCGACAGTTGCATCCCACGGACAACCCGGAGGAGGAGGAGGCAGTGGCGGCGGCGGCGGCAACCCGGGAGTGGAAGGCGGTCCGGGACTGAAGCTCGAGGAAGCATAAAGGCCGCGACGATCGGGGGCCGCCAACCGAGGGCTGCAGCGAATAACAAGGGCTGGGACTCGAGAGCTTCGAGATCGTAGCCATAGCAGTGAGAGAGAGAGAAACCTGATTTTTGCTGGTGATGATCTTCTCAGTTTAATGTTGCCTGCGAGAGAGCGCCCTCTCAAGGAAAAGAAAAGAAAAAGGAAGCGTTAAAAGGAGTGCTAGAAAGATCTGGTCTTTCTTCTTTCCCTTCTTACGAGAAGATCAAGACTCTCCCCTCCTTTAGTGCGCTATCTCTCTCTCTCTCCCCCTATTCTACGCCGGTCAAAATTCAAGCTTTATAGCTGCAAAAAGAATAAGCCCCAAAGCCCTTGTTTCTAGGCTAGTTTCAGCCATGGCAGAAACCAAAAACAATCCATCAGCTCAAATCAAAGATAAATCACTAATTTTGATTCTTCCTCTTTTCCGAATTAGAAGGATTAAATTGAGTTAGAATCAATGATTATTGTTGAAATCACAAAAATATTAATTTATCGTATAAATATATAATCGTGTCCCAACGTGTCGGAATTCTCTATTTTTTGAAAACTGCCGTGTCAACGTATCGAGTCGTGTCGTGTCACGAATCGTGTCCCGTGTCCGTGTAACATAGGTGACATAGCGAGAGCGAACCTAATATGGAGGGATCGACCGAGGGTTATCTCCCTTTGTGCGCGAATCGAAGAAGAAGCAAGCCCTAACTTCCCCCTCTGTTTAGAGCAAGTGACGTTGACGTTTTGGCGGAGTTTTTTTTTTTAGTTGACGTAGACTTTACGCTGACATGGAATTGCCGCCCTAACGTTGCATTTTTTTTGTTGTTGTTGTTGTTGTTGTTGCGTGCAGGTGTTTTTCGAGAATTAGTTCTCGATTTCCTCTGTGCTAAACATGTGAAGTTTCCTTAGACGAGAAAGGGACCAAATGCTGTTTGTTCCTAGGTTTTCAACTTGGATAACTTCCAAATCCATTTCAAAAATTGTTTTTTATCACCAAGTTCTAAGTGAAATAAATGCATTCTTAAACGGCACGGTCGAAATAATTAAATGGTCATTCAAATAACCCATTTCATCCTTGGTCTAAGGTTTTTATAGTCGCGAACCATCAAATTACATCAAATCAAAAACGAACGAAGACGATTTTGAAAATGTTCTTTTTACTCACAAGAGCACTAACATTGTCCAACACCGAACTCCCTAAACAATTTGTTCAATGTGTAAAGAGCAAGAAGTTTGTGTTTTGACTTGAACGTATTACAGAGCCCAAAGATGCCTTCTTCACAACTGCTTAAATCTGTAAAACCAAACTGAAAAGCACTTTTGAACTGCGCTATATCATTTAACTGGATAAGAAGCTCGCATAGCGGGTCCACAGAGACCGCCTTCGGTGTCCGAGTTCCGCATAATTCTCATGCATCCTTCCTCGCCGCACATCATACTCCAAGAGTTCTTGATCAGCCAATAGTCAACGCCGTGCTGGTCGTCCCATATCCGACTATTACGATCGCGTGATTCAAGTTCGCCCTGCAAGGGCCGTCGAAGACGCCCCCGGCGTAGTGTTTGAATTCGTCGCTATTCGCGTCGAGGGCAATCGAGACCGGTTGTATTTCCACGGCCTTCAATATATCGTCTTCGCTCGCGGGGATGTCTTCATACCCCGATTTCTGCTCGGTGGTGAAGGTGGCAGCTTTCATGCCGCAAGTGCCGTCGATGCCTATGTAAGGGTAAGTTTCTTTAGAGCTTATGCCTTTGTTTTCAACAATGTATTCGAAGGCATCGGCCCTAAAACCTCCTTTGCATCCATGGTTTCCTCCGTCCGTGGCGTAGTTAATCAGCTGTTGCTCTGACAAGTCGAGTAGTACACCTGTTGTTATCGTGGTCACTGATTCCACAGCCGCGGCAGCTGAGAATGCCCAGCAAGATGCTGTACAAGAATTAAAACAAGGAGTGCAGTCGTGGTTATGGCCGGTGTATGCATAGAGATGGATTAACCGCTGGATTGAAGTTATAGAGTGTATAATCCAGAATAAAGTGTCTATTTATAATAGTAGTGTGATTTTGTTACTCTCTTACCGCTGTTGAGAAAATCCGAATCCGCAGGGGATCGAGCGACTCGGTAAAAACGATCGGAACGAAGGAAAGGAAATCAGACACCGGGTTTACGTGGTTCGGTCCGAATGTCGGAACCTACGTCCACGGGGAGAGCAGCACGGAATCCACTATAGAAACAAGCGATACAACGAGCTCGAGCACTCAAACACACTCTCGGTGTTCCCAGCCCTCAATTAAACCTCAGACTCACACAGTGTTTAACCCCTCACAATTCCTAGTGAAATCTCACTCAAGGAATTATACAAATTCTACTCACGAGAATTTATTTGGCTAAATTAGACATGGCCAAATGGAACCGTGGACCCGGAACTGGCCCGTTGACCGGGTCCGTGGTTTCGAACCGCCAATTAAAAAAAAATAAGTATGCGGCTCTTCCCAGGCTGGGAAGAGCCGCGCCTAATTTTTAAAAATAAAATAATAATAATAATAATATGAGGCTCTTCCCCAGGTCGCCTGGGGAAGAGCCACCTGGGGAAGAGAAGAAATGCTCTTCCCCCATACGCAGAGGCAGTCTTTTTTTTTTATCTGGTTCGGTTTTGGAACCGGGAACCGGCTCGGAACCGCCGGTTCCGAACCGGAACCGAAACCGTTCCCTTAAGGGCCGGTTTCGGTTCCACCTTTTGGCGGAACCGCCGGTTCCTAAACCGGAACCGGCCATGTCTAGGCTCAATCACCCAGGTGTAATTATAACAAGCAAAACCCTCACGAGAAGAACTCTCTCGTCTCTCGGCCACCGAATGACTTGGCTTCGGCGCACTTCTTCCTCATCCCATGCTTTCCCTTTTATAGAACTAATGGTCGGAGAAGAACAAGGCAATGTGCCTAACATTGTCAATAATGGAGGTGCCGAACATGCCAAACCTTTAGGCCATCTTCATATCCACGTTGGTCATATGCAATAAAGAAAGGAAGGTGTATGGAAGATGGAAATGCATTTCTCACGTGAAATCCTCTCTCTCCATGATGGCTTCCATTCTTTCTTTATTAAACCTTTTGCTTTCTATCATGATGTCCTCTCTTTCTTGTCCCATCCGAATATACATCACAAAAGCAAATGCCACCGTCCGCATGCTCTTCTCCTTTGTCAAAGTAAGGAGACAACATACGCCCCTTTTCTTTTCTATCATGTGCTTAGCTAAAAGAAAACAGACAATACTTGTCCGCTTTTATTGGGGGCTCAAATTTGAGACATATTTTCAACAATCCCTATCTTGGCTCGACATTTGAGTCAAGTCACAATCACTTTAGTGGATTCATTCCTGCTACTTTCCCACAGCCCTATTGGGCTCAATCTGCATAGAGATATTTCAAGTTCAAGTCACGCTTGAACTTTGCCATAATTGTGGGCCTCAGGGCATTAGCTTCACCTGTACAGTTAGCTACTCCATAATGATTTTCTAACATAACTTCTTGTATCACAGATAAAGCAAAATTATTGCGTCCATATCTGACAGAAAGTCGAACACGCTCCTTGCCAAAATCAGTAGCTACAGTAATCGCTGGCTTTGCCGGCTCCACCGTAATCTAAATATCATCTGTGTCGATTATTTCACTAGTACCTGCTACCTTAAGAGTTTCTGGTTGCAACTCCACCTTGAGCTGAACACCGACCAGATCTATATTTATACTGCCACAAACACTCCTAGCCAGAAGTACTGGAGACTCGTCAAAGATAACTTCTTTGCTGCTAACAGGTGAATTTATATTCGGGCACCACAACTGATAGCCCCACTCACCTCGTGCATAGCCATGGAATATGCACCTTGCCCTCACATCGAGCTTACCATCACTTACTCGAAAATAACATGGGCAATCAAATATTCTAAAAATAGAATAACTAGCAACGTTACCTGACCACACTTCTTCGGGAGTCCAATATCCTATCGCAGTCGATGGAGATCTGTTTACCAGGTAGCTTATTGTACTAAGTACATTCGCTAGGATTCTCCTAGCCATACCAGCACTAGAGATCATACGGTCCATTTCTAGAATTATTCTACTCATCAATTCTGCAAAATGTTGTGATTTACTGGCACTAATGCAGTGTTTCATTATGCCCTTTTTCATGCAGGATTTATTTACCAGCTCCGAGCAAAATTCCATGCTATTGTCAGTTCGCACATGCTTATTCGTCTTACCAGTCTCCGTCTCGATCAAAGCTCTGAACTGCGTATTCCTGACAACAACATCAAACTTGTGCATCGGCACAAATACACAGGTCTTTCTCAAGTAGTCATCAGACTCTTGAACAGATGCCGACGTCTCTGGAGCGAAACCTGTCAATGTCTCATTTTGAAGTTTATACAGGCCTTCGTGCTTGATTCCTCTCATTATTACTAGGCCTCCTCGAACGACCTTCAAAACTTCACCTTGTGAAGAGTACCTGCATCCACCTGAATCTAGAGCACCCAAGGAAATTAAATTCTTTTCAATTCTGGAACGTGTTTTACTCCAGTCAGTGTCCTCACAATACCATCATGCATTCTGATGTTAACATCACCAACACCCACAACATCGTATTCAGCGTTGTTTCCTAACTGGACTTTACCATTATCCGTGCACTGATAAGTGACAAACCAGTTTCTATTTGGTGTAATGTGACATGAACAACCAGAGTCCATAATCCATCCATCAAATGATGAATCCTCAGTGACAGACAAGACACATTCGACACCATCAGAATTATTCTCAGCTATAGCTGCAACATCATCTGTAGACTCACCTCTAATTCCCTTACCCTCTTTCAGCTTAAGGCAATTTCTTCTGAGATGCCCACTCTTGCCACAGTTCCAACAGACAGCCCCACCAATCCTAGACTGACTACGTCTGTTCATGTTCATACTACTCTTGTTACTACGAGTACTGGTTCTTCCTCTACTCTCGCCTACTAAAGCAGCAGGATCGAGATTACCAGACTCTTTCCTACGAATGTCTTCACTCAGAATCAAATCGCGAATCTCATCAAATGTTAAGCTTCTTGACCCCGAGGAATTACTAACAGCAGTAACAGTAGTATTCCAACTATCAGGCAATGAGGATAATAGAATCAATGCACGTACCTCATCTTCAAAGTCAATATCCACCGAACTTAATTGGTTAACAACCACATTAAATTCGTTGATATGTTCAGCAACTAACGTACCTTCGCTTATCTTCAAGTGAAACAGAGGTCGCATCAAATAGACCTTGTTGATTGTAGAGGGTTTCTCGTACATATTTGATAGGGCTTCATCAGTCCCGCAGTGGTTTTCTCCTTCACGATGTTAAACGCGACGTTACGAGCCAACGTCAAACGAATAACACCCATCGCTTGTCAATCCAGCAATTCCCATTTATCTTTCTCCATCGAATACGGTTTCTTACCAGACAGGGCTAAATGCATATTTTTCTGGTACAGACAATCCTCAATCTGCATTTTCCAGAAAGCAAAATCTTTCCCGTCAAATCGTTCGATTCTCACCTTTCCTTCTTCCATCGTTACCGATCTTCAAGTCAGCCAAACACATGCTCTGATACCAATTGTTGAGAAAATCCGAATCCACAGGGGATCGAGCGACTCGGTAAAAACGATCGGAATGAAGGAAACGAAATCAGACACCGGGTTTACGTGGTTCGATCCGAATGTCGGAACCTATGTCCACGGGGAGAGCAGCACGAAATCCACTATAGAAACAAGCGATACAACGAGATTACAATCACTCAAGTACTCAAACACACTCTCGGTGTTTCCCAGCCCCCAATTACACCTCAGACTCACACAATGTTTAACCCCTCACAATTCCTAGTGAAATCTCACTCAAGGAATTATACAAATTCTACTCACGAGAATTTATCTGGCTAAATCACCCAGCTGTAATTACAACAAGAAAAACCCTCACGAGAAGAACTCTCTCTTCTCTCGGCCACCGAATGACTTGGCTTCGGCGCACTTCTTCCTCATCCTATGCTTTCCCTTTTATAGAACTAATGGTCGAAGAAGAACAAGGCAATGTGCCTAACATTGTCAATAATGGAGGTGCCGAACATGCCAAACCTTTAGGCCATCTTCATATCCACGTTGGTCATATGCACTAAAGAAAGGAAGGTGTATGGAAGATGGCAATGCATTTCCCACGTGAAATCCTCTCTGTCCATGATGGCTTCCATTCTTTCTTTATTAAACCTTTTGCTTTCTATCATGATGTCCTCTCTTTCTTGTCCCATCCGAATATACATCACAAAAGCAAATGCCACCGTCCGCATGCTCTTCTCCTTTGTCAAAGTAAGGAGACAACATATGCCCCTTTTCTTTTCTATCATGTGCTTAGCTAAAAGAAAATAGACACTACTTGTCCGCTTTTATTGGGGGCTCAAATTTGAGACATATTTTCAACAACCGCATCCACCCTGGTTTTTTACGTTGCCAACAACTTCTTGATCAACCCAATTTTTACTTGGGTCACGCTTTGGTATTTGAAAGTAGTAGTCCCCGATTACCCTGAACTCTTTGGCGTCGGGCGGAAACTGGTATACCTCGCGACGAACTCGTTTGTGGTCAAATCCAAAAATTGGTTTAGACCCACTTTGTAGCTCCAGTTAGCCGCTTTGTGGCTGAAGTCTTCGATGAAGCGCAAGGTCTCCAAAAAGATCATATATCGCTTTGCCTTCTCGAGACTATCCGCGTAGTTCCTGTTAGGATTCACGTAACACATACGGGCAAAAATAAAAACATGTAAACGTAATGGAAATAAATAAATGCCCATACATGTATCTCCAAAGGCGTAGTTCGTGTGTTTCAATCGAAAATCATAATAAATGAAAAGAGTTAACGGATTACCTCTCGTAGCGTGCCTGCGTAATGAAAAGGGTTCAGACGTTCTTCAATCCAAGCCCTACAAGTGTCGAGCCTCTAGTTCAGACACACCACCCATCGTAACGATGAACGGAAGAACGAACTCGGGAATCACCACCTTAATTGTGCTAGCAATTCGTGGTGATGCTTTCTCTCGTTCTTGAATTTTTAGTCACCACGGGAGCAAAAAATTGAGAGAGATGATGATGATAATATTCTACTCACAAAATGCACACATCTTAATTCAAGGATCTAATCCTTTGATTAAGCATTGCCTGCAATCGGCGCACCTTAATTCAAGGATATAATCATTTGATTGAGTATTGCATACAATCGACAATTGCCGATTGTGTGTTGCCGTGCATTTTTTTAAATAATAATAACAACAATTGTTATTATTATAAAATAAAAAATGTGCACTACTCTCATGTGTACAAATTGGGATGTTCAATTTGTGTCCGGACAATACGTGTATGTCTTTATATGCACGTATGTCAATGACAAAAAAATAAAATAAAATCATATTTAATCTAATTTCAGTCTGACTAATTCGATAGTCATGATTGCAAACATATTTGCAATAACGTCTTTCACGTTCAACGTTGTTTTGTGTTGGTTAAGGTGTGTGACATCCCTAGGTTTATCACTGAGCTGACAGTAAGACATGTACTAACATATTAGTACTTTCAAAAAAATTAGTTGTCCCCATTAACCTCTAGGTCTCACAAGCCATGAGTGATATCTAGCAATATGTCATGGCCACTTAGACAGTGTGAATTCTTTAAGAACATAATGAACCTATTAATTTTGGCTACAGTGTAATTCAATCCATCCATCTTACTATATCCCATTCGAACAAAGACCATGAAATATTTATCAAGTCACCAATTCAATCATATGCACAAGATCAATCGACATGTTTTTATACAAGATATAAATATTTTACTCTCGGTTACAACCTCGGCCGAGGATTTCAATGCATTGTCATAATTAAATCACATAGAATATCATACCTTGCATATGGCAATGAGACAGATTCCATTTTGCATACACGTGTGACTTCGTATGTGCATGAACTATGACCATCAAGTATAGAGACGGATTGACAAACCGTCAATGTGCGTCCTCGTGAACCATAGCCATCCAACACACAAGTTAACACTGTGCCTCAGATGTAAGCATTATTTACACAAGACCAAAGCATGAACGATTAGACATTGACCACACTAAAAACTTCCATGTCGCTAATCGTTCAATGTGTGTCAAGTTTAGTGAACTTGTCTAATACAAGCACCTGTGTTCTAACTCGGGCATTGCAATATCCAATGACTTGTGACTCGCCATTCTCTTAAGTATCCAATACTTAATTGTGAAGTTAAGAATACACCGATCTCAACAGGATTATTGATATCCATTCAATGATCCATCGATCGAGAACAGTTTAAAGATTCAGTCTAACTGTGAACCCATCACACATATTCTCAACGTCTTAGGAATAGGTCCAGTCACAACTGATCTTATGGAATTTATTCATATAAGTATGTAATTGGACAAATGAATAAATATGTCATTGCCATTAATTAAATAAGAAATCAGAAGTACAACTGAAATCCCTAACATGTAACTATTACATGATTGCTTTAGAGCATATTTCTAATAGTTCCGTCCATGGCGGGCCATCCACTGCTCGAACTCTACCAATGTGGAATTCGAAGGCGTCGGGACAGAAGTTTGTGCCTAATTAAATATACCGATACTATCAACATGCATACCTTAATTTGCCTCTCGATCCATAAAGCCATGATCGGATGCTGAAGCGTCATCAAGGATGGATTGATGGATTGTTAGTGGGCTTCAGGGGGAAATGTAGAGAGAAACTGAGCAAGCCATGCCCATTTGATGCTGAGGCCGTGACCTTGTTTGAATTATTCTTTATTTTTCTCTATTCTCTTTCTCTTGTACTTTTAGCGCAAGCTTTGACGAGTCGATTGTTTATTCCACAAGTCAAAGCAAAGCAAGTCATTGATTTAACACAAATCTATTAAGATTCTTACCATATGCTCACCCACGTAGTACTTGCGATTAGCTATAGTGTCACGCCCCGAACCCGCGAGCACACGAACATCCCACCAGGCCGTAATCAGGCTATGCCATCCAGGATTCTTCGGCCAACCAAATAACAACTTGACAAAGGAACAAGATCGTGGAAGCCACAAAATAGCACCGCACAATTCCTTAATCAAATGACTCAGGACAAAAGGGTATACACAACTCTTAAATAAAATTCCCCTCAGAATTAACGCAGTCAAGTGCCCAAAATTCAATTCTTAATTCCTCAATATCGGATACAATCCCTAAGGCCACAAAATACATAACACCATTCATGTCATTTCTTCATCGAGAGCTCCTCCTTAACTTGGCTGCATTTCCGTCTTCAAGGATCTGAAAAAGGGGTGGCCCCACGATGAGGTGAGATCGACATCTCAGTAAGATAGGCCCTAACCTCAAGTTAGGCCGACCGTACACTTGGGCAAAACAACTAAGTATAAAATGCACAAACAATCACGCATTACGTTCAACAGTCATAAAGAATAGGTGTGTATAGACAAGTCTCAAGCATGCGAATAGAGCATCAAATTACATCACTCAAGTCAAATATGCATTTCAAGTCTTGCCACGTCATGTTTCCTTCGTTACGTGCAATCTTTTCACACCCATGTTTATGTCGCACCAGGCTCGGTCTCAACTCAGGCTAGTGTCGATACAATTCAAAGCTCGTCCCATGTCACTCGACGCACCAGGACCATAACTCTATACTCATCCCGCGTCATATAGGCCAGGTACACATTACAATGCCAAGATATACCATTATTTCCTCCCAACTTCCATTTGATTCAAGCCCGCGTGTGTAACGCCTCAGGCTAGGTCCGCGTATTTACGCCTCAGACCACCACATTGACAAACCCGCGTAAACGCATCAGGTTTTCAATGTCATTTCAAGCTCGTGTCGACACATATAGATTCTCATCCCACGTGTCTTACGCATCACGACATTGACCATTTCAACCCCGCGTCTCTACGCATCAGGGTACAACACATATAACTTCACGTCCCATGTCTCAACGCATCAGGACGATGGCCATATCAACCCCGCATCTTTACGCATCAGGGCATTTCGCATTTCTGAACCCCGCGATTACATCGCCTCAGGGTATATCTCATATATCAACCCCGCGATTAAATCGCATCAGGGGATTTCACATTAGGGTGTTCCACTGGCCTTAAGCCCTTGTCTCATTAATACACTTATCATCAACGTCATGGTTCTCACAGTTTACTAGCCCACTTCCTCAGGTGATTACAGTCACAAATCATGACAAAAGCATCTAACCACAATTCATAATGAGGAACTTCAGGCAATAAATCGTAACTCCAATACTTATCCAAGACAACCGTGCTTGTCACAATATAATTCTAAAAAGTAAGTGTCATACTAGCACATTGACAAACAAGGCACAACGTTAAGCACGTAACCAATGAAACCATGAAAACACAAGAGCACACAACGCTCAATTGCACGATAACGCATCAAAATCCAACTAGTTTCTCATCCGACTCGCCCCAATCGAGTCCAATCTTCCTGACTAAATGTTAGGAACCCCTTACCTCAAGCTTGTTTCAACAAAAACCACTCTTCCAAGTCCCAAAGGGTTCTGTTTCAATGCTCTCAAAACAAGGCAGCCACACTTAGAATGAAAATCAATCCAATTCATCAACAATTCATCGCCTAAACGTTGAGCCATCAAGCTTGCACCTTTCCAACAAATCAACCTACACCCCTACATGATTTAAGGATCATTTTGAAGCTCGACTTCCTCAGCCACAACCTTAACCTACATGGCCAAGGCAGAATCCGAACAGGGCAAGTTCGGTTCTGCCCTTCCTCAAGAAATTCTGCCCATAATTCCTTCTAATTCTCCCATCTATTGCAAAACTAACTATCTAACATCCACTTTAACATGTTAGGAGGCCTCATCGCAAGTTTTAACGCAAGGTGACACCTCGAACCCCTTAAAAGTTGCCGATCCCTCTTGACCTGCAACTGGACAGATTCTGCCCTTCCAAAGATCATAACGGCTCCTGGTCAAAACGTGGCTCAAATTGGCTAATTTGTTTACAGAAGCTACCTCTACAAGTCTACTGAGTCTTCACAAATATTCGTCCAAAAATTCATCCGTTTAGTCACTGAACAAAATTCGAACAGTAGCTTACTCTCAGTTGGATCAGACTTCGTCGACCGGTGGGAGATCGCATGGCCGAGGTTGCTCGGTCATCCAAATGCCGAGCTACCACTTCAAGAAGTTCGGAAAGACGTTAAGCTTCGCTGTGGTGGTCGGCTCCCCTGCTGGTTCTCAGCGACAACGACGCCGCGAGAGGCCGGTGAAGTAGGCGGTCTATGCTGGTCGGGCGGTGGAGCTTTTCTGGCTTGAAAATGGAGATGGGGGAAGAAGAAGATGGGGCTGGAATGGCGTAAGGAAGAAGATGATCTGCTGAAGGGGAGAGAGAATTGGATATCCACAAATGAGAGTCAAAGCTTTAAGAATGGTAGGTTAAAAGTAACATTAAATGCACAAAGGCTAATCTCTTGACACTTGGCTCTCATGTCCATCAAGAAGATCCAATGGCTGCCAACACTTGAGATTTTCGGCTGGTAGGTGGGGGAGAGAATGTCCATTGTGCCCTTGCCCAAATAATAAAATAAATTCAACGCTCCAGGGGCAAAATCGTCTTTTCACACCATTCATCCGAAAAATCATTTTTCCGCTAATTTTCCTTTTCAAATAGGCGTCGTCCATTACAAACTTATTGTTACAATTTTTCATTTTCATTTTCCATTTTAGAGATTTCATTTCATATCTCGAGCCTCGAGGGGGCGGAAAATTCAGAATGTTACATATAGCTTTTCTATAAATTAAGCAAACTCAATAGCCAATTCAACCACAGATGTATAGAAGTAATTTCATAGAAATCCATGCATATAGTTAAAATACCCCATGATCCCCACTAGACTATAAATGGCTAAAACCTTAACTTACATTAGACAGCAATAATATGGACACTCGGGAAAAAAATCAATGAAACTGTCCTGAATGAGTCAGAATCGAGATGATCTCTTCTTATGCTTATGCTAATCTCTTCTTATGCTACTCATTAAGCAAACCTAATGGTAGATTTGCTAGTCGTCGCCCGTGAACCATCAATTATCGGATCTATGACCTCGCCCAAGTCGCTCGTGAGCCATAGATTCGCGCCTTAGCGACAGAGCCCCATAGTATCATCCTTTATCCTTGAAGACAATAGGATATGAGGTGAAACGAACAAATTGATCATCTATATCATTCCATCATACAAATTTTACGCACTTCAATTTTGATCTAATAATAGCTAATCGAAATTTTCCGTGGGAGGGTAGGAATTGGATAAATTTGGCGCCAAAGTTGTGTTGTCCACTAAGAGGGTAGAAGTTCATATATTAAGTTTGTTGTCACTTATAAGCAGGACTTGATATTTGTATAGAAAATTAAGTTGATAGACAGACCTGAAACCAATTGCAAATAAGTAATCTGAATGTAGATGAATGATCCGAGCCTAACGAATTCACGTTGTGTCCTTAAAATAAATTTGTCCCATCAACCGATACCCAAGGTTCTTAGACAATTGCCTTCCAGGATAGAACAGATCGCCTTTCCTCGAAAGCGGTACTTGTTTCAGAGGAAACTTTCGAACACAACTTCGCGAAATAATCGCACAAAATGATGATTATGATGAATGAATAACGGACATGACAATTGTTGTATCTAATGCGATGGTCAATACTTTATACATTTATAGAGAGTGAAACGAAGAGTCACGAAAACATATGGTTTTATCGAAAGGGTTCGTCGACGAAAAGGCACGATTTCATCAAAAAAATTCGACAAAACCTCACGAATTCGTACGATTTCAATGAAACGTTACGAGGTTGTACAGTTTCATCGATGAAAGATTACGAACCGAAACAACTCTTCATTTCTCATTCAACTTGTGACATTCTGATTTTCCTGTCATTTCGAGACCTTCGACTGCAAGAAATCTGTCAAAGTATTTCAGTTATGTCTCGCTCGGATCTGATCAATCTTGAGTTAATTAACCGAAGGGGAAAGGCTAACGCACGATGAGAAACGTGGATTGAGGAAACTCGATTAGAAAATGGCGTTTTGACCATAAAGATCGTCAAGGGACATTTAGAGCCGAGGCCGATCTAAGAACGATTAAGGAACACATTGCTAGTGTTATACGATTGGGACGTAGGTGATGCCGCTTAACCAAAGTATGATTAGCGAAATTTTCCTATATCGATTTGTGACGATCGTTGCCGTCGGGGCTAGCGATAGACTCTCGCGATTACATGACAACCAAAGTTGCTGTAGTTTGATTTATCCTAAGTGTGATGAGAATCACAGAGTCGATGTGCGTGACGTCCGCAAAAGCCGCCCGTTAGTTCGAGACAAACTGGAATTTCGAATGACGGAAGTTTCGACCACGAATTAGGATCTCGGAATTTGAAAATGGAAATGAGGGATTCCAATAATTGATATGAATTGGACGTCGCCTTATCGAGGATGAAGATATCAAAAAACTGAAATTTCGGACGAAAGGTGTGAAAAGACCATTTTGCCCTTGGAGAGTTAACCTTGCCTAATTGGTTTGAGAATGGAATTTTAGTCATTTGGCATATTTACTTCTTCCCCAAGGTTGCCGAAAATGAGGGGGACATTATGGACAATTGAAGCTTGGATTTTATGTGTATATGGACAAGTGTCAACCATTGGATGAAAGTAATTAATTATCCACTAAGCCTAATCTTCTAGAATTTTGACCAAGGTTGAATGGACTTCATTTTCATCTGCTGCTCCTCTCAAAATTTCGTGACCTAGCCTTCTTCATCTTAATTTATGTGCATTTTCACCAAGAACAGAAACTGTCCCTGCTCGACCAGTTCTGCCCGCCCCGTTCGGTCCGTACGAGCAACTCCTTCGGTGACCTTTTAGTCGGCCTCCAATCACCACAGGTTAGTTCAAGATGTCCTTAACAAGTTCCAATTGGTTTTGTGTCATTTGGAGGTCTGGTTAATTTATGAAAATTTTTGTAAGAAAAGTAGATAGATTCTGAGCTAGCTGAGGAAAGGTGGTGATTCTAGCTCATAGAAAATCCAAATGATCTCAAATTTTCGAGGATAGCTTCATAACATATAGTACTACATGTGGATGAATAGCAATGAATTTTTCAATTGATATTTAGGAGTGTTTCATGGCTGTGTTTGAGTAGACATAATTGCTCGAAATCTGACCAATGGACTATCAGTGGAGGCCGAACCGTTTGGACATCCTAGGGGTGTTATTTTGCTTCCAAATCATTAGGGGATGTCCTAGTCATGTAAATCTAGGTCTTGGCAAGTTGATTGAGTGTTAAATTGAAGCCTAAAGGGGGATTCATGGGCTGTTTATGCGAAAAGGAGCAGAACCGGTTTTGCCCTATTTTGATTCTGAGTAATTCGATTCTGTTGGGGGCTGTTCGTGGTGCCGCCGTACTCTAAATGTGTTATTAGGACATATTATAATGTCAATTGAGGTGTTATTGAGGTGTACGAGTGGCGGAATTGAGATTGAAATAGATAAATTGGTCGAAACGTTGGATTGTCGCTAAGTTGTTTGCTGCCCTATTTTTGGACAGAGGTGTTTTGAGTTGGAGCCGGGCTTGACAAGAGATTTTGGTGAATTTTGGCTAACTCGGACGAAGGTAAGCGACCCCTAAACTTATACTAGGACATTTGGACGCGACTGGACGGTTTTCGTTGGAAAATCGATGAATTGATTGACTTTTGTTGCTTGATTGATTGAAAGCCGAATGGTCTTGATGAGGAATGAGATGTGAGTGCTAGTTTGCCATAGAATTGTGTTCTCGTGGTTGAATTGATGATGTACTTGTTGACGTGCCTTGTTTGCCTATGTGGTAGTGTAATACCGGCTCTTAAATTTCGTTATGTGTTAAAGCACGTTTGTTTGGACAAGTATCTTGATGAGATGAGGGCTTAAGGCTGGTGGCACCTTGATGCGTCTGAACGCGAGGTTGTGAGCTATGTACACCCAGAGGCGATTTTTATCGCGAGGTTGTGATTGAAAGTACATCCTGATGCGTTTGAATGCGGGATAAGAAGTTGACATGTCGACATGAGCTTGGTGATAAGCTGTTAAACCTGATGTGTATAAACGCGGGTTTATTGATCGGGATAGCCTGAGGCGTCTGAACGCGGGCTAGTCTCTGGAGGTTTGAAAGTGGTAGTGGATTTCTTTTTGTTTCACGTGATGATGAAAATGATTGTAAGCTAGTACGATAGCTTGGTCATTCTATGCCATGTTGCCTTGATTGAAATGCTTGTGAAAATATGACTCGATACTTTGAGAAAATGCCAGATCTTGTTTTACCAATTGATTGTTTGTTACTATGAGTGCTTGGTTTGGTGGGACGGATGGCCTAGGTGGGGTTAGGCTAGTTTGCTGAGACATAAGTCTCACCCCGTCGTGAGATCCTTTTTTTTCAGACCCGAAGCCCTGAAGATGCTATCGATACGTCTTGGAGACCCGAAGGAAATGACAACATATTTTGAAGAATTTCCTGATGGTCGAGGTGCAGTTTATGTTAGGAAAAGTAATGTAGTTTGGGTCGACGAGGGGGAAGAACCTTGGAAGCCACATCGCTTTGAGGCTTGGTTCAAGAGGACTGGAAATGTTACCACAGGCTCGCTGAAGGCTCATGAGGTGTCTAGACGGGCTGTGCCTTCATGGTGTCATCCTAGTCGCGATGAGTTCGAGGTAGAGGTTTCCGTAGCAGTTTCGACGAACGTTCCTAAGGAGACTCCGGCAAGAGAGGAAAGTATCGAGGTGATTGAGATTTCTGACTTGGAGAGTGTTATGGATGAAGACACCGTCGAAGTACGCTTTGAGACTTTCTCGGAATACGACCCCGAAGAAGATTTGAACCGAGAAGTATACAGTAGCACCACCTAGCGGGTCGGATGTCCTAGATCCTTTTGAGTTGTCTTTTGGAGACTAGTGGCTTTTGTGGGCACAATAGCTATCCTTTTTTATCGCCCTAACCTTCCTCGACCCTAGCTTTTGATGTAGTTACCCCTGACCCTTTTTGTACGAACTCGTCTCTTGATATGTAAATGTCTTTTATATCCCGTGTCTTACTCTTTGTTTTATGTCTGGAGGTGTATTTATTATCTTTTACTCTTCCGCATGCGAGTCTCATTGTTTTCGCCGTATTCGAGGAGTATCCTGGGACTGAGTTTACGGCATTAGTGGATGAGCGCACTCGTAAGGGAAGTGGGGCGTGACACAACTTCTTATGGGACTTTGAGACCAAAGTTCCAACAAGTTGGTGTCAAACATTTTTCCTTGTCCCTTTTGCGCAAGCGTAATGTGTCAATTGAATTTTCTTCAAGGCTTCATACTTTTCGTGAAAAATATGACTCTTACGAAAAATGCAAATGGCAATATTTTCCCAGTTTTCGGCTGAAACCTGGAAAATGAACTAGACATTATTGTCCGATGTTGAGTTTGGAAAATTGGTTTTATTTTCTACGTGCACTTCCCTAACAACGTTGTAATCTTATTTTCCCTTTCTTCTTAAAAAATTTGGAATTATTTTTATTTTTCTCTATTCTCTTTAATATTTATTTATTATATTATTATCGAAGATATTGGAATTAATTCTTTTTGGCCATAAGCTCATAAATTAATTAATCATGTTCTGATACCAAGTCTACTATCTTAGGCACAAATCTTTCTCGAAGGCCGAAAAGAAAGAGGCGTTCTTCAATTTGTTCGTACTATGTCTGGCTTGATCGAATGAAATTCGACGTGCATTATGTGGAAAAATATTTGCAATTTGCCGTGCCATGAAAATTTATTTGTTTCTCTTCCAATCTCCTGAAATTGACGACTAACTTGGCAATTTCCCTTGAGATATCAACCAGACTTTCAATTAGATAAGTTGGTGGACGTCACTGATCGATATATTTGGCAATTTGCGGTGACATGCCAAGCTTCTTTAGATGGTAACTACAATTATGAACTTTCGTATTAATTGTTGGCTATTACAACGGAGAAAATGATAAGCATAAAGCCAGAATCTAAAGCGGAAACCCATTGGAAATGCATCCCCAATGTCTTTGACGGCAGTTGTAGAGAGAGAGAGACAGATGGGCAATCACAACGGGATTTAAAGTGATTCAGTCGATCAAGAAGAGAATTCTTGAAAGCCTACGCCGATGATGAGAAACCCCTAATTCATCATATCACCTTGGGGGAAAAATAGGGTAGGTTCTTGGGTACATCCAGAAGGAAAAAAAAAAAAATTCTCAAGTAGGCCTTGAAACTGGTTATAACAACGTAGGTACGTATCAAGTTTCAAAATAGGGTACGTATCAAGTTTCAAAATCAGAGAACCGGTTATAACAACGTAGGTTCCAAGTTCGAGGTCTAGAACCTACATATCCTTCAACAGACCACCCCTACTTCGTGAGCTAGGAAGAGGGGTCATGTAACGTCGTCAACATCGCATTATGCTTAGTCATAAATTAAACTGACATATATCGCAATGTCTCAACGTGGTCTGATGACTCATTGTGGAATCATAAGCACCAAGACCAGCAGCAACGAGCGAAATTAGGGGGAATAATGCTTCGCGGCAAGGACGAGGGTCACGTAACGTCGTTGGTATTGCATTCATGCTTAGTCAGAAATTAAACTGACATATATAGCTAATGGTTTAAAGTGGTCTGATGACTCCTTGTCGAATCATAAGAATCAAAGACCAGCAACAGCGAGCGAAATAGGGGGAATAATGCTTCGGGAGCAAGGATGAGGGGTCATGTAACATCGTTGGTATCATGTTCATGTTTAATCATAAATTAAATTGATCTCTCTCTTTCTCTCTCTCTCTCTCTCTCTCTCTCTCTCTCTCTCTCTCTCTCAGCAACTCACATATATTTTTTAAGAGATCATGTCGTGGCATTGTGTCGAAAGTTCCTTGCGGCGAATCTGACAAGCAGAAATAAAAATCTGAGAAGTTCATCTTCACTGGGATACACACTTTATAGAGAGGCATGACCGAATGCGTGCTATTTCTTTCATATGAGATTGAGGGGTAGAATCTTCAGTCGGATCTATCAGTGGCCCATAAGAGCCATCGGAGTCGATCTATGCACTGATCTTGCACTTCTCATCGGCCATTGCACATGTAAATGGAGAAAAGCATCCAAAAAGTCCTAAAACCTTTTAACTTTTTCGATTGAGTCCTCAATATTTTCACATTGTACCAATCGAGTCTATCCAGCTAATTTGGCCGAAGATTGTTGAGGTGGATGCCGGCGGCCTGACAAGGCATAGCCGATTCTGATGTGGATAATTTTCTTAACTTTAACCGTTTTTGGGAAATTTTTACGTATTTTTTTCCTCTCTTTTTTCCTTACTATTGCCGGCGATCGTCATCGAGATTAGGGGTGTCAGCAAAAAACCGAAAAAACCGAACCGAACCGTTAACCGAACCGAACCAAACCGAAAATTTCATGCATTTCGGTTCGGTACGGTTTTCGGTTCAGATAGTGAAAAAAAACCACTCTTTCTCTTTTTCGGTTCGGGATAATACCGATTCGGTTCGGTTAACCGAAATGACAAAAAAACCCATCTTCTTGAACTTAAAGGCCATCATGAAGGAACGAATTGTCAGGTAGGGAGGAGACATATCCTTTTGTTTCTAGGTTCATCTCTTCCAAATGTTTATTTTTTATGTTGGTTGATTGCTGAGGACAAAATGCCTTACATGGATGGTGATCATGATTGCCTATGAGGATATATGTTCTGGTCCAAATGATTTGCTGTCCTTGTTGTTGCAGCTATATCGAGAGCAGGAGTTACCACTGGCATCCGGCGCCAATGGTGGTGACAAGGGAGATTGAAGACTTGAACAGAGTGCTGATGTCAGTTTGGCTCACACACCGAATGAATCATCAGGACATGGGCGAAAAATTTGTGAGGAGAGCTCTTTTAGTTGAAGAGATGATCAAATCTTCAAAGAACTCGACATCGAATACTGATTGCGGCCTCTTAATGTGAATATCCAAAGCTTACCCGAGCCAAGTTCAACCAGGCTTCCTTCAAATTGGACAGCGGCCGGTAGCTGACCATGCTCCAGTATGAACAAGCACCACTTCGAATTCTTTTATAAGTTCTTTTGTAAAAAAAGAAAAAGAAAAAGAGAAACAATATGAAAAACCGAATAAAAGAGAAACAATCCGGAAAACCGAAAAACCGAACTGTACCGAACCGAAAATTCGGTTCGGTATGTACTCGGTTCGGGACGCTATTCGGTTCGGTTGGTGTGCATTCACCATAATTTTTCGGTTCGGTTCGGTTATTTGAAAATACCGAACCGAACCGTCCCGTTGACACCCCTAATCGAGATGGTCTAGGCAAGAGCAGCCGCGATGGCCTCGCCGTAGAAGACTTGATAGACTTTGGTGGAGTGTGCACTTCATGGCAGTCTTCTCTCTTCCAAAGAAGAGGACAACACGAGGACGATGTTGCTCAATTCACCACACCAAAATATCCCATAAGATGGAGATTTGCCTCAAGTTAATCTGATGCAATCAAAACGCGAATGACCAGATTCTTCAGAAGAAGAACCCGTATATAGTTGAGTAATGAATGAAGTAGTGTCAGCTAAAAGCGCCAAACTATAGATGAGAACCGGAATTGAACTTCTTCGCCGGAGATGAGGAGATCGCGCCTCTGGCCTGCTACGTCAACCGTGGTCCGGGGCTTCCACTTGAACAGCCCCTTCATCTTCCAAACTCCAATCCATGGATTAGGGTGTAATATTTAATTATTTATGATCCCACATTAATGATATACCGACATTTAAATTACATTAACGTTATATTATATACATTATTTACGTGATAACCGTCTAGCCCAATAACCGTCTTGATGGAAGACAGTTATCTATAAGGGGTAAACGTCGATTTTAAATGGGTCATCTAAGCCAAATCCCCACGTCGGTTTTTTAAAGGGAAGTTACGACGTCAGTTTTTCGTCGTCGGTTTCTCTCGTCAGTTTCTTTCCTCAGAACGTACTTCAGAGCGTACGTTTACAGCAAACACACACCATCAATATCGTGAGGGCAATTGGCTTAGTCGTATTTGTTTCTACAGATCGTTCAACACATCACATCCGCATTCGTCCGGATTTATCAATGGCTGGAGGTATGTAATCTACGATTCACGTTTCCGCATTACGTTTTCGATATTACACGAGTTTCGTTTCGTGATTAAGGAATCGAGATTGTTAGTTTTCTCTGATTTTAATTCTCACATTTGTTGTCAGAGCATATTTCAACGTGGGCATACCCCACTTTCTCCACGCTGCAGGCCATCTTCCCAAACGATTTTTTTTTTTAATGATTAAAGGGAAGTTCTACACACGTGGGCTTGCCTCAACCGGTTCTCCGTAACATTTTTTTTTTTAATCAAATAAAGAGACCCCACGTGAGTGCATGGGAAACTGCCCCAGGGGCGCGTGCACAGCACGCCCCATCTTCTTCCTCGCGCGAATTTCCCTTTCGCGAACAGAAGCGTTTTTCCCATCGTCCGCTCGGTTCCGCCGAGTTTTCAACCGGCCGATTCTTCTCCGACAGCCCACCAACGACCAAATTAATGGATGGGTTTTGTTCTTCCGATCGGTGCGACTACAAGGATTCAAAAATCAACGGAAACGGTGAAGGATTATGCTCGTAATCGAGCGAAAACCATTCGGACACCGAAACCCTAACCGCAAAATTCCAACACCAAATTCGCTTCGGACGAACAACCAAATGCCGAGAGACCTTAGGGCTTTTGTTCCTCATGACGAAACGACTCTACTGTAGCAAATGTGAGCCGTGACTTGCCGGAATTTGGCCGGAATCGGAAAAAACCTCTCGCGGTCAGAATACCCCAATTTACAATTTACCCGAAAATTCCCACGAAAATCATCCGTAATACTCTAATTCAACTCAAAATCATACGTTAAACATCAAGGCAGAGATTAATATGCTATGATACCAAATGTGAGAATTAAAACCAGAGGAAACTAACAATCCCGATTCCTTAATCACGAAACGAAACTCGTGTAATATCGGGAACGTAATGCGGAAACGTGAATCGTAGATTACATACCTCCAGCCATTGATAAATCTGGTTTTGTATGCCCCCCCCCATAAACGAAAATTACGGTTCTGCCCCTCGCTGCCTATTTTACCGTTTTGCCCTCCTAATTGAGTCAGAATTTTCAGATTGAACCCCAATTCAGCTAATTTACGATTTTACCCCTACAGTTAATTTACATTTCAGTCCTTACCCACGTAAATTTACAGATTTTCCCTTATATGCAATAACGTACATTTTGCATGAAATTAAATGTTTAGTGATCTGTATATTATTTGATTAATTAGTGCTTAGCCACAGCAACTCTAATTGATTAAATTATACATTAAGAACCTCAAGATCACATATAGAAAATGGCATTTATTTGTAATTAATTATATTAATATGGTGAATTTTATCCCACATGAATTTTTATTATATTAATATGATTAATTAGGTTGAAATATCATATTATTTTTCTTAATTTCCCCACAGGGATTAGGAGAAAGGAATATAATGTGATAGTTTCATCATAAAGTTATTATGAATCTATTTAAATTAGAAACTTAGCCCACATGCAGTTTTTGATGTTATGTGATTCATATAATATGACATGTTTTGCATGGATGAGACATGTATTAAGTGAATTTGCCTCAAATATTGTGACGTGAGCATGTTATTTTGTTTATTATGCAGTTTTACCACCTGTGAATATCTCTGATATTAATGTTCCCGAGCTGAAGGGTGACAACTATAAGTCCTGGAAGGAATTAATTCTCCTTCAATTGAGGTGTATGGACATTGATTATGCTATTCGGAAAGATGAACCACCTGCTATTACAGAAACTAGCACTCCAGTTGAAGTTTCTCTTTATGAACAATGGGAGCGGTCTAACCGCCTTAGTGTGATGTTTATAAGGAGCAAACTATCTGCTAGTATTCGTGGTTCAGTCACTCAGCATAATAATGCTAAGGCTTTGCTAGCGGCCATTGATGCACAATTTGCGTCTTCGGAAAAGGCCCACGCCATGACCCTGATCATGAAGTTTTCATCGTTAAGGCTCACTAGTGTTAGAGGTGTGCGTGAGCACATTATGAAAATGAGGGATATTGTGGCTCAGCTAAAGAACCTTGAGGTTGAGATACATGAATCCTTCCTTGTATACTATATTCTGAACTCTCTTCCAAAGCAGTATACACCTTTTAAGATCTCCTATAACACACATAAGGAGAAATGGTCAATCAATGAACTCATGACCATGTGTGTTCAAGAGGAAGAAAGGCTGCTTATGGAAGTGGGAGAGAGTGCTCATTTGGCAACACAAAGGAATGAATAAGGGGAAAGGCAAGCATAAGGGAAAGGGTAAAATACCTCCTCAAGCTGACATTAAGAAGGAATCCAAATGCTTCTTCTGTAGAAAGAGAGGGCATATAAAGAAGGATTGCGTCAGATATAAGGCTTGGCTCGAGAAGAAAGGTAATCTAATCTCTTGTGTTTGTTATGAATCTAATATGACTAATGTAAGTCACAACACTTGGTGGATTGATTCTGGATCTACAATCCACATTGTGAATTCCTTGCAGGGCTTTCAAAGCCACAGGAAGCCAGTGGGAAGTGAACAATGCATCTTTTCAGGAAACAAGATGCGTTCGCATGTAGAAGCTATTGGGACATGCAGTTTAGTCCTCAATAGCGGCTTTGTTTTAAATTTGGAAAGGACCTTTTATGTACCCAGTTTCTCTAGAAACTAGATTTCAGTTTCAAGACTTGTATTGTTTGGTTATGCCTTTAACTTTTCAGATTCGACCTTCAGTTTGTCATATAAATCTGAAATTGTTGGGAATGGTATTTTGTCTGATGGTCTTTTTCAAATTAATTTGCAAGACAATGCCCTTTATGGTGCGATGCATGTTCATGATAGCGCTGGTATAAAACGATGTGTTGTGAATGAAGATTCCTCTATATTGTGGCATCGGAGATTAGGTCATATCTCCATAGATAGAATTAAACGATTGGTAAATGATGGAGTACTCAGTGCTTTGGATTTTACTGATTGTGATACTTGCGTGGACTGCATAAAGGGAAAGCAGACCAACAAGTCAAAGAAAGGTGCCAAGAGGAGTACAGAAATATTAGAAATCATACATACAGATATTTGTTGTCTAGATATGGACTCATGTGGTCAGAAATATTTCATCACCTTTATAGACGATTACTCACGTTTCATGTATCTCTACATGCTTCATAATAAGCACGAAGCATTAGATGCCTTTAAAGTGTTTAAGGTTGAAGTAGAGAAACAATGCGGTAAGCAAATCAAGATTGTGAAATCAGATAGAGGTGGGGAATACTATGGTAGATACACTGAAGATGGACAAGCACCTGGTCCGTTTGCGAAGTTTCTTCAAGAGCATGGGATAGTTGCCCAATACACTATGCCTGGTTCCCCGGACCAAAATGGTGTGGCAGAAAGAAGAAACTGAACTTTGTTGGACATGGTGCGCAGTATGCTTAGTAACTCAAAACTTCCTAAGTCCTTGTGGGCTGAAACTCTTAAGACGGCAGTGTACATATTAAATCGAGTTCCGACTAAGGCTGTCCCAAAGACGCCTTTTGAGTTATTTAAAGGTTGGAAACCGAGTTTGCGACATGTACGTGTTTGGGGATGTCCGTCTGAAGTAAGAGTCTACAATCCACTGGAAAAGAAGTTAGACCCAAGGACTATAAGTGGGTATTTCGTTGGATATGCCGAAAAGTCTAAGGGATATAGGTTTTATTGTCCATCTCATACCACTAGGTTTGTGGAATCGAGAAACGCGAAGTTTCTTGAAAATGACTTGATTAGTGGGAGCGATCGATTTCGGGATCCTATACCGGAAAAAGATCATTCAGATGCTCGACCCTCCACTTCAAGTACCAGATTGATTGTTATTCACAACGCCCCACCAGTTCAAATGGCTGTTGAACAACCAATCATTGAAGCTCCACAACCTGTTGATATTGATCTGGTAGATCCAATTGTTCAACACTTACCAGAAACTGTTGAACAACCAGTTGAACAACACACTCCTCAGGAGAATGTTGATGCAACATTGAGGCGATCTACTAGAATGAAGAAGTCAGCAATTCCTAGTGATTATATTGTGTACCTGCAAGAATCTGACTATAACATTGGAGCTGAGAATGATCCTGAAACGTTTTTGCAAGCAATGAATTGCAACAATTCTAATTTGTGGTACAATGCCATGAAGGAAGAGATGAGTTCTATGGCATCTAATGCAGTCTGGGATTTGGTTGCGTTGCCCGAAACTAAAAAGGACTCATTGGGCAATATAGAGAGATATAAGGCTAGACTCGTTGCCAAAGGATTCACTCAAAAGGAAGGAATCGATTATACAGAGACTTTTTCTCCTGTATCTAAGAAAGATTCTCTCCGTATTGTTTTGGCGTTGGTTGCCCATTTTGACATGGAATTGCATCAAATGGATGTGAAAACGGCATTCCTCAATGGAGAGTTAGAGGAAGAAGTTTATATGAAACAACCAGAAGGATTCCTCTCTAATGATGGTGAGCATTTGGTGTGCAAGCTTAAGAAATCAATTTATGGCTTGAAACAAGCATCCCGCCAATGGTATTTAAGGTTTCATGAAGTTATCTCTTCATTCGGTTTTGTAGAGAATATCATGGATCAATGTATATACCAGAACGTCAGTGGGAGCAAAATATGTTTTCTTGTCCTATATGTGGATGATATTTTACTTGCAACCAATGATAATGGGTTGTTGCATGAGGTGAAACGATTTCTCTCTGAAAGTTTTGACATGAAGGATATGGGTGAGGCATCTTATGTCATTGGCATTAAGATCCACAGGGATAGAGCTCGAGGCATTTTGGGATTGTCTCAAGAAACCTATATCAATAAAGTCTTAGAGAGATTTCGAATGAAAGATTGTTCACCAAGTGTAGCGCCTATTGTGAAGGGTGACAGGTTCAATTTGAATCAGTGCCCTACGAATGCTCTAGAAAGGGAAGAAATGAACCACATCCCATATGCTTCTGCTGTCGGGAGCTTAATGTATGCTCAGGTTTGCACTCGACCTGATATAGCCTTTGCCGTGGGAATGTTGGGAAGATATCAGAGTAATCCAGGTATGGACCATTGGAAAGCTGCAAAGAAAGTGATGAGGTACCTACAAGGTACAAAGGGTTACATGCTTATGTATAGGTGAACTGACAACTTGGAAGTAATTGGATATTCGGATTCGGACTTCGCTGGTTGCGTTGATTCTAGAAAATCAACATCTGGATACATTTTTATGCTTGCTAGCGGAGCCGTATCCTGGAGAAGTGCGAAGCAGACTTTGGTCGCTACTTCCACTATGGAGGCTGAGTTCGTTTCTTGTTTTGAGGCCACCTCGCATGGTGTGTGGTTGAAGAGTTTCATTTCAGGGCTTAGAATTATGGATTCCATTGCTAGGCCATTAAGGATGTTTTGTGACAATTCAGCTGCTGTTTTCATGGCTAAAAATCATAAGAGTGGTAGTTGAAGCAAGCACATCGATATTAAGTATTTAGCCATTAGAGAACGTGTTAAGGAAAAGAAAGTGGTCATAGAACACGTTAGCACTGAATTGATGTTAGCTGATCCTTTAACTAAAGGCATGCCACCAAGGAGTTACAAGGATCATGTGGATAGAATGGGAATTGGTCCCATCATGTAAATTTTCTTCGTCTGGACGAAGTTGTGGAACTCTTATGTATTTTTGTTGATTTTCTCAATTAAGGTGCACATTCAGTTATTGTGAGAAAATCGGTCATTTTGACCTAGAATAAACTTAAAGGTTTATTCATTAAGTAGACCTAGAATAAACATTGGGTTTATTCATTAAGTTATGTTATCACATATGGGCTGATTTAGATGGGATAAGATACATTGTGATACATGGAAGATAATACTCGCTCTAAGAGGACTTGTCGCCATGATTCATGTGTTTTATCTTCAGCATGAAGTTAATGTGTATTTGGTTCAATATTTCGTTGATGAATGTTGGGATCAAGTGGGAGAATGTAATATTTAATTATTTATGATCCCACATTAATGATATACCGACATTTAAATTACATTAACGTTATATTATATACATTATTTACGTAATAACCGTCTAGCCCAATAACCGTCTTGATGGAAGACAGTTATCTATAAGGGGTAAACGCCGATTTTAAATGGGTCATCTAAGCCAAACCCCCATGTCGGTTTTTTAAAGGGAAGTTACGACGTCAGTTTTCGTCGTCGGTTTCTCTCGTCAGTTTCTTTCCTCAAAACGTACTTCAGAGCGTACGTTTACAGTAAACACACACCATCAATATCGTGAGGGCAATTGGCTTAGTCGTATCTGTTTCTACAGATCATTCAACACCTCACATCTGCATTCATCCGGATTTATCAATGGCTGGAGGTATGTAATCTACGATTCACATTTCCGCATTACGTTCCCGATATTACACGAGTTTCATTTCGTGATTAAGGAATCGGGATTGTTAGTTTTCTCTGGTTTTAATTCTCACATAGGGTTCCTGCCAAATCCGGGGAATCACCGACTCTCGGATCCCTCCCTCTCAATTGTCCATGGAAGAAGCTCCGCCTTCGCCTTTGCCTTCCCCTCCACCTCCACCTCCACCTGCTAATCCCTCCTATAGTTTTCCGTGCGAGCTCCTGGATTCGGCGAAGAACAGATCGGGCATGGAGAGAGAGAGAGAGAGAGAGAGAGAGAACGTGATCTTCTTCTGATTTTCATGCAGTACCTTTATTTGTTTAATTTTACTTTACTTTTCATTTTTGTTCAGAGTTTATTAAGGAAGTGACTCGTGAGAGATTCAACCTGGCCCCCCTCCAAAAATAAGTCGTCTCATCCAACAAAAAACGATCAGATCTCCACTTCTATTGACTCTTTATTTTACGGGATAAGTACACTACAAGTGCCCTAACTTTCGTACGGCGTTCACTTAAGTGCAATAACTTTTAAAACGTTCACTTGAGTGCCACATCGGAGCAAAAACGTTCAGATAAGTGCCAATTCCGGCCAAAAGCGTTTACTTGAGTGCTATTTTCGTCGGAAAACAGGACGTGAAATTTTCACTATTATTTATTGAATTTCTAAGTGCCATGTGGACATTCCACGTCATTTTTTATTTTTTATTTATTTGGATGTTTTTATTTTTATTTTTAGTTATTTAATATTAAAAAAAACAAAGAAAGAGGAAACTCTTGGGTTTCCCCTTTGCAAAAATGGAAGCTTGTGCCGGGAGAGAAGCGAAGGACGCACTGCCTTGGACTTGAACGCCAAGAGGGCGGATGCGTCAGGCGGTAACAAGAGGTTCGACGGCGGAGGCGACCCAGAAGTGGCGAGCGCAAGAACAAGGCAAAGCAAAGCAAGAAACGACATTGTGGAGAGATGTGGTGGGGTTCTTCTCCTCAGCATTGTCGTTGATGGGAGGGAAGGGGCCTGAGAGAGCTTCTGTTTCTTCTCTGGTGTATCGGGATAGAGGAAAGGGAAATAGGGGCGTTGGGAATCGATTTTGTGGTTGAGCCTCGGCTCCTTGACTCCCACGAGCGACAAATGGTCGAGGATGGTTGCTGAGGATGACGACAAAGCTCGTGCGATGGTCGGAGGGTGTCGCAGCCACTGGAATAGATGCGGCGATGGTAAATAGGGGTAACGTCGCAGAAACATGGGACATAACAAAGTTTGGCTTGCTGGGCTATCTCTCTCGACTCTAGAGCTGTCAACTGGGCGGAGGAGGGTGGCTGTGGTGTGTGGTGGTCGAAGGAGGCGGTGGCTAAGGACGCACGAAGGAGGGCGAACAACAATGGTAGACCAACGAAAGGAAAAATAGAGCAGAGAAGGGAGCTGGTTCGCGGCCGTCCTTGCTCGATGGCGGCCAGGCAAAGGCAGCGTGCAGGATGATAGTGGTCGAAGATGGTGAAGGTGTGGTGCGGTGGTGTTGGTTGAGAATGAAGACAAGCTGAGTAGGAGGAGTGACAGTGTTGCTCCTCTGTCTCTGTCTCTGAAAATAATGAATATTCTTCAACATCTGAGTCACCCTCATGCCTTGAAACTGGAAGAGTTGAGTCGAGATTGCATTCCTTGTGAATGCTATGCGTGCGGAGATCGAATCCAGGGCTCAACGTATTGCTGCGAGGAATGTCGCTTGTTCCTGCACAAGTCCTGCACTGAATTCCCTTCAGAAACACATCACTCTGTCCACCTAGAATATCCACTCACGCTCGTCAAGGGCAAGCCTTCCCTATGCCGCGCTTGCCAAGAAGTTTCTCCTTTGTCCTTTGAGGGTTCACTATATGGTTTCTGTCTGGATGTTCAGTGCGCTCTGGCCCTCTTGCACAAAACCCTCCTTATACAGAGCACACTCGGCGGCGGTGGCGAGCTGGAGTGGTGGAGGAGGTGGCGGAGGTGATGGCAGCGACGTCGGACCAGAATAGGAAGGAGGAGTGTGGCGTCGGGAAAGCTAGAGGTCCTCTTTTCTGCAAACGAAGACATGAAGAAGAAGAAGAAGAAAGAAGGAAAAATTATATAAAAAAAAGCCATGTGTACATTAAAAAAGTCAAGAAAATTGCTTCGCCGGCGCCACGTCAAATTTCCGGCTACCAAATTAGCGACTAGCACTTAAGTGAACAGTTTTTAAAATTTTTGGTACTCAAGTGAACGTTACGAAAGTTATGGCACTTAAATGAACGCCGTACGAAAGTTATGGCACTTGTAGTGTACTTATCTCTTATTTTACTCTTCAACTTCTGAAATTGCAAGAGGATAGCTAGTAGTAATTCAAAAGTAGGACGAAATAACTTATAGATTTAGAGAAGCAGATAATGGAATGCTTAATTGCAATTGGGCATAACATAAGGCCGATATAAATATACATACAAGTAAGAGTATAAACATAAATACATACACTAAAGGGTAAAATCTTAATCTGGCTCCGTTTATTTCACGGAATATGAGCGATTTGGAAAATATTTTCCGAAAAGTGATTGCTTATATCGTTTAGAAAAATTAATCAACGAAAAATGTTTTCATCATCGATAACAATCTATGCCTAACTATTTTCATAGGCGATGAAAAAAATTCATTTATTCATTTTTTTCAAGAGATATATTTAACAATAACCATGCTCACACGTTGCCCTGAACGGTCTTGAACGACAAGAAACGCCATGTTGCTACGATTTTTTTTTGGGTCCAATTTGATCACGATGCGCACATCATTGGCGGACAAAAGGCTCTCAATTTGGGGTGGGTTCGAGTAGATTCATGTTGTCCTCATTTAATTATCTACCTTATTCGAATTAGTTTCCGTAACATACTTACCATTACTCCAGTCAAACCGTCCAATGAAAATGAACGGTCAAGAATGGACCATGTTATTTGTTGAGAGGGCGGGAAAAAAAATTGGGTCGGATTTTTTTTTTATAGATTTTTTTTTTAATCTCAATCCTCTCTCAAATCAGGCCTTCCATTTTCATTTGGATGGACAGATTTGAATAATAATAAGCATGTCATGGAAACTTCAATATCAGGTGATCCAAATCCATCTAATCCTCACCTTTTTTTACTATGTCCCATTATAAAATGCGAGAGTCGAACTCCGCAGCTCCGCTACTAGCGGCCACATCATCTTAATTCTTTCACAAGCAGAACCCGCCGTGGTATCGCAAGCTGGCTCATATCCCTCTCTAATCCCACTCGATACGCCGTGGGTGCCTCCAAATCCCAAAATCCGAACCCACCATTTTGACTTTGGCTGGTGTTCTGAGCCATGTCGTCATCTCGTGTCCGTGATTTAAGCCGAGTCAAGAGTTATTTGATTCATCTCGATGTGCGCATCGTGATCAAATTGGTCCAAAAAAAAAATATCGTAGCAACATCACGGCGTAAAAAAAGCTCGTGCAAATTTAATCGAACTCCCCAAACAACATCACAGTGTAAGAGTATAAACGTAAATACATACACTTGGAAAGGGTAAACATAGCATCCCCCAAAATGAAAAAGTGTTTTACCCCTCAAATGAAAAATAGATGTCGATTTATTCTTGAATTACTCAAAAAAGGGTCCATATGGGTTATTCACAAGCGCGACCTCACGCGTTGCCCTGAACGGCCCTGAACGAATCGAGACGCCGGAACTTCTCCCACGGCATGTCCCAAACTTTGGCCTCGAAGCTTCTCGTGTCGGCACCGTCCTCAACCACGACGACGAGCCCGTAGATCGACCCCACCACAATCTGCTCCTCTCCCTTCGCCACTTTCTTCAGCACTAGCCCCGTCTTGGCATCGTCGTTGTGCACCTTGATGGCGAACTCCGCGATCTCCCCCATGTACGGGTCGCTCAGGTTCTTTATTGGGTACCACCCCCCGAGCTCCGCCCCCCTGCGGGCCGTTCCAGCTACCGAGACTTGGAGGAGGAGAACGGCCGCGACGGCAGCGAGGAGGAGGATGTAGAGTCTCATTTTCGGAGGTTTTCTGGTTTTTGTTGATTATGAACGTAATTACTTGGGATTCGACTTCGGATTTCATGGACATTTCGGGCAGAAATTGATTGATAAAATTATCGAGAAAGTCCTAAATTTATTGTACTTTTGCTAATTCAGTCATAAAATTTTTTAATTGCGTTAATTGAGTCCTATACCCTTTCAATTTTTTCCAATTAATTCCATCATGATAATTTTTGCTAGAAGATATTAGGTGTCCTTTGTGGCACGGTTGGTGTTGGCGTAAATAATTTTTTAAATTTTAATATCTTCTAGAACTTTTTAGTAACGCTTTTATTTTATTTTTTTCATTTTGTTTTTTCCCTTTTCTACTCTTTGTTGACACCTAAATTTTGATTTTTACAAAATCATTCACT
Organism: Rhodomyrtus psidioides; assembly: GCA_021437785.1. Classification (NCBI taxonomy): domain Eukaryota; kingdom Viridiplantae; phylum Streptophyta; class Magnoliopsida; order Myrtales; family Myrtaceae; genus Rhodomyrtus; species Rhodomyrtus psidioides. Next base: position 1,688,190 of record JAILYB010000103.1, on the reverse strand, counting down.
AAAGCATAAAATGAGAGTTAGTCATAATTCTCACAAAATAAATTTATCATGCATTGCATATTTATTTTCTGTCAGTCGTATAATTTGCATTTAGGGTCAAAGGTAATTCAATTGAGCGCAATTTGACAGGTAGAGGGGTGTACCGAATTTCATATGGGCCGATTGGACTAATTTTCATGTTAAATTCAGTCCATTTAAGCTTAGTTATTTAATTAAGGTTTTCAATTTAATGTCTATAATTTTAAAAAGCCTTGATTTAGGCCTAACAAGCAAGATGAGCTCGTCGACTTATGATAAATTCGGCCGAAGGCATGGTGGTGAAAGTTCCGAATTTTATGACCTTGACCAACCAATTTAGCCCGTATAATTATGTGAGGTTTCATTTAATTATTTTAGGCCCATAGGAAAGGCCATTCATTCGGTCGTCATTTCTTTTTTTCTTTTATTGGGTCGAAAGAAAGATTATATTCATTGATCGAGAGAGCTACATAGAATGCTTTCAAACTTCCAAAAGATAATAGAAAATCAAATTATGCATCTAAAAGCATACTCATCCCCACGTGGCGACGTTGAAGGGCTGACACCTGGCGGGCACTAGAACTAGCTTCATCCAGCTGAACCACTCTTCGAGCGACCACTTCCACGCGTGCCTCCATCCCCGTCTACCATCGAGGTGTTCAGCTTTATCTAGCCCTGCCTCGAATGGCCTAGCTTGTCCACTGAAGCTCCTTTATTCATTGCCAATCTCCGACGGAGTCAACGTTCATAAGGCAGAGTTGCTGCCCAGCTTCTGCATCCCGATCCAGCATCGTTTTAGGTTTACTTGGTTTGATTTTTTCGGTCGTTCATTAACTCGAGTGCAATTTGGTGTTATAGTCTTTGAGAATCAAAGTTCGATAGAATTTTAAGTAAACCTATTTTGTTCATGAAATTAGTCGAACTTTGATACTCTTGAGGAATTGATAAATTACGATTTTGCCCCTCATGGGCGAATCACTTCCAAATCACTTATGAACTCCTTCTGTCCCTTCTCTAAGCCATTAGGGCTCTACTAGGGATGTCATGTTTTGTATTCATGTGATTTGTCCGCACATTATGGATTCCTTGATTTGTACATTTGTTTTAATTGATTGTGATTGCTAAGGTAGTCACTCTTATCTGCATGAATTCATAGATTTAGGATTCGTACCACAACTTACCTGCATGAAATCACAAGGTTAGAAAATTTGTTCAACTTAGGTACCGAAAATGCGACAATTATAATATTGGCGTAACTAAGTCCCCGATCTCACTTCTCTGGTTCTCGTAGAATTGAATAGAAGTTCTTGACTATTCGATAGGATTTTCCAATCATGCCCTCTAAGAAATGATTAGTGGCGACTCCAAGGCATGCACACTAATGCACATGTCACTAGACAGCACTAAAAGGTCGATCCCGATTTGAATTCCTCCTTAGTTACGATTTGGGTAATGGGCCTTGGGAGGGAGCCTGCGTCTGAAATCCAATTACCGAGAATTGGACGATGACGACCCATTAGCCCTCGGGAGCATGCTCCGCTCAACGAACCCGCTTCGATGAGGGTCGCGACACTCTAACTTGCTGAATTTCGGGGTTCAATAACCCTGCTCTCAACTTCTCAAATCTCAGGACACAGTGGTCTTACATTCTGTTTGGTATCTTACTCTTAACTTATGAAATCTCGAGACACAGTAATCCTGCCGCTCGTTCGGTATTTGTGTTGGCTATTTTTCAGTGTCAACATTGTTCGACATCGCGCCATTATCGGGAGGTCTCTGTTCTATTCGGCTATGCGGTGGTGAGGGCTGAACAAGTTGAACCTCATTTGAAACACATCCGCAAGTGCTAAATTTAGTCACAGACAATCGCTAAAGCTTACATAGTCGATCTGGTCATCCATCGGATCTTTATTTCAGTCCATTAATCAGTTTATATCAATGACCTTTTTCACTCTATTCTTAGAAGATAAAAAAAAAGACTGCGATGTCATCTTCTTTGTTCGGGTCTAATTGGCTTGGTTTTCTTCTTTCAATCTGATCTCCACAATTGGAAGTTCCGAAACTGCTTATTTCGTGGCTACCAGAGCTCCTCCTCTTGCACCATCGATCTCCGCCAAATTCTAAAGCAATAGCTAAAACCGTTATCCACATAATCCTCCGAATTGGTTACGTTAAAAACCGATTCAAGCGCTTTGAGCCTCAATTTGAAGGAGTTATCATCCAATCCCATCAAAATCTATGCCTAATCGAGAATCCACTTACCTTGCTCCGCGTTCATGTTGCAAAAATATCGAATCCGGAGCCTAAGCACGTCATGCCGCTAATGTGTCCTAGGCAGTAGGGGAGAATGGTAAGGCCTTGGTGGGATGTGCGCGAACCAGACGGGTTCGGGGCGTGACATCCTCGTTTTAGTGGTATCAGAACAAGGTCAGCTCGATCCAATGTGATTGAGGCTTGGAGTGATAAGGAGTGATGACTTAGGGACAAGTAGGTAGTGAGACATTTAGGGTTAAGCATGAATTGCTGAATCTTGAGAACTATATGCTTGAACTTGTGAGATATTCTAATGGTCCTAGTGTCGATTTGATGGATGATCTTGAGTGATTTTATAGATAAGGCTCACGAGGAAGTGAGTAGAGATTGAAGAGTCATAAGCCTGGTCTTGAGGTTGCTAGAGAATAGCTTATGAATGAAGGGTCAATTGGAGTATATGATTGTGATTGTGGTTTGTCAATGATCTAACTTGAGAAGTATGAGTTATAAAGAGACAACCGGTATTAAGGGATTCAAGCTTGAATGGTGTTATATCTTGATGATTTTAGTTGTCGATTGTTAATGACAACCTTGGATAGTATGGGACGAGATGCATTCAGGGGAGCGGATAAAGAATATTTTGATTAAAGGCCAGTTGTGATTGAATGCATATGGATTTGACTTGAATGGCGACTAGACTTGAGGGATAAGATTGAATATAGACAATTGATCCATATGATGTGACGGTCATTGGTGGAATTAGGAACCTTCGATGGATAAGAATTGATCTGAAGGCAATTGAGGTATGACAAGTAGTGAGGACAATTATGATGTGCATGTGCTTATGGTTACGAAATGAAAGTTGATGAGGCTGAATGCATGAGCTTATAGCTATCAGACTTAATAAACCGTCACTTGATATGGGACGAGTTGATGGGATACCTATAAACCGTAATGAAGCATGTTATGAGGCGTGTGGAACGGGGCTTCCTCCGTAGATGTATAACTTGGGACAACCTATAACAACCGGGTCTGATGAGGGCGGGGAGTGATCGCCGGGACAGAGAGGTCCGGACAAGTAGCGACTCCTAGCAGGCTTCTAAGATAGCGATGAGGCAGGAATGACCAAGTCATAAATTGAAAGAGAAACCCTAGGTATCGGGTTGAGTCTGATTGTGGTTAAGAGATGTATGACACTGGAGTGATTCTTAAAGGAATGATCGAGAGTGGCATGGAATTTACAATGACGCTTGTGATTGGCATGGTTAAAAGTTTCGTGCTTGGCAGATGATGCCGTTTGAAAAAGAAAAGCGATGTTTTGATTGGCCTGTTTGGCGTGTTTCGTATTTGGCATCACGTGATCGGAATGGCCAAGGTCTAACTGAGAGATTAGACGATGAGGGGAGTCTATACCCCGTTGAATTGATGTTTTTCTGAAATTAAGATAGCCTGTCGTAAGTATGCTAGAGGGGAAGATGCATTTAGATCTAAAACACGAGTAATTGACTTACTAAAGTGATGCATTAAGTGATTGTTTGATGTTAGCCTAGTTGAGGCGTGCCTATTGATTGGCTGTTGATTGAGAAATTGCCTTGTTGGGGCTTGCTTGATGTGTGGTTACTACTTAATGATGATTTGAAATCCTTGAATAATAGGCAACTAGTTGAGAGTTGTTTGGGAACCACTAGATGACTGATGATGAAAGATAATGAGATGAGCAGTCTGAGACTACTAGACTTGAGTAGATGACTTAAGTCTTTGATTCTGGAAGGAAATCACAGTGATTCTAGTGACATGAGCACCTGACATGGTTGAACGACCAAAGTACGGTCGTAGAAGAGCATTAGGCTCGAGAGTACATGGTATGGAAGATCCAAAAACTGAGATGGATCATGAGAACTGAGTAAAGATGAGCGATTGGAGTATGAGTACTAGAAGAGAATATGGCTCGATTCTGTTGATCGTGCGAGACCCAAGTGTAATAAGGGGTCGTGAGAACTTTAAATGGAAATGAGGAAATTTATCGGGTAGGCAAGCTCGAGAAGGAGCTGCCATGATTGCCTAAGTCATTATGGTGACAGATGCTAGGGTTGATAAGTTAAGTGATGGAAGTCACGAGAAAGGTGACTCTGAGTTATTTCATTCTAAAGTGAATGCGTGGGAAGAACCACGTGAGTTTTGAAAAGCTTGTGAAGCTATGTATAAGAATGAGAGTGATTGAGTTTGATGGAAGGATGAAATCTGAACCTGCCTCCTTATAAATTGAGGGTTTCGTGAGAAAACCTTAGAGATTTTGGGTGCACTAAAGAAAGAAAGTGACCCTGACAGTTATTAGCTAAGAGGCTGTTGATGATCGGTGAAGTGTCACCAAGGGAAGAATTTTCCTTGAATGCATGGTATATGTCTGGACTGCCTTCGTTGAATTGTCTAACGGAAGTACATTCTTGGGATTGCTAGAGAGCAATAGTTGTGTGGATCTTAATAATCTTGCAAGGATCTGAGGATGATCGACCAGTGTGAGACAAAGCTCTCAAGGTCGTCTAAGTGTGCCAAGGGTGGTCAAGGACCTTTTGAGTGAGACGTGAGGTCTCCGTGTGGAATGGAATTTAGAAGCCTTATGGCTAGTGATTATTCCTGACTTTGAGGAATGATAATGGGACTCGGTAGGAGAAGCGAATGATCGGAAGACGTGTGAATAAGAGAACTCCAACTCATGGATTACGAGCAAAGAGATGTTCATTATGGAACATGGAACGTGCCTGCGAGAAACGACTTTTACCTTGGCGTAAGGCTCGTAATGAGAGATTGATGTTTTGTTTCTTCCGTCGTGAGGAAAATTTAAGGAAGAAGTTATGTCAATTGTTTGACCTTGTTGAATGAAATGGGATTGATGGAGGATGAATCGGGACCACTAGAAGTGGTAGTGTGTATTGTTAGCCCTAAAGAGTAGGGTGTCGCTCTTAAAGGGCGATTGGATCAAGAGGTGGTTGTTGAGGGAAAAGAAAGTGAATGGACTTGATAGTCTTGGTTGTTCGTAATTCTAATGAAGGGTTGAGTAAACGAAAAGAATGCTTAGAATGTAATTACAAAGTGGCTCGAGTTAGTCGAATTGAGTAATCGATACGAGAATTTATGGAGACCGAGGAAGAACCTTGACTTCTTGGAATTTTGTCACTTGAGGTGACTGAGTCACTAAAAGAAAAGTGTCAGACATGGTGAAATTTGAATCCTGGAGTGGAGGTACTGCTGTTGACATAGACTCCAAGATTGACGTCCTATGGCAAAGGAAGGACAAGGTGGATTCGAAGTGAGAGAATGCCACTAAAGTGTATAGTTTCCTTCGAAGGGTCAAAGACCCTAGTGTAAAAGGGAAGATGAAATCTTAGTTGTTTTGATATTAAGATTGAGCGTCTGGACTGAGAAAGAAGGCGCGGAACTTGAATGATTCCTGAAAGTTAAGTTTGAGAAATTGTCCTATAGACAATGTTGAATTCCAGGATAATGTTGACGTTCAACTGAATGAATGAAATTGAGACATGGTAGCGTTATCTGATTGTGAAATCAAGAGGCCAATGCACTAATATTTCGTAAGGAAAGAGTGACAAAAATGAACAAAATGTTATGTGGTCCAAGTGGAGACCCTTGAGAACAGGAGGCCAAGGTTTGAGCTCTCAAGTGAATGGTACCGTGGACAGTTGGAGTGATTCGACACTTGATAATGATGAAGTGGATAACAGTTGGATTGAGTATCCAAGAAATACTTAGATTGATTGTTACCGTCTTGAGAGACGATGATGAAACTCACTTAGGGAGTCATGAGAAATATGAGTAACTTTCGAGAGTATCTGTGGACTTTAAAGAGATGCTCGTTGTATGCTAATTGTAAAGGGCACGAGCTGTGGGCCGATGAGGTAAGATTCCTCCGTAGTGAGATTTATGGGAAATAAAATCCCTATGGAGCCTTTGAGGATTGGAATGAGTGGCGAATCGACTAGGGTAAATGAGAGATGTTGAAATTTGAAGTTTTCTGGGGTTGATGGACTGTTATAGACGGACCGTGAGAGGACTCCCCACAAGAGCTGTTCCATTGATGAAATGGACTAAGGACGAGATGTAAAGTGAATGGGTGAATGAACGTGATGAGCCTTCGAGGACTTGAGTCAAGTTGACGACTACGCGGATAATGGCGTTCTTGTTTAGAATAAAAAGAGTTGATAGATTCATGATGTGATGTGGAAAGGAAATTTGAGACGTAACAAGGCAATATAAAATGAGTATTGCTTGTACATCGTGATGATAATACTATATGAGTTGGAATGCTTAGAGCATGGATTGGAATTGGTTTGCGAATGTCCTCGTGACAAAGTCTGGGAAACCTTGTTTGGGATGGAAGGAGACTCTGAATCTTTATCTACCACGAGAGAATAAGGTAGTACGAAGAGATTCCCGAGGGGAATTGAACAAGAGGCAACGTAGATGTGTGAAATTGTTATGAATATAGGAGCGTTGCTGGTGTAAGGAGAGACCTCATAAATTATGTGAGCTTTAAGAGGTTGAGAATTGAACAGTGTGCAATTGATGATAGAGGGACAGATCTTCCCTTGAGAAATAAGCGATTCAACTTCTAAATTGGGAATTTGCCAATTGACTAAACGTCGACTACTGGAAGCACCTAGCCTGAAGGCCAGAAAGGAATTGAGGTGTTGCCGTGATTGAACCTTGATACTTAAGGGGTTATGGGAATGAATAGAACCATTGAGGTCCTATGGACGAGAGAATAAGTCTAGTATTGAAGGGGAACTTAAAGAGATGACCTCGTCAAAAATTCGAAGGAAGAATTATGGTATCCATTGTGAAGGCATTGTCGCAACCCTCTCGAGGCGCTGTGCCGTCGAGGGAGCTAATGGGCCGCCCTATCGCTGGCCAGATCGGACGCGGGCCTCTCCCAAGGTCCATTACCCAAATCGCAACGGCTGGATATACTTGGTCAACCTTCAGTGTGGTCTAGTGACATGTGATACGTGTACATGCTAAGGAGTCGCCACCAATCGTTTCGTGGAGGGTACGATCGGAAACCTTATCGAATAGTTGGGAGCGATCTATTCGATTCTGCGAAAACCAGAGAAACGGGATCTGGGACTTTGTTACGCCAACTGCTAGAGTTGGCGCCTTTTCGGCACCTAAGTTGAATGATTTATCTGACCCTAGGATTTCATATAGATGAGTAGAGGTACGAACCTAAATCTAGGAGTTCATGCAAATGGGAATGTCTACCATATCACTTACAATCAATAGAAATAAATGCGCAAATCAGGAATTCAATACATGCGGATAAAACACATGACATCAGCATGGCATCCCTAATGATACCCTATTAGCCTAGAGAAGTATCAGTTAAGGCTTAGGAGTGATTTGGACATGATTCGCCCATGAGGGACATCGTAATTTTGAGAAATTTGGAGACAATTTACCAAAAAATACGGCCATGATTAGAACATGGGACTTGATCTGGACCGTCCATTCTCATTCACATAAAACAACGTCGCCTGACCATTCACCTAAACGGCACCGTTTCTGTTCTGATTGGTTTTTCGATTAAAACTTTTTTCGGATAATCCTAATTTCTAATCGAACGGCCACCATTTATTAGACTCGATTAACCTGAGCCGTTGGATCTACCTATTCGAATAACAAACCTCCCCAATGGCTTGCTGACTAATCATACACGTGGACCAATGGTCAAACGCCAACTAGGAGTTTGACCCGCTGACCATGCCACGTCACCTTCGCCTTCAACCTCCCGACTCTGAGGGAGCGAACGGCTATGCTTCTCCGACGACGATCCGACGGTGGATCCTTGATGAAATCGCGCGAGATCAACGCCAATCAACTCGAAATCGCCTCTAGTCTAACATATCTAAGAATCGGAGCATATAAGTCGCGGAATCAGGAGTATCAAGCAGAGTGCCGAGAACGGCCATGGGAGTTCGATTGCTTGATTAACACAAAATCATTGCAATTCCATCACGGGATAGCATTAAGGATGTTCAGGAGACTTACCTCGAGCTCCGATTGTGCTCGCTCGGCCCAGATTTGGCTGGGCAAGTATGAACAGTACTCGGCAATGGAGGCCGGGATTGGGAGACTCAATTCGGGGTGTTTAAGCAAGGTCGATGCAAAACAAATATGCGACGATGGTCAGTGATGTTCATGGAATGAAACGCACACATGAAATGCAAGAATCATTGCAAGAAATGAAATCCGCCATTGAAGCTCAATCTAAAGTTCGAAGCGCTGGCTCACCTTTTTCCGCGATTTCAGACCGCGCAACTGACGATAATCGCTTCCTGGCGGTGTGGGCGGTCTCCTGAAGGTCTCTCCGAGCTTTGGTATAGCCTGAAAAGGCCTGACCGATGCTCTGCAATTCCGAGCTTCGCTCTCGACATTGGCAATGGAGAGCGAGCTCTTTCTCTCTCTTTTTCTCTCTCTTCTAATTCTGTTTTCCTTCCTCCAACTGAATCCACCTCCTCTTTTCTTCGCGAAGGCCCTCTGGCTATATATCGATTTTGAGAATTTTTGCCACGCATTGGGGGATCTTCTGCCCACTTGAACTCACGTGCCATCACGTGCCAAATGGCATGCTAACGGTGACGGAGAAGCTGGGCATTCCATTCATTTTCATTAGGTCCCTCGACGAGTCTCATCTCGCACGAATTTGGCATGAATTTGAGCTGTGTTAGCTTTTGTTGACTTTTTGCAGCTTCAAAACTTGACTGGCCAATTACCTTTTATTCCGGCGACGTCGAGCAGTGCCGCCGGTGTTAATCGACAGGTAAGAGTATAGGCAACAATACGCCCACTATTGCATGCTCGATTATCCACGAATTGGTCTTCAATTTGAGGATCGAAATCACCCTCAGAACTGTTCATCTGTGCGCAGGCTTAAGGAGGAAGACGATACTGTTCTGGACCGGTTCGACAGGTCCGAACCGGTCCCGACTTGCAATTTTCCAAATTAAACCCAAATTAGTAGGAAATTCTTGCAATTGAACCTCAGAATCGAACTTAGGGTATGTGTTTTATCTAAAAATAGGGTTTTGCCCAAAAGTTCACATCAATTTCTATAAAAACTCCAAATTTCCATTTAATTGCAAATTGGGGATTGTGCAATTGAAGGTTCAAATGATCAAATTGGGCCAAATTTCCTATGCCAATCTATTCAAAATGGTGAAACCCATTGGGCAGTATGTTTAATTTGTAATGATAGCCCTTGAATTGAAAGTAATTTCAATTATGCCCAATTTCAAGGACTAAAATGCAATTTTAGTATGCAATTCATGCAATTGGGCAATTTATGCGAACAATTGGGCTAAATTGAAATGGGGGACAATTAGATTGAATGTCAAGATCTTAAAAAATGCCAAAATTACAAATTAAAAGACTCAATTGATATTTTTTTTTCTCAAATTCAACCATATGTGTAACAAAGAAACACGTAAAATTGAATTTGATTTTGGAATTTTTGTGAGGTCAAAAATACAAGGGATTTAAAAGAAAAATGTTGGCTATTTTCCCATATTTTTGTGACCTCAAATGCTATTTTTCTTGATTTTTCTAATATTTTTCTAATTTCTAAAAATATAAAAAAATGCGAAAAATATGAAAAATTATTTTTTGTCAAAATTGGTTCCTTAGGCTTGGCCAAGGCAACCAAAGTTGATTTGGAATTTTTTTGACTTTTTATAGATTTTTCATGAATTTTCTCAAAGAAATAACAAAAAAAGCGGATCAAAAATTAGGTGTCAACAGTTGCCACTCTTTGAGAGGAATCTCGCGATAAGTTTCTCTCAAAGACAGGTGACACCTAAGTCTAGATCGACTCTACCGAAAAATAGAAAAATGGATCTTTGACATATAATCTTTCTTGCCCCGCTGATAGATGCTCTTGCTCATTTTGCTTTGGCTGATGAGAGAGAGAGGCGGGATAGATATACTCACCTGTTACTTACCTGCCTGACGCTCGTGCGGCGTGTGTGGTCTGTAGCGAGTTCAAGTGGATACCTAGGGACTCGTCTTTTAAGTATCCTAAGGCGGTTAAACTCTAGCCTGTATTGTAGGCCGTACCAGAATGGGATTCCTATACTTGACAAGAACCTATGAATGACGCACCTAGTCTCTTAGGGATTGTCGGGGGTTTTGATCCGTATGGTGGATCATACCATGAATAGGACTTCTTTCTGCTAGGAACCTATGGATGACGCACCCAGTCTTTTAGGGATTGTCGAACATTTTGATCCTTTAGGGGGATCAAGCCAAGAATAGGACTCATTTCTGCTAGGAACCTATGGATGACGCACCCGTTCTTTTAGGGATTGTCGAACATTTTGATCCTTCAAGGGGATCAGGCCAAGAATAGGACTCCTTTCTGCTAGGAACTTATGGATGACGCACCCGTCTTTTAGGGATTATCGAACATTTTGATCCATCAGGGGGATCAAGCTAAGAATAGGACTCCTTTCTACTAGGAACCTATGGATGACACACCCGTCTTTTAGGGATTGTCGAACATTTTGATCCTATATTCTAAGGAATTAACTAGAATCTATACAAATGAGGTGTACCTAACCTTCAGGCTTTACCAAATGAGCTATTCTGGGTTTAGGGATTACCTAGAGCCTCACAGAAAGTTGGTTCTGAAAATTGTCCTTTCGACATGCGAAGCGTTATTCTAGGATTAGGGGATTCCAAGTATCCTGCAGAAAACTTGAACCTGCAAAAACTCTGATAAGATTCTTCTGGGATCTAGGGGTTACCTGAAATCTCGCAGAAAGACGATTTTGAATATTGTCTTTTCGACATCGGAGGTGGTATTCTGGGATCTGAGGGCTCCAGGCATCCTGCAAAAAGCTCAAACCTATAAAACTGAAATCTCACGTAGAGAAGATTCTGAAGATTGTCCTTTTGACATTGAACGTGACATTCTGGGATCTGGGTACTCTAAGCATCCTGCAGAAAGCTCAAACCTGTAAAACTAAAATCTCACATAGAGATGATTCTGAAGATTGTCCTTTTGACATTGAAGGTGACATTCTGGGATCTGGGGACTCCAAGTATCCTACAGAAAGCTCAAACCTGTAAAACTGAAATCTCACATAGAGATGATTCTGGAGATTGTCCTTTTGACATTGGAGGTGATATTCTGGGACCTGGGGATTCCAGGTATCCTGCAGAAAGCTTAAACCTGTAAAACTGAAATCTCACATAGAGATGATTCTAGAGATTGTCCTTTTGACATTGGAGGTGACATAATGCAGGTAAAGGTTCATTTTAACCTATGCAATTATGTAAAATAACTTGGGATGCCGGAGATTATCCAAGACATCTCAAAACATACGAAGATGATCAAGGATCCCTGTGAGGCACACCCTGGATCAAACAATTTGAAGTCTCCAAACGAAGCTTGCTTTCGAGCATTCTATTGGAATATCTCTATCAGAAAGGTCTTCTTACCAATTTTCTGACTTGGTTTTTTTATAATAAGGGCACTCGAATTTCCTAATACCCTGTACCTGGGTTTTCGGGGCTATTCGCAGCGCATACATTTAGATCAATCGGGAGCTCTTTACGGGACCGTAATGTTGGGCTTGGGCATGGTTTCTGAAATGGGATTCACTTTTTGAGTCAGCTCTTTCGAATATAAGATTTTCTTCATCTGCTCCGGGTTTACAAGTCAAGAACCCTGCAAGAATGAGAAAGAAATAATCTTGCTCGAACTTCTTCAAACTAAGCTTAGACATTAAACCCTATGTCAATTCATGTGCCTCAATCGGAAAAGGCTTTTCATGGTTGTAACGTAGGTAAGATTGGGGACTGAAAAAGGCTTGTTTTTGGCCCAGAACATGTAAAGGGTTTAACATTGGTGATCACTGCAGATTTGCCGCCGATCTGGGTATCTTGTGGTTCAAAGAGCATCTTCAATCTTTTGAAGCGCATTGATAGTCTTTTGGAGAACCTCTCTCTTGTGCTTAGTGTGGTGTCAGCGTCTGAAGGTGGCATCACCAATTCTCACTAGCGACCCCTTTTTTTTTGCATTTACCATATCGAATATATGATTCACAAGTGTGCAAATATTTGGAGGGACATTGGCCTTGCTTTTACCAAGCATTTTGCTTTTTCTGGATGCCCATAATTGTGTTCTTCTCTCTTTCTTTTTCTTTTCTCTTTTTCGTAGGATCCCTTATTTTCTTTTTGGGAACCAGGATTTTTCAAATGAGCGTGCTAGATATACGCTTTGAATCTTAGCACCGGGAATTTTTATAATCCCTATATTCTGAACTCTTCTGCTCTTGAAGTGATGATGCTTCCGTCTTGGAATATGTACTGATCACCAACGGATTTATGAATCGAGTGTACAGGCTCAACTAGGCTGTGCAAAGGGTAAAAGTGTATAGGATAGAGAAACAAATGCTTTTCGTCATGTTAAAGCACCTGAATCACCATAGAAGTTAAAATGATAAGCAACACATGAAGATTGATGCAAGTCTGGGCAAGAGGATTTCTAACCATTTACCTGCTGGTACTGCTGGGCGTACCTCTACTTTGCCCCAATGTGGGGTGGTTCTTCATAGGGATAAAGAATGAAATCGCCATTCAAAGGGTTATCGATAGTCACCTGTAGTGTTTAGGATAGAGAAATGAATGACTCCGTCTTCCCGATCCATGTAATCGATGCGAAAGGCCCTTGTATCCTCAGATTCAGAGTTTCCTATTCTCACCCTTCCCTCATTTCTCGAGTGTATGGGGGATGTGTTTGGATTAGGTTCGTCTCTCATTCAGAGGGATATTCCTGCTAGATAGCTTAAGCAAGTCGTGCTTGTGGAAAAACCACATTGTTTTTCTCCAGGCGTTTTTGCTCCACAGGGGTTTTCAATGACGCATCAGACATGCTTGAACATTCCTTGACCTTGGAAGACGTGCAGTATATGCAAGGAATTCATTTTTTTATGATATAATGTTTATTCCTGAGTCCAGACATGTGAATGTTCATTCTCTCGTTCTTTTCATCTTTCAGGAAGTGAGAGATACTTTACTATGCTCTTCTTTTGCTGTCTTCTGTCTTCACTAGGTATTCTTGCATGTATGATAGAAGAGATATTCTAGTGAGTAAAGGACGGTTTGACCTTTGATGGAACAGATACATATCACCTGGTACTTGGTATCGAGGACCTTCCCTTCCAGGGTTTTGTTTGTATGAGTCCGATTCTGAGTTTACTTCTTGAAACACTACAAAGCTGAACACATGCTAGTGTATGCATGGATGCATGTTATGCTTATGCAATGACCGTTATAACGATTCAGATCAATTTGGGACAAGCCACATGACCAAAATCTGATTTTATTTCAAGGATAATACTTCTTCACAGCATCTAAATTTACAAGGTGCCCCAGTTCTTCTCCATCAGCGTTTACAAGAATCAATACTCCTCATGTGAGAATCTTCTTGACTATATAGAGGCCTTCATAATTCGGGATAAACTTGCCTCACGGATGGACAGTACTGGGCAGAATCTTTCTCACTACCAAGTCATACACTTCAAAACTTCTGGTTTTAATTTTTCGATTAAACGACTTGGCCACCCTCTTCTGGTAACTCTGACCATGACAGATTGCTCTAAGACGCTTTTCATCTATCAAATTCAGTTGTTCATATATGAGCTCGGAGTATTCTGACTCGGAAAGTTTACCCTCTGATAAGATCCGTAAAGAGATAACCTTAACTTCCACGGGTAGGACCGCTTCCATCCCATATACCAAACTGTATGGAGTTGAGATCTTGGCAGATACTCGAATGACACTTCTTCGAACTTAAGTGTCAATTCTTCGAGATATTCATGATAAGGGATGAGTTTTGCGTCTTTCGTCTTCCACTCTCCCTATGTCTGCAAAATAATAAGCATGGAATCTCCATATACTTGCAGCTTAGGTATTCTCATGGAAATGGCTAATTGCAAGCCTAAAATGCACGCCTCGTATTCTGAGATATTGTTGGTGCAAGGGAAGGTCATCTTTGCCGCAATAGGATAATGTTGATCATCAGGGGATATCAATATTGCCCCGGTGCCCGCTCCTGATAGATTAACGGCACCAGACCCACTTATGTTCTGCCATGTTTAGAACTTGATCTTCTGCCTTTATTTCTTTAGAAGGCTTGCAAGTCGAAGGATTTTCTGCTAACATGTCAGCTATAGCTCTTCTTTTTACTGATTTTTGCGGAGAACTCCTGATGTCGAATTCAGACAACATCACCTGTCATTTTGCTAACTTCCCAATCAGCGCGGGTTTCTCCAGAAGGTACTTAACATGATCATTTTCCGTTACCAGCTGAATATGGTGATGTAGAGTATACTTTCTCAATCTGCGAAGCACCCATACCATCGCTACACAAGCCCTCTCAATTGATATATTTTTTGCTTCAGATGGCATGAACTTCTTACTCAAGTAGTAGATGGCTCTTTCATTACCATCTTTTGGGCTAGTAAGGCTCCCAAAGATTCATGCCGTATAGTCAGATACAAGCTCAGGGGAAGACCTGGGATGGGTGGCACAAGTACCGGTGGAGTGACTATATAGTTCTTGATCATTTGGAACGCCTGACTGCATTCTGTGTCCTATGTCACTTTCGCGCCTTTCTTGAGTAATTTGAAGATTGGTTTAGCCGCATCAGACAGCTGATTAATAAATCTAGCAATATAGTTCAGTCTCCCCAGAAGGCTTCTCACTTCTTTTACTGTAGAGGGAGTCACTAGATCATGGATAGCTTGAATCTTTGAAGGGTAGATTTCAATGCCCCTGCTGCTAACCATGAATCCGAGAAGTTTCCCAGATTTTGCCCCAAACACACATTTGTTAGGGTTCAACCTCAACTTATATTTGCGCAATCGCTCAAATAATCTTCTTAACACCTGTATGTGATCCTGCCCCATCTTGGACTTGGCGATTATGTCATCGACATATACCTCAATTTCCTTATGGATCATATCATGGAATAATGTGACCATAGCCTTCTGGTAGGTGACCCCTGCGTTCTTTAATCCAAAGGGCATAACCTTATAACAAAAGTTTCCCCAAGGCGTGGTAAAAGCAGTCTTTGGCTTGTCATCCTGTTTCATAAGGATTTGGTTATATCCGGAGAACTCATCCATGAATGAGAACAGTTCATACCCCGCAGTACTATCCACCAATACGTCAATGTGAGGTAAAGGGAAATCATCTTTCGGGCTCGCTCTATTCAGATCTCGATAATCTACGCAAATCCGAATTTTGCCGTCTTTCTTCATGACGGGGACTATATTTGCAATCCAATCTGAGTATGGGATAGCTTCAATAAAGCCAACTCGGAGAAGCTTCATGACTTCCTCCTTAATTTTGTCTTCTAACGCGGCTTTCATCCGTCTACTACCTTGTCTAACAGGTTTAATGCCGGGATCCGTGGGTAGTGCATGCTCCACAATCTTAGGATTCAAACCAGGCATGTCTGCGTAAGACCATGCAAAGACATCTTGATATTCCTTCAGTAATTCTGTGAACCCGAGTCTTTCATTTCGGGATAAATATCCACCTATCTTGACTTCCTTGATATCCGTACGGTCGCCCAAGTTAATAACAACCCGCTCTTCTGAAGTAGGAGGCATTGACTCCTTAAAGGCATTCCATTCTCTGCGAATAGACGCATAACCCTCATCTTCATCTTCCTCAATGCTGTAGGAACAATTAAAGTGGATATCCGAATCGCATAATAACCTGGTATGTATATTTGAGATGATATGCCTGAAATGTCATGAGCATGGTTAGTTTGTATTCCATAAAAATATCATGCATAAGCGTGGAAAAATCTTTTCGAAAAGGTTTTCGAAATAAGTGCAGCTATAAACGGGACTAGTCCTCATATCATCGGACATCCCTATCCTTCTGAAATCTTTTGGAAATTAGGAATCATATGGCAAATCAAGCCTCAAGCTTCTGTGCGGAAGACTAGTATCATCATCGGACTGATTTATGGTACCATATGTCCTTAACAAAACTTGAGTGATTTTTATTGAATGCAAAATGGGCCACCTTACAAACTACGCTATTTGGACCAACAGTCGGAGATCCAAAGACTTTTTCTTACATCTATAACAAGTAATGAAAATGCAATAGAATGCAGAAAGTTCTAAGTGCTGTATTTAAAGAAGGAATGAAGCTTCTTTACTCAGAGGAAGTGGCTTTGTCGTCCAACCACTCTATGATGACATTCACGAAGTCATCTTCGAGGAAAGGGTTTGCCAGATCCGGTTCTACTGTCGGAGTGATATCCTATTCTGACAACCACCTGGAATCTTTTCTAAAATGGGCGTTCAAAGGACTATTAAATAATTGTGATCTGCTTTTCCAAGCTGGAGAACCAATAAATGAATCCTTTGAGTTTCTCTGGCTTCCACGGCGTCCCAGGCTCTGGCCTCAGCCTCGGCCTGTTGCCTTTGGGACAGACTCGCCCATGTAATCCTTCTGATACCCCAAGCCCATCCTATGTTGGTTAGCTTTTAACTGTAGGGGGTATTTATTCCTTGACCGTGTTTGCCCAGACCTTCTTCAGGGTTAAACTCATATGCCAGTAGCATCTTAGCTAATAAAAGATTAGCTTCAGAAATGTAGGGAGCCCTCAATTTTGTCCCTATGGGAGTGTGAACTGTCGCTACCAATTCCAGGGAATGATAGCTTGCTTCTGTCTTAACTTCAGGTTCAACGTAGGGAACGGCGCTGTTCTGGTACGTCGGGAGGTCGACTTCTCCATGCACAGTAATCACATTCCCATCCACTACAAAGTGTACTTTTTCATGTAAGCTTGAAGGGACGGCTCCTGTTATATGGATCCAAGGTCTTCCCAACAGGAACCCAAATGCACTGGGCAAATCCATTACTTGGAAGTTTATAGAGAATTTCGTTGGGCCGATGAATACGTCGAGCTCAATCTCATCTACCACAGTCTTCTTCATCCCATCGAAAGCCCTTACTGCCGTTTTGGAGGCTTTAATCATTTCTTCTTTGATGCCTAAACTCCTCAAGGTAGCTAATGGGCATATGTTGAAGGCGGATCCATTGTCGATTAGTACGTGCGCCACTCTCTTCCCGTTACATTGGGCAGAGATGTACAAGGACTTGTTGTGCCTTCTTCCTTCCATGGGGAAGTCTTCATCAGAGAAGCTCAATTGATCTTTTAGGAGGATTGCCCCTACAAAATCTCCTAATTGCACATCATTAATTGTTTCGGGGACATATACCTCATTTAGTATCTTCAACAGCGCATTCTTGTGCTTTTTTGAATTAATGAATAAATCCAGCAATGATATTTGAGCTGGCATCTTCCTCAGCTGTTCTATCACTTCGTACTCACTGGTTTTGATAATGGTCATGAGTTTTTCTGCATCCTCCTTGGAGACCTCTTTCTTTTCGGACTCGCCTTCCCTAGGGGCGTAGAATCATCCAGACCTCATTACAGCATCTATCTCCTTCGTCCCATAGTCCCAATGGACCGCTTTGGGGTCGTATACCTCTACTGGAGGGATCTGTATGGCTATTGTCTTTGGGCCAGATTTCTCTGGTTCAGCTGTATCGTCCGCCTCCTCTTTCGGCAATTGGATCACAACAGGTTTGACCAGGTATTCTTCCACCTCATTCAAACTATCCAGCTCTTCCAATCTGATTACCACAGCCGTGGCGGCTTCAATAATTGATACGATGTCGTCAAAGTCTTTTGTAAAAAGCTTTTCCTTGTCCTTCGGGGTTTCTGGCTGAGTGGGATCATCTATACCTCTACATCCGTCTGGTACGATATCATCTATCCTCTAATAGAAACTAGGAGGAGCATAATATTTCACCTTAAAATTATATCCCCTAGAATCCTGACCTAGGTTGTCTATGATATCCCCCATTTCAAGTGCTTTTGTCATGAATCTCTGATCAGCTAGACTTCGCCTCTTGGCTCCCAGCTCGTCCTTATCAAGTTTTTCTTCTGACTCAGTGACCGGCCCGAGATTGTCTACCAGACTCTCGTGCGAGATATCCCAGGTGTTTCCCTGCTCAGTTTTAATCACGAAGTGGCTTCCTTTCAAAGATAAAGAGGCCCCGACTCCCTCGAATTCTTCATCATTAGTATCAGATATTATCCCCAAGTTCATCATCTTGGTGATACATAGCTTCTTTACGTCAGCAGGGACCTCCCCTCCTTTTGGGTAGGACGAAGCGGTGACTAGAAGGTCAATCAGTTTGGACACGTCCACCTTCAACCTGAGGTGGCCTTCCTCTTCTTCAGTGAATATTGCCCCAATTGCTTGATGATCAGGGATAGGGTTTTCTTGCACATTTGGAGCCACGCTGTCAAACTTCAGGATTTGACTGTCAATCAGGGCTTGTACCTTCAGCTTAAGGATATAGCAGTTATCAACATTGTGCCCTCTTTCGCCCATATGGTAGACACAAGTCTGGCTCTCATCGAAACCAGGATATTTAACGAGATTTGCCCTGGGCGGTTCTTTCGCCACCAAGTGTTGCTCCAGCAGCATCGAGAGTAGTTTGGACAAAGGCCTCAAGAGCTGTGAGAACTGCTTTGGGGGTTGCCTTTTTCTAGGTTCTTGCCCCTTTTGCGTCGACCATGACGATCCTCCTTTGGTCTGATTAGAACCGTTAAATCCCTTGGATTTTTGGGGGTCCGGTATGAATGCTATGTCGAGCTCAGCCTCTTTCTCCTTCTTCAAGGGATACTGCTTCCTGGCGAAAATTTCATGAGGTCTCCTTTCTCTTAGAGCCCATTCTAGCCTTTCAGCCACCTTTATCAGGTGTGCGAAGGTTTGACATCCGGAGGTATTCAATCGATCGAAATATTCGTAGAGGAGCGCTTTCAAGAACAAATCGATCAGCTCATCTTTTGGGATTGATGGCTTTACTTGTGTCGCTAAAGCTCGCCATCTCTAGGCGTATGTTCTGATCAATTCACCCTTTGCCTTCGAGGTTCGCAGCAAATCTTCTCTCGTCGGGGCTGTAGCTGTATTGAACTTGTATTGTCTGAGGAAATCCTCTGCAAGATCTTCCCACCCATCATAATCATCGAGGTCCAACTCAATGAACCATGCTAGAGCAGCACCAGCAAAACTTTCTTGGAATGTATTCATCAGCAGCGGAATATAATCCGAATAGTGCGCCATCTTGCGCAGGTAATACTTGAGGTGAGCGCGTGGACAGCCTGTCCCGTTATATTTCCTCACGAAGTCCGGCTCCTTGTAGTCGGGAGAGGTCTCCACCTTGGCGAAGGGAGATATTTTGTCGAAGCTGGCTAACTCATAGCCCTGGTTGCTTAAACATTCTTCAATCTTGGCTAATCTTTTAGCCTCCACTTCAGTCTTCACAGTCTACTACTCTTTCTCCTCCTTCTCGAGGTTGATAACAACAGGGGAGGCTTTTTGTCGCAACTAGATGTTCGGGTCACGGATATCCTCATCCGTACATCGAGTATCTCCAGCTGCCCCTTTATCAGCTGCATCAGGTGTAAAAGAAGGACCTGAGTCGCTCTGGTTAGGAGCCATCGTCTGCTTAGCTTGGGTGGTTTCCAGCATTGCCTTAATATCGGCCATCATAGTCGCCAGAGCGGTCATCTGAGATTTCAACATGCCTACACGCGGGGTCAACTCTTATTGCTCCATTCTCGTCTTAAGCCGAGTGCGGAAACGATGTGTTGGTAATTCCGTGATGAGAGTGTACCTTTTTTAGAAGGAATTCCAGTGAGTATTTCTTTGGTTTTGACAAAAGGAAGTACTTAATTCCTTCAATTGCGTGTTTTCTATTTAGTGAATGAGAAAAAGGACTACCTTATGAGCCTTAGTCTCATGTAAGCAGTTCTTTTAATCATTCGCCAAAAGAATTCATGGAATTAAAAGAAGTGTAATCTTTGACGATAGTTTTTATGCATTCGCAAATAATGTCCACATTCATGCTTATGTGTTCAAAATAACATCCATTACAAGTGAGTATGTATGCAAAGGCATCACAATGTTCGCCTATTTTACACTTGACAGGATAGTCTATTCAAGTCTAGGACGCTTGAGGTATAAGGTGTCCTCATCATCCCAATATGGATTCCCCTCTTCGGCTTGAGTCTCTTCATCTTCTGAATAAGACAGCGGTCCCCTGTCTTCAGGTACATATGGTTCTATCCCAAGTACATACGATACGATGTATTCAGGTACATAGGGTTCGATGAGGCTGCGTTTGGTTGCCTCAAAGTGCTGGATGTATTCTAGGGTGGCTCTGTGGACGTTCTCCTCACGAGTCATGCTTTCCGGCCAACTTATATCTTCGGCCTAAGAACTCTTCAAAGAGTATATAATGAACGACACCTTGGTTTCGAACTGTCTCCTCTCTTCTCCCATGAGAGTCTCGTTTGGTACGTTAAACGAAAAGATACCAAGTCGTGGTGGAGAAGAAATTTCTTGTAATGCCCCAAACTGTCGGACAACCCTCTTCGGATAATATGCGGCAGCGCTTGTGAATCCTAGCAACGGGACTGGATCCTTGTCATTGCAGGCTAGCCTGACTTTGCCCAAGGTTGGCAACCTTAGCCGCCATCAGAGTTGTTTGGGTTTTAGAGCTCTAAGGAATTCTTTCCACTTCTTGAAGTTGAACTTAGGAATACGTGTGTGGGTTCTGACAAAGGTTTTAAGAGGATGAGCATCGGGGCTAATCTTAGTGAAACCCATGCGGATATGGAATTGCTTGATATGAGATGTAAATCACAGGTACAGAAGATCACTAGAGGCTCTAAAGATTCCCTTTTTGTTCTTCTTGAAGCGATTTAGGGAAAGGAAAGTCTCAGCGAGGATAAGATTCGAATAATCCCACCCACAGCAGACCTGTCTGACTACCATAGCCATGATAGGATTAAAGGTGACAGACGAGATCGGGAATAGCACAAAACTGAAGAATGCCAAAACAAAGGCTCTACCAGATTTAGTCCCTTTTTCAGCAGGGAGGTTGGGGAATCGATTTAGGAGGAATGACAGGGAGATTCGCCCAAAATTACTTTTGGCATCTGCCTTGACTTCGTAGAGGCTTGTGTTAAGGAATTCGGCTAGTTGACTTAGGGGTTCAAGTCCTATGGGAGGTCGGACTAGCGAGTGAGAGAATTCAACTCCGATGACGGCAATGTATTCTTCGAGAGTAGGGGTAATCTCAAGTCTTTCCATGCAGAATGTAGCGGTGGTAGGATCCCAGTAGGGTGCCATGGCTTGGATAAAGGCAGGTGGACATTCAATCTTTAGCAGGTCTAGTAAGTAACCTAGTTGTGATTCGGCGTACTTTTGGCTGGCTTCACCCATGCTTTCCCACCATGATTGGAGCTCAACCCGTGGAATTTTGAACACTTGAATGTCATTCTTTCCCATCAAGTCTAAAATATGCAAATGATTTTAAAAAGTCAATCGTCAAAAATTACTTTTAAACATGTGATCATGTAAATGTCATGAAGTATGCATGGGCTAACTTAATTGCATAGTTCAGTTGAAGAAATAAAAATTAGAACCTTTTTCAGGTCTTGAAGGCCTGATTTAAAGCCTAATTTGAATTTCAGGAAAGTGAGTTATGCAATTTAGTCAGGTTCACTCCAATGACTAAGGGAAATAACAACGTCACATTCCATTGGTCAATACATCAAATGAGCAGAGTGGAATGGATTTCTTATTACAATCAGGATGCCTAATGAAAGAAAGGTAAAGAGAGACTCTTCATACAAGAAAGCAATAAAAGGCCAATGGAATGTGATGATCTAAATCACTCTCTTCCTAGAGGTCTACCCCTTTTTCACAATGAAAGTCAGTCGGGAACCCTCCTCCAGTCGAGCTTAAGGGGTTGTCTTCAATGCGTTGATCAAGGTATCTTAGCTCCTCTGGCCATTCTCTGGTCCATGGTATGATGACTTCAGGAGCTTTATCTGGTTTTACCTTCTTGAGTGTGACGCGTTTCGGCTTTGTCTTGGTCGCAGGGCGTCTTCTCTTTCCCCAAAAAGTGATCAT
Source organism: Rhodomyrtus psidioides (assembly GCA_021437785.1). NCBI lineage: Eukaryota > Viridiplantae > Streptophyta > Magnoliopsida > Myrtales > Myrtaceae > Rhodomyrtus > Rhodomyrtus psidioides. The sequence continues at coordinate 1,665,820 of JAILYB010000103.1, read as the reverse complement.
GGGTATGTCTTCTTTAGCCTGTCGTTCGGCCTTCCGACGGGCATATGCCTCCCTAGCCAGGCGGTTGCGATGTTGTCTCTGCATCTCCAAGTAATTCTTGAACATCTCATCCCTTTGTGGCTTGAATCTGAGGTTATCCATGTAGTAGCGGGTTTGGCAATCTTTGGCGCATCCCAACTTTCGTCCAGTTATCTCTCGACCATACACAAACCGGGTAAAGTGCAATATCGTATTTGGTCCAGGGCGAGTGACCTTCCTTAGGCACTCGAAGGTCACCAACTCTGTTGAACTTTTGGGGAAAAGCGACATCCTACCTCCTTATCATTGTTATTTCAATTAGTCACTTGAGTGATTTTCATGATGCAAATGCATGTGAATGTATGTAGTGCGTGATCCAAATTAAGGAACAGGGAATAATAATGTATATTGAAAGTAAATGCCTTACCAACCACATTTGGGGATATGAAATGTTCTCCTGTAACAATGGGTGATTTTAGGTATACCAACCATCCATAGATATGCGCATGAGACAAGTGGGTAAACTCTAAAGATCAAAAATCAGGTAAGGAACCTATAGCTCAGGTTCCCACGATCCAAATGAGGCAAATTCCTCCCCAAGAGTACCCACTCAAGAGGGCTAGATATCGCCAATTTGGATTGTGAGCGGGAAACGAACAAGAAATTCTCAAGTGCCATCAAACACAAGATCCTTTCGCATCCTTTCCCTATCTAAGGTAATCATATAGGTGGTTGCAGTCGGGGTTTAACCGCCAGTGTGTGCGATGTGTCGTGATCATCACAATGCAAAGTCATACACAGCAGTTTGTATCCAAACACCACTTCAGTATGTGCGTAAGATAAACATACATTCCCAATTCCAACCTGTAGGAAAAATGTCAACAATCACTACACCTCTTATTTCTCCAATCTGCAAAAATATCTAACACAGTGGTTAGTGTACGTACCTCACCTTCGAGAGCATCTGCAGAAAACAAGGTCAGATAAACCAATCAACTTTTTAATCTGCTCAAGTCCTCTGGAATTCTGCGAAACCAGAGATTCTGGTTTAGAGTGTCTCCAGTGGAGTCACCAGTCTGTCGCGACCCTCTCGAGGCTCTGTGCCATCGAGGGAGCTAATGGGCCGCCCTATCGCTAGCCAGATCGGACGCGGGTCTCTCCCAAGGTCCATTACCCAAATCGCAACGGCTGGATATACGTGGTCGACCTTCAGTGTGGTCTAGTGACATGTGATACGTGTACATGCCAAGGAGTCGCCACCAATCGTTTCGTGGAGAGTGCGATCGGAAACCCTATCGAATGTTGGGAGCGATCTATTCGATTCTGCGGAAACCAGAGAAACGGGATCGGGGACTTTGTTACGCCAACTGCTAGAGTTGGCGCCCTTTCGGCACCTAAGTTGAAAGATTTATCTGACCCTAGGATTTAATACAGATGAGTAGAGGTACGAACCTAAATTTAGGAGTTCATGCAAATGGGAATGACTACCCTATCACTCACAATCAATAGAAATAAATGCGCAAATCAAAAATCTAATACATGCGGATAAAACACATGAAATCAGTATGGCATCCCTAATGAGGCCCTATTAGCCTAGAGAGGTATTAGTCAAGGCTTAGGAGTGATTTGGACATGATTCGCCCATGAGGGGCAGTATCGTAATTTTGAGAAATTTGGAGATAGTTTACCAAAAAAAAGAAAAATTGTCATTTCAGATGAAAGATGCAGTGAAAATAGGGTGGAAATGAGATTGGCGATCAAATCCTTCCATTTCCTATTTTTCGGGAACTTCTAGAATTTTTCTGGAATTTAAAAATGATTTTACACTTAGAGGGGTAAAGTCGTCATTTTGGAAAAAAATGAGGACTGAAAATCTCAAATATTAGGATTGGTCACCCACCGGACCCAAACCCTAACTTTAAGCAATTTTCAGGACTCGATTGGGACAAGAAAGACGATTTTCCCATTGAGGGGCAAAATCGTCATTTTGAGAAAAGGGATGGGACTCGAAAACCCGAGCCCAAGAATTGATCATCTAGCCGACCCAAATTCTTGCCTTGGCATTATCGATTTATCTCGCATATACGGTAGAGGCGACTTACCTTTAAAGGGTAATATCATCAAGTCTCGGAAGAATGGATAAGAAACCAAAAAAAAGGGTTGACCAGTTTTCTGTGGTCAATCCTCAATTTTTGGGGGGGGTTTCTGGAGTGTCAAGGATTTTCCCATAATTTTTCCACCATTTTTTGGAATTTTCTGGAATTTTCTAGTATTTTTTTGAATTTTCTAGGATTTTTTTGACTTCTTTTTATTTTTTTTAAATCATTTTCCGATTTTTATTTTAAAAAAGAAATATTTCGGACTGGGTCGACCCGACCCACTCAGGAAGGAACCCGGCCCAGACCCGGACTCGCGGAACCGAACACGCCAAAACGACGCTGTTTCCCTTTTTTATTTTTATTTTTATTATTCGGCTTTGATCTGACAATCCCTAATGGACCATGTGGCTGATCCACGATCTTTGGATTGACTTACCAAATCCGACGATTCAGATTGATTGAAGACTTGACCAGGGGCGCCTGATCTAATTACTTAAACCTACGGCCATGATTAGAACATGGGACTTGATCTGGACCGTCCATTCTCATTAACCTAAAACGACGTCGCCTGACCATTCACCTAAACGGCAACGTTTCTGTTCTGATTGATTTTTTGATTAAAACTTTTTTCAGATAATCCTAATTTCTAATCGAACGGCCACCATTTATTAGACTCGATTAACCTGAGCCGTTGGATCTACCTATTCGAATAACAAACCTCCCCAACGGCCTGCTGACTAATCATACACGTGGACCAATGGCCGAACGCCAACTAGGAGTTTGACCCGCTGACCATGCCACGTCACCTTCGTCTTCAACCTCCCGACTCTGAGGGAGCGAACGGCTATGCTTCTCCGGCGACGATCCGACGGTGGATCCTTGATGAAATCGCACGAGACCAACGTAAATCAACTCGAAATCGCCTCTAGTCTAACATATCTAAGAATCGGAGCATATAATTCGCGGAATCAGGAGCATCAAGCAGAGTGCCGAGTACAGTCATGGGAGTTCGATTGCTTGATTAACATAAAATCATTGCAATTCCATCACGGGATAGCATTAATGGATGTTCAGGAGACTTACCTCGAGCTCCGATTGAGCTCGCTCGGCCCAGCTTTGGCTGGGCAAGTATGAACAGTACTCGGCAATGGAGGCCGGGATTGGGAGACTCAATTCGGGGTGTTTAAGCAAGGTCGATGCAAAAAAAATATGCGACGATGGTCAGTGATGTTCAGGGAATGAAACGCACACATGAAATGCAAGAATCATTGCAAGAAATGAAATCCGCCATTGAAGCTCAATCTAAAGTTCGAAGCGCTGACTCACCTTTTTTCGCGATTTCAGACCGCGCGACTGACGATAATCGCTTCCTGGCGGTGTGGACGGTCTCCTGAAGGTCTCTCCGTGCTTTGGTCTGGCCTAAAAAGGCCTGACCGATACTCTGTAATTCCGACCTTTGCTCTCGACAATGGCGATGGAGAGCGAGCTCTTTCTCTCTCTTCTAATTCTGTTTTCCTTCCTCCAACTGAATCCACCTCCTCTTTCTTCGCGAAGGCCCTCTGGCTATATATCCATTTTGAGAATTTTTGCCGCGCATTGGGGGATCCTCTGCCCACTTGATCTCACGTGCCAAATGGCATGCTAACGGCGACGGAGAAGCTGGGCATTCCGTTCAGTTTCATTAGGTCCCTCGACGAGTCTCATCTCACACGAATTTGGCATGGATTTGAGCTGTGTTAGCCTTTGTTCACTTTTTGCAGCTTCAAAACTTGACCGGCCACGCCGGCTGGTGGGTTGCTGGGCCAGTCTCCCTCGAGGAATATTCGAGCCCGTGAAGCGGGCCAGGACACCTCGATCATAAAAAAAAAACTTTACCGGTCAATTACCTTTTATTCCGGCGACGTCGAGCGGTGCCTCCGATGTTAATCGACAGGTAAGAGTATAGGCAACAATACGCCCACTATTGCGTGCTCGATTATCCACAATTGGTCTTCAATTTGAGGATCGAAATCACCCTCAGAACTGTTCATCTGTGCGCAGGCTTAAGGAGGAAGACGATACTATTCTGGACTGGTTCGACCGGTCCGACCGGCGGTCTGACCGGTCTGAACCGGTCCCGACTTGCAATTTTCCAAATTAAACCCAAATTAGTAGGAAATTCTTGCAATCGAACCTCAGAATCGAACTTAGGGTATGTGTTTTATCTAAAAATATGGTTTTGCCCAAAAGTTCACATGAATTTCTATAAAAAAAAAACCCAAATTTCCATTTAATTGCAAATTGTGGATTGTGCAATTGAAGGTTCAAATGATCAAATTGGGCCAAATTGCCTATGCCAATCGATTCAAAATGGTGAAACCCATTAGGCAGTATGTTTAATTTGCAATGATAGCCCTTGAATCGAAAGTAATTTCAATATGCCCAATTTCAAGGACTAAAATGCAATTTTAGTATGCAATTCTTGCAATTGGGAAATTTATGCGAACAATTGGGCTAAATTGAAATGGGGTACAATTAGATTGAATGTCAAGATCTTAAAAAATGCCAAAATTGTAAATTAAAAGACTAAATTGATATTTTGTTTCTCAAATTCAATCATATGTGTAACAAAGAAACACGTAAAATTGAATTTGATTTTAGACTTTTTGTGAGGTCAAAAATCAAAGGATTTAAAATAAAAATATTGGCTATTTCCCCATATTTTTGTGACCTCAAATGCTATTTTTCTTGATTTTTCTAATATTTTCCTAATTTCTCAAAATATAAAAAAATGCGAAAAATATGAAATTTTGTTTTTGTCAAAATTGGTTCCTTAGGCTTGGCCAAGGCTACCAAAGTTGATTTTGTAATTTTTTTGACTTTTTATGGATTTTCTATGAATTTTCTCAAAGAAATAACAAAAAAAGACTGATAAAAAATTAGGTGTCAACACCATTGTGAAGGCATAAAAAGGGTGCCAAGATTTTCCTTATTACTATTGATGGAATGGATTGAAAATTGGGTTAACCTAACATGTAATCAAGCATTAGAAATGCCGACAAGAATGTAATTATGAGCTTGTTTAAGGAGCCGATGGGGTTGTTACTCGATTTGGCTAATGGTGGGCAAGTTGATTAAGCCCATGAATCTCTAATCGTATGAAGGGATTATTGAAGGAAATGATACCCCTATTGGTATCGACACCAAGGAGTGCATCCTTGTGGTGGTTTAGTGATGATGATATTAAGCAAAAAGCGTAAGTTTAATGCGATACTCTGGTAAGGCCTTCAGTCAAGAAATTGAAAAGCGAGACTGCAATATGACGTGCATATTATTCTCGGATCAAAAGATGATTGAAAAGAATAGTTTGGATACCCGAGGGTATAGTACCGACGAATATTTTGAAAGTCGAAAAGGAATAGAGAAAGACGAGTACCGATTAAGAATAGAAAAGAAATGAGTTCTAAATGTTGAGAACTGTCATTGGTAAGGACGTCATAGAAATGCCAAGTAACGAAAGGAGTTACTTTTGAAAGTGAGGTAACGATGAGGCGTCGGTACCCCAAAAGAAGGGATGATTGGAGAGTTGTAAATTTCGAGGACGAAATTCCTTTAAGAGGGGAAGAATTTTCGCCCCCTCGAGGCTTGAGATATGGAATGTAATCTCAAAATTTGAAGAATGTAAATGATGAATTCCAACTTTGGAAAAGAGTTTGACGTCGCCCTGCCAATGATCATTCAAAATAGGAAAACTGAAATTTCGATCGACGGATGGTTCGACCACGAATTAGGATCCTGGAATTTGAAAATGGAAATGAGGGATTACAACATTTGATATGGATTAGACGCCATTTTATCAAGGACGAAAATATCGGAAAACTGAAATTTCAGACGAAAGGTGTGAAAAGATCATTTTGCCCTTGGGGAGTTAACCTTGCCTTAATGATTTGAGAAGGGTATTTTGGTCATTTGACATTTCCTTCTTCCCCAAGGAGGTTGCTAAATTTAGGAGGGGCAATTTAGTCATTGGAGCTTTGATATTATTGATATATGGACAAGTGTCAAGCATGGGATGAAGTAATTAATTATCCACTAAGCCTAATCTTCTAGAACTTTGACCAAGCTTGAGTGGACTTCATCTTCATCAGCTGATCACCTCAAAATTTCGTGGCCTAGCCCTTCATTCCCTTCATTTTGTGCATTTTCACCAAGAATAGAAAACTGCTCTGCTCGACCAGTTCTGCCCGCCCAGTTCGGTCCTTATGAGCGCCACCTTCGGTGACCTTTTGGCCGGCCGCCGACCACCACAGGTTAGTTTACTTGTCCTTAACAAGTTCCCGTTGGTTTCGTGAATTTTGGAGGTCTGGTTAATTTATGGTGATTTTTGGAAGAAAAGTGGACAGATTCTGAGCTAACTGAGAGAGGGCCATAGTTCAACCTCTTAGAGACTTCATTTGGCTCCGACATGTTTATGGAAGTTACATGACATGTAGTACTACGTTCACTGAATTGGGGCCGTTGATTTGGTTACATTTTGATTAAGTTTCGATAATTTAATTGAGGTGATTTTTAAGAGCAGATTCTGGCCGCCGAACGAACCGAGCTGAAGTGAGCTGCTTGGAGGTCTTAGGAGTGTTATTTAGCTTCGAAATTCATCGTGGGGCTATATAACATGTTGATTGGGGTTTTAGCAAGAGGAATTGAGTGATAAATTGGAGCTTAAGGTTGATTTGTGGGCTGGTATTGCATAAGGAAGCAGAATCGGTTCTGCTCTGTTTTGGATTTGTACAAACCGGTTCTGTTGGGGGCTATTTGAGGTGTCGCCGTGCTCTAATTTTGTTATTAGGACATACTAGAATGTCATTTGAGGTGGTAATGAAGTGCACGGTTGATGAAATTGGAGTTAGGAAAGATAAATTGATTGAAATGTTGGATTGTCGCTGAGTTGTCTTGCTGCCCTGTTTTGGACAGCAGAGAATTGGACTTGAAGTCGATTGTGACAAGGGAATTTCGGTGGAAATTGCTAGCGTAAGCGAAGGTGAGTGACCCCTAAACCTATTTGAGGACATTTGGGCGCAACTGGACGATTTCTGTTGGGAAATCGATGAATTGGTTGATTTATTATGCATGATTGATTGAAAGTCAAGTGAAATTGATGAGGACTGAGCCTTGTGTGCTTGTTTGTCATAAAAATTGTTGTCCTCATGACTGCATTGGAAATGTGCTTGATATAATGCTTTGCTTGCTTATGTAGTCGTGTGACATCCGACTCTTGAATTGTTGTTTTTGTGGCAAAGCACGTTTCTTTGGCAAGAAATTGATTTATAATCGTGTGACTGAAATTTCCTCATGATGAAAATGTGGTGAAATGCTTGTGGTGATGATTATTGGCTGGAATTACTTGAGGAAATGGGCTAATGAGCCATGAGAACGCTAGAATGCTAGTAAGTATCTTGATGAGATGAGGGCTTGCGGCCGGTGGCACCCTGATGTGTCTGAACGAGGGGTTGCGAGCTATGTACACCCTGAAGCGATTTTATCGCAGGGTTGTGATTGAAAGTACACCCTGATGCGTCTGAACGCGAGGTTGTGAGCTATCTATACCCTGAAGCGATTTTATCACGGGGTTGTGATTGAAAGTACATCTTGATGCGTCTGAACGCGGGATGAGAAGTTGACATGTCGACATGAACTTGGAGGTGAGCTGTTAAACCTGATACGTCTGAACGCGGGTTTATTGATCGGGATAGCCTGAGGCGTCTGAACGCGGGCTAGTCTCTGGAGGTTGGAAAGTGGTAGTGGATGTCTTTTTATTTCACGTGACAATGAAAGTGATTGTCATCTAGTAAGGAAACTTGGTCATTCTATGCCATGTTGCCTTGATTGAAATACGTGTGAAAACATGACTTGATGCCTTGGATATAAATGTCTCTTGGTGTTTTACCACTGTTTGTTTGTTACTATGATTGTTTCGGTCTGGTGGGACGGATGACCTAGGTAGGGTTAGGCTAGCTTATTGAGATTTATATCTCACCCCGTTGGGGATTAACATTTTTTTTCAGGTCCCAGATGACGGAGCACCAAGTTTGCCAAGGAGTGGCATTCGAGGAAGTAGTTGATGGTTGAATATAAGGCATTTGGTGAACTTAGGGATTATAATTGTTTTTATTTGTGGATTAGGAACTGAACACTTGGTTCTTGACTACTATAACCCCTGATGTACCTTTATTCATATTAGAAGTGTACCATGATCCTATCCCCAGTCATCTTGTTGTATTGATGATGGGAGTTGTTTCGCGCTTCCATAGTTCTAATGGTTAGATATGATTGAAGGCTAATGTGTCCTGGGTAGTAGGGGAGAATGGTAAGGCCTTGGTGGGATGTGTGCGGACCAGACGGGTTCGGGGCGTGACATCTCTTCTTCACTACTGCTTAAATCTGTAGAACCAAACTGACTAGCACTTTTGAAATGCGGTGTTCATGCAACTGGATAAGAAGCTCGCACGGCGAGTCCACGCAGACCGCCTCGGATGCCCGAGTTCCACAGAATTGTCATGTATCCATCCTCGCCCCCACTTCACACTCCTCGAGTTCTTGATCACCCAATAGTCGACACCATCCATGGTCGTCCCGTATTCGACTATCAGGACCGCGTGGTTCAAGTTTGTCCCGCAAGGGCCCATGAAGACGCACCCGGTGTAATGCCTGAATTCGTCACTGCTCGCGTCGAGGGCAATCGAGACCGGTTGCATCACCACGGCCTTCAATATCCCGTCTTCGCTCTTGGGGACGTCTTCATACAGCGATATCCGCAAAGTAGCAAGGGAGGCGGCTTGTGTGCCGCAACGGCCGTCTCAGCTACGTAAGGATAGGTTTCTTGGGAGCTTATGCCTTTGTTTTGGACAATGTATTTGAAGGCAGGGTCAATATCACCGGACTTGCATCCATGGTTTCCTCCGTTTGTGGCGCAGTCAATCAATTGTTGCTCGGTCAAGTCGATGTTGGGATTCATGTAACACGTACGGACAAAAATAAAACATATAAACGCAGCGAAAATTAATAAATGCCCATTCATGTATCTCCAGAGGCGTAGCTGGTACGTTTCAATCGAAAATCGTAATAAACGAAGAGAGTTAACAGATTACCTCTTGTAGTGTGCTTGAGTAGTGAAAAGGGTTCAGATGTTCTTCGATCCAAGCCTCACAAGTGTCGAGCCTCTAGTTCAGACAGACCATCAATTGTAACGACGAACGGAAGAACGAACTCGGGAATCACCACCTTAATTGTGCTTGCAATTCATGGTGATGTTTTCTCTCGTTCTTGAATTTTGGTCACCACGGGAGCAAGAAAAAATTGAGAGAGATAATGATAATTTTCTTCTCACAAAATGCACACATCTTAATTCAAGCATCTAATCCTTTGATTAAGCATTGCACATGATCGGCACGCCTTAATTCAAGGATCTAATCCTTTGATTAAGCATTGCATACAATCGGCAATTGCCGATTGTGTGCCGCCGTGCATTTTTTTAAAAATATTTTAAATAATAATAACAACAATTGTTATTATTATAAAATAAAAAAGGTACACTACTCTCACGTGTACAAATTGGGCACATCAATATGTGTCCGGACAATACGTATATGTCTTTATATGCACGTACGTCAATGACCAAAAAATATAATTAAATTAAATCATATTTAATTTAATTTCAATCCGACTAATTCGATAGCCATGATTGCAAACATATTTGCAATAACGTCTTTCACATTCAACGCCGTTTTGTATTGGTTAAGGTGTGTGACATCCATAGGTTCATCACTGAGCTGATAGTAAGACATGTACTAACACATTAGTACTTCCAAGAGAATTAGTTGTCCTGATCAACCTCTAGGTCTCACAAGCCATGAGTGACATCTAGCAATATGTCATGGCTACCCAGACAGTGTGAATTCTTTAAGAACATAATGAACCTGTTAGCTTCGGCTACAACGTAATTCAATCCCTCCATCTTACTATATCCCGATCGAACAAAGACCATGGAATAATTGTCAAGTCACCAATTCGATCATATACACAAATTCAATCGACATGCATCTATACGAGACATAAATATTTTATTCTTGGTTACAACCCCGGCTGAGGATTTCAATGCATTATCATAATTAAATCGCATAGGATATCATATCTTGCATATGGCAAGGAGACAGATTTCATTTTGCACACACGTGTGACTTCGTATGTGCATGAACTATGACCATCAAGTACAGAGACGGGTCGACGAACCGTCAATATGCGTCCTCATGAACCATAGCCACCCAACACACAAGTCAACATTGTGCCTCAGGTCTAAGGATTATTTACACAAGACCAAAGCATGAACGATTAGATATTGACCACACTAAAAGCTTCCATGTCACTAATCGTTCAATGCATGTCACGTTCAGTGAACTTGTCTAATACAAGTACCTGTGTTCTAACTCGGGCATCGCAATACCCAATGACTTGTGACTCGTCATTTCCTTAAGTATCCAATACTTAATTGTGAAGTTAAGAACACACTGATCTCAACAGGATTATTGATATCCATTCAATGATCCATCGATCGGGAACAGTTTAAAGATTCAATCTAACTGTGAACCCATTACACATATTCTCAACGTCTCAAGAATAGGTCTAGTCACAACTGATCTTATGGAATTTATTCATATAAGTAGGTAATTGGACAAATGAATAAATATGTCTTTGCCATTAATAAATCAAAAGTACAACTTAAATCCCTAACATGTAACTATTACATGATTGCTTTAGGGCATATTTCTAACAATCGAGTAGCAATTCGGTTTGTATCGCAGTTATCGCTTCCACAGCTGCAATTGCTGAGAATGCCCAGCAAGATCCTATACAAGAACTAAAACAATGAGTGCAACGGTGGTTATGACCGGTGTATGCATGTAGATGGAATAAATACCGGGAGTGTATAATCCGGAATCACTAGAATTGAAGATATTGGGTTAAGGACATGGGAGGATCATATTGTTCGCTTGCTTTGGAATGAAAAAAAAATCATAAAATAGGAAAATAAAGTGTCTATTACAATAATGTAGTATGATTTTGTTGCTCTCTTACCGCATTGACCCTGAGATTTTATGTTGCTAATAACTCCTCGATAAACCCAGTTTAAGCTACTCGGGACTTGGGTCACACTTTGGTATTTGAAAGTAGTAGTGGCCGACGAATTCAACCTCTTCGAGGTCGGGCAGAACCTGTCATACATCGCGATGAACTCATCTGTGGTCAGATCCGAAAACTAGTTCAGACCCACTTTGTTGCTCCGGTTAGCCACTTCATGGTTGAAGTTTTCGATGAAGCGCAAGGTCTCCAGAAAGATACCGTATCGCTTCGCCTTTTCGAGATCATCCACATAGTTCCGTCCATGGGGAGCCATCCATTGCTCGAACTCCACCAATGTGGAATTCGAGGGCTTCAGGGCGGAAGTCTGAGCCCCTAAACATACCGACACTATCAACATGTAGACCTTAATTTGCTTTGCGATCCGTATAGTCATCATTGGATACTGAAGCGTCATCAAGGATGGATTGATGGATTGTTAGTGTGCTTCGTTGAAATGTAGAGAGAAACTGAGAAAGCCATGCCCATTTATAGAGCGGATTGCTGCTGAAGCCATGACCCCGTTTGAATTTTGATTTTTTTTTTTATTATTATTTTTCTATGTTCTCTTTTTCTTGTACTTTTAGTGCAAGCTTTGACGCGTCGATTCTTTATTCCACAAGTCAAAGCAAGTCATTCATTTAGCACAAATCTGTTAAGATTCTTACCATATGCCCACCCACGTAGTACTTGCGATTATCTATAGCTTTTCTATAAATTAAGCAAACTCAATAGCCAATTCAACCACAGATGTGTAGAAGTAATTTCATAGAAATCCATGCATACGGTTAAAATACCCCATGACTCCCACTAGACTATAAAGGGCCAAAATATTAATTTACGTGTTACGTCAGACAACACTAATATGGACAATCGGGAAGAAAATCAACAAATCATTTTTCCTTTTAAATATGAACTCAATATAATTGTCTAGTACCCGACAAATCTCTCATCTTTCCCTTTGCCACAATTATCCAAAAAAAGGGAATCAAAACATTTAAATAATATTTTATTTTATGATACTCAAAATGGGAGATACGTTTCAAGATTTAGAATAATAGTAATAGTAATAGTCATAAACATTAGTGTTTACAGTAATAGGAGTAAAGCTTGACTTGGAAAGGGCTGACTGAGAAAGGCAAGGGAAAAAAATGAAAACAAAAGCTAAGAGAAGTTCCCATTGTGATTTTAGTAATTTTCGAGAGGAAATCATAAATATGTATTTCCCCAGACACCAAAGGAAAACATGTGCCAAAAAGGATAACTTCCTCCACAAGTCTACACCTTTTCATGAAAAATCAATGGTACGTTTATTTTATGAACGAGTTAATATATATATATATATATATATATATATATATATATATATATATATTTATATATATTTATAAAAATTGTAGCTCGTAGCGCTCGCAATAATTAAGGAATAAAAAATATTTTTATCATTTATGCAAATGTCTAGACATAAATTATTGCTGATAGCGAAAAATACTCCTCATTGAATAATTATTTTAAGTTAAATAAGTAATTATTTTTAGGACAATTTATTTCAATCATTTATTTTTATTTTAAAAAAAATACTATACTAAATAAACATACTTAAGACAGATATTGGAGGATTCCTTATTCCATAAACACGACTTATCTCACTACCAATTTGTTATGCTCCAATTGTTTTAAGTCACAATGCCCAGTGTACATAATACATATGGAAGTCGTTTTTTTCACATTATTAATTTGCTACGTCGTAAGCATGAAAATTGAAATGATCAAATGCGTAAGAAACTGTCCCGAATGAGTCAGAGTCAAGATGATCTCTTCTTATGCTGATGCTAATCTCTTCTTATGCTACTCATTAAACAAATCTAATAGCCGATTTGCTAGTCGTCGCTCGTGAGCCGTCAATTTTTGGCTCTATGACCTAGCCTAAGACGCTCCTGAGCCGTAGATTGGCGCCTCTGCAAAAGAGCCCCAGGTGGTATCATTTATCCATGAAGACAATAAGTTATGGGTTAAAACAAAAATATTGATTATCTCTATGATTCTATTATACAAACTTCACGTGCTTCAATTTTGACTTCGTTATCGCTAATCGAAATTTTTCATGGGAGGTTAGGAATAGGATAAATTTGGTGCCAAAGTTGGCATCGAACATTTTCCTTGTCCCTTTCGCACAAGCATAATGTACGGATTCAACATTTTCCCTGTGCAATCCTTCTAATAATTTTTTGATTTTATTTTTCCTATCTTTTCTAAAAAAAATTGAATTTTGAAATTCTCTTCTTTATTTATTTATTATATTATTATCGAAGAACATGGAACTAATACTTTTTGACCATAAGCTCGTAAAATTAATTAATCATGTTCTCATAGCAAGTCAAATTTCTTCGGCACATCTCTAAGGCCCGAAAAAAAAAGGGGGCGTTCTTCAATTTGTTCGTAATATGTCTGACTTTATCGAGTGAAATTCGTGAACAGAGTGGGTGAACTAAATACATTTGATATCCTAATGAAAATGAAAATGTTTCAGATAGGTCTAACATCAACTGAAAATTTTTCTCTCTTCCTTTGTTCTTTTAGGTTTTATACTAGAAAATTATGTCACGAAATAGTCTTTGGACATGCATTTTTTTGTTCCACAAAAATAAACAGAAGCGTTTCTATTGACTACATAAACTTGGTGCATTATATTTTTCTAGCATAATAAATCTTATATTTAAGAAAAGGTAGCGTTTTTCTGGATATATGTCTCTGCCAGTTTCCATGAATTAACCAACTTGGCGATTGGCTTTGACATATCAACCAGCATTATTTTGGCAATTTCTTTATTTCTCTTCCAATCTCCTGAAATTGACCAACATAGCAATTTGCGTTGAGATATCGACTAGGATTTTAATTCAGTAAATTGGTGGACGTCAGTGATCGACATATTTGGCAATTTGCAATGACATGCAAAGCTTCTTTAGATGGTAACTACAATTATGAACTTCCTTATTGATTGTTGACTAGTACAACAGAGATAAGGACAAGCATAAGCTTAAAATCTAAAGCAGAAACCCACTGGAAACGCGTCCCCAAAAAGAGAATCCTAAGAGAAACCCTCGATTCATCATATCACCTTGGGAGTTTTTTATTATCTTTAAATAACATGATATATATATATATATATATATATATATATATATATATATATATATATATATATATATATTGATGTTTCCTTCTTTTTTGATGCTGTGACTTTAATTTGCTTTGCTATCCGTATAGCCAATGGTGTGCAACCGGACCGGGTTCACCCGGTACCCGGATCGGCCCACCCGAAAAACAGGGTCGGGAACCGGGTCCGGCTCAAACCGGTCCGGGTTCCGGGTCTAAGTAAATACCCACCCGGACCGGTTTTTAGAACCGGTTTTCTAGTTGCTATTTAAAGAAAAAAAACGATACCCTAGTTCTCTGTTGTCTCTTCCCAATCAGAAGCTCGCGGCCATATCGTCCTCTGCAATCGTTCTCGTTTTCCATTTTCTTCTTCCTCACAGATCTTCTGATCTCTCTCTCTCTCTCGGCTCTGCGATTGGTTTCGCTTTGGGTTTGGTTCTCCGTCGAACTTTCTTGAGCTTGCGGTCTGCGAGGGAGATGGGACTCTCTCTCTCTCTCTCTCTCTCTCTCTCTCTCTTTCTCTCTCTCTGTTCCTGTGGATTTGGAGTGAAATCTGATTCTGTAGGAGCTTTTGGCGGTTCGTGGAGACAGTCGCTCGTTCCGCTCCCTTTTTCCCCTTCGGGAGAAAATCGACTCGGAGGACTTTTTGCGCTCGGGCACAGGTCAACTTCAACAACATCGCCACTGATGCCTTCGCCGTCGCTACCTTGCGACTCTCTACAATCTATCTCTAACAACATCGCCACCGGATCGTCGCGGAAATCCAAAACCAGAGGCCGCCTCCACGGCAAAATCAACGGCGACAACACCTCCGGCTGGACTCCGCCTCGGCCGAGCAAGAGCCTGACCTTGATCGGCGAGCTCAAGGACTTTGTTTCCTCACAGCTCGACGATCTCAAGCGCCGCCTCGACCGCTCGTATTCCGGGCCGCATAATGCGTATAGCTAAAAGAGGATAACCTGTGAAACCTTCATGGCAGAAACAACATACGAAACACGTCGTTTGAGTCTATTCACAGAGTGGAGACAGACAGGTTCAGTGAGCATGTGGATCTCGTGGGTTCTAATTGCCAAAATTATGTGCACTGCCTCTTGAAGCGAAAACGGGGTCATATGCCTGGAATCTGCAAACTTCATCCCAAATTAAAGGACTCTTTGTGGCATGGTTCTCTTGAACAAGTGGTAACTTCTTATTTGCCGCAACATTGCAATTTAATGGAGCCAACGTTCACTCCATTTTTCCTGAAATGCCGAAGCCTGAGGTTTCTCAAATTATTTCCCTCAAAACTCTGCTTTTCAGTGTGCAAATATTTGGACGTCTTTTTCTGCGATATTTATTTTGTGGAAACACATGCGACAAGCACCGAAGCAACATGACAAATCACCAGATTGGATTGCTGTCCCTTTGTGAACATCCCGGAATCTCCAAGGATGTCGAAGCCTCTCACTCCCTACTCCACAACCGCTTCAAGGTTTTTTCGTTTATGCGGCTTCGATTATTTGCTCCATTTATTTTAATGGAGCAAATTAGATGTAATATGCAAACCAGGCATACATTTAGCTGTGATTAGGGATTTTCAATTGGATGAGGCGAATTAGCATGTCTTTCAGTAACTCGTGATTCATCCTTAGGTCTGTTGTTGTCTATTTCTACTTCCTATCATAAAGGTTTTCCGTCAATATTGGCCAAAACAGGGTAAACAGGGTGAACCCGGAAACCGGACCGAAAAACAGGATCGGTTCCACAACAGGTTCCAAGATAAACAGGGTCGGGTATCGGTTCCAAAAAGTGGGAACCGGTTATAACAGGGTCGGGTACAGGGTCTAGGGTTGGAACCGGCCCACCCGGCCCATGCTCACCCCTAATAGCCATCATCGGATGCTGAAGCGTCATCAAGGATGGATTGATGGATTGTTAGTGTGCTTCGTTGAAATGTAGAAAGAAACTAAGTAAGCCATGCCCATTTATAGAGCGGATTGATGCCGAAGCCGTGACCTCGTTTGAATTTTGAATTGTTTTTTTCTCTATTCTCTTTTTCTTGTACCTTTAGTGCAAGCTTGACTTGTCGATTCCTTATTCTATACGCCAAGACAAGTCATTAATTTAACACAAATCTGGTAAGATTCTTACTGTATGCTTTCCCACGTAGAACTTACGATTATTTATAGCTTTTCTATAAATTAAGCAAACTCAATAGCTACTTCAACCACAAATTTATATTAAGTAAATTCATAGAAATCCATGCATATGGTTATGACCCCACTAGACTATAAATGGCCAAAATCTTGATTTATGTTAGACAACAATAATATGGACATTCGGGAAAAAAATCAATGAATCATTTACCTTTTAAATGAACTCAATATAATTTCCATGTCAAGTATCTCACAAATCGCTTATCCTTTCCTTCGTGACAACTCAAGTTATATTCGAAAAAGGGGATCAAAACATTTACATTGACAGTATTAAAGCTTGACTTGGGAAGGGCAAGACTCAGAAATTACAGGGGGAAGAAATGAAAACAGAAGCTAAGAGAAGGGTTCCCGTTGTGATTTTAGTAATTTCCGAGGGTGAAGTCATAAATAACTTCCTCCACAAAATAATTTTCTACTAAAATAGTAATGATTCTGGTAATGGCAGTCTACATCTTTTCTTGAAATACCAATGATGCATTTATTTCGTAACAAATGAATGATTTGAAAAATATTTTTCTAAAATTAATGGCTTGTATCGCTCGCAAAAATTAAGGAATAAGAAATATTTTTTATCATTTGCTCAAATGTCTAGGCATAAACCACTGTCGATAATGAAAAAAAAAATTCATTGAATAATTATTTCAAGTGATATAAGTAATTAATTTTAGGAAAATATTTTTTAAAATCATTTATTTTTCACGAAGTAAATACTATACTTAAAAAACGTATTTAAGATAGATAATGGAGGATTCCTTATTCCATAAACACAACTTATCTCACTACCAATTTGTTATGCTCCAATTGTTCTAAAGTCACAATGCCCAGTGTACATAATACATGTAGAAGTCATTTTATTACATTACGGCAGAAGAACATTAAAAGTGTCAATATTTGTGTACGGCGCTCACTTTAATGCCAATATTTTTTTTGGATCATTTCAGTGCCAATTTTTATCAAAAACGACCATTTCAGTGCCAACAATACACGTATCATGATTTCTGACAAGCCACATCAGATCACATTGGGACACGTGTCATATTTTCCGACAAGCCACCTCGGATTTGACACTAAAATGATCGTTTTTGACAAAAATTGGCACTGAAGTGATCCAAAAAAAAATATTGCCACTAAAGTGAGCGTTGTATATAAATATTGGCACTCTTGTTGTCCTTCTGCCCATTACATTACTTAATTTACTACATCATAAGCATGAAATGATCAAGCGCATAATGAAATTGTTCCGAACAAGTCAGATCCGAGATGATCTCTTCTTATGATGATGCTAATCCCTTCTTATGCTACTCATTAAACTAACCTAATGGCCGATTTGCTAGTCGCTTGTGAGCCGTCAATTGGATAAATTTTGTGCCAAAGTTGGTGTCCAACATTTTCCTTGTCCCTTTTGCGCAAGCGTAACATGCTGATTCAATTTTCTTCAAGGCTCCATACTTTTCGCGTAAAATAAGATGTTTCTGAAAAATATTTTTCAATAAGTAAATGACCATATTTTTCATTTTTCGGTTGAAACCTAAAAAATGAATTGGAAAATATTTTTCAAAATTGAGTTTGAAAATTCAGATTTATTTTCTCCGTGCACTCATCCTAGTAATATTTTGATTTTATTTTTCCTATCATTTCTAAAAAAGTGTTTTCTCTATACTCTTTATTTATTTATTTACTATATTATTATCGAAGATTGTGGAATTAATTCTTTTTTGGCCATAAGCTCGTAAAATTAATTATAATGTTCTGATACAAAGTCAAATTTCTTCTCGAAGGCCTGAAAAAAAAAAGACGTCCTTCATTTTGTTGGTATTATCTCCGACTTAATCCAGTTAATTCGTGAACAGAGTGGGTGAATTAAACGTATTTGATATCCTAATGAATATGAAAATGTTTCAGATGGGTTTAACATCAACTGAAATTTTTTCTCTCTTCTTTTATTCTTTTAGGTTCTATACTAGAAGATTATGTCATAAAATAGTCTTTGGACATGAATTTTTTTTTTTTTGCAAAAAATAAACGGAATCGCGTCTAGTGACTACATAAACTTGGTGCATTATTCAAGCGCGAAAAAAAAAAAAAACCTCGGCGCATGATATTTTGTAGCATCATAAATCTTATTTTTAAGACAAGGTAACATTTTTCCAGATATATGTCTCTGCCAGTTTCCTTGAATTAACCAACATGGCGGTTGGCTTTGAGATATGAACCAGCATTATTTTGGCGATTTTTTTGTTTCTCTTCCAGTCTCCTGTAATTTGCCTTGAGATATCGACCAGGATTTTAATTCAACAAATTGGTGGACGTCACTGATCGATATATTTGGCAATTTGCAGTGACATACGAAACTTCTTTAGACGGTAACTACAATTATGAGCTTTCTTATTGATTGTTGACTAGTACAACAGAGATAAGGATAAGCATAAGCTTAAAATCTAAAGCAGAAACCCACTGGAAACGCGTCCCCAAAAAGAGAATCCAATGAGAAACCCTCGATTCATCATATCATCTTGGGACTTTTTCTTATTATCTTTTAAGAAGATGAAACACATTTCTGGATATAAACATGTATATATCTATGGAAAAGGAACCTTTTTTACTGCTTCGAGCTAGATCTCCTGCTAAATTCGAACTATGCTGACTAGTTTTCCTTATCTTTCCGACACTTATAGCGAGGATGATCAGTGCCGTGACTTTGTGTACTTTTTTTTTTGGTAAGTATGACTTTGTATACTTAATGTCTTAAAAGTTATATGATGACTCGTCGTCGAATCATAAGACTCAAGGCTAGCAGTGAGACGGAATAGGCGGAATCATGCTTCGTAAGCAAGGACGAGGAGTCACATAACATCGTTGGCTTCTTCTTCTTCTTCTTCTTCTTCTTTTGGTATAGTAAGAAGATGCGGATAAGAATTGCGATTTACATAATATTATCTACGTAAGATCACGTAATCTTTATTTTTAAGCAATTTGTTAATTTTAGTGGTATTTTGTAATTTTGGATTTTGCTATTTAGAATTCTAGTAGGGTTAGAATTAGGGTTAGCACCTTATAAAAGGGTGTCTTAGGGTTTTTAGACAGGATGATTCAGACTTTTCAGATATCAATTACAATTTCGAGATTTCTCTCTTGTAAGCATGGATTTGCTTGTGTTCTATCACTGAACGCTGCGTCAGGTGATATCAGAGCCTATGGCGACTGGCGGTGGTCTTCGTGACGATGTTCAGGAGACTGGAGCCCCAATCCTTGGGGACGACGCGCTGCAACGTTTGGAGCAGCGTTTAATGGAACGCATAGATCGTTTCGGAGCACGATTTGACAAATTGGCGGATCGATTCGACGGTCTTGGCGTTGATGTGAATCGGAATCGACAGAACGACAGAAGGCTGGGTGCAGATCTTGCTCGCGGTGACCCTGTCAATAGGCCTGTTCCTTTCCACAGGCAGAATAACCCTTTATTTTTAAAGAGTTCTTTCGACGAAGGACGTGCTGATTATGGAGGAAGAAATCGTTATGGAGGATTTCGAACGGGATACGATGGAAGAGATGGCAGACAATATTACGACAATCATGAAGGTAACAACTTTAAACTAAAAGTCGATATACCTTATTTTGATGGAAGTCTTGATATAGAAGAATTTTTGGATTGGATTGCTGGTATTGAAAAATTCTTCGATTATATGGAGATCCCTTGTGAGAAATGGGTGAGAATAGTAGCCTATAGATTGAAAGGAGCTGCGTCTATATGGTGGGAGAGATTGCAGAATACGAGGGAGCTAAAAGGAAAAGAGAGAGTTCGAACTTGGCATAGAATGAAGAGGCTGCTGAAGCAGAAGTTCCTTCCATCCGACTATGAACAGTTCCAGCATAAATTAATGGGTTTAGAACAAAATCGAGATTTTTCCCGACATTCGCGAGATTTCCCTGTTGTTGAATGGGGAGGAGTTGGTGAATCAAGCAAAGAGGCTAAGTTGCAGTTCAAACCCCGCATTAGGCCATCTATCTACAGAGCTTCTTTGATGAACTTCAAGGACTCAGAGAAGAAGAGCGAACATGGTTGTGTGCGCAAGGTTTCAGATCCAAGTACGATGGTAGAAGACTTTGTGTTAGCGAAAGGGGACAAGGTCGTCCTTGACGACATTCCTCAGGCAAAACCCAATTTGATTCCTGAAAATGCACAGAAAATCGATGTTTCGGGGAGCACTGATGATGAAGGTAATTATGTTCCTGAAACTAATGATTTTGGTGGCGATGAGTTTGTTGTTGATGTTGAGCCTTAACAGAAATGTGAGGATGCAATTGAAACAAATTGTACGTCGCAGAATGCGATTACTGATGAAGTGGTGCTACAAGGACAATTAAAGGCGAAAGAAACTCCTCTTGGGGGTTGGTTGGTGATAAGAGTGCAATCAGGCAGCTGCACGATAGGAACACTGCACATTGAGAATATTAGTCTCTAAATGGAGGAGAACGAGAAAAAAAATTCTCGATGATGCAGATATTGGTGGATCTCTTGTGTTCTTCCCAAGTTACAAGCTGATGAAAAAATTATTGCGTCAATGGCATGAAAATGGTCAATGGTCACGACTAAGTGCACGAAAGACCCTATTTGTGGAATCGAGGGAGCGGGATGATTTCGAGTACAAACAAAATAAAGGTCTGAGCAGCAAAAGAGGGATCACATGCGATTCGCAGGAAATTTACATATTCCACAATGGGATCGAGTATGGGGATAGGAAGCTGATGTATTACTTGATTCGCTGGAGAGGCCGTCCTGGGCGAAGCAAATTTCGCAACAAGATTCGAGGACGAATCTTTTTCCTAGCAGGGGAGAATGATGCGGATAAGGATTGCGATTTACATAATATTATCTACGTAATATTGCGTAATATTACGTAATCTTTATTTTTAGGAAATTTGTTAATTTTAGTGGTATTTTGTAATTTTGGATTTTGCTATTTAGAATTCTAGTAGGGTTAGGATTAGGGTTAGCACCTTATAAAAGGGTGTCGTAGGGTTTTTAGACAGGATGATTTGGATTTTTCAGATATCAAATACAATTTCGAGATTTCTCTCTTGTAAGCATGGATTTGCTTGTGTTCTATCGCTGAACGCTGCGTCATAAGAAATATATTAGCTTTTCATAGCGTAACTTATAGAAGGCAGCCAAACACAAAAACCTCGTACCCATTACAACACATGGATGTGTCAGAGCGGGTGCAAAGGTGTTACAGCTAATCAAATGCTAAGCCTAAAGCACATGAGCAATTAACCAACCTATATCAACAATCGGCCCCAAATACAACCGAAGAGAGAAAATACAACAACAAAAGAAAAGGGCACAAGCCCATTAATAAAAAATAGACGTCGAAATGCCCCAATTAACTTGTATCCACCTATTTCGAGGGCAATCCTCTACCTGATCAAAGGTGAGGGCCTTATCTCTGACAACCTTCTAGAGATGCTTCATAAGTGCTGGCCCAAAGAAAGAGCGATCTCTAGATAGAATATGGTTGCGCTCTGTCCAAATGATATGACAAAGAGCTCCAAGGAAAAGCGTGCAATCCGTTGATAGAAGTGTTGGCCGCCAGTACGCTGAATGGCCCATCGAAGGTTGTCCTGCCAAGTCTGATTCCGCCATCCCAAATTGCATTTATCGGCCCAAGCCAACGCAAGAGTGCCAGTGGCATTACATCCAAAGAATAAATGATCTACAGAGTCTGGTCTATACCGACAAAAATCACAAACGCCATCCGATATTCTATGGTAATTTAGTAGAATTACTTGGGTCGGGAGCCGATTCAGAGTGACTAGCCATAGGAGGAAGCCATGCCTTGGAGCAATGCATCAATCCCATATAAAGGAGTGCTATAGAACCATAGTCCCCTTGTGACGAATAAACTCCCAGGCCGAAGAGATAGAGAAGGAGCCCGAATGATGGCCCAACAATGAGAATCAATCCTCTCGTCTCGTTGTAAGCATCAGAGCACCCTCAAGCCAAGCCGTGATGGTGGCTAACGCATAAGAGGGTTGCCACACCGAAGAAACAAAGTCCATGACCGAGGCCTTCCTAGGGATACCCAATCTATAGATGTCTCTGTCCGAAAAGTTTGTATAATGGCCCTCTATCATGCCAATGATCAAAACCAGAACGAGGTAGAGCACCCATTCCTGATCCGCCACCGAAACTGGAGCTGAAAATCGGCGTGGACGTCAAGAATCTTCTTCCAAGCTCAAGAGCAGAACGTAAGCCTAGTGGCAATCCAGAAGTTTTTGTTCTTTAAGAACATCAAATGTACCCACTTGCACCACAAGAACTCCTTATCCGAGAATAAGATCCAGATATGTTTAAGCATAGCAGCACAGTTGTAATCAATGAGTCTACGAATGCCTAGCCCTCCCTCCTCTTTAGGGAGACACACATCGCTCCAAGGGACCTTAGCACCGCCTATACCCAACGCCGGGCCTTTCCATAAAAAATGACGAAGTATCAATTCAATCCGTGAGAGGATTGACATAGGGAGAGTAAAAACACTAGCCCATAATACATGAATGGCGTAGAGGACCAACTTGATAAGCGGAACACGGCCCGCAAAAGACAAAAACTGGTGCAACCACAAACGAGCTTTAACAGTAATGGAATTCACTAGAGATGTGCAATCCGCCTTGCTAAGCCTAGAAGCAATAACCGGGACCCCAAGATACCGAAAAGGTAACATACCTTGTCGAAAACCAAAGGATTAAGAGAAGTAGAGCCGCCCGATAGATAAACCTTGCTCTTGTTGGGATTTGGCTTTAGGCCCGACCAAGTGGAGAATTTGTGAAGACCCTTCTTCAATAATGCGGTAGACTCTGCATTTGCCTCAGAGAAAATGAGAACATCATCAGGAAAGAATAAGTGGGATAACCGAGTACCTTTGCACCTCCAAAAGAATTTAAAGCTAGGAAGCCGAGTCTGAACATTGAGGATACTAGTGAAAGTCTCCATAACCAGCGTGAATAAGTAAGGAGAGATGGGGTCTTCTTGGCGGATACCACGCCCACTAGAAAAGAACCTGTGAAGCTCACCATTGATAGCCACAGAAAACTTCGAAGAAGAGACACATACCATGACAAGCTTAATGAAGAATTCTAGAAACCCCAATGCCTATAAAATCAGTTGAAGGTACCCCCATGTGTCATAAGTCTTATGAAAATCTACTTTGATAGCACACTTTGGCAAATATGGCTCATGGTGAAATCTAGAGAGAAGTTCCTAGGCAAGCAAGATGTTATCGTTGATCCTCTGGCCCTTTACAAAGGTATTTTGTGGCGGGCTTATGATGGAAGGCAATACACTAGCAATCCTGTTGGCCAAGATCTTGGTGATGCACTTATATACCGTGTTGTAACAAGCAATGGGCCGAAAGTCATTCATAGCCGAGGCATTAGGGACCTTCGGCACCAAAGTGAGGATGGTGGCATTTGTCTCCCTTAGGAGACACTCAGATACAAAGAAATCCTTGATAGCCGCCGTGACAGATGAGCCCACGATCTCCCAAGTAGCTTTGAAAAAATCCACGTCGAAGCCATTCGGCCCCGGAGCCTTACCTTTAGCAAGGGAAAACATAGTATTCCGAATCTCAATATCTATCACCTGTCGAGATAGGAATTGAACATGGTGATCATCAAGAGTAGCATCGAGGATAGCTTGAATCTCATGCACAGCTTGTTAGGTGGGCGACTCATTTCTAGCAAGAAGGTCTTGGAAATGGGAGGTAATATGACAGTGCACCAGCCTTGGATTCGTAAGAGCAGCCCCTTCGTTGTCCACTACCGATATAATGCGATTACCCAGTTGTCGTTTGTTAACAGAGTGATGAAAGTACTTGATATTGAGATCCCCTTCCTGGAGCCATTTCACCCGAGACTTCTACCTATAAAAGGACTCCTCTTGCAATCGAAGACCAGCAAAAGTAGTGAGTTGCTCCTTTTCTTAATCCGCCAACTCTTGATTATGGGGGTCCGGAGCGAGAGCATCTTGGATAAGAGTAAGGGAAGCCCTAGCCTGAGAGGTGCGGGATGAAATGTCAGAGAAAGAATCCCTATTCAGTTGTTTGAGGCATTCCCCGAGCAACTTCAGCTTTTAGCATAAGATGAACATCGAAGTGCCAATCAACCGAGTGTCCCAAACCTGAGCAACAATATCTGAGAAAGAGCGGTGAGACATCCAATAGTTAAAAAATTTGAAAGGCTTCCTACATTGCTAAGGAGGCACAATTCTGATTAACATCGTTAGTTTCGCGTTCATGCTTAGTCGTAAATTAAGCTGACATGACTAAATTGATCTCTCTCTACCTCTGTGCAAAACATTTATTGGTAAGAAATCATGCTGTGGTGTTGGCTCGAAAGTTACTTGCTCACGAAGACAACGAAACCCACTCAAATGAGATAAATTTGGCATTGAAAGGAGGTTGTACGCCATCTTTACATAACAAAACTCATTCGAAAGTGTAAAGTTTTATCTTCACTCGAATACACACTTTGTAGAAAGGCATGGCATCTAATTCCTCGTCCTATAGGTCCACATCGACTGAAAATTGTCGTTCTTCTGAGGACGAACAAATGTTCTTTCTAAAATGCGACCCGAGCGCTTTGCAAGCGCATCTCGATCCCGATCTTTCACTGGAGTCCGAAATACATCTAACGAATATCATGATCACGAAGGTAGCCAAAACCCCGGGTCCAACCACACCAAAACGAAGGACACTTTGTTGTAGCAACTCCTAAAACGAAATGACCAAGTTGAGCAAACTTGAAGGACGATGTTAAATGCGTTTAGGAGCAATTTTTGTTGAAGTTTGACGTACCAAACCTAAGCGTTGCAACTAAATTAGTCACTATCACTCGATCAAAGTTGCACTTTCCATCACATGTGAAGAATCCTTTACAGTGAGGATGAGGTGTGCTATGGCTTTACATACTGATGGCGACTTCATCAGGAAGTTACCTTCTTTAAGAAGAAAGTCACAAAAAGCATCTTCGAACCTTACTCCCCACTGTAAATATTCTCTTGAGAGACTTGCTCGGTCCCATGCACCCCACCACCATGTCTCCCCTCTCCACCGCACACACCGCCGTTGTTCCTTCGGTGGCCGTCTCCGACCTCATATCTGTGGCAGGCGATGGTCACTGCACCGACTCAAGGTCAAATCGAGATTGTGGCCTCCATGGTCGAGGTTTACTACATCGCTTGTTGGCGTTAGCATCATTTTGTGGTGTCGGCCCTAGGGTGGCTCCCAATCGTTGATGGATACAAAAAAATAATAAATAAATAAATAAATCTTAAACTCATTGTATTGATGACAATTCAGTCATAAATCTTTTAATTTGCCCAATGTAGTCCTAAATCTATTGAAATTTCTTAATGTAACCGTTTTGATCAATTTTAGCCGAAAATCGCTACTGTGGATGTCTATCTACAGGCACAAGCAGAGGGCAGATGTAGAATATACTGCTATAGCGAGTACCAATAACCTCAAGCAATATGATAAAAGTTACAATCATCTTTGTTTCATTTCACTTTGTGAAGGTCATTCAATAGGGGAATGAATCGCCATGGAGGCAAGCAAGAGGCATGGACATGTGCTGAATGAGAGGATGAGAGGAGACACGAAAAGGACTCAGGTTTTTATTGAAATGAAGAAACCAACAAGCTGACAAGTGACAAGTCATGGGTTCATACATATTTGACCCCATATACCACCAACCTAATCAATCTTTCTACACCCACGAAAGATAAAAGACCCCAAGATAGCCCTCAAAGATTGGCTTACGCATCTTTCACCAAGTTATCAGATTAGCAATTGACACGAGAAATTTCGAAACTCCGATCACATGACGGTGCACGCGTTGGCATTTTCTTCACTGAAGTAATCATATCGGCTCGCGTAGAAACCTCTATTCCCACCTTGACACTCGCAAGCCGGTCTTCCGCATCCGTCGTCGCACATCATTGGCCTCCCCAGCCCAGGATAGAAACCTCTGTTCCCGCCTTGACACTCGCCGACTGGTCTCCCGCATCCGTCATCGCACATCACTGGCCAGGAACCTCTATTCCCACCTTGACACTCACCGACCGGTCTCCCGCATCCGTCGTCGCACATCACTTGCCTCCCCAGCCCGGCACAGGAACCTCTGTTCCCACCTTGACACTCATCAGCCGGTCTCCCGCATCCATCATAGCACATCACCGGCCGCCTCCGCCCACAATAACATGGTCCCCTGCCATACGCTCCATAAAATGGCGGACAACAACACACCGGCACCATCGGATACACCGGCACCATCGGATATGCCGGCACTGGCAGGCAGCCCACCACCGGATTTGGCTCCTTCTTGGGTGGCGGGGGCGGGGGCGAGGGCGGGGGCGGCGGCGGGGGCGAGGGCGCCTGCTGCAGAGGCTGAACGGGTTGGGTTACTATCTGGGGTGGAGGAGCAGGCGCCTTGGTGGTTTCTTTTGGAGGCTCCAGCATCTTCTCGGGGTCCTTGGGCTTCTCCAGCTTCTTCTCAGGCTCCTTGGGCTTGTCGGGCAGGATCTCGACACTTTGCACCATCTCGCCGCTCTTGCAGATGATCTTCTGCCTGATCTTCTCCGGGCTGCAGCACACAACGGTGATTAACACCGTGTTCTGCTTTTCATCATATATCTGGTCTCGGATTTCTCTCGTTCACAAGTTAATTCATAAGCAAACTCAGTCAAATTAAATCAACACCAATGCAATAGTAATTACAAATCAAGAAATGACAAAAATTCGAAACTATAAAGCAAGAGAGAAAGAGAGAGAGACTCACGGGGAAATTCACAAAGAATTTTCTTGATCTTCTTGTAGCAGCGACAGCACTGCAGATTCACCTTTATCAACATTCTGGTCACCTGCAACAAAGAAGAACAACGCAAAAATCAATAAAGCTGATGTGTATCGAATGAATGCAGAGAAGAAAAATGGAGGCAGCGGGTATCAAGAGAGATGAGTTAGAGGAGAGAGGAGAAGGAGGAACCACCTTCTCCACCATGGCTGTGGGAGAGACAAGGTCTGGAGAGCTCCAAGAAAATGAGTGAATGGCGAGCGGTGAAGAAAGGAGCGAGTGATAAATGGGGTGGATGAGAACAGGCAGGTTTAAGAAAGAGAAAAGTTACTGTATTTGACCTAGAGTCGCATGATGTGCAGGAGTCAACCAAAGGAGTGTAGAGCAACCTCGTGTCGTGGTGGAGACTAAGGAACATGGAACTTGACCGTACGTATGGAAGGTCCATTGTCTGCGCGCGGATCGTCTGCCCTGGTGCTAGAAGAGCAGGGGCTGCCCTGATCAATCCGTCCGTTCCATCAACGGACGGATGTGATTGATCCAGATGAAAAAGTGACCGAAAAAAAAACAATTTGGCTCAGCCGCAATTTTGAGAGATCCCATCCGTCCGTCCCATCAATGGACGGATGGGATGGATCAGGGCAGACCCTGCCCTGATAGCACCAGGGCAGGTGATCTCTGTCACGTTGAATACTAGGAGAAGCAATGAGTTGGACTCATGACGTCCACAGGATTACATCACCTCCATTGTCCATGGGCTTTGCAGCCTGCGGCAATGGGTTATGAACAGAGATTGTTCACGTGTTTTTTCCTTCCATTGTCGAAAGAATTAGGATGGTAACGACACAAATTATCCATGAAATTTAGCATAATATGTAATGTGATTTATGAATTTTTTATTTCTTCAACATAGCCTCTGAGTTTTAGCGCAGTGCACGATGTGCCGAATTTTTAATTTGTTTAATATTGTCCTGGACTTTTTGCACATATTCAACGTAATCCCTGAACTATGTGAAAATGGTCAATGTTTGCCTTCCATTAATTCAAGTTCGGGGATATCATTAAGCATTTTCATATAATCCAGGGACCACGTTAAGCAGGCATCAAAAGTCTAGTGATCAGATTGAATAAATTAAAAAGTTGAGGGACCACATAGCACTTTGGGCTAAAGTTTAAAAGATCACATCAAACAAATTATAAGTTTAGGGATGATATTATACATTAGACCAAAGTTCACAAACCATTCGTGTCATTTTCTTAAATAACTACAGCAGAAGAACAGGAACAGCACTTAGGCAATGGCTAGAGCAATCTGTGTTGAGGTTTCCCTAAAGCTGTCGTTTTGCTTGTGTGATTTCGGTCCTCTGATTGTTGTTCTTGCATTGAATTGGTTTCAACAATTCACTGCACATGAAGTTGGATTCCGTGGGAATTCATTAGGTGACTGTCTAGGTGAACTGTATTGTTTTATACGATATAATGCTTAGCTCAGTACATGGAACTAAAATTGTATAGAATGATCGTCGAGCATGTCGAGTGATCGAACACAATAACAAATAAAGCAATGAAATAAGTGAGGCACCAGATTTACATGGCTTGATCCATGTAATCTGCCTATTCTAAACGGAGAGAGAAGCAAAAGATTCCACTAAAGATCAAAAGATAGGTCGGAGAGTAGGGGTGTGCATGGTCTGGGCCGGTCCGGTCTTGGCATGGAATCGGGGACCGGACCAATAGTCCCAATTCCCATATTTTCGGGACCACGGACCGGATTAGAACCGGCGGTCCGGGACGGTCCTAGTCCGGGCCCAGTGGGACCGTTAACTCTAACTACTTATAAAAATCTAGCCCTTAGAAATTACTATACAATGTTAATTTACAATCTACAATTAACCTACGACGGCAAGACAACCATGTAAATGCTAGGGGCACCCAACGTGTGTTCGATTCGGCCTTGAAGGCTTCACGTGATCTTTTATGCTCGTAATCGACACCCGCATGTGACCCGCTGAACTTAGGTGGGCAATGGAACCGAACTCAGATTTTATTTATTTCTTTTTTATTTTTAGTTGTGAAAAAAAATAGATTTCTCAAATCTGCATAATGACTCGAGTTTCTGTCATCATGCACATACGTGCTTATTTTTCGTGCATGTGCCCATTATAAGAAACAAATCTTATCATCAATTAAGACCTGGTTTTGTCCCAAAGTAATACCAAAACCAAATTGCTAAATAATACTTACAATGACACTACTAAACTCAAGAGGCGTGAGATGAGATTCATGAGCTTATCAGAATGTTAAAAATACGTTAACTCTAGATTTAGATTTAAAAAAAAAATAACGGTCCGATTCGGGTTGGGCCAGTCCGGTCCCAAACCATGGAACCGGGGACCGGACCACCCAGTCACCGGTCCCATTTATTGGGACCAGGGCCGAACTGCCAACCTCAAGACCGGACCAACCTGGCCGGTCCGACCCGATCCTGAGCCGGTCCAGGCCGATTCGGTCCAGTTTGCATACCCCTAGAGAGTACTAACTTTAAACTTTGAAAAGGGAAAAAAAAATTGTTTAGCTGTCTCCAACATTGGTTAAGTAATCGTCTGTGTTCTCCAAACCGCGGTTACATGATTTGATATGAAGTCAAAAGTCCAAGCAAAATCATTTTAGACCTCCCTCATATGAAAAATCTCAATCTCCACCAAGAGTATATCATGAAATTAAAGAATTGTGGAAAGAAACAAAGATTGATTCTCCATGGACAATAAACCAAATTACACGTAAGAAATTGGTTGGCAATGTACATGAGATTTGTAAAATGACTGGGGACGTACCCCTTAATGTAGTAATGGAATTCATCTATGTAAAGAGCAAGAAGCCATTGATTAGAAACAACAAGAAGCTTAGTTTTGTCAGGTCACTGTCCAGATAGTTAGGAAGTCGCCATCCACAGAGCAATGTAAGATAGAATAATTCCATGGCCAAATTAAAAATTTAGACTTATGTCTCCCTCTTCGATAGGTGTGGGCTATGGATTATCGACACTTGATTAGGCAATTGTTTCTCCTTCTAATTTAAGGTATTAAGCATATAGTATATGACCTCTAGATGCAATTTGTAGTCGGCCTTTCAACTTGCAAGTGCGTGGATGCTGATTATGTCTAAATGCCGTGAAAGTATTAGGAAAGTTCGTGCAGATTGGAAAGTTCCCTCTAATTAAATATTAGTAGTGTTGAGCACGCGTTAAATGGGGAAAAATAAAATTGAGAATTACCTAAACATAAAAAAAGTAGTTATTTTTAAAATTACGTAAATGAGCGAGGATTCTTTTTTTTTTTTAGTGGAGCAAGTGAAGCTTAGCTGGACTTACCCAAAAAAAAAAAAGTGAAGCTTAATTGGTGGATGATGTTAATTTTATTATGGGTAATTTTAGAATGAATTGGACCTGAGCAAGTCCTTAAACTACTTCGTCTGAACTCTAGGATGCAAAATTCGGGAGTATTCCCTTCCTAACAGGGGAAGAAAAAAAATTAATTGCTAGGAATTGGGGAGAGCGACCGCGGGGAATGGCAGACTCTGCGTCGGCAAGAAAAAAATAAATTGTTAGGCTACTGTCGGGTAGGTTGGGGCTAAATAACTCCACCCGCGCCTGGGGTGAGTCGTTGGAGTGAAAAAAATCCTGCTTGAAGCAACCCTTGGTTCACAAGCTTGTGCGATGAAATGGTTCTTTGTTTTAAATATGTAGTATTCTATTCTTTGTAAGAACGTACCAAAAATCTAATTTTGGCACCATCGGCAAGGCGATTTCCGGTCAAAATTGCTCGATTGATCTGAAATGTTACCAATGTAAAAATGTTTAAGACTAAATTAATTCAATTGAAACGTTTATCATTAAAAATTTTACCAACTTAACTTTTTTGGTAATTTTCACTTGTAAAAACAATCCATATCAACACTGGTCATGCCACTTAGAACGGTCGACGCTCAATGGACCGCCACATTAGCGATTTTCAGCCAAAATCAACCAGAATGATTACATTAGCAAATTATCAAAAGGTTTAAAAATAAATTAGTCAAATTGAAAATTATAGGACTTTTTTAGTAATTATCCTCAATCTTGGGCTACCATCTTTTTTCTAGCATCATAATTGCTATTATTAAGAGTATGCAGCATTTTCCAGATTTATGTCATCTTCCAATTTCCACAGAAATCGACAAACATAGCAATTGGTTTTGAGATATCAACCATAACTTTAGTGAAATGAATTGGTGGACGTAATTGAGAATACATTCGGCAATTTGATTCTTCAGATGGCAACCACGACTATGAACTTTCTTTGTAAATTACAAAGCAAGCACATAGGATGAACTTTATTTGACAATTTCTACACATCTGCCATTGTATAGCTTGATGGCTTGATCAGTTTTATGTTAACAAAGCATGCACATAGGATGAAAATTCCAATTAAGGTGGAAAGAGGGAGTAGGACAAGGTGGGAGTAGTATTGGAAGCTGCTCTCCCCTGTGTTTCAGTCAACAAATTGTCAACCCACAGGTTCTAATGTATTGTAAGATTAAGGTTGGCCGGAAGACATCCTGTCAAAGAATCTAATTACAATAAGCCAAAATTTCGAGATTCTAAAGGTGAGGATAGAGAGGACCACAGACAAAGAATCTCGTATTTTGTAATTGCAATCAACTCTCTTCAGATCGTGGAAGAACAAATCTTAGAGTTTCCAAGAGAGCTAGGGTTTCTGCTTGAGACGCCGAGATCACCCTCCCAAATCGAGCAACTCCCTCCTTTATCTTTCGAAAGGAGTTACAAGCAAGTATTTTGTCCTTCTTGTTCAATTAAATCATGTAAAGCATTGATTGGATGACCAGTGTGCAGGGATAGATTACCGACAGCTGAGATTGTCGGACAATAGCTACCTTCAGTTGATGTTCAATGTAATTTCTGCGAGTATAGAAGACAGATCACATTTGTTCTTCAATGTGAATGGACAAGTAGCATATGGCGCCGTACCCTAGCATTAGGGGTGAACGGTTTTAGGTCCGATTTGGTTCTCGTGGAGAATCGGGAAGTGAATCGGTGGTCCCAGTTCCCAATTTTTGAAACCGTGCACCGGACCGACGATTTCAGGAGCCAGACCAGACCCGGCCGACCAGTCTGGTCCAGTTTCCGGGAGATCCAATGGGACCGGTATCATGTCACCGAAGAGATTTAAGGAAGAAGAAAATTAGAGGAGACTGTGAAATAAGAAATTGTATAGCTCATAGGGATTTATGATGAGAATTTTAAACGAATTATAATAATGTGAGAGATGTTTTCCATAATTACTTTTGAACAACATTCACACTCCAATCACCAAATGGGGGATGGTCCACTGCAACTCTCTCTCTCTCTCTCTCTCTCTCTCTCTCTCTCTCTCTCTCTTTTGTTGATATGTTTCGTCCATTTATGAAGGAAGAAAGAAAGAAGTAACATGGGAATGGGGTCGTTGGCCTTTTCCTTTATGCAAATGGGAAAAAGTTAAAGCCATCACATTTCGAAATTAATAAATAAATAAAAATCGACCAGTTTGGTTTGATTCTGTACCCATGAAATTGGGAACTGGACGGCCTAGCCATCGATCCCGATTTTAACGACCGAGAACCAAACTGCCGCCCTTTGGAACCGAGAACCGGACCATTGGTCCAGTCCGGTCGGTCCAATTTGCTCACCCCTACCCAACACAACATGGGATAAGACGCCCTTTAGGGGATGGAATGAGGAACTCCAATGGATGATTAGGGCAAGGGCACAAACTTGGCAGCGAGACTCCTCAAGTTATCCTTTGTAGCAACCATATATTGCATTTGGATAGAGCACAATATGAGACAGTTTCATGACAAGTCAACTGACTTTCATATTATTTTGGCTAAGGTTCATAAAAATGCAAGAGGTCGAGCTTCGCTTTACCAAAAAATCAGAGCTTCCTAGATAAATGTTGTATTGGCCACTATATCTAGACTTACTACTTTCATCTTTTCGAATTATTATCTCTTTTTGCAATGTTAAGAGATGCTTCTAAGCTCCTGTACTTCATCTGCTTTATAATACTCATAATTTCCACACACATGTAAGCCATCACCTTTGAGCTATAAAATGAAGCTTGCCGCCACAGTACAGATGGAGCTGGGGTAAGGGGTGGCAGATAAGTCCATTTAATTTTTGAACGAGTCTATGTACGAAAAGATCCCACTTTTGTGACCTATGATCAATTCTCAATAGAGATTGTGGAATTAACTCTTTACAGTCATAAGCTCGTAAAATTTATTGATCCAATTCTGTATACCATGTTAATTCATTAATCCACGCATGCTTTGCACAATTTAAAATCCACGAACAAAATGAGTGAACCGAACAAATTAGAACATCTCCATGAATTTTTCACAACCTTGGTTCATCATTTTCTTTCTGGCTTCACAAATGTAACTATTAGGAGGATTTACATTTTTCGACTTTACGTCTCTTCCAATTTCCTTAAATTGACTAACATGGCAATTTGGTTTGAGATATCCACCATAAGTGTAGGCAAATAAATTGGTGGACGTAATTGATCAATATATTGGGCTATTTGTGGTGCCATGCAAACTTACTTTATCTCTCTTCCAA
The DNA here is from genome assembly GCA_021437785.1 of Rhodomyrtus psidioides. Lineage (NCBI taxonomy): Eukaryota > Viridiplantae > Streptophyta > Magnoliopsida > Myrtales > Myrtaceae > Rhodomyrtus > Rhodomyrtus psidioides. The sequence continues at coordinate 1,631,693 of JAILYB010000103.1, read as the reverse complement.
TTTCCTGAAATTGACCAACATGGCAATTCGCTCTAAGACATTAACCAGGTCTTTACTGAAATGAATAGGTGGACGCAATTGATCAGTACATTTGGCAATTTGCAGGGCCAAACTTCTTTAGATGGCATTAAATTGAAACTGAATGCAGAAACCCATTGGGAAAGGCATCACCGATGTCAGTACGATTGGCTGACAGCTTTGCCTTCGTCTTGCGGATTATTGCCCCTTAAAAGCAGAGGTTTTTGATTGCTTTGAGTTCCCACTTTCCCCGTCCTATACGGATCAATTGCAGTGAGTCAAGAACAGCAGAGAGATGAAAACAGGGGGTGTGATGCTTCGCGAGCAAGGATGACAGGCCAAAGTAACGCCATTGATGTCGCGTTTGAGCTTAGTCGTGAATTAAGCTGACATATACATGCGATAAATATGTCCTTCGCGGGAGATTCTGTTGTCGTGTCGTGTCAAAAGTTTAGGTTACTTTCATAAGCAAACATCTAGTTAAAAGGAGAAGGTCGAGGACATTAGCTTTCTGCTCTAGATCCACCTGCCCAGCCATTCCTTAACCTTGAAGCTTGTCTTTCTAAATGGCAACCACAACTGGATCTTCTCTGGACAAGCATAAGGCCTCTATTTCTCCATCTTGTTCAGGTGATAAAGGCATATCTATTACAGGTCCAACCTATTTTGCAAGTTTTTTTATACCGTAGTTTCCCTTTGGTCAAGGAAAAAGTACCAAAAGAGACCTAAACATATTGCATTTGTGTCAATTCAGTCATAAACCTTTTAATAATGTCAATTTAGTCATAAACATTTTGCATTTGTGCCAATTGAGGCAATCTGGCCAAGTTTGGCAAGAAATCGTGGACATGAACGTCGCCTATCCTACATGGCGTGACCCACGCTAATGTATACTTTTTTTAATATTTTCTTTCTTTCTTTTTCTCTGGTGAGGGCCACCTTACCTAGGTGGCTCTGGGCGAGGCGGCGAGGAATGAAAGAAGAAAAAATGAAAGAAAAAATGAAAAAAATAACTAAAAATTATTTAAAATGTTTGTGTCAGCTCTGATCACTTCATATAGGACGGCCTGTGTCCATGTTAGTTATTTCTGGCCAATATTGATCGAATTGGCTCAATTGGCACAAATATAAAAGGTTTAGGACTAAATTGACATAATTGAAATGTTCAATAATTGAATTGGCACCAACACAATAGGTTTATGGCTTTTTTGATACTTTTTCCTCTAGTCAAGTATATTGGTAATCTTTTCAAAAAGCAAAACTCAATCGGAAGTGCAAATGTTTCTCCACTGGAATACACACTTTACATGAAGGCATGACCTGAGTGTTATTTATTTCTTGCATAGAAGGGGTACAATCTTCAATTGGATCTATCAATGGCACTTCTCATCTACCCAAGTCGTGGTTAACCCATTACACGTAAATATGTGTGAACATCCAAAAATAACTTCATAAAAAGATTGGCCATGAAAACCCTGGAAAGATTGTTTTTCCCCTATTCTTATTCCCATCTAGTCGCAGGTATCTAACATATTCGTACCTAATGATTTTCCACGAACCCGGGCTCTTTCTCGTGAGAACCTTTTGAAACGAAGGCGGGCTATTGGTAGATTGAGGCTGAACTCCGGCAAGAGCTGCCACACTCATCACTTGACACCTAGCCGTAAGAGACTTCATAGCCTCTGGCGGAGCTTGCACCTCATGATCATGGCGGCCCGTCGCTTCCAAGAGGAGTAAGCACGAGGACAAGAGCTCCGTGGCTCATGATTCTTGAGCACAAGGCACCACAACCAGAGTTCTTCAGCTTGTCTAGAGGAACAAACCAAACTGTTATGGGATAATGACATAATTAATCATTCAACTTTAGCTCAATATGAAATGTGGTCATCGAACGTTTAATTCTGTTTAACGCGGTCTTTGAACTTTAGCTTAATATTCAATGTCCTCCCTGTTATTTTAATTTGTTCAATATACTTCTTGAACTTTTGCTACATATTCAAATAGTCCTTGACCTATATGCAAATATTAAATATTTTTTTATTAATTCAATATCAGAGACAAAATTGAGCATTTTCATATAGTCCAGCGTCTACATTGAACATGTACCAAAAGTACAAGGACTTGACAAATTGAAAGTTGAAAAAAAAAATCAAGAACCACGTTGCACATTGAGCTAAAATTCAGGGATCATATTAAGCAAAATCAAAATTTATGAACCATATTGCACATTGAACCAAATTTTAAGAATCATTTATGTCATTTTCCTTGCTTTTATCGTATTAACTGTTGATGTTGCTCTTGTATCAAGAGCTGGACTTACTTCCACTGACACTAGTTTAGGGAACCTCATCAAAATATAGCCGTCGAGTGATATCTGTGCACTGTGAATTCTTGTCCATGGCATTACGACAACCTCCCAAAATTGCACAAAAGCAAGTTGGCCCCTCTTGGTATCAGGGGATTTCCAATGAACTCTTCTGGGCCCAAACCAAGAAGTGATCAATAGTTGTAATTGGTAGCGGGATTATGAGATATGGTCTTTGATTTTTAGCGGGTTCTTGTGGGCTTGTGCACAACAAAGAATGAGAATAGTACCAAAAAAGTCTTAAATATATTGTATTGGTACTCGTTCTGTCCTAAACCTTCTAATTGAATCAATTAGTCCTAACCTTTACACAGTTGTATCAATTCAGTTTATATGGCCAATTTATGCCAAAAATTACTAATGTGAACTTCAGCTGTCCTACGTAAAATGGCTGGTGCTCGCCCTTGCCAGCCATGGCCGACCATGAAAGAAAGGAAATAAAAGAAAGAAAACAATGAAATATATATATATATATATATATATATATATATATATATATATATATATATATATTAAAATGTGTTAAAAATATTCATGTCAACATCAAGGATGGTGCCCATGGCAACAATTTAAGGTCTTAATTAGTCGGATGGACTCAATTAATACCAATATAAAAAGATTTAGGAATAAGTTAGAACCAATACAGTCGGTTCAGGTCTTTTTGGATACTTTTCCCAAAAAGAAGAGAAATTGTGATGTTTTATTGTTTAGGGTTTGCTATGTCTTCTGTCTCTTTCATTACTTCATTCAGTATAATCTTTCTTTGCTTCATTTATTTCGAGGCCTTCATGATGAGGATGAGTGTGTTAGCCCGTGATTGCTAAAGATGTCTAGATTTTCCATAGTCTTTTGAGAAATGCTCCGATATCATTTTTCACGGGCTTGCAGATTATTGGCTGCAAAATAGCCCATGCATCGCCTGGTAAGTTGAGAACACGAGGCCAGTCCTTCCTTCTTTTTTTGTTCCTAAGAACAATACAGCAAACCGATTCCATGTATCTAATCATATCACCCCTAGCTTAATTCAAGCATCTAGTCCTTCGAGTGAGACGCACGGAACCTTTAGGTACAGCAACTGGTTTCAGCCTACCATGACCCCTTCGAGAGAGCAGCATCAACTCCCGCTCAAATTACGAGTTCACGTCGATAGTGATCTTCTCCAATCCGAAATAATATTTAGAGATAATCGTGATCACATTTAGGTGTTAGTTGGGCCCTACAAAGTTGCGGACCCATGTTACGTGGTCTTCCCCCACACTTATGCACTGATCATGCTCTTTCCACAATTGATGTTGGATAACCCTAACAATTTTCTCCCCTCACATATTGGGCCACGAGTCAGAATAGCAACAACCTGTATTTTCAATGTGACTATTGAGTCCGGATTTATTGATAATATGGGCTCTTATACCAGTGGTCTCTCTCACCTCAAAAGCTTGGCTCAAATTATGAGACTTTCTCTCACACTTATAAACTAACTATTAGGCCATCAACCACTTCCACGACCCCACGTGGAACAACCCAACTTTAGGTAAGCCAAATCCATTGTCCATCCACACCAAATAGAAGGACACTTTCGTGTAGCAACTACAAAAACAGAATGAGCACATGAAGTGAACTTGAAGGATGATGTTAAATGCGGTTTAGGGGGCGATTCGTTTTAAAGTTAGGCCTACCAAACCAAAGTGTTGCGACTAGATCACAGTCGCTATCGTTCAAGCAAAGTTCCACTTTGCGTTTGCCTTGCGGGTTTTGCCATTTGAAAAAGAGTTCAATTATTTGGCTTGAGTTTCACTTTCCATCATGTATGAGTCCTTTTCTAAAGTGAGGATGAGTTGTGCCACGACTTCACATTCTAATGGTGACTTCTTTATCTTATCCTTTTTTTCACGATAAAAAAGGCCAAAAATCATAAATTCTGCTTACTGTGACACATGTACTTCAATTTTTTCTTTTGTGGCACAGAAAAACCCTAAATTTGTACCCATGTGACTGATGAAATTTTTAGGTATTTGAGAAAATTATATGATATGGAGAACAAAGTTGAGGATAATTTTGCAATCATCTTTTTTCTCAAAGAAAACTTTCTACCATATGTATGTCTTAAAATGTCATCTTATGATTTTGAGGATATCAAAACCGGTTGTGATGTGAAATTAAGGAAAGCAATTCTTCACGAGCAAGGATGACAGCTTATGCGAAGTTATTGATTTCGCATTTGCCGGCAGGCTTGGGTAATTCTCCCAATTTCATCGTGCTGGGAGAATGAATTTCGTGTTCTTGCTAGCTTTCAATTGAACAGACACAACCAATATAATCAATCTGTTTCTATCTGTAACGCAATGATATATATGTGAAGTCATATTATCAAGTTGTGCCGAAAACTCCCAATAGCCCTAATCGACATCATTTAGTTAAAAAGAGAATGTCAAAGACATCATCATTTTTCTCTAGATCCACCTTCCCAACTATTTGAACTAGAAGTTTCTCTTTCTAAGTTACACATCACAATTGGATCTTCTTTGAACAACCATCTAGGCCGCCCTCACTTAATGGACCATCGGCTTTTATACCAATTTGTTGAGAAACGCACAACAAAAACCCATTCTAGATCACCAAGAAAGAGTTCAAGTCCAAGCCTATCAATATATCAAATAGGCCGACATTTACTCAAAAACTTAATTCAATGAGTTATAAGTCAATTATAATTTATTAACTATTTTAACCAAGTCAATTATCCGATCGTGCAGCATAACAATTTTCCTAGCAAATTTATCACAAAGTCCAATCCACTTCTCATTTCATTTTAATGGCCAAAACGAATCCTTTTCTCCAAATACGATCATATATTGTGCAAATTTAACAATTAGAACTCTGTTGAGATCGATTATGATCCAACTTAATTTACAATATACACACACACATGCTTGGACTCCTAAAGAGTAATGGAGGTGTGCGAAGGTAAGCTCAAGGTAAGATTCTGCTCATGAGCGCAATGGTATAAGGCTACCTGACTATGAGACCAACTGGTCGAACAGAGACGAAAGTCCGCCATTGTGATCCATGAGTCCTGTGTGGAAGGGTTTTCGCTCAACGGATCAAAGGTACGTTGGGGATAACAGGCTGATGACTCTCAAGAGCTCTTACCGACAGAGTCGTTTTTCACCTCAACATCGACTCACCACATCTTGGGTTGAAAAAGTGTGCAAAGGTTTGGTTGTTCACCGATCAAAGTGTGTGTATATATCGAGGGTTTTTATTTGCATACACAATTTTTGTAGAATTGAATCACAGGATGTGTCCAGAATTCATGTCAAGTATACTTCAAATCATTTATTGTTTAAAATAGAATCGAAAGTTTCGGATTCAATGCTTATAAATCGTATGGAAAAGATAGTATAAAGAAAATCTTTTATCCATTACACAGTAGGGGTGATCGATTCCCGGTCCGGTCCGGTTCCCCTCAAGAACCGAGAACCAGACCAGTAGTCCCGGTTCTCAATTTTCCAAAATCGGGAATCGGACCATCGGTCCGATCCGGTTCTCGGGCAATTCCATTGGACCAGACATATGCCAAAAAAATTCAATAAGTTGCCTGGATGTGAGCTGGTTCACCTCGATGACTCTTCTCAAGACCGGGTTGAGACGATGGATCTTGCAGAGGTAGAATTCAGTGAGTTGCCTGGATGTGAGCTGGTTCTGCTTGAAATTGAAATTGAACACACTGTATTGAAGCTTTACCTTTCTTAGTGAAGAGTATCCCCTTTAGTTGTGGAGCCTTTCGGTTTGGGATGTGAGACAGTTCATATGGCTGCTTGGCTGCGTCTACAATAATTCTCTGATGGTAGCAACATTTTAGTCAAAGTGAAGGGACTGCACGCCTTCAAAGTAAAACTGAGGAAATCCCAATTTCTGTGATTTTGTCCAAGCGCTTGTATTTGGGGTGCTTGAAATTGGACCGGACAGTAGAGGATTCATTTTTGGGTGCTTCGAACTTGGAAATGCGTTTGAGCATTGAATGTGAGAGTTGGGATGATCTTTAAACTTAAAAAAAAAATCGATCGGTCCGGTCCAGGCGATCCGGTCCTAGAGGACCCTAGAACTGAGAACCGGACTGCTCCCTCTAGAACTAGGAATCGGACCACCGGTCCGGGCAGTCTCGATCTGGGTGGTCCATTTTGCTCACCCCTTAACACAGTCTACAGAAGTCAGGAATTAATAAAAACGGCCCTTAGGGGACCCAGGAGTCAGCTACTTTTCAATTAATACACACAACTTGCTCCCGTTCCTTTCATCCATTAAAAAAAAAAACACTTTTAACTACATTTTCAACTTTACTCCAATTTAAGGCCAAACTTCAATTCTGTCGAAACTTTTCTGTCTAAGAAACATCTTCAATTTTCATTTTAGTATCAAACTACCCGAGTCCAAAAATTGCCATTGATTTCTTCGAAATTTTTAGCATCAAGAGGCTGTAGTTGTTCCATACGAAGGCGAGGATCTTGATGAAGATAATGGACCTCTGCCATACCATAATGTTGATAATTTTAATGAAAATAGTGGCACGCGTGGATAGATTTAAGACTAGAGTGAAAGTTTGAGGTTGTCTTAAAAAAAATTCGAGACCGAATTGAAATTGAGCCTAAATCTATTTTTTTTTTCTCTTTAATGAATGAGGCCGGAGTATGGATAAAAATTACTGATAATTTTTTTTTCTGACACTCGTATACACAGGAACTTGGTAATTGGATGTTCAGGTAAGTGCGGTATATACCTATGTACACACTAATCGACATCCAATATAATCTTGTCAAATTATTGAGTGTTAAAAGTTTTAATGAGAAAATGATTTTTATATCTCAATTAATTAATCTCGTTAATGAGTGTTGAATCAATTTTGAATTTTCAAGGATAATTAGAGCTTAGATTTCAACGCCCAATCTTTCTATGACGAAGCCTCTTTCGTCATCGAGGGACAAGGAAAATTGAAAGATGCATTGTGCGGCGCTCTAGAAAATTAGAAATTGTGTTCAACCAAGTAAGTACAAATCAAAGAAAGAGGAAAACAATAGTCCGTAATGATGGATGTGGCACCGACCATTTATTTAATTTTTTTTCATGGGTATTTTTGTATTTAGCTTGCATTTCTATATTAATCCATGTCGATACTATTTAGAAAATTCGTAGAGAGTAATATGAAATAATAAATTATCTTTTTTGGTCAAAACATAATTCATTATTAAACGGCTCGAAGATGTAGCTTTGAGGAGAGGAGTGGAGGATGGAGTGAATATATATATATATATATATATATATATATACACACACGATTTGTACATCGATCTTTTTGCTGATACACTATTTTGTAAAACGCTCATTTAACTACACGTGAAGAATTCAATTATGTCATTGTCTACAAATATGCAAGTCAATCATTCAATTTTTAGTGCATGTGGAAGTTTTGGAAAAAACCAGAGAAGGAATCAGGTAAAGATTGGAGGATCAAACTCACAGCTAAGTCATTGTTCATGACAAGATTCAGCCTTGCCAATTCTTCACAGACTAGGTGAGGAATTTGAGAATTGTTCTCAACTCAAAAAAACTCGGGTATGTGCTTTTTTGATGGTGGGATCCAAAAGGGACGCATTACTTATGGTAAGTGGCATGATGATGACTTAAAAGTTAAGTCATTGTTGACACCTGATTTTTTTTACCAGTCTTTTAGTCTTATTTTTAAAAATTCATAGAAAACTCATAAAAATTTTAAAAATTCCAAAATCAACTTTGGTAGCATTAGCCAAGCATGATGAACCATTTTTGAGCAAAAAATAATTTTATATTTTTTTCTCATTTTTTAGTATTTTCAGAAAATAGGAAAATACTAGACAAAACTAGAAAAATAGCATTTGAGGTCACAAAAATATGGAAAAATAGTCAATATTTTTATTTTAATTCCCTCATCTTCTTGACCTCATAAAACGTTAAAATTCAAATTCAATTTTATGTGTTCCTTTGTTATGCATATGGTTGAATCTAGTAAAAAAATGTCAATTGAGTCTTTTAATGTGTAATTTTTAGCATTTTATCGAATTGCGATTAAGGGCAAATTTGGGTTTTTTATATAATTGACATGAATTTGTGGGCAAAATATATTTTTAGATAAAATTCATGTCCTAAGTTCGATTCTAAGGTTTAATTTTGAAAATTCCGCACGAATTATGGTTAATTTTGCAAAAAATCAGGTGAACCGGTCCAAACAGTGTCGTCTTCAACCTCAGGATTCTCGTACAAATGAACAGTACCAAGCTAGATTTTGATCGCAAAATTGAAGACGAAAATGGCTATGATTGGAGGAGTTTGAGGGGGGTTTTATTCCTCAAGCCATTCGCTGTCGATTGATACCAAAATCACGACCAATGGTCACCGGAAGAGGATGAAATCAAATGGTCAAGGTTCGAAGCTGCAAAAGGTCAACTCAAACAAACTCAAACCAAATCAGTGCCAAATTCACATGGAATTGATGCATGCCAGAGGACCAAATAGAGTTGGACGGAATGCCCAACATCTCCGTCGCCGTTTAGGCCAAATGGCACGCACAGTCACATGCCATTTGAGGTTGACGAGTGTCCACCGATTGGGCGGCAAATCGAAAAGGGGATATACAGTCTTGAAGGGCTTTTAGAACAGAAGGTCAATTCATTCTGTTTTGGGGACGAACAGAATATATATATATATAAATATATAATTGGAGAGAGAGAGCTCATTCCCCGACCCCCGCCGTTGAGAATTCGAGCTCTAATCCAAGGCACTGGTTAGGCCGTCTTCGACCAAACCGAAACCAGCGAAGGTCACCGGTAGCTCGCCTAAAGTAGCAGAAGCCGATCGCCACCTGCCACGCCGCCTATCATCTTGAAATAGATGAGTTCAGTCTCTGAACTTCCTTACTGTGTTTTAATGGTGGAACTCGATTTCAATCATAATTCTTCGAGTTAGAGTAGGCGTTTTACTCCTCGAGCATCACTGACTATCATCGCATCTTCATTTTGCATCGAATTTGTTTGAATACTTCGAATCGAGTCTCCAAACTCAACCTGCATTCCCGAACACTATTCAATGTCGCCGAACCAAATCTAGGCCCTACGAACTCAACGGAGCTCGAGATAAGTGTTTTGAACCCTAGTATAACCTTCTCTGTGAGTGAATTTGTTTGATATGCCATGAATCACATGTATGAACTCGCCATAGCCGACCTAGTTCAAGCTCCCCTGTGTTTGATTCAATGATGGAAATGCTCTGATTCTGACATATAAGAAACTAGAGGACTAGCCGAATCGAACGGTACTGGTTTTATGTCAATCGGCCTAAGTTTAGTCGTCAATCGGCGCCGGAGAAGTCTCAGCTGTCCATTTCATTGGGGTCGAAAGGTTGAAGACGATGATTACGTGGCCGGTCAAAGAGTTAGCGTCCTAAGTGTCAGTCTGCCATTGGTCTACGTATTTGCTTAGTCAGCCGAGCCGTTGGAGTCGGAGGTTAGTCTGTTAGGCGATCCCACGTGTTGGCTCGGTAACTGTCGGATCACTTTTAAATCTCTGGTTAATAAAAATCAAATTTTTAAAATAAAAAATAATCGGTAGATCGGACGGTCGAGGTTTAGTTGAGTCGTTCGGTCGTGGCCGTAGATTTAGATAATCAGATCTGACGGCTGAGGGATAGTCGGCTTATGATCTGAGCCATAGGTTTCAGTCGACCGATCTAGCGGCCGTGGGGTAGCCACATGGTTCAGTAGGAACCGTCGGATTAAGTCCGGATAATAGAAAAATAAAAAAGGGGAAACAGCGTCGTATTGGAGGGATGGTTCGCGCGAGTCCGAGTCTAGGCCGGGTTTCGATCCACATGGATCGGGTCGACCCGGTTCGAATCATTTTTTATAAGAAATTCTAAAAATGATTTTTAAAATAAAAAAATCATAAAAATCCTAGAAAATTCTAAAAAAAAGTTGGAAAATCCTAGAAAATCCAAAAAAAATTAGGAAAAATAGTAGAAATCTCCAGCCACTCCAGAAATTTCAAAAATCGTGGATTGACCACAGACAACTGACCAATCTCATTTTTTTAGATTTCTTATCCGTTCTTCTAGAAATTGAAGACCTTGCCCTTTAGGGGTAAATCAACTATGTTTTGTATATGAGATATGTCAAAAACGCCAAGATTAGGATAGGGCCGATTAGGATAGGGCCAATTAGGTGGTGAATCCTACTCCTTGGGTTTTCGAATCTCATCCTTCTTTCTTGAATGACTATTTTACCCCTCAAAGGGTAAATCGTTTCCAAAATTTCAAAAAATTCTGAAAATTGCCAAAAAATAGGAAATGGATTGATTCAATGATCGATCATATTTCCAACCCATTTTAACTTCAGATTTCTTGTGAAATGACCATTTTTCCCTTTTGGGGCAAATTTTCCAGAATTTCTTCAAAATTACGATTTTGCCCCTCATGGGCAAATCAAGTCCAAATCACTCCTAAGCCGCGATTGACATTTCTCTAGGCCAATAGGGCCTTACTAGAGATGCCATGTTGTATTCATGTGATTTATCCACATTTCTTGGATCCTTGATGTGCACTTATTTTACTGATTGTGAGTGTTAGAGTAGTCACTCGTATCTGCATGAACTCCTAGATTTAGGGTCTGTACCTACTCATCTGCATGAAATCTTAGAGCTAAATAATTCATTCAACTTAGGTACCGAAAGGGCATCAACTCTGACAGTTGGTGTAACTAAGTTCCCGATCCCATTTCTCTAGTTCTCGCAGAATCGAATAGAAGCTCCCAATTATTCGATAGGGCTTCCAATTGTACCATCCACGAAACGATTGGTGGTGACTCCTTGGCATGTACACGCATCACATGTCACTAGACCGCACTGAAAGTAGACTACGTATACCTCCGTTGCGATTTGGGTAATGGGTCTTGGGAGAGGCCCACGTTCAAACAGACCTGGACGGCCCATTAGCTCTCGACAAGCACAAGAAGAAAAAAATCGAGGTTCGCGACAGTCATATATGCTTGTTTTAATAAACAATGAATTTCAAAAGAAGTTTGAAGCAATGAAAAATACTAGGTCGATCATATTGCACCTGAAGGAATTCTTTGATAAAAATGATCGAACCTCTAAATAAGAGATACCTAAGGCATTGTACCGTATGAGGATGGCTGAGGGATCATCAGTTAATGATCATGTCTTGAAAATGATCTGGCACATAGAAGAATTGGCAAGGTTGAATCTTGTCATGGACAATGACTTAGCTGTGGATTTGATCCTCCAATCTTTACACGATTCCTTCTCTGGTTCTATCCAAAACTTCCACATGCATAAGATAGAGAAAACTCTAGCTGAGTTACATAGTATGCTGGTAGTTTATGAAAAGGAAATGCACAACACAAGGCCCAATGTAGCTGTTATAGCTAAGGCTTCTTCTTCAAAGAGTGAGACTGCTTTGAAGAAAAAGAAATGGAAGAAGCCTGTGAAAGCTGCTGTGCAACCAAAACCCAAGATTGAAAAAGGAAAATGTCATTACTATGGTGTCATAGGGCACTGGAGGAGGATCTGTAAGAAGTACCTCGCGAGCTTGAAGGTTAAGTGTAAAAACCAACCTTGCGAAGGTATGGTGTCTATGCTTATTGAAACTAATCATATGATTAGTGCTGAATCTAGCTTATGAATTTTAGATTCTGCTGCAACCTTACATATTTGTATGTCCTTGTAGAATATGAAAATAAGCAGGATGATGTGGCAAAATGAGATTGTCCTAACATTTGTAAATGGAGTAAGAGTTGTTGAATTAGCTGTAGAGACTTTCCGTTTATGTTTGCCTTCGGACATGTTTTGATTTTAAATAAATATTTGTATTATGTGAATGATGTTCGAAACATCATCTCTATACCTCGTTTGGGTAAAGAAAATTATGAATTTTCTTTTGCTGATGATGTATCTTCTATTTATTATAATAGAACGTGTGTTGGTTCTGGATTATTAACTAATAATCTTTATACCATTACAATGTCCGGTAATGCGATTACCAATGTCAATAAACAACAAAGTTACGATGTGAATGCCATAACTAATAAACGCCCGAGAGATACTCCAAATCCAATGTATGTTTGGCATCTCCGATTAGGCCATGTTGGAGAAGACATGATTAACAAGTTGAGTAATAATGGATATATTAATCCAATTGGTTTTAAACCTTACTCGACTTGTGATGCATGTCTTCTAGGAAAAATGACTAAAGCGCTTTTTGTAGGACATAGAGCGTGAGCTGCTGACGTGTTAGGATTGATACATACAAATATATGTGGACCAATTAATGAAACTACTAGGGGTGGTTATTCTTGATGGATCTAGCAATATTACCTAGAGGGGGGTGAATAGGAGATTCTGAATAAAATTAAAATTTCTTGCGGAATAAATAAAATTCAGTGTACGATTCGAATCAGGAATAGTATAATAGTGTGACAAAAGTTTAAACACAAAGGTAAGAGTTTAGAGTAGAGAATATTGTACACGACAATTATAGTGGTTCGGCTTAGACCAAGCCTACGTCCACTCTCCCACGATAACAGCCGATCAGCTTGATTTCACTATGAAGAATCAAGAGAATTACAAACACTCAAGCACTTGATTTTTCTCTCTCACAGATTTTCACAATGAAGGATTTTGGGTAAACAGAATATTTTTGGATAGAACTCAGATTATGCTTGCACTTTGGATTGTTGTTCGCCTTCTACCTTTTTAGTCCATCATGGTTCTTCTTTTATACTCCCCTGCCTCCGAACTAGCCGTTAGATTCCAGCCAAGGGATCGCTCTTCAATCCTTGATTGGACGTCATCAATCGTGATTGAACGAGACTGTATCTTCAGAAGATATGTAGACCACTGGGTAAGATGTTGAACCCTTCTGATTCAGTCGCACATACAACTGAATCTCCAGCTTCCATAAGTGTGATAAGTCTGAGTTGGTCCCCGACGGAATATTCCCTAGAAGATGATATCTCATTGTAGAAAGTCCCTTGATTGATTGAAAGGGATATTAGGGCAATTGAATATCATAAGCTTTACATAGGAAACTTGCCTTGATCGGAAACCTGCCATACGTGGGTCTTCGTGTTTTGCAAATGCAGAAACTGATCTTTCTCCAGTTTGGTCTAAAAGAAAATTTGTTTCTTACTAGATCAGTTGACACGGAATGGTAATACAGAGATTTGATGCGATCCATCCGTCACTATTTAGATCATCAAAAGCACCTCAGTCAGAAGCACTCTATCTGACCTCGTCAGAAGCACTTCCATCTGACCATTCATCAGACGCGCTTCCATCTGACCCTTCGTCAGAAGCGCTTCCATCTGACCCTTCGTCAGGGGCGACAGAATTGGATTCACTCAACCTGCTGTTTACACATTCTTTCTGCATCACATAACGTTATACAATTTCTTTTGATAGTTTTATCAAAATCAAAATATAGCAGAATTTCCACAACAATCTCCCCCTTTTTGATGGTGACAAAACTACTCTTAGTGTAAATACATTTGAGTAAACTTAAAGAATTTCAAACAGTGATAAAATAAGTAATCATCCGATTTGCTCCTGCAGGTAATCATCATTAGAGAGCCTGTACTAAAAAATACTCCTATAGGAGATCATGATCAGAATACGGTTATCATGCACAAAAATAAACTCTTCTCCCCCTTTCTAAATCAGAGTATAAGAATGTAATCAGAGTATAAAAATCGTATAGATGTCCCTGCTTAAGATGATATCATCAGTCCCTGCCACAAATCTTCTCCCCCTTTTTATCAACATCAGAAAGAGTCTATGTAAAATTTAATCGTGTCAATGTTAAACGAATAGAGTAGTGATTGTTGTAAAGAACAACTTTTTGGCCAAGAAAAAAATAGAAAATGAAATTAGGAAGATGTGGATGGAGGCATTTTTGAAGAAAATGGATGATCTTCAGGCTCGTTATCAGCCTCTACTGTGGAAGGTCCTTCATAGCTACTTCACATCCTCTGAGCATGGCCTCTTACAGCTTGAGATGAGGGCAGATTTGAAGCTGTTTTGTCCGTTCTGACCAGTGTGTAGGCAGGTATGTTGGCGACCTCAGCACAAAATATTCTGCCATAGATATCAATGGACTTCTCCAACTTAATCACCTGACTAGTCATACTCTGCAGCTTCCTATCTATCTTCTGTTCAAAGGTCTGCATTTTCTGATCAAACCTTGTTTCCATTACAGCCAGAGTCTGAAGAAGAATATTTTGAAGATTTTCAAAATGTGCTTGAAGTTCCATCTGTGGTTCTGAATGTGCAGGTTCTTGAGAAGATGTGTCAATTCCTTTTGTACTTACATTCTCCCCCTCAATTCGTGCATTGGGAAAAGCTTGAGAGGTAAGCACTTCCGTGAGAAAGACATCCGATGTAGCAGGCAAGTGCTCCCCCTGAGTTATAGTCTTCTTCCCTTTAGCTGTTGAGCTCGGCACAGATATTATTTCCTCATCAATGTCCATTGGTATGGACTGTGCACTCGACAGTTGATCCTCTCGTGCAATTACTGAAGCCAGGCTTGTAGCATCTTTGTGAGCTGTTCGTCTGGTGGAGGATACCGAATGAGCCTCAATGTCATCTTGTTCTTCCTCCTGCTCTTTTGAGGCCAATTTAGCTAGAACTTATGCTAGCAACTGTTCATGATCGTAATTGACAAGTGTATTGTCATACTCTATGTCGTCTTCAATTCTGGCAGCTTGCTCCTCATCCCACATTGTGAGGAATTCTTCCTCAGTTAGATCACCAGGATACACAACTTTCTCTTGTGGTTGTGTTCCTGCTTCATCTCCTTTTTCCTCATTTCTTTCAGCACTATGATCTCCAGACTCACCTTCTTCATCTGATCCACCTCGAGATTGTGTAGCTTCAGAATCATATTCCCCTGATCCTTCTTCACTTGCTTCTGAGTCCTTATCAGTAGGACTATCTTTTTGTTGCCTCTTGACAGCCATAACTTTTCTCCTCTTTGGATATTTCTGCTTGGACTCATCCTCAAACTCCACAATAACTGGTTCATTGTTCTTTGTCCTCCATCCAGCATGAGTCATCTTGTATCACATCTTTGTTACCATGGTCTCACCAACAGTCATCAGAGGAATTTCTTATTTTATAAAGGCGATTAAACCACCAATCTTGAAGTAATCTATTATTCTATAAATTAATGCAACATATGGTAGTTGTCCTTTTGGCTTGAGAACAGACCTGTACATGTGTAATAGGACTGTATGAGCAAAAGAAATCTTTTTTCCTATCAGAATGCCCCACAACAGTTTTGCCTCATATTTCTAAATATCTGTCTTTGAGGCTCCCTTGGGTCTGAGACATTCTATGACCACCTTGTGCATCATGATGTGTTTTAGGGGAAAGTCATTGTAGGCAATACGCGATTTTGATTCCCTTGAAAAACTTGACTTTCCAGTTATGAAGCAAAAGGCTTCTCCTGCAGTAACATCTAGGGGTATGAAATCTCTCTTTCTGGTTCTCATGATAGATGTCAATTCATCAATAGTCAGAATATACTGCTTTCTTTTCATCGTGAAAACCAAAGAGTTGAAGTTGACAAACTGTAGATTTGAGTAGAAGTAAGCCACCAGATCAGGAAAAGTGTAGCCCCTCTGCGTTATGAAATGATCTATCTTCACCTTTTGTAGATGCTTCCTCTTGAGAGGTAAGCACTTCCGTGAGAAAGACATCCGATGTAGCAGGCAAGTGCTCCCCCTGAGTTATAGTCTTCTTCCCTTTAGCTGTTGAGCTCGGCACAGATATTATTTCCTCATCAATGTCCATTGGTATGGACTGTGCACTCGACAGTTGATCCTCTCGTGCAATTACTGAAGCCAGGCTTGTAGCATCTTTGTGAGCTGTTCGTCTGGTGGAGGATACCGAATGAGCCTCAATGTCATCTTGTTCTTCCTCCTGCTCTTTTGAGGCCAATTTAGCTAGAACTTATGCTAGCAACTGTTCATGATCGTAATTGACAAGTGTATTGTCATACTCTATGTCGTCTTCAATTCTGGCAGCTTGCTCCTCATCCCACATTGTGAGGAATTCTTCCTCAGTTAGATCACCAGGATACACAACTTTCTCTTGTGGTTGTGTTCCTGCTTCATCTCCTTTTTCCTCATTTCTTTCAGCACTATGATCTCCAGACTCACCTTCTTCATCTGATCCACCTCGAGATTGTGTAGCTTCAGAATCATATTCCCCTGATCCTTCTTCACTTGCTTCTGAGTCCTTATCAGTAGGACTATCTTTTTGTTGCCTCTTGACAGCCATAACTTTTCTCCTCTTTGGATATTTCTGCTTGGACTCATCCTCAAACTCCACAATAACTGGTTCATTGTTCTTTGTCCTCCATCCAGCATGAGTCATCTTGTATCACATCTTTGTTACCATGGTCTCACCAACAGTCATCAGAGGAATTTCTTATTTTATAAAGGCGATTAAACCACCAATCTTGAAGTAATCTATTATTCTATAAATTAATGCAACATATGGTAGTTGTCCTTTTGGCTTGAGAACAGACCTGTACATGTGTAATAGGACTGTATGAGCAAAAGAAATCTTTTTTCCTATCAGAATGCCCCACAACAGTTTTGCCTCATATTTCTAAATATCTGTCTTTGAGGCTCCCTTGGGTCTGAGACATTCTATGACCACCTTGTGCATCATGATGTGTTTTAGGGGAAAGTCATTGTAGGCAATACGCGATTTTGATTCCCTTGAAAAACTTGACTTTCCAGTTATGAAGCAAAAGGCTTCTCCTGCAGTAACATCTAGGGGTATGAAATCTCTCTTTCTGGTTCTCATGATAGATGTCAATTCATCAATAGTCAGAATATACTGCTTTCTTTTCATCGTGAAAACCAAAGAGTTGAAGTTGACAAACTGTAGATTTGAGTAGAAGTAAGCCACCAGATCAGGAAAAGTGTAGCCCCTCTGCGTTATGAAATGATCTATCTTCACCTTTTGTAGATGCTTCCTCAGATAGATGCCATTATTGTCAAAGTATTTTAACTCAAATACCCTGTGAGGTATAATACCTCTCTGTTTCATGAATTCAAACCTTTCTTTGTGAGCCTAATTCTGGAACAAAGGATCAGGAAAGCTTTTATCCAAAATGAACCCAATGTTCTTCACAAAGTCATTGAACAGAATGTCATCATCATCTTCGACCTTTGCCTTAGTACCTCCAGGTCTAATTGGAGAGGATTTTCATTTCGAGCTTGTCGCTGCCACTTTCTCATTTCCTTTTCTAGAGGCAGATTCAGGTTTTTCTATAGCAATTGGTTCAACGATTTTTCCAGGCAAGCTAAGAAACTCCAATAGTTCGCTTTCACTATCGAAATTGTGAGTGCTCAGCAGTTTTCTAAGTTCATTACCAAAATCCCCTGCTGCCTTAATCCTATCATACATTGGCTTAATAGAATGTGCCATACCTTCTTTTCCTTCAAAAACGGACAAAGATAGACCTTTTACCAAGCGGAGTGCTTCTCGCTGTTCGTTGATTTGGGTTTCTGTAAGTTCAGCGCCGCTTGCTGTTGAGACGGAGAATTTTCTCTTCAACTGAGACGTCTTCTTCGAGTCAGAAGCTGATTTCGGAGCCATTGATGCATAGAAAGTTTAAAACTTTGAATGAAAGAGTGTTGTTTTGAGGAGGAAATCGAGAGCGAGAGATTTTGGATACGGTTTTAGGGTTTTGATTTGAGAAAAAATTGAAAGTGAGAGAACAGAGGTGACGGTTCGGTGTTTTATAAAAGAGGCGGTTATTTTTTGAAACAAAAAAGAGAATTTTGATTTTCTAAGGGGAAATAAAAGAGTTTCTTTAATAAATCAATTAATCACCGTCAATTAGATATTCGGAGATATATATTCATATGAGGAACTTACCTAAAAGATAATTTTTAGAGATAACTGACCTCGATTTATGACCTTTTTAAAATAAAGTGTGAATTTCTTCTTACGCACCTTTCTGACGTTCCTTCTGATACTCCTTCCGACTCTCCTTCTGACGTTCCTTCGGATGCTCCTTCTGATGCTCCTTCTGACTCTCCTTCTGACGTTCCTTCTGATGCTCCTTCTGATGCTTCTTCTGACTCTCCTTCTGACGTTTCTTCTGATGTTCCTTCTGATGCTACTTCTGACGCTCCTTCTGATGCTTCTTCTGACGCTCCTTCTGACTCTCCTTCTGACGTTCCTTCTGATACTCCATATTCTAAGGTATACTTAAGAAGGAAGGTTAATGATGGATAATTCATTTCTAATAAAATTAAAAGTCTGTTTATCCAATGGTTTAGTAAAAATATCTGCAAGTTGATTTTTCGTATCAATGTATTGAATGTTAACATCACCGTTCTGAACATGATCACGTATGAAGTGATGCTTGATCTCAATATGCTTTGTTCTTGAGTGAAGTATGGGATTCTTTGTAAGATTTATGACACTCGTGTTGTCACATAGGATTTCCACAGTTGATTCTTCAACACCATAATTTTTGAGCTGCTGTTTTAGCCAAAGTATTTGAGCACAGCAACTTCCAAGAGATACGTATTTTGCTTCAGCTGTACTGAGTGCCACTGTATTTTGCTTCTTGGAATACCATGAGACAAGCATGTTTCCCATGAGCTGACAAGTTCCAGATGTACTCTTTCTATCAATTTTGCAACCTGCAAGATCTGCATCTGAATATCCCTTTAGTATAAAATCAGAAGATTTAGAGTACCACAAACCATAGTTGGGATAAGTCCCTATGTATTTAATTATTCTTTTGATGGCTGATAGGTGTGATTCTCTTGGGCTTGATTGAAATCTTGCGCATAAGCAGACACTATATAGGATGTCTGGTCTTGAAGCTATGAGATAGAGTAATAATCCAATCACACTTCGATATAGTTTGGGATCAACTTCCTTTCCATCTTCATCTTTATCTAATTTGGAGGAGTGAGACATATGAGTTTCTGTCTTCTTGCCATTCTCCAGACCAAACTTCTTCACTATTTCCAGTGCATACTTTTCTTGAAATATGAAAGTTCCTTTCTGAGATTGATGAATTTGAAGACCAAGAAAGAACCGTAATTCTCCCATCATACTCATCTCAAATTCATCCTGCATTACTTTAGAAAATTTCTTGCAGAGAAACTCATTAGAGGAACCAAATATAATATCATCAACATAGATTTGAACTAAAAGAATATATTTACCTTTTCTTTGAATAAAAAGAGTGGTGTCTACATTACCTTTAGTGAAGTTGTGTTGAGATAGAAAGTTACTCAACCTTTCATACCAAGCACGAGGTGCTTGCTTCAGTCCGTAGAGTGCCTTTTTTAAGACATATACCAAATCCTTTTCTCTATGTTCTTCGAAGCCAGGGGGTTGTTCAACATATACATCTTCTTTGATGTAGCCATTTAGGAAGGCACTTTTCACGTCCATCTGAAGAATTTGAAATCATTGTAACAAGCATAAGCAAGAAGTAGCCTAATGGCTTCTAACCTGGCAATCGGTGTGTAGGTCTCATCGTAGTCTATTCATTCTTCTTGATAGTAGCCTTTTGCTACAAGTCTTGCTTTTTTTCTTACAACTTTTCCTTTGTCATCAAGTTTGTTTCTGAATACCCATTTTGTTCCAATTACTGGACGATTTTTGGGTCGATTGACCAGTTCCCAAACATTGTTGACCTTGAACTGATGTAGCTCTTCCTGCATTGCATTTATCCAATTCTCATCTGCTAATGCATCTTCAATCCTTTTTTGCTCCAATTCAGATACCAAAGCGATGTTTCTCATTGCTTGCTTGAACTTAAATCTTGTCTTTATGCCATCACTTATGCTTCCTATGATAAGTTCCTTTGGATGACTTGACTTATGCTTCCAGTTTTTGTCAAGGCAATCATTTGAGGATGTTGTGGGTTCATTCTGTTCAAAATTCTGGTCTTTCTTCAACTGAGGAAGTTTCCTTCTGAACATTCTCCGAACTAATATTCACATCTGAGTCTTGCTTTGCATCTGAGTCTACCCGTGAGTCTGTGACTAGAGGAAGTCTATGCATTTGAACGGATTCAGGTTCATCATTCTGGTAGCTTTCATCGAACTTGATATTCACTGATTCTTCAACAACACGAGTGTTTTTGTTGTAGACTCTGTAGGCTTTGCTTGTTGTTGAATATCCCAAGAAAATTCCTTCATCTGATCTCTCATCAAACTTTCCACTTCGATCATTAGCATTCTTTAGAATAAAACATTTGCAACCGAATACATGAAAGCATGCAACATCAGGCTTTCTTTCTTTGAAAATTTCATAGGGGGTTTTCTCATAAAAAGGTCTGAGAGAAATTCCATTTAAGATATAACAAGCTGTTGAAACTGCCTCAGCCCAAAAATTAGAGGCAATTTTACTCTCAATAAAAAGAGTTCTGGCCATTTCTTGCAAGGATATGTTTTTCCTTTCTACTACCCCATTTTGTTGAGGAGTATAAGGTGCAGAGAAGTTATGCTGAATTCCGAAATTAGTGCAAAAATCTGAGAAACTTTGATTTTCAAACTCTCCCCCATGATCCGTTCTCAAACTGGAAATAGTGTAACCCTTTTCATTTTGAATTCTTTTAGCAAGTTTTGAGAAGGACATAAAAGTTTCACTTTTGTGAGTAAGAAATAAAACCCATGTAAATCTAGAGAAGTCATCAACTATGACAAGATAATATTTCTTACCTCCAAGGCTTATGGTTCTATTTGGTCCAAAGATATCCATATGAAGTAGCTGCAGACAATGCTTAGTGGAAACTTGATTTAAGGACTTAAAAGAACTTCTTACCTGCTTACCCAGTGTACATGCATGACATAGTCCACTTTTCTCAAATTTCGTTTGAGGTAACCCTCGAACAAGTCCCTTCTTGGAAAGCTTTGAGATATGTTTTACACTAATATGACCTAACTTTCTGTGTCAAAGATCAGATTCATCCTTAACAGAGATAAGACATTTTACACTTTCACAGTCAGCATCAATATCTAAAAGGCAAATATTCCCATGCCTTCGTCCCGTGAAGGATTGCTTCTTGTCCTTGCTCATGTCTGTGCATTTTAGATCTTGAAAGAAAATATCATAGCTAGAGTCACAGAGTTGACTTACAGAAATTAAGTTGTAATTCAATCCTCTGACTAGGGAGACATCTTTAACTGTCAGATTTTCAATCTTTACATTTCCTTTCCCAATGACTTTTCCCTTGTTCTTTCCTCCAAAAGACACGCTTCTGCCATCACAATTTGAGAGAGGTATAAATACATCTAGATTTCCGGTCATGTGACTTGAATAACTACTGTCCAGAAACCACTTGTTCTTCCTTCTCATTGGTATCTGCAAGACATAAACACCTTACTGTTTCTTTGGTACCCATGCTTTCACACCTTACTGTTTCTTTAGTACCCATGCTTTCTTGGGTCCTTCTGTGTTAGTAAGTTTTGACCTTTTAACAGGTCTCCAAATTTTCTTGCAATAATCCTTAGTATGACTAGGATCACCACAATTCACACATGATTGACGAATGTAAGATCTAATAAAATGCTTATGAAAAAGATGCCTATAATCGAAAAATGTTGGTTTTCGAAATTCAGTTTTAAAGGAATTTTTTAGGCTACTTTCTTTTTTAAAACCTAACCCAGATCAGTCATTGAAGGGTATTTGTTTTGAAATAATGCTATTCAGAGTTTATGAGCTTTGTGAAAACCTTTTTGATATATCGGAAACCTTTTCTTTCAAGGAAGCATTTTCTTTTGAAATCAAATCATAATTTTCTTTCATCTGGTGAAACTCTTGTTGTAGAAAATCAATTTTTTTCTTTTTGGGACAAATTCTGTTGTTTTAAGGATGCATTTTCCTTTTTCAAACCAGAAACTTTTTCAAGAGCTTCTTTGTAATTTCTACGCAGTTCATCAATATAATCAATAACTTCATCAGGGAGTTCAGATGAACATACCTCAGTTTCTGAATCTGAACTTGAATCTGATTCGGCCATGAGACAGATGTTTGCATAATCATTTTCACTTTCATCAGAATCACTTAAAGTTTCTGCCTTTAGAGCCTTCTTATACTTCTCATACTTGAGTTTGTCCTTCTTCAAAATTGGACAGTTCGGTTTGATATGTCCTGCCTTCTTACAGTGAAAGCAGATCACGTCTTTGCTATCTTGTGAGTCGTTGCTTGATATTTTCACATCATTCTTCTTCCAAGGTTTCTTCCCTTTGATGTTTCTGCCTTTCCGAGCCATCTTCCTAAATTTCTTGACCATGAGGGCTAATTCTTCATCATCTGTATTAGAAAAACATTGATTAATTTCAGTTTTTAAGGCAATAGATTTTTTACCTTTTTGTTCTCCCTTCTTGTTTGCTCGTTCTGTTTCATAAGATTGTAAAGTCCCGACTATCTCATCCACCGAGAGTGGTCTGATTGTTTGGCATTCTTGAATTGATGGTTTGATGTAATTCCAATCATCTGTGAGTCCACGCAGTATCTTCCTAACTTGCATTGGTTCAGCAATAGGTGCGCCTTGTCTTGCAAGTCCACTTGCCAAAGTCTGAAACCTGTCTATCATATCTGCAATAGATTCATCAGGTTTCATTTCAAATGCTTCATAGTCACTTAGTAAAATACTGAGCTTTGTTTCTTTTACATGATTTGTTCCTTGAAAGGTAATATGAAGTCTATCCCATATTGCCTTAGATGATTCCTCCTTTGAGACACGATTATAGAGAGGGGTAGATAAGGCACAAAAGAGAGCATTGACAGCTTTAGAATCAAGGCCTCTTCTTTTAGCCTTTTCAGCATCGGTCATTGTTGTGATAAGATTTACTCCGTCAGCAGTGGCTGGATTTGTAGCAGTTGCAGGAACTACTCCATTCGTAATGACATCCCACATCAGATCATCATAGGCTTTGAAGAACCACTTCATCTTGTTGCTCCACATATTGTAGTCATTTCCATCAAAGTATGGTGGATTGTTGGAAAAGTGCGAATCGCTTGTTCCTGAAGAATGATTGCTAGACATAGTAGATCGTTAACTCTGAAGTCAATAAACACTTCGTAAAATGAGCAACCTGCTCTGATACCAATTGATGGATCTAGCAACATCACCTAAAGGGGGGTGAATAGGTGATTCTGAATAAAATTAAAATTTCTTGCGGAATAAATAAAATTCAGTGTACGATTCGAATCAGGAATAGTATAACAGTGTGCAAAAAGTATAAACACAAAGGTAAGAGTTTAGAGTAGAGAATATTGTACACGACGATTATAGTGGTTCGGCTTAGATCAAGCCTACGTCCACTCTCCCACGATGACAGCCGATCAGCTGGATTTCACTATGAAGAATCAAGAGAATTACAAACACTCAAGCACTTGATTTTTCTCTCTCACAAATTTTCACAATGAAGGATTTTGGGTACACATAATATTTTCGGATAGAACTCAGATTATGCTTGCACTTTGGATTGTTGTTCGCCTTCTACCTTTTTAGTCCATCATGGTTCTTCTTTTATACTCTCCTGCCTCCGAACTAGCCGTTGGATTCCAGCCAAGGGATCGCTCTTCAATCCTTGATTGGACGTCATCAATCGTGATTGAACGAGACTGTATCTTCAGAAGATATGTAGACCGTTGGGTAATATGTTGAACCCTTCTGATTCAGTCGCCCATACAACTGAATCTCCAACTTCCATACGTGTGATAAGTCTGAGTTGGTTCCCAAAGGAATATTCCCTAGAAGATGATATCTCATTGTAGAAAGTCCCTTGATTGATTGAAAGGGATATCAGGGCAATCGAATATCACAAGCTTTACATAGGAAACTTGCCTTGATCGGAAACCTGCCATACGTGGGTCTTCGTGTTTTGCAAATGCAGAAACTGATCTTTCTCCAGTTTCGTCTAAAAGAAGATTTGTTTCTTACTAGATCAGTTGACACTGAATGGTAATACGGAGATTTGATGCAATCCATCCGTCACTGTTTAGATCATCAGAAGCACCTCAGTCAGAAGCACTCTATCTGACCTCGTCAGAAACACTTCCATCTGACCCTTCGTCAGAAGCGCTTCCATCTGACCCTTCATCAGAAGCGCTTCCATCTGACCCTTCGTTAGAAGCACTTCCATCTGACCCTTCGTCAGGGGCGACAAAATTGGATTCACTCAACATGCTGCTTACACATTCTTTCTGCATCACATAACTTTATACAATTTCTTTTGATAGTTTTGTCAGAATCAAAATATAGGAGAATTTCCACAACAATTCTTCCTTCATTACCTTTACCGACGATCATTCATGGTATGGCTATTTACACTTAATGAAGTATAAATCTGAGTCCTTTGAAAAGTTCATGGATTTTAGGTCTAAAGTTGAGAAACAAACAAGAAAGAGCATTAAGGCTCTTCGATTTGATCGAGGGGGTGAGTACCTTAGTACTGAATTCTTGGATTATCTTAAAGATAATGGCATTTTATCACAATGGACACCTCCTGCAACTCCAGAACACAGCAATGTATCAGAAAGAAGAAATCACACTTTAATAGATATGGTGCGATCTATGATGAGTTACACTGATTTGCATGTATCCCTTTGGGGATATGCCCTTGTGTCGCGACCCTCCTCTCGAAGGCTCGGGAGCGGCTAATGGGCCGCCCGATCGCTGGCTTGATCGGACGCGGGCCTCTCCCAAGGCCCATTTCCCAAATCGCAACTGCTGGATGTACGTGGTCGACCTTCAGTGTGGTCTAGTGACATGTGATGAGTGTACATGTCAAGGAGTCGCCACCAATCGTTTTGCGGAGGGTACGATCGGAAACCCTATCGAATAGTTGGGAGTGGTCTATTCGATTCTGCGGAAACCAGAGAAGTGGGTTCGGGAACTTAGTTACGCCAACTGTCTAAGTTGACGCCCTTTCGGTACCTAAACTGAATGGTTTATCTGATCCTAGGATTTCATACAGACGAGTGGGGTATAGATCCTAAAACTAGGAGTTCATGCAGATGGGAATTACTACCCTACCAATCACAATCAATGGAAATAAGTGCGCAAATCAAGGATCCAGTACATGCGGATAAAACACATGAAATCAGCGTGGTATCCCTAATGAGGCCCTATTAGCCTAGAGAAGTATCAATCAAGGCTTAGGAGTGATTTTGGCATGATTCGCCCATGAGGGGCAGAATCGTAATTTTGAACAATTCGGGGAAAATTTACCCTCAAAAGGGTAAATCTGTCATTTTAGACGAATTGGGAAGTCAGAAGACAGGGGAAATAGGATTGGCCATCAAGCCAATCCATTTCCTATTTTTCTGGAATTTAAAAGTGATTTTACCCTTGGAGGGGTAAAGTCGTCATTTTGGACAAAGATGAGAACTGAAAATCTTAAATATTAGGGTTGGTCGTCCACCTGACCCAAACCCTAACTTCAAGCAATTTTCAGAACTCGATTGAGACAAGAAAGACGATTTTCCCACTAAAAGGGCAAACTCGTCATTTTGAGAAAAGAGGCGGGACTCGAAAAACCCAAACCTAAGAATTGGTCATCTAATTGACCCTAATTCTCACCTTGACATTATCGGCCTTACCTAGTATGCAAAGAGGCGACTTACCCCTAAAGGGTAATGTCGTCAAGTCTCGGAAAATTGGGTAAGAAACCCCAAAAATGGGGTTGACCAGTTGTCTGTGATCAACCCTCGATTTTTGGGGATTTCTGGAATATCTAGGATTTTTCCACAATTTTTCCACATTTTTTTGGAATTTTCTGGAATTTTCTAGCATTTTTTTGGATTTTCTAGGATTTTTCTGATTTTTTTATTATTTATTTTTTTTAAATCATTTTCGAATTTTTTTTATTTAAAAAATATTATTCGGACCGGGTCGACCCGACCCACTCGGGTCGGGACCCGGTCCAAACCCAAACCCGCGGAAACCTTGATCAAAAACGACGCCGTATCACACTTTTTTATTTTTGGATTTTCTGGTTTTAATCCGACGGTCCCTGATGGACCACGTGGCTTGTCCGTGTCGCTTAGATCTGTTTACTAAAACCTACGGTCCAGATTGATTGAAGACTTGACCAGGGTCGTCCGATCTAATTACTTGAACCTACGGCTGCGATTAGAACATGGGACTCGATCTGAACCGTCGATTCTCACTAACCTAAACGACGTCGCACGAACACTAACCTACACGACACCGTTTCAGCTTATTTTGATTTTCTGATTTTAAAACATTTTCGGATAAACCTAATTACTAATCGGACGGTCGCTAGAATTTAGGTTCGATTTATCTGAACCGTCCGATCTTTTTTATTCGAATAACAGACCCAACGGCCATGCTGACTCGGCACCACGTGGACCAATGATGGACTGACACCTAAGACTTTGACCTGTTGACTATGCCATGTCATCTTCGTCTTCAACCTCGCGACTCCGACGGAATGGACGGCTGTGGCTCTCCGGCGATGATCGTGCGGTGAAATCTTAATGGAATCACTCGAGACCAACGGCAATCGATTCGCGATTAGCTCTAGTTCGACATATCTAAGGATCGAAACATCTTATTCGCAGAATCAAGAACATCTTGCAAATCGCCGAGTACGGCCATGGAAGCTCAATCATGCAGTTCACTCAAAATCAAAGAATTTCAGTCATAGAATAGCATCAATGGAGATCCAGAAGACTTACCTCGAGCTCCGATTGAGCTCGCTCGGCCCAGATTCGGCTGGGGAAAGATGAACAGTAGCTCGACAATGGAGGTTGGATTTGAAGACTCAATTGGGCATGTTAAGACAAAACCGATGCAAACAAGATACGCGATGATGGGCAGTGATGTTCAGGGAATGAAACGCACACATTAATTGTATGAATGATTAAGAAATGCGCGAATCGCCATGGAAGCTTGAAGAAAAACTCGGGACTGCAACTCACCTGTTCTTGCGATTTCACTGGGCGCGGCCGGCGGCGATCGCTTCAGGGGACTCTGGGCGATCTCTCAGCGACCTCGTGGAGCTTTGGTTTTGCCTCAGAAGGCCCAACCGGCGCTCTGCAATTTTGAGCTCCAACCTTCGACCACCGCGAGGGAAGGTGAGCTCTTTCTCTCTCTTTCTTTCTCTCTCTCGATTCAGTTTTTTCTCCTCGAACTGAATCCGTTCTCCCCTTCAACAGAAAACGATCATGAGCTTATATAGCTCGTCGGATTTTTGGTGCCGAACGGTAGACTGTGTACCGGCCTCAATTGCACGTGTGATCACGTGCAATTAGGTCGAAACGGCGTCGGAGAGGACGGGCATTCTGTCCAGTCCCGTTTGGTCATCCGGCGAGCTCTATTTCAAGCGAATTTGGCACGAATTTGGACAAGTTTGATTTTGTTGACTTTTCGCAGCTTCGGAACTTGACCGACTGATTACCCCTTCCTCCGGCGACCATTGGCCTTGGGGTTGGTCTCGATCGGTAGGTTTCGAGGTAAAGAACAATACGCCCACCATTCCTCTTTCAATTAGTCGCGAATTGCCCTTCAATTTGGCGTTCGAAACTCTGTTCATCTGCTC
Organism: Rhodomyrtus psidioides; assembly: GCA_021437785.1. NCBI lineage: Eukaryota > Viridiplantae > Streptophyta > Magnoliopsida > Myrtales > Myrtaceae > Rhodomyrtus > Rhodomyrtus psidioides. The sequence goes on along the minus strand of JAILYB010000103.1, from coordinate 1,603,650 downwards.
GAGCTCTGTTGGGGAAGACGACACTGTAGCAAACCGGTTCGACCGGTCCGACCGGCGGTCTGACCGGTCAGAACCGGTTTCGACTCACCATTTTCGAAATTAAACCCAAATTAATGGGAAATTTTTGCAATTGAACCTCATAATCGAATCTAGGGCATGAATTCTATCTAGAAATGTGGTTTTGCCCAAAAATTTTCATCAATTTCTACAAAATCCCCAAATTCTCATTTGATTGGAAATTGGGGATTGTGTAATTGAGGGTGCAAATGATCAAATTGGGTTAAACCACATATGCCAATCGATTTAAAATGGTGAAATCCATTGGGTAGCATGTTCAATTTGTAATTATAGTCCTTGAATTGAAAGTAATTTCGATTATGCTCAATTTCAAGGACTAAAATGCAATTATGTTTGTAATTGAACAGCTTGTCCGAGCAATTAGGTCAAATTGAAATGGGGGACAATTAGATTGAATGTCAAGATCCTATAAAATGCCAAAATTGCAAATTAAAAGACTCAATTATTATTTTTTCTTCAAATTCAATAGTACGGGTTACAAAGGAACACCTGAAATTGAATCTGATTTTGATTTTTTTGTGAGATCGAAAATACAAGGGATTAAAAGGAAAAATATTGGATATTTTTCCATATTTTTGTGACCTCAAATACTATTTTTCTTGATTTTTTAAGTGTTTTTTTCTATTTTCCAAAAATACTAAAAAATATGAAAAATATGAAAAAATATTTTTTGGTCAAGAATGGTTCCTTGGGCTTGGCCAAGGCCACCAAAGTTGATTTTGTAATTTTTTGACTTTTTATGAATTTTTTATGATTTTTCAAAAAATAAAAATGAAAAAGGCTGGGTCAAAAATCAGGTGTCAACAGCTGCCCCTCTTTGAGAGGAATCTCGTGAGAGGTTTCTCTCAAAGACAGGTGACGCCTGAGTCTAGACCGACTCAACTGTGGAAAAGAAAAACGAATCTTCACACTCAATCTTTCTTGTCCCGCTGGTGAACGTTCTGTTCTGCATTCTTTAGCTGAAGTGAGAGAGAAAGTAGAGAGACCCACCTGTTACTTACCTGTTGATTACCTGCCTGATGCTCGTACGGCATGCGCGGTGTACAGCGGGATCAAGTGGATACCTAGGGACTCGTCTTTTGAGTATCCTAGGGCGATTAAACTCTAGCCTGTATGGTAGGCCGTACCAAAATGGGATTCCTATACTTAACAGGAACCTGTGAATGACGTACCCAGTCTCTTAGGGATTGTCAGAAGTTTTGATCCGTATGGTGGATCAGACCATGAATAGGACTCCTTCCTGCTAGGAACCTATGGATGACGCACCCAGTCTCTTAGGGATTGTCAGAAGTTTTGATCCGTATGGTGGATCAGACCATGAATAGGACTCCTTCCTGCTAGGAACCTATGGATGACGCACCCAGTCTCTTAGGGATTGTCAGAAGTTTTGATCCATATGGTGGATCAGACCATGAATAGGACTCCTTCCTGCTAGGAACCTATGGATGACGCACCCAGTCTCTTAGGGATTGTCAGAAGTTTTGATCCTTCAGGAGGATCGGGCCGAGAAATAGGATTCTTCTCTGTTAAGAACCTATGGATGACTCTCCCAGTCTTTTAGGGATTGTCAGAAGTTTTGATCCGTATGGTGGATCAGACCATGAATAGGACTCCTTCCTGCTAGGAACCTATGGATGACGCACCCAGTCTCTTAGGGATTGTCAGAAGTTTTGATCCTTCAGGGGGATCGGGCCGAGAAATAGGATTCTTCTCTGTTAAGAACCTATGGATGACTCTCCCAGTCTTTTAGGGATTATCGGACATTTTGATCCTATATTCTAAGGAATTAACTATGATTTATACAAGTGAGGTGTGCCTAACCTTCAAGCTTTATCAAATGGGCTATTCTGGGTTTAGGGGTTACCCGGAACCTCACAGAAAGCTGATTCTGAAAATTGTCCTTTCGACAAGCGAGGCGTTATTCTGGGATTTGGGGATTCCAAGTATCCTGCAGAAAACTTAGACCTGCAAATTTGAAATCTCACAGAGGGATGATTTCGGAGATTGTCCTTTTGATATGTGAGGTGACATTCTGGGATCTGGGAGCTCCAAGTATCCTGCAGAAAGATCAAACCTACAAAATTGTTCATAAGAATGTGTTTTCCTGAGATATGGAATTAGCAGGGATCCTGTAGGAAAGTAAACTTGAAAGCTCTTCTTCATAGAGCAAGGCATCCTTCTAGAATCTGGGGTTACCGTGATTCCAAGAGAAGTTGTGCTCTTCTGAGATCTGGGATTGCCAAGAATTCTGCAGAAGTTTAGACATGTTAAACATTTCTCACCAAGAGTGATACAAGCTTTTTTAGGAGCTGAAGTCATCAAGAATCTTGCTGAAGCTCCAATCTAAAATTTTTTATTAAAGACACATCAATGGTCTTTAAATGATATCTGATGTCAGACTGACAGCACTTTAACATAGTCATGAAAAAATTTCAATGAATGCATTACGATGTTGGAGGTTATCCAAAACACCTTGCAAAATACGGAAGTGATCAAAAATTCCTTGTGGGGAAAGTTTGAATCAAACAATCTGACATTTACCAAAAGAGTTTGGTTAAAATGTCCAACGGAGTATTCTCTTCAAAAAGGACTTCTCACCATTTTGAGATAATGGTCTTTTACCAAGAATGCTCTCGAATTTCCTATCAAACCTGCGCCTAGGGTTCAGGATCATTCGTAGTGAATACGCCCCGATCGATCAGGAGGACTTCCCAAGGACCGTAATGTTGGGCTCGGTCAACGGTTTTCAAAGGGGGACTTGCATGCAAGTCAAGGCTTTTGAAGAGGAGTCTTCAATGTCTGCTCCGGGTTTACAAGTCAAGAAACCTGCAAAAATGAGAGAGAAATAATCTTGCTCGAACCTCTTCGAGCTAAGCTTAGACATTAAACCCTATGTCAATCCATGTGCCTTAATCTGAAAAGGCTCTTCAGGGTTGTAACGTAGGTAGGTTTGGGGACCAAAAAAGGCTTGTTTTTGGCTCAGAATACGCGAAGGGTTTAAACATTGGTGATCACTGCCGGTTTGCCGCCGATCTTGTCCCTTCTGGTTCAGAGAGCGTCTTCAGTTTTTGAAGTGCATTGATAGTCTTTGAAGAGCATCGTCAACCTTCGAAGCGCACGTTTGTCTTTAGAGAACATATCTCTCTTATGTTGAGATGGTGTCAACATCTTGTCTATACTTACATCATCTGAGTGTGACATGATTTGGGAGCATCCTTTGCTGTCCAGCTCCCTTGGAATTTTTCTTACTAGTGACCTATACAAAGGTATCATGCCCCCTTTTGGCATTTACAAGATTAAACACATAATTCACAAGTGTACAAGTATTTGGATGGGCATTGGCCTTGCTTTTACCAGGCACTTTGTTTTTTCTTGATGCCCAAGATCAAATTTTTCTCTTCTCTCTTTTTTGAGACCCCATCTTTTCTTTTCTTTTGGGGATCAGAATTTTCAAATGAATGTGCTAGATGTATAGCTTGAATCTCAGCACTCAAACATTGATCTAGGAACTTTTCACAAATCCTGTGTTTTTGAACTCTTCCGCTCTTGAAGTGACGTCGCTTCCACCTTGGAATATGCAATGATCACCAACGGGTTTGTGAAATGAACGTATAGGCTCAATTGGGCAGTGCGAAGGGTAAAAGTGTATAGGATAGAGAAACGAATGCTTTTCGTCATCCTAAAGCACCTGAATTACCATAGAAGTTAAAATGACAAGCAACACACGAAGATTGATGCAAGTCTGAGCAAGAGAATTTCTAACCATTTACCTCTTGATACCGCTGGACGTACCTCTAGTTTGCCCCAATGTGGGGTGGTTCTTGACAGGGGTATGGAATGAAAACTCCGTTCAAAGGGTTATCAATGATCACCTGTAGTGTTTATGATAGAGAAACGAATGCCTCCGTCGTCTCGATCCATGTAATCACTGCGAATAACCCTTACGTCCGTAGGTCAAGGTCTCGCTATCCTTACCACTCCACTTATCTCTCAAGTGTGTATGGGACGTGTTTGGACCAGGCTTGCCTCTTGTCTGAGGAATCATCCTTTTGAACGGTTTAAATAACTTTTGTCGGAAAAGTTCATTTTGTTTTTTCCAAAACTTACCCTCCAAGGGGATTTATGATGCACAATGCATATTTCAATCATGTTCAGATAACCTCCAAGTTTAAGCATGAATGCCAATGACATGACTGTGAGAATTTTGCGTTTTTCTAGACATGAGATTTGAATGCATGCTAGATTCCAAGAAGCCTTCAAATTCTATCAATAAGGATTCTGACAGTCTTGCAAACCTAAAAGATTGGGAAATGAATACTTACCTGCCCAGCGCGGCTGGGGATTCCTGCAAAACATAAAAAGAATATGTCAGTGTATGCTCTCGAATTTCAGAAAATTAGAACGATACACCTTACCCTTGATCATGCCCTCCAATGGAAGTGGATAGATTCACAAAAATCTGCATTTTTCTTAACAACACAAGATGGTTAAGTTGTTCTAAAATTTCTTGAAATTCTCAGTCTTTGGAGAAGAAGACGTGCACCTGACCACCATGACGTTAGGTATCCTAGATCATGCGTTCCAACTTATCGCGACCCTGCTTCCTTGGATCCTGCAATATTGAACACATGCTAATGTATGCATAGATGCATGACATGCTTATGCGAAGACTATTATGAAGAGTAGGCTCAATTCGAGGCAGGGCATATGACCGGAATCTGATTTTATTTCAAGGGTAATATTTCTTCACAGCATCTGAATTCACAGGGTGCCCGAGTTCTTCTCCCTCGGAGTTTACAAGAATTAATGCTCCTCCCGTGAGGATCTTCTTAACAATGTAGGGGCCTTCGTAATTTGGAGTGAATTTTCCCCCTGGATGGGTAGTACTCGGCAAAACTTTCCTAATTACCAAGTCATTTACTTCGAAGTTTCTGGTCTTGACCTTTCGATTGAACGCCCTGGCTACCCTCTTCTGGTAAGTTTGTCCATGGCAAATGGCTTTAAGACGTTTCTCATCTATTAAGTTCAGCTGTTCATATCTGTGCTTGAAATACTCTGACTCAGAGAGTTTATTTTCGGATAAGATTCTCAAAGAGGGAATCTTAACTTCTACTGGTAGAACTGCTTCTGTCCCATATACCAAACTATAGGGAGTTGCCCCTGTAGCAGTCCTGATCGACGTTCGGTAAGCCATCAAGGCGAAGGGCAGCCTTTCGTGCCAATCCCTGTAGTTTTCTGCTGTTTTAGCCAAAATCCTCTTGATGTTTTTATTGGCTGCTTCCACTGCCCCATTCATCTGTGGGCGGTAAGGAGATGAATTCAGATGTCGAATGCTAAAGTGATCCAGCAGACCATCGACAATCTTGTTGTTTAGGTTGGACCCATTATCTATGATGATCGCTTGAGGAGTACCATACCGGGATATGATATCTCTTTTGACAAATCTTGCCACATTTCTCGCAGTGACATTCTTGTAAGAGCTGGCTTCTACCCATTTGGTGAAGTAATCAATCGCTACCAAGATGAAGCGATGACCATTCGAAGCCACAGGATTAATAGGCCCTATCATGTCTATCCCCCACATAGAGAAAGGCCAAACTTCAGACATTTGGTGTAGTTCGTTCGGGAGTGCGTTGATCTTATCCCCGTATATTTGGCATTGGTGGCATGACCGGACGTGCTGGCAGCAGTCTGATTCGATGGTCATCCAATAATAACCTAGCCGCATGATCTTCCGGGCAAGGAGGTGGCCGTTCATGTGAGGCCCACACGCACCTTCATGAATCTCTTTCATGAGAATATTTGCTTCTTTGGCATCTACGCATCTCAGTAGAGTGGAATCGAACGATCTCTTGTATAGAATTTGTCCATTGAGGAAGAACTTGCTGGCCATCTTGGTTATGTATTTTCGGTCTCCTGACTGGCATCCTTCAGGGAATTCCCTTTTCAAGAGGTAATTCTTGATGTCATAGTACCATGGCTCTCCATCACATTCCTCTTCGATTAGCATGCAATAAGCTGGCTTTTCAACAATGCCGATCCTCAGAGGTTCTATATCCAACCCTTCAATCGTTTGTAACATCGAGGCTAGGGTGGCTAATGCATCTGCGAATTGGTTGTGAGACCTTGATAGGTACTCGAATGACACTTCTTCAAACTTGAATATCAATTCTTCAAGGTATTCATGGTAGGGGATGAGTTTTGCATCTTTCGTCTTCCACTCCCCTTGTGTCTGTAGAATAATGAGCATGGAGTCTCCAAAGACCTGCAATCTAGGTATCTTCATGGAAAGGGCTAGTCGTAGGCCTAGAATGCATGCCTCATATTCTGAAATATTGTTGGTACAAGGAAAAGTTATCTTTGCCGCGACAGGGTAATGTTGACCATATGGGGATATCAGTACTGCCCCAGTGCCTGCCCCTGATAGGTTAACAGCACCATCGAAATACATGATCCACTTATCCTCTGCTAAGTTCAGAATTCGGCCTTCTGTGTTCGCTACTTCAGGGGACTCACCGCTTGACGGGCTTTCTGCCAGCATGTCAACTATAGCTCTCCCTTTTACCGACTTCTGTGGAGAACATTTAATGTCAAATTCAGACAACATTACTTGCCATTTTGCCAGTTTCCCAATTAAAGCGGGTTTCTCCAGGAGGTATTTGACGGGGTCGTTCTTTGTTATGAGCTGAATGTGATGATGTAGGGTATACTGCCTTAGTCTTCGTAGTACCCATACTGCTGCTACGCAGGCCCTTTCAACTGGTATATATTTTGCTTCAGATGGCGTGAATTTCTTACTCAGGTAATAAATGGCCCTTTCTTTTCCATCTATCGGGCTTGTCTGGGCAAGTAAGGCTCCCAAGGACTCTTGTCGTATGGTCAGGTATAAGGTCAATGGGTGACCAGGAATTGGTGGCACAAGCACCGGTGGTGTGATCAAATAGTTTTTGATCATTTGGAATGCCTTGCTGCACTCGGCGTCCCAGGTTATTTTCGCGCCTTTCTTAAGCAATTTGAAGATTGGCTTAGCCACATCAGACAGCTGATTGATGAACCTGGCAATATAGTTCAATCTCCCTAGAAGGCTTCTCACTTCTTTTACTGTGGATGGAGTTGATAAATCGTGGATGGCCTGGATTTTTGAGGGATCAATCTCAATGCCCCTGTTGCTGACTATGAATCCAAGGAGTTTCCCGGATCTTTCCCCAAACACGCATTTGTTAGGGTTCAGCTTTAACTTATATTTGCGCAGGCGCTCAAATAATTTTCTTAATACCTGTATGTGATCTTGTCCTTTCTTGGATTTAGCGATCATGTCATCAACATATACTTCAATCTCTTTATGGATCATATCATGGAATAACGTGACCATAGCCTTCTGGTAGGTAGCCCCGGCGTTTTTCAATCCAAAGGGCATGACTTTGTAGCAAAAATTCCCCCATGGTGTGGTAAATGCAGTCTTGGGTTTGTCTTCTTGTTTCATGGAGATTTGGTTATATCCCGAGAATCCATCCATGAATGAGAATAATTCATAACCCGCCGTACTATCCACCAATACATCAATGTGGGGGAGTGGAAAATCATCTTTTGGGCTTGCTCTATTCAGATCTCGGTAATCTACGCAGATCCGAACCTTTCCGTCTTTCTTCATGACGGGGACTATATTTGCAACCCAGTCTGAATATGGGATAGCTTCAATGAAGCCTACCCTAAGGAGTTTCATGACTTCTTCCTTAATCTTGTCTTCTAACTCGGCTTTCATCCGCCTACTGCCTTGTTTGACAGGTTTGATGCCAGGGTCCGTGGGCAATGCATGTTCCACAATCTTAGGATCAAGGCCTGGCATATCCGCGTAAGACCATGCGAAGATGTCTTGATATTCTTTTAGTAGCTTGGTGAACTTGAGCCTTTCCTCACGGGATAGGTGTCCGCCGATCTTGACCTCTTTGACGTTCATGGCGTCTCCCAAATTAATGACAATTGGTTCTTCTGAGGTAGGAGGCTTTGATTCTTCAAAGGTGTTCCAATCCCTACGGATAGACGCGTAATCCTCGTCTTCATCTTCCTCAATGTTATAGGAGTGGTTAATGGAGGGATCCGAATTTTGTAACAACCTGGTATGCATGTTTGAGATGATATGCCTGAAATGTCATGAGTATGGTTAGTTTGTGCTCAGTAAAAATGACATGCATGCTTATGTAAAGTCTTTTTTGAAAAAGTTTTTCGAAATAGATGTAGGTACAGATGGGACTAATCCTCATGTCATTGGATATCACGGTCCCTTGAAAATCTTTTGAAGATTAGGAATCATATGGCAAATCAGGCATCAAGCTTCTATATGGAAGACCATTATCATCATCGGGCTGATTCGTGGTTCCATATGTCCTTAACAAAACATGCGTGGTTTTATTGAATGCGAAATGGGCCGCGTTACAAGATGTGCTATTTGGACCAACGGCCGGAGATCCAAAGGCGTTTTCTTATGCGTTCAATAAGGAAAGAAAATACAGTGAAATGCAGAAAGTTCTAAACACAGTATTTAAAGATGAAGGAAGAGTCTATTTACTCAGAAGAAGTGGCTTCACTGTCCAACCACTCCATGATGACATTTACAGAGTCATCTTCGAGAAAAGGATTTGTGAGATCTGGTTCCATCGGCGAAGTGATATCCTCTTCAGATAGCCATTTGGAGTTCTGGTCGAAGTAGGCACTTAAGGAATTCTTGAACATTCGAGACCTTCCCTTCCAGGTTGGAGAACCGATGAATGAGTTATTCATGCTGCTTTCGCCTCCCTGGCGTCCCAGGCTTTTGCCTCGGCCTCGGCCTGTTGCTTTCGGGACAGAATCATTCATGGGATACTTCTGGTACCCCAAGCCCATTTTATGTGGATTAGCCTTCAACTGTAGCGGGGCATTTATACCCTGATTATGTTTGCCTAGGCCTTTTTCAGGATTGAACCCGTATGCCAGCAGCATCTTAGCTGGTAGAAGACTGGCTTCTGAGATGTAGGGAGTTTTCAACTTCGACCCTACTGGGGTATGAACTGTTGCTACCAACTCTAGGGAGTGATAGCTCGCTTCAGCTTTCTCTTCAGGTTCAATATAGGGAATGGCACTGTTCTGGTATGCCTGGAGGTCGACTTCCCCATGTACGGTAATCACCTTCCCATCTACAACGAAACGTACTTTTTGGTGCAGGCTCGAAGGGATAGCTCCTGCTGTATGGATCCAAGGTCTTCCTAGCAAGAATCCAAATGCACTGGGCAGATCCATTACTTGAAAGTTTATAGAGAACTTTGTCGGGCCGATGAATACGTCAAGTTCGATCTCTCCTTCTACAGTCTTCCTCATGCCGTCGAATGCTCTCACAGCTGTCTTGGATGTCTTGATCATCTCTTCCTTGATTCCCAGCCTCCTTATGGTAGCCAAAGGACAGATGTTAAAGGCTGATCCATTATCAATCAATACGTGTGCCACTCTTTTGCCGTTACATTGGGCATAGATGTATAAGGCTTTGTTGTGTCCTCTTCCTTCCATAGGGAAGTCCTCGTCAGAGAAGCTCAACTGATCTTTTAAGAGAATGGCTCCTACAAAGTCCCCTAGTTGTACCTCATTGATTGTTTCAAGGACATGTACTTCATTGAGTACCTTCAATAGTGCGTTCTTGTGCTTCTCTGAATTGATGAATAGGTCTAGCAGGGATATCTGAGCGGGCATCTTCCTCAGCTGCTCTATCACTTCAAACTCACTGGTTTTGATGATCGATACGAGCTTTTCGGCATCTTCCTTTGAGACATCTTTTTTTTCGGATTCTCCCTCTCTGGGGGCATAAAATCTTCCAGACCTCATTATTGCGTCTACTTGTGTGGTCCCATAGTCCCAATGAACAGCTTTGGGATCATACTCTTATACTGGGGGGACTTTTATCGTTACAGTTGTCTGATGAGGTATCTCTGGCCCTGACGTGTTGCTTTCTTCCTCCTGAGGCAATTGAATTACGACAGGCCTCACTGGGCAATCTTCCACCTTGCTCAGGCTATCCAGCTCATGCAATCTGATCACCACGGCCGTGGCTACTTCGATCATCAATATGGCGTTGTCGAGTTCTTCCATACCTTTTGAGGTTTCTGGTTGAGAGAGATCATCCATACCTCCCCATCCGTCCGGTATGATGTCTTCAATCTTTTGATAAAAGCTGGGAGGGGCCGAATATTTTACCTTGAAATTGTATCCTCCGGAATCTTGACCCAGGTTGTCTATAATTTCACTCTTCTCAAGTGCGTCAACCATAAACTTGAGGTCTGCTAGACTTCTCCTTCTGGCTTCTATTTCGTCTTCTTCAAATTCTTCCTCTGACTGAGTAGCTGGCCCCAGGCTGCTTACCAAGTTCTCATGTGAGGTACCACAGGTGTTACTCTGCCCAGCTGTGATCAAGAAATGGTTTCTTTTCAAAGATAGAGATGCTTCGATCCCTTCGAATTCTTCATCAGTAATATCGGACACTATCCCCAAGCTCTTCATCTTGTCGATACACAACTTCTTTTGGTCGGTTGATATCTCCCCTTCTTTTGGGTATGATGATGCGATTGTTAGCAGGGTGTCCAGCTTAGGCACATCTATCTTCAGTTTAAGGTAGTCCTCTTCTTCTTCAGTGAATATCGCCCCTACTGTTTGGTGATCTGGCAACGGATTTTCTTGCACATTTGGGGCTGCATTGTCAAATTTCAAAATCTGACTATCAATTAGGGCTTGCACTTTCAGCTTCAGGACATAGCAGTTATCCACATTATGCCCTCTTTCGCCCATATGGTAGGCACAGGTCTGGCTCTCATCAAAGCCAGGATATCTTGCGGGGTTTGCCCTAGGTGGTTCTTTTGCCACCAAGTGTTGCTCCAGCAGCATCGGGAGTAGCTTGGATAAAGGTCTCGGGAGCTGAGAGAATTGCCTCTGGGGTTGCTTTCTTCTAGGCTCTTGTACTTTTGGCGCTGACCAGGATGATCCGCCTTTGGCCTGATTAGAATTGCCAAATGGCTTTAACTTGTGGGGATCTGGTATAAATGCTATGTCCAGTCCGGCTTTTCTTTCCTTCCTCAGAGGATACTGCTTCCTAGTAGGAGCTTCCTGAGGCCTTCTTTCTTTCAAGGCCCATTCCAGCCTCTCAGCAACCTTAATCAGGTGTGCGAATGTCTGACATCCAGAAGTATTCAGTCTGTCAAAGTACTCGTAGGGGAGTGCTTTTAGGAATAAGTCGATCAGCTCCTCTTCTGGGATTGAAGGCTTTACTTGGGTAGCCAAGGCTCGCCACCTCTGAGCATATGTCCTGATCGATTCGCCCCTCGTTTTTGAAGTTCGTAGGAGGTCTTCTCTTGTTGGGGCTGTAGCCGTGTTAAATTTGTACTGCCTGAGGAAGTCTTCTGCAAGGTCCTCCCATCCGTCATAATCCTCTAAGTCTAGCTCAATAAACCAAGCCAGAGCGGCGCCAGCCAAACTCTCTTGGAATGTGTTCATTAACAACGGAATGTAATCCGAGTAGTGCGCCATCTTGCGCAGGTAGTACTTGAGGTGGGCACGGGGACAGCCTGTCCCATTGTATTTTCTTACGAACTCTGGCTCCCTATAGTCAGGAGGAGTCTCTATTTAGCGAAAGGAGATATTTTGTCGAAGCGGGCCAGCTCATAGCCTTGACTGCTCAGGCATTCTTCGATCTTGGCCAATCTCTTAGCCTCTACCTCTGTCTTCACAGTTTGTTTTCCCTTCTCCTCTTTTTCAAGGTTGATGACAACAGGCGAGGCTTTTTGTTGTGCCCGACTATTTGGTTCATGAACGTTTTCCTCTGTATGTTGGGTATCCCTGGTTGCTTCTTTATCTGTTACCTCAGGTACCATGGAAGGGCCCGAGTTGTTCTGATTGTGGGCGGTCGTCTGTCTAGCTTGGTTGGTCTCCAACATGGCCTTAATGTCAGCCATCATAGTTGCTAGGGCAGTCATCTAAGATTCCAACATGCCTACGCGCGGAGTCAATTCCTGCTGTTCCATTCTCGTCTTTAGGCGGGTACGGAAACGATGCGTTGGCAATTCCGTGATGAGAGTGTACCTGTTTCAAAAGATCTCTGTGAGTGCTTCGCTTGTTTTAGCAAAAAGAAGCAGTTAATTCTTTCAGTTGCATGCTTCTTGCCAGTAGATGAGAAAAAGGGCTACCTCGTGAGCCTTAGCCTCATGTAAGTAGTTCTTTTAATCATTTCTCGACAAGAACTCATGGAATTGAAAGAAGCGTAATTTCTGACGATAGTTTTTATGCATTTGTAAAAATATGTTCACATTCATGCTCATGTGTTTAAGATAGTATTCCACAGAAATGAGAATGTATGAGAAGGCATCACAATGCTTGCTTATTTTACACTTGACGGAATAGTCTATTCAAGTCTAGGACGTTTGAAACCTAAGGTATCCTCATCATCCCAGTATAGATTTCCCTCTTCAGCTTGGGGCTCCTCGTCTTCTGAACACGACAGTGGCCCCATGTCTTCGGGTATGTAGGGCTCTATTCCAGGTACGTATGGCACGATGTATTCAGGTATGTAGGGCTCGACAAGGCTTCGTCGGATCGCTTTGAAATGTTGAATGTATTCTGTGGTGGCTCTATGAGTGTTTTCTTCTCGAGTCATGTCCTCTGGCCAACTTATTTCTTCAGCCTGGGAATTCTTCAAAGAGAGTATGATGGATGCCACCTTGGCTTCAAGTTGTTTCTTCTCCTCCTCTGTGAGGGTCTGGTTTGGTAAGTCAAAGGAAAAGACACAAGGTCGAGGTGAAGAAGGAATCTCTTGTAGTGCCCCAAACTGCCGAATCACCCTCCTTGGGTAGTATGCAGTAGCGCCTGTGAATCCTAGCAAGGGAACTGGATTCCCGTCATCGCAGGTCAATCTGACTTTGCTTAGTGTCGGTAACCTTAGCCGCCATCGGAGTTGTTCGGGTTTTAGGACTTTGAGGAAGTTCTTCCATTCTATGAAGTTGAACTTAGGAACACGTGTATGAGTCCTAGCAAATGTTTTAAGAGGGTGTGCATTGGGGCTGATTTCAGTGAAACCCATGCGGATGTGGAATTGTCTGATATGGGATGTGAACCACAGATACAGCAGATCACTAGAAGCTCTAAAGATTCCCTTTTTGCTTTTCTTGAAACGATTTAGGGAGAGGAAAGTTTCGGCAAGGAGGATGTTTGAGTAATCCCACCCACAACAGACTTGCCTAGCTACTATAGCCATGATAGGGTCGAAGGTGACAGTTGAGATTGGGAATAGCACAAAGCTAAAGAATGCCAAGATAAAGGCTCTACCAGATTTGGTTCCTTTAGAAGCAGGAAGGCGGGAAAATCGGTCTATAAGGAAGGATAGGGAAATTCTTCCAGAATTGCTTTTCGCATCTACTTTGACTTCATTTAGGTTTGTGTCAAGGAATTCAGCTACCTGACTTAGGGGTTCAAGTCCTATAGGGGGTCGGACGAGCGTAGGGGTGAATTCAACTCCGATGACAGCGCTGTATTCCTCGATAGTGGGAGTGATCTCTAATCCTTCCATGCAAAATGTAGCGGTGGTAGGATCCCAGTAGAGCGCCATGGCTTGAATAAAGGCAGGTGGGCACTCAATCTTCAGTAGGTCCAGTAGGTATCCTAGTCGTGACTCCGCATACTTCTGGCTGGCTTCGCCCATGCCATCCCACCATGATTGGAGTTCAGCTCGGGGGATCTTGAACACTTGAATATCATTCTTTCCCATCAAGTCTAAAATATGCAAATGATTTTAAAAGGTCAATCGCCATAAATTACTTTAAATGTATGAATATGCAGATGTCATGAAGCATGCATGAGCTAACTTGATTGCATAGTTCAATTTGAAGAAATGGAGATTAGGACCCTTTTTCAGGTCTTGAAAGCCTGACTCAAAGCCTAATTTGCATTTCAGGGAAGTGAATTATGCAATTTAGTCAGGTTTACTCAGTGACTAAAGGGAACAGCAATGTCACGTTCCATTGGTCAATACATCAAAGGAGCAAAGTGAGATGTACTCTTATTACAGTCAAGATGTCTAATAGAAGAACGGTAAAGAAAGGTTTTTCAAACAAGAAAGTCATAAAAGACAATGGAACGTGAGGATCTAAATCACTCTTTCTTCAGAAGTCTACCCAAATGACAGTTGGTCAGAAACTCTCCCTTAATCTAGGGTAGGGGAGTTATCTTCAGTGGTTTGGTCGAGAGGTTGTAGTTCCTCCGGCCACTCTCTAGTCCAGGATATGATGACTTCGGAAGCCTTCTCGGGTTCTACTTTCTTGATTGTGATACGCCTTGGCTTGGTCTTGATCGCAGGGCGTCTCTTCCTACCCCAAAAAGTAATCATGGGTATGTTCTCTTTGGCTAGCAATTCAGCCTTCTTGCGAGCGTACGCTTCCCTAGCTAGCTGGTTGCGACGTTGTCTCTTCATCTCCAGATAATCCTTCATCATTTCGTCTGATTGTCGCTTGAATATGAGATTATCAGCGTAGTAGCGGGTTTGACAGTCTTCAGCATACCCCAGCTTACGTCCAGTCAGTTCCCGACCATACACGAATCTAGTAAAGTGTAGCCTCGTGTTTGGTCCGGGGCGAGTAACTTTTCTCAAGTACTCGAAGGTCACCAACTCCGTCGAGCTCTTAGGGAACAGCGACATCCTACCCCATAATCATTGTTGTTCTCATTAGTCACCCGAGTAATCTTCATGATGTGAATGCACGTGGATGTATGCAATGTATGAGTCATATCATGGAGCGGGAAATAAGGTACGTTTAGAGATAAATGTCTTACCAACCACACTTTGGGGGATGTGGAATGTCCCCTATATCAATGGGTGGTTTTAGGTATACCAACCATCCATGGACATGCGCATGAGACAAGTGGGTATACTCTAAAGAAAATCGAAAATCAGGTGAGGAACCTACGGCTCAGGCTCCCACGATCCACACGAGGCAGATTCCTCCCCAAGGGTACCTACCCAAGAGGGTTAGATATCGCCAATGCAGATGGTAGGCGGGAACGAATACGAAAGTCTCAAGTGCCATCAAACACAAGATCCTTTTCGCATCCTTTCCCTATCTAAGGTAACCTAAGGGTGGTTGCAGTCGGGGTTTGACCGCCAGTGTGTGCGATGTGTCGTGATCATCACAATGCAAAGTCATGCACAGCAGTTTGTATCAAAACACCGCTTCAGTATGTGCATAAAAATAAACATACATTCTCAACTCCAACCTGCAGGAAAGACGTCAACAATCACGCCACCCCTTATTTCTCCAATCTGCAAAAACATCTAACACAATAGTTAGCATACGTACCTCACCTTCGAGAGCATCTGCAGAAAATAAGGTCAGATAAACCAAACAATCTTTTTAATCGGCTCAAGTCCTCTGGAATTCGTAACCAGAGATTCTGGTTTAGAATAAGTCCCCAGCGGAGTCGCCAGTCTGTCGCGACCCTCCTCTCGAAGGCTCGGGAGCGGCTAATGGGCCGCCCGATCGCTGGCTTGATCGGACGCGGGCCTCTCCCAAGGCCCATTTCCCAAATCGCAACTGCTGGATGTACGTGGTCGACCTTCAGTGTGGTCTAGTGACATGTGATGAGTGTACATGTCAAGGAGTCGCCACCAATCGTTTTGCGGAGGGTACGATCGGAAACCCTATCGAATAGTTGGGAGTGGTCTATTCGATTCTGCGGAAACCAGAGAAGTGGGTTCGGGAACTTAGTTACGCCAACTGTCTAAGTTGACGCCCTTTCGGTACCTAAACTGAATGGTTTATCTGATCCTAGGATTTCATACAGACGAGTGGGGTATAGATCCTAAAACTAGGAGTTCATGCAGATGGGAATTACTACCCTACCAATCACAATCAATGGAAATAAGTGCGCAAATCAAGGATCCAGTACATGCGGATAAAACACATGAAATCAGCGTGGTATCCCTAATGAGGCCCTATTAGCCTAGAGAAGTATCAATCAAGGCTTAGGAGTGATTTTGGCATGATTCGCCCATGAGGGGCAGAATCGTAATTTTGAACAATTCGGGGAAAATTTACCCTCAAAAGGGTAAATCTGTCATTTTAGACGAATTGGGAAGTCAGAAGACAGGGGAAATAGGATTGGCCATCAAGCCAATCCATTTCCTATTTTTCTGGAATTTAAAAGTGATTTTACCCTTGGAGGGGTAAAGTCGTCATTTTGGACAAAGATGAGAACTGAAAATCTTAAATATTAGGGTTGGTCGTCCACCTGACCCAAACCCTAACTTCAAGCAATTTTCAGAACTCGATTGAGACAAGAAAGACGATTTTCCCACTAAAAGGGCAAAATCGTCATTTTGAGAAAAGAGGCGGGACTCGAAAAACCCAAACCTAAGAATTGGTCGTCTAATTGACCCTAATTCTCACCTTGACATTATCGGCCTTACCTAGTATGCAAAGAGGCGACTTACCCCTAAAGGGTAATGTCGTCAAGTCTCGGAAAATTGGGTAAGAAACCCCAAAAATGGGGTTGACCAGTTGTCTGTGATCAACCCTCGATTTTTGGGGATTTCTGGAATATCTAGGATTTTTCTACAATTTTTCCACATTTTTTTGGAATTTTCTGGAATTTTCTAGCATTTTTTTGGATTTTCTAGGATTTTTCTGATTTTTTATTATTTATTTTTTTTTAAAATCATTTTCAAATTTTTTTTATTTAAAAAATATTATTCGGACCGGGTCGACCCGACCCACTCGGGTCGGGACCCGGTCCAAACCCAAACCCGCGGAAACCTTGATCAAAAACGACGCCGTATCACACTTTTTTATTTTTGGATTTTCTGGTTTTAATCCGACGGTCCCTGATGGACCACGTGGCTTGTCCGTGTCGCTTAGATCTGTTTACTAAAACCTACGGTCCAGATTGATTGAAGACTTGACCAGGGTCGTCCGATCTAATTACTTGAACCTACGGCTGCGATTAGAACATGGGACTCGATCTGAACCGTCGATTCTCACTAACCTAAACGACGTCGCACGAACACTAACCTACACGACACCGTTTCAGCTTATTTTGATTTTCTGATTTTAAAACATTTTCGGATAAACCTAATTACTAATCGGACGGTCGCTAGAATTTAGGTTCGATTTATCTGAACCGTCCGATCTTTTTTATTCGAATAACAGACCCAACGGCCATGCTGACTCGGCACCACGTGGACCAATGATGGACTGACACCTAAGACTTTGACCTGTTGACTATGCCATGTCATCTTCGTCTTCAACCTCGCGACTCCGACGGAATGGACGGCTGTGGCTCTCCGGCGATGATCGTGCGGTGAAATCTTAATGGAATCACTCGAGACCAACGGCAATCGATTCGCGATTAGCTCTAGTTCGACATATCTAAGGATCGAAACATCTTATTCGCAGAATCAAGAACATCTTGCAAATCGCCGAGTACGGCCATGGAAGCTCAATCATGCAGTTCACTCAAAATCAAAGAATTTCAGTCATAGAATAGCATCAATGGAGATCCAGAAGACTTACCTCGAGCTCCGATTGAGCTCGCTCGGCCCAGATTCGGCTGGGGAAAGATGAACAGTAGCTCGACAATGGAGGTTGGATTTGAAGACTCAATTGGGCATGTTAAGACAAAACCGATGCAAACAAGATACGCGATGATGGTCAGTGATGTTCAGGGAATGAAACGCCCACACTAATTGCATGAATGATCAATAAACGCACGAATCGCCATGAAAGCTTGAAGAAACGCTCGAGACTGCAGCTCACCTGTTCTCGCGGATTCCTCGTGCGCGGCCGGTGGCGATCGATTCCGGGGACTTTGGGCGACCTTTTGGTGGCCTCGTATGGCTTTGGTTTGGCCTGGGAAGACCCAACCAGCGCCCTGCAATTCGAGCTCAAATTCTCGACGACGGGGGTCGGAGAACGATCTCTGCTTCGCGTTTTCTCCTTCTCTCTCGATTCAGTTTCTCTTTCTACAACTGAATCCACCGTCTCCTTCAACTGAAAGCGATCACGAGCTTATATAGCTCCTGAGGATTTTGGCGCCGATTTGGGGAGTTCCAACTGACTCCAAAAGCACGTGCCATCACGTGATTTTAGGTCCAAACGGCGTCGGGGAAGATGGGTGAGTCGTCTAACTCTGTTTGGTTCCTCGGCGGGTTCCTTCTCATGCGAATTTGTCACGAATTTGAGCTGCGTTTGATTTTGTTGACTTTTCGCAGCTTCGGAACTTGACCGACTGATTACCCCTTCCTCCGGCGACCATTGGCCTTGGGGTTGGTCTCGATCGGTAGGTTTCGAGGTAAAGAACAATACGCCCACCATTCCTCTTTCAATTAGTCGCGAATTGCCCTTCAATTTGGCGTTCGAAACTCAGTTCATCACTGTTCATCTGCTCGAGCTCTGTTGGGGAAGACGACACTGTAGCAAACCGGTTCGACCGGTCCAACCGGCGGTCTGACCGGTCAGAACCGGTTTCGACTCACCATTTTCGAAATTAAACCCAAATTAATGGGAAATTTTTGCAATTGAACCTCATAATCGAATCTAGGGCATGAATTCTATCTAGAAATGTGGTTTTGCCCAAAAGTTTTCATCAATTTCTACAAAATCCCCAAATTCTCATTTGATTGGAAATTGGGGATTGTGTAATTGAGGGTGCAAATGATCAAATTGGGTTAAACCACCTATGCCAATCGATTTAAAATGGTGAAATCCATTTGGTAGCATGTTCAATTTGTAATTATAGTCCTTGAATTGAAAGTAATTTCGATTATGCTCAATTTCAAGGACTAAAATGCAATTATGTTTGTAATTGAACAGCTTGTCCGAGCAATTAGGTCAAATTGAAATGGGGGACAATTAGATTGAATGTCAAGATCCTATAAAATGCCAAAATTACAAATTAAAAGACTCAATTATTATTTTTTCTTCAAATTCAATAGTACGGGTTACAAAGGAACACCTGAAACTGAATCTGATTTTGATTTTTTTGTGAGATCGAAAATACAAGGGATTAAAAGGAAAAATATTGGATATTTTTCCATATTTTTGTGACCTCAAATACTATTTTTCTTTATTTTTTAAGTGTTTTTTTCTATTTTCCAAAAATACTAAAAAATATGAAAAATATGAAAAATTATTTTTTGGTCAAGAATGGTTCCTTGGGCATGGCCAAGGCCACCAAAGTTGATTTTGTAATTTTTTGACTTTTTATGAATTTTTTATGATTTTTCAAAAAATAAAAATGAAAAAGGCTGGGTCAAAAATCAGGTGTCAACACCTTGAGATCGATGCATATTTATTGAACAGAGTGACTTCTAAGTCTGTTCCAACTATGCCTTATTGTTGACACCTGATTTTTGACCATCCGTTATTATAGTTTTTTTTTATTTCTAAACTTAATTAAAAATAGCAAAAAAGGTCAAAAAAATTGCAAAATCAACTTTGGAAGCCTTAGCCTAGCCTTAGGAACCAATTTTGAACAAAAAATATTTTTTGAATTTTTTAATATTTTTTGGAATTTATTTAATTATTAAAATACCCACAAAATCAGGAAAAATACCATCCGTGGTCAGAAAATTACAAAAAAATATTCAGAAATTTTATTTTAATTCTATATTTAATATTTTCTCTTTTTATTAGGGAAATTTGGCTTGGTTCATGGGGTTTCTTCACAAACCTAATCCCGAACCGGGCCTAAAAAATCCCTTTCGAGTCTTTTAATTTTCAATTTTTGGTTTTTATAAGCTATGACATTGGACTCCAAAGTATTGAAATGCAATTGGGTCAATTTACCCTCCAATTTGATCAATTTTAACCAAAAGGGCTTAATTGCATAAAAATCTTTCAATTTAGTCCCCGGTTTCACAATTTTTGAAATTAAATTTCACACGGGCACACCCATTAAAATTAAACACATCTACCCAACAGTTTTCATCATGCTGAATCCATTGGTGGGCTCAATTTTGGCTAATTCGATCGTTTAGGCCTTCGATTTGACGAAATTAAATTTCGGATCCTAGGGACAATTTGGGGTTTTCACAGAATTTCAATAAATTGATTCACGAAAATACCCATATTTGATGGAAAACATGTCAAGGAATTCGATATTGCCATCAATTTCATGAAAAGAGGTCATTTAGGGGGTCAATTTGGCGATTTGGGCGATTTGGCCGAACCGGGCCGGTCGGGTCCGACCCGACCCGACCCGGCCCGACCCGGGTCTGCAAATGCACAGAATGTGCAGCAGACCCGCGTGCAGCAGAGCAGTGTGAGGGGCGGCATGGGCGTGCGCTTGGGGAAGAAAAAAAAAAGGCGACAGGCGTGGGGGGACATGGCAACATCGGGCAGAGGTGGCGGACGCGTCGAGGCGCGCCGGTCGGCCACGAAAACCGGCGAGGGAGCTCGGTTTTAAGCGAAGCTCGGCCATGGGAGAGGGGGTTTTTTTTTGGCGAAAAACCGAGGAAGAGCGGGCGTCCTCGGCCTTCAAGAGGCCACACTAAGCTTCGCCGGAACCTCAACCGTCGTCGGCGAGCTCCGGATAGGTCGGTATTCTCCTCCGATCACCGTTTCTCATACGCACGCCATGTGTTCGATAAAATGCCGACGGATGCCTCGACTCGATTTTGTCCCGGCCGTGCCTTTCCCGACCCCCATTTGCGGGTATCAAGCTTTGAATATGTACTAGCATTGCTTCTAAGCTTGTGTTGACCTTTGTTTTGCATTAAACCGCGGCGAAAACACGGCTCGGAGCTTCGCCGGCAACGGTTCGGACCGGGAGCTCAACGGGGAATTTCCGGCGGTCTTCAAGCTCGAAATGAGCTTAGGTAAGCCTCTAGACCCTCCTTGGGTGTTGTTTGATGGTTTAGAATCGAGTTTTGATAAGAAAAAAATTCGGAAAATACCTCGCCGGAGCCGGGTTCGGGGAGGTCCGGTTTTGCCTATTTGGGACGCGTTCATGGCCTTCATTTCTGTGGTATGATGATGTTGAAATGTTAGGGAGTCTAATGGTGTAAAAATCTCCAAAAAATTCTGAGTTTTGGTCAATTTTGGGCATTTTCCGGCGACCTCGCCGGAATTTTTACTATTCCCGCCGGATTTTTCACTGTTCATCGTCTTCTCCGGCGACCCTCCGGCCGGTCAACGGTCAACGGCCGACGTGGCGTGCCACGTAGGCAGCCACGTCAGCCGGGTGGGGTCCGGTCCGCTTATTTTTAAATAAAACAGAATGGACGGTTCGGATCGCGACACGTGTCGCGATCCTGGAATTTTGCAAAATAAAATAAATGATTTTCGGATAATTAATTCAAATCAATCTGACGGTCGAGATTGTGCCAAGTGGCTTTCTGTGGATCGTCCGATCTTGTCCAAGATCGGACGCACCAGGAGTAGCCACGTGGCACAACGTGGAGCGTTCGATCCGAAGGTTTTCTAAAAAATGAAAATAAATTAATTTTTGATCCGACGGCTATTATTGAGCCACGTGTCTCTCTGTGGGTCGCTCGATCTAGTGGAAGATCGGACGCACGAGATGGAGCCACGTGGCACGACGTGGACCGTCCGATCCGGGGAATTTTCGGATAATTAAATAAAATACATAAAAAATCAAAAAAATTGTAAAAAAATAGAAAAATGTTTAAAAAATAAAACGGTGTCGTTTTAGGCCGGTGTCGACCCCTAGGGTCGGGCCGGGCGCCCGAGAGGCGCGGGCCGGGTTTGACCCGGCCCGGAAAATATTTTTGAATATTTTAAAAAAGTTCAGAAAATAATAAAATAATCAAAAAATCAATAAAAAATAAAAAAATCATGAAAAATTCTAAAAAATTCTAAAAAAATCCGAAAAATTCTAAAAAATTCCAGAAAATAGGAAATGGCCACATTCAACTGGTCACGACCTGTTTCGGGTCTTTTGACCCCCGATCTTTTCAAAAATGACGGTTTTGCCCTTTCGGCAAACCGTCTTCCAAAAAATTTCTAAAAAATCCAGGAAAATCCCAAAAAATAGGAAATGGCCACAAACAACTGGCCAAGACTCATTTCGGGTGTTTTAAACCCCGAACCTTCTTCAAAAATGACGATTTCGCCCTTTGGGCGAATCGTCCTCCAAAAATTGAAGAAAAATCAAGAAATTCCAAAAAAATTCTCAAAAATGGGAAATGGCCACAAACAACTGGCCATGGAATATTTTGGGTAATTCGGTATCCAAACCTTCCAAAAATGACAATTTTGCCCTTCGGGCTAATTGTCCCCGAATCTTCCCATTTTACCCCTAGCCCTAAATCACATCTTCCCTAAGCCCTTATGGCTATACTAGGAGGCCAATGATTGAAATTGATGTGCATTGACATGATTTATTTATGCACGTGACTTGCGCTTTCATTTAAATTGATTGTGATTGATAGGAATAGTCTTCCAATCTGCATGAAACCCTGAATCAAACCTATCTCACCCAAAATTGCGCCTGCATGAACTCTTAGTTAGGAAAATCACTCACGTTAGGTACCGAAAGGGCGTTGGTAATGACACCGACGTAACCAAGTCCCCGAACTCAAAATCTCTGGTTCCGCAGAACTGATCGACCTCTCCCAATCGGTCAGTAAGGTTTCCGGTCTACCCTCCAAGAAAGACCGGTGGCGACTCCAAATGCATGCACAAGTTGCACATGCCACCACGACCACACTAAGGTCGAAAGCGATCGACTCTTATCGTCGAATCTTTAAAGATATACTCCCGCCGCGATTTGGTATGGGCCTGGGAGGGCCCGCGCCGATCTAAGGCCCGCGATCCACATTTCAGAGTGGGGGCCGCGATCGGTAATCCATTAGCCGCGTCCGTTTTGATTTTCGGACGGGTCGCGACAGCTGGCGACTCCGCTGGGGACGTTGTTCTAGAACACCTGGTTCTGGACCTCAAGTGGACTTAGGCCGTAATTAAAACGTTGAGTGATTTTTTTCTAACCCTGCAGGCGCTCTCGAAGGTGAGGTAAGTCCGCTCACGATAGGTGTTATATGTTTTTGCAGATTGGAGTGATAAGGGGTGTAGTCTGTGATTAACATTGTCTTATGCAGGATGGGCATAGGAATGTATGTTATATGGATGATTTGAAGCGTTGATTGATATATAAATTGTTGCGCATGATTCACTGCATATTTGAGGATCACGACACTTTGCACAAAGCGCCCAAACCCAGGCCGCGAAATCACCTTTTCAGGTAGCCATAGATTAGGGATCGATATGCAACGCCCTAGCGTGGATTGCGCTGGGGTCGACCATATTCAATCCCACTCACTATCCAAGTCGAGACTTTTATCCATTTGTTGTGGATTGCGCTCATGGACGAATTTATCGACTTGGATAGAGGGAAGCCTCTAGGTTCCTCACCTAAGCCATTTTGATTTTTAGAGTCGAGCCTCACTTGTCTCATGCACATGTATATGGAGGGTTGGTATACCTAAAACCAAAAAGTCATTAAACGCCACTTATGGTAAGGTCCTGCCATTTCTATTTAAATTCATCTACAGCCTTTCATTTTGCACATCATGCTGCATTCATCAAGTCCGATGGTTGAGTCCAATTCCATGTTAGGGTATGGATAGAAGAGATGATCTCTCCAAGTCGGTCCCGCATCCCGGACGTATTCAAATACGAGTGACGCGTCATCCGCCATCGGACTGTCGGGACATTCAACGGAGTCTACCCTCTTCGAGCTGTCCGGGGAATGATCCAATAACCTTACCGGAAATTGAAGGATAGGCGATAACAGCAAATCCAAGACACCCGCCGGACATTATCAAGATGTCATCTAATAAAAACGAAGACCCGAAGGGCCGAACCGAAGACACCAGGCGTCGTCCCCCGACGACCCGACTTGGGGCATCTCTTTAGGATATTAAGGGTCACGTTCCAGTCGTCCCTTTTCTTTTATTAGGATCATCGAGTCTGTAAGGAGCACCCGTTTGTGGGTCCCCCATCTATCTTTTACACATCGATTCCTAAGTCTTGTCTAAGTGTCTTGACATTGGAACGTGACACTGGAATTTCTCTCAACCCTTCAGATTTTCCGATTCAATTGCGTGTCTCGCCCAGATGAAATTTTCGTTAGAACTCACACTTGGTATTTAACCCAAGTACGAGAATCTAATATTCATTTCATGGTGCGCCGGACATGGAATTGTACCGGTCTATAGCATGCATCATTGGTAATCCTTGGTAATTAACTAAAGCCGTCCATGTTTCCTAAATTCAAGAGGAGACATGATACCCAAATTACCTTCGGGAAATCATTTCAATTTGGATGTCCTATCTCTAATCGAATTTAGGACACATTGGAATTGCATGTTTATCTTCTTGGAAATTCCACAGATTTTCTGGGGATTTACCAAAAGTGATAACCATGGATTACGCTCCTTTTAGTTTTATGTTTTCTCTTGAAAAACATCGATAAGAATTTTTCACATGAGGTTAAGGCTTGTGTAAAAGTCCTTATCTTCGTTAATTACAAGAAAGCATAAAATTGAAAGGATTTATGCTTTACTTCCCTTTCTGACATATGCCTGTCATTCGAACAGGTAATTTCCAGAATCAAAATTCGGGGACTTGCGTAAAGAATCAGTCACAAGTTAAAATGGACCAGGATGGCATAGAAAAGCGCTTGACCACCCTGGAGAGTCAGTTTGCTTAGGTGTTCGCAATGATGACAGAGATGAAGACACTCATCCTCACCACACAGGGGGTACCCCGACAGTCTTAAATTCTAACCTGACTGTCCGACCAGGGAATCATCAAGAAAAATAGTCAACTGATGAGGGCATCTTGCCATCTTTCAAGACGTGGAACGGCATGCAATCAAAGGAGCCACATGCGGAAAAGAATTAGCTGTAATCTAATCTCTTTAAATTTGAAAATTTGTTGATTGTGTTTTATTGATCCTCAGGAGTGGTGCTTCAAGAAGATTGAAACTGGCTGACAACTCGAGCCACTAGGATGGATATTTGAAGTCAGACAAAGGAGTCGACTTCTCACCAAGAAGGCACATTGGGGCAAAAGCCCACCAAAATGAAAAGAGATGGGAAACTCCAAACAGCAGATATCCCCTAATTGAAAAGGGAACCGTAAAAATTGTGAAAGGATCAAAGCAGCCGACTGGGGCATATCCCACCCAACTAGGGCAAACGCCACCTAACCGGGGCAGCCGGATCAAGTGTAAAGACGTGTCGTTCCTAATTGATTTTCAATCAGATACTGGCATAATATTTCCTATATTTTCCTCTCAGGTGAAAAACAGGATAAGATGGTCGAAGACCAACGAAGGGGAACTTGCCTCCCCTACAAGATGAAAAGGAATATGCCTCTATCAGATGTCACCCATTGGGTTTGTAAAGACAAGATGGACCAAATCGGGTTGAACCCCAAGCAGACAGCATGAAGAAAGAGCAACCTAATTAGGATCGGCTCTCCCTAAGCCGAAAAGTTGTATCCGTTCCAAATCGGATTGACTGGTTCACGAGTTGATATGGTTTCTTATTCTCGCAGGCGATGACGAGAATGAACGGGCCCATCGAAAATTTCCAACATCTTGGATGCCAGAAGTGACCAGAGCGGGGATAGTAAATCCGTAGTCGTTTCAATTAAAGCTCCTTATGCAGCAATCAAGTCACTCATTCATTTCATCGTACAGGTGGAGTAAAAGACTGTTAAAGCGTAAGGTGAATGCGACAAGACACAATGAAGAAAATTGTTGCTTGTGAAGTAACACTCTAGGGTGTTGAAGTACTCAGCCACAAGTAAACCCGTGCTTGCTCATGTCAAACAACAGAATGATCGAGGGACGTCATGAAATGATAACAAGGCAAAAGATGCATGAAGAAATCGAAACGTAGCGGCGAAGCTGAAAAGTGTCAAACAAGACGGCATATCAAACGCTGAGATCTTCGAAAGATCGTAGGATCATATCATCTGGCAGCATATCATCTGCTGAGATCTTTGAAAGGTGCGAAGTGCCAAAATCACCTGACACGGAGTGGACCGACTCCAACTGAGCATGAATGCATCAAAGTGGCGTGTTTAAACTACCTACAACTAAATCGGCCAGCCCCAGACAAAGCGTCTAGTGGCCGGGGGCAAATCACTCTCTACCTAGAAAGGGTACCGAAGGTCGGATATGCCGAATTCACCATGGGAATACGTAAGGGAAGTCCCTGAAGCAGTTACCACCCATGAATCATGATGAAGTGGAGTAATCCATCAAAGACAAAACGCATCAAACCCTTCTAAATGAGAAGGAGAACGATGCGGAGCCATCCATTCGGTAAAAGGACGTATCGTTCCAAAATGATTGTTTTCTTGATATGAGAATAATGTTTCATTTCTTTCTCCTTTCAGGTTGGGAACAGAAGCAAAGGACTCAGGAGGCAGTGCTTTCAAATGACAAACAGGGAGTATCCATTTTCATGGCATCTCAGACATGCACTGTGGCTGAATGTTTTCAAGAGCATTCTAATGGCTCAATTTATGAACAAAACCTTTGAGGAAACCTGAAGAAGTTTTCCATCATTTAGAAATCTTTGTGAAAAGAACACTTAAAAAGAAAAATTCAAGTTTTGCAGATTGACACATCGGATAAAAATGATTTCTCTGAATAGAGTGAAAAGCACGAACTCATTTTTCGTTGCAAGCATACCTAACATGCATCGTGCATATCATGCACATATCCTGCATACAGAGAACCCAAAGGGGGAAATGCCGGTTCCCGCAGGATAAATTTCAAGGGTAAATTGTATCGACTCCAATAGTCAATTATACATGCCCTTTACTCATGAGGTTTCTTCTTTTCAATAGGGGAACATCGAACATCTCAAATGGCGACTGTGATCGAGAGAATCACCAAACCGCCACATGACAAATCCCCAGATTGTCAGGCTGTCTAGGGACAGAGAAAAAATAATCGAAGAATCTGGCAATCGAGATAGATGACCAGAATCGACAAAAATTCATGAGAGCGGGCTCCCCCACCTACTTCGAGGAGCCAAGCCAGGGGCAAATTCTCACGATCCCCCATGAAAGTGCATCGAACCAGGGTTATCAAACCCAGAGATGACAAACACCAAGACAAGCCTCACTGGGGCAAAATACTTGGAAAACACTGCTCCTTCAAATGTTGGAAGGACGAAGTCTCGAAGGGAGTACCTCCTTCCTGAAATTTCAAATGAAGCCAGATAAATCCCCACACCTGTCTCTTCATATGCAGGTGCATGAATGTCTTCAAATCGGATTGAAAATCGTCCAGGAGCATGGGAATGCCAAGGCACGCTGCCAAGATGAACACCGCCCAGCTGGGGCAAAGCAGTTGTCGACGTGATTGAGGATCGTCTCACGAACAACACCCACAAGTACAGACGAGATGAAGCAGCATCCATCACCCACATCAAATGAGAAGCGTCAATAATCGACGAAGGAAAGGAAAACGTCAGTAAGGCGTCATCAGGAATCCTAAGAGGGAAGACATCCCCAAAGAGGATGGAGATTATAGCAAAACGCAGGAATGAATTTAGCTGGGGCAGGCATCACCTAGCCATGATGAACCACGCCTAACCGGGGCAAGTGAATCATTTGTGCGCCGGACAAAGGAAGGACATTTCTTCTCTGGCAAAATCCATGGACGCAATGACAGAGTCGTCCCCATCGGAAGTAAACCCCAGGATACAAACCTGGATGAACGGTAACTTTGTATCGTTCCAAATTGATCTCCCAAAGATCCCATGCTTAACATGAGTTTGTTCTCATTTAGCAGAAAATTGGTGGCGCCAAAGAGCCACAAAAGAAAGGATCTCGCCCAACGTGGAAGCGAAAAGAAATATCCGTTGTAGGGGGCAAGCTGCCAAGAAATGGAACCCCGCAAAATGGCGTTAGAATACGTCCAGAAGCACAAATTGATCTCATCCGGTTCAAATCCTAGAGAAGGATCCGTTGCCAACCCGACGGGTAGATCATGGCCACGAGCTAGATGGCCGACTTCAACAAGCCTTACATTTGCGTTCAAATGGAGGCGCGAAGCGAGAGTAAAGCAGTATCGTTTCGATTTGTCTTGAATTTCGAAACACGAACTGACACTTGATGTTTATTGTTGACAGGGATTCACTGTCAAGAAGGACAAAAAATTGTTGGCACCAGAAGGCCGCAAAATAAAAGAACTCGCCGACTAGGAGGCAAATAGAATTATCGACCTTAGAAGTCAGGACTCCAAGAAATGGTCTTTGATTATAAGACTGAGTGGAGGGAACTCTGAAGAATGGCGCTGGAATGCGTCCAAAAACACAAATGGATCTCATCTGGGGCAAATCCTGGAGAATGATTCATCGCCAACCAAACAGAGGGATCAAGGCCACAAGATAGAGGGCTAAATTCTGCAAGCCGCGCGTTTGTGTTCAAATAAAAACACAAAGCAAGAACAAGGCTGTATCGTTCCAATTTGCCCTGAATTTTGGAACGCAAACTGACACCTAATTCCCGTCTTTGACAGGGGCTCGCCATCAAGGCGAAACAGGTTTTCGCATCCCATGTATTACCCATTGGAACACATGACCAAGGGTAAGATGTATCGTTCTAATTTTTTGAAAAATTCATGAACGTACAATAACATGTTTCTTCCGCATTTTCAGGGATCTCCAGCCGCGGGAGACAGGTAAGTATCCCTCTCCCCAATCCATTGAAGATGTTGAACAATAAAGGAGAAAAGAAAAGCTTTCGGAATCTAATGTCTAGAAAAGACATAAAATTCAAATTTCACTGACATTCATGTTTCGAAACAGGAGGATGTCTGAACATGAATAAGAACGTGCATGGTGCATCATAAAATCCCCTTGACGGGTAAAATTTTTGGAGAAAACGAAAGAGATTTTTCCAATCAAAAGTTGTTCAAAACTTTCAAAAGGACGTTTTCTCAGAAGACGAGAGGCAAAGCCTAATCCAAACACGTCCTATACACACTTGAGAGAAAAGTTGAGCGGATCAGATAGTAAAATCTGGACCTACGGAAGTAGGGATCATTCGCAGCAATTACATGGATTGGGATGACGGAGGCATTCGTTTCATATCCCCAAACACTACAGGTGACCATTGACAACCCCTTTGAACGGCGGTTTTCAGTCTCAACCCTGTCAAGAACCACCCCACATTGGGGCAAAATGGAGGCGAGTCCAGCAACATCAGAAGAAAATGGTTAGAAATTTTCTTGCTCGGACTAACATCAATCTTTGTGTGTTGTTTATATGGTAATCCAAGTGCCATAGGATGACGAGAAGCGTTCATTTCTCTATCCCACACACGTTTATCATTTGCACAGCCAAGTTGAGCCTGCAAATTTATTTCATAAACCCGTTGGTGATCGTTGCACATTCCAAGACGAATGCATCATCACTTCAGAAACGGAGGAGTTCGAGACTTAGGGATTACAAAGAAATTCTTAGGCTAATGCTTAAAGCGTGTTTAGACATTTGGTCACATGTCTAACACGATCTCTCAAAGATGAGAAAAAACGGGATTTCAAAAGAAAAATGAAAAGGAAAAGATGATGAGAAAAATCCCCAGCATCAAGAAAAAGCAAAGTGCCTGGTAAAAGCAAGGCCGATGCCTGGGTGAACAATTTGTATCAATCCCACCAGTGAAACCAGTTTAGAAACAGGAGAAGAAAAATTCAGAAGGAGTCAGATTCCAAAAACTACTCCTCAAACGGTATCAAGCGCGGAGCAAAGACGCAGATAGAGTTGGTAATCTCTTAATGCAGCCAGGGGCGCTTTCTCAGGAATTTGTGCACACCTCAAAAGCGGTTGCACACCTCAAAAATTGAAGATGCAGAATAAAAAAGATAGGTGACAAGTTTGCAATGATCACCAACGTCAATCCCCTCATGAATTCTGGGCCAAAAACAAGCCTTTTTTCGGTTCCCAATCCTACCAAAGTTACAACCCTGAAACAGTCTTCTCTGACTAAGACACTTGGGTTAACATATTTCTTAGCTCGAAGAAGTACGAGCAAGACTATTTCTTTCTCATTTTGCAGGGTTCTCGACTTGTAAACCTGGAGCAAATGGTGAAGACTTTCATTCAATGGCCTCGACTCCAAAGCGGGTCCCCCTTGAAAACCAATATCCAAGCCCAACATTACGGTCCCGTGGAAGACCTCCCGACCGATCAAAATGTATGCGCTGCGAATGAGCCTAAAACCTAGGCACAGGTCAGTAGGGAATTGAGTACATCCCCTGTAAAAATCATTACCTCAAAACAGGTGAGAAGACCTCCTCGTCGAGAAATATTCCCATTGATGTTTTGAACAAACTCCTTTTGGAATTTTCAAACTGTTGATCCAGATTTTCCATGCAAGGAATTTGTGATCACATTTGCATGTTGCAAGAATGCTTTGGATAACCTCCAGCATCAAAATGCGCATTTCACGACTAAAGCTTAAATCGTACGGTTTTTGTCAAATGGACAGCCGTGGTCTTCCCAAAGGTTACTGACGTTTTCTTGGTGAAGGAAAAATCTTTCAGGCTCAAACTTCTGCAGGACACCTGGAGAACCCAGCTCCCAGAATGTCGCCTCAACAGACTCAACTGAAGCTTTGTCAAGATAAAATCTTTCACTGCTTCGAAAAACTGAATTCCCGACAAACTTCGGGATCTCTGAAAAGAGGGGAAGAAAAACCCTTTTAAAAGAAAAAATCCCAGTAGACGTGGAGAACCCTCGTCTCGGGACCCTTTTTCAAAAATCAAAAAGTCCTAGCTTGACGTGGAGAACCCTCGTCCTAGGACCCCTTTTAAAACAAAAATCAAGCAATCCCAGTAGACGTGGAGAACCCTCGTCTCGGGATCCTTCTTTCAAAAAAAATAATAAAGCAGTCCTAGCTTGACGTGGAGAACCCTCGTCCTAGGACCCATTCTTTAAAAAAAAATCAAACAGTCCTAGCTTGACGTGGAGAACCCTCGTCCTAGGACCCCTTCTTTAAAAAAAAAAAAATCAAGCAGTCCTAGCATGACGTGGAGAACCCTCGTCCTAGGACCCCTTTTCAAAACAATCAAGCAATCCCAGTAGACGTGGAGAACCCTCGTCTCGGGATCCTTTTTCAAAAAATCAGGCAGTCTTATCGGACGTGGAGAACCCTCGTCATGAGACCCCTTTTTCAAAATTCAGACAGTCCTAGCATGACGTGGAGAACCCTCGTCCTAGGACCCCTTTTCAAAAAAATCAAGCAATCCCAGTAGACGTGGAGAACCCTCGTCTCGGGATCCTTTTTCAAAAAATCAGGCAGTCTTATCAGACGTGGAGAACCCTCGTCATGAGACCCCTTTTTCAAAATTCAGACAGTCCCATCGGGCGTGGAGAACCCATGATCCCGGAAGGATGCATTGCTCTGTCAAGAAAAGCTCATAGGGTCATGTTTTGCAGGATCCCTGGAGAACCCAGGTCCCAAACTGATACCTTTTTAATGAAAAGTTTGCAGGTTTCAGCTTTCTGCAGGATAATTGGAGTCCCCATATCCCAGAAAGGTACCTCGCATGTCGAAAGGACAACTCGGCCTTCTGCGAGATTTCAGGTAACCCCTAAATCCCAGGACAGCCTTCAGGTGAACCTAGAGTTAGGTGAACCTTCCAAAAGAGACCTTAATGATGTCAATCTTTAGGCAGAGCCTTTTAGTAGGCAAACCTTTTCCAAGACCGATCTACAGAACGATCGAGTCTTCGACTAGTCCCGACAAGAAGGGATATGTCATTCCATAGGTGGAGCCTTTTAGTAGGCAAACCTTTTCCAAGACCGATCTACAGGACGATCGAGTCTTCGACTAGTCCCGACAAGAAGGGATATGTCATTCCGAGGCGGAGCCTTTTAGTAGGCAAACCTTTTCCAAGACCGATCTACAGAACGATCGAGTCTTCGACTAGTCCCGACGAGAAGGGATATGTCATTTCATAGGCGTAGCCTTTTAGTAGGCAAACCTTTCCCAAGACCGATCTACAGAACGATCGAGTCTTCGACTAGTCCCAACAAGACGGGATATGTCATTCCATAGGCGTAGCCTTTTAGTAGGCAAACCTTTTCCAAGACCGATCTACAGAACGATCGAGTCTCCGACAAACCCTACAGAACGGGCGCGTCATCCTTAGATTCCTATCAGTCTGGAGTCTCACTTGATGGTAGAAACCGCCATAAGGGTCAACTCCATGGTAGAAACCGCCATAAGGGTCAACTGCATGGTAGAAACCGCCATAAGGGTCAATTGAATGGTAGAAACCGCCATAAGGGTCAACCGATGGTAGAAACCGCCATAAGGGTCAACTGAAGGTAGATACCGCCATAAGGGTCAAAATCAAGCTCAAAAGTAGAAACCGCCTGAAGGGTCAACTCCATGGTAGAAACCGCCATAAGGGTCAATTGAATGGTAGAAACCGCCATAAGGGTCAACTCAAAGGTAGATACCGCCATAAGGGTCAAAACTAAATTCAAAGGTAGAAACCGCCTGAAGGGTCAACTCCATGGTAGAAACCGCCATAAGGGTCAACTTGAAGCTAGAAACCGCCTGAAGGGTCAATTCAAGGTAGATACCGCCATAAGGGTCAAAACTAAACTCAACCAAAGGTAGAAACCGCCTGAAGGGTCAAATGATGGTAGAAACCGCCATAAGGGTCAATTGAATGGTAGAAACCGCCATAAGGGTCAACTTGATGGTAGAAACCGCTATAAGGGTCAACTTGATGGTAGAAACCGCCATAAGGGTCAACCAATGGTAGAAACTGCCATAAGGGTCAACTAATGGTATGACCTACCATACAGATCAGAGCTTAATCTCCCTAGGATATTCTGAACCAGTCCTAGGTATCTCCTTGAAAGTCATCGCAATCGGCAGCATCTGACAGGTGAGCTTCGGGTAAGCCTCTCTCACTCCGGCCCATGTTCAAATTGCAAAAGTAAACCGATGATTAATTTGAGCATTCATTAAAAGACTTAAGGGTCCGATGTCATAGCATTTCTTTCCCCCCAGTCGAGTCGGTTAAGATCCAGGTGTCATTTTGTCTTTGAAAGCAACCTCTGACGAGCTCACTCTCAAAGAGGGGCAGCTGTTGACACCTGATTTTTGACCATCCGTTATTATAGTTTTTTTATTTCTAAAATTAATTAAAAATAGCAAAAAAGGTCAAAAAATTGCAAAATCAACTTTGGAAGCCTTAGCCTAGCCTTAGGAACCAATTTTGAACAAAAAATATTTTTTGAATTTTTTAATATTTTTTGGAATTTATTTAATTATTAAAATACCCACAAAATCAGGAAAAATACCATCCGTGGTCAGAAAATTACAAAAAAATATTCAGAAATTTTATTTTAATTCTATATTTAATATTTTCTCTTTTTATTAGGGAAATTTGGCTTGGTTCATGGGGTTTTTTCACAAACCTAATCCCGAACCGGGCCTAAAAAATCCCTTTCGAGTCTTTTAATTTTCAATTTTTGGTTTTTATAAGCTATGACATTGGACTCCAAAGTATTGAAATGCAATTGGGTCAATTTACCCTCCAATTTGATCAATTTTAACCAAAAGGGCTTAATTGCATAAAAATCTTTCAATTTAGTCCCCGGTTTCACAATTTTTGAAATTAAATTTCACACGGGCACACCCATTAAAATTAAACACCTCTACCCAACAGTTTTCATCATGCTGAATCCAATGGTGGGCTCAATTTTGGCTAATTCGATCGTTTAGGCCTTCGATTTGACGAAATTAAATTTCGGATCCTAGGGACAATTTGGGGTTTTCACAGAATTTCAATAAATTGATTCACGAAAATACCCATATTTGATGGAAAACATGTCAAGGAATTCGATATTGCCATCAATTTCATGAAAAGAGGTCATTTAGGGGGTCAATTTGGCGATTTGGGCGATTTGGCCGAACCGGGCCGGTCGGGTCCGACCCGACCCGACCCGGCCCGACCCGGGTCTGCAAATGCACAGAATGTGCAGCAGACCCGCGTGCAGCAGAGCAGTGTGAGGGGCGGCATGGGCGTGCGCTTGGGGAAGAAAAAAAAAGGCGACAGGCGTGGGGGGACATGGCAACATCGGGCAGAGGTGGCGGACGAGTCGAGGCGCGCCGGTCGGCCACGAAAACCGGCGAGGGAGCTCGGTTTTAAGCGAAGCTCGGCCATGGGAGAGGGGGTTTTTTTTTGGTGAAAAACCGAGGAAGAGCGGGCGTCCTCGGCCTTCAAGAGGCCACACTAAGCTTCGCCGGAACCTCAACCGTCGTCGGCGAGCTCCGGATAGGTCGGTATTCTCCTCCGATCACCGTTTCTCATACGCACGCCATGTGTTCGATAAAATGCCGACGGATGCCTCGACTCGATTTTGTCCCGGCCGTGCCTTTCCCGACCCCCATTTGCGGGTATCAAGCTTTGAATATGTACTAGCATTGCTTCTAAGCTTGTGTTGACCTTTGTTTTGCATTAAACCGCGGCGAAAACACGGCTCGGAGCTTCGCCGGCAACGGTTCGGACCGGGAGCTCAACGGGGAATTTCCGGCGGTCTTCAAGCTCGAAATGAGCTTAGGTAAGCCTCTAGACCCTCCTTGGGTGTTGTTTGATGGTTTAGAATCGAGTTTTGATAAGAAAAAAATTCGGAAAATACCTCGCCGGAGCCGGGTTCGGGGAGGTCCGGTTTTGCCTATTTGGGACGCGTTCATGGCCTTCATTTCTGTGGTATGATGATGTTGAAATGTTAGGGAGTCTAATGGTGTAAAAATCTCCAAAAAATTCTGAGTTTTGGTCAATTTTGGGCATTTTCCGGCGACCTCGCCGGAATTTTTACTATTCCCGCCGGATTTTTCACTGTTCATCGTCTTCTCCGGCGACCCTCCGGCCGGTCAACGGTCAACGGCCGACGTGGCGTGCCACGTAGGCAGCCACGTCAGCCGGGTGGGGTCCGGTCCGCTTATTTTTAAATAAAACAGAATGGACGGTTCGGATCGCGACACGTGTCGCGATCCTGGAATTTTGCAAAATAAAATAAATGATTTTCGGATAATTAATTCAAATCAATCTGACGGTCGAGATTGTGCCAAGTGGCTTTCTGTGGATCGTCCGATCTTGTCCAAGATCGGACGCACCAGGAGTAGCCACGTGGCACAACGTGGAGCGTTCGATCCGAAGGTTTTCTAAAAAATGAAAATAAATTAATTTTTGATCCGACGGCTATTATTGAGCCACGTGTCTCTCTGTGGGTCGCTCGATCTAGTGGAAGATCGGACGCACGAGATGGAGCCACGTGGCACGACGTGGACCGTCCGATCCGGGGAATTTTCGGATAATTAAATAAAATACATAAAAAATCAAAAAAATTGTAAAAAAATAGAAAAATGTTTAAAAAATAAAACGGTGTCGTTTTAGGCCGGTGTCGACCCCTAGGGTCGGGCCGGGCGCCCGAGAGGCGCGGGCCGGGTTTGACCCGGCCCGGAAAATATTTTTGAATATTTTTAAAAAGTTCAGAAAATAATAAAATAATCAAAAAATCAATAAAAAATAAAAAAATCATGAAAAATTCTAAAAAATTCTAAAAAAATCCGAAAAATTCTAAAAAATTCCAGAAAATAGGAAATGGCCACATTCAACTGGTCACGACCTGTTTCGGGTCTTTTGACCCCCGATCTTTTCAAAAATGACGGTTTTGCCCTTTCGGCAAACCGTCTTCCAAAAAATTTCTAAAAAATCCAGGAAAATCCCAAAAAATAGGAAATGGCCACAAACAACTGGCCAAGACTCATTTCGGGTGTTTTAAACCCCGAACCTTCTTCAAAAATGACGATTTCGCCCTTTGGGCGAATCGTCCTCCAAAAATTGAAGAAAAATCAAGAAATTCCAAAAAAATTCTCAAAAATGGGAAATGGCCACAAACAACTGGCCATGGAATATTTTGGGTAATTCGGTATCCAAACCTTCCAAAAATGACAATTTTGCCCTTCGGGCTAATTGTCCCCGAATCTTCCCATTTTACCCCTAGCCCTAAATCACATCTTCCCTAAGCCCTTATGGCTATACTAGGAGGCCAATGATTGAAATTGATGTGCATTGACATGATTTATTTATGCACGTGACTTGCGCTTT
Organism: Rhodomyrtus psidioides; assembly: GCA_021437785.1. NCBI lineage: Eukaryota > Viridiplantae > Streptophyta > Magnoliopsida > Myrtales > Myrtaceae > Rhodomyrtus > Rhodomyrtus psidioides. The sequence goes on along the minus strand of JAILYB010000103.1, from coordinate 1,567,392 downwards.
CATTTAAATTGATTGTGATTGATAGGAATAGTCTTCCAATCTGCATGAAACCCTGAATCAAACCTATCTCACCCAAAATTGCGCCTGCATGAACTCTTAGTTAGGAAAATCACTCACGTTAGGTACCGAAAGGGCGTTGGTAATGACACCGACGTAACCAAGTCCCCGAACTCAAAATCTCTGGTTCCGCAGAACTGATCGACCTCTCCCAATCGGTCAGTAAGGTTTCCGGTCTACCCTCCAAGAAAGACCGGTGGCGACTCCAAATGCATGCACAAGTTGCACATGCCACCACGACCACACTAAGGTCGAAAGCGATCGACTCTTATCGTCGAATCTTTAAAGATATACTCCCGCCGCGATTTGGTATGGGCCTGGGAGGGCCCGCGCCGATCTAAGGCCCGCGATCCACATTTCAGAGTGGGGGCCGCGATCGGTAATCCATTAGCCGCGTCCGTTTTGATTTTCGGACGGGTCGCGACACTTATGAGATATGGCATAGTAGGAAATCAAGTCTTAATCATATCAAGATTTGGGGTTGTCTAGCTTTCGTCAAGAAGTTGAGAATAGAGAAGTTGGAGGCTAGGTCTGAACAAGGTCGCTTCATTAGATATCCAAAAGAGACTCTTAGATATTATTTTTATTTTCACTTTGACCAACAAGTTTCGGTTAGCAGGCATGATTCTTTTTTGGAGAATCAGTTCGTCTAGGAAGGTGGTGCTGGGCAAAAAATAGTCTTACAAGAAGAAAATAATAAAGTACTAAATAACCAAGTTTAGACACCGATCTCCGATTCAGTGGGAGCATCTGATACACAACCTCTTAGAAGGAGTGCGAGAACGTCTCGTTTGCATATTCGCTACAGAGACTCGGTTGAAAATATTGAGCCACTATTCATTGTGAATGATAGTGATCAACTAAATGATCCTAGCACCTATGAGGAGACGATGTCGGACATCGATTCTGGTAAATGACTGGAACCCATGGAATCCGAAATAGATTCAATGTATTCCAATGATGTTTGGACTCTAGTTGATCTACCTGATGGTATTGTACCAATTGGGTGTAAATGAATTTTCAAGAGGAAGGTGAATGCTGATGCTCAGGTTGGAACTTACAAAGCATGGCTGGTGGCGAAAGGATATCGTCAAAAAGAAGGGATCGATTATGATGAAACTTTCTCACCTGTAGCCATGCTAAAATCCATTCGGGTTATATTGGCTATAGTTGCACACCTTAACTATGAGATATTCCAAATGGATGTCAAAACAGCTTTTCTAAATGGTTTCCTCGATGAAGACATTTATATGGAACAGCCACAGGGTTTTGAATCTAGTGGCGAAAGTGAGAAAGTGTGTAGGCTTAAAAGATCTATTTAGCAAGCCTCCAGAAGTTGGAACATCTGTTTCGATGAGGTAGTCAAATCGTTTGACTTCATCAAAAATTCAGATGAACCTTGTGTATACAAGAAGGTCAGTGGGAGCGCAATTGCGTTTCTAGTTCTCTATGTCGATGATATACTTTTGATCGGAAATGATATACCGATGATATCATCGATTAAACTATTCTTGTCACAGAAATTCTTCATGAAAGATTTAGGAAATACAACATATATTTTAGGTATCAAGATCTATAGAGATAGATTAAGGCGATTTATTGGCCTCTCACAGTCTACGTACATAGATAAAGTTTTAACACGGTTTAACATGCAATGTTCCAAAAGAGGATTATTTCCTTTTAGTTATGGAATCCGTCGTTCCAAGGAGATGTGTCCCAACACTCATGAAGAAAGAGAGCAGATGGCAAAGATACCTTACGCATCCACTATTGGAAGAATAATGTATGCTATGCTATGTACGCGACTTGATATTGCGCATGCTGTGAACATTACTAGCATATATCAATCTAATCTAGGGAAATAGCACTGGATAGCAGTCAAGAATATTCTTAAGTATTTATGAAGGACTAAGGATTTATTCTTGATATACGGAGAAGCAGAGTTTAAAGTTGAAGCTTATATTGATTCTGATTTTCAATCGGATCCGAATGATTATAAGTCTATATCTGGGTTTGTCTTTACACTTAATGGTGGTGCAGTTAGTTGGAAGAGTTCCAAACAAAGCACAACTACTAATTCTACCATTGAGGCAGAGTATGTAGCTGCTTCTGAAGCAGCAAAGGAAGCAGGATGAAGAATTTCATTTCTGAACTAGGAGTAGTTCCTTCTATTGAGCAGCTGATTACATTGTTTTGTGACAACAATGGAGCAATAGCTCAAGCTAAGGAACCAATGTCTCACTAGAAATCCAATCACATTGAGAAACGCATCCATCTCATCAGAGAAATAGTTAGGAGAGGTGATATCGCCTTGCAGAAAATTGCCTCAGCGAAAAATGTGACAGAACCTTTTACTAAAGCCTTACCTCAGTCTTCATTTGAAAGACACATTGACAAAATAGGTTTAAGGTACCAGACCGATTGGTTTTAGTGCAAGTGGGAGATTGTTAGAGATATGCCATAAAATAGTCATGTGCAAGTTATATATTGGGGATTTCAATTGTACTTCTGATTTCTTATTTAATCAATGGAAAAGATGTACTTATTCATTTGTCCAATTACCTACTTATATGAATAAATTACATAAGATTAGTTGTGACTGGATCTATTCTTGAGGCGTTGAGAATATGTGTGATGGGTTCACAGTTAGACTAAATCTTTAAATAGTTCCCGATCGATAGATCATTGAATAGATATCGATGATCCTGTTAATATCGGTGTGTTCTTAACTTCATAATTAAGTATTTGATACTTAAGGGAATAACGAGTCACAAGTCATTGGATATTACGATACCCGAGTTAGAACACAAGCGCTTGTATTAGACAAGTTCACTAAACGTGACACGCATTGAACGATTAGCGCCATGGAACCTTTTATCGTGGTCAATGTCTAATCGTTCATGCTTTGGTCTTGTGTGAATAATCCTTAGACTTGAGACACAGTGTTGACTTGTGTGTTGGATGGCTGTGGTTCACGAAAACGCATCTTGACAGTTCGTCGATCTGCCTCTATACTTGATGGTCATAGTTTATACACATACGAGTCACACGTGTACGTAAAATGGAATCTGTCTCCTTGCTATATGCAAGGTATGATATCCTATGCGATTTAATTATGACAATGCATTGAAATCATCGATCGGGGTTGTAACCGAGAATAAAATGTTTATGTCTCGTATAAATGCACGCCGGTTGAATTTGTGCATGTGATCAAATTAGTGACTTAACAAATATTCCATGGTCTTTGTTCGATCGGGATATAGTAAGATGGATGGATTGAATTACACTATAGCCAAAGCTGGCAGGTTCATTATGTTCTTAAAGAATTCACATTGTCTGGGTAGCCATGACAACTAGATGTCACTCATGGCTTGAAGGACCTAGAGGTTAATCGGGACAACTAATTCTCTTGGAAGTACTAACGTGTTAGTACATGTCTTACTACCAGTTCAATGATGAACCTAGGGATGTCACACACCTTAACCAATATATGACGACGGTAAAGGGAAAGACGATATTGCAAATTTATTTGCAATAACGACTATCGAATTATTCGGACCGAAATTAGATTAAATGAGATTTAATTTAATTTTTATTTTTTGGGTCATAGATGCAAGTGCATATGATGCACATGTACGGATTAAATCAACACAAAATTGTTGTGCCGATTTGCACATACAATGTTTATTGTTTATTTTATTTTGATATATATATATATAGTTTTTATTAAAAAAATAATACTGTGTGTCCATTTAGCCCTTTGTGGGCGAGGGGGAGATGTTGAAAATTTATGCCCTTTAAGGGCTAAATTGATTAATTGACATAATTACGATAATTAATTATTTTTATTTTTTTGTGGGCTAAATTACTAATTGTATGGCAGCATAATTCTAGGATCGGATCCTAGAATTATGTGTGTATATGTATGTGCAATGCATAATCAAAGGATCAAATCCTTAGATTAAGGGTGTCCATTTGTGAGAGAAAAAGAAGTATTTCTCTGTCTCTCTCTCTCTCATTGCTCCCATGGTGACCAAAAATTAAAAGAACGAGAGAAAACTTCACTACGAATTGCTAACACAATTAAGGTGGTGATTCTCGGATTCATTCTTCCGTCCGTCGTTACGTTTGGTGGTGTGTCTGAACTAAAGGCTCGACACTTATGGCGCTCGGATCGAAGAACATCTGAACCAACTTATTTTCAAGCAAGCTACGAGAGGTAATCTGTTAACTCTATTTATCTAATATGTTTTTCGATTGAAACGCACGAATTACGCATCTAGAGATATATGTATGAGCATTTATTTATCTCCGTTGCGTTTATATAATTTTATTTTTGCCCGTACATGTTACTTGAATCCCAACACTGGATTCATCTACATTTTCTTCCTCTTCTTCTCCATAACAATGGAGAAGCGTGAGACAGAGGAGAAGAACAAGCACGATTCAGGTCACGCGAGTGAACCATACGCAAGGATTCTTTCTCTCTATACCGTCGAGGATTCCAAGAGATGTTTTCTAGAAAAGATGTTTCGAGGAAATTATGGTACCAATCTTAAAAGGCTCAAAAAAGAAAATTTCTCAAAGAACACAAATTCTTTCAATAATTATCTTGCTCGACTAGTCTTCCCAATTTTCTTCATGACTGTTCGATGTTGCGCCATTATCGGGAGGTCTGTATTATGTTCGGCTATGTGGTGGCGAAGACAGAACGAGTTGAATCTCGTTTGAAGCTCATCCGCGAGCACTAAGTTTAGTCACTAACAATCGCTAAAGCTTGCATAGTAAATTTGGTCATCCATCAGGGCTTCGTTTCAGCCATTCATCAGTTTACATCAATGACCTTTTTCACTCTATTCTTAGATGATAAAAGAAACGACGTGATGTCATCTTCTTTGTCAGGGTCTAATTGGCTTGGTTTTCTTCTTTCAATCTGATCTCCACAATTGGAAGTTCCAAAATTGCTTATTTCGCAGCCAGCAGAGCTCTGTAAAAAATCAAGGGTGATTTCTATTCCTTCACTTGTTTATAAGGTTATAAGCACACCCTTATATACATATAAGAGAATCAACCCTAATTAGCTTGTAAGACAGGGGATATACAGGAAGCATATGATATACATAGGAAAAGTATAAAACAAGAATATCTAATATACAGCTCACGCTAATACTCCCCCTCAAGTGGGTGAGAAGATGTCTTTAATACCCAACTTGACCAGTGAGTTGTGAAAAGCTTGACTTGATAAGGCCTTCGTAAGAACATCTGCCAACTGATCTTCAGATTTGACAAATGGAAACTTTATCACCTTAGCATCCAAGTTATGCTTGACAAAATGCCTATCCACCTCAACATGCTTAGTACAATCATTTGAACTGTATTGTGAGAAATTTGAATCGCAACTTTATTATCACATAATAGTTTCATCTAGGGCTCAAGTATCATCAACCTTTTTAGCCATAATAACTCACATACTTAGCTACCCCTCGGAATTCTACTTCAGCACTTGACAAGGATACAACCTTCTGCTTCTTGTTCCTCCATGTTACTAAGTTTCCTCCCACAAATGTGAAATAGCCTGACATAAATCTCTTATCAGAGATGCTACCTGCCAAATCTGCATCAGTAAATCCATCTATCTCGAGATGACCATTCTTTGCAAAGAACAACCCTTTTTCCTGGAACTGACTTCAAGTAACGCAGAATTCGAACCATAGCATTCATATGTTCTTCACTCGGAGCATGTATGAATTGGCTCACAACCCCTACAACATTTACAATATCGGGACGAGTGTGTGATAAATAAATTAATCTCCCTACTATCCTTTGGTATCTATCTTTACTGGTGGGCACCTGATCAGGAAACTCTCCGAGTTTATGATTTTAAACTATAGGAGTGTCAGCAGGCTTACACTCTTAACATTCTAACTTCAGCTAATAAATCTAACACATACTTTTGTTGAGACAAGGAAATGCCTTCTTTCGACCTGACTACTTCAATTTTCAAGAAATATTTCAGCCCTCCCAAATTTTTCATCTCAAATTCATCGGCTAGCCGCCCTTGAAGGTCCGTAATTTCCTCAAGATCATCCCCTGTGATGATCATATCATCCATATATATGATCAATGTTGTCACTTTGTCTTGTCTGCGCTTCAAGAATAATGTATGAATAGCATTACTTTGAGTATATCCATACCTTTTCATTGCCGAACTAAATCGACCAAACCACCCACGCGGTGATTGCTTTAACCAATATAATGACCGTTGAAGTTTGCACACAACATTCAACTGATGAACACATGCATACCCAGGTGGGACTTCCTGTAGATCTCTTAGTCTAGATCTCCATGAGTATCCTCAGGAGAATGGTCGGATACTGAAGAATGGATAATTTGTGGAAGAGAGGACTGTACTTGAGGTTGTTCTTGTGACTCTTGAAGCAAAATACTCTGCTGATCATCTTCATTGAGATTTTGTTGCCAGTTTTTTTTGCCCACTAGCTTGATCCATAATATCCCATGCCACTTCTCACCCATTTAGCCTTTCATCATGGATCTCCCCCTAAAAGGTACAATTGGTAGCACGAAAGAAGAGTTCGGATTCAACAAATGTGACATCCATGGTCACATGAGTTTTATTTGTGTCCGGATTGTAGTAACGATATCCCTTCTGGTGGGTTCCGTATCTAAGAAAAACACACTTAACAGCACATGGATCGAGCTTTGTTCGCTGATTCTTATGCATGTGGACATAGGCGACACATCCAAACACCTTGGGAGATAAGGTCAAGATTGAGGGAAGTGAAACATGCGTTGAAAGAACCTGGAGCGGGGTCTGGAATGCCAACACGCGAGAGGGCATGCGATTCATTAGATGCACGGTAGTAATCACTACTGCATCCCAATAACGTTTTGGAACTTGCCCACCCATTAGGAGCGCCCTTGTTGTCTCCAAGATATGACGAATTTTTCGTTCAGCAATGCCATTTTGTTGGGGTGTCTGAGTGCAAGAGTTATCGTGAATTAACCCATGGTCTTGAAAATAACCTATGTGGTGTTGGTTAATATATTCGCCACCGTTGTCGCTGCGAAAGACACGGATTTGAGCTCCAAATTGGGTCGTGACCATGCGGTGAAATACACAAAAAAAAATCATCCCTACTTCATCTTTATGTTTCATTAAATATAATCAAATCATCTTGGTACAGTCATCTACAAAAGTGATAAACCAACGAACACCAGACATAGTTGCAATTGGTGAAGCGCCCCACACATCAAAATGTATTAATGAAAAAGGAGTTTGGCTCTTATTAAGACTCAATGGAAAAAAAGCACAATGGCTCTTTGCCAAGATGCAAGTCTCACAATGAAATCCAGAATCTAATAAACTACTGAACAAGTTTAGAAATAACTTCTTTAAATACCCAAAAGAAGGGTGTCCTAAGCGATGATGCCATAACCCAATTTCTTTCTCCTTAGTAGACTGACCGCAAGTATGATATGATTGGCTTTCAGTGAAATCGTCAATGAAGTACAGTCCATCACTCTTAGTACTATGTCCAATAATCTCCTTCGTGAGGATATTTTGAAATAAAAAAAAATGAAGGATACATGAGTACGCTACAAGTCAATTCATCAGTTTGTCCTACATAGAGCAATCGATTAGATAAGGACGGCACTAGCAAAGTGTGAGATAATAATGATAACGATAGAGAAATTTTAACATTGCCAGCCCCTAACACCGAGAAACTACGGCCATTGGCGTTATATATATGTTGTCTCCTCGAAGCGATTTTGTGTAGAAGATCATCAGGACGAGGTGTCATGTGATCAGTAGCACCTGAATCAACAATCCACCCATTTTTTCCTCTAGTCTGACAAGCACAAACCCATTGTTACATGTAGGATCCGAAGCTGGTGCAATGGTGGAGTGTACTTGTGGCACCAAAGATAAGGATGAATCACCAATAGCCAAGGAAGCTTGTCCCCTACTCGTCGGATTGTCAGCTTTCTTTTTAGCCTGCATTATTTCTGCCACTCAGGATAGCCATGCAACTTGAAACAAGTCTCCTTCATATGTCGAGAATTCCCGCAGTGAGTACAACCCCCAACTGCTAATGGTTGCGACTTAGTTCCCGAACCAATGCTAATGCGTCCTCCCCTAGGTGGAGTAGAACTAGAAGTCATTGGTAAAGTAGCATGTCCGTGTCCGATTTTTGGAAATTGCGATCCTATTTTACTGCTACGCGACACCATAACAGCAGCGGTGGGAGTCTGTGGGTGTGCCATCATAACAGCCTGGTGTATGTCTTCTCTTCTTACTCGTGCATAAGCTTGTTCGATCGTAGGAAATGGTTGCATCTGCAATACATCATCCCAGACCTTGTCAAGGCAATCATCCAGGCCATCTAAAAATAAATAAACACGATCTTCCTGAACCAAACTATTGTAGCTATCAATATCATAAGCACACATCATGAGATTAGGCCGGCGAAAATCAATTTCTCGCCAAAGTCCTTGAAGGTTATTATAATACTTTTTAATGGGTCCGCCCGCCTGCTTCAATCGAGTGAGGCGTCGCTTTAAATCATACACCTAGGAGACGTTTGCACCATCAAAGAACGCCGTAGCCACTGCATCCCAAACAGCTTTTGTTGTGGGGTATCGAATGAAGTTGCCAATCAGTGTAGGATTGATGGAATTGATAAGCCAGCTCTTCACAATTGAATCATCAGTCTTCCACTTTCGAAAGCCTGGGTCATTCGAAGGGGGTTGGGGAAGAGCCCCAGTGATATATCCCAATTTGTCTTTGCTAGAGATGTACATCTCGACAACTTGAGATCAAAAACCATAGTTGCTTCCCATCTAACTTGACAATAATCGGAGGAGTCAAAGTCCTAATATGGGATTGTGGGACATGATGTTGAGACAAAACTTGAGTCAAACGCCCAATAAGAGCATCAGTATTCGAAGCTTTCCCTTGTGGTACCAAGGGAAGCCCATCGCCGGTCGGGTTTAGGTTTGCCATAGGCTGTAATCTGATTGTTGTAGCGACGAAGGTCGCGATAATGAAGTCTAAGTGACGAAGACGACCAATAAAAGTAAAAGTCAACACTTGAGAACGAAACATATAACAATTCAGGGCCTCATTCCAAAATACCACTTCTACTCCAGAACATGTTGCACACGACTTTCACTATGATAACAACGAATCAGAACAGTACTTTAAAGTGATGGGTATTGTTGAGTTGAAAACTAATCGGAACATAGTATCATAGTGAAAGCAATGAATCTGAACTTGGGATGAAAGTGGCACGGCTTTGAGTATGCAGGTTGAAAAAAATAGTACTATTTACCGTTTCTTTCAACCAACAAATCTCGTCACACTTTTGAACTAAATGTCGAGTAGTATATGCACACCCGTGTAGTTAACCAGTCGCAATTCAAATCAAAATCACTTCTCAATCCATCGCACTCTACCTCATAATTATAATCACAAGCCACACCCCACGCCTTTTCTCAACCACCCCATCAAGTATCGAATTTAGAGTCCATGAAGCAAAACAAGAACCCTTATCTCACGATTAACTAAAACGAGAACACCCACATCAGGTACTGCAGACTAAATGTACCAGAGAAGCAGCAAGAAGACAAGGCAAGGCGAGGCAAGCGACAAGGGTCGAGTGGTCACGAGCGTCGAGTCAAGGTAAGGAGAGGTGTGGAAAGACGAGCGTCGAGAGCGAGGGAACCCTAGGCTCTGATACCATGTAGAAAATCAACGGTGATTTCTATTCCTTCACTTGTTTATAAGGCTATAAGCACATCCTTATATACAGATAAGAGAACCAACCCTAATTAACCTATAAGTCAAGGGATATACATGAAAACATAGGATATACATAGGAAAAGTTTAAAACAAGAATATCTAATATACAGCTCACACTAACAAGCTCCTCTTCTTCCACTATCGATTTTCGCCAAATTATGAAGCAATGCCTGATACCATTATCGACGTAACCCTCCGAATTGGTTACATAACAATCCAATTCAAATGCTTCGAGCCTCAATTTGATGGAGTTGTCTGTTAGACATACTTGTATAGCCTTGTAGTCTTATAGCTTTCTCTTACACTCCTTCTTTCTCTTTAGTCCCACATAGGAAGAGCACTAAGCTCTTTACCTCTTCTAAGCCTATATAAGGGCTTCTCATGTACATTGTTTGACACACCATTATTAGAGAACAATACCATTCTCTCTTAATCATTCTTTCTTATCATGGTATCAGAGCCAAGATCATTGTCTTGAAAAGTATGCTCTGCGGTTGCCACAAATTGGATCTTCCGCATCAGAAATTAAGATAATGAGCTCATTATTTTTAAAAGTATGCTCTGCGGTTGCCATAAATTGGATCTTCCGCATCAGAAATTAATATAATGAGTTTTGGGCTATTGAGCCGTCACCCAGCTTTGCTAGCGTCTCTAATTTGTGTCTCTCGATCCTTTTGATCAGCGTTCCCACCTCAACCCACTTTTCTAGCTTCGTTAGTGATTTTTCTGTTGTCTTGGGCGATTCTAGTGACCGCATAGATGTCAAGCTTGATGGTTCAAACTATTCACTTTGGAAACCATCGGCAATGGCGGCTCTTGTTTACCGCGATTTATTTGAGCATGTTGAAGGTTTCCGTCTATGTCCTGATGCTCTTAAGGAAAGTGCCTCATATGAGGCGGTTGTAAAGCGTACCGCTGAAATTCGAGCATGGACAGTTGCTGATCGGAAGGCATGGGCTATTCTTTTTGGCTCTATTGATCCTGCTCTTCGCCCACAATTTTCTCATATTGTTGGAGCGAAATGTTTGTGGGATCAGCTCGCCGAGATGTTTACTCAGACCGGGGACATTCGGGTTTATAGTTGGAGCAAGAAATTTACTGTGCTACGCAAGGGTCTCGCTCTATTCGAGACTTTTACAATTATATGCATTCCCTTTGGAGTCAATTAGATATTCTTGCTCCTGTTCTTTGCTCGACATGCTTGAACTGTACTAGGTGTCCATCTACTCGGCTTCAAACTCAAGATAGACACCGTCTACATACTTTCCTTATGAAGCTTGGCTCTCCTTATGAAGGTGTTCGCAGCCAGCTTCTCCATCGCTCTCCTAGACCGTCCCTCCTTGACGCTATCAAAGAATTGCAGTCTGAGGAAACTCGTTTGGGTCTACTTTCCTCCTCTGCAGTTGCTGATTCCGCTGCTGTTTTAGCTGCTCCACCACGTGCTCCGCCTGCTGTTTTGGCTGCTTCACCACGACCTCCCTCTGCACGTGGCTCTCGCCGCCTTTTATGTACTTATTGTCACCGTCTTGGACATAAGGAGCCACACTGTTGGCAAAAGAAGAAGGAAGCTTCACGCCCTTCAGCAACACCGCGTTCTATTCAGTATTCTGTGACATCTCCACACTCTCGACCTATTACTCTGGTTTCTTCTTCTACGGATAATCGGATTGCTGCCCTTGAAGCACAGCTTGCTCGATTGAACCCTTCTTTGCTTGGGTCTTTTCCCGATTCCAGCACTCCTACAACTTCTTCATCTACAGGAAACACTACTGCAACCACTCCATCTTCAGGTGACACTTCTATTACCTGGATACTTGACTCAGGAGCTGCTAGACATATGTCTAGTTCCGCTGCTTGTCTCACTCAGCTCTCTGAGCTCAAGCATCCAGCACATTTCTTTACTGCTGATGGCTCTCCTCTCCTAGCTACCCGGCGGGGAACTCTCACCATCTCTCAAGATTTCAATGTCCCTAACGTGTTACATGTTCCATCTCTAGCTCTCAATTTATTATCCGTTGGACAACTTACTGATGCTGGATATACTGTAAGCTTTACAGATAGCTCTTGCTTTGTGCAGGATCGTTTGAGTGGTCGGATGATTAGGAGAGGTAGTAGACGGGACGGACTCTATATTATGCAGCATCTCCACCTTCCAACTTCTTCCCTTCCTTCTCCTGTGTTGGCTACCATTGATCTTGCCCGATGGCATCAACGTCTCGGACATATTCCTTCTTCTCGTCTCACCGTCCTTCATCAACGAGGTGCTTTAGGTCCTGTTTCTTCTGGTAATCTTCCTCCATGTTCTGTATGTCCCTTGGCCAAGCAATCTGCTAAGCCTTTTCCTATTAGTAACTCTAGATCTAGTGCAATTTTCGATCTTATTCATTCTGATGTATGGGGTCCTGCCCCACTTTGTTCAAAGAGTGGTTTCAAATATTATGTCTCTTTTATTGATGATTACTCTCGTTATACATGGGTCTATCTTATGCGTCAACGCAGTGATTTCTTTTCCATCTATCGGTCTTTTACTACCATGATTTCCACCCAATTTAATACAAAAATCAAAGTTTTTCGTTCAGACTCGGGAGGAGAATATCTTTCTACTGTTTTTCGTTCCCTCTTGGCCAGCGATGGTACACTTCCTCAACTATCTTGTCCTGGGATTCCAGCTCAGAATAGGGTTGCTGAACGCAAGCACCGTCATATTTTAGAAACCACTCGCGCTCTCTTACTTGGGACATCTGTTCCTACTGAGTTCTGGGCTGAGGCACTTCTCACAGCTGTTCATCTAATTAACCGCCTACCCTCGTCTGTTCTTCATCAAGACACCCCTTTCCAGCTTCTCTATTCTCGATCTCCCAGCTATAATCATCTTCGAGTTTTTTGGTGTACTTGTTTTGTCATTCTTCCACCCACCGAACGTACGAAGCTCACCGCTCGCTCCATCTCGTGTTCATTCTTGGGTTACAGCACCGAGCACAAGGGTTATCGCTGTTACGACCCAAATGCGCGACGTATACGTATTTCTCGCAATGTTACCTTTCATGAACACGTTCCCTTCTTCCCTACAAATGTAACACCTCCTGTCTCGACCCATGTTCCATTTATGGATTTCCCTGTTGATCCTTTTCCTGATCCTCCTTATTCTGCTTTCACCTCGGAACCAGATATATCACCACCGTCCCCATCTTCTCTTACCTGTTCTACTGCACCTCCTACTCTACCTGCCCTCGACGATTCTGCAGTTCTAGAGCCACGCCGTAATCCTCCTCGGGATCGACGTCCGCCTACTCGGTATGTTGCTTCTACTTCTTATTCTACTGAGTTTAGCTCCTTTTTGGCTGCTGTTCATGCTGTACAAGAACCCACTAGTTATCGTGAGGCAGTTCAGCATACTGAGTGGCGTCAAGCTATGTCTGAGGAACTCAGGGCATTGGAAAGTACTGGTACTTGGGAGCTTGTGTCTCTCCCTCCAGGCCGCTCCTTGGTATCATGCCGATGGATATATCAGATTAAAACCCGTTCTGATGGCAGTATTGAACGTTACAAAGCACGTCTGGTTGCCAGAGGTTTCTCGCAGGAGTATGGCATTGATTATGAGGAGACGTTTGCTCCCGTAGCAAAGATGACATCTGTCCGAGCTTTACTAGCTATTGCTTCAATTCGTAATTGGCCCCTCTTTCAGCTTGATGTCAAGAATGCTTTTCTTCATGGGGATCTTCAAGAGGATATCTTCATGCAACCTCCACCTAGTCTTGGTCATATTTCTGGACAGGTTTGCCGCTTGCGACGGGCTATTTATGGTCTTAAACAGGCTCCTCGTGCTTGGTTTGAGAAGTTCAGTGATGCTATTCGATCTGCTGGTTTTACTCAAAGCGAGGCTGATCATGCTATGTTTGTTCATACCTCTTCTGCTGGTTACACTATTCTTCTTCTTTACGTTGATGATATGGTTATCACTGGAGATGATCGCGACCATATTGAACATACCAAGCGGCACCTTCAGCAACATTTTGCCATGAAGGATCTTGGACCACTGCGCTACTTTCTTGGGCTTGAAATTGCTCGCAGTTCACGTGGTATCCTTATTTCTCAACAAAAATATACTGCTGATATTCTCTCTAGGGCTGCTCTCTCGGATGCACGCACTGCTGCTACTCCTATTGAGCTGAATCAGAAGCTCTGCTCGGATGACGGGGAGCCTCTTTCTGATGTGACCCGCTATCGAACTTTGGTTGGCAGCCTTGTATATCTTACTATCTCCCGACCCGACATTGCTTATGCTGTTCATGTTGTCAGTCAGTTTGTTGCTGCTCCTCGCACAGTTCATTATGCTGCTGTTCTGAGGATCTTGCGATATCTCCGAGGCACTTTATCGCGTTCCTTATTTCTGCCATCTTCTTCTGCTCTCAAGTTGCGTGCCTATTCTGATGCTGATTGAGCTTCCAATGTGTCTGATCGCAAATCTATCACTGGCTATTGCATTTTTCTTGGCGATTCTCTCATTTCTTGGCGTGCCAAGAAACAACAAATTGTCTCACGCTCCTCTACAGAGTCCGAGTATCGTGCTATGGCTGACACTACCGTTGAGATTGTTTGGCTTCGCCGCTTACTTGCTGACATGGGTGTTTCACTTCCGGATCCCACTCCTCTACACTGTGACAACAAGAGTGCCATCCATATTGGTGCAAATCCAGTCTTTCATGAGCGTACAAAACATATTGAGATCGATTGTCATCTGACTCTTCATCATCTTCAAGCTCGCACTATTTCTCTTCCTTTTGTTGGAACTGAGAATCAACTTGCAGATTGTTTTACGAAGGCTCTTACATCACAACGCTTTAAATTTCTTCTTTCCAAACTCTCGTTGTTTGATCCACCTTGAGTTTGAGGGGGGGTGTTAGACATACTTGTATAGCCTTGTAGTCTTATAGCTTTCTCTTACACTCCTTCTTTCTCTTTAGTCCCACATAGGAAGAGCACTAAGCTCTTTACCTCTTCTAAGCCTATATAAGGGCTTCTCATGTACATTGTTTGACACACCATTATTAGAGAACAATACCATTCTCTCTTAATCATTCTTTCTTATCATTGTCATCCAACCTCATCAAAGTCTCTGCCTAATTGAGAATCCGCTTACCCTTGCTCCGAGTTCATGCTGCAAAATCTCGGATCCGGAACCTGAGCACATCATGTCGCTTCTATCTTGCATCGTCCTTGTCATATTCATCTATGTTCTCCTTATCCAATTGATTCTCACCTTCTTTTCCCCTTTGCCTCGTTCATTTCCCTCGCGGTCACTGTTTTCTTCATTCTCTTCCTCATCCTCATCATCCTACATCCTTGCCTTATCATGTGTCGCTTGCTCAATCAATTGGCTATTCGGCCAGCTAGTGCCTAAGCTCATTGAGTGATTTGGGAAACTTGCGGAATTTGTTGCCCCGTAGCTGGAGACAAGTGGGAAAGAAGCTTGTCGACAGTTGTGGGAGAGCTCAATCTTTAGAAGGTCACAATATTCAACAAAAAGTTTCCATTTCAAAAATGAAAAATAAAGAGTTTCTACAAATGCCAAAAGAAAATTTCCTCTTTGCAACTTGTAGGTTACACTTCTTATAAACTTGCAAGCACAATCATTTACCTACACATATCCCAAAACCCTAGCACAAAAGAGATAGATATATACGAGTGCATAAAAATATTGGAGAAAATAAAGTGAGTAAAATTTCATTTTTGTTAATTTATTGAATTTTCCATTGAAAGTTTTTACAGTATGAGAAGTATGAATATATACACGGAACATATACGAGCGAGATTTATGAATAATGAGATATTTACCTTAAGAATTTTGTTCTTCTTATAGCATCAATAATTTGATTGGCATTTTACGATGAAAGTTTGAAATTAAAGTACTTCCAAGTTTTCATTTGTGCTGAAAATATGATTCGAGTTCTTGTCATGACGTCTTTTTCCCATCTTTGGTGTATAAATCCTAATCTATATTATTATCGACCATTTCCGAAATTGTGCGGTAAAAAGATTAGGGCTAAAAATCGATTCAATTATTGTTGCCATGCAATGAGGCATCCCAAACATATTCAACCTCGATCATGACTCTACTTGACATCCAACGAGCTGATCTCTAGTAGTTACAAGGCGAACTATTTTTTTTTTTTTGGTCAAAATTACGAGGCAAACTTGAATTACCACAAATAGCTTGACTTGATTTTACCCAATTTTTAGCTCCAAATTATTCGAATGATGAAAATTTACTTTGTTGATGCCTATTTACTCAATTACTACGTTGATACTTGATATGTCCTCAATTGTGACGCTAAGTAATTTTCTTTGAGGCAAAACTCACAATCGCGTTCCATAAAAACAAATAAATACACTTTTGAAACTTCTTTTTTTAACTCACAAATGCACTAACAACGTCCAACACCGAACTCCCTAAACAACTTGTTCAATGTGTAAAGAGCAAGAAGTTGGTGTTTCGGCTTGAACTTGTTAGGAATATTATATTTGATTTTGAATGAAACAAATATATCATGATGAAAAGACTTTTGTTTGAGATCAGAGGATTCATATCTCCGTTGCATTTAGTTTCTAACGTATCTATCTTGGCAGAAGCAGGCAAGTCTCATGGAGAAAGCAAATTCAATTCTGGAGAAAAGTTGAGATATATTCTATGAATTATCCTCTGTATCAATTCAAACTCAATCTTTCTTATTTTTTGACAGATTGGATTTCCCAACTAACAATCAATGATCTGGACAGAATTTCGTGTCTAAGTTATATTGTTTTATTGTAAATCAAAAAGATCTTCTAAAGGCTTTCCTTAATGAGAGATCTTGATTGATATTCAAACCTTTAGATATCTACCTTATTTAGATTCTTTGTATAAAAGTTTTAAGATTCGTTTGTATGGGCGAATAAATCTTTCCAAATTTTTGGTGTATCTCACCGCAAATGACAAGTGATTTTTTATCAATCAAACAACAGCTAGTATTGGTGATTGATCCTCGGAGTAGATCTGTCTGGCGGGAAGCTTGGAGGACGAGGACTATAAAGAGCACGAAGTTCAAAGAACGAGAGACGACCAAGAAATTATCAACCTTATTCAAAGAGAGCTTCAATATTGTCTATGAGCGCATCATCTTGAAATCTTGTAAGAGAGTTATAAAGAGAAAAAGTGTGTAGAGTGGAAAGGCCTTGGTAGAGGCATAGCTCGCTTCTGTTGGGAGTACTTGGAGTTCAAGTGATCACTCTTGTTCTTGTAATCTCTTATTTGATTACTTAGTGGAATCCATCCAGTAGGCTGTTAGTGCAGAAGAGTGGACGTAGGCCTTCAAAAGACGAACCACTATAATATTGTGTGCATTGTTTTTCTACTCCTTCTACTTCTATTAACTGTCTGGCAGAAGTACTGCGATACTTTACTGTTACTTGTGCTCCCTCAAATTTGATTAATTTATCAATTCCGCATTGTTTGTCGAAATTCGATTGATACTCCTATTCACCCCCTCTAGGTGTATAGTCTAGCCAGAACAACAGAACTTATTACAGAACCCAAGGATGTCTTCTTCACTACTGCTTAAATCTATAAAATCAAACTATAATCTTTTGAGCTGCAATGTTCATGCAACTGGACTTTGCTGTCCGAGTTCCGTATAATTCTCATGTATCATTCCTCACCCCACATCGTACTCCACGAGTTCTTGATCAGCCAATAGTCGGCGCTGTCTGCAGTCGTCCCGTTTCTGATTATTACAACCGCATGACTAAAGCTCGCCCCGCAAGGGCCGTCGAAGATGCCCCCAGCGTAATGCTTGAATTCGTCGCTCCTCACATCGACGTAAATCGAGACCGGTTACTACACCACGGCCTTCAATATCTCGTCTTAGCTCTCTGGGACGTTTTCATAACGTGATATCCGCGCCACGGCGACGGAGGCGGCTTGTGTGTCGCAAGTGCCGTCGATGCCTACGTAAGGGTAAGTTTCTTCGGAGCTTATGTCTATGTAAGGGTAAGGGCCGTCCATGTTACCGTATTTGCATCCATGGTTTCCTCCGTTTGTGGCGTGGTTTATTTTTCTCTCTCCTCTTTTTCTTGTACTTTTAGCGCAAGCTTGACATGTCGATTCTTTATTCCATACGTCAAAACGACTCGTTAATTAAACACAAATATGTAAATTAAGCAAACTCAATAACCACTTCAACCTCAAATTTATATGAGTGATTTCATAGAAATCCACGGATACGATTAAAATATCCCATGACCCCACTAGACTATAAAAGGCCAAAATCTTAATCTACGTTAGACAACAATAATATGGACAATCGGTAAGGAAATCAATGAATCATTTACCTTTTCAATGTGAACTCTACATAATTGTCAAGTATCGCACAAATCTCTCATCTTTTCCTTTGCGACAATTTAAGTTAAAGAATAATAATAGTGATAACAATAGGATTTACAGTAATAGTAGTAAAGCTTGACTTGGAAAGTGCAAGACTCAGAAATTACAGGGGGGAAAAATGAAAACAAAAGCTAAGTGAAGTCCCCACGTTGTTTCGACCAAAAAAAAAAAGTAGTCTCCACGTGATTTTAGTAATTTTCGAGGGTGGAGTCATAAATAACTTCCTCCACAAAATAATTTTCTACTAAAATAGTCATGATTCTGAGAACGGCAGTCTAAATCTTTTCTTGAAATATCAATGGTGCATTTATTTCATGAAAAACGAATGAATTGAAAAATATTTTTCTAAAAGTAATAGCTCGTATCGCTCGCAAAAATTAAAGAATAAGAAATATTTTCATCATTTGCGCAAATGTCTGGGCATAAACTATTGTTGATAACGAAAAAAACTTTTCATTGAATAACTATTTCAAGTGATATAAGTAATTATTTTTTGGAAAATACTTTTTAAATTATTTATTTTTCGTGAAGCAAATACTATACTTAATAAACGTATTTAAGATAGAAAATGGAGGATTCCTAATTCTATAAACACGACTTATCTCATTACCAATTTGTTATGCTCAATTGTTTTAAGTCACAATGCCCAGTGTACATAATACATATAGAACTCATTCTTTTACATTACTTAATTTACTGCGTTGTAAGCATGAAATGATCAAACGCGTAATGAGACTATCCCGAATGAGTCAGATTCGAGATGATCTCTTATTATGATGATACTAATCTCTTTTTATGCTACTCATTAAACTAACCTAATGGCCGATTTGCCAGTCGTCACTTGTCCGCTGTCATTTGGATAAATTTGGTGCCAAATTTGGCATCCAACATTTTCCTTGTCCCTTTTGCGCAAGCATAACGTGCTGACTCAATTTTCTTCAAGGTTCCATAATTTTCATGAAAAATATGATGTTTATGAAAAATATTTTTCATTAAGTAAATGATAATATTTTTCAATTTTCAGTTGAAACCTGAAAATGAACTAGACAATATTCTTCGAATTTGATTTTGGAAAATCGGATTTATTTTCTCCGTGCACTCCTAATAGTATTTTGATTTTATTTTTCCTGTTATTTCTAAAAAAAATTGTTTTTTCTATTCTCTTTTTTTTTTATATTATGATCGAAGATTTTGGAATTAATTCTTTTTGGCCATAAGCTCATAAAATTAATTAACATGGCAATTTGCCTTGAGATATCGACCTGGATTTTAATTCAATAAATTGGTGGACGTCACTGATCGATAAATTTGGCAATTTGCAATGACATGCAAAACTTCTTTAGATGGTAACTACAATTATGAACTTCCTTATTGATTGCTGACTATTACAACAGACGAGGATAAGCGTAAGCCTAAAATCTAAAGCAGAAACCCATTGGAAACGCGTCCCCAACGTCTTTAACAACTGGAACAGGATTTAACGCGGTTCAGTTGACCAAAAAGAGAATCCTAAGAGAAACCCTCCATTCATCATATCACCTTGGGAGTTTTTTTATTATCTTTTAAGAAAATAGATTACATTTATGAATATAAACATGTCTATCTATGGAAAAGTAAAACACAATTGTTGTTTCCTTCTTTACTGCTTCGAGCCAGATTTCCTGTTAAATTCGAACTCTACTGACTAGTTTTCCTTATCTTTCCAACACTTATAGCGAGGATGAGCTGTGCTACGACTTTGAATACTTAGTGTATTAAAAGTTATCTGATGACTCGTCGTCGAATCATAAGACTCAAGGCTAGCAGTGAGACGGAAACGAGGGGATAAGATAATGCTTCACGAGTAAGGATGAGGGGTCACGTAACATATTTGGTTCCGTGTTCATGCTTAGTCAAAAATTAAGCTGATATAATTAGATCGATCTCTCTTTCTCTCTCTACATCTATGCAATCAACCATATATTAGAGATCATGTTGGGGTGTTGTGTGGAAAGTTCCTTGCTCGCGAAGCTGACGAAACCTACTCAAATGAGATAAATTTGGCATTGAAAGGAGGTTATACGCCATCTTCACAGAGCAAACCTCATTCGGAAGTGCAAAGTTTTATCTTCCCTCGAATACACATTTTATAGAGAGGCATGGCATCTAATTCCTCGTCCTAGAAGTCCACATCTACTGAGAAATGTCGTCACTTAAAATTTGCTTCTAAAGACGAACAAATATTCCTTCTAAAACGCAACCATCTCGATCCCGATCTTTCGTTGAAGTCTGAAATATATCTAACGAATATCATTATCATGAAGGTAGCCAAAACCCGGGTGGGTCCACCAACACCAAAACGAAGGACAGTTTGTTGTAGCAACTCCTAAAACGAAATGACCACGTTAAGCTAACATGAAGGATGATGTTAAATGCGGTTAGGAGCAATTTTTGTTAAAGTTTGACCTACCAAAATTAAGCGTTGCAACTATATTAGTCACTATTACTCAATGAAAGTTGCCCTTTCCATCACATGTGAAGAATCCTTTACAGTGAGGATGAGGTGTGCTTTGACTTTACATACTGATGGCGAATTCATCAGGAAGTTACTTCTTTAAGAAGGAAGTTGCACTTTCCATGCACCCCACCGCCATGTCTCCCCTCTCCACCGCACACACCGCGGGTTTTCCTTCGGTGGCCGTCCTCGACCTCATATCTATGGCGGGCGATGGTCACTGCGCCGGCTCAAGGTCAGACTGAGATTGTGGCCACCATGGTCGAGCTTTACTGCAATGATTGTCGGCGTTAGCATCGTTTTGTGGTGTTGGCCCTAGGGTGGCTCCCATTCGTTGGTGGGTACAAAAAAATAATAATACAAAAATAAATCTTAAACCCATTGTATATTTGACAATTCAGTCATAAACCTTTTAATTTACCCAATCCTAAATCTATTGACAATTTCTTAATGTAACATTTTCAATCAATTTCAACCGAAAATCGCTAATGTGAATGTCGATCTACAGGCAGAAATAGAGGGCAGGTGTAGAATATACGGCTATAGCGAGTACCAATAACCTCAAGCAACATGATAAAAGTTACAATCATCTTTGTTTCATTTCACTTTGTGAAGGTCATTCAATAGGGGAATGAATCGCCATGGAGGCAAGCAAGAGACATGGACATGTGCTGAATGAGTGGATGAGAGGAGACACGAAAAGGACTCAGTTTTTTTTATTGAAATGAAGAAATCAACAAGCGACAAGTCGTGTTGAAATTGACTTACGTACTATCACACTCGCAAAGTCCCCAAGATGATGCTCGTAAAAATTGACTTACGTACTTTCACCAAGTTACTATATTAGCAATTGACACGAGAAATTTCGAAACTCCGATCACATGACGGTGCACGCGTTGGCATTTTCTTCACTGAAGTAATCACATCGGCTCACGTAGAAACCTCTACTCCCACCATCACACTGGCAAGCCGGTCTTCCGCATCCGTCGTCGCACATCACTGGCCTCCCCAGCCTGGGATAGGAACCTCTATTCCCGCCTTGACACTCATCGGCCGGTCTCCCGCATCCATCATAGCACATCACCGGCCGCCTCCGCCCACAATAACATGGTCCCCCGCCATACCCTCCATAAAATGGCGGACAACAACACACCGGCACCATCGGATACACAGGCACCATCGGATACACTGGCGTTGGCGGGTAGCCCGCCACCGGATTTGGCTCCTTCTTGGGTGGCGGCTGCGGGGGCGCCTGCTGCGGAGGCTTCTGTGGTGGAGCAGGTTCAGGGGCTTTCTGGGGCGGAGGAGCAGGCGGCTTGACGGTTTCTTTTGGAGGCTTCTTCTCGGGCTCCTTGGGCTTGTCGGGCAGGATCTCGATGCTCTGCACCGTCTTGCCACCCTTGCAGATGATCTTCTGCCGGATCTTCTCTGGGCTGCAGCACACGACGGTGATCAACACCGCGTTCTGCTTCTCATCGTATAGCTGGTCTCGGATTTCTCTTGTTCACAATTTAATTCATAAGCAAACTCAGTCGAATTAAATCAACACCAATGCAATAGTAATTACAAATCAAGAAATGACAAACAATTTTGAAACTAAAAAGCAAGAGAGAGAGAGACTCACGGGGAAATTTACAGAGAACTTTCTTGATCTCCTTGTAGCAGCGGCAGCACTGCAGATCCACCTTTATCAGCATTCTGGTCACCTGCAACAAACAAGAACAAAGCAAAAATCAATAAAGCCCATGCGTGTTGAATGAATGAGGAGAACAAAAATGGAGGTGGCCGGTATCAAGAAAGATGAGTTAGAGGAAAGAGGAATAAGAACCACCTTCTCCACCATGGCTGTGGGAGAGACAAGGTCTGGAGAGCTCCAAGAAAATGAGTGAATGGGGAGCGGTGAAGAAAGGAGCGAGTGATTAATGATGATGGGGTGGATGAGAACAGGCCGGTTTACGGAAGAGAAAGTTCCCTACCTATTTAATACCTTCATCTGCTTCTTAAAGTAATTTGAGAAACGTTTCTGTATTTGACCTAGAGTCGCATGATGAGCACGAGTCAACCAAGACGTGTAGGGCAACCTCGTATTTTGGTGGAGACTAAGGAGTATGGAACTTGCCCGTACGTATGTTAGTTCCATTGTCGCTGTCACGTTGAATACTAGGAGAAGTAATGCGTTGAACTCGTGACGTCCACAGGATTACATCACCTCCATTGTTGGTGGGCTTGGAGCTTGCGGCAATGATGGGGTTATGAATAGAGATTGGTTTCGTGTTTTACCGTCCATGGTCGAAAAACCGTCCATTGTCAAAAGAATTAGGAGGGTAATGACACAAATTAGCCATGAACTTTGACATAATGTGTAATGTGGTTCATGAACTTTTAATTTCTTTAACATGGTACATAAGCTTTAGCTTAACGTGAGATGTGATCCATGAATTTTTAATTCTTTCAATATGGTCCCTGAATTTTTTGTACATGTACAACGTAGTGTGTGAATTATGTGAAAATTGTCAATGTTTTCCTTCCATTAATTCAAGTTCAGGGACAACATTGAATATTTTCATATAATTCAGGGATCGCATAGAGCATATACCAGAAATCTAATGATTATATTACTTGAGAAATATAATGCGGAAGAGAAATTGAGGAATTCTAATATAATTCGATATTTGAAATGAGTACATGAAGAGCCTATTTATAGGCTTTATCATAGGACTGTTTAAGGAAATAGCAGATACATAATATCAAATACAATCAATCAAGGATATGCAATATTAAAGGAGATATTGCATAATCCTGACAGATATACAGAATAAACTAAATATGTAATATCTCTAACATCCCCCCTCAAACTCAAGGTGACTAAGTCACTTTGAGTTTGAATCAATCTCTGGCAGTGCTCCACAATCAATCTCTAACAGTGCTCCAACACGTTGCATGACATCAGGCTTGATGGATCCATAATGTCCGATGTGTGAGGCATCTGGCTGGTCTGAGGACGACGAGTCTGATGATAATGTCGGCTTCTCGAAACGAGAAGTGAAAAGTCGAGAATCGGAGGCAATTGAGCCGAGCAGCATGCATCCTTTGCGGTCGACTTTGCTGCCGGGACAGTAACTGAACAAACGCGGCTGATACGGCTGGGGTGGCTACAGCAAGCGGATTAGCCAGGCACTGCTGAGCAAAGGTTACTGTGCGAAGACGCGTCTTCGCTGCGTCGAAAAATACCTCCCTGAAAAAGAAAAGCTCGACTTGGCGACGCGTCGCCGACGTCGTGACACGATCACTGTAGGGGCGCCTACTCAGACGGAATGAAGCACTCCACTGCACACTGCCGATTGAGATGGATGGATTTATTTGACGAAGTTGAGAATGAAAAAGCGAAAAAATAGAATTGCAAATTTCTGGAGTGCACCGGGTGCGATGTGCACCCGGTGCACTAGGGTTGCCTCAGGAACGAAGGCTCTGATACCAACTTGAGAAATATAATGCGGAAGAGAAATTGAGGAATTCTAATATAATTCGATATTTGAAATGAGTACATGAAGAGCCTATTTATAGGCTTTATCATAGGACTGTTTAAGGAAATAGCAGATACATAATATCAAATACAATCAATCAAGGATATGCAATATTAAAGGAGATATTGCATAATCCTGACAGATATACAGAATAAACTAAATATGTAATATCTCTAACAATATTGAACAAATTAAAGGGTTAAAGGACCGCATAGCACATTGGGCTAAAGTTAATGGACCACATTGAATAAATTACAAGTTTATTGACCACATTGCATATTGGATCAAAGTTCACGAACCATTTGTGCCTTTCTCTTAAATAATTATGGCATAAGAATAGAAACAGCACAAGGCGATGACTAGATCAGTCTACGTTGAGGTTTTTGTACGTTAAAGTTGTTGTTTTGCTCATGCGATTTCGGTCCTCTGACTGTTGTTCTTGCACTGAATTTGGTTTCGACAATTCACTACCCATGAAGTTGGATTCCGAGGGAATTCAACAGGTGACTGTGTCTGGGTGAGTTGTATTGTTTTATACGCTATAATGCTTAACTCAGTACATGGAACTAAAATTGTATCAAATTATCATCGATCATGTCGAGTGATCAAACACAATAACAAGTTAAGCAAGGAGATAAATGGAGCACCAGATTTACATGGCTCGAAAGATGTAACCTGCCTATTCTAGAAGAAGAGAAGCACAAGATTCCACTAAAGATCGAACCATACGTCAGAGGGTACTAACTTTAAACTTTGAAAAGGAAAAAAAAAATCTTATTTAGCCGTCCCCAACATTGGTTAAGTAATCATCCGTGTTCTCCAAACTAACCTTACAAGATTTGATATGAAGTCCAAGTTGAACTCTAAACTAAACCCGTGACATAATTTAATCAAAGTACTCCAAACTCCAAAAAAAAAAAAAAATCATGTTAGACCTTCCTTATATGACAAATCAATCTCCACAAAGAGTATATCATGAAATTAAAGAATTGTGGGAAGAAACAAAGAATGATTCTCCATGGACAATAAAACCAAATTACACGTACACAAATTGGTTGGCAATATACATTAGATTTGTAAAATGACTGGGGACCCCGAATGTCGTAATGGAATTCCTCTCTGTAAAGAGCAAGAAGCCATTGATTAGAAACAACGAGAAGCTTAGTTTATCAAGTCACTGTCCAGATAGTTAGGAAGTCGCAATCCACAGTGAAAGGTAAGATAGATTAATTCCATGGCCAAATTAAAAAATTTAGACCTATGTCTCGCTCTACGACAGGTGTGGACCACGGATTATCGCTAATTAGGTTATATTCGCCTTATAAATTAGGTTAAATCAAAGTCGAGAACTTGAGAGAACCGTGGATTTGATTAGGCAATTGTTTCTCCTTCTAATTTAAGGTATTAAGCTAATAATAGTATATGACCTCTAGATGTAATTTGTGTCGGCCTTTCAACTTGCAAGTGCGTGGATGCTGATTATATCTAAACGCCGTGAAAGTAACGGGAAAGTTCGTGCACATGGGAAAGTTCCCTCAAATTAAATATTAGAAATGTTGAGCACGCGTTAAAAGGGGAAAAATAAAAATGAGAATTACCTAAACAAAAAGAAAAAAAACGGGTAGTCGTTTTCAAAGTTGCGTAAATGAGTGAGGGTACTTGTCTAATGAGTGGAGCAAATGAAGCTTAGTTGGTGGATGAAAGTCGATGTTAATTTTCTTAAGGCTAATTTTGGAATGAATAAAAAGTTAGACGATTTCGTGTTTTGTTTTAAATATATAGTATTATATTCTTTGTTGGGAAACATACCAAAAATATCATTTTGGCACCGCTAACATCCACATCAGCGATTTCCAACCAAAATTGATCGAATGGTCTGAAATGGTACTAGTACAAAAAGATTTAGTATTAAATTGATCCAGTTGAATGATTTATGACTGAATTGATGCCAATGCAATAGGTTTAGGACTTAATTGGTACTTTTTCCATTCTTTGTTTGGCCTAGGTAATATGCCTTAGTAGCCAACTGGTAGGCTCATGTAAGCACGAAAAAGTATATTTTGTGACTGTGATATTAGACATGTCAAAGTGTTTATCTCTAAATCAACAACCGCAAATGTTTTAGGGCTTGTACATTGTTATTCTATTTTCTATAAACAAATATGCTCGATTTTTTGCGTATATATTGATTAGCCATTGATACCACATAAGTTGTCAACATATAAGTAGGTGCATATTGAACACCATAAGATTTTTGTAATTTGAGCCCATGTTTTTTCATTAGTAGTTCAGGCTTATACCCAAGATTAACTACTAATATTTCTACTCTTTTCATATGTAATTGAGTGATATAACGAGCTATGCATGTGTTAATTATAGTAGAATCCTCTATTGGACATAACCATAGTTTAACGGTGAACCAGAATAAAAACTTATGTCTTGATTTCTCTTTGAACCAGGATAAATTTTGTCTCTCGATTTCTCTTTCTCGCTTTAATGCTTTATTTCGTTGTGATTATGCACCAAATCCCAACAATACATATCTAAAGCCTTTTAATATTATAGATTATATTTGAAAAAGAAAACAAGAGAGAAGTTCATAAGATTTAATTCATTAGTCGTTCAACAAGCTTTTTTAATCTTACATGTAAATCTAAATAATCAATGAGCATGGTCTCAAGTTTAATTCGGTCATTCAAAAGACTGAAGCAAAATGACACTCGAAGAACATTTAACGGTAAGCAATTCCAGATACAATAAACTAAAAAAAATTCGAAAGGAAAAAAACTAAAAAGTCTTCTTTATGAAAAAAAAAATGTTATAGGTGTATTCACATAGACTTTAAAATTCTGTATTTCCATACTCAAAAATGGATAACAACCCTAAATAATACGTAGGCAAATATCACCAACGCTAATAACAAGAAGAAACTGAACGCAAGGGAAAATATCAGTGCAAGGCTCTTTTGCTCGTGAGAATTGAGCGCAGCTGCCGCAAGAGCTTGGCTCGTCGCTCAACAGCTAGCGATAGAAGACTTGATAGCCTTCCATGGAGTCTGCACTTCATGCCGGTCCGCCGCCGCCGGGAGGGGAGCACGACGTGAGGAAGAAAGCTCCTTTGGCACATGACTCCTGGGGCGAGCCACCCCGACGTGAGTTCTGAGCCGGAGTCTGAGGTATTTTACGTTCAATCCCCGCCCTCCAGCATCAAACTCCTCAAGTTGTAGCGGTTCCACGAACTCTAGTAAATCATTATGGAATCATCCATATTCCTCTTAAAACAAACTTCTTGCTATTAGTGAGACGAATGTTCATATATCGAGTATAGCCTGTTTCTTTAACCTTTTTAACGAAATTTATCTACTATGAGAAAACATCATTAAAACAAGATCGAGATATCACTTATTTGAATTGATATCTCGTTAAAGCTAGTTAAAAGCCTAATTTTTAATCGGATAAATCTAGTTAAAAATCTAATTTTTATGAAAAGTGTCCATGCTTTTCCTATTCAACTTCTTCCCCACCGCCAAAGCCCCAGCAACTGGTGGAGGGAAATTAGATATAAATAAAAAGATAAAGTTAAGAAAAGAAAGAAAGAAAGAAAAAAATGTAGAAAATGTAAGAAATTTCTAAAAATGGGTAAAGTATCAAAAAAGTCATAAATCTATAGTATTAGTACCAATTCAGTCATAAATCTTTCAGTTAGAACAATTTAGTCGTAAACCTTTTTATACTTGTACCATTTTAGTCCACTCGATCAATTTTGGCATAAAATCGCTAACATCAACGTCAGCCGTCTGATGTGGCCTGACCGGGGACACCAGGGTTAGGCAAGGCCATCGCGGCCTCAAAAGCCCTCGCCTAGGTCCTTTGCAGCCGTAGACGATGCGGCCCTTGCCATCCTCCGTAGAGGGCTAGCCAACCCTCACTAGCAGCCTTCAAGGTTTGGCCGACCCTTGCCTAGTGGCTAGCAAAGGTTGCCGACGATTCTCGTCGACCAGTGTGAAAGAAAATAGAAAAAATATTTAAAATATTTTTAAGAAATAACGTTCCTAAAATTATTTAAAAACATCCAGGTCAACGTAAATCGTTCCACGTAGGACGGTTGGTGTCCACATCAGCGATTTTAGGCCAAATTGGCCGGATGGACTAAGTTGGTACCAATACAAAAAGGTTTAGACCTAAATTGGTACAATTGAAAGATTTATGATTGAATTGATAACAATGTAATAGTTTTATTACTTTTTTGTACTTTTCACTTGTAAGAATAATCCATGTCAACGCTAGCTATGCCACATAGATAGTCGGCACTAACTAAACCGTCACATTAGCGATTTTCAGCCAAAATTAGCTAGAGTGACTACATTGGCAAATTGTCAAAAGATTAAAAACTAAATTGTTCAAATTGAAAAGTTTAGGAATTTTCTAGTAATTGTCGCGTTAACATCTTTTTTCTAGCATCACAATTGTTATCATTAAGAGTATGTAGCATTTTCCAGATTTATGTCATCTTCCAATTCCCATAAAATCCACAAACATAGCAATTGATTTTGAGATATCAACCCTAACTTTAGTGAAATGAATTGGTGGACGTAATTGATACAACATTCGGCAATTTGAGGTGCCGTGAGAAATTCTTCATATGGCAACCACGACTATGAACTTTCTTTGTAAATTACAATAAATTACAAAGCATGCACATAGGATGAACTTTCTTTGGCTACTTCCACACATCCGCCATTGCATAACTTGATGGTTTGATCATCTTTATGTTAACAAAGCATGCACATAGGATGAAAATTCCAATTAAGGTGGAAAGAGGGAGAGGGACAAGGTGGGAGTAGCATTGGAAGCTGCTCTCCCCTGTGTTTTAGTCGACAAATATTCAACCCACAAGTTCTAATGTATTATAAGATTACGGTTGGCCGGAAGGCAGGATAGAGACAAAGAATCTCGCACTCCTATAATTGCAATCAACTCTCTTCAGATCGTGGAAGAACAAATCTTAGGGTTTCTGCTTGAGACGCTGAGATCATCCCCACGAATAGAGCAACTTCCTCCTTTATCTTTCGGGAGGAGTTACACGCAAGTATTTTTTTCTTTTCCTTTTTGTTCAATTGAATCATGTAAACCATGCGTTTTATTGGATGACTAGTGTGTAGGGATGGGTTACCGACAGCTAAGATCGTCATACAATGACTATCTACAGTTGATATCCAGTGTAATTTCTGCATTGTTGGTATAGAAGACATATCATATTTGTTCTTCAGTGTGAATGGACAAGTAGCATTCGGCGTCGTACCCTAATATTTGAGGTGAGCGGTTCCAGGTCCGATCTGATACTCGAGGAGAAATGGGAACCGAATCGGTGGTCCTCATTCCCAATTTTTGAAACGGTGGACCAAATCGACGATCTCGGAAACCGGAGCGGACCTGGCCGACTGGTTCGGTCCGATTTTCGGGCAGTCCAATGGGACTAGTAACCTGTCATCGGAGAGATTCAAAGAATAAAAAAAAAATAGCAGGAGACTGTGGAATAAGGAATTGTGCAGGTTTTAGGGATTTATGATGAGAATTTTTAAAGAATTATTATAATGTGAGTGATATTTTCCAGTGTTACATTTGAACAACAATCACACTCCAATCATCGAACAAGAATGGTCCACTGCATCTCTCTCTCTGTCTCTGTTGTTAATGTATCTTTCGTCTATTTATGAAGGAAGGAAGAAAGAAGTAGCATGGGAATGGGGCCAGTGGCCATTTCCTTTTTGCAGAGGAGGAAGAGGTTAAGGCAATCACATATCAAAATTGAAAAAAACAAAAATCTGACGGGTTCAGATCATGTATCCCTAGAACCAAGAACCGGACAGCTCGGTCATCAGTTCCAATTTTAAGGACGGAGAACTAGACCGCCACCCTCTGGAATTGGGAATCGGACAACCGGTCTAGTTTCAGCAGTTCCCGATCCAATCGATCTCTCGATGTCCATGAACCAAACCACCCCCCTCTGAAACTAGGATTTAGCATTTTTCGAATTTTTGTCTCTTCCAATTTCCTTAAATTGACTAACATGGCAATTTGGTTTGAGATGTCCACCATAAGTATAGGGAAATAAATTGGTGGACGTAATTGATCAATATATTGGGCCATGTGCGGTGCCACGCAAACTTACTTTATCTGTCTTGCAATTTCCTGAAATTGACCAACGTGGCGATTCGCTCCAAAACATTAACCAGATCCTTACTGAAATGAATTGGTGGACTCAAATTGATCGGTGCATTTTGGCAATTTGCAGCGCCAAACTTCTTTAGATGGCATAAACTTGAAACTGAATATAATCCCTCATATTTGCCATTGTACAATTAGACAGCTTGATCATGTTTATGTTATCATAACCTATACCTAGCGAATTACGAATTGTCAATATCATAGAGTCGACGACGAGGACGACAACAACAACAACAACAACAAAAAAGGAAGAGAGCTCGTCATCGAAACGAACAATTCCACGCGGTCACGTGGGACCATCTGCTAGGGTTTCGCCGCCCCATCTCATCCGGTCCATGATATTAATAGGGTATTTCACAAGCTATGGATTTACCTATCTAAAGGACTTAAGGTGAGCTTCCCTCGTCATTAAGAGAAACAAAAAGCAACAGGAAGAAAGCCCTTCAACCCCACACTTCAAGAATGATGTTAAATGCAGTTTATTGTGTTTGGTCAGTATGATTGGCTGACAGCTTTGCCTTCGTCTTGCGGATTATTGCCCCTTAAAAGCAGAGTTTTTTTATTGCTTTGAGTTCCACTTTCCCCGTCCTATATGGATCAATTGCAGTGAGTCAAGAACAGCAGAGAGATGAAAACAGGGGGTGTGATGCTTCGCGAGCAAGGATGACAGGTCAAAGTAACGCCATTGATGTCGCGTTTGAGCTTAGTCATGAATTAAGCTGACATAGACATGCGATAAACATGTCCTTCGCGGGAGATTCTGTTGTCGTGTCATGTCAAAAGTTTAGGTTACTTTCATGAGCAAACATCTAGTTAAAAGGAGAAGGTCGAGGACATTGGCTTTCTGCTCTAGATCCACCTGCCCAGCCATGCCTTAACCTGGAAGCTTGTCTTCCTGAATGGCAACCACAACATCACCATATAGGCCTCTGTTTCTCCGTCTTGTTCTCGATAACAAGGCATATTTGGTCAACAGAAAAGTACCAAAAAAGACCTAAATCTATTGCATTTGTGTCAATTCAGTCATAAACCTTTCAATAGTGCCAATTTAGTCCTAAACTTTTCGCATATTTGTCAATTGTGTCCATCCGGCCAATTTTGATCGGAAAATCGAGAACATGAATGTTATCTGTCCTAAACGCGTTGATTTGTATCCGTGAATTTTATACATCCAGTTGAGTTGTTTACTATAAACACTTTGGGTTTGGGTATAATTTAGATTTGGAAAACACGAGCGTATTGAGCGATTGCAATTCCAATTCTTCAATTATAGTTTATTGTTCTTGCTGGCTCTATCCGTGGATGTAGGTACCGACATTCGGATCGAAATACGTTATGTCTAGTGTCATTTATCGTTCCTCGTTATTTTCTATACTTTCGCATTGACTTAATTTGCAAGATGCTGATTAGTTTCCGCACGTTATATCACAACATAATGGATAAAATCTTCAATTGGATCAATCAATGGCTCTTCTCTGATAAGAAAGAATGATTAAGAGAGAATGGTATTGCTCTCTAATAATGGTGTGATGAAACAATGTACATGAGAAGCCTTTATATAGGCTTAGAAGAGGTAAAGAGCTTAGTGCTCTTCCTATGTGGGACTAAAGAGAAAGAAGAAGTGCAAGAGAAAACTACAAGACTACAAAACTATACAAGTATGTCTAACACCCCTCCTCAAACTCAAGGTGGATCAAACAACGAGAGTTTGGAAAGAAGAAATTTAAAGCGTTGTGATGTGAGAGCCTTCGTAAAACAATCCGCAAGCTGATTCTCAGTTCCAACAAAAGGAAGAGAAATGGTGCGAGCTTGAAGATGATGACGAGTCAGATGACAATCGATCTCAATATGTTTTGTACGCTCATGAAAAACTGGATTTGCACCAATATGGATGGCACTCTTGTTGTCACAATGTAGAGGAGTGGGATCCGGAAGTGAAACACCCATGTCAGCAAGTAAGCGGCGAAGCCAAACAATCTCAACGGTAGTGTCAGCCATAGCACGATATTCGGACTCTGTAGAGGAGCGTGAGACAATATGTTGTTTCTTGGCACGCCAAGAAATGAGAGAATCGCCAAGAAAAATGCAATAGCCAGTGATAGATTTGCGATCAGTCACATTAGAAGCCCAATCAGCATCAGAATAGGCACGCAACTTGAGCGTAGAAGAAGATGGCAGAAATAAGGAACGCGATAAAGTGCCTCGGAGATAGCGCAAGATCCTCAGAACAGCAGCATAATGAACCGTGCGAGGAGCAGCAACAAACTGACTAACAACATGAACAGCATAAGCGATGTCGGGTCGGGAGATAGTAAGATATACAAGGCTGCCAACCAAAGTCCGATAGCGTGTCACATCAGAAAGAGGCTCCCCATCATCCGGGCAGAACTTCTGATTCAGCTCAATAGGAGTAGCAGCAGTGCGTGAATCCGAGAGAGCAGCCCTAGAGAGAATATCAGCAGTATATTTTTGCTGAGAAATAAGGATACCACGCGAACTGCGAGCAATCTCAAGCCCCAGAAAGTAGCGTAGTGGTCCGAGATCCTTCATGGCAAAATGTTGCTGAAGGTGCCGCTTGGTATGTTCAATATGGTCGTTATTATCTCCAGTGATAATCATATCATCAACATAAAGAAGAAGAATAGTGCAACCAGCAGAAGAGGTATGAACAAACATAGCATGATCAGCCTCGCTTTGAGTAAAACCAGCAGATCGAATAGCATCACTGAACTTCTCAAACCAAGCACGAGGAGCCTGTTTAAGACCATAAATAGCCCGTCGCAAGCGGCAGACTTGTCCAGAGATATGAGCAAGACCAGGCGGAGGCTGCATGAAGATATCCTCCTGAAGATCCCCATGAAGAAAAGCATTCTTGACATCAAGCTGAAAGAGAGGCCAATTACGAATTGAAGCAATAGCTAGTAAAGCTCGGACAGATGTCATCTTTGCTACGGGAGCAAAGGTCTCTTCATAATCAATACCATACTCCTGGGAGAAACCTCTGGCAACTAGACGTGCTTTGTAGCGCTCAATACTGCCATCAGAACGGGTCTTAATCTTGTATATCCATCGGCAGGATACTAAGGAGCGACCTAGAGGAAGAGGCACTAGCTCCCAAGTACCAGTACTTTCCAACGCCGAGAGCTCCTCAGACATAGCCTGACGCCACTCAGCATGCTGAACTGCCTCACGATAACTGGTGGGTTCTTGTACAGCATGGACAGCAGCCAAAAAAGAGCTAAACTCAGTAGAATAAGAAGTAGAAGCAACATACCGGACTGGCAGACGCCGATCTCGAGGAGGATTACGTCGTGGCTCTAGAGGTACAGAATCATCAAGGGCAGGTGGAGCAGGAGGTGCAGTAGAAGGGAAAGGCGAAGATGGGGATGGTGGCGATATATCTTGATCCAAGGTGGACACAGGACAAGGAGGATCAGGAAAAGGATCAACAGGGAAATCCATAAATGGAACAGGAGACGACACAGGAGGTGTGGCATTGGTAGGGAAGAAAGGAACGTGTTCATGAAAAGTAACATTGCGAGAAATACGTATGCGTCGCGCATTTGGGTCATAACATCGATAACCCTTGTGCTGGGCGCTGTAACCCAAAAATGCACACGAGACAGAGCGAGCGGTGAGCTTCGTACGTTCAGTGGGGGGAAGAATGACAAAACAAGTACACCCAAAAACTCGAAGATGATTATAGCTAGGAGATCGAGAATAGAGACGCTGGAAAGGGGTGTCTTGATGAAGAATAGATGAGGGTAGACGGTTAATTAGATGAACAGCTGTGAGAAGGGCCTCAGCCCAAAACTCAGTAGGAACAGATGTTCCAAGTAAGAGAGCGCGAGTGGTTTCTAGAATATGACGGTGCTTGCGTTCAGCAACCCCATTCTGAGCTGGAACCCCAGGACAAGATAGTTGAGGAAGTGTACCATCATTGGCCAAGAGGGAACGAAAAACAGCAGAGAGATATTCTCCTCCCGAGTCTGAACGAAAAATTTTGATTTTTTTTATTAAATTGAGTGGAAATCATGGCTGTAAAAGATTGATAGACGGAAAAGAAATCACTGCGTTGACGCATAAGATAAACCCATGTATAACGAGAATAATCATCAATAAAAGAGACATAATATTTGAAGCCACTCTTGGAAGAAAGCGGTGCAGGACCCCATACATCAGAATGAATAAGATCAAAAATTGCACTAGATCTTGAGTTACTGATAGGAAAAGGCTTAGCAGATTGCTTGGCCAAAGGACATATAGAACAAGGAGGAAGATTACCAGAAGAAACATGACCCAAAGCACCTCGTTGATGAAGAACGGTGAGACGAGAAGAAGGAATATGCCCGAGACGCTGATGCCATCGGGCAAGATCCATGGTAGCCAACACAGGAGAAGGATCAGAAGAAGTTGGAAGATGTAAATGTTGCATAATATAGAGCCCGTCCTGCCTACTGCCCTTCCCAATCATCCGACCACTCAAACGATCATGCACAAAGCAAGAGCTATCTGTAAAGCTCACAGTACATCCAGCATCAGTAAGTTGTCCAACAGATAATAAGTTGAGAGCCAAAGAAGGAACATGTAATACATCAGGGACATTGAAATCTCGAGAGACAGTGAGAGTACCCCGCCGGGT
Source organism: Rhodomyrtus psidioides (assembly GCA_021437785.1). Taxonomy (NCBI): domain Eukaryota; kingdom Viridiplantae; phylum Streptophyta; class Magnoliopsida; order Myrtales; family Myrtaceae; genus Rhodomyrtus; species Rhodomyrtus psidioides. The sequence goes on along the minus strand of JAILYB010000103.1, from coordinate 1,532,206 downwards.
AGCCAAGAGAGGAGAGCCATCAGCAGTAAAGAAATGTGCTGGATGCTTGAGCTCAGAGAGCTGAGTGAGACAAGCAGCGGAACTAGACATATGTCTAGCAGCTCCTGAGTCAAGTATCCAGGTAGTAGAAGTGCCACATGAAGATGGAGTGGCTGCAGCATTTCTTTCTGTAGAGGAAGAATGTGTAGTAGTGCCGGAATCAGGAAAAGACCCAAGCAGAGAAGGACTCAACCGAGCAAGCTGGGCTTCCAGAGCAGCAATACGATCATCAGTAGAAGAAGAAACCAGAGTAATAGGTCGAGAGTGTGGAATAGGACGCGGTGTCACAGAAAGGCGTGGAGCATCCTTATTCTTTTCCCAACAATGCGACTCTTCATGTCCAAGATGGTGACAACAAGTAGATGAAAGATGCCGAGAGCCACGTGTAGGTGGAGCACGTGGTGGAGCGGTCAAGATAAACCGATCGAAAACATCGATGTGATCACTAGAATCGCCCATGAAGACAGAAAAATCGTTGGCGAAGCTAGAAGTGTGAGTTGAGGTGCATAAACTGATCGAAAAGATCGAGAAGCACTGATTTGAGGCGCGAACAAAACCTCTAGAAAGAAAGATAAATATAGGGAAGCTTGACTAAAGCAAGCAAGGAAGATAGCACAATAGCCATAAACTCACTGTCTTAATTTCTGATGCGGAAGATCCAATTTATGGCAACCGCAGAGCATACTTTAAAAACAATGAGCTCATTGTCTTAATTTCTGATGCGGAAGATCCAATTTATGGCAACCGCAGAGCATACTTTTCAAGACAATGATCTTGGCTCTGATACCATGATAAGAAAGAATGATTAAGAGAGAATGGTATTGCTCTCTAATAATGGTGTGATGAAACAATGTACATGAGAAGCCTTTATATAGGCTTAGAAGAGGTAAAGAGCTTAGTGCTCTTCCTATGTGGGACTAAAGAGAAAGAAGAAGTGCAAGAGAAAACTACAAGACTACAAAACTATACAAGTATGTCTAACATTCTCATCTACCCAAGTCGTGGTTAACCGGTTTGAAAAACTTTGGTAAAAGAAAAAATGTATGGACATCCAAAAATAGCATCATAAAAAGATTGGCCAAAAAGACCCTAAAAAGATTGTTTTTCCCCTATTCATGTACCCATCATCACATACATTACCAGTACGGCAAATTCACCCGGGCTCTTTCTCGTGGGAACCTTAAGAAACGAAGGCGGGCTAGCGGCGGATTGAGGTCGGACTCCGGCAAGAGCCGCCACAGCTCATCACTTGACGGCTAACCATAGGAGACTTCATAGCCTCTGGCGGGGCATGCACCTCATGGCCGCCCGTTGCTTCGAAAGAGGAGTACAGCACGAGGACAAGAGACTCGTGGCTCATGATTCTTGAGCAAAAGTCCCCACAACCAGAGTTCATCAGCTTGTCCAAAGGAACAAACCGAATTGTTATGGGATGATGACATGCATAATTAGTACTTCAACTTTGGCCCAATATACAATCTGATCCTCAAAGGTTCGATTCTGTTTAATCTGGTCCTCGAAATTTAGCCTAATGTTCAATGTGCTCTCTAAAATTTTGATTTGTTCAATATGATCTCAAAACTTTTGGCACGTATTCAAATAGTCCTTGAGCTATATGCAAATATTAAATATTATTTTTCATTAATTCAATATCAGAGACAACATTGAAGATTTTGTATAGTCCATCTACATTAAACATATGCCAAAAATACAAAGACTAAACAAATTAAAAGTTCAAGTACAACATTGCACATTGGGCTAAAGTTCATGGGCCATATTAAGCAAATTAAAAATTCAAAGATTATTTTGCACATTGAACCAAATTTTAGAGATCATTTATGTCATTTTCCTTGCTTTTGCCGTATTAGCTGTTGATGTTGCTCTTTTATCAAGAGCTGGACATACTTCCACCGACACTAGTTTGGGGAACCTCATCAAAATATAGTCAAGTGATACCTGTGCACTGTGAATTCTTGTACATGGCATTGCGACAACCTCCCAAGATCGTACCAAAAGCAAGTTGGCCCCTCTTGGTATCAGGGGATTTCCAATGAACTCTTCTGGGCCCAAATCAAGACGTGATCAATAGTTGTAATTAGTGGCAGGATTATGCGATATGGTCTTTGATCTGTAGCGTGTTCTTGTGGGCATGAACGCAGGGAAGAATAAGAACAGCACCAAAAAAGTCTTAAATATATTGCATTGGTACTCATTCAGTTATAAATCTTTCAATTTGGTCAATTTAATCTTAAACATTTTTCACATTAATATCAATTCAGTTCATCTGGCTAATTTATGCCAAAAATTACTGATGTGGGATGTCATATGTAACACGGCTGGTGCTCGCCCTTGCCAGCCATGTCAGACCACGAAAGAAGGAAAAAATAATTAAAATAATTAAAATAATTAAAATATATATTAAATCTGTTAAAAATATTCATGTCAACATGACGGATGGCACCTTAATTGGCCAGATTGACTCAATTGATAGCAATATGAAAAGATTTAGGACTAAGTTAAAATAAATACCGTAGTTTTAGTTCTTTTTGGAAACTTTTTCCCAAAAAGAAGAGAAATTGCTTCTCATGTGCATTGGTGCCCCATTCTGTCTAAGCATTCATAAATGTCAATAATATAATCTCGGAATGTTCATATTTAGACTTCTTTTGCTTATCGGAAAGCAAGTGACTTGAAAATATTTATCTAAAAATAATCGCTTATGACGCTTACAAAAATGAATAAACGAAAAATATTATCAACGTCTACGAAAATATTTGGAAACAAATATTTATCGATAATTAGAACATTTCAAAATTAACTAATTATCACAAGCGATACACTCGATCAATTTTAAGAAAATATTTTTTTAATCATTCATTTTACCGCGAAATAAACAGAGCATTATTTATCTTCCAATATTTTTGGAATTGACTAACATGGCATTTTACCTTGAAATATTAATCAGAATTTCCGGGAAAGAAGTTGGTGATCACTACATTAAGAACCTCTTTAAGATGGCAATTACAATTCCAGCGGAGCGTCAATCTTTTTTTCCGGTATAGTAATTCAACCGGTGTTTGGATAAATCTCAATCATGGAATTATCAAAATAAAAATTTTGTGTACGGTTAAAATTTGATGAGACATCCAATTAAATACGGTATGGGACAGAAGATTTCGACCCGATATTAAATATCTTCCGACAATTTTATAATCCTCAATTATGACCGTTATTTGTTTTGAATCTAGTTGGTTCGTTTTTTTTTAATCAAAAAAATCTTGTCAGTTAACAGAGAAAGGATAAGCACAAAAGGCTAAAATCAAACGTAGACATTCATAGGACCGGCCTCAAGAAGTTGTGTCTTTAAGAAGAATAGTTGTGGGTAGAGAGAGAGAGAGAGAGAGAGAGAGAGAGAGTCACAAGTAGGGGTGTCAACGGGTCGGGTCGGGTTTTCATAATACCCGACCCGAAACATATTATTTGCACGCTGTCGCGACCCGTCCGAAAGCGGACGCGGCTAATGGATTACCGATCGCGGGTCTTGGATCGCCGCGAGCCCTCCCAGGCCCATACCAAATCGCGGCGGGAGTATTTTTCAAAGGATTCGACGATAAGAGTCAATCACTTTCGACCTTCAGTGTGGTCGTAGTGGCATGTGCCAATTGTGCATGCATTTGGAGTCGCCACCCGGTCTTTCTTGGAGGGTAGACCGGAAACCTTACTGACCGATTGGGAGAGATCGATCAATTCTGCGGAACCAGAGATTTTGGGTTCGGGGACTTGGTTACGCTGGTGTCATTACCAACGCCCTTTCAGTACCTAACGCGAGTGATTTTCCTAGCTAAGAATTCATGCAGGCGCAAGTTTAGGTGAGGTAGGCTTGATTTAGGGTTTCATGCGGATTGGAAAACTATTCTTACCAATCACAATCAATTTAAATGAAAGCGCAATCAAGTGCATAAATAAATCTCATCGATGCACATCAATTCAAATCAATGGCTTCCTAGCATAGCCATAAGGGCTTAGGGAAGGTGTGATTTCAATCAGGGGTAGAATGGGAAGACTTGGAGGCGATTGGCCCGAAGGGCAAAATCGTCAATTTTTGGAAGACTTGGATACCGAATTACCCAAAATATTCCATGGCCAGTTGATTGTGGCCATTTCCCATTTTTGAGAATATTTTGGAATTTCTTGATTTTTCTTCAATTTTTGGAAGACAATTCGCCCAAAGGGTGAAATCGTCATTTTAAGAAGGGTCGGGGTTTACAAACACCCGGAATGAGTCTTGACCAGTTGTTTGTGGCCATTTCCTATTTTTTGGGATTTTCCTGAATTTTTTAGAATTTTTTGGAAGACGGTTTGCCGGAAGGGCAAAACCGTCATTTCTGGAAAGATCAGGGGGTCAAATGACCCGGAATAGGTAATGGCCAATTGAATGTGGCCATTTCCTATTTTCTGGAATTTTTTAGAATTTTTCTGAATTTTCCGATTTTTTTTGAATTTTTATGATTTTCTATTTTTTATTGATTTTTGAATTTTTTATTATTTTTTTATTATTCTCTGATTTTTTATTTATTTAAAAATATTTTCCGGGCCGGGATGGACCCGGCCCGCGACCCGGACCCGCGACCCAGGCCCGGCCCGCCCCCTCCACGACAAAAACGGCGCCGTTTCGTGAATAGGGAAAGAACGTCCCAGATCGAGCCACGTGGCGTATCCGGGACCGTCAGATTATTTTTTATTTATTATTCGAAAATCTTTTTATTAATTCTGAAAATCTTTTTTTTTTTATTTTTTTGAAAAATCCAGATTGCGACACGTGGCACGTTCTCCACCGTCCGATCTGGTTTTATTTTTATTCACGGCCGGGGCCCACCACGCTGACGTGGCTGCTGACGTGGCATGCCACGTCAGCGTTGACCCGTTGACCGCCGGCGACTTCGCCGTAGAAGACGATGAACAGTGTTTTATCCGGCCAAAGTCGCCGGAACCTCGCCGGAGCACCCCGAAACCGAGCCAAATCTTGATATTTTTCAATGATTCTTGCGCCGTTCGACTCCCATCATCTCCCACATTAACATACAATTAAATCATGGCACGAACAACGTCGGAAAACACCCCAATGGCGCGGCGGCCGAGCCGGCTCCGGCGAAGCATTTGCAGAAAATTTTTCTAGCCTTAAACTCGATTCTGATCAATCAGGGAGCATCCATGAAGGGTCGGGAAACTTACCTGAGGTCGTCCAATCCTCGATGACCAACCAAAGTTCCCCGTTGAGCTCCTTGTTCGAACCGCGTCCGGCGAAGCTCCGTCTCACGTCGTCGGCGCGGTTTCAATGCGAAATAAACACATACAAAGGCTTAGAGTCGGTTGTAGTGCGGTATTAAGATCAAAGCCACACGAAATGAGGCCCGGGGTGTCACGGCCGAGAGTTACAAAATGTCACAGTCATTGTGGCATTTCGTCGAATGGTTGGTGTGCGTGTGTGCAGTGATGGTCGGAGAGGAAAACTGACCTGTTCATGGCTTGTCGACGACGGTTGGAGCTCCGGCAGCGACTGGTGTGACGTCCTGGAGTTCGAGGATGGTCCTCCTTGCCCCGCCTCTCGCTCGAACTCACTCGTCCCTCTCTCTCCCCCTCGGTCGAACCCCAAAAACACACACCCCTTCCGAGAGTCCTCTTCTTTCTTTTCTCCCTTTTTTTCTATGGCCGACCGCTTTTGGTCGTCCCAACTCCACCCAACGTCCCTTTTCTTTAAAAAAAATGGCACGGTGGGCCTCCCCCACCTTCCCCTGCTCTCGGGCGTGCACGGCGCGGTGGGTCTGCAACATTTGTTGCAGACCCGGTCGGACCGGGTCGGGTCGGGTCGGGCCGGACCCGACCGGCCCGGTTCGACCAATTTTGTCAAATTGGGCCTCAAATCGACCCATTTTCATGAAATTGATGACAAAATCGGACACCTTGACATGTTTTCCATCAATTAGGGGTATTTTCGTGAATCAATTGATTGACATTTAGTGAAAACCCCAAATAACCCTTAGGATCCGAAAATGATTTTCGTCAAATTGAGGGCCCAAACGATCGAATTCGTCCAAATAAGGCCCCCCAAGGGATTCAGCATGATGAAAACTATAGGTTAGAGGTATTTTATTTTGGTGGGTATGCCCGTGTGAAATTTAATTTCAAAAATTGCGAAACCGGGGACTAAATTGAAAGAAAATTATGCAATCTAGCCCTTTTGCTTAAAATTGCTCAAATTGGAGGGCAAATTGACCAAATTTCATTTCAAGACTTTAGAATCCAATGTCATAGCTTACACAAGGTGAGAATTGAAAACTAAAAGACTCAAAAAGGATTTTTTTAGGCTCGGTTCGGGTTTATGTTTGTGAAGGAACATAGTGACCCGAGCCGAATTTTTGAGATTTAAAGTAACACACTTGAAGAGGAAATTAAAAAAAATTATTTAATATTTTTGTGTATTTTTCTGACCACGAATGGTATTTTTATGATTTTTTGGGTATTTTTAATAATTAAATAAATTCGAAAAATATTAAAAAATACCAAAAAATATTTTTTGTTCAAAATTGGTTCCTAAGGCCAGGCCAAGGCTTCCAAAGTTGATTTTGTGATTTTATGACCTTTTTTGATATTTTTGATTAATTTTAAAGAATAAAAATCACAATAATAGATGGTCAAAAATCCGATGTCAACAGCTGCCCCTCTTTGAGAGGAATCTCGTCAGAGGTTTCTCTCAAAGATAAGGTGGCGCCTGATTCCTAACCGACTCGACTGGGAAAATGAGTGAAGAAATGCTACGACATTGAATCTTTAAGGCTCATGATAAAAACTCAAATTAATCCTTTGTTTGCTCTATCCATTGGAACATAGGCTGAGATGAGAGAGGCTTACCTGAAGCTTACCTGCCGGATGCTGCCCGCTGTGACGACTTTCAAGAAGATACCTAGGACTCGTCATTCAGAATATCCTAGGGAGATTAAACTCTGACCTGTATGGTAGGTCATACCATCATGGAATTCCTAACTGTTAGGAACCTAAGGAAGGCGCATTCTTTCTTTGGGAATTTGCCAAGGATTTTGATCCGTATGGTGGATTAGACCATAAGCGGTTCGCCTACAATAAGGCTTGCCTAGGAAAACAACTTCTTCAACATTTGGAATTAGTCAAAGTTTCGATCCGTAAGGTGGATCGGACCATTGGGTTGATCCTTATGGCGGTATCTACCTTTGAGTTGACCCTTCAGGCGGTTTCTACCTTTGACTGACCCTTCAGGCGGTATCTACATTTGTTTTGACCCTTCAGGCGGTTTCTACCTTTGTTTTGACCCTTCAGGCGGTATCTACCTTTGTTTTGTTTTGACCCTTCAGGCGGTTTCTACCTTTGTTTTGACCCTTCAGGCGGTTTCTACCTTGAGTTGACCCTTCAGGCGGTTTCTACCTTTATTTGACCCTTCAGGCGGTTTCTACCTTTGATTTGACCCTTCAGGCGGTTTCTACCTTTGATTTGACCCTTCAGGCGGTTTCTACCTTGAGTTGACCCTTCAGGCGGTATCTACCATGAGTTGACCCTTCAGGCGGTTTCTACCTTGAGTTGACCCTTCAGGCGGTTTCTACCATGAGTTGACCCTTCAGGCGGTATCTACCATGTGTTGACCCTTCAGGCGGTTTCTACCATGAGTTGACCCTTCAGGCGGTTTCTACCATGAGTTGACCCTTCAGGCGGTTTCTACCATGTGTTGAAAAGGGGTCTCATGACAAGGGTTCTCCACGTCCAATGAGACTGCCTGAATTTTTTTTTTTAAAATGGGTCTCATGACGAGGGTTCTCCACGTCCGATGAGACTGCCTGACTTTGAAAAGGGGTCTCATGACGAGGGTTTTCCACGTCCGATGAGACTGCCTGATTTTTGAAAAGGGGTCTCATGACGAGGGCTCTCTACGTTCGATGAGACTGCCTGATTTTTTAAAAGGGGTCTCATAACGAGGGTTCTCCACGTCCGATGAGACTGCCTGATTTTTGAAAAGGGGTCTCATGACGAGGGTTCTCCACGTCCGATGAGACTGCCTGATTTTTGAAAAGGGGTCTCATGACGAGGGTTGTCCACGTCCGATGAGACTGCCTGATTTTTGAAAAGGGGTCCTGGGACGAGGGTTCTCCACGTCATGCTAGGACCGCTTGATTTTTGAAAAGGGGTCTCATGACGAGGGTTCTCCACGTCCGATGAGACTGCTTGATTTTTGAAAAGGGGTCCTGGGACGAGGGTTCTCCACGTCATGCTAGGATTGCTTGATTTTTGAAAAGGGGTCCAAAGACGAGGGTTCTCCACGTCTGATAGGACTGTTTGATATTTTGAAAATGGGTCCTGGGACGAGGGTTCTCCACGTCCGCTGGGACTGTTTGATATTTTGAAAAGAGGTCCTAGGACGAGGGTTCTCCACGTCAAGCTAGGACTGCTTGATTTTGAAAAAGGGTCCCGGAACGAGGGTTCTCCACGTCTGCTAGGACAGTTTGCCGACTTCTTTTGAAAAAGGGTTCTATCCTCATCCCTTCTTTTGAAAGATCCCGAAATTTGTCGAGAATTTAGTTTTGAAGTAGTGAAAGATTTTATCTTGACAAAGCTTCACTTGGGTCTGTTGAGGCGACATTATTGGAGCTGGGTTCTCCAGGTATCCTGCAGAAATTTGAGCCTGAAAGATTTTTCTTCACCAAGAAAACGTTAGTAATCTTTGGGAAGACCACGGTTGTCCATTTGACAAAAACCGTATGACTTAAGTTTTAATCGTGAAATATGCATTTTGATGCTGGAGGTTATCCAAAGCATTCTTGCAGCATGCAAATGTGATCACAAATCCCTTGCACGGAAAATCTGGATCAACAGTTTGAAAATTCCAAAAAGAGTTTATTCAAAACATCAATTGGAATATTTCTCGACAAGGAGGTCTTCTCACCTGTTTTGAGATAGTGGTTTTTATAGGGGATGCACTCAATTCCCTACTAACCTGTGCCTAGGTTTTAGGCTCATTCGCAGCGCATACATTTTGATCGGTCGGGAGGTCTTCCATGGGACCGTAATGTCGGGCTTGGATATTGGTCTTCAAGGGGGACTCACTTTTGAGTCAAGGTCATTGAATGAAAGTTTTCACCATCTGCTCCGGGTTTACAAGTCAAGAACCCTGCAAAATGAGAAAGAAATAGTCTTGCTCGTACTTCTTCGAGCTAAGCTATATGTTAACCCAAGTGTCTTAGTCAGAGAAGACTGTTTCAGGGTTATGATGTTGGTAGGATTGGGGACTGAAAAAGGCTTGTTTTTGGCCCAGAATTTATGAGGGGATTGACATTGATGATCATTGCAAACTTGTCACATGTCTTTTCCATTCTGCTTCTTCAATTTGTGAGGTGTGCAACCGCTTTTGAGGTGTGCACAAATTCTTGTGAAAGCGCCTCTGGCTGCATTAAGAGACTAACAACACTATCTGCGTCTCTGCTCCGCGCTTGATACCGTTTGAGGAGTAGTTTTTGGAATCTGACTCCCTCTGAATTTTTCTTCTCCCCTTTTCAAACAGGTTTCACTGGGGGATTGATACAAATTGTTCACCCAAGCATCGACCTTGCTTTTACCAGGCACTTTGCTTTTTCTTGATGTTGGGGATTTTTCTCATCATCTTTTCCTTTTCATTTTTCTTTTGAAATCCTGCTTTTTCTCATCTTCGAGAGATCGTGTTAGACATGTGATCAAAGGTCTAACAAGCTTCAGCATTAACTTAGGGATTTCTTCGCAAACCCTAAGTTTGAACTCTTCAGTTTTTGAATTGGCGCTGCCTCTGTCTTGGAACTTGCAATGACCACCAACGGGTTTATGAAATGAATTTGCAGGCTCAACTTGGTTATGCAAAGGATATGGTGTGTGGGATAGAGAAATGAATACTTCTCGTCATCCTATAGCACTTGGATTACCATATGAACAACACACAAAGAGTGATGTTAGTCCGAGCAAGAAAATTTCTAACCATTTTCTCCTGACGTTGCTGGACTTACTTTCGTTCTTGCCCCGATGTGGGGTGGTTCTTGACAGGGTTGAGAATGAAAACCGCCGTTCAAAGGGGTTGTCAATAGCTGTTGACACCTGATTTTTTTTACCATTTATTATTGTGATTTTTATTCTTTAAAATTAATTAAAAATATCAAAAAAGGTCATAAAATCACAAAATCAACTTTGGAAGCCTTGGTTTAACCTTAGGAACCAATTTTGAACAAAAAATATTTTTCGGTATTTTTAATATTTTTCGAGTTTATTTAATTATAAAAATACCCAAAAAATCAGAAAAATACCATTCGTGGTCAGAAAAATACCCAAAAATATTCGATAATTTTGTTTTAATTTCCTCTTCAAGTGTGTCACTTTAAATCTCAAAAATTCGGCTCGGGTCAATATGTTCCTTCACAAACATAAACCCGAACCGAGCCTAAAAAAAATCATTTTCGAGTCTTTTAGTTTTCAATTCTCACTTTTTATAAGCTATGACATTGGATTCTAAAGTCTTAAAATGCAATTAGGTCAATTTGCCCTCCAATTTAATCAATTTTTACCAAAAGGGCTTAATTGCACATTTTTCTTTCAATTAGTCCCCGGTTTCACGGATGTATACGTATGCTCTACGTATTTATACGTCATACATATTTATACGTTATGCATATTTGTACTGTTTGGTAACCTCTTTAACTCTTGTAATAATAATAATGGTTATTATTTTTAACACCTTTGTTAGTGCCTTTTTTTTAGCATTTTTGTATTGTGTGTGCTATTGCTAGTGCTATTTTTAAATAGCATTTTTTGTATTATAAATTGTGAGTGCTATTGTTAGTGCTATTTTTAAATGACATTTATTTATCATAAATTGTGAGTGCTATTGTTAGTGCTATTTTTAAATGGCATTTATTTATCATAAATTGTGAGTGCTATTATTAGATAGAATTTATAATTGTTAGTGCTATTTTTAAATAGCATTTTTGTATTATAAATTGTGAGTGCTATTGTTAGTGCTATTTTTAAATAGCATTTTTGTATTATAAATTGTGAGTGCTATTGTTAGTGCTATTTTTAAATATCATTTATTTGTGAGTGCTATTTTTAGATAGAATTTATAATTGTTAGTGCTATTTTTAAATATAATTTATTGGAAGGTATTTTTGGCTATAAAAGGATGGCAAGAGTTTTGAGGTTGGAGGGGAGAGACATTTTGTAGAGTGTGCAAATTTTTGAGAGCTTAGAGAGAAGAACACAAACACTCTCTATATTCTCATAATCTTGAGTGAGCAAAATATACTAAGTTCGGAATATTGATTCCGCATATTGCTAGCACAATTGTTGTGGAGTTATTAGTCGTCTCCCCGTTCGTCAATTGGTGGTGCGTCCGAACTAGATGCCTAACACTTGTGGAGGCTGAGATCGAAGAATATCGAACCGACACCTCCGTTCAAGCACGCTACGAGAGGTAATCTATTTACTCCCTTTGAGGCTTTGTGATTTTTTTCGATTGAAATGCACGAAGTACGCCTCTGGAGATACATGTAGGGGTTGTTATTTATTTCCGCTACGTGTTACGTGGATCCCAATAGTGGTATCAGAGCCAATCCTTAGGTGTTTTCGTGCATTTAATTGATTTTTGCAATTTTTGCAATACTATGGCCAATATGTATTAACGAATTGTTCGTCTTACATGGCTAATGGAGGTTGATTATTTTATATGATAAATTAATCAACGTAGCAAAAATTGAGACTAAATCAATTTTGAATCGAAAATTTATGGCTATCTTATTTTACGTAAAAATTCTGATTATGATTCAACGTAGAATTTTTATTGTGCCTTCCTAAGTTTTAAATTGTGAATTTATTACTTACGTGGAAGGGTGGTGATCATGGAAAAATCCCTAATCAATGTGATTGATGTATATATGAATGTATGGTGATTATTTATATATTTGGGGTTGTAATTATTAAATGGAGGCTGTGTACTCCTTTTATTTTTCATGTAATCTTTATTTTTAGCATAGTCAATTGTTAATGTAAATGCTACGAGGATTACGTGGATGAGCCTTTTAAGTCGGCGAGCTCTTAGGGGCCCAATTCTTGAAGAGTTCAAGAAACCAAAAAGAAGCGAAGAGCGGCTCTCCGTTATTAAAATATTAAAATGATTAAATGTGGTCTCATTGGCTCGAGACCCATTAAATCATAATTCCATGATCACCACGTAGGATAGATGTTTATGTGATTGACATCTATTTATTTGTTATGATTACGTGAGCATGTTAAACTGGTTAATATGCAAAGTCAGACTTACCTCACCCAAAATTGCGCATGCATGAAATCCTAGTTAGGAAAATCACTCGCGTTAGGTACCGAAAGGGCGTTGGTAATGACATCAACGTAACCAAGTCCCCGAACCCAAAATCTCTGGTTCCGCAGAATTGATCGATCTCTCCCAATCGGTCAATAAGGTTTCCGGTCTACCCTCCAAGAAAGACCGGTGGCGACTCCAAATGCATGCACAAGTTGCACATGCCACCACGACCACACTAAGGTCGAAAGCGATCGACTCTTATCGTCGAATCCTTTGAAAAATACTCCCGCCGCGATTTGGTATGGGCCTGGGAGGGCCCGCGCCGATCCAAAGCCCGCGATCCGCACCCTTGTGCGGGGGAAGGCCCGCGATCGGTAATCCATTAGCCGCGTCCTCTTTCGGACGGGTCGCGACAGCTGGCGACTCCACTGGGGACTTTGTTCTAGAACCTTTGGTTCTAGACCCCAAGTGGACTTAGGCCGTAATTAAAACGCTGAGTGATGTTTCTAACCCTGCAGGCGCTCTTGAAGGTGAGGTAAGTCCGCTCATGATAGGTGTTATATGTTTTTGCAGATTGGAGAAATAAGGGGTGTAGTCCGTGATTAACATTGTCTTATGCAGGTTGGCGTAGGAATGTATGTTTTGTGGATGATTTGAAGCGCTGATTGATAAACTGTTGTGCATGACTTGCATTGTGGTGTTCACGACACATAGACACACACAACCGCGCCTAAAACCCTGGGCGCCCCTATAGGAAAACAATAGAAGGAACTGAAAATGGAATCTCCATGAGGAAAAACATGGGGTAATCCACTTTTCAATTCCGCTCACTTCGAACTATGGATCGAGTCCCAATGCAACGATAGCTGTGCAATGGAATCGGCTCTTTCTAGAACTCGAGGTGGGAACCTTAACCTTAGGTGTCAAACCCTCTGATTTTTAGAAGTTTACTATCACTTGTTTCATGCGCATGTCTTTGGGCGGTTGGTACACCTAAAACCGCACATAAGTCGACGAGTTGGGTTGGTAAGACTCTCTATCCCCCCAAATCTATCACTGTTCATATAAATATAGGCATTTCATTTATTGCATTCTGGTGATTAGATTAAATGCCATTTCGAGGATAGATATGTGCGTTTGTCCCTAACGTCCTTGATAGAAGACGAGGAGGGTGATATCCCACGACGAACACCGAGTGTGCGATAAGGAGCATACTATGGACATTATTGAGGTATCATCCAATGAAGATGACGAGTTGGGGCAAGTGATCCTGAAGGCACAGATCAAAACTGGGGCATCCTTAAACGTTAGGATCACATTCCTTTATGTCATTTTCCATTACTAGTCCTCTTGTATAGGGTTTATTTTTACTGAGGTTTTCTCTATCTCACCCCTTAGAGCGATTGTATTAGGGGTCTATTGGTGTATACATTCAGATGGAACTTGGTTGTATTTCTTTTAACGGGTCATTGGAATGTGATAGTGGCATTTTTTCTAATCATCCGAATACTCCCAAGTCAAGTTTATAATTCCTTTAGAGGAAATTAAAATTGGAAGTCTTGCACGATCTTTTGGTCGTGTGAGGTAATCCAACCCCAATTTCGCTAGAAGGAACTACACACTTGAATTGGTTCATGCATGTTGTACACCACTGGTAATTCACGATAATTGATCAAGAATATCAGCGTAGTTTCAAATTTAATGACGAGATAGATGTCCAAACTACTTTCGTTCTTAGCGAGCGACCTTAATTTGGATTCCATATCTTCAATTGAATTTAAAACACATTATTATGTCTTGCGCTTTTGACTAATTCGTTCTCCTCGAAATTGATCAAAAGCGATTATCGTGAATTACATTCCTTTCAATAATATGCTTTCCTTCGAAGAATACTGATAAAAAACTTTTTGCGCAAGATTAAAACCCTTGTAAAAGTTTTTGTCCTTATTAATCACGAGCAAGCATAAGATTGAAAGGGGTTTATGCTTTCTTTTTCAAATTATTCCTTCTGATTCAGTCGTTTCATTTGCAGGTGAAAAAATAGGTAATAGAGAGAAATCTTCTCCTGGATAAGTCTGAGGCTATTCTCTCATCTGATCATGAGCGAGTTATAAAATCAGGACATATTTGCTCGGCTTATTGATATTATGGTTCGGCTCACCCAAGTTGAAAATGTTCGGATGCTCGAAGAAATGAACCATACATAAGTTAAAACACACACATTTATTTTGCTCAGTGGAGGGTTTTCAAAACCAGGTCATACAATTCGGGGTGGAAAAGTAAAGCCAAAGTGAGCCCTGATTAACGACACAAAGGAGCCCAACTGACCCTCCATGTTGTTAATGCTCTGCCCGTACTCACGACTTCGCATGTCCTGGTCCGCAAGCTTGAGGAGAAGGTTTCTGCATTCGCCCTTAACCTCAGTGACCTTGACCTCGTGTTCCTCGGTGATTATTTCCAAGTCCCGAACTAATCCATTCCCGTGAGCTATGTCTGCGGTTATTTTGTCGAGCCGTTCTTCCTGCCAGTCGCTTTGCAGCCTCAATAGGACATTGTGGTGGTCGTTCTCGCCAGCGGTCAGGGATATGGCCAATTGATCCACCAGGTTTCTCCTCTCGCGAAGCAACGTCGCGACCCTCTCATTGGCAAACTCGACGGCCTTTTTGTGACTATCGGCCAGATAGTTGGTCAGCACCAAATGATCAGACCGATCCTTGTAACGAGCCCGCAAGACGCGAGCCACGAGAACCTCCCGATCAGCAACACGGTAGGCCTCTAAGGAGTGTGCAAAGAGGGTCGGGAAAGTTCTATATTCCCTCCCCAGCGTAGTACCTTCGAGGGAAGTGGTATCTAAGTCCTCGAGCAGGACACGGATTTCATCCGCGGTTGCAGAATGATCGGTTATGTGCGCGTAACCGCGACCCAATAGGTTATAAAGCTTTTCCCACTGGGCCAAGACATCAGTCGAAAAAGTGCGCACGGGAGAGGAGGCCATTTGCGTTGGGTTGGCTTGAGAATAAGACGAGGCTAATAGAGAGATTAGAAGGAAGAAGCTGATTATGCGAGAACGTTAACCTTCCATACATTAATTCCTCATTTTATAGCAACTCGAGGATGATGAAGGGTCTCAGTAATAATGCTGGTGGAGCCCAGTTAGGGGGTAAAGCAGGAGGTCCCCTCACGAGAACCATTGGATTCGTTTCGGTCCGCGATTTCGGCTCATCAATTAAAAGATGTAAAAGATTTGTCGGGATCACCATTATTAGAGTTAGGTGGGAGGTAAGCGCAACTATCGAAGAGAGCCCTAACAGGATTTGGCAGTCCCATCACGTTGAAAAGCTAAGCGAGAAATTCAAGGTCTTGAGGGGGAACGTTTGCCTAATGATGCTTGAAGAGCGTCTCCTGAACATGCAAAGTCACTCGAAGAAAACTTTATAGGGAGTGAGCATACAGGAGAGAGTGGAGAACTCTGAATGGGCAAGAACCAATCAAACATTTCTCAGTCCAACATATTTAAGAGGTTACTGTCAGCTGCTAGAGGCGACTGACTCAAAAATCTCAGAAATTGAACCACAGAGGGATCTCGAAGATTCCAAGATCAAGTCTAACGCCAAAACCATGGAGCCCAACACTTCTGGCAACGGAAATCAAGATCACGGCGACGACGACAACGACATCCACGATGCTCAACTCGGGAAAAGAAGACGTCCTCACCAATACTCTCAGGAGGAAACCCAAATGCTGGAAACCCTTTTCAGTAAAAGCCATTACATGAAAAAGAAGTGGAGAATTGAATTGAGCCGGGAGTTGGGGATTAATCAGTCGAGGATCCAGTTTTGGTTTCAAAATAGGAGATCCAAATCGAGGGCTCAACGCAAACGTCAAGTGGTCGAGATTTTAAAGGAAGAAAACCAAAAGCTGCGAACAGAAAACATGAGGTATGAAAAAGCTCTCAATATTACCGTTTGCCCTCATTGCGATAACCTCATCGCCCGCGGTAAGATATTCCCCGATAAGCCTCACGCAATGATTGAAGACGTTCACTTACCACCCTACTCCCTTGGGGCATCTCCTACTCACCCAGATTTTGCCGGAGTCACGCATGGGCAGGATGATCCTACGAAGACGATACAAATGCCTCCTGGGGGATGGGATTTGCATCGCTTTGATTGGAGTTACAGTTTCAAGGAGCTGGATGTTACCGCCGACCAGCTCAAAGCATATCAGCCTCATGCACAACAATTTTCGATAGGGTCGGGTCCCGCTGGAGATGAGTTAATCAGTCGTCAAGCCATCGATGCAATTTTGGGCCACGATAAGAGGAGGTTCGCTTGGCCCCCTGAACTGCATTCCAGATTCCTAGACGTGGTTCACCAAATGGGGATCGATTCAGCAACTCCGACGCGCATATTTAAGGCCATGAATGTACCGGGGCTTAGTAAGGAACTAGTCAGGAATCACCTTGCTGCCTATAGAAAGCTATTAAAACAACGTCGAGCAGAGCTAAACCGGGAGGAATCCGTCTCGAGCTCAAAAGCTAGGGGCGACCGCCATTGTAATGCTCAGGCATCAAGAGATACCCGGCCAAATCTAAGCATCAATCAAGCTAGCAGCCCGACCACCGGCAAACTGAAAGCTGATCAGAATGTCCTCCCGGGCCATTTCAACACTTCTCAAGAGCGCGTGTCACAAGTACAGCGAGTGCGCACTCCTCCATTCGAGCAGCAGTCGGCTGGTGCTCTGCCTGCCGCTGGTCAACCCACGACAGACGATTTCTTTGATGAGGGGCTTGATGCCTTGTTCAATCAGTGGGAAGCTGGCATGCTTGGACAGCCATGATCTAGCACTTGACTCGGGGCACGATGGGTCGGTCACCACGAACACCCATAGAAAGAAGAACATGTTCACGAGTAGATCACTCATTTTATCCGTTGTAAAGTTCCTACGGGAACTTTTTCTTTAATGACTATAGTTAATTCTATATTAAAACCAACGCTATCGACGAACATCGTCATGCTCAGTTGTGATGATCCCTTGTTAGATTAAGTCTGAAACCAGAGACGGTCTTTAAAATTTTGAGTGGCCACGAACTCATTCCTCACCAAGCGCCCGGGATGCTGAAATGAAGAGTAACAGCATGCACAGGGAAAATGCCACTTTCGTTTGAACGATGAAAAGGGGTTGAGAGAAGATCATAGCGTTAATTCCCATGGAGCTAAATGAATTAAACGGAGTCATTAATTGCGGGCCCACCGCTGCTCCCCACGTTCTCGGGCTTAGCAAATCATAAAAGGCGCCGAAAGATTGTAGACCCACCACTTTGAAGACTGAACTAGGGGACGAGCGCAATACTCGATGAAACCGAATCAATGCAAGAGAGTTTGTGATCCTATCACGAGGAAAAAGAAAGGGGAATACAGACGATGAGTAATTACAGGGTCTCGGGAGGAGCGCTTGCTTGCTGGCCTTCATATGCAGCCTGAAGGATGGTTCTAGGACACGCACAATCACTTGAGAAAATTTCTAGAGTGAGCAAACACGTAAGAGCGAATAGAGAAAGCTGAGTGAACTAGATCAGCCCGAGATACTCCGATCCATCATGTTTAAAAGCTATTCCCATCTGCTAGAAACGCCCGACCTGGACATTTCTGAGCACGAACTGCTGGGAGACTTTGAAGATCCTGGAGCTGAATCCTGCCCGAAGGCCGTGGAGACTGACTCCTCCAGCGATGAAATTCTAGGTTTCAGCTACGAAGAAGGAATATACAATGATGACCGGAGTCGGAAAAGGAAGCAACTACAACGCCACACTCCAGGCCAAATTCGAGAGCTCGAAGCTTTCTTCAATGAATGCCCCACTCCAAGCAGACAACAGAAAATGGAGTTGAGCCGAAAAATAGGATTGGAGCTTTCGAAGGTCAAGTTTTGGTTCGCCAACAAACGAACCCGGGTGAAACAGCAATACGCAGACCATGAGTTACTGGTCCTGAAGGAGGAGAATGAGAAGCTTCAAGCTGAAAGCGCGAGATATAAGGAAGCTCTGACCAAGGCCACCTGCCTTAATTGTGGTAATCCTGTTGTCCTCGGCGAGGTGTTCCTCGATGAACCGTCCCTGTTGACGAATAACGCTCAGCTGTTACCGTATTCTCCACAGCATTTTCCGACACAGCCAGATATCGCCGGAGATCTGCATGAGCAAGTCAACACCATAGGATCAACACCAACATCCTCTGAGAAATGGGATATGAATCATCACAGGGGGAGTTCTCTCAATGACGAACTCGCTGTCGCAGCCAGCCAATCCAAAGTCGGTGAGTCCCTCCCTGGACAACTTTTGAAACGACTAGATCCCGTAGAGAATAGTTACCGAAGTATTGACGATATTTTGGGTGATAAGAGAACAAGGTTTTACTGGACCTATGAACTTCACACCAAATTTGTTGATGCAATTCGAGAGCTGGGAGTTGATTCGGCTAGCCCACTACGCATACTCGAGATTATGAATGTGACGGGGCTCTCTAGAATTAACGTCGAGTCTCACCTCAAGTACTATAGGAGATTGCTAAGGGATGGAAGGATAGCGTTAAACCATCATAAAGCCAGTTGGAGCTCAAGTGCCGGGCAGAGTTACAACCACGATGATTGGAGAGCCGAGAGCACCCAACCGTGTTTCAGCAATGACGGGACCAGCAGTCGTGTCAGCGACTCCTCTAACCCAAATCAGAATGCTCCGCCGAGCTATCTCAATACTCCTCAAGAGTATATACCGCAGTTCCAGCACATAGGGATTCCTCAGTTTGAGCGCGATTCGGTCATTAATGCTGTCCCTGAAGCGGATCTGGCATTGGTAGAGAGTGCACATATAAACCTGCCGGTCATTGGAGGAAGTTCCAATTCGAGGGGTCAAGTTGCTCACGGCGAGAGCAAAGAGAGGAATCCCTCGCCTGCAGTCGACGACAGCCAATCTGGGCACCAAGGGCTAGAAAGAACAGGCGATTTCCTTGAGGAGGAGCTGGACACTTGGATCAATACTCTTCAGGAATGTATGCCTCGACCCCAACAGGGCAATGATGAAGGTTCCAGCTCAAAGACTCCAGTTCCTCACAATGAAGGCGATGAAGGAAATCTGCCCCCAACAATTGTTGATACCCAACTTGAACATCAATGGCTCGAAGACCCGAGCAATTTCCTTGGCGATGAGTTCAATCTTTGGCTCGATCAATTTGGAGCCGGAGGGCCATCGCAGTGGTGACGCAAGGCAGGTGACCAAACGTCTGATGCAAGGCATGGTTACTCGATGAAAAATGCTTAGACGAAAGGGGTGGAACACTCCTATTGAATATGTTGTTGATCGCACTGTAAGGTTCCCACGGGAACATCTTTCATTAATGTCTAGAACTAATTGTGCGTGAGTGTCAACATCACCCTTTGAGCATCTTCAAGCCGAGGGCCGTGGATTAATCGCTTAATCCGTGGAGCAAGTTCCCCGAACAATGACTATCACCCGCGGAGTATAATGGGATCTACCTCTTCCATACGAAATATGTTTGGCCGCGAAGCCACCTATTTGGTAAAACGATGTATCGTTCCTAAACGATCTTCAATCGAATACCGAAGTAATGTCTCATTTCTTTCCCTTCTCAGGTGATAAACGTGGATAAATCACTCAAGGAGCCATTTGTTCGAATAACAGAACAGACGTTGCCTAACTGGGGGCAGATGAACCATTGATGTTGCAAACACTCCAAGAATGGATAGGCGGATTTGATAGATGTTGTTCATATCAATACGCAATATCAGAACGGGATGAGAACCAAGAGTAAAGTTGTATCGTTCCAATTTGTCTTGAATTTGAGAATATGAATTGATACTCGTTATTTATCCTTGACAGGGGAATCGCCTTACAGACGAACAGGTTTTCACATCCCATGTATTACCCGTTAGAATACATGACCAAGGGTAAATTGTATCGTTCTAATTTTTTGAAAAATTCGTGAACGTACAATAACATGTTTCTTCCGCATTTTCAGGATCTTCAGCCGCGGGGGACAGGTAAGTATCCCTTTCCCCAATCCATTGAAGATGTTAAATAAAAAACAGAGAGAAAAAGAAAAGCTTTCAGAATCTAATGTCTAGAAAAGACATAGAATTCAAACTTCATTGGCATTCATGTCTTAAAACAGGAGGTTATCTGAACATGAATAAGAACATGCATGGTGCATCATAAAATCCCCTTGACGGGTAAAAGTTTTGGAGAAAATGAAAGAGATTTTTTCCAATCAAAAGTTCAAAACTTTTAAAAGGACGTTTTCTCAAAAGAAAAGAGGCAAAGCCTAGTCCAAACACGTCCTACACACACTGGAGAGAAGTGGAGCTGATCAGATAGCAAAATCTGGACCTACGGAAGTAGGGATTATTCGCAACGATTACATGGGTTGGGATGACGGAGGCATTCGTTTCATATCCCTCAAACACTACAGGTGACCGTCGATAAACCCTTTGAACGACGGTTTTCATTCTTAACCCTGTCAAGAACCACCCCACATCGGGGCAAAATGGAGGTGAGTCCAGCGGTATCAGGAGAAAATGGTTAGAAATTTTCTTGCTCGGACTAACATCAATCTTTGTGTGTTGTTTATATGGTAATCCAAGTGCCATAGGATGACGAGAAGCATTCATTTCTCTATCCCACACACCATATCCTTTGCACAGCCAAGTTGAGCCTGCAAATTCATTTCATAAACCCCTGTTGGTGATCATGGGATGTTTCAAGATGGAAACTGCATCACTCCAAGAACGGAAGAAATCAAGAGATGGGATTTATAGAAAAATCTCATATCGGCGTTTAAATGTGCTATGATTCAAGTTGTATATCTAGCACAATTTTCTGAACATCGTAGTTCCAAAGGAAAAGAAAAGGCGGGATTTCAACAAAGAAAAAAATCCCCAGCATCAAGAAAAAGCAAAGTGCCTGGTAAAAGCAAGGCCGATGCTCGTGAAAACTGTTTGATTGATCCCCAATAAAGCCTAGTTGGGAAGAGAGAAAAACCCATAAAGGAGTCAGATCAAGAAGACTGCTCCCCAAATGATGTCAGCCGTGGTGCAAAAACACGGACAGAATTGTCAATCTCTTAATACCACAAGAGACGTTCTCTAAAGGACTTGTGCACACCTCAAAAGCGGTTGCACACCTCAAAAATGGAAGATGCAGAATGGAAAAGACATGTGACAAATTGGCAATGATCACCAATGTCAAATCCTTCGTGATTTCTGGGCCAAAAACAAGCCTTTTTCGGTCCCCAATCCTACCAATGTTACAACCCTGAAACAGTCTTCTCTGACTAAGACACTTGGGTTAACATATAGCTTAGCTCGAAGAAGTACGAGCAAGACTCTTTCTTTCTCATTTTGCAGGGTTCTTGACTTGTAAACCCGGAGCAGATGGTGAAGATTTTCATTCGATGGCCTCGACTCCAAAGCGGGTCCGCCTTGAAAACCAATATCCAAGCCCAACATTACGGTCCCGTGGAAGACCTCCCGACCGATCAAAATGTATGCGCTGCGAATGAGCCTAAAACCTAGGCACAGGTCAGTAGGGAATTGAGTGCATCCCCTAAAAATCATCACCTCAAAACAGGTGAGATGGCCTCCTTGTCGAGAAATATTCCAATTGATGTTTTGAGCAAACTCTTTTTGGAAATTTTCAAACTGTTGATCCAGATTTTCCATGCAAGGGATTTGTGATCACATTTGCATGTTGCAAGAATGTTTTGGATAACCTCCAGCATCAAAATGCACATCTCATGACTAAAGCTTAAGTCATAAAATTTTGTCAATTGGACAATTGCTGTCTTCTCAAAGATTACCAATATTTTCTTGGGGAAGAGAAACCCTTAAAAAAAATCCTTTTCAAAATCAGACAGTCTCATTGGACGTGGAGAACCCTCGTCATGAGACCCCTTTTCAAAATTTAGGTAGTCTCATCGGACGTGGAGAACCCTCGTCATGAGACCCCTTTTCAAAAATCAAGCAGTCTCATCGGATGTGGAGAACCCTCGTCATGAGACCCCTTTTCAAAAATCAAGCAGTCTCATCGGACGTGGAGAACCCACGTCATGAGACCCCTTTTCAAAAATCAAGCAGTCTCATCGGATGTGGAGAACCCTCGTCATGAGACCCCTTTTCAAAATTCAGGTAGTCTCATCGGACGTGGAGAACCCTCGTCATGAGACCCCTTTTCAAATATCAAACAGTCTCATCGGACGTGGAGAACCCTCGTCATGAGACCCCTTTTCAAATAACAAACAGTCTCATCGGACGTGGAGAACCCTCGTCATGAGACCCCTTTTCAAAAATCAAGCAGTCTCATCGGACGTGGAGAACCCTCGTCATGAGACCCCTTTTCAAAATTCAGGTAGTCTCATCGGACGTGGAGAACCCTCGTCATGAGACCCCCTTTTCAAAATTCAGGAAATCTCATCGGACGTGGAGAACCCTCGTCATGAGACCCCTTTTCATTTAGGCAATCTCATCGGACGTGAAGAACCCTCGTCATGAGACCCCTTTTCAAAGTCAAAACTGATGGTAGACACCGCCTGAAGGGTCAAACAAAGGTAGATACCGCATGAAGGGTCAAATGAAGGTAGATACCGCCTGAAGGGTCAAATGAATGTAGATACCGCCTGAAGGGTCAAAATAAGGTAGATACCGCCTGAAGGGTCAACTCAAAGGTACATACCGCCTGAAGGGTCAAATGAAGGTAGATACCGCCTGAAGGGTCAAATCAAGGTAGATACCGCCTGAAGGGTCAAAATATGGTAGATACCGCCTGAAGGGTCAAATCAAAGGTAGATACCGCCTGAAGGGTCAAAATCAAAGGTAGATACCGCTTGAAGGGTCAACACAAGGTAGATACCGCCTGAAGGGTCAACACATGGTAGATACCGCCTGAAGGGTCAACACAAGGTAGAAACCGCCTGAAGGGTCAAATCAAAGGTAGAAACCGCCTGAAGGGTCAACTCAAGGTAGAAACCGCCTGAAGGGTCAAACCAAGGTAGAAACCGCCTGAGGGATCACATTAATGGTAGAAACCGCCTGAAGGGTCACATATGGTAGAAACCGCCATAAGGGTCAATTCATTGGTAGAAACCGCCATAAGGGTCAACTCATTGATAAATATCGCAGTAAGGATCAACACAAAGGTCTGATCCACCATACGGATCAAAATCCTTGGCAAATCCCAAAGCGTGGGATGCGCCTTCCTTAGGTTCCTACAAGTTAGGAATCTCATCATGGTATGACCTACCATACAGGTCAGAGCTTAATCTCCCTAGGATATTCTGAATGACGAGTCCTAGGCATCTTCTTGAAAGTCGTCGCAACCGGCAGCATCCGACAGGTGAGCTTCAGGTAAGCCTCTCTCACTCCGGCCCATGTTCAAATTGTTAGAGCAAACCGGGGATTGATTTGAGCTTTTATCAATAGGCTTAAGGATCCGATGTCATAACATTTCTTCTCTTATTTTCCCAGTTGAGTCGGTTAGGAATCAGGTGCCACCTTATCTTTGAGAGAAACCTCTAACGAGATTCCTCTCAAAGAGGGGCAGCTGTTGACACCTGATTTTTTTTACCATTTATTATTGTGATTTTTATTCTTTAAAATTAATTAAAAATATCAAAAAAGGTCATAAAATCACAAAATCAACTTTGGAAGCCTTGGTTTAACCTTAGGAACCAATTTTGAACAAAAAATATTTTTCGGTATTTTTAATATTTTTCGAGTTTATTTAATTATAAAAATACCCAAAAAATCAGAAAAATACCATCGTGGTCAGAAAAATACCCAAAAATATTCGATAATTTTGTTTTAATTTCATCTTCAAGTGTGTCACTTTAAATCTCAAAAATTCGGCTCGGGTCAATATGTTCCTTCACAAACATAAACCCGAACCGAGCCTAAAAAAAATCATTTTCGAGTCTTTTAGTTTTCAATTCTCACTTTTTATAAGCTATGACATTGGATTCTAAAGTCTTAAAGTGCAATTAGGTCAATTTGCCCTCCAATTTAATCAATTTTTACCAAAAGGGCTTAATTGCACATTTTTCTTTCAATTAGTCCCCGGTTTCACGGATGTATACGTATGCTCTACGTATTTATACATCATACATATTTATACGTTATGCATATTTGTACTGTTTGGTAACCTCTTTAACTCTTGTAATAATAATAATGGTTATTATTTTTAACACCTTTGTTAGTGCCTTTTTTTTAGCATTTTTGTATTGTGAGTGCTATTGCTAGTGCTATTTTTAAATAGCATTTTTTGTATTATAAATTGTGAGTGCTATTGTTAGTGCTATTTTTAAATGACATTTATTTATCATAAATTGTGAGTGCTATTGTTAGTGCTATTTTTAAATGGCATTTATTTATCATAAATTGTGAGTGCTATTATTAGATAGAATTTATAATTGTTAGTGCTATTTTTAAATAGCATTTTTGTATTATAAATTGTGAGTGCTATTGTTAGTGCTATTTTTAGATAGAATTTATAATTTTTAGTGCTATTTTTAAATACAATTTATTGGAAGGTATTTTTGGCTATAAAAGGATGGCAAGAGTTTTGAGGTTGGAGGGGAGAGACATTTTGTAGAGTGTGCAAATTTTTGAGAGCTTAGAGAGAAGAACACAAACACTCTCTATATTCTCATAATCTTGAGTGAGCAAAATATACTAAGTTCGGAATATTGATTCCGCATATTGCTAGCACAATTGTTGTGGAGTTATTAGTCGTCTCCCCGTTCGTCAATTGGTGGTGCGTCCGAACTAGATGCCTAACACTTGTGGAGGCTGAGATCGAAGAATATCGAACCGACACCTCCGTTCAAGCACGCTACGAGAGGTAATCTATTTACTCCCTTTGAGGCTTTGTGGTTTTTTTCGATTGAAATGCACGAAGTACGCCTCTGGAGATACATGTAGGGGTTGTTATTTATTTCCGCTACGTGTTACGTGGATCCCAATAGTGGTATCAGAGCCAATCCTTAGGTGTTTTCGTGCATTTAATTGATTTTTGCAATTTTTGCAATACTATGGCCAATATGTATTAACGAATTGTTCGTCTTACATGGCTAATGGAGGTTGATTATTTTATATGATAAATTAATCAACGTAGCAAAAATTGAGACTAAATCAATTTTGAATCGAAAATTTATGGCTATCTTATTTTACGTAAAAATTCTGATTATGATTCAACGTAGAATTTTTATTGTGCCTTCCTAAGTTTTAAATTGTGAATTTATTACTTACGTGGAAGGGTGGTGATCATGGAAAAATCCCTAATCAATGTGATTGATGTATATATGAATGTATGGTGATTATTTATATATTTGGGGTTGTAATTATTAAATGGAGGCTGCGTACTCCTTTTATTTTTCATGTAATCTTTATTTTTAGCATAGTCAATTGTTAATGTAAATGCTACGAGGATTACGTGGATGAGCCTTTTAAGTCGGCGAGCTCTTAGGGGCCCAATTCTTGAAGAGTTCAAGAAACCAAAAAGAAGCGAAGAGCGGCTCTCCGTTATTAAAATATTAAAATGATTAAATGTGGTATCATTGGCTCGAGACCCATTAAATCATAATTCCATGATCACCACGTAGGATAGATGTTTATGTGATTGACATCTATTTATTTGTTATGATTACGTGAGCATGTTAAACTGGTTAATATGCAAAGTCAGACTTACCTCACCCAAAATTGCGCATGCATGAAATCCTAGTTAGGAAAATCACTCGCGTTAGGTACCGAAAGGGCGTTGGTAATGACATCAACGTAACCAAGTCCCCGAACCCAAAATCTCTGGTTCCGCAGAATTGATCGATCTCTCCCAATCGGTCAATAAGGTTTCCGGTCTACCCTCCAAGAAAGACCGGTGGCGACTCCAAATGCATGCACAAGTTGCACATGCCACCACGACCACACTAAGGTCGAAAGCGATCGACTCTTATCGTCGAATCCTTTGAAAAATACTCCCGCCGCGATTTGGTATGGGCCTGGGAGGGCCCGCGCCGATCCAAAGCCCGCGATCCGCACCCTTGTGCGGGGGAAGGCCCGCGATCGGTAATCCATTAGCCACGTCCTCTTTCGGACGGGTCGCGACAATAGTCACCTGTAGTGTTAGGGGATATGAAACGGATGCCTCCGTCGTCCCAATCCATGTAATCGCTGCGAATGATCCCTACTTTCGTAGGACCAGATTTTGCTATCCGATCCGCTCCACTCCTCTCTCAAGTGTGTATAGGACGTGTTTGAATTTAGGCTTTGCCTCTCGTCTTTCGAGGAAACGTCCTTTTGAAAGTTTTGAACAACTTTTGATTGGAAAAATCTTTTTCATTTTTTCCAAAAATTCTACCCGTTAAGGGGATTTTAGGATGCACCATGCATGTTTTTATTCATGTTCAGACAACCTCCTGTTTCAAAACATGAATGACAATGAAGTTAGAATTATATGTCTTTTCTAGACATCAGATTCTGAAAGCTTTTCTTTTCTTCTCTGTTTTTTATTCAACATCTTCAATGGATTGGGGAAAGTGATACTTACCTGTCCCCCGCGGCTGGAGATCCCTGAAAATGCCGAAGAAACATGTTATTGTACATTCACGAATTTTTCAAAAAATTAGAACGATACATCTTACCCTTGGTCGTGTACTCCAACGGGTAATTCATGGGGTGTGAAAACTTATTTCACCTTGATGGCGATCCCCTGTCAAAGATGGGAATTAGTTGTTAGTTGGCGTTCCAAAATTCAAGGGAAATTGGAACGATACAGCCTTGTTCTTGCTTTGTGTTTCCATTTGAACACAAACTCGCGGCTTGCAGGATTTGGCCCTCTATCTTGTGGTCTTGATCCCTCCGTTTGGTTGGCGATGAATCATTCTCAAGGATTTGCCCCAAAGGAGATCCATTTGTGTTTTTGGGCGCACTCCAGCGCCATTCTTCAAGGTTCCTTTTATTCAAGGAAAAAAAAGATTTTATCAAAATGCATGTCAAAGCATGTGACGTAGGAGCGATACTTTTTACCATCCACTAGGTCTTATGATCAAAGACCATCTCTTGGAATCCTGACTTCTAAGGCCAATGATTCTATTCACCTCCCTGTTAGCGCGCACTTTTCATTTGAGGCTTTCAACGCCAACTACTTCCCCAGTTAGGCATGGTTTTGCTGTTTGTCATCTCTAGATTCGATGACCTTGGTCTGATGCGCTTTCATGGGGGATCATGAGAGTTTGCCCTCGGTATGGCTCCTCAAAGAAAATGGGGGGGGGGGGGGGTGTTGACACCTGATTTTTTTACCATTTATTATTGTGATTTTTATTCTTTAAAATTAATTAAAAATATCAAAAAAGGTCATAAAATCACAAAATCAACTTTGGAAGCCTTGGTTTAACCTTAGGAACCAATTTTGAACAAAAAATATTTTTCGGTATTTTTAATATTTTTCGAGTTTATTTAATTATAAAAATACCCAAAAAATCAGAAAAATACCATTCGTGGTCAGAAAAATACCCCAAAATATTCGATAATTTTGTTTTAATTTCCTCTTCAAGTGTGTCACTTTAAATCTCAAAAATTCGGCTCGGGTCACTATGTTCCTTCACAAACATAAACCCGAACCGAGCCTAAAAAAAATCATTTTCGAGTCTTTTTATTTTCAATTCTCACTTTTTATAAGCTATGACATTGGATTCTAAAGTCTTAAAGTGCAATTAGGTCAATTTGCCCTCCAATTTAATCAATTTTTACCAAAAGGGCTTAATTGCACATTTTTCTTTCAATTAGTCCCCGGTTTCACGGATGTATACGTATGCTCTACGTATTTATACGTCATACATATTTATACGTTATGCATATTTGTACTGTTTGGTAACCTCTTTAACTCTTGTAATAATAATAATGGTTATTAGTTTTAACACCTTTGTTAGTGCCTTTTTTTTAGCATTTTTGTATTGTGAGTGCTATTGCTAGTGCTATTTTTAAATAGCATTTTTGTATTATAAATTGTGAGTGCTATTGTTAGTGCTATTTTTAAATGACATTTATTTATCATAAATTGTGAGTGCTATTGTTAGTGCTATTTTTAAATGACATTTATTTATCATAAATTGTGAGTGCTATTATTAGATAGAATTTATAATTGTTAGTGCTATTTTTAAATAGCATTTTTGTATTATAAATTGTGAGTGCTATTGTTAGTGCTATTTTTAAATAGAATTTTTGTATTATAAATTGTGAGTGCTATTGTTAGTGCTATTTTTAAATGTCATTTATTTGTGAGTGCTATTTTTAGATAGAATTTATAATTGTTAGTGCTATTTTTAAATACAATTTATTGGAAGGTATTTTTGGCTATAAAAGGATGGCAAGAGTTTTGAGGTTGAGGGGAGAGACATTTTGTAGAGTGTGCAAATTTTTGAGAGCTTAGAGAGAAGAACACAAACACTCTCTATATTCTCATCATCTTGAGTGAGCAAAATATACTAAGTTCGGAATATTGATTCCGCATATTGCTAGCACAATTGTTGTGGAGTTATTAGTCGTCTCCCTGTTCGTCAATTGGTGGTGCGTCCGAACTAGATGCCTAACACTTGTGGAGGCTGAGATCGAAGAACATCGAATCGACACCTCCGTTCAAGCACGCTACGAGAGGTAATCTATTTACTCCCTTTGAGGCTTTGTGATATTTTTCGATTGAAATGCACGAAGTACGCCTCTGGAGATACATGTATGGGTTGTTATTTATTTCCGCTACGTGTTACGTGGATCCCAACAGTGGTATCAGAGCCGATCCTTAGGTGTTTTCGTGCATTTAATTGATTTTTTGCAATTTTTGCAATACTATGGCCAATATGTATTAACGAATTGTTCGTCTTACATGGCTAATGGAGGTTGATTATTTTATATGATAAATTAATCAACGTAGCAAAAATTGAGACTAAATCAATTTTGAATCGAAAATTTGTGGCTATCTTATTTTACGTAAAAATTCTGAATATGATTCAACGTAGAATTTTTATTGTGCCTTCCTAAGTTTTAAATTGTGAATTTATTGCTTACGTGGAAGGGTGGTGATCATGGAAAAATCCCTAATCAATGTGATTGATGTATATATGAATGTATGATGATTATTTATATATTTTGGATTGTAATTATTAAATGGAGGCTGCGTACTCCTTTTATTTTTCATGTAATCTTTATTTTTAGCATAGTCAATTGTTGATGTAAATGCTACGAGGATTACGTGGGGGAGCCTTTTAAGTCGGCGAGCTCTTTGGGGCCCAATTCTTGAAGAGTTCAAGAAACCAAGAAGAAGCGAAGAGCGGCTCTCCGTTATTAAAATATTAAAATGATTAAATGTGGTCTCATTGGCTCGAGACCCATTAAATCATAATTCCATGATCACCACGTAGGATAGATGTTTATGTGATTGACATCTATTTATTTATTATGATTACGTGAGCATGTTAAACTGGTTAATGTGCAAAGTCAGACCTACCTCACCCAAACTTGCGCCTGCATGAAATCTTGAATAGGAAAATCACTCGCGTTAGGTACCGAAAGGGCGTTGGTAATGACATCAACGTAACCAAGTCCCCGAACCCAAAATCTCTGGTTCCGCAGAACTGATCGATCTCTCCCAATCGGTCAGTAAGGTTTCCGGCCTACCCTCCAAGAAAGACCGGTGGCGACTCCAAATGCATGCACAAGTTGCACATGCCATCACGACCACACTAAGGTCGAAATCGATCGGCTCTTAGCGCCGAATCTCTTTGAACAATACTCCCGCCGCGATTTGGTATGGGCCTGGGAGGGCCCGCGCCGATCCAAGACCCGCGATCGGTAATCCATTAGCCGCGTCCGCTTCCGGACGGGTCGCGACAGCTGGCGACTCCGCTGGGGACCTTTGCTCTAGAACATGTGATTCTAGACCTCAAGTGGACTTAGGCCGTAATTAAAACGCTGAGTGATTTTTCTAACCATGCAGGCGCTCGTGAAGGTGAGGTAAGTCCGCTCATGATAGGTGTTATATGTTTTTGCAGATTGGAGTGATAAGGGGGGTAGTCTGTGATTAACATTGTCTTTTGCAGGTTGGGGTAGGAATGAATGATTGTGTGTATGTTTTATATTGAAGCGGTGATTGTTAAATAAGATGCATGTTTATCGCTTTAGCACGACACCGAAAATACACACAACCGCGCCTAAAACCCCGGGCGCCGTCTATAGGAAAACAATAGAAGGGATTGAAAATGGAATCTCCGTGAGGAAAAACACGGGGTAATCCACTTTTCAATTCCACTCATTTTGAGCTATGGATCGAGCCCCAATGCAACGATAGTTATGCAATGAAATCCGCTCTTTCTAGAACTCGAGGTGGGAACCTTGACCTTAGGTGCCAAATCCTTTGATTTCTAGAAGTTTTATCCTCACTTGTCTCATGTGCATGTCTTTAGATGGTTGATATATCTAAAACCACCTAAAAAAAAATCGGTGATCCTGGAGTCACATCTCGAAGACTGGAACTGGGGCATCTCCAAGTGTTCGGACCACATTCCTTTGATTGGTTTGGCATTTTTAGTTCTCTTGTATAAGACTAATTTTGCTTGGGTCCTCTCTATCTCGTCTCTTAGATTGATTGTATTAGGGATCTATTTGTATTGTATACATCTCGATAAGGCTCATTTCTATCGAAAATAGGGGCAAATTCCCCAAACCCGTGGAGCATGGTGGAATTCGTCTCTTCAGTGTAAAATACATTTGGCCGCAGAGCCACTCGTTTGGTAAAAGGACGTATCGTTCCTAATTGATTTTTAATCAGATCTGGGGATAAATGTTTCTCCATTTTTTTTATCTCAGGTGATAAAAGAGACAATGCACCCAAAAGCTCATGCATTCAAATGACAAACCAGACGTCGCCTAGCTGGGGCAACCTAATTTGGATCGGCTCTCTTGAAGTCGAAAAGGGTATATTCGTTCCAAATTAAATTGATTTATTCACAAGCTGATATGGTTTTCCATTCTTACAGGTGATGACAAAAATGAATGGGACCACTGAAGAATTTCCATCCTCCTGGATGCCCGAAGTGACTAGAGCCGGGATAGTAAATCCGTAATCGTTTCAATTAAAGCTCCTTACGCGGTGATTGACTCTTTCACTCCTTTCATCGCGCAGGTTGTTGAAGTACCCAATCACGAGTAAACCCATTCTCGCGGATGTCAAATAGCCTGAATGCGTCAATGCGGCAGGATCAAATTGCCTACGACTAAATCAGCCAACCCCAGACAAAGCATCCAGTGGCTGGGGACAAATGTGCATGGACGTTGTCAAAATTGAATTGAAAATTGCCAACAAACACGCAAAGTGCTAAGGCATGTTGCCAAGACGAACACCGCCCAACTGGGGCAAAGCAGTTTTGGAAGTAATCAGGAATCATCTCACGAACAACACCCACAAATGCAGACGAGATGAAGCAATACTCATCATCCACATCAATATACGATATTGAAACGACCTCCATCAAATGAGAAGTGTCAATAATCGGTGAAAGAAGGGAATACATCAGTAAGACGTCATCATGAATCCCAAGAGAAAAGACACCCCCAAATAGGATGGGGATTGCAACAAAATGCAAGAATGAAGTTAGCTGGGGCAAGCGTCACCTAGCTACGACAAATCACACCCAACTGGGGCAAGTGAATCATTTGTGCGCCGGACAAAGAATGACGTTTCTCCTCTGGCAAAGTCAATGGACGCAATAACAGAGTCGTCCGCATCAGAATCAAACCCCAAGATACGAATTTGGGTGAACGGTAACCTTGTATCGTTCCAATTTGGTCTTCGAAGACCACATGCCTAACATGAGTTTTTACTCATTTTGCAGGAAGTCGTTGGCGCTGAAAGCCCCAAATGAAAAGAGCGTGCTAACAGGGAGGCGAATTGAATCAGTGGCCCTAGAAGTCAGAATTCCAGGAGATGGTCTTTGATCATAAGACCTAGTGGATGGTAAAAAGTATCGCTTCCACACTTCATGCTTTGACATACATTCTGATAAAAATTTCATTTTTCTTGAATAAAAGGAACTATGAAGAACGGCGCTGGAATGCGCCCAAAAACACAAATGGATCTCCTTTGGGGCAAATCCTCAAGAATGATTCATCGCCAACGAAACGGAGGAATCGTGGCCGCAATATAGATGGCCAATTTCTGCAAGCCGCGCGTTTGTGTTCAAATGAAAACACCAAGCAAGAACAAGGCGGTATCGTTCCAATTTGTCTTGAATTTTGGAACGCAAACTGACACTTATTGTTTGTTTTTGACAGGGGCTCACCATCAAGGCAAAGCGGGTTTTCACATCCCATGTATTACCCGATGGAATACATGACCAATGGTAAAATGTATCGTTCTAATTTTCTTTGAAAAATTCATGAACGAACAATAACATGTTTCTTCTGCATTTTCAAGGATCTCCAGCCACGAGGAACAGGTAAGTATCCCTCTCCCAAAATCCCTTGAAGATGTTGAATAAAAAATAGACAAGAAAAGAAAAGCTTTCAGAATCTAATGTCTAGAAAAAGACATAGAATTTAAATTTCATTGGCATTCATGTTTTGAAACAGGAGGTTGTCCGAACATGAATAAAAACATGCATGGGCATCATAAAATCCCCTTTGACGGGTAAAATCTTTGGAGAAAATGAAAAAGATTTTTTCAATAAAAAAATGTTCAAAACAATCAAAAGGGCACTTCCTCAAAAGACGAGAGGCAAAGCCTAAATCCAAACACGTCCTATACACACTTGAGAGAGGAGTGGAGCGGATCAGACAGCAAAATCTGGACCTACGGAAGTAGGGACCATTCGCAGCGATTACATGGATTGGGACGACGGAGGCATTCGTTTCATATCCCCAAACACTACAGGTGACCATTGACAACCCATTTGAACGGCGATTTTCATTCTTAACCCTGTCAAGAACCACCCCACATCGGGGCAGAATGGAGATGAGTCCAGCAGCATCAGGAGAAAATGGTTAGAAATTTTCTTGCTCGGACTAACATTAATCTTTGTGTATTGTTTATATGGTAATCCAAGTGCCATAGGATGACGAGAAGCATTTATTTCTCTATCCCACACACCGAATCCTTTGCACAGCCAACTTGAGCCTGCAAATTCATTTCATGAACCCATTGGTGATCATTCCAAGATGGATGCCACACCACTTCAAAAATGGAAGAGTTCAAGACTCAGGGATTACGAAGAGAATTCCCGGACTGATATTTAAAGCATGTTTAGACTATATGTCTAACATGATCCCATGAAAATGAGAAAAAAGCGGGATTCCAAAAATGAATGAGAAAAATCCACCGCATCAAGAAAAAGCAAAGTGCCTGGTAAAAGCGAGGCCGATGCTCGTGCAAGCTGTTTGCTTGATTCCCAGTGAAACTTGGATGGGAAAAGAGAAAATTCCTAAAGGAGTCAGATAAAAAGACTGCTCTCCAAATGATGTCAAGCGCGGAGGAAAGGCGCAGACAAAGTTGTCAACCTTCTTAATGCAACAAGAGACGCTCTCTAAAGGACTTGTGCACACCTCAAAAGCGGTTGCACACCTCAAAAACTGAAGATGCATAATGGAAAAGACAGGTGACAAATTTGCAATGATCACCAATGTCAATCCCCTCATAAATTCTAGGCCAAAAACAAGCCTTTTTCGGTCCCCAATCTTACCAACATCATAACCCTGAAACAGTCTTCTCTGACTAAGACATTTGGGTTAACATATAGCTTAGCTCGAAGAGGTACGAGCAAGACTATTTCATTCTCATTTTGCAGGGTTCTCGACTTGTAAACCCGGAGCAGATGTTGAAGACTTTCATACAATGGCCTCGACTCCAAAGCGGGTCCCCCTTGAAAACCAATATTCAACCCCAACATTACGGTCCCGTGGAAGACCTCCCGACCGATCAAAATGTATGCGCTGCGAATGAACCTAAAACCTAGGCACAGGTTAGTAGGGAATTGAGTGCATCCCCTATAAAAAAAACCACTATCGCAAAACAGGTGAGAAGACCTCCTTGTCAAGAAATATTCCAATTGATGTTTTGAACAAACTCTTTTTGGAATTTTCAAACTGTTGATCCAGATTTTCCGTGCAAGGGATTTGTGATCACATTTGCATGTTGCAAGAATGCTTTGGATAACCTCCAGCATCAAAATGCACATTTCATGATTAAAACTTAAATCATACGGTTTTGTCAAAATGGACAGCCGTAGTCTTTCCAAAGATTACTAACGTTTTCTTGGTGAAGAAAAATCTTTCAGGCTCAAACTTCTGCAGGATGCCTGGAGAACCCAGCTCCCAGAATGTCGCTTCAACAGACTCAAGTGAAGTTTTGTCAAAATAAAATCTTTCACTGCTTCAAAAAAACTGAATTCCCGACAAACTTCGGGGTCTCCAAAAAAAAAGGGGGAAGAAAAACCCTTTTAAAAGAAAAAGTCCTATCAGACGTGGAGAACCCTCGTCCCAGGACCCATTTTCAAAATATCAAACAGTCTCATCGGACGTGGAGAACCCTCGTCATGAGACCCCTTTTTCAAAACTTAGGCAGTCTCATCGGACGTGGAGAACCCTCGTCATGAGACCCCTTTTCAAAATTTAGGCAGTCTCATCGGACGTGGAGAACCCTCGTCCCAGGACCCATTTTCAAAATATCAAACAGTCTCATCGGACGTGGAGAACCCTCGTCATGAGACCCCTTTTTCAAAACTTAGGCAGTCTCATCGGACGTGGAGAACCCTCGTCATGAGACCCCCTTTTCAAAATTCAGGAAATCTCATCGGACGTGGAGAACCCTCGTCATGAGACCCCTTTTCATTTAGGCAGTCTCATCGGATGTGGAGAACCCTCGTCATGAGACCCCTTTTCAAAGTCAAAACTGATGGTAGACACCGCCTGAAGGGTCAAACAAAGGTAGATACCGCCTGAAGGGTCAAATGAAGGTAGATACCGCCTGAAGGGTCAAATGAAGGTAGATACCGCCTGAAGGGTCAAAATAAGGTAGATACCGCCTGAAGGGTCAACTCAAAGGTAGATACCGCCTGAAGGGTCAAATGAAGGTAGATACCGCCTGAAGGGTCAAATCAAGGTAGATACCGCCTGAAGGGTCAAAATATGGTAGATACCGCCTGAAGGGTCAAATCAAAGGTAGATACCGCCTGAAGGGTCAAAATCAAAGGTAGATACCGCTTGAAGGGTTAACACAAGGTAGATACCGCCTGAAGGGTCAACACATGGTAGATACCGCCTGAAGGGTCAACACAAGGTAGGAACCGCCTGAAGGGTCAAATCAAAGGTAGAAACCGCGTGAAGGGTCAAACCAAGGTAGAAACCGCATGAGGGATCACATTAATGGTAGAAACCGCCTGAAGGGTCACATATGGTAGAAACCGCCATAAGGGTCAATTCATTGGTAGAAACCGCCATAAGGGTCAACTCATTGATAAATATCGCAGTAAGGATCAACACAAAGGTCTGATCCACCATACGGATCAAAATCCTTGGCAAATCCCAAAGCGTGGGATGCGCCTTCCTTAGGTTCCTACAAGTTAGGAATCCCATCATGGTATGACCTACCATACAGGTCAGAGCTTAATCTCCCTAGGATATTCTGAATGACGAGTCCTAGGCATCTTCTTGAAAGTCGTCGCAACCGGCAGCATCCGACAGGTGAGCTTCAGGTAAGCCTCTCTCACTCCGGCCCATGTTCAAATTGTTAGAGCAAACCGGGGATTGATTTGAGCTTTTATCAATAGGCTTAAGGATCCGATGTCATAACATTTCTTCTCTTATTTTCCCAGTTGAGTCGGTTAGGAATCAGGTGCCACCTTATCTTTGAGAGAAACCTCTAACGAGATTCCTCTCAAAGAGGGGCAGCTGTTGACACCTGATTTTTTTACCATTTATTATTGTGATTTTTATTCTTTAAAATTAATTAAAAATATCAAAAAAGGTCATAAAATCACAAAATCAACTTTGGAAGCCTTGGTTTAACCTTAGGAACCAATTTTGAACAAAAAATATTTTTCGGTATTTTTAATATTTTTCGAGTTTATTTAATTATAAAAATACCCAAAAAAATCAGAAAAATACCATTCGTGGTCAGAAAAATACCCAAAAATATTCGATAATTTTGTTTTAATTTCCTCTTCAAGTGTGTCACTTTAAATCTCAAAAATTCGGCTCGGGTCACTATGTTCCTTCACAAACATAAACCCGAACCGAGCCTAAAA
This sequence comes from Rhodomyrtus psidioides, assembly GCA_021437785.1. Lineage (NCBI taxonomy): Eukaryota > Viridiplantae > Streptophyta > Magnoliopsida > Myrtales > Myrtaceae > Rhodomyrtus > Rhodomyrtus psidioides. Next base: position 1,495,471 of record JAILYB010000103.1, on the reverse strand, counting down.
AAAATCATTTTCGAGTCTTTTTGTTTTCAATTCTCACTTTTTATAAGCTATGACATTGGATTCTAAAGTCTTAAAGTGCAATTAGGTCAATTTGCCCTCCAATTTAATCAATTTTTACCAAAAGGGCTTAATTGCACATTTTTCTTTCAATTAGTCCCCGGTTTCACGGATGTATACGTATGCTCTACGTATTTATACGTCATACATATTTATACGTTATGCATATTTGTACTGTTTGGTAACCTCTTTAACTCTTGTAATAATAATAGTGGTTATTAGTTTTAACACCTTTGTTAGTGCCTTTTTTTTAGCATTTTTGTATTGTGAGTGCTATTGCTAGTGCTATTTTTAAATAGCATTTTTGTATTATAAATTGTGAGTGCTATTGTTAGTGCTATTTTTAAATGACATTTATTTATCATAAATTGTGAGTGCTATTGTTAGTGCTATTTTTAAATGGCATTTATTTATCATAAATTGTGAGTGCTATTATTAGATAGAATTTATAATTGTTAGTGCTATTTTTAAATAGCATTTTTGTATTATAAATTGTGAGTGCTATTGTTAGTGCCATTTTTAAATAGAATTTTTGTATTATAAATTGTGAGTGCTATTGTTAGTGCTATTTTTAAATGTCATTTATTTGTGAGTGCTATTTTTAGATAGAATTTATAATTGTTAGTGCTATTTTTAAATACAATTTATTGGAAGGTATTTTTGGCTATAAAAGGATGGCAAGAGTTTTGAGGTTGAGGGGAGAGACATTTTGTAGAGTGTGCAAATTTTTGAGAGCTTAGAGAGAAGAACACAAACACTCTCTATATTCTCATCATCTTGAGTGAGCAAAATATACTAAGTTCGGAATATTGATTCCGCATATTGCTAGCACAATTGTTGTGGAGTTATTAGTCGTCTCCCCGTTCGTCAATTGGTGGTGCGTCCGAACTAGATGCCTAACACTTGTGGAGGCTGAGATCGAAGAACATCGAATCGACACCTCCGTTCAAGCACGCTACGAGAGGTAATCTATTTACTCCCTTTGAGGCTTTGTGATATTTTTCGATTGAAATGCACGAAGTACGCCTCTGGAGATACATGTATAGGTTGTTATTTATTTCCGCTACGTGTTACGTGGATCCCAACAGTGGTATCAGAGCCGATCCTTAGGTGTTTTCGTGCATTTAATTGATTTTTTGCAATTTTTGCAATACTATTGCCAATATGTATTAACGAATTGTTCGTCTTACATGGCTAATGGAGGTTGATTATTTTATATGATAAATTAATCAACGTAGCAAAAATTGAGACTAAATCAATTTTGAATCGAAAATTTGTGGCTATCTTATTTTACGTAAAAATTCTGAATATGATTCAACGTAGAATTTTTATTGTGCCTTCCTAAGTTTTAAATTGTGAATTTATTGCTTACGTGGAAGGGTGGTGATCATGGAAAAATCCCTAATCAATGTGATTGATGTATATATGAATGTATGATGATTATTTATATATTTTGGATTGTAATTATTAAATGGAGGCTGCGTACTCCTTTTATTTTTCATGTAATCTTTATTTTTAGCATAGTCAATTGTTGATGTAAATGCTATGAGGATTACGTGGGGGAGCCTTTTAAGTCGGCGAGCTCTTTGGGGCCCAATTCTTGAAGAGTTCAAGAAACCAAGAAGAAGCGAAGAGCGGCTCTCCGTTATTAAAATATTAAAATGATTAAATGTGGTCTCATTGGCTCGAGACCCATTAAATCATAATTCCATGATCACCACGTAGGATAGATGTTTATGTGATTGACATCTATTTATTTATTATGATTACGTGAGCATGTTAAACTGGTTAATGTGCAAAGTCAGACCTACCTCACCCAAACTTGCGCCTGCATGAAATCTTGAATAGGAAAATCACTCGCGTTAGGTACCGAAAGGGCGTTGGTAATGACATCAACGTAACCAAGTCCCCGAACCCAAAATCTCTGGTTCCGCAGAACTGATCGATCTCTCCCAATCGGTCAGTAAGGTTTCCGGCCTACCCTCCAAGAAAGACCGGTGGCGACTCCAAATGCATGCACAAGTTGCACATGCCATCACGACCACACTAAGGTCGAAATCGATCGGCTCTTAGCGCCGAATCTCTTTGAAAAATACTCCCGCCGCGATTTGGTATGGGCCTGGGAGGGCCCGCGCCGATCCAAGACCCGCGATCGGTAATCCATTAGCCGCGTCCGCTTCCGGACGGGTCGCGACAGGGGGGACCTGCTCCCATTGATTTTTGCAGATTCTGATTATCCAACTCGATTGTCAGAGTCCTTGATCAATTTTATCTGTCTCCAGACAGCTTGATATTCTTGGGATTCGTCATGTGGCGGTTTGGTGATTCTCTCGATCACAGTCGCCATTTGAGGTATTTGATGTTCCCTGTTTGTTATTTGAAAGCATTACATCATGCGTCCTCTGCTCTTGATCATCATCTGAGAGGAAGAAGAAAGGAAGCATTATTCCCATATCAAGAAAATAATCATTTTGGAACGATACGTCCTTTTACACTTGATTTGCATTCCGTTTTGACGTTGCATATTGATATGAACAACATCTATCAAATTCCTCCATCCGTGCTTGAAGGTATTTGCAACGCCTACGGTTCATTTGCCCCAGCTGGGCGACGTCTGTTTTGTCATTTGAATGCATGAGCTTTTGGGTGCATTGTCTCTTTTATCACCTGTGATAAAAAAAAAAATGGAGAAAAACTTATCCTCAGATCTGATTAAAAATCAATTAGGAACGATACGTCCTTTCACCAAACGAGTGGCTCTGCGGCCGAATGTATTTTGCACTGAAGGGACGAATTCCACTATGCTCCACGGGTTTGGGGAATTTGCCCCCATTTTCGATAGAAATGAGCCTTATCAAGATGTATATAATACAAATAGATCCCTAATACAATCAATCTAAGGGACGAGATAGAGAGGATCTCAGCAAAATTAATCTTATACAAGAGAACTAAGAATGTCAAATCAATCAAAAGAATGTGGTCCGAACACCTGGAGATGCCCCAGTTCCAGTCTTCGAGATGTGACTCCAGGATCACCGATTTTTTTTTTTAGGTGGTTTTAGATATACCAACCATCTAAAGACATGCACATGAGACAAGTGAGGATAAAACTTCAAAGGATTTGGCACCTAAGGTCAAGGTTCTCACCTCGAGTTCTAGAAAGAGCATATTCCATTGCACAACTATCGTTGCATTGGGGCTCGATCCATAGTTCGAAATGAGCGGAATTGAAAAGTGGATTACCTCGTGTCTTTCCTCACGGAGATTCCATTTTCAATCCCTTATATTGTTTTTCTATAGGCGGCGCCCGGGGTTTTAGGTGCGGTTGTGTGTATTTTCGGTGTCGTGCTAAAGCGATAAACATGCATCTTATTTAACAATAATCGCTTCAATATAAAACATACACACAATCATTCATTCCTACGCCAATCTGCATAAGACAATGTTAATCACAGACTACCCCCCTTATCACTCCAATCTGCAAAAACATATAACACCTATCATAAGCGGACTTACCTCACCTTCAAGAGCGCCTGCAGGGTTAGAAATATCACTCAGCGTTTTAATTACGGCCTAAGTCCACTTGGGGTCTAGAACCATGGGTTCTAGAACAGAAAGTCCCCAGCGGAGTCGCCAGCTGTCGCGACCCGTCCGAAAGCGGACGTGGCTAATGGATTACCGATCGCGGGTCTTGGATCGGCGCGAGCCCTCCCAGGCCCATGCCAAATCGCGGCGGGAGTATTTTTCAAAGGATTCGATGATAAGAGTCGATCGCTTTCGACCTTCAGTGTGGTCGTAGTGGCATGTGCCAATTGTGCATGCATTTGGAGTCGCCACCGGTCTTTCTTGGAGGGTAGACCGGAAACCTTACTGACCGATTGGGAGAGATCGATCAATTCTGCGGAACCAGAGATTTTGGGTTCGGGGACTTGGTTACGCTGGTGTCATTACCAACGCCCTTTCGGTACCTAACGCGAGTGATTTTCCTAGCTAAGAATTCATGCAGGCGCAAGTTTAGGTGAGGTAGGCTTGATTTAGGGTTTCATGCAGATTGGAAAACTATTCTTACCAATCACAATCAATTTAAATGAAAGCGCAATCAAGTACATAAATAAATCTCATCGATGCACATCAATTCAAATCAATGGCTTCCTAGCATAGCCATAAGGGCTTAGGGAAGGTGTGATTTCAGTCAGGGGTAGAATGGGAAGACTTGGAGGCGATTGGCCCGAAGGGCAAAATCGTCAATTTTTGGAAGACTTGGATACCGAATTACCCAAAATATTCCATGGCCAGTTGATTGTGGCCATTTCCCATTTTTGAGAATATTTTGGAATTTCTTGATTTTTCTTCAATTTTTGGAAGACAATTCGCCCAAAGGGCGAAATCGTCATTTTAAGAAGGGTCGGGGTTTAGAAACACCCGGAATGAGTCTTGGCCAGTTGTTTGTGGCCATTTCCTATTTTTTGGGATTTTCCTGAATTTTTTAAAATTTTTTTGAAGACGGTTTGCCGGAAGGGCAAAACCGTCATTTCTGGAAAGATCAGGGGGTCAAATGACCCGGAATAGGTAATGGCCAATTGAATGTGGCCATTTCCTATTTTCTGGAATTTTTTAGAATTTTTCTGAATTTTCCGATTTTTTTTGAATTTTTTTATGATTTTCTATTTTTTATTGATTTTTGAATTTTTTATTAATTTTTTATTATTCTTTGATTTTTTATTTATTTAAAAATATTTTCCGGGCCGGGTTGGACCCGGCCTGCGACCCGGACCCGCGACCCAGGCCCGGCCCGCCCCCTCCACGACAAAAACGGCGCCGTTTCGTGAATAGGGAAAGAACGTCCCAGATCGAGCCACGTGGCGTATCCGGGACCGTCAGATTATTTTTTATTTATTATTAGAAAATCTTTTTATTAATTCTGAAAATATTTTTTTTTATTTTTTTGAAAAATCTAGATTGCGACACGTGGCACGTTCTCCACCGTCCGATCTGGTTTTATTTTTATTCACGGCCGGGGCCCACCACGCTGACGTGGCATGCCACGTCAGCGTTGACCCGTTGACCGCCGGCGACTTCGCCGTAGAAGACGATGAACAGTGTTTTATCCGGCCAAAGTCGCCGGAACCTCGCCGGAGCACCCCGAAACCGAGCCAAATCTTGATATTTTTCAATGATTCTTGCGCCGTTCGACTCCCCTCATCTCCCACATTAACATACAATTAAATCATGGCACGAACAACGTCGGAAAACACCCCAATGGCGCGGCGGCCGAGCCGGCTCCGGCGAAGCATTTGCAGAAAATTTTTCTAGCCTTAAACTCGATTCTGATCAATCAGGGAGCATCCATGAAGGGTCGGGAAACTTACCTGAGGTCGTCCAATCCTCGACGACCAACCAAAGTTCCCCGTCGAGCTCCTTGTTCGAACCGCGTCCGGCGAAGCTCCGTCTCACGTCGTCGGCGCGGTTTCAATGCGAAATAAACACATACAAAGGCTTAGAGTCGGTTGTAGTGCGGTATTAAGATCAAAGCCACACGAAATGAGGCCCGGGGTGTCACGGCCGAGAGTTACAAAATGTCACAGTCATTGTGGCATTTCGTCGAATGGTTGGTGTGCGTGTGTGCAGTGATGGTCGGAGAGGAAAACTGACCTGTTCATGGCTTGTCGACGACGGTTGGAACTCCGGCAGCGACTGGTGTGACGTCCTGGAGTTCAAGGATGGTCCTCCTTGCCCCGCCTCTCGCTCGAACTCACTCGTCCCTCTCTCTCCCCCTCGGTCGAACCCCAAAAACACACACCCCTTCCGAGAGTCCTCTTCTTTCTTTTCTCCCTTTTTTTCTATGGCCGACCGCTTTTGGTCGTCCCAACTCCACCCAACGTCCCTTTTCTTTAAAAAAATGGCACGGCGGGCCTCCCCCACCTTCCCCTGCTCTCGGGCGTGCACGGCGCGGTGGGTCTGCAACATTTGTTGCAGACCCGGTCGGACCGGGTCGGGTCGGGTCGGGCCGGACCCGACCGGCCCGGTTCGACCAATTTTGTCAAATTGGGCCCCAAATCGACCCATTTTCATGAAATTGATGATAAAATCGGACTCCTTGACATGTTTTCCATCAAATAGGGGTATTTTCGTGAATCAATTGATTGACATTTAGTGAAAACCCCAAATTACCCTTAGGATCCGAAAATGATTTTCGTCAAATTGAGGGCCCAAACGATCGAATTCGTCCAAATAAGGCCCCCCAATGGATTCAGCATGATGAAAACTATAGGTTAGAGGTATTTTATTTTGGTGGGTATGCCCGTGTGAAATTTAATTTCAAAAATTGGGAAACCGGGAACTAAATTGAAAGAAAATTATGCAATCTAGCCCTTTTGCTTAAAATTGCTCAAATTGGAGGGCAAATTGACCAAATTTCATTTCAAGACTTTAGAATCCAATGTCATAGCTTACACAAGGTGAGAATTGAAAACTAAAAGACTCAAAAAGGATTTTTTTAGGCTCGGTTCGGGTTTATGTTTGTGAAGGAACATAGTGACCCGAGCCGAATTTTTGAGATTTAAAGTAACACACTTGAAGAGGAAATAAAAAAAAATTATTGAATATTTTTGTGTATTTTTCTGACCACGAATAGTATTTTTATGATTTTTTGGGTATTTTTAATAATTAAATAAATTCAAAAAATATTTAAAAATACCAAAAAATATTTTTGTTCATAATTGGTTCCTAAGGCCAGGCCAAGGCTTCCAAAGTTGATTTTGTGATTTTATGACCTTTTTCGATATTTTTGATTAATTTTAAAGAATAAAAATCACAATAATAGATGGTCAAAAATCAGGTGTCAACACACACTTGACCCGACCCGACCCGAAACAAAATAAAATAAACATGACCCGAAATACTGGGTCGGGTCGGGTCAGTTCGGGTCGGGTTTCATGTTCCATTTTTCACAATCACAGAATTTCAAGTCACAGAATATCATGTTCCATTTTTTTTTCCAATGACAGAATTTTAAGTCAGAGAATATTTTAAAAAAAAGTGATACCCAAAAGAAAAAAAAATGACACCTTGATCTTTCCAGTGTAGACTATCCCTGGAAGCACTGATTGAAACATCAGTGAACAAGAGCCATATAATTACAACAGCATTTAAAAAATCAACCAAGAATCTCCATCAGCTTGTTGAGTCTCTTGATCTGGATCAACCTTCACATATGTCTGGTTGATCTCTTTGTCATTAAGGCGTCCCATCATCTGAACCCACTTAATATAAGCCGACACAAAGAAAAGATCTGCTTCATCTTTCTTCCTCGTACGAAATCTGAATTCTAGAAAGAGACTATGTATTTTCACCTGCATTGTCAGTGGAAACTCTAATAATTAGCATCAATAGCATGCATAACGAAGAAACAATGAGTCCCATAACTTATACTAAACATTTGCAAGCTACAGAGGACACCAAACACTAAAACTCCAAATATCGTGTTCTTCTCATAATTTCTTCCAAAATACTTCTAAGTTCTTTCATGATCTCTCAAAAACCTGGTCCAGAAACACCACATTACTGCATCACATTTCCTCTTTCAGATAAAGGTCCAAACAATAATCTTGAAGTAATTTATGTACTAAAAAGTCCCAAATGCGCCTCTAGATACTAAAATAGTCTGAAATCTTTGAGATTTTCAAGAACCACACAGATACACTAGTATGATAATGAAATCAAAATTAAGAACACATGCTTGAGCAATGCAAGAGAGAATAGGATATCTTGACGAGTTTACTTTCCACCAAGTTAGGATATCAAAGTCAGGGCTATAGCGCTCACATGCTTCCTCCAAATACTTATCCAATTTAGATTGCTCTTCCAAAATTTGTTGCCCCGTTTTACGAAGATACTTTGCAGTCATAAAGTTAGCACCGATCACAGGAGACTTTGACACACTTATTGTCCTTGTACTCTTTAATTTCAAGTTGCCTTGGGAGCTTTTACCAGTACGGTATTGCTCATACCAACCCCAGCAGCACTTTTTTGCCTCTTCTCAGCGCCCGTATATGGGTATTCCTTACATCTAGCCAAATGATGATGCATCGAACTAGTCCCTTGAACACTAGAACAACCAATTTGGGCCTCGCAGTATAAACATTCAGCTTTTTCTAGTCTCTTGTCTTCACATGGAATCCTTTTAAAGTGATCCCACATAGAGGATCTCCTCTTTCTACTTGTGGTTTTAGGATCCGTCGATGAAGACATCGAGCAATCTATCTATAGCACGTAAATTCAAGACTTACGAGTAAAAGATGAATGGCCAAACAGCTCAGCTGGAAGGAGCTTGTGTAGTTAGTCACCTACGCAATTGACATGGAGAAGCAAGCCATCTTAGCACCGGATCAAATATAATAAAAACATAGAACACTAAAATCAGCAAAAAGTCTCAAAAACTATGAAAAATAGTGATTCCTAAGCCTTTACAAATGCAACATACAAGATGGATCTTCAATACTTCTTAGCACCAAGCAAAGTCTTCACAGTGCCGGAGATGAAAATGCACAACAAGGTCATATCCACAGTTAAGGAAGGATGTATGAGCACCAAGCAATATGTAATAACTATTTAGTATTAACTCACTGATTCAAACAATCTTTTTAAAGTGATCCCACATAGAGGATTATTGGATTAGTCACAGCAAAATGCAATTAACAGAATATAAGTATACTTGTTGAACTGTCTTTGCACTGCAAACTGCTATATCAATAGTGTGACCCCGATTCAATTTCCTAAGCAACTCCAATTTAATAAGATGGTAATAGAAGATCATCTAGGATATTAACTATGCTCATTGCGTTTCTCAGTACATCATGTCATCTGGAAAAAATAAAACATCAGTCAAACCATCTCAAAAACCAAAATGATGTCAAGCATTATGGATTTCCCAATGATAAACAGCCACCGTTGTCTTTTTTGGAATTCAGAAAGATTCCAGACAAAACCGACAAAAATTCAAGCAGATGACCTCAGCACAAGCAAATAGGAGAGCCTAGCCATTTCACCATGAGAATAGAGGAGCTAGTGATATTATGCAGAGGTATGCCAACCTGGTTTAATCGTACATATGGATGACTTATTACGATGGCAAGGTTAAAAATTTCCTGTAATTCACATTTTCTTCCTTCTTTGCTAACAGAAATTATGCAACCTCATATATAAAGTAGAGAAAGGTCAACATAACAATCCATCATATTAAGTAGTAAAAAAAATTGAAAATAAAGAACCTACAATCAGCAAATAGTCACAAAAACTGTGAAACAGCAGCTTAAAGAGATCAATTTATTGTTCCATCCTAGACTATTAAGTTGGGAGCTAAAAAACATGTTAAAAGACCTCATGCAAGATATGATAACAAAGATATCACATCATAAACAAACACTGGTTCCATGCAAATCACATGCCAGTTGTGGACTACCTTGTGTATTCAATAAGAATCGTCAAAAAGTCATGTTACTGGACTACCTTTTTCTATTTGTTTAGTTTTTTCATAAGGTCTTTTTGTTTTCTTGTTAGCTGTTTCTTTCAGAAGTGGACATCTTGTGTATTCGATAGGAATTTGGTCATATATCCATAAAGTGCTTTTACCAAAACAAACATCAAAGAATATGATTTCTAAGCCTCTACAAATGCAACATACCATGTAAACTCGCACTATTCTAACTCTGCACAAATGTGGTTCAACAGCTCCAGGATATGTTCAAGAGTTTCTTTTGTCAAGCATTGGAGGAAACAATAATCTCTTAGCCAAATCTTACGGTCTAAATCATGATTACTACGAAATTACAGAAAGTTGGGTTAGCAACCCCGAATACTTTTTAGTTCATATGATGAGATAGAGAATCACTCAAAAAAAAAAAATCATCACCTCTAAGACTACTGTGATAGCAGGCTCCTCTGCAGGTTGACATATAAAATAAGGCCACTTGATGGAAGATGCCCAAGCCACTTGATTATTCGGTCCCTTCTGAAGTTACATTGTTCCTGACCAATCTGGATACCTAAGATAACAATGGAGACAAAAACAAAATCATGTGTTAGCATATGAGTAAGCATATGAGATTCTAAGACACCCAATAACAAATTAAGATAGTTCTCCACATGTAGAAGAAATACAGAACCCATTACACCCTTTTTCAATCTACCTCAGAATGCCACTGTAAAATATACGGCACTCCAACGAAAATTCCCATGGCAGAAGCACTTTTAGAAAGCCGGCGACTCGCTCTCTCTCCCTCTACACTTTGAATCGCATCCATGTGAAGTAAATGAGAAAAGTACCATTCAAACGCACCCAAAAAAAGAGACAATAGGACGACGTTGGGGGGAGTCGCGGAGGATCTGGAGGTCCTCAATCTCGCGGAGGCGAACTGGTAGTCGTGGACCTCATTGAGGGCGTAGAAGAGGCGATGGCCGCAGTAGACGTCGGAGTAGGCGCGAGAGGGAGGCGACTCAGGCGAGAGCATCGAGTACGAGAGAGGGAGGCGAGACGCGAGATGCGAGAGCGTCCGTAGTGTTTAGGGTTTAGTCTTGACTCTTCAATCTTCACATGTCAAGTGTTTGGGCTTGTTCTCCTATTTTGGGCTCAGGCCCGAGCCCGAACACGGAAACAACAATAGCAGACAATGCCCGAACATGAAATAAGAATAGCTGATAATACCCGAAACATGTTAAGACCCGAACAAGAATGTGTGTAACTTTTCGGGTCGGGTCGGGTCGGGTCTTGTTTCGGGTCGGGTACCTTGTTCGGTATGGACACCCCTAGTCACAAGGGACAACTAGTCCTTGGTGTTAGATATTATTATTCTGATTGATATCAATCAATCAGATTGATTGTAATTGATTAGTTACTGTATTTATTCTTGTAAACCATGTTAAATAGGCTCCTTCTGTATATTGTAAAATTGAGAATGAAATACACAAAAATCCATCGTTTACCTTCTTCCTTCTTAACTTTAACTTGATATCAGAGCCTTCTTGGCTAGGTGAATTGCCCTTATTGCAGCTGCTTCGCCACGTCATTAAATTGGACCAAGTCCAGCAAGCGTTGACCAAGACCGTTGACTTTGGCCATTGACCGAAAGTTGACTGGCTCGGCTCTTGAGGTATTTTGACATGCTGATTCCATTTTTGGGGTCATATTTCTTCAATTTTGTAGTCTTGCAGTAATTTTCTTGATATTTATCCTAGAAAACAATATTTTCAATGGATAAAATGGATGTGCCAATACCCATTCAAACTGTGTTGAATGGAACCAATTATATTTTATGGGCTCAAGAAATATCAAGTTTCTTGAGAGAGCGTAAACTCTGGCGTTACATTACCAGCGAAATTCCCTTGCCTAAAAGAGCTGGTGGGGAAACAGAAGATAAATTTAACGAGCGTTTGGAGGATTGGGATAGCAAGAATCATTAGATTCTAACATGGTTTCGAAATACTTCGATTCCTTCCATTAGGCTTCAATTTGGTCTCCTAAATACCGCAAAGGAAGCATGGGATTTGCTTGCAAGTCGGTATTCCATCTCGGATATTGCTCATCAGTATCAGTTGCTAGGAAATTTGCACCGTATGCATCAAGGGACAAATCAGTCCATTAATGATTTTTTATCCTCTATGCATGCAATTTGGGAACAATTGGCTCTATCTGAGCCAAAAATGGGATGCTGATACTGATGCATTCAAATTTGCTTAATATCGTGATCGTATGCGTATTATGCAATTTCTTATGGCACTTAATGATGAGTTTGAACCCGTTCGAGCTTCGCTTCTGCATAGAGATCCGTTGCCTCGTCTTGAGGTGGTTGTTTCAGAACTATTAACTGAAGAGACTCGACTTGCTACCTTGAAGACGCATCGCCCTATTCTGTCTACTCCTAGAGACGCGGTTCTTGCAACTCCTGTCTCTTCTTCTTCAAACAGGCCCTACTGTACGCATTGCCATTGAACTGGTCATTTTGCATCCACTTGCTATCGACGACAACCTAAGCAACCTATAGGGGCAACCAATCGATCCCGATACAGAGGTCCACCTGCCCGTTCATCCACTACTGCTGCTACTATTGAGGGTTCTCCAAGCAACTCATCTGTTACCTTATCTTTAGAAGATCTTCGATGCATTCTTCGAGAATTCGGTACCTCTAATTCCTCAGTCTCTAGTGCCTCTGCTTTGTCTGTGACTCCAGGTACTTCTGATTCATGGTTCTTTAACTCTGCCTGTTGCAATCACATGACTTCGAACAAGAATTTGTTTACATAAACGTCAGGTCTTTCACAAGCACCTATTATTTATACAGCTGACAATTCACAGATGTTAGTTAGCCACATAGGAAATATATCCATCTCCACATTATCATTACCAGACACTTTCATTGTTCCTAAGCTTTCTTTAAATTTGATATCAGTGGGTCAACTATGTGAACTTGGCTTTGATATTCACTTTTCTTCCAATGGTTGTCGTGTGCAGGATCTACGGACGGGACAGATAGTTGGGACAGGCCGTAAAGTACGACGCCTATTCGAGCTTATCTCTTTAAAGCTTCATAATGCTCCAAGTAATTGTGCTGCCACAGTTTCATCTGAAACTTGGCATTCTCGTTTGGGTCATGCTTCTTCCTCTCGAAGAAGTCATTTAATTTCTAAAGGTCTTTTAGGTTCAGTTGATAATAAGAATTTTGATTGCTTACCATGTAAGCTGGTAAAACATCACACCTTGCCTTTTGATCTTAGTGAATCAGTTTCTCATGCTTCTTTCGATTTAATTCATTCTGATATTTGGGGGCCATCTCCTATCCCCACTATGGGTGGATCTCGCTACTTTGTGATTTTTGTGGATGATTATTCTCATTTTACATGGATTTATCTTATGAAGCATCGTTCTGAGCTGACTCATATTTATCGAAATTTTGTTGCAATGGTTAAAACACAATTTTCCAAAAGCATCAAGATCTTTCGTACTGATAATGCCATGGAATATAGAGATACAGAGTTTCTTAAAATTATTTCCGAAAATGGCACTGTCATTCATCGTTCTTGTCCAGGAACTTCTCAACAAAATGGCCGAGCTGAGCGTAAACATCAACACATCTTAGATATTGTTCGCACTCTTCTAATCACAGCTTCTTGCCCTGAAAAATTTTGGGGAGAAGCTTCTCATACAGCTATCTACACCATCAATCGCACTCCATCCTCTATTATAGGTAATATCTCTCCTTATGAGTGGTTGTATGGCAGTCTTCCAAATTATAATCTTCTTCGAGTTTTTGCAGTGCTTGTTTTGTCCATCCTCTTCCAAATGAACGCATGAAGTTACAACCTCGTACTCGTCTGTGTTGTTTCCTTGGGTACGAAATTGAGCACAAAGGTTATCGATGTTGGGATCCTATTTCCAATAGACTTCGTGTATCTCGCCATGTTACTTTTTGGGAACACAAAATGTTCTCTTCACTTCGTCCTTTTGACTCCTATTCTATTACTCCTCCTTTCTTTACTGATCCTTCAGTGGATCTCTTTCCTGAAGATGCATCCACCGAATCTTCCTCTTTGGAGTTGTCTTTCTCTAATATTAATGCAGGTACTTCTGGTAAATCCACTTCGGCATCTCCTGATTTGTCTACACCATCTGCGGATCCTCCAGACTTAGTCATCCCTTCTTCTCCTGCTCGTCATTCTACTCGAGTAAGTCAACCTTCTGTTCGACTTCGTGACTATCATTATTATTCCACCATTGCTTCTTTTCACGAGCCTCACAGTTACAGAGAAGCCCGAACTAACCCTCTTTGGCAGCAAGCAATGGCGGATGAATTATACGCCTTAGACAAATCTCATACATGGGATTTGGTTGATTTACCTTCTGGAAAGTCTGCTATAGGCTGTAAATGGGTGTATAAGATCAAAACTAAGGCAGATGGTACAGTGGAACGCTATAAAGCCCGACTGGTTGCAAAAGATTTTACTCAAGAATATGGGATTGACTATGATGAGACATTCGCTCCAGTTGCCCGTCTTACTTCGGTTCGAAGCCTTCTTGCCGTTGCAGCCATTAAGCGATGGTCACTATTCCAGATGGACGTCAAAAATGCATTTCTTAATGGAGATCTTACTGAGGAAGTTTATATGGAGCCTCCTCCTGGGTCTGCTATTTCTTCTGATAAAGTATGTCGGTTACGAAAATCTTTATATGGACTGAAACAGGCTCCTCGTGCATGGTATTCAAAGTTCAGCTCCACCATAGAGCGTCTTGGCTTCCGATCCAGTCCTCATGACAATGCTCTATTTGTTCAGAAAACATCTCGTGGGACTATTCTTCTACTATTATATGTGGACGACATGGTTATTACTAGCG